>OX376348.1:6311508-7808017 GCA_947369235.1 Udea olivalis
TTTCAGTACCTACACAATACAACAGAGTCTGATTCGGAAGTTAATCTGAATTATCACAGAAAATACTTATTCAGGGTAATTTGAATCAGAAAAAAGATATGAAACTCACGATAATTTGTCATGCCATTGGACGGCGCGCCTTAGATATTTTTTTGCTACGTAGTAGATACGAATCTCGTGCTACGAAGCTTGCTTATTAGCTCTGTAGAGAGGCAATCACTCAATAAATTGACTTTAAAGTTTAACTTTCCGTTCAAAATGTTACAGACTAATGTCGGATTTACGAAATATTTATCTAAAATCGATTAACCCATCCCGTGTTTCTATTGTTCAGGTTTTTGCATTGTGAGTCATTGTTTGCCATTTTTTTCATAGGGTTTTCTTACGAACACCCGTGTGTTCGGCTGACACTCAAGGAGTTAAAAATGTATAAAAATCCTGCTATCTTTCTTTTAATAAATAATTCATGGGAATTTCGTATAGTCTTCAGCAATGTCGTTGCTTTTCGTAGTCAATCTAGCTGTATATTCAAGCAAGCACAGTTCCAGTGTAAAATGTGGCTTTCAGTTTTGCCGTGCCTAGTACGCAAGAGCGTAGAAATCTGTACTTACGAGTACTAATATTATAACGACTAAATTTAAAAATCACACACTGATTTTACCAACAAATTGCAACATAATCAGCAAGTAACCTATAGAATATAATATTTTTATTTTTTAGACTCATTTTCAGAAATAGGTGACGTGAGCGAAGCCGCAGGCAAGCTACTAAAACTAACTTAGCTTATTTTGCCCGCAGCGTTTGATTAGTAAGGCTCATTGTACACTGACTAAAACTTTGATATTATTTATACTGTGATGAGCATCATTTGCACTTATAACATTTCTACTGCCGAGCTTCAGCCTCCTATAGAGCTTGCAAGAGCAATCCGTTTCACGCAGCTTGCACCCACCGACATTTTGTAACTTGTCTTAGGTCGTCCAACCGCCTCATAATTGGGCCTACCTCGCGGTGTTCTACATCAAAAAGGAGATATATTTAATTATCATATATTTATAATAAACTAAATGGTTTTCATGTTTTATAAGTCCAGTACGTCTACCACGAGTTGTCACTTTAACATTATCGTTCGCGTAAAAAAGTTGTATTGGGATGACACATGACATGACAATGTCAAATCCCAATACATTTTTTACGCGAACGATAATGAAAATTAAAGTGGCAACTCGTGGTAGATGGACTGGTTACTGTGGAAAGTTAATGAGAAAATTAATATTCTTCAACCGTAATTAAATATAAAACCAAACAGTTCGAAAGACTTAAATTTACGTTAAGGTAGATATTGTTACGTTGGTTATTGTTATCCATCTATATTTGTTTGGGACAAAATGACATTTATACGTTCTAGTCAGATCAATGAACTTCTTAATCGCAGAAGATTAGATGACGTTATTGCTGAGTTCACTATTTTGCAACTTACTTGCACTATCTTTATGCGCCAATAACACCAGATGCCGGCGATGAAACCATTGTCAATAAAACGATTGTTATGCACTTAGATTGATAGATATATTATTGCTTTATTTTGCATACGATTTAGGTATTGCAATTAATATGTGTATTGGGACCACTTTTGTTTTTAATTTATATTAATGACCTGCCACAATCGACAACTCATAAATGTATACTGTACGCAGATGATACGACTCTCATTGTTAAAGGTGAAGATAAAGATACTTACGCAGTTAGTATTAATGATGCACTTAATGACATAATTACATGGATGAATAAAAATGACCTAAATTTAAATGTAACAAAAACTCAGTTTATGCAATTCCATTCTTATAAGACAAGGCCACTGCCGCTAACGATAACTCACGATAGTAACCAAATTGAGAAGGCAGATGCTGTTAAGTTTTTGGGATTGCATATTGATAAGAACTTAAACTGGAAGACTCAAATTGACGCAATTTGTAAAAGATTGGACCGGTTTGTGTTTGCCCTAAAAAAGTTAAGAAACACTGTTTCCATAGAAGCAGCAATCGATGCTTATCATGGTCACGTTTCCTCGGTTTTCAACTACGGCCTTATTTTATGGGGAAATTCTGTGGAAATAGATAGAGTGTTTAAGCTCCAGAAGAGATGTATTCGAGCCATAACAAATACATGGTTTAGAGTAAGCTGCAAACCCTTATTTAAAGAGTTAAAAATCTTACCTCTGGCTTGCATGTACATAAAAAATGTTTGCACTTTTGTGATGGCCCACCCTGAGTTCTTCCAAAAACTCGTTGAAGTCAAAGTCCGGAAACTGAGAGCACAGTATGTCAATCTATTACATCAACCTAAATGTTCCACTTACATTTATGAAAAAAATGTTTTTAACATGTGTATCACACTGTTTAACAATCTCCCGGAAGATATCAAAACTTTGAAAGGTAGAAGGTTTAAAATTAAATTGACTGCATGGCTAATGGAATATTGTTTTTATAGCGTGACTGAATTTATGAATTATAAAATAACATGTAATAAATAAAATCACTTACATAAATTAATACTTAATTAAATTGATTAATATTAATATTTAGTACTAACTGAATGCATTGAGACATAACCTAATTACATTTATTTGCACACCTGCGTACAGGTTGAGTACATGTACATACATAGACAATTTTAAGACCTTTAGAACTTGTATTCTTGCAAATAAACGAATTTATTATTATTATTATTATTATGTGGTTTTTTTTGTATGCCGAAATAAACCGTCAACAATCATTAATAAAAAAAAAATATTGCCCGTTTGCATTAAAACATCATTATTTTAAATTTTCTTAAGTTTCATTTATGCCACTTAAAGTTACTAATTGTAATTGTAGTCACTTAAATAGTGCAAAAATCTTTCGTGAAGCAATGAAATCCATAATACCAGTACGTCTACAATGAGTTGCCACTTTAAATTTACGTTATCGTTCGCGTAAAATAATTGTATTGGGATTTCATACAGCGCCTTCGTTGAGTAAAAAAATAAATAGAACAAAACGGTACCAATACGTAACAATAGCATCAAGGTACCGTTTCTTAGTTCCATTTCGACTCAACAGAAGCGCTGTACGAAATTCCAATATAAATATTTTACGCGAACGATAACGTGAAGTGGCAACTCATGGTAGACGTACTGTATGGATCTTTTTTTTTACCAAATTAACCTTTTTAATGATACATGGTGACATATTGCTAGAATGTATTATATTATGTTGTATTATACTTAACATTGTATCACTTTGATTTCAGGATCAACCTCTGTTTCCTTGACGTTACTGGTGATAACATAATCACTTTACATTTTTATCTTTTATTCGAAAATTTACTTTTAATCCTTTTCTAAGCTTGTATGAGTACCTACTTACATTCACTTAGTTAGTAGATATGATGTCTTAAAATAATTACAACGAATCTTTGCAATTTCTAGAAGTCATGGAGTTCCTATTGCTTTTAGTCCCATCGGTATATAGTATAGTATTATGATACAGCTTCGGTTGAAGGCCCGCTGACATGGGAATGACGCTTCAGGAATGACTAATTCATTTAGTAACTTTTCGCCTCAATAAATGTGGCCTATCTGATCCACGATAACGGATCAGATAGTCCACATTTATTGAATTTCGTGGCAACGGTGACGCTCGCGCTGTGGAAGCCACCTGTTCCTAAGCTACGTTATTAGAATTAGTCAAGCCTATAATAGGTCCTTGGTGTTTCTCCACGAGATCGATAAAATTGAATGAAATAAAGAACTATAGAGGCCGACAAAGTCCAGCAGTTAAAAAAATAGAGGCAGTGGTCTGAGCATACAGGGGCCCTTATTACAATGGCTTATATCCAGTCGAGTTAATTCCCTAAACTGAGGGTAGTGAGCAATTTCGTTAGTAAATATCCAGCCCAGAAGATGCAATAGTGAGTTTATGTTCAAATAGATACGATGGCTTCTTATTGTCACCATTGCAGCATTAGTGAATAGTATCTGTATTTACTCTCTTCACGTTTTTATAATTAATACGTTTGATTAAATCGAATGATTGTGTTAGTAATCTCTAATATGTATTTTAGGGGATAAGATAATTAAGAGTACCTAAATTACCTAAATAGCTACATACATAACTTTGAACGTCATGTTCTTTCTCGCATGGGTTAATCTTGCCATCGCTGCTCTGTGACATCGCCTCCTTAAACAACTTTATGTAAGAGTTAAAATCTCTCTAATGCCTCTCCCTCACTGGATCGGTGCGTTTTCATACATAATATAACCAAATTAAAGTTTTCATACTAAATACTCGTTTCGGTACAGATTTTTTATCGATGCATAGAATAAGTACAGAGTGGCCGGCCTACGCCTCACTCACACCAGTCACATCGAATGAAAAATACCGTACCGAAAACATCCAGAGTCTATCAGGAAATAGTTTTCAGCAGCAAATCTGTACAGATTCGGTGCAGAGGCGGTACCGAAACCAAAACACACCGATACAGTGAGGAAGAGGCTTAATTTCAACTGTTAATATTGTTCGTACCTAATTTTCATTGCAACATTCACACTAAAAGGCGTGATTAGAATTAGATAAGATGATTACTAGGTACGTCATTTGCGGTTATTCATTATTACTTGTTGGATTGGATAACACCTTGAGTAGGCCTGCATTAAATGTAGCGTTATATTATTCTGAAGTTTATCACATTAAAGGTACTATTTGGAACCGAGCTGCCGACTGCAACTGCCGACAGCACGTGCAGCGTCCCATTGTTATCTATGTTACTCACCATCAAGGGACACTGGGACGCTGCACGTGCTGTCGGCAGTTGCAGTCGGCAGCTTAGTTCCAAATAGTACCTTAAGATGGATCCTCATCAAATTCTGGCAAACTCTTCTTTAAAAGATTACATTTATGGTGAAAGTTCAAACAAAGTTTGAATTTTGTTACAGGCAAAATTAACAATTTCACTTCTATGTGAAATATACACTTCTACTGTTATATTTTTAAAGCAAAAAAGCTTTCTGGCGCTTTGCCGGCCGCTACCGCAGCACGCTCGCTTCGCTCGCTCGGCTCGTGCGTTTTGGTCACAGTTCTAACTTAACCTAATCTATATGTTTAAAATAAATTTTGTGGTTTTTCCTTAGTCAAAACTACTTTTGACTGATTTTAGAAGTCAAAAGTGGTTTTTACCGACTATAGGTTTTGACTGTAACATATATTTTTGCCACTGTCGCGGCGTGGCTGTTTGCGGTTCTTAAATGCTCACTTTGTATAGACTAAAACTAAAAGTGAGCATAATGTGAACAGTGAACAGTCTCGCTACCAGGGTGGCGGGTGATTGTGTGTAAAGATTTAGGATAAGGAAACACAGACCCACCAGTTTTCCCGTGTTTATTGTCCAGTTTCATACTCTCCGTGGTATTTCGTTATGTCTGGAACGCCTGAAATGGTTCCTTACTAGTGTTCACCATAACGATGAAATCGATAGGTACTATGAAATAATGGCTATAGTTTGATGATAGCATCACCACTAAGTAGAGAAAATAATCAAGATTATGGGAAACAAAACAGTTTGCTTTTCTGGTCTTTAACTTTTATTAACTTCGTAGTATCTAAATAATAAAATTAAATAATGTTTTCTTATCAACTACTTATTAGTACTTACTTTTACCTTATTATTCATGTCAAACATGTTTAGAGTATGTCAAACTGAAAGATTGTTTTGGTCAGTGAATTTAATATTACATAGATTCAAAATTTTTGGATATTTAGTCAGAAGTTGTAAATACAGAATATTTAGCACGATAGGTAAATAACAGAATAAAACAGTAAAATACTTCATAGAGCAGCATAAATATATTTAAGTGACATGCAGTAGTTAACGTAATATCCGCCCATGAAAATATCACAAAGTTTTCAGCAAGCTGTCTGTTCCCGCAACACACGAAAGCCTACACTTTACCAAGTATTTTGAATTTAATATAGGTGGCGATCACATGATACAGTAGCATTTTTTATTTTTATTTAAGACATTAACTAGGTTGCATTAATGAGAAACATGACGAGACTATGCATTCAGTGAATATGCATTGGTTAGGCATGCACCAAATTAGATTTCATTTTTATTAAAGATCAGGTTGTGCTCAAATGCCTGCCAATGAAATAAACTGTTGTGTAGGTAGATTAAAAGAGATTCTGATTATTTGTAAGTGAATCTCACACAATTATAAATCATATTTTTAAATAAACGTTTTGCGTTTTATAAGATATATTTTACATACACAAACAGTCAATTAAATAAATAAATATTATGAGACTCGTTAACTGATGGATCCAGCCGAATCCGATCTGAATTAATTAGCACTTTGAAATGAAACAACTTTACGGATTCTACATTTTCTATCCCAACGTTTCGACTCCTTCACAGCAGTCCCGCAGATCCCGTGATCACGACTGCTGTGAAGGAGTCGAAACGTCGGGTTAGAGAATGTAAGAATATAAATTCCGCGAGTAGAATCCGTAAAGTTGTTTCATTTCAATGTGTAGTGTTCGCGTGAATATAAAAAAACAATAATTAGGACTTCATATCAAAAAAACAGTTATTCAGGCAGATAAGGCTTAGGCAAGTGCGGCAATTTCAGTTTTATCACTCACACGTGTGAATATATACATTGTTCTTATCAACTAAAATATAATTTAATAATACCCAATAATTTTAAATTCGTACCACCTTAAGTAACCGCCAACCGCTGCACAAATTATTCAACAGAGCTATTATTTATTTATTATTTAAACAAATACTCTCAAATAATTACCATTTGGAGAACCGCTATACGATGCTTCGTTACCGCAAATAACTCAAATGAATTATTAACTTATATCAGTCACTACAATATTGTTCATGTCCGTGGTGACTTGGTGAGTCATGATTAGATAAATTAAATATTAAATATGCACCAGCCAACACAGCTCTTGTAATGGCCTCGAAGTAGGGATTAATATCCCTGTGTTACGACGTACTACACAAGGAAATAAGCCAGGGGCGTCTTTTAGCACACCCTGATCCGAGTCAATTCAGATAAGATAGTTTCCCGAATTGACCCGACTGGGAATCGAACCCGGGACACTACGGGAATCGAGGCGAGAAACCGTGTTACAGCGCACCAATCGTGTCGTCAAATGGCTTAGTATGATGTTATTATGTGTTCAGGCGCATACCGGGACCGACATTGAATTCGGTCCAACACTTTTTCAGTCCAGGGTCTCAGTTATGGTGCTTTTCATTTTGATTGATTATCAATAATTACATTTAATGAACAGGGTATTTCATGAGACTTTTAGTCCGAACCTGAATGAGGTAGTTTTATTTCGATGTTAAAAACTGTATTCGAGTTTCAAAGACTATTGTTTAACGATTTCTTATAAATAATTTGCAGCTCCCAAAAATGTAATAAGGATTTGACCTATTTCGAAAAAATAAGCTTTACCTACATGAGGTTTTTTTAAGGAATAACCATTTAAATAGATCATAGTTTTATAAACGAACATAAGAAAATGACATTAAGAAGACTGTTAAAACTTAGGGCCGTGTAGTAACGCCCAGTCAACAACATCTAGAGCCCAACAAGGTTGGTCAACCTTTGAGGAATCCTATTGGTTAAAAATGGGCAAAACTCAGAGATCCCGCCTCGCTCCGCGGCAATAAGCGCGGGTAGTTCTGAGTACTTACAGAATGCATTTTTTGGATTTTGAAATGAATAATAAAACGTGATGTTAAAAACAAGTTATTTTAATACCAGAGTGGGTCAAAGTCCAAAAAAATGCACTTGGGCCACTCTGGTTCTGGTGGCGTCATTTGAAATCGACTTGTTAGCACAGTTTTATAAGTATTCGCTTTAAGGCACGCGTGAGTTAAGATGGTGATTAGAAATGATAAATGATGATTGATGACATCCTGAACTAAACTCGTTGGGACAAACAAAAAGGCACTAAACTAATTTAGGAACCATTCAATAAATGTTTTGTTTGCTATAAAACAAACTCATTTTACCGCCTTAAATTTACTAGCAAGAAGTAATTATGGAAGTTTATCGTTCACATAAGAATCAGATAATGATACAAAGAAAATGAAAAATAATTAATACATAAATCTTCCTAGATTTTACAAAATATTTGAGATGTTCTTGGTCTAGTTCTATAGATTATACTGCACTTAATCAATTAGATGAGCACTTATCACGAAAACTTGAAATATTTGAGGATTTTGTGGATATTTTTATTTCCTTGAGATGCATGGTGTTGGTCCCTGTAAAACTGTTTTAGTCAAAGGCCCGTATTCAAAAAATTTTGGCCAGGCCAGTCACTTTTGGTGATTTCATTTACTTTTTGTACTTATAACTGGCGGCCTGAACCTCTCTCATCTAGAGAAGATAACTATGGAGAGATTCTGAATCTCACATCGGAATCAATGCGCGAATATTAGTGAGTTTTGAAAACAACTCTACGGCTTAGGTATTCATGAATAAAGGCCTGAGATTGATTGTGTATCCAAAAACCTTCATCGAGAGTTTGTCAAAACTTATGCCTAATTTGTCTATTAAAGCTACGGCACGGATCCTAAAGCCAGAAGTAGTGGGGCTAAATTCGTCCGGTCCCACCATGCTCATCTCTTGTTGAGCCGGTACCACAGGACCGTGCATGTCAGCATGTGCATGAGCACTGTCGTGCACAGCACCAGCGCCATGTTGCCTCCGACGTCCACCTCCGCCATGTCCATTTCTGTGAGGAACTTGCTCGGCGTGATGTAGTGGCAGTACACTGAGAACAATGATAACTAGTTATAGCGCTTGTCCACACATATTAAAGAGGGAGGGGATATAAATGACTAAATAACTAGAGCAACTATCTCACGAGGACGAAGTCGCTTGCAAAATCTAGTCAATACTTATATTAGATATAAAGAGATAGATTTGTCTGTTTGTATTGAATAGGCTCCGAAACTACTAGACCCATTTTAAAAATTCTTCATAAAGCTACACTATCACTATATGCTATATTTTTTTCTTAGGCTAGATATATTTTGACGAGAAAGACAGTCTACGTGGGCGAAGCCGCTGGCGAAAAGCTAGTAGTAAAAATTTAAGCCTGGCTTCTTTACGTGATTTGCCTATATCGCTAAAAGTCGTAGGTCCGATACGTCAGTCGGAGCTATGCAGCCCTTCCATACGAGTATACTCGTATCTGTCTCATTATATATTTTCAGTGTATTATTATTGGATAGCATCAGTTTAAAAGGTTACAATTCCGTTACATTGCAGAATTCGAGAGTTGATGACGTCACATATTACCGCGCGACGCTAGGGCATCGCTCGCATCCAGTAATGAGTGAAACGCAAAAAGAATGAGTCACAATGTATGAGTCAATCTTATGACTGCCAATTCAATTTGATGAACCATGAATATCTAATCATCATTTTATCAAAATCACAAGTAACTTAGATATCAGTGACAAATTCACTTTTGGCACTATTATGATTAATCAAGGGACAACCATTAATACAGTCAAAAGCATAATTTCAAAGGCTTAAAAAATATCTAAGCAAAACATTAGCTATGAACATCTATACAATTCAAAAAAGAGTCTGAACGAACTCTCATATAAAGATATTTGTGGCTTATATTTTGATCAGGGGGGCTAGCCAAGAGCAACACGCTACGACGATTTCTACAATAGAAATGGTTCAAATGTATGGGGATGACATAAGCTGTCACTGGCGCTTATGTCATCCCCATACATTTGAACTATTTCTATTGTAGAAGTCGTCGTGGCGTGTTGCTCTTGGCTAGCCCCCAGATATATTTGAAGCCTTGGAAACGTATAGATATTTACATAGGTGCATACGCATGTGTGATATTTTCAAATGCCAATCCCCCAATTTTTTAAATGTTTACAAAGCTATATTTGCCTTCTAACTGTTACCGCTTAACATCACACCAAATAGGTATTACACAGCTCTCAAAGACAAATTAAAGTGGTCGCAGTGTTTTTAAGAAACTATAATCAACTATACCACAAACGCCCAGACAGTTAGTTTATAAACAGACTTTTGTGCAGTTGAGTTTTTATCAATCAATTTTATCGCGCACGCGGGATTGCCCCTCCCCGCAACCCCGCGTTCTTTTATGATGATACCCACTGAACTAACCTCAGGACCCTATACTGTGTCCATCAATTGGCCACTTTTTATTAGTGTCGACAAAAAACCAGTAAGCAATTTCATCAGTAAATATCTGGCCTAGAAGATGCATTATTGACAGGTACCTAACCGCTGACTGGCTGATAATGAATGATTATAATATAACGAAATTGTTCGCTACGCTCAGTTCAAGAAATTAACTTGACTGCAATAAGAGATAGTGATAAGGGCCTAGGTAGCTCTGGAAATTTAAATGCCTATGTTGATGAACAATAGGTACCACAGATTAATTAAAAGTTACCAATACGCCGCCGCTATGTACCCTGCCCACTGATACTTCAGTGTTCCATGTTGAGAAACTTTGACAACTTTAACATTCGGGGGCTTTCTGTTTTTTTTTTGTTTTGGGATTAAACTAATATGTAAAAAGAACCAGAGTACCAAAATGTGATATTCATGAACATTTATTAGTCTTAACTCGAAGTATCATGTTGAAGAGTACAACAAAGAGGGTTGCCCGATACGATCTTATCCCTTTCATATTGATTGAGGCCATGATAGTTTTTCATAAAACCACGGACGATGTGTTACGGAAAAAGCCTGTGGGACCAGTAGGTACCTAAATATAAAAAACTGGGTTGCTATTTACAAATGTTTCGGTATATTTCTGAACACCGGAGCACCTTAACCTAATACACGATTACTCAGATAAACTCAGTAAGCTTGCACCCGAACAATTACTCACAAATGACTGATACAATTGTATAAGTACTACTGTCCATTTACTATGAATTTGCCCACCCACGGACTCGATTTGATTATTAATCTGCTACCACTCCTATGGTTTGCTGATAGTTAGGAAAAGTTATGGATGATACATTTCTGATAACATCATGATTAGATAATAGTTACGATTTGATCCATAAAGAATATTCATCCATTGTGACTCATTTTGTGTGCTTTTTTTACAACGCAATATTACTCGTATGAGTAGTATTTTCTAAATAGAACAGTTCTCTGACTCGGTTTTCGGCTAGTTATTTTAACTTTGTACTTTACAATAAATCCTGATTTGTTGACAAAAATAATTTGAAACTGAAATATAATATCTATTGTATCATTTAGCTTGCTAAATGATACAATAGATATTATACAATACAATCTGCAACATATTTCACAAATGCAGAAGGGAAGTCGTATCAGAGGTCATTTAGAACAAAAAAAATGTATACCGAGTCGGAAAATTTCTCAAGGTCAGAAATCGTTTTTTCTACACGTTAGATCCAAACTTTTTATGAACAATAATATAACATTTATTTATTATTTACATAGCTTCCCATATTCAAAAAATAAGGAAATATAAAAGAAGTTCAAAAATCGGTAGGTACAGCTGCTGCGTCATTAAACGTCCCTTCAGCATTCTATTGTACAGGGTTTCTTAACAATTTCAAAATTAAAAGAGATTGTACCCTTCGCTGATAAAATAAGAAAAAAATACAGAAGAATTTATAATATGGTTCACATTTTTATCACGTAGCCCCTGGATCATAACAATAACATTAGATACACTTCTTCAGACAGTTGCTGCGGCTTACCCTGACATGACTATGTATTTGGGGTTTTATTCCTTAGTGGGAGATCATGGGATAAATGAAGGGGATGGGGGACGAGTTTAAAAGCACAGAGAGCAGCAATTTTTCAGCCGATCTTTTTTTTTCATTTTGCATCTCATTGTTGTTATTCGAAAACGAAATTCATGCTTACCTGAGTACGCAACATTGCAACACTCTTGTGTAGTAGTTTTTAATGTTTAGATTTGTTGTATTTTATAGATTTTCCATTGGCCCTATTGGGGCATTGGATATGAATTGAATATGTGATGATAATGGATGAATAAAGCCCAGTCCCAGGACAACACTGGTATTATTTTGTCAAGAATGTTTGCCCAGGGAACTGAACCCATGTCCTCCAGTTCTATAACCAGTAACCTTCAACCCATAGGGTGTGAAAGGGCTGTGACATCGCTTGAATAAATGGTAGTGAAAAGTCTTTGATTAAGAACCATTTATAAGATTTTTTTTGAGTGAACGAGATCGCGGGTTGGGTTCTGACTCCAGCAAGGCTAAGATGTACGCCTCACGAGAAGAGTAGACACATAATCCTCCAATCTAATTTCGCCATTTTTCATTTTTCTCGACATCTCATTGGATGATTTTTTGTCTACTCTTCTCGTGAGGCGCGCATCTTAGGCCCGCTGCTCAATGAACCCCCCCTTGAGGTTCACTTGTAAGATTCTCTTTACCTAAGTAATTTACCTTTGCCTCGCTAGCAGAGTTGAAAAACCCGAAATTTAGGAGTCCTAAATTCGAATTTAAAAAAAAACTAGAAGCTGCTTTCTCCGATAAAATCATTTTTCAATTATCTCGGTTTAAATTTATTGCATTTATTGATCATCGTAGTCCTAATGTATATGCTACATAATTGTGAAAAACCTGAAAATATTTAACAAATTCTAAGGCTGTGCCATCGTAATACAACGAGCTTCTTACAAGGACTTGTGAGAAAATATTCAGCTCAGGTGTCAGTTTAACGCACCTCTGCATATTACTAAAATTTAGGGGGTATAATATTTTTACATAAATCGCTCGTTAATAGGCAGAATTTTTTGATTTTACTCAGTTTAAAAAAAGTTTTTTAGTTTACCAAATCAAATAAATCAACGGGATCGTTTGCCAATGAGAGGTTTATAAACCCTTCTTGCCTTACCAGTTAAGTACTTACTTTTAGAGCAATGTATCTTCGTCCTATTGAAGCCGTAGACCGAGTGCACAGCGACGTGGAACCCAGCACGGAAGTAGGAGATGTGATGAAGCCAGCGGAAGGGGTATGGAGTGTCGGAGAGAGCGAGACAAAAGCCGAAGACAGAGAACAGGCAGGCAACCACTGGGCCCACGAACACGGCGATCTGTGGAATTGCAGAGATAATTTTAGAAGCGTTATTGGAAATGATGTTAAGCTGAGTTGCAGTGTCTGGAGTGTCAGGCGCTTTTATTAATTTCGTTTGATAGGTAGTAGAAGTGTATATACACATAAAATCATATCAAGATTTACATGAAACCTTAAGCTGCTGATTTAAGACCCATTTTACAACAGTTTTGTGAAGGTTGACGTCTTCCTCCTTAAAAATCAGTCGCCACTTCAGATGATTTTGGTAGAGGACCTAAGTGGTTTAGAAATGACAACGGCTAGACCTCACTATCGAAAATAATTTCCCTTTCTGTGGCCCTGTCCAAATGTAAGACATGTATTTTAACACCTGTTACTGTGTGCCCAAATCCAAACTAATTTGTTGTAGCTCAATATTTGATGAGGAGTCACAATAACTGTTCAAGTGAGTAATTTCGCTTACCTTTGTAGGCGTAGTAGAACCAATAAAGTATCCCCATGCCTGAGCACAGAGCGATGTGGCGACAATGGTGGCGAGGAACAGCGTCGCCCGCGTCGGTTCAAGCGGGTTGTCAGTCAACCAGTAGGACAGCACCACGTAGGACACGCATGATATCATCTGTAAAGAGAAATTCCATCTTCAGAGCTTGTAATATCGAACGATCAGAAGTTGTGCAATGCTCACGTAGGCCTATAATTGAATAGATAGAAGCATCTGGTGGCTTTCGATGTGGCCTCGATTGGACATACTCTTATATTGCCTTCCCGTTTACACCGGTTTTTGGAAAAATGCACATAAACGATGTAAGGGCAATTTAAAATTCTGAAGAGTTAACTACATTACAAGATTAATTAATATTAAATAATTCAATGCAATAAATAGCAGAATTGCACAAATTTATATGTCAGGCGTTAATACACATTGGACGCAGACTGCTTGCATCTGGTCGCTTTGAAAATCTATATGGGCAGCTTAAGTTCAGCAGCGAACGTCTCATGATGTCATTTGGGCATGTTACCTGAAAAGGTAGTTCAACAGCCAGAATAGAGACGATGTACGGCCCCAGCTTATACCACCGGTTGAAATATTCGCCTTTTAGTATGTCCATCTCCAGTGGAACTGTAATGTTAAAAAGAAAACACACTGTTAACATTTTAATATTTAGAACAATCCCAACTGGTACCTGGTAAGTAAAGTGATTTAAATGCTCCATGATAGTCCAAGGACTATAACATGACATATATTATCATAACTTGAATATTCTCTAAGCACATCAGAATTCAGAATTAATAATAAATACTTAAATAATTTCATCTATATATATGTATATGTATGTGTATGTATTTAACTTTATAGTATTCATATTCTGGTCTGGTTTAGTTTCTCTTTACCAATTTGTGATTTTTTACAATACGCCGCCAACATGATTCCTGCTTCGCCAATGGTTGACTGGTAGATAATGTCATTAGGCATTACGTCCGCGAATTGTACTTCTCTTTGTGCAATAAAGAATGAATAAATAAATACAGTATAGAACAGAAAATAACAATTAGGCGGTCTTATTGCTTAAGAGTAATCTCTACTAGACAACCTACAAGTAGATGAAAATGAAAGGAAGGGTAAGCAAGTGCACAAAACAGTTAAGAAACACTAATAAAACACTTCTCTATCACTATCTTATAAGGATACAATGTTCTATGATAAATAATAAATAAATAAATATCTGGGACAATTCACACCAAGATCATCTGACCCCAAACTAAGCAGAGCTTGTAATATGGGCGTCAGAGACTGATAAACATACTTAACAATTTCTAAATACATACTTAAATAGATAATAACACCCAGACACACAACAAATACAAATGTTCGTCACACAAATATTTGTCATGGGTGGGGATCGAACCCACGACCTCCGGCGCTAAAGGCAGGATCGCTGCCATTGCGCCAACAGGCCAGTCAATACAAATACAATACATAGACAAGAAAAATATTTAATTTCCTCTACATGACGAGACAAGCAGTAGGTACCTATAAGATTTGCCTTTTTCACTTAACATCCGCAAAAAACGATTGTTTTATTGTATTTTAAGTCACCTTCATATTGCACCCGCTCCAGTTAACGTTGGGAACATTACACTCGAAGTTGTTGACCACTATGTTTACCTGGGACAGACAGTCCAGCTAGGTAAGCCCAACTTCGAGAAAGAGATCTCTCGTCGAATCCAGCTCGGATGGGCAGCGTTCGGGAAGCTCCGGCATATATTTGCGTCCGAAATACCTCAGTGTCTCAAGACAAAAGTCTTTGACCAGTGTGTGTTGCCAGTAATGACCTATGGGAGTGAGACGTGGTCCCTTACTATGGGTCTCATAAGAAGGCTCAAGATCACCCAGCGAGCAATGGAGAGAGCGATGCTTGGTATTTCCCTGCTCGATCGAATCAGAAATGATGAGATCCGCAGGAGAACAAAAACAACCGACATCGCTCGAAGGATAACATCGCTGAAGTGGCAGTGGGCGGGACACATAGCGCGGAGAACCGATGGCCGTTGGGGCGGAAAGGTTCTCGAATGGCGACCGCGTACCGGACGACGTTCCGTGGGCAGGCCCTCTACAAGGTGGACCGACGATCTGGTCAAGGTGGCGGGAAGCCGCTGGATGCGGACAGCGCAGGACCGATCGTTGTGGAGATCCTTGGGGGAGGCCTATGCCCAGCAGTGGGCGACGTTCGGCTGAAATGATGATGATGATGATGATGAAGTCACCTTCTGGATACCATTTTGTTAGCTATGCCTGTCATGTCTTACTACTAGGTACTTTGTGCTTTCTTTTTGTTGCTACTTTGTGAGTAGGTATGTATGTGTTAGGTAGATTATTTCACTATTGTAGATGATAAATTTATCAGATAGCACGCTGAGTTTCTTGCCGGCTCTTCTCAGCAGAATCTAGGTTCCGAACCGGTGGTAGATTCACATCAATTTGAATAATCCAATATAATAACCATTGCTGGTGTCCCTATTTTCTCCCACAAAAGTATTCTCATAGTTAGGTAGGCAGGTACACAACTTTTGAGCTAGTTCTGATGATCCTTTGGTGGCTTTTATAATTTGATACGAGTGAGTTTAAACAATAGTAATACCAGTCAATCAATTAGTTTAAATAATTATATTTACCTACCTACCTATATACGAGAGAGCGTCGTGGCCGAGTGGTTCAGCACCCGAAATCAGATCGTGGATCGTGTGGTCCCGAGTTCAAATCTGGCCAAAACCAAAATCTTTGTGTTCATTGTTAAGTATCCGACTAACTCTCCGGTGACGGAAAACATCGATATCAAACCAAATCAACCCGGATAACGGCGGAAGGCTGACCATCTACCCCGATAGGTTCTAATATCATTGGTGGAAAGTGGGCTTTTGAATGTTTCGTTTACCATGACGGCACAGTCACTTGCCTCAGACTACCCCGCTTGGGATAACGTCGTGATCTATATATCCTTAAGTAAATACCGATACATAGAATCTAACATATGCATGTGTGTTTGTTACTCTTTCACGCAAAAACTACTAAACGGGTTAAGATGAAACTTTACAGTAATACAGCTTAAACATCAGAATTACACATAGGCTACAATTTGTAAAGATTTTATGTAATTTGGCCACAATGTATAACAATAAGTTTCGTTAGTCGGAAAAATTAAGATCAGGCGGACAAAGCCGCGGGTGGAAAGCTAGTAAGTATCCAAGTTCAATTCCATTGATTTGCTTGCTGCAATGTAGGTATATTTTATAAACCTAACCTTGATTCAATTGTAAAAGCTATCATCTATTATTGTTAGTCTCGGGTTACCATGAAGTCAGACAAAATAGATAAATCCATTGTTTGTCAGTCCCCGGTTGCACCAGTGACCCCAGTGGCGTACAACATACTTAAAATAGTTATAACATTGTACCATTTATGAAATAACGTTGATTTCTATTTAAAAATGAATTTAAACGCTCTAAGCTTAAGAAAATATTCAATAAAATTGCAATTACTGCAATTAAAAAATAAGATTATTATTTCTGACACGTGCAGAACCAGTACTGTGAACCAATTGTCTGCATTTAATGGTTTCTTTATACGGACATTACTACGGACGTAATAAGTTACTTACAAAACAGTGATAAGTATGTTTAGATTTAATTAATTGATAACTAATTGATGATTATTTACAGGTTTGATTTACATGCATTCCTAGATAGATAAGTAGGTAACTTTGTAGTAACTAGGTCTTTGTTATCTTTAAATGCGAAGGCAGATTTTCACTGGACGTATGTAGGATAGCTATCATTCTTAAATTGTGGATATTCCAGTTAACCGGACTGACTTAAGAGGTGGAATGAACATCCTGCACTTTTCCCTTTTCACCTTTGTGTTTTCAAAGCATTACACTTAGGGTCTATATCAGAAGAGAGTGAATAGGTATTGGGCAACTTCTGGGGCAGTAAAAAAAAATATAATTTGAGAATTGATTCTATTCTATATTAATAATTTATGTGAAAGTAAATTATGGGTTGCATCATTCAGCTTCCCATCTACGTGAGCATTACGTGAGACAAGCCCATAGTATCTATCAGCTGTTATGGCGAGTCGTGTTATTACAGTCTGGAACTCTGGACGGTCAAAGATCGCCTGTTATCACTGACACTGAACTTTGTTTACGAACTCTAAGTGCAGCCACGAGCTTATACATAGGTGTGTTTGTGTACATAATGTGTATCACATTTCGATCAACATTGGACATTGACACGATATTAGTTTATAGTGCAGTGATTACGAGCGTTAGCTTGATGAAAACAATTTCGGTAGAGGCTGTTTTTGTTACCTTTGTAATGTTAACCATTCCCAAGGGAAACCTACCCAAGGAACAATAATAGAGGGAAAAAATCCTGAAGAGATTTAGCATTATTTTCTTGTTTAAAAGAAGTGTTTAAAGTCACCTTGGTATGTAAGATGAAGATTGCGCTTCAAATATGTTAGCCAATTGCAAGAGTTGTTATTTGGCAACTTTTCAGGTCAATAATCTCTAGTCTCTACCTCAATTTCAAATTGATTGACACCTTGTTACCCCACTAACAGTCAGTGGTCGATGTTTTGACATTAATGTTGATTCTGCACATGGTAAAATAACAACATACTTCTCTGCACTTTTTGTAATGAATAGTAGACCGCCTAAATTGTAGAGAAATAACGAAGTCGAAGAGTATGAAATCATCTTATTTCTTGCCGTGGATTCTCGTTATTCACAAAATCCCGCCTTAGTTAGCGCCTTAGAATAATTATACCTAGAAGGATAGTTCCATACAAAAAGTCACGCCATTTGTGATGCCAAATTCAACTGTCAAAAATAGTCAAAATAACAATTCGTTACACATGTAATCACAATTTTCAGTATTTAACATGTATGAATACTACTTGTGCTTTTCAGTCATGTTGTTGCAACCATTTACTGCACAAATAAATATTTTAAAGAAGCGCTTACCTCGAGAAATTAACATCATTAAGTTCAGATCCAGACGTGACGTCCTGATATTTGTGGCATCAAAACGGATGCCCCGACTCTCCTTCTATGCGTCATTATTCTAAGGCACCTACGTCCTAAAAATAACCCCTATGCAAAATTCGAGACTCCTAGCACTTGAAGTAACGAAGTTTTATACAAACAAACTATTTATACCCCAAAGATAATCCCATTGAGGTTGAATTTCGCCCCGTCTTAGTGAGCACCTACGTCCTAAAAAAAACCCCTATGCAAAATTTGAAACTCCTAGCTCTTGTAGTTTCTGAAATTTCGTGATGAGTGACCCTACGTTTTTATAAATTTTAATAATTTTGCGTGCGTGTTTTTTAAGTTCACGATATATCAAATTCTATCAATCCAATTAATGTGTTGCAGAGGACAAAAATTATATCCGTAAAATTCTAATGATGATGAAATAACTTTTAATCATAAGGATTCATAAGCTTTTGTAGTACTAATTCTCAAAATCTACCTTTTAATTTATATGATTTTTTAACACATAACATACCTTATAGCTACTTATTTATAAAAGATGTATGTATTGTGTCGCGGACTTTTTTATGGATCTACTAAAAACCTATATTTTTGTTGTACATTTAATGCGCGTATAATCAATCAACAAATCAAATCAACAGTGGGGACACTGTCCTGTCCCCAGCGCACGCACGAAAAGATTTTCGATAGCGCTTTTTTCCCGGATTACTTTATAGGTGTTAATTGATCTGGCTGAAAACTTATTATTTCAAAACAAATATATTCCTATAGCAATGAGGGATAATGTGGCTTTTTATCAGTGAAATAATGTTTGAAATCGGTATAGTAGTTTCGGAGATTACCTGTCCCAAACATACAAACTCACAAACTCACAAAAGCTTTAGTATAGATTTATGCTTAATTTAATTTGAAAGGTAAAAAGTGCTTGTATGTTACTGTAACATATTAATTAAATAATTAATTAATTGTAATTTATGCTTACATATACTTGTGTTCCAGTTTGCATACATTTAAAATGATTAGCATATCTTGATTTTTTCGCTGAAGTCGTAAAATCAGTGTACAATAAGGCCATGCTATTTCATGTACTCACAGGACAGCGTTACAGACATCTTGCCGGTGTAGACGACGAGCAGCATCGAGCCGTACAGGTAGACGTAATTGCCGAGGACCGTGCTGGCCTCGCTGCCCACCCCCAGGTAGAGGTAGCCGAAGATCAGCGCAATCACCACGTGCGCCGCCACTCGGTACATGAACAGGGACTAGGGATAAGAAATTTAAATGTAAGGTTTATCTTTTTATATTGCCCGTCAAGACGACCTCACTCCACCTGATGGAATGTGGTCGTGAGGTCCAGATATGAGGCTGACAAGCACAGTAATGCAAAGGAATCACTGAGCTGGCCATCCTCATCTTGAAGGTTTGCTATAGACAGTAAAAAAAATGTATCGCAAGTCGAGTCCATGGTTTCCAAATCAAGATAGTATAGCCACAGCTAAAGCATAACATTACTGGCGTTAGTTAATTTCCTATTGCCTAACTTGCTCAGACGCAAAAAAGTTTAATGCGCCTGAGCTGAGGTTGACAAACCTACCTGGGCGGAGAGGATTTTTTCTCATCAATATTTTCCTTTTGTTGCTTTTTGCGGCAGCGTTTAGTGCTGTTTTACAACCAGCTTATAGCTCTTTAATTCCTATACTATAACAATAAGATGAACAACATGGAGTTGCACATGCACACGAAGGCTGAACCCAGGAAAAACCTGATTTTGTTGTTCATAGTGAATTTTTCAAAAATTAAATGCATGAAAAATCTAATTTTTCAAGTAAAGTAATTTTTTTTAAGTAAATGATACTTACATAATTTCTAGTGGTAATTAAGTAATTTCTATAAAGTAAGATCCACGTCTGTCTGAGAAGACCGGATTGTCTGTAAATGGTTTTTGAGGTATTTTGTTGATGTTTGGTATTCACTAGTAGATTCTTTGATTTCTTTTCTGAGGTTATATCTGAAAAAAAAAACAACCAATTATTAACCATACGAAATATTTCGTATAATCAACTACAGTTAGCACGAGTTAGTAGCACAGAATAGGTAACAGTACTTCTTAATTAGTAAGTAGTTAGTGAGTAGTTAGTAAAACAGTAAGATTGCGGGTGCATAAACTTCGTTACATTTCCGTGGTCCCAAAGTTAGGTTTACCCTTTCATCATGAAAACAAAAAACAACGATAGACAGTCAAACATCCAGAATTAGCAAAATATCTGCTTCAATAATAGACTAATTTGCTAGTCATGATTTGACATTGTGTTAGTCGCGCAATCGAACGACGCTAGCGCTTGTTACCACTGCCAGGCCTCTCTCACTCCATGTACTTGTGCGCGATAATTACCTACTAGCCGCCGGGTCTTGGAAGACTCATTTGGCGGTTGTTTGTCAACGGCCACGTAGAGCATTCGTACGCGAGTCTTGCGGTTGAAGTTGAACTGGACGTAACATGAACTGACTACTGACATCTATATCGAAGGAGATAGCCCTGGCAATATATGCCTGACACATGCCAGCACGCATTTAAAAATGACAAAATATTAAATTTTCTATGGTGTGATTTATCTGTTACGTAGTGACCATTAAGTAATCTGTGCCACTGCGCTAAATGGATCATCAAAATTTGTTGTTTCGTGCCACGGTAATATAATATATCAGTATTGTAACTCCATACAAACGTACGAAACGCGAGGGTAGTCCCTTTCTTCTTCGAAAATTGTTAGTCCGAAATTCAAAATCCCTAACGCGTTTGCTATAATCATCACTATCCATAATGTTCGAATATACGAAATTTTATCATGCCTAATTGTCTTTAATTCTAATGCTTTTGTGTCATAATATCGGGTGCTATAATAATTAGATATCTTAGTTTTTCTTGCTATAAAGTCACATGTCCTAAGTGTTAAATTGTATAATGTACGAGTATGTTAGTCCGAATGTCAGTAAGTAAGGGTTATTTTTTAAGGGCAAGTGATATTATGAGACATTGAGTTAGGGCTAATTATCATTCGGACAAATGATGATTAGGTCACAAAACATTATGGCATGTCAGATTATGGATAAAATTTTTATGAGACAAAATAGAGAACCAAACGCGAGCTATCCACGCGCCTCGGAAGGATCAAATAGAGAAAATGTGTACCAAAGTAAATGGATTTGCCTTTGCTCTATATAAGTTATCGAAAGTTGCAAATGTAAGTACGGCTATTATTGCTTACTGCGCGTATGTAGAGTCGGTTCTGAGATATGGTTCATTGATCTGGGGCAATGGAACTAACATAACAAAAGTATTCATAGCCCAAAAACGGTGTATTAGAGCCATATGCAATATAGCACCCGATGTACCTATCCTGTCTGTCGTACTTTAAGTCGCTTCAAATACCTCCCCTGCCATGCCTCTACATATTAGAAGTAAGTGTTTTTGTCAAAAGGAATATTCACAAGTTCGTACAAGCGAAGGACGTATAATAAAGAACAACTCGAAATCATCATAGACTGGTGCTAGAGAAGATTCCAAAACAGTTGCTATGCTATGTGCGGCACTATATATAACCAAATACCAAATCGCATTAAGGAACTCCCATATAATAGTTTAGTTTTTTAGGAGAGCGTCGTGGCCTAGTGGTTCAGCACCCGAACTCGGATCGTGAATCGTGTGGTCCGGAGTTCAAATCTGGCCAGCACCAAAATCTTTGTGTTCATTGTTAAATATCCGACTTACTCTCCGGTGATGGAAAACATCGATAACAAACCAAATCAACCCGGATTACGGCGGAAGGCTCACCACCTACCACGTTGGGTTCTAATACCATTGGTGAAAAGTGGGCTTCTGAGTGTTTCGTTCACCATGACGGCACATTCACTTGCCTCTGACTACCCCGCTTGGGATAAAAAGTCGTGATTGTATGTATGTATATAATAGTTTTAAAATATCTTTGCGTAAGTGGTTGTTGGACATGACATTTTACTTACTCGATGATTTTTTGATACATGGTTTTGATGTTTAGCCAATAATTTAGTAGGTTATGGAACTCGCTTCCGAACAAAATCAAAATGTCCCCCAATAGGTTCTCCTTCAAAAAATCTGTCCACAAGCTTTTTTTACAGACACCCTAATCAGTTTGAATTCGTGCTATTTAATCATTGGTCAGATTAGTCAGATCGTCAATCATATCATTCCGAGTTAATGTTTCGTCTTTCATTTGAGTACATAATATGTATTTATGTATCATTGTGTTTATGAATTGATATGTATATATTTGCTATTTTTATATGTAAGTAGGTACACATATATATTGTAATTTCTATAATTAGGTATATATATTATATGAGTAAATTGTTTACTTTTATTTTACTCGAACTTAGTTTTACAAAACCCCGCCGTAAAGATTTCTGCTTCACCTAGTGGTTGACTGGTAGAGAATGCCTTTAGGCATCAAGTCCGCCAATTGTACTTTTCTTTGTGCAATAAAGATTAGATAAATAAATAATATTGATTTTTTTATAGATCTATCGATTTAGTTATCAGATGCGTATCTGAGCACTGATTAAGTTACTGTCAATATTTTTCTTAAATTATTATTATTTGCATGCTATACAATTATAGTTAGGTAGGCTAATGCACTTCTTATCATTTATATCACATATTTCATGTACTACCCTACTTAATGGCAAATAAAATATTTGCATTTGTGCTGTGGTAAACTGTAGGTACCTACATAATATTTTAGGAAAATAAAATCATGAATGTACATTAACACAAAAACAAAACTACTAAGCGCTTAAGTGAACATTGATTTCAGTATTACTTTATCCTTATAAGGTTTTTAAGTATTTACTTCCATTGTTTTAATTTGAATAGCTTATTTGCTTTTCGAGTCACAACAATACAATATGAATTAACACATGTCATGTTTATGTCACAGTAATGTTTTTACGTAAATGAGCACCTACAAATTGATAATGACCACTTATTTACTTAGTTTCATAACTAAGTTACAATACGAGCAGAATTTACGTTACAAAGCTATTTAATAACATAACGCGTTTGATATTATAATATAACATTTGATATCTTACTGCTATTTATTTATTTCAAACGCCTTGGTGCATACTACTATCCTTCTTTATTATTACTTTGTTTATTTTAGCATTTAACAATGCTTGTTTTACAAAATAAAAAACTAGAAAAATTCGAATTTCGGACCTTCTGCAAGGCTTTTAAATATGTGTAAAAATATTTCTTCCCGTTGTTTGAAGGTACTTGCCTACTTTAAAGTAACATTGATGAAATAACGATGGCTTGCAACGTAAGCATATACAAGAAAGATTTGTTTGGTTCAGTAAGATTTCCGTAGCTCAGTGGTAAGAGCAGCCACCCGGATTGTGGAAGACGCAGGTTCGTATCCTGCCTGTTTCTTCAAGGTACAAAATTTGAATTTCTCTAGTTTTATATCTTTAGATACTATTATTGTTATTTCCGTTACACCTGACAGAACAACAAAAGTAGGATTAGATTAAGACTTCTAATTCCCCAAAAAAATGCTAAAAAAATTGGACGCCCTCACACATTTTCAGCATTTCTGAAGATTTTTTATAACGAGTACTCGTCAGTACAGGGACGCGGACCACCTGATGGTAAGCCATGTATTTATTCCTTCTCGAGCCATCATATCATATTATGTTTATGACATCATAACATCTATCTTTCTATGAATACATGTTAACGGAAATGTATGTAATCCGTCATTGTATACTATTCCTAGGAAATGTATATTATTTCTTAAAACGCCCGGAAATGTCTGAAATAAGTTATATTAAAAACATTACCTAGGAAATCTATACATTTCCTAAATAGCAATCGAAAATGTAAAACATTCAAGTTGTCAATTGGTACGCGGGAATAACGGAGGGTATGTTTGACGACACGAACGGCGTAGTGCGATGTAGGGTTAGATTCCCGGTCATGCCAATTCAGGAAACGATCTTTTCTGTTTTTTTTTCAATAAAGTAAAGTAAAAAATAATTTATTCACATAAGCTTTTACAAAGAAGCACTTATGAAATGTTAAAATTCACAAAAAAAATGTATAAACGATAATAGACGTAAACAAAATAATACAATAATAGTACATATTCTAAATAAACATAATGCGAATCTACCACCGGTTCGGAAGTTGCTTCTTATCGAGAAGACTCCGGCAAGAAACTCGATAGTTACTCTTTTGAACTTTGTTTTGTTTTACAACAAATAAATTCAGAGTACAGTCAAAAGAACAATAAAAATACATTATTTGAGCAGAGGAGCAGATTATTCCTACTATAACCACAAATTCTTGTCGTTCAAGAAATCCTCCACATTATAATAACCTTGTTTTATTAACTTTGTTTTAATTGTAGACATGAACTTGTAAAGAGGTAGATCAACAAGACTTTGAGGTATTTTGTTAAAGTATTTTACAGATTGACCCACAAAATAATTTCCTACCTTATGTAGGCTAAGACTTGGAGTAATAAGTTCGTTTTTATTTCTAGTATTGTGTGCATGAGTATCACTGTTTTTTTTGAACATATGCAAGTTTTTGCGCACATACATTATGTTATCGAAAATATACTGAGCGTGCACAGCTAAAATATCAATCTTCTTGAATACTTCTCTGAGCGAGTCGCGTGGCCTAAGGTTGTATATCGACCAAATGGCTCTTTTTTGGAGTACAAAAATGGTCTTGAGGTCTGCAGCTGAGCCCCACAACAGTAGACCATACGACATAACGCTATGAAAGTAACTAAAATACACTAGTCTTGCTGTTTCAATATCAGACAGGAGTCTAATTTTTCTGACAGCACAAGCGGCCGAACTAAGTCTACCTGCCAGAGCCGTTATATGTGGACCCCACTGTAACTTAGAATCTAGAGTAATTCCTAAAAATACCGTAGAGTTCGTAATTTCTAATGTCTCATCATTCATGTTGATAATGGTATCAAACTGTTTAACATTAGGCATAGTGAATATAATACACTTTGTTTTCTTTGCATTAAGTAATAAATTGTTACTTGTGAACCAACATAGTACTTTTGAAAGAGTATTATTTACATCTTCAAATGCTTGCTTACCTCTGTTGATTTTAAAAATCAACGAGGTATCATCAGCAAATAATCCTATTTCACAAATGTCTTTGACAAAGTAAGGAAAGTAATTTATATAAATAAGAAAAAGCAGTGGGCCCAATATCGATCCCTGGGGCACTCCCATGCTAATGGTGGAACCGGAAGAGGTGGTTCCGTTTATACCTACTTTTTGTGTTCTGTCTGTGAGATAAGATTGTATAGGTTTAGACAAAATATCTGAAACACCGTAATGTCTCAGCTTAATCAGTAGGATTTCATAATCCACGCAATCAAACGCTTTCGAAATATCACAAAATATTCCCATTGCATCCTGCTTGCTTTCCCAAGCATCAAATATGTGTTTGATAAGTGCTATACCTGCATCAGTAGTGCTTCTATGTTTAGTAAAGCCAAATTGTTTCTCATGTAGTAATTTCTTTAAAGTAAAGTGTGAAAGCAGCTGATTTAATATAATTTTTTCAAAGATTTTACTAAGAGCTGGTAGTATAGAAATGGATCTATAATTAGATGGGTCACTTTTGCCACCAGATTTGAAAAGCGGGATGACTTTACTAAATTTCATTAAGTTGGCAAACTGACCTTCGTCAATGCAGTTATTAAAGAGTAGTGCTAAGTGGGGTGAGATGATATTTATGATTGATTTAAGAAGACTTATCGAAATACCCCACAGATCTTCGGTGTTTTTCATATTAATTGATTTGAATTTATTGACTCGGGTCTGGGTGGGCTGGGAGATGCCCTGGCTTATTTCCTTGTGTGGTACCTCATAACACAGGGATATTAATCACTTCTTCGAGACCATTACAAGAGGTGTGTTGTCTGGCGCATATTATCATATAAATATTTATTTTTATTTATATTTATGGTATTAGGGGGAAAATAAAATTGCTATTTTTCTCTATAAATAACAACTCGAAACGAAATGAATTTTTACACCATAGACAATAAATTGCAATTGTGAGCAAAGTTGTTTAATTGAGATGTCAAGGAGATGTTTGTTGTTAGGTCGTCAGATAAGCGCAATATCTCTCCGTGTAGCAGTTTGGCTGAAAAATCTTTAAATCGTCTTTCAGTGCCGTCTAGCTGTTTCACATTGCACCAACTGCTAAAAAAAATCTTACATACCATATTTCATCGATGTTTAAATGTGCGAATCTGATTACCAATAAATAGCAGCAGCTGAAAGATATCACGTATACAAAGACAAACAATAAAATGGGACAACGAAAGCACAAGTAACGTAACATTTCAGAAGCACACGAGCTTTGTATTAAACCCAACTATTAATTAGAAACGATAATCAAAGTTGAGCAGACCTTACATGTATATCTGTCCCTTTCATTTCAATTGACATATCAGCAGCATCACAATTAGACTGTATCCCTACTTGAGCTATTAAAGTAGCGTAACGATCACTCAAAAAAAGAGGTAACTTAGAAGAGACTTTGCGAAAGGATGATGAAATTTGGGTGGAAATGTGCTCCGTAGGATGGTCATTTGAGGTCATAATATACTAATTTTAAGTACTCTACTTTAACTCCTTCCTAATCAAGGACTAGTGCCCCCCATAACGCCTGATGAAGCCCAGTCGGCTCTTCGCTGCATGAAAAACCGGAAAGCTGTGAGACCCGATGGAGTCCCTATCGAAGCGTGAAAATTGATAGGCTCTCGTGGTGTGGGCATACTTACCCACCTTCTTAACCGCATTCTTCTCACCGGAAAGATACCTGACCAATGAAGACTGAGCATTATCACGCCGGTCTTCAAAGGCAAGGGCTCGGTGCAGGAGTGCAGCAATTATCTCGGCATAAAAGTGATGTACCACACCATGAAGCTCCTTAAACGCATTGTAGACTCTCGGATCCGACAGGAGTTTACAATCTCGGAGTGTCAGTATGGGTTTCGACCGGGTTGCGGGATCATGGACCCCGTATTTGCCTTGAGAACGCTCATGGAGGGAAACAGACTGAAGAATACACCTTTGCATCTCCTTTTCTTAGATATGCAGAAGGCCTGCGACTGTGTCCCTCGTGTGATGATCGGTTGGGCGCTGCGGTGCAGGGCCGTTCCCGAGATCTATATTGACATTATAGACATGTAGCACGATTCCAGTTCCATAGTTAGGACTGCGGTTGGTGACACGCTTCCCTTTTCTATCACCGTTGGAGTACAGCAAGGCTCCGTGCTTAGCCCGTTTCTGTTCAGCGTAATATTAGATGTTCTGTCAAACAGCATCCGAGTCCACCACGAGCAACCACCCTGGTTGCTCATGTATGCTGATGATATTGCGCTGGCAGACTCGGACAGGGGACGGCTGGTACAACGGGTGAATAAGTGGAAAAAATCACTTGAAAACGGCGGTCTGAAACTTAATGTGGCGAAGACGGAGTACACGGCCTGCAACACCACAGATCCCCAGTCCGTCCCGCATAGGCGTTGACGTGGTCGAGCGCACGGACCGTGTCAAATACCTGGGATCTGTGTTAAGCGCGTCCGGGGACATCGACCTCGACGTCAGAGCCCGAATTTTCGCGGCTTGGGCCAAATGGCGGGAGGTGTCTGGTGTCATTTGTGACCCCAAAATGCCGATCAAGCTGAAGGGCAGGTCTATAAAACTATAATTTGGTCTGTCCTTTTATATGGCAGTGAAACATGGCCGTTACTAGAGCGACACAAGCAGGAGCTGCGCGTCACGGAAATGAAGATGCTGCGGTGGATGTGTGGAGTCTCACGCAAAGATCGCGTGCGTAACACCCACATTCGCGGCAGCCTTCGTATTCCTGATATCGCAGACAAGCTGCAGAAGTGCCGCCTTCGTTGGTATGGTCATGTCTCACGGAAATCAGCAAACTATGTGGGCAACAAATGTCTGGCCATGCCGCCCCCGCCAGGTATCGGTAGAAGAGGTCGACCCAAGAAGCGGTGGCTCGACGTAGTTAAGGGTGACATGCGTGCCAACAGACTCACCACTGAGGATGCACAAAACCGCGCGAAGTGGGCCAAGAAAATAAGATAGGCGTACCCTAGGACCCCACACACCAGTGTGGGTTCATAACCGGGATAGACCGCACGGATGATGATGATGTAGTTTCTTCAGAACAGGTACACCTCCTGCCTTCAGAAGTTCTGAAGTAACTACATCTTCACCTGGGGCCTTTCCATTTCTGAGCTGTCTCAGCACGATCTCATCTTGGCTGATATCTGGCAGATCGTCGGTATAGTGACGAGTAAGGTTTGCTCTAGAGTCGTGGCTGTTGCGCTGAGTACGAGTAGCATGTTGACCGTAGAGTCGGCCATAAAAGTCCTCAATCTCAGCGAAAATCTCCGGCTTCGACACTGCAGTTCTGCCATTCAGTGTTGTAAGCTTCGTCAGATGGCTCAACCTAAGCTGCTGTGTGAATATTTTAGACCCTCGGTATTGCTCTATCGCCTGTTTTATTTCAAGCATGTTTGAAGGTCGCGTCGTACCATCTTCGCAATTAGCTTGTTAAGATTTGCCCGTTTTGACGAAGTGGCTGTAGCGTCATCCCCCATTTTTGCTATAAGCCGCAGAGTCTCTTCTGAGAGATTGTACTTCCGCCTGTTCGCTGTGTCCGGCAGAACTTAATGCTCTCATCTCTTAGCGCCTCAACACGTTCTGTAGGTAGGGACGTGGGATTATCCGCGGCGTACTTTTTTTTTCTCCGTCAAAATAGATCCCTTACAAACTGTATCGAGCAACGCACACTATAAGTACGCTGAACCAAAAATCTGCCGAAACACCGCGGACGCCCACGGAGCGTAGCGGATTAAAGTGCGCGGGCGTCCGCGAAAAAAATGGAACGAACGAACTATGAGCACACGCGGCGGATTTTAGTGCGCGTTAAAAAGGGATGGAACCAGTATTCTCTTTTAAAACGTCTTCTCTTTTGCGTAAACTTCATGTTAATTACAACCTAATCTCAGAATAGTATTTATACTCTCGGACAACAAATGATCGCAAACCGTGTGCGTTGAGGTCGCGGTAAATCCGCGGCGCTATTTTTATTCGCGGAGCGTACTTTTTTCTCCGCCGCAAAAGATTACTTTTTGTCGTCTGCGCAGGCCATAACATGTATTTTTGAATATTTATTTATGTATGATAATGATATTCACTATAATATCAACAAGAATAATGCAAATGACGGTGGTTAAAATTAGCTTCATTTTCATTCATAGCTGCCATGGTGACCGGAAAACAATAGATTTTCTATTGTGTCTGGTTTGGCGGCAGTCAAAGACGTTCAATTTAACAAAACGTTAAATTGAACGATCTCAGAGCTAAACCATTCGAAAATTGTCTCCATCAAAAATCTACCTTAAAAATGAGGAATAAGCTTTGAGAAAGAAGAAAACATTCACTTACCCATTGGGCTTGGCAAGGCGGGGATGGTGGGGACATGTTCTTCCCACGTCCTGAGGGCCAACGGGTCAGGTTTGTAATGGTCCATGGTCTTCGCTGCACGAATAAGGTCTACTTCGTACTCGCCGGATGCTACCTCCATTACTAAAACAAAGTAAAACTTTTATTGGTTATTATTTTTACGGCATTAAACAATTTTTTTATGGATTTTTGACTTACACGGCGGTTTAATTCAAAACATTACTAATTTATTTAAATGCTTATTGAACAACAAATTTTAAGAGCAAAAGGCCTCACGCAATCAGCCGCTTCAGATTTCAGAAATCAGTTTGTCATTTTTGGTTCCGTTTTTATTTCCTTAAAATAAGATACTAGGGGCACAAATAAGACATGCGCGGCGCTTTGACAGATAGCCCGCTTAGAACAACACGATTTTTGACGCACGCACACAGAGACATGAGTTTACAAGCGAAGTCAGTGAGCTTCAGTGAGTCGGAAATTCGCACTGTTGCGAGTGTTTTTGTTTCTGTCGAACTTGGTGCAATTTTTCACATGATGAATTTTGTTTTTGGCCGGTTCTGTCAGGAGGTATAACTTACTTACTTCATTTTAAAAATTCAGAGCGAATATAGTAGTAACCCTAGGCAATTCACGCAAGTTTAGAAAAAAGGTGCCAGCGGTCCTTCTGTAAACTCTTTAATTTGTGCTAGGGGCGCTGCACTTAAATCCCATTCCAAAACGTCAACAAGGTCAAAGTGCGGCTGTCATTGGTGTGCAATGCAAACTCATGGTAGATACTCGTATACAGGACAACTATAAGGTAAGGCCAATGTTCAGCACTGCAGCTGCGTGCGATGATGATGATTTTTATAGGACATAATGCGCCACAATAAATTTTGTTAACTAAATACGGACACATGCTATTTAATAAATATGTGAAGTTATTTTACTGGCAATCCATAGTTAAATTCGTTAAAACTCAAGTTATTATTAAAGTAATTTCTTACGTAGACACAGTTAGACTGTGAATGAGATGCATTCTATAAAAACGTCTTTTTTATGTGATACACTTTTTAATGGTAAACCGGTACTTTTTTCACACATAAAAGCACGATGACAATTGCTTTTTACTTGAAACCTTGAACAACAAACGGTCGTTAATCAGTTGTTGTGAATAGTAGTTATTTATTAATTGGCTTGAAAGTACAGTCAGACTCAGATAACTTCAACTTTATTACGAAGGCGTAAGAGGTAAAAGTGTGCAAGCGTAATGTTTTGCAGTGGGTTGCCTTCTTCTACCTTCATCAGATATTTTGTATTTATGTTTTAATTAGATATTATGATGTAGATAATTAATGTCCAGCTATTAATACTCACAACATTTGTTTATAATTATTACGGAGAATGCAATTAATTTCTATTGCCTTTACGTATTAATGCATCTATATCACGTTACATTAAATTACAAGCTGTCTGATGGGCACGTGTTGATAATCCAATCACAATCTTGGAGAAGCATTCAGAGCTTGTTAATACCTAATTGTTAATAGCAATTTTCAAAATATAAAATCAAAGGTGATCGTTTATTTTTTTTCTCGAAGTCATCGAATAATGCTTTCAAGTAAGCGAAAACTAATTAAAAGCACAAATCTATTTCTGTACGAGATACAATGATAATTTAACGTCTTAAGATGCTGCACAACATTTAAAAAACAATGCAACGAATACTGACTTGCAATATCTAATTGAAACAACAGCGTTACGATAAAACTGACACCAATGAAAAATGTAAATGACACGTAAAGAAGGTGACAAGATAGTTCGACTTTTTTTCATTAACGTGGGGAAATCCTCATGGATACCTCGCCACCCAGGGGAACGATGAGGTTATGTTGGACTTCTACCGACTAAAACCCCACGGTACTCGACCTCAACACTTCAGCGGCGAGGCGGGGTCCCTATAAAGTTTCGCAACGCCCCGCCGCCAGTGCCTCCCCGTATTGGGGCCCCCTCCAGCCGACCCCCCAAGGAAGGGGGGAGGCCACGGAAGTACCTGGAGCACACGGGTACTTCCGCCGTCGCGGTGAAAGCCGTGCATTGCGGGCAAAAGCACCCCCGTACTCAAACCCGCAGGCTCCCACCGTACGCGGACCCTACTAGGTCCGCAACCACGATCCACCTAAAAGGTAGATCCGCTGCCGCATCTGGCAGTGCGGACCCGCCGAGCCGCAGTGCACAGGGGGTTGCCAGCCGCGGATCACTGATCTCCTCCAAACGGTTGTGCACCGCAGCCCCCACCTCGCGCCCTAAGGCGCTGCGCCCGTGGGCGCCCCTTTGGGCGGGCAGTGGTAGGCACCGTACCACCACCACGCCCGGCGGCAGGCAATGGCTGGGTGGGAAGTCCACCGCACTGCCATGCCTGAGCCCTCTTAGGTTCCCGGTGGTTAGTTCGTCTTGACCTGACCTAACCTGAGAGCGATGGTTTAACTCTCATACATTCAAATCACAAAACACTAGCGTTTTTAGCCTTTTGTAACCTACGTATGTAGCTGACGATAAGCGATTAGAGAAAGCAAGACGTTACAAATCCATCAGTTAATTGGAACTGAGATAATCACTTTAAAATACGATATTACATGTAGGGTCTTCTCTTCGCGTCAATGATTTTGAAAAAAAATTAGCCTACATTCTGTATTCCAATTTGAACAGTTGGTTATAAAATATTGGATAGTGTTAACCAGAGTTCTCAAACGTTTAAACATGAAAAACCGATGTGATGTATGTACAAGTAGGCATCACATTTTAAAGAAAAATACCGTCTAGGGTACCTCTAAGTATTGTCAGATTATGTACGAACTATTAAGAAATCAGATCACGAAAAAATATTTATTTTGAGGCTCCCTTTTAATATCATCTACAAGCCTATATTATATAGCAACGCAAGGTCTATGTTACTATATTATATAGGCTTGTAGAGGCATCTTATTAAAACATTGTATACGCCAGACAACACACCACTTGTTATGGTCTCGATGTAGGGATAAAAATGAGTGTGTTACGAGGCACCACACAAGGAATTGAGCTGAGGGCGTCACCCAGCACACCCATCCCGAGCTATCGCAAAAAAATATTGTTTCCTGAATGGATCGCCCGGGAATCAAACCCGGGCGACAAACTACGTTAGTCAAGGCGAGAAATGGTGTCGTCTTCAAATGTTACATAAGCAAAAGAAAATATGTAAAAAGCGTGATTTATACTAGCTATTATGCTACATAGATATTATGCAGATGAAATCTAATCGAACCTGGTTTTTTATCTTTTTGGTTTTTATGTAATAGGGAAGCAAACGAGCTGGAAGGTCACCTTATGGAAAGTGATCACCTCCGCCCATGGACAACTGCAACACTTGAGGTGTTACCGATGCGTTGCTTGCCTTTTAAATGGGAATACGCTCTCTTCTTGAAGGCTCCAATGACATATTCCTTTGGAAATGCCGCCGCAGGATCATTCAATATCTTGGTTATACGCGGAAGAAATAGACGCAAAAAACGACGGTATTTGAGCGCCAGCCATCGGGCGATGAGCATGGAATTTTGACTTATGACGTTAGAACTAAATTAGATAAACCGAAACCTCTACCACTGGTCTAAATATAGAGCATCAAGTATTGCTAACAATATCAAAAATCTTCACACTTAATGTTCGTTAGGCGACATCTTAGGAACAGGTATTAATTGATTAAAACAAATGAATGTAAATAATAGGAACTTACTGTTTCTTTGATAATGATGTTCAATTTAATGAGAGGTGTTAAGTAAATAGTAATCTGACTATAAAAATTGTTTATTTGATTTGATCAGTTATCATAATCAACAGAATGTGTGATGTGCATTTATTGTGGACTATTTTGATTTGATTAATTTGGTTTATTATATTAACGATTATTCTTTGCTTACATGCATTCACAGCAGGAGCTTTGCTTAGTTTACCTTATCTAGAAACTTATTTCGTTCAGTCGAAGATACTGTGCACATAACCCCAAAAATAACCTTAACAATAACTCGAAACTCCGGGATCATTTTTATATCCATTTTTATACGTATTTCTCTTTATACAATGCAACCAGTTAGCTTATTAGTTCAAAGGTTGGATAGGTATCTTAACTATTAATAAGATGATTATTAGGTGTTTACTGCTCCAGTTCGAATGTCATGTGCCCGATAGCTGATTGGCCGAAGTCATTAGCTCGAGCGTCCGAATGACCGATACCTCATAGCTTCGACGTCCACAATGCCGGTTAGCCATTAGCTCGAACGTCCGTTTGACCAAAAAGCCATTGTGCCGATAGTCCTATTCTTCGAATGGTTTTTTTTTGTACTTTTGTGTAGTGGTATCCATGGAAAATAAAAATGACTAAGTAGATCAAAGTTTTTCTTTTTTTAGCCTATATGCAAGCCCTAATATATACTATTGTTATAGTTTACGGTATTCATAAGTTATCGGACTTAGGTGGCATGTTGTTAAGTAAGTTGCAGTGCTCGAAAAGAGAAAGTAAGTTGTATGCACCTCGTAACAATTATGTTTTGGTAAGTATATTACAAAACATAATTGTATAAATGTATATACAAAAACTATGTTCACTAAGTTATTTTAATTTAATTAAATTCTTTCCCACTGCTGGGCGAAGTCCACCATTGAAATCACGATATCGCTACAATTGATGGGTATTGCCAAATGCCAAAAAGGTGGCCAAAATGCAATCACAAACCTGCATATAGGCATGCATACAGGCTTAAAAAAAGAAATACTTTGATATACTTAGTCATTTTTAATTTCCATGGATATCACTACACATAAGTACAAAAAAAAAACCGTTCGGAGAATAGGACTATCAGCGCAATGGCTTTTCGGTCTAAAAGACGTTCGAGCTAATGGCTAGTCGGCATTGTGGACGTCGATGTTGTGAGGTATCGGTCATTCAGACGCTCGAGCTAATGACTTCGGCCAATCAGCTATCGGGCACATGACATTCGAACTGGAGCAGTAAACCCGATTATTAGTGCACACGTTTGTCTCAAATGTCTCAATTGTAGAACGTCACGCTTGATATTTGTGTGACGCAAAATCTTTATTCAAAAACGTTGATTTCCCTGAGTGGTGGTCTAACTACAGTGGCCAAAATACAAATTTAAGCCAAATCAATAAATTTAGATCAATAGTTTTAACGCCCAAATCCAGAAACGATTATCAAAGTAGTCCCTTTCATTTCTACTGACATGAAACAGAACGGTTTCAATTTGAAGTGTGCTCAAATTGGACCGTGTTTGGATTCGAGGGTAAGTTTGATAAGTTGCCTGTCAAATTTGGTTTAATAAAGTCTCTTTTTTCTTTGGGTTAGTTAAGCCTATCAGTTTTGTATGTGCGATCTGCATATTTGTACTTACGAAAGTCAGCTGGATTGTGATACGGTGGACACCTAAGGCCTGCGCTCACCATCGCCGGCAGCAGATGTACCCTGGGTCCTTTGTACAGTGTCCTGCCCGCTGCTAGGCAGTATACTGAGTCGATCTTCTCGAAGAGAAGTGCTGAAGGTTGGTGGATGGTAGCTATTAATGTCCGGCCTCCTCGAGCCAGGCTGTTCAGGAGGGCGATCAGGGAAGCTGAAGCCGATGAGTCTAGGCCCCTGTTGGAAAATAATTTTAATTACTAAAGCGAATATTTTACCCTCTGCTCTAAACAGCTGTGTTTTTGGTATGTATGCCGAACTATTGTATCGGTCTGACTTCGATCTGTTTTTTTCAAGGCAAGTTAGATCGAGTGTGAGTGGGTAGTCATGAGTTTTGACTAAGAAACTCTATACAGGCTTTTGGAGACCACCAGCTCGAAAATAACCGTTTCATAAATTTACTTGTTTTGCCTCGGTGTGTGGTCAAATGGTTAGAATACTTAGCCTGATATTCAGAGGTTCTAGGTATAATTATTAAAGTAATATTATAGATTTTCGAAAACAACTGTGATTCAATGTTGATGGCCTTTGTTACGACAAATTTCTATTTACACATACAAGTCATTAAAAAGACATCGTCTTAATAAGGCACGTTATGGTATTCAATTGAAATCACACTTGCTAACAGTAACATTTTGCAAGATTTGTGTACAAACGTCGTAATTTACATCTAAATCATATTTTGTGCTTACTTATCTAGTTTAATATTACCTGCCTTGTATAATATAAAAATATGAATCATTAATATAGAAGTAGAATATTATATAAATTAGAATTTGCTGTCGTTAAAACATTGCCACACACAAACGTAAGTTACGGAACGGTGTGCGTACAGTACAAATTTTAGTCCGATTTTCAAAATTGCCACTGTTTCATGAAAAGCGATAGTAGTATATATTTCAGATGTAGGGTAGGTAAATGAATTAAAAGCGCCTTACACGAACACTTTAAAAATTAAAATAGGTACCTAAAATTGAATTAACCTATAAATAATCAATTAATCCTAACTCAAAACTAGCAGCTAGTAGTGTGGAATTCCCTACAATAACTTACGTCGTGGGCTCATCAAGGAACATGAGTGAGGGGTCTGAGAGCAGCTCCAGCGCGACAGCAAGCCGCCGCTTCTGGCCCCCTGAGAGGTCCTTGCAGAGGGTCTGGGCAGCCCCACTCAGGCCCAAAAGAGAAAGAATCTCGTAAACCTGTGAAATAATAGAAGTAGTTAGCCATCTGTCCCACTGCTAGTCATTGCTACTATTGATGGATAATAGCCTGATCACAGAGTTATCCTACGGTGTTTGAAAAGATTGTTTTTGGAAAAATTGTTTAAGTTAAGTAATCAATATTAATCACAAAAAATCGTTCCATTACTGACAGAGTGATTGACTGACAGAAAACGCACATCCGGAACTCCTGGGCGTAGAAAGCTGAAATTCGGCATGTAGGTTTCTTAAAAATTTCCCGAAATTCCTACCGGAACAGGGAAAACGCAATGGGGCGTAGAAAGCTGAAATATGGCATGTAGTTTCTTCGGGGAGTGTAAGGGAGGAGTTCCCGAAATTCCCACAATTATACCTTTAGTTAAAATTCATTCGATACTGAAATGCAACTAACTTTCTCTTTCCTCTCATGCGCTGTGAAGTCTGCCAGCTTCAGCGCAGCGGCCAAGGACATGGCTTCGTAGACCGTGAGGTGCGCGCGCAGGTCGTCCTGCTGCCGGATGTAGCGCGCGCCGCCGCGGCCCGCCGACTTGGACGCGCAGGCGCATGTGCCGTTCACTGCGATCTCGCCTTTCGCTCCTCGGGTTCTGATGCCAAAAAAGATGCATAAGGATTTTTTATTGTGCGAAGAAACACCTATAGTATGGTCTTGAATTTGAAATCTTCTCCATTTTGCGTCGATAACAACTTCAAATTTTACTGGACCAGTAGGTATTCTACCACCTTTTGTCATCTGAATTAATAAATGAATACGCGCCAGACAACACCAATTGTCCTAGTCCCGAATTTAGAACAAATATCCTTGCTTTACCAGGTATCAAACGAGAATCTTATTCGGGATACAACTCAAGTCATGGCGAGCAACCGCGCTACTGCGCACTACGCCAATCGTACCGTGTGCATTATGGACATATCCATCATCACGTTTGCAGCTGTTCGAACACGAGGGCTATGATAGGACCTGACAAGGAGGAGGCATCCAGTCGCACACATCTTTCGCACTATCAATGTATTCCCATCAACACAGATTATGTTGTCTTTGATGTTTCTAGTAATAAAAAAATACTCTAAGGGAGTTCTGGGGAAGTAAGGAGGCCCTGACGACTTGTAAACCAGAACTAATCTTCGTTTTAACTCAACAACGAGGTATCTACGTGGTTTTATTTATTAGAGAAGACTCTGGTGGGCAGTGACATGTCTCAGTACACAGAAGGTGTCGGGAAGCAACATCTTAGAAGATGTACGAAAAACATTATATTTTAGCTGAGAGCAACAGATTGGTGTGAGCCGTCCCCGATAAAAATGTACCTATGTGTTTATTATCTGAGGTTTTGCAATGAAAATAGACCACCAAAGATAGTTATTGACCTATCGAACTTGTTCATAATTCAATTAAAGATTGTGATGCTCAAACTTAAATAGCATGGGTTATGTATTGTCATTTTAAAAATGTCTTTCTAACGGTTAATAAATATCTGTTATGTTAATTAAACTGACAGTTTGAGCATTGTCTAAGTTTACTGCAATTGAGTTGATGTCCCTGACTTAAGGTTAAGTTTCTCTGAAGCAAAGGTCATAAACATTGACAGTGCAAAAGATTATATTATTTGGCTTCCGCCATGGTTCTGGGATGCCTTATCAATTGGTTTAAATCGCGAGCGAAGTTTCATCAAACGTTAACCTAGTCTGTATGTGACCTTGTCGGTCATATCATGTTATGATGGTATGTTATGTATGAGTCATGTGAACGGGAACTTTTATTACTGATAACTGATTATTAACGGGACGAGTTTCATAAAAATGCTGATAAATACACATATTTAAATATTGTTGCAGTTATTTTAATGCGTCACAGGTTACGAAATATTTTTTTTGTGTGTTTCTGCAGGCAATAGGTTTTATTATAAGCGTGTAATTACCTACTTTTACCAATTTTATATGCATCGTCCTTGTGGAGTCCAGATTTCAAATAGGTATGGCCTTAATATCTTCTTTGAGTATTCATTCTCCTCAGTGTTAAAAACACATTGGAAAACACCGTCAACAAATCGAAAAAGGAGATTGTGATACGTTTGCCAAAGTGTGAGCTTCTGAGTGATATACATAAGGCAGATTAGTAACAGTCAATTTGTCGTGACCGTGTGTTATGCATATGCTTGGAGTATTAACAATTATATTATTTCTAAGTTTAGGACGAGACGAAAGATAGGAATAATATAAAAATGAGAAAGGCATTCGGTGGTACACCTACATCTTCCGCTAACCAGACAATTGCTAACCCGCTAACCATTGAGTGTCTAAGTATTTTTCTGTTTTTTATTTTTCTATAGTAAAAAAGCAGAGAGAGAAAAGTTACGTCACAAGCACGTGTAGGGTTACTGCACTAGAGGAGAGCCGCTACAGACTTTGTCCTATAAGTCTAGTCAACTTTCTACGTTGCGCAATTAAGAGGAAAAGAGCTAAAAGCACTTTACTTCTGATCCACTAGCGTTACGCAATAACATTTTGAAGTGCTATTTCGGTTTATGTATGAAAGTAATAAAATACAATGTAGCTAGTTCATTCATTTAGATGGACAACGAGGTAATAGTTGCTATATAATTTGGATTTGTCAACGATATTGTTTAGAGAAAAGTTTCCCGGAGAATCATTATTAGATGTGGTAGTCATCAGAAGGCCACGGCTGAACATAGGCTTTACTCAAGTAACATAGACCAAGTTAAAATAGAATAAAATACTTGTAAAACTTAAATTTGTTACCGATATACACAAAAAAGTAACTCAACAAGGAGTAATTGAAGCATGTTCTGAGAAATCCGAAGACTACTTAGACCGATTTAGGAAACGAACCAACATGAAGTTCATTAACCAAGGGTCCTTCGTTACTGACATAATCCTAGTTATGAAAATAATATTTGCTGAAATAAATAAATAATAAGTACCAAATACTTATCAGCTAAAGTTGCTAAATAATGTTTGTGGCCTTATACCTACTACCTAAACTAACCTCAGATATTAAGAGAAGTCCTTTTAAGTAATGACTAAGTGAAACATTAGCTAATTTCACAGCGCCAGTTAGAGATGTGTAGATGTTCGAACAATAATGTCGTAGCTAATATATACTAAGCAAGTGATTAGCATGATTACTTACAAGTACCCCGCTAGAATATTGAGTAGCGTGGTTTTTCCGGCGCCCGAAGGACCCATGATGGCCGTGAGCTCGCCCGGCCTGAAGGTTCCGTCCACGCCTTTGAGGATGTCTCTTTGTTCTGTAACAAAAAAAATGAGTTTAACAAAACATTATGGCCATTGCAGAATAAAAAAAAACTTGAAAAAAACGCATTTTGGCCCTAAGTGTCGAGCGGGATTCCAACCCGCTTCTTCCGCCAACCAGAGGCTGCTCCGAGCTCTAATCTACCGAAACCAATCATAGTGATTTTTTGTAGTGGATGTTTATGTTGCAAGACAACGTTATTTAGGGCAAATAACTTTTGCCTCAAAAATTCGAATCCCGCTCGACATCTAGAGCGGAAATGAGTATTTTTCAAATTTTCTTATCTTAAGACATAAAATAAACACTGTAAAATGTGATACATAAAGGTCGCATCTACAGATATGGATTATCTGAGGATGCAACCTCTAACCTGGGATTTCAGGTGGCCTAGACAAGAGCAACACGCCACGACGATTTCTACCATAGAAATCGTTCAAATGTATGGGGATGACATAAGCCGTCACTGGCACTTATGTCATCTCCATACATTTGAACGATTTCTATTGTAGAAATCGTCGTGGCGTGTTGCTCTTGGCTAGCCTCCCTGGCCACCTATAACCGATAACATTGCTGTCGCCCTAGCCAAGAGCTACGTTCGTTTCGACATGTCAAATGTAAAAAATGTACGGCAATGACATTAGCACTCGTCTAACCGAGATGACATTTGATGTTAGTTCCATAGATTTTTAAATTTGACATGTCGAAACGAAAGTAGCGTGTTGCTCTTGGCTATCCCCCCTGGAAGCCTTTGTTCAGTAGTAGACGTCTTTTAGCGGCTGGTGATGATGTATCGGGTACCAAATGTTTTTAACGATCTATGCTTTTGTGACAGTTCGATTGCTAACTGTTAAGTTTTACAAGAATGTTTTTCTACTGTCTATAATCAGCCTCGTCTGTGAGTGAGGCCCGACTCGTGACCCAGTCATCTGTGGCGGCGACCCGATGGGACCTCTGATATAGACGATATTACTCATGTAAGCATTTCGACTCCCTTAACTCTAATTATGTAACGAAACAATGAGAGTGGCTAGAATATTTATCTGGTAGTAGCGTAGGCTAAAGGAATATCATAGTTTTCCAGTAATCTGGAGAAAATCCACTTTTAAAGTACCAAGGGTCCATTTTCCCCCTGTCTGTGGCGGCGGTCCGATCGGGCCTCCACCTAACCCCCTCACAGACATGGGGTCCGAGGCCATTAGTAAGCCCACAGTTCAGTGGTTTTCGAAAATATGAATATAATACAAAATAAAATTATAATCACGTACATACGAGTCGTGCGATAACACTACCCAAATGTTTGTAATGGCTATCACGTAATTTGATCTATACTAATATTATTAAGAGGAAAGATTTGATCGTTTGTTTGTTTGTATTGAATAGGCTCCGAAACTACTGAATCTATTTTAAAAATTCTTTCACCAATATGAAGCTACAATATCAGGGAGTGACATAGGCTATATTTTATTTGGATTGAACAAAACATTCAGTGAAAAATATTACTCGTAGTATATGTAAATCAAGTCAGAGAAACGCGGGCGAGATGTGCTGCTTTACCGACGCCGTGACGTGCAATTACTTTTGACATAACGAAGTCTGTCGAGGCAGCTAGTTTTTAATAATTCGCTTATAACATCACACAACTATTAAGATAAGTGATTTAACCTAGGAGATATTTCCACCGTCCCAAATTGTAATTATCTGCGGAAAATTTTGCACACATGAGATCACACGAAACTGTTTTGGGTTTAACCCTTAAGAAACAGGTAAAAAGTACAAATGTGCATATTTTATTGAATTTTATATAATATAAGGCTCCTAACAACAACAGGTAAAATATTTTCAACAGGTGCGGTGACGTAGGTACCTCCTATCATCAATCTAATGTCGTGAACTGAATCGGTCCGGGCTGCGTAGCGCACTATTGTCTGACGTCAAACAACTGTGCGAAACTGCTGTTGAATTATAATCTAAATCAGCAATGATATTGTAATTTATAAACTGCCTCTAGTAGGAGTCCATCTTGCATACTAAGTTCAATTAACTTTAAATGAACAGTAAAGGTCAGTGTAGAATTTAAGTTTGTTGAACACATATTTAATAAACATCTGCCAAAGTCACACTTAACTTGATTGTTGCTGAAATACAAGCTGTTTAAAACTGTTACCTAAGTAACACTAGGTGGGTCTAGACCAGAGCATTTGGTACAGCATTAAACTGTAAGGTTACGTTTTTACGAAAGGTACCTATCCTACAATACAGGCAAATTAGTTGTGGAATTAATGTGGAACAATCTTGCTTGGTTTTTGAAATCAAGGTGTAACAAAACATCAAGCGGCATGTTCGCAATGTGGTTCGATACTTCATTATTTATAACATTAGGAATAAGAAGCAGGGGTACTAAAATGAATGACAATTTGCATTTGACGTTGCCATGACGATGACATACCTAAGTATAACCTGGCAAAACTGAAAACCCCTTCCACCACAACGTATGAAGGGTTATGTAACATTTTAGATTGGTAGAGATATGGTGACAGTAAAAACGTGTTCGGATAAAAACCCCTGCTTCTTTTCGGTTTTTACATCGACAATATAGTTTGATGCAAGACAAAATAATTTATTCAAGCAAAAGCCTTATAAATTATGAAGGTACTCTACTTTAAATGAGAACAAAATCTTAAAAGAAATATTGTTTATTGTACTTTTACCACAAAGTGTATCCTAAAAAAGAAGCTTTTTTACTTCTGTCTACTGCTCTAATGAATGAAGTATAAAAATAAAATGACAAATGCTCGATGTTCATATATAAGCGAATTCTCAAATCTATGAGCACCTTAGACAAAGGGTTTGGATTTGAACATCTGATTGATATTATTCGTATGTCCACGGCTAAACTAAACTATATCATCGCTTCGGTATATAATTACTGATCACATATCGGTATTTGAGTCGACTAAGAACATATCATCCTGATAATAAAGTCTAAATTTTAAGGCTGTATAAGATTAGATAACGCAGGATCACACGATTCATTCCTTAACGCATCATTATAAAATATATTGTCAAGGTAATAAAACAATCAAATGTCAATAACTGTCAGTTATTCGGGCAGGAGAATGCTCAAGTGCCACATTCTGAATGATAATGAGTATAATGTTATTATTTAATTATTATATCCACGTAGTTACATCCTTTTGTATTTTATTAAGCAACAATGCGAGTAGGTGACATCGCATAAATGAATAAGAAATTAATAATGGACTTTGTTGAAAGGCTAAGAAATAAAGTTGCTGTGTCAATGAGCAAGGTGTGAAGTGCGCCCCCTTTGTTTTTAAGGCGTCGGTCTACTATCCGTACCATCCATATTCATACCATGCCCGTGTTATGAACGTATCAGGCAAAAAAACACCCTATACCATGCACGGAGCGTCAAAAATTCTCTGCGAGAATATTCGCCGATACGCTACGTGCATGGCACGCGACGGTGTTAGTCGGTGACGGAACGGTCTAGTGGGCATACAGTTCAATTCAAAGTATATTATTGATGCCTGACACGTTCATAGAGCGGTCGTAGTTTGTACGGTATGTTGGGCAGACTCCATAATGAATTACAAGAATCTTCGTTAATTTATTAAATTATATTTATGACTACAGTAAGCATTCTTTCTTAAGAAAATAATTAAACCATTCTTTTGTCGACACGATTGGCATAGTCCGCTATAGCACGGTTTCTCGCCTCGATTCCCGTAGTGTCGCGGGTTCGATTCCCGGTAGGGTCAATTCAGGAAACGATCTTTTCTGAATTGACTTGGGTCTGGGTGTGCTGGGAGACGCCCCTAGCTTATTTCCTCGTAACACAGGGATATTAATCCCTACTTCGAGACCATTACAAGAGGTGTGTTGTCTACCGCATATTTATATTTTATATTTATTTATATTTTATTGGAAGATTCTAGGATTGGAGTTTTTTATTTTTGGGAGATATAATAGCAATTATCTTAAAGAATATTGTACTTGTAACTTGCCCTAACAAAGCAGTCGGGTAACGTAGGTAAAAACGAATACATAAATTCATACACAGTCCTTGACATTGATACATAAATCACAGTTCTTGACTTAGTATGGTGAATCTGTGATAGAGACAAGTTGGTGACACATCCACACCAATGCACTGGCCTAAACTCCGTTACCACTACCACTGATTAGGAAACCGAGGTACAGTCAACAGCAGAAGTAAGTGAAAATATAACGTGATAAAATTGGTGATTGTACAAAAACCATAACGCTCATTAAACTACTAACAATTTGAATGAGACAATTTATTCATTATAATGGATGTATGATGCTTGTGATCATTTTTTTACGTATTTTTCATTAATTAAAACAATTTGGAGGTTTGTTCAATCATCATTTACTTTCGCTGTTGGCTGTACCATGCTTTTCTGTATATTTAGTATTTTCTGTCATATTAAATTGCAAATAAAAACTTCGGAGAGATCCATTTTTATTATTTTTCTATGGGCGTTACCACATGTTTACTTCTTAACTATGTAGTAGAAGTAAGACAAATAATTCACTTATCTTTCACTAAAAATTGTTAAGTTTGCTGAATTATTTAATGATTTTTTATGTTGTTCATAACTTTTCACCGGCTAGGAATCGGAATAATAAAAAAGAACAGAAATGACCCCCCCGCTTTGCACTATTTGATTTTCTAACTTCCGAGGACGCCCTGAAAGCTGAATAGAGCTATTTAGACAACCATTTAAAAATCCATAAATGTCTAAACATCATTAGGGTCATTAAATGTATTGAAAATAATGTGATTATCAATAAGAGCCAATTCATCTTGTGATCATGAATCACACCGTCCTTCAAGAAGCGCATAAGAATTGCAAATCTTCGCGGAAGTAGATGAGCTCTTAATTCATGCCTCAGAGCTACTACTAAATCATAACTGTGCGCTAGATAGGTATGCAATTAGTACTCGTTAAACGTCCTATTAGGGCCTATTACGAAATAGTACACTTTTAACAATAAATTAGATTACGAGTATGCCCAAACGGCCAACTATAGTGCTGCCCTATTTTTATACCTACCTTAATATATTTAAAATCTTAAAATTGTAATGTGATACGCAATAAACGATTGAATTGAATTGAATTTAATTGAACCATAATTTAGATTATGAGTACGCCCAAACGGCCTACTATAGTGCTGCCCTATTAACAATAATTGAGAATATGAGCATATGAGTACGCCAGAACGGCCTACGACAGTGCTGCTTTATGAACATTTTTTTAAGATTACCTTGAGACCTAGGCAAGGCTATTACGAAATAGTACACTATTAATAATAATTAAGATTATGAGAACGCCCAAACAGCCTACGATAGTGCTGTCCTATTAAAAAAAAATTACGATTACCTTGAAACCTAGGCAAGAGGTTCTGATACAAATGAAATGTTTTACCCTATTTTTTAACATTTTTATTTTATTGGATCTGTGGCTTTAATCAAGATATATTATGAAGTACGCTGTTAGATTACTTTAGTATTTACTGAGTATCTTTATGCTAATATATTAGGTGCATAGAATATATTGCACTTCCGTAGTTTGTGAGGACATTTACTTCCCTCATGCATTTGTCATAGTATGCCAAGTAACGGTACTAATCAAAAATACTTAAAAAACAAAAAAAAAATGATTTGACTTTTAGGGCCCACAATTATCAGAAACGAACATTTAGCTCAATTTAATTAACATAGATACGAGTATATCAAATCACAATTCATTTAATATGATCCGCGGTCTCCTTTTGAAGGTAAAAAATGGCAATCACGCAAAAGCTATTGCCAATTTGCAAATGTTACACATTTATAAAGTGGATGTTGTTTATAAGCAGACATTTGGAGTGTCTAAATATATCAGGAAATTGGCAAGAGTATAGCATTTGATTGGCATGTTCACATAAAGCTATTTTGGGAAAAAATATTTTGTTTCTACCATTAGGTATAAATGAGCTCTTAAAATAGTTTTAGACTATAACCATGGTACTTTTATGTAAAAAGCAGAGGCTAATTTCGTGCTTCCAAACTACTATGTACGTCTCCCACGAATTGCCACTTTAAATTTACATTATCGTTCGCTTAAAATTTTTACGCGAACGATAATGTAAATTCAAAGTGGCAACTCGTGGTAGACGTACTGTATGTCTACCATGAATTTCTGTCACGTAAACTAAGATAGTCGACTTCAGAAATTTGTTTGAAATTTTTGGTTTCATTGTTTGGAACTCGCTGTTCTGAAGTCTCATACAAAAACGTCAACGCGATTATGTGCACAAAATAAAGAGTTCACAGAAGGACCGCTCGCACCTTTTTCCTAAACTTGCGTGAACCGCCTAGGGTTACTACTATATTCGCTCTGAATTTTTAAAATGAAGTAAGTAGGTTAGACCTACTTGACAGAACCGGCGAAAAACAAAATTCATAATGTGAAAAATTGCACCAAGTTCGACAAAAACAAAAACACTCGTGACAGTGCGACTTTCCAACTCACTGAAACTCACTGAATTCGCCTGTGAACTCACGTCTCTGTGTGCATGCGTCAAAAATGGCGTATTGTTTTAAGCGGGCTATCTGTGAGAGGCGCCGCGCCGCATGCGTAATTTGTGCCGTGTGCATAGGCTCTTAGTGGTGATCACTTAAAAAGGTTCGTACATGGTCACTTAGGCGCTCAGCCAGTAAGAGAGATGACCATATTACCGATAGATACTCCCTAAGGCTCTGTGTGTTTATGCTATACATTTATAGCGGTTCATTCGTGAAAAAAATGCAAGTGATTAGTAACTAAATAATTCATTGATTTGATGACAGATTTGATGTTATCGACATAGATCACTGGTAACCTTGTCATGCGTTTAGAGTGCTAAGGTCAGCGCAAGGTTTTGCACACTTAGATTTTAATCACGAAAATAATTCGATTTATAACTCAAGTTCATATATAAAAATATACATTTGTAAAATTATGTGCATAAATATTCATTACAACTTGCTCTGATTAACACAACACATGTTAAAAAATGTGAGGTGAGGCCGAGTTACTGGTGAGGTTTTAGGTGGTCTTTTTTTGAAAAGGAAAAATTTGGTCATAGTTCGTTGTTTCACTGAAATCAATTTTTTTCTAAAAAAAAAAAGTTTTAAATTGTTACTGATCGATAAAAGGTATATAAGTTAGAATTTTACATGCATAATGAATAGCAAAAAAACTGATTCTGTTAATAAGCTATTCTTTTAAAAATATATATATAATTCGTATGTTCTCTGATAAACCTTGCGGTTGACTGGTAGAGAATGCCTCTAGGCATTAAGTCCGCCAATTGTACCTATTTTTATAAATGTGCAATAAATAATAAATAAATAACGTTTGCAAGTTAGTAGTACTATGTACAAGTATTATGAGTATATAAGTAGGTAAACCATTATATTTTGTATCACATTCAAATCCAGTAAAAATGGGCTTTTACTTTTTCCGTAACTTGTTTTATCATGCATTGGTCAAACACCAGTATTTTTGGTATATTCATTTAACGCACGCGCGGCTGCTGCATCCGCGCCGCGCCGCCGACAGGTGACCGCCGAAGCGGTTGCTCATGGTGTTATCTACAGCCTATTAAGTAGGTATTTTGTAGGTAGTCACTTAATATATTTTATTTTTGGCGGTATCTGACAAATCGCGCTTATCAGGCGAATATAGTAGCGAGTAGAAATCCTAGGCGATCAGGCAAGTTGATAGAAAAAGGCGAGAGCGGTTCTTCTGTAAACTCTTCATCATGTGTTATCAGTCAGTATCTGAAGCCCGTAATTAATGGGTAAATCTGATCTAAGATCTAATAAAAAATGTAAACAAAGTAATCGTCTGTTTTGCCAAATCCCACTTATAAGCATTTGCAAATGCAATTATGATTGCGTGCATCAGCTAGCGGTGCGTTTCACTATTGGTAACGAACTAGGCGAACCCTTCTCCCTGACCATTTCCGCCGTTGCAGACCTTACGAAATATTTTACTAGCCATATAAACTATAATCAAGAGTTAATTACAGAGAAAATTTCGATAAACCGCAGTTTCGTTGGAAAATTTTGAAAGAACCTGTGAAGGAGGCGAAGTATGATCGGAAACAGATAAAGAGCTGAATAAATATTCAGCCTTCATTCGCACATGTGCGTACTGCCTTCTTTTATTTAATTTACTTACTAATGTGAAAAAAATGCTAGGCTACCCAATTTTTTTTTTGTACAAATGTGCATTTCTGAAAAGCAGAAATATTATTTGGAGTTCAAGATCACGCATTTGCCTCTCCTTTCCTATCTCCTTATTTCCTTTTAATAATTTTATCAGAACCTGGCTTAGACATCGTTACTGGCACTTTAGGGTCAGTGGAGAAGGCTGTAATTTTATAAGTTGAGTAGGACGTAATACCATGGCTTATATTTTAAAATCTGGAATTACTGGAGCAAACAATGGTAAAGTGTCACGATGAAAAATAAAGCCATATTTGAATGTAAGCATAATCTTTCAATCGGTGAGTGTGGCTTGCTCTTGACCGGTTTTATTACGAAGATGTTTGCCAAGTTCAATGAACAAGTCATTTAACAGTATTGATAGCGTCAGCCATCTATGTCTTCTTGAATATTTATAAAGTTTGTATACGTGCGTCGGCGCAGCTAGCAGCATTAGGAGTTCCTGTTGGTAATAAAAATAAAATAAAATATCCTTATCGTTTCATTTCGTGATGGCATAGGAATATCAACTTTCGTGCGATACGATATAACTTGAATTTCTTTGTAAAAACTTTTTCGGATACTTGTAAGTGGTCACGTAGATCTATGAAAGTATAGGAGAAATTTTAATACAGAACATAAAAGGAGAAATTTATAACACTAATGATTAGCAAAGTGAACCTTAACTGTTATATTTCCTATGACAGTGTTAACAGATTGCTCATACATAACTACACCATAGGGAAGTCGGAGTTGGTAAAGGAAACAAGATACTTTGTTTGGTGCTATAAATATTCTACATCCCTTACTGAGTACGCCATATCATTTTCTTAAACCTATAAATAATTACCCTGTATACAGCAAATGAGAGTCATTTTTATACACGTAATGATAAAAGAAAATAAAAATAAACTGGAAATGGATTTCAATTCAATTATACATATAAACCAAGATTACGTTAGGCAAATAGCAACAAGACAAACTTCTAGTGTTTAGTAATAAACAACACGTTACACGATGTCCGATAATTAATAGATAAAAACCATTTCGTCGCTAGAAACATTTCGTAACAGTACTATTAGCAGTCATCAGTTTTGCAATACCGTCAAAATGGTGCCTGCAATTTAGTATGAACAAAAAGTGGTCAAGATGATGATGGATGTAACGCAATGAGGCTTGCAAGCCTCCAACACTCAACAGTCACTTCAACACTTATCTACGAGTATGTAGAAATCGTAGACATGAGTATTTAGGCATTCAATATGTGAATTTTTATCCCGCTTGAGTCCCTAGGATCAGCCGTGCGATTCTGAAAAAATTCGAACCCGATCTCACTCAGATGATCGAACACACTTCAGCTTAAATACACACAATTTATATAAACTTAATGATAAAATCTCACTAAATGTTTTCTAATTTACGAATAAATCCATAAGAAAGGCGGCACTTCGTCGTTATTCAATTTTATACGATGAGAAACTTGAATCTCACAGCGGATTCACTGGGTGAGGTTCGAAATGAGTTTGTCAGAATAGCCCTACAGGTCGAATTTTTCTAGTTTCTATCTTTGTGTATATGTGTTACACACTCAGTGCTATAAAACCAGACACAACAGATCTTTTGTTTACGTAATTAAATTATACGTATAGCTCTGAATGAGAAAAGTATGAATTATTAATCCAAAAACGGACCTGAATTTCTGGCTTCTGGTGAAACCGACCCACATTTTTATTATCATTCGTATATATCCGCTTTCTCTATTGGACGGTTGCAAGCGGTTTGCACCCACCGGAATTATGCGACCTTTATAGGTCGTACCCACACGCTGCGTTGCTCATAGTCTGGTTTCTATTTCAAAACCTTTTTGCCTTAACGAGAGTCTAAATTATTATATTGTACATTCAAATCATCCAAAATAGAAGTGACCATATATATCACTTTGTTTTTATTCTTTTCATTTATAATTCCTAAATTTTTTTCCTGCCAAATAATAATCGATCGTAAAAAAAGGTACTTAAGATCTACTTTGCTGAGTTTTTGGAACAAAGATCTATCTTGTTACTGAAATACTCAGAATTGCAAATGTAAGGCTTTCTGCGCTCGACGTATCAATAATCATTTATTTGCATAGAATAGGTACAAGAGTTAAGAGTCTTAAAGTAATAGTAGATTATTGCAAAGGCAGCGAAATAGGCAATTGCAGGTCGAGTATGAGTTTGAAGGCCGAGCCGCAGGCGAGGACTTCAATGATACGAGACAGGCAATTGCCATTTCGGCCGAGGCATATATAGTGCTTTTCTTAAAAAAATGCAAGTAAATAAAAAGGGCCTTTTACATAATAAATTTAATTAATATTATTAACAAAATAACAACTCCGCTTTACCGCCAATTTGTTTTTTTTTAATTTTACAATTTGTGCCGAAAGGTAAACGCATCTGTGGCTATACGACGAGAACGCAATGTGTACGATATATGAAAGAGTTCTAAATTCAAACAGCACACCGTTTCATACAACATTGCCGGCGCGCTCTTCGTTCGAAATTCAAAGAACGCGCCGGGAAGTGATTTTGGGTTTTCAGTCTTCGTAAATATATGATACTTCGCGTGTTCTTTATTCAAAAGTAATGACAATATTTCCGAGCATGTTTAAGAAAAAAAATATACGGTGCTTAAGACTATTCTGCAAAATATTAACAGCATGTAAAATGTGAGTAAAACAGCATGTAAAACTCATTAGCACTATAAATGCAACAATCCACCAGCCACTCACGCAGGCTACGCACCATCACGTTCATGGGTCCTATCTTGTACTTATTTGGAATTTCGTTGTAGACCATAATAAACATGATAAAGAGCTACTTTTTCGGTACAATGAGGTCTTAGAACAGAAATAGAATTTTGGACGAGAAAAAAACGAAGCATCATTAAATGCTTGTAGCTCGTTGTTTCGTATCTTGGCAAGTGCTTAATCGGAGTAGGTAAAAATAGAACTCAAATATTGATACTCATATACCTAATCTTCAGTTGCTGACACAGATGATTGTAGTTGAACATATGGGTTGCTTCCTTGACACACTGAGTCTAGTTGGCTAATATTGACAGTCCTACCATATTGTACTCATACTATTACTCATAACGATACCGTTACTATTTGTTAATTGTCTATGTTTCCATGGTTCCGTCGCATGTATAAAATGTATGTATGTCAACTACGTCGTGATTAGTCACGCGATGACAGACCTATTATTGTTTTTATAGCTGTGAAAAAAACTTTCTGCATTATTTAGTCATCTGTAACTGTAGGTTTAATACGATCTGCACGATTGTGGCATTTCAGTTCCATTTATTGTTCATATTTCAATTATACCCGAATGGAGCGAAGCAAAAAGCAGATTTATTGCTTCGATTGTTTTTAGCATTTTACAATGCTTGTTTCATATCGCAAGATATAAATCTAATAAAAATCGATTTCGGACCTTGGTTATATCAAGCAGGAATCGGACCCGACGTCTTTCACAATCCGGGTGACTGCTCTCAATGTAATATAATATTGATGCTTATGTTTATTGATTTTACATATCATCGCGAGAGCGTTATTGAAAAGTTCATACAATATGTACAATTTAGTATTACTGATACTACAAGTAGGTTACTGTAGTTACATAACGTAAAAGTAAAGTAAAGTAATTAGCCTATATACTGTCCCACTGCTGGGCAAAGGCCTCCATCATTGAAATCAAGTCATCGCTACAATGGATGGGTATTGGCTTAATCACAACGCTTGCCAAATGCTGGTTGGTTTTACATCATTAATAAAAAACGCACCGAATGTTCGAAAAATGCACTTGAGGTAACAACTTCAAAGTTGAAATTAAACTAAACAGATTCTACTCGTCGTTCATAACTCTACAGCATCTTTAGTCCAGGAAAGTGCGATTCGTACAATCCTGTGTGATTGATGTAAAGTAATCGATGTCGGATTAGAGATGTGAATGTAATAAACCGGACCAGAATCCGTAAAGATTGTTTCATTCAACTGCAACTGGTTGTACTCGGACAAAACTATCAGAAAACAATAGTGTTAATGGTTCTCAGGTGAGTAGTTTTTTCTAAACTGTAGGTAATTAACTGTAATTAATTGATGACTGTCATTGTTTTCTTCGCATTCTCTTAATACTTAATTATTATATGCTCTTTAGAAACTTTTTACGAGTCTCGTATGTGTACAGTTAGACTAAAAAATCCTCATATATCCTGGTCACACCACACAGTATGACGCAAGAAAGCCAATGGAATACTCCACTAATTTATTCTGTCATGAGAATCATTGTGCACTTCACGCTGAATTACTATCGTGATGAACGACCGTGAATCTGTAGTGCACTCAGTAATAAGTAATTATAACATGACCAATTTAGTTTAAGGCTAACAATGTACTAGCGGCTTGCTGAAAGCGGGGGACCGCACTTTAAGGTGACGCATTGAAAAGTTTGGCGACAGAGATTTTGAAGCGACTTCAAAAAGGAGGAGGTTTCTCAATTCGATCGTAATGCTTTTTTATGTGTGTTCGCGGATAACTTCGTCGTTTATGAACCGATTTTATTGATTCTTTGGTTGCTAGAAAGGAGATATTCAAGGGTGGTCATTTAATGAAGGTCTAAAGTCGATTTGATGAAGTCGAAAGACAGTCGAGGGAACTTCTCAACGGCTTACAGTAGCTACCTTGTGTTTGGACTTAATTTATTTATTTTGATGAGAACTTTGCGTCCACATGGGTTATTAGGGCTACGAGTATTACAGGTCTGATGACATCACCTAAAATAATAAAATAAAATATTTTTTAACAAAGAAATCGACTTTAAAAGTAAACTAAAAAGTGAAAAATAAATTTACTTCGCACAAAGTAATACGTATTTTGACTTAGTTAAACCGAAATCATTAACTACGTATTTTATAATTTGAAGTTGGCGCCAAGTCAATGCTACACAACAACCTTACTAGGAGTACAATATCAAATTACTAAGTACCTACACAATATTATTACCTAAATATTATGTCCAAACAATTACAGACTTATCACAGTTTTAGGAAAATATAGGAATAGGTACCTACTTACAGTCAAAGTACTTAAAGGTACTATGTACCTAAGTACTGGCTTACAAGAAAACAAATTATGAAAGAACCGTATTTTTGAAGTTTATACTCGGCACCGACTTCAATATTAAAACATGTTTTTAATAATTTCGGTTTAACTAAATCAAAATACGTATTACTTTGTGCGGAGTAAATTTATTTTTCACATTTAGTATACTTTCTAAGTCGGTTTTTTTTGTTAAAAATTATAAATTTTTCATTTCATTGAAGATTTTCATTTTACAGCGAAAGTAAACGTGAAGCCTTTAAATTCACCATTTACAGGGTGTCCCAAAATATAAGTACATGATGATTAGTTGTCATAATAGGCAATTTTTAAAAAACATTTTGTTGAAAAAGTTCATGTATTTTTTTATTAAATTTTAATATGAAATAACTGTTTTGCCTCATAACTACTGCGACAATAGCTTTTATTATTTATTGTCATACATATCACTTAATGCTGTGTACGGCGCTGGTAACCTATGAGAACGGAATTGTACAGAAGTATTAATTTTAATTTTGTTATGAAGAACCGGGACTCTTTTGATGAGGATTTGTTATATCAATGAACGCCAAACTGAAATGACAAATATGAATGAATGAATGAATGTAAATATGTATTACAGACCAAGCACACATCAAATTATACGGGTCCATACTTTGTTAGTAGGTCTCAACCTATTGAAAAAGGAAATAGGTATTATTAGCTATTTCTTACATACAGCTACTGTGATTGTGCCATATGTAGGAGATAGCAATTTAGGATAAGATAGTTCTACCTAAGGGACATTTCACTAATAAACACAGAACTAAAGCCTGTTAAATATTTTGAGGATATTGATACTAATAACAATTTATTCAATGATTATTTCATACTTTTATGCTTAGGCAAACAGAGTAAAGTAGAAGCTGAATAGATAATTTTCTATATAGGGAACGTACTAAGAAGAATCCTACGATCTTTTAATAATGTAATGAAGAAAGCAATATTTTTTATCTTGTCTTTTAATACTAATGCAGGTTAGCCGCAAGTTCACAGTGATACCGATCTATTGTGCAATAGGGGCACCCCAAAATGAGGGCATATACCTAGGCTTAGGGCGTTACTGTTGAAGACATTTGGAATGCAAAACTTGCATGCTCCATCCTGGTCTCACAGACAGCCAATCTTATTTTGGTTAAATGATTTTTGAAATATCACTAATAATGACTTATTTATAAAACGTACAAATGTCGATGACATCAACGGATATTTTCCTGGCACGATGGAGGAATAAATGGAAATGACTGTCACGGAATTTCATTGAACAAAGAATCTGTTGAAAATTTAAAATATTCACGATTCCTCTTTTGTTGGCACGATACCATATCCGTCATGTTCATGCCAACACAAACTTGTGGAAGATATGACTCGGAAAATGTAAACGTTTTCAGCATATTAACCACTGGAAGTGGTTAACAACTATTTCTTCATATAGGAGAAAAAAAAAAACTGTCCAACTTCCCAAAAAAATACATTTTTTTTAAAAGCTTGTCGTAAACCTACATATTTTTGAATAAATTTTAAAACAACACTGTTATTAGAAATTACAATTAAATCAAATTGTTCATTTCTACGCAATAATAAACAAAACAATATCAATTTTACCAGTGTCAACAAGAATGCCTTCACTCTTTTGTTCGTTGATTAGTCATAGAATGGTAATGAAAGTGGAAAGTTATCTAAGGATGACGCACATCTGTCTTTGTTTTCTGATCACGCAAAAAGCGCATACAAAATTACTTAACCGGCTCACAAGAAAGTGAGCGGACTTCCGCTGCCGCACATCCGACCGGTTTATAGAACCGAATCGTGTTGTACTGCACCCATTGCCTTTTTGTGACACAGATGAGATACTTCGGAGAAAGATAAACAGCAGTGAATATGATGTTAAGAAATACGTGCGCGATTACTTTTTGGGACTCGGTGGTATTTTTATCCGCTTCGAAAGAGAAATCTTAGTACCATTTCTGAAGAGTGTTTTATATTGTCATTTTACAAATATCAATATTTTATTAAGAAAGCTTACTTCAATTGTTTGTTTGTTATTTATTTAACTGCTCCACGTGATCACTTGGTGATGAGTTAATATTGCGGTATTGACACGATGATCATCTGATACCAAATTAGATATATCACCTACCACGAATGTCAAGAACTCATCAACATCTTCAGCATCATTATCATTCGCAGCCATAAGACGTCAACTGCTGAAAATAGGTCTAATAAACATCTCGATGTTCTCGTGTGATAGAAGAAATTGATTGATGTTGCTATTGACGGCTTCGTATTTACAATGCTTTTTGAATGACTTCTGCTGTTTAGCCGCACATAGCTTTGACATCGTTTCTGGACTACAGTCCAGTAGCTTCTGCGCTATTCTGCAGAGTAAGTTAATAATTATCATTTAAGTAACTTACCTATATGAGCGCCCTAACGTGCATGCATAGGGCAACTTGCAAAGTGAAGACCAAATTCAAAAATATTTAATTCAAATAGACCTCATAATATATGCACCTTCGGACATTTCTAATGGTAAGTACAAGTGAAGTGTTGTTACTAAGTATTTCAAAACTGACTATCGGAATCACTCAATATATATACATTGATTTGATAACAATAATGGGGCGGGGATCAGCACGAATGTTTTACAAATATAATGTACTTCATTATTATGCTTATCCGATTGAATAATATTTAATCTTCGCATGCATATAGATGGGTATTATTAAACATTTGTAAGCACGAATCACAATTAAATAATTCAAATTGTAAATATGATATGACAATTAAAAAGTTGGTAATAACTGTAGGTTATAAAGCTATGGATTTTAGTGTTCTAAGGCTATTGACCAAAAATAATAATATGTTTTGTGTCAACTTTGTGATGAGATGAAACGATGTTAGTATTGAAGTTTCTCTAAATAACCAAAAAAGCTGAATAATGACGTTATGGAAGACCTATAGTGTGTTTTTATACAAGTGTGTCATTTTCTAAAGATTTCATCAATTGGGGCAACATTTCACTCATATTTTCGTTATCAATAATTTCACTTTTAAGAACATACAAATTAATAATTAATTTACATTAATTTGTATGTTCTTAAAAGAGAAGTTATTGATAACGAAAATATTTATATACTTATCCAATAAAGATCGAAATTTTGATAAGAAAAGTCAACATTAAGTATCTATTTTATTTTCTACCATGATATGAATATATCTATCTATCTTTCATAGTTCCCACAATTTTCTGTTTACGTCCTTAAAACTAGTTTGGGTCCCGACTTGTGTACGTAACCCCTTACGAGGACACAATCTTCTAAGCTACCTATTATGAAACGCATAGCCAGCAACTTTTAGTAGCACACTTTCTTCCTGCAAAGAATAACACACCTTAAGAGCTTTTAATACGAAAGAAAGTGGTTTGTTGTGGTTTGAGTATTATGCAGTCCAATATATCGTCGAGGTTATATTTTTATACCTATACCGGTTTTGGTGACGGCACGGATTTGGTCTGTTAACTGGGCTAAACCTAGATACCATCTATACACATCTAGTTAGAACTAAAACACATTAAGTGAACGACTATCTCCTAAATTTATAGTCCACATATATTTGCTTTTTCCTGTATTTTTTTCTAAGCCTGCTGGTTGTCTGGAAGAGATTGCTATTAGTGATGAGACTGCCTAAATTTTAAATTTCATACTTGGCTGTAAGTATCTTTGTTAATTGTGCAGTAAAAAATATTATCCAAAAATGATTATGGTTGTCTTGTCACGTAGTAAAATTTAACACTATATTATAAGACACTTCGCTGTGTTTTCCATTAACAAGTGATAGGATAGGATTATTATTCGTTATCATAAGTAAAAATGAACAATCTATGAGTTAAAAAAATAATATAAGTATAGTACAAAAATTGTAATTCCCCAAATACCGATTCGATCATATCTCAAAAATTAATTATGCAAATTTATTAATAATAACCCGTGATAATAACTGAGGATACCACAAAATGTCAAAAATCTTCGAAAAAATTGTATCTTATTGTCGAAGTGATAAGGTTTGATACAGACTGAAAATTTTACAGGTTTTGGCCACCTAATGTGCTGTCTGTACATATAAATATTAATTTATTCAAGAATGACGAAAAATCGCTTAACAGTTGTCGAATACAGCAAAATATATTTCACCTGATACCCAAACTAAATACATTTTACATTAAATTAAGATGCCTTCAAAAACTGGTTCTCATAAAATATTGTATATGTCACATATTCAACGATCACGCAACATTTGACTTATCATTATTTAATCATTGTAATGGCAACTTTTTAACGTAAAATGTTTTTGAAGCAACAATCATTAGGAACCCGCTTGGGTGTTTTTTATCAGAGTGATGACACGGTTTGTAAAAACACAATATGATTTTCAATACACTTTCTTCGAACTGAATGAACATTGTTATCTTTAGTTAATCACTAAATAGGTGGTTTCATTAGACACAGTTAATAAACAATTTTAACAAAATAATGACGACACGCAAATTAGGAAACAAAAATCATGTGATATTTTTTTTACACGGTTTGCTCATGCCGGGCTTGTACTATGAATATATAAAAACTTGTTCTCGACAAAGAACAAGCACTCATTTCCTTTACATGAGTGTAAGTTCTGGGTGGTGAAGGTGATCGAACCGGCAACCTGTAGCTTAGCTTAGCTTAGTTTATAACTACCAACCTACCTAGTGAGACAGTCAATAAGAAACAATGCTGTTAAGGGCTAAGGGCCACTCCTTGATATTTTGCAAGTACTTGTTAGTACACTGTAAGTCATTACAAACTTAGAATAATAATGCATAGAAGGCGAGTCCGGGCACCCATGGTTATGGCAAAAATATTAAGCCGTCACGGCTTACTCCATGCATATGGCCTTACCGTCAGTTGGCAAGTTCTTGTGGTGAGAACTCCAACAAAATGTTTTTTTGTGTTACAACATAACTTTAAATCACAGATTATATTCATTATTTTTGAATAATAGTGTGATACATAATACCAGAAAAAATATTTTGGTAGATGATTTGAGGATTACAATTGGCGCGCTTTTTTGTATGGATCCATCCTTCTGGAGTAATTATTCTAAGGTTACAAAGGAATTTGGAAGTTGGACTTACCATACCGCAGTTTGTTGACAGAGAACATATTTATAGTGCATGTTATGTTCCTGAACTCCAGCTGCACCGTGTTCCTCGGGAGCAAAGGAACGATGTTATTGTTCCCGGTCTCGTCCATCTCACCCACCGCCATAACCGTTCAATTGTTCACCGTTCAGTTTCACCGAGACGAGACAGCACTGCCGCGCTATCACAGGCGGAATGAGTGAAGAAGAATCTTCTCGGTTACGCACTTATCGAGTTCCTGCCGGTAATAATCCATTCGACGTGTCCCTGGAATCAACATTATCATATTGTAAACATCACACGCATAAATAAGATGAAACAGCAATTAAACTCGAGTTCAATGGTGCCATATATTTTCGCGATTAAGTATTGGCCCTAACCCCGAATACTGATGAAGTGCATCTTAAAGGTTTTCCATTATATTTTAGTGGAAGTGTTAGCTAGATTTAAAAGAACTTCTCAATTTTGAATAAAGATTGAGAACTAAGGCGTTCCTCTTTTAGGCGCCATACTCGTAGTAAATAATGTCATGAACAAAATTTGGATCTGTCGGAGGATTTTAATTTTCAATAAAATATTTCGTTAAATGACTCACAATTTTTTGATATGAGAGAAACATTAGGTACAACAATGTAACCCAAAACAACAACACTTTTCGATAAAATGTATTAATGAAACAAATTACAAATTATTCACTTTAAAAAACTTTCCGGCTGTAATCACGACCTACTCGTAATTGGCGACCTATCAAGTGACAAATAAGTTACGCCTTTGATAGAATAAACAAAGGAATAATAGTTCAACATTATTATCAATTGCGGAACCCGATTACTTGTGTAATACGATACTCGCAAATAAGTTAAAATATTTTAAACTAATAGATAATACTTCACTTGGGTTAATTTGCGTTTTATATTATTTTTGTCACAAGGAAATAGATAATAATAATTCAAAATTATTTTTTGTATTTTATTTAATCTTGCAGTATTTTTGTAACAAGAACAAACTCTATGAATTGTTTTCCTGTTGCTTATTTTAAAATGTGCCTGCACATTAACGCTAACTAACGTCCTATAGTACAGTTTAACTTTACATCCTAACTGTACCATGTCCTAATGACAAAAGAGACTGGAGAAGGTTTAAGTTTAGTGCACCACGAGTAATCTGGTAACTGTTGATAACCTTTAAATAGATGATGCGCGATTTAGTTTTGCTAATATGTTAGCATTAAATCCCGTCAATTATTGATTTTTTTTTTACAGTGCCCGTCAAGATGACCTCACTCCACCTGACGGAAAGCAGTCGTGAGGTCCAGATATGAGGATGACAAGCACAATAATGCAAAGCAATTACTGAGCTGGCCATACTCACCTTGAAGGCTTGTCCTGGCACCGGTTAGTGCAGTGCTGATCCCGGAACGCGACCTGACCGAGATAGGTCAGAGTCACTTGGCGGGTTTTACGCAACTGCATGGTGGTAACATTAACCGGCCGACATAAAATGTCTCCCACCTGAAGAGCAAGTCCCTTTCCCAAAAACTACTGAGATTTATTTTAGTGGCCCCCCGACCAACCTCGCGGTTATGCAGAAAGGCACACTATTCCTAGCACACCGTGAAGTGTACCAGGGACCATCTGCGGTAGGTCCTGCCGCCATATAGCACAACGCACAATGCATTACACATTATGGTACTCATAGGCGAGTAGTCCGTGGCATTACCCACTCCCATTTATCCAGAATGGTACCGGAGCAGTTATAGTACCACGTGCATCCAAAGAACGCTAGCGGCTTCAATCCCCGCTAGGGACGTCAGAGAAGCCAACTACCATTTCTCCAGAATGGTGCCGGAGCTCTATAGCACGCTCACATCTCAATGCACTGCCGTACATCTACCCGTAGCTACAGCAGGGTGGCCGGATGGGCAATCTAGCGGATACCCATCTCCTTGCTATCCAGGCAAGTACCGGAGGAGCAGCAAGCCGCTATAAGGGTTCCTCACTGACCCCGCATCTAAACACTTAGCGGCCCAACGCACTAGACCAGTGAATTTAGATACTCGTTGCGCGCGAGGAGGGACGCTCGGTACACACTACCGAGCAGACGAACATGCCCACCTCTGCAACTAACCACATGCCACCTCGAATCCAACTCCAAGTTGGCCTACCTTAACAAAGGCAGAGCTGGGACCCCCAACACCCGTGGTACCCTGATCCTAACAGCCAGACCCGTAGTTCCGGCTGCGAAAACCCTACCTACCCGGGTGCATTAGATAGGGAAGAAGAGCCTGAACCTGAAGAGCAGATGGTCTGCTGCAGGTCTCCCTTAGTCGCCTCTTACGACACCCACGGGGAGGATATGCGGCGGTGGAAATTATTCTTTTAAAGTGCCGCCAGCACGGCACCAAAAATTAATGTACTTAAGACTAAATAATAACTGATAGTAGTTGCATCTGCTTAAAGTACTCATTGAAAATGCAAAATGTGTGTTTCATGGTTTAACAATACTATCTATACTAATATTATAAAAAGGTAGGCGTTTGTGAGTTTCTGATTTTTATATAAAGTAAATCAGCTGTCGCTGTTATTTTGTCATATATCTCGTAATGACCGTTGTCTAGTTGATACGAAAATTTGTGTTTGTTTTTATCTATTGGTACTCAGAAATATTCAAGTAGATATTTATTAGTCACTATTACCCCTAGTACAGTCAACAGCAAACGTTGATGATCAAACTTAATAAACCTAGTTAGCGCCAGAACTGTTGAAAATCAATGTTTATAGTTACTATTAAGTAAGGTGATTGTAAAATATCAGCTAGTGGCATAGACTGGAGGCACACAGTTGCCAAATATACCTGGGGGGCAAGTCAAGAGCAACATGCTACTTTCGTTTCATCAAATGTCATCTCGATTAGACGAGTGCTTATGTCATTCTCGTACATTTTTCACATTTGACATGTCGATACGAAAGTAGCATTTTGCTCTTGGCTAGGGCCCCTGCTGGTCTAGCCAAGTGTCAGACGTTGAACGAAAACGCTCAAAGATTTGTATGGAAAATAATCGTCGATCGACATGTCACGTGACTTAATCGTAACGAATCATAGATTGGTAGCCAAGTGTATATTTTTTTTCTAATAGATAAAACGAAACATTAGTCGTTCGCTAAATACAGCCAAGTGGCACTTTTTGACAAGCGACTACGCCCCATGAGCGTTTTACGATAGTTAGCGAACGCTGGCCCCTTGACGCCAACGTAACAAAATGGCGATTTTTCAATCAGCTGGTGTTGTCTTTGTTTGAAATTTAATATTTTGTGAGTTTTTTATTACAATGCATGCTCTAAAAATATTGTGGGCTGCACACAAATACAAATACACTTTAGAGTGATTTAAAAACACTGAAAATATTTCAATAACCACAACATAAAACATACGTCACGTCAAACTCTTCGACTTTGACATTGCGTCAGGCTAGCGTCGTGCGAAACCATAGACAAAATTCTTATTTTTATCGCAAGTTAGAAGAGAACTAGCGTTCGCCGCGTTCCGTTTATCTTGGCTACCAATCTATTAGCGTTTGCGACAAAGCGTTAGCGAAGGCGAAGTTGGGTTCGTTTCCAAGCGTTTGCCACTTGGCTAGGGGTGCTGTTCAATTTGAAACCTTAAAAGATGCAAAACAATACACAATGATGGGAACCATTTGAAAGTCGAACATATTTTATTATTTTAATTTATATTCAATTTGAAGATAACCAACATTTTATGCCGCATTTTTCCTCACAATGAGGTTTCAGTTAAACAAAATGGTATAAGTAAATATTAAATTGGTTATTTGACTAAATATTTTTTATGTGTTATCTCATTTGACGTTTTGAGTATTTTGACGCCTAAGCAACTGAGCTGATAATAGAAACATTGATAACGATAGCACTGAAATTCCCCGAGATAATTTTATAAATATCGTCTGCAATATCGCAATTAACCAAGGACACTGTCTTTGCATGTCAGTGACCGTATGAGAGTTCGATGACAATTGACGAAGTGATAAAGCTCAAGGATGGAAAGATTGCACAAAAGATTTATTTGTAATTGATAACTAAAATTAAATCGTTATACTTCATTTTGAACTCAAATTGACCTGAAGATAAAAGGAGCAAAGGAAAGTTTGCGGAAAATTCAAGAAGGTTGCGGACGGCCTTGCTTATCGCCACGACCAAGTACAGTGTTGATCAACGACATAAATTGAAATAAATTACCCGTACGTATTTGACGTTTAAGAAGAGTGCAGTGGACCTCTTTTGACGCTGTTTCATATATGTAGTGCACGTTCAACCGCAATGTCAATGCATGTCAAAACCAAGTAGATTTACACTCATTTTATCTTGTAATTCACTAAACCCGATTGAGAAATTGCAGACTCATTATATCTTCAAAAACCCTTTGTTGCTGCTTTTTCTTCCTTAATCAACCGTTATGGCAACAAAATTCAAAATTAAGATCCTAATTAGAATCGATTGAGAAATGGCCGATTCCCTATTAATAAGTAAAACGTAGTAATTAAATTCTCTTTGTCAATACGCGCTTACACGCGCGCTACTATCCAAACGCGCGTATACACTGGCTTACTACGGCGTGTTCGCTTGAACCGGTAGTTTTGCCAGTAGGCGGTTCGCGCTTATACGCGTCAAAGCTCATACGAGTTGAGCGTGTGGCAAAAGGTGCGCCTATACGTTAGTCTAAACCGCTCTTTAACGCTATTGCGTCGCAATAAGCATGAACAAAAGATGATCGCTTGGATTAAATTTTTTCATACAAATGCGTTATCTATTCAGATTTAACTCCGTGCTGTTGAACAATGTCAAAAGCAATGTCAGACATTGTAATCGAAATGCTGCGCTAACTAGGCCAGGCTAACGAACCTGGCTATGCGCTTGCGCAATGCCGCACGACCCGAGCAATGCTAACATTGCGATTTTGACGGACTTTGCCCATGCATACCAATGTTTACACAACCTTTAATCAATTTATAAACATCATTCTAATGAGGGAGCAATTGATTAGTTCCTCAACATATGGTGCAATAGTGTGTATTTTTGTCTGTGACACTGCTTGCCAGAAAATACGCCACTTGTACTGGTCTCGAAGTGAGGATACATATCCTTGTGTTACGAGGTTCCAGACAAGGAATTTAGTCAGACCAGAATTTAGTAATAGGGAGCAAACGAGCAGGAAGATCACCTGATGGAAAGTGATTACCTCCGCAACTGCAACTCCAGAGGTGTCACCGATGCGTTGCTTGCCTTTTAAATGGGAATACGCTATCTTCTTGAAGGCTCCGATGTCATATTCCTTTGGAAATACCGACGCAGGAAGATCATTCCATATCTTGGATGTACGCGGACATTACAAAGGACTCTTACAGTATTAAACAGTGCCCATTGCGATCGTGATTATGGACAGATTCAGTGACGTTCAGATCTAGAGTCATTTGGAACAAGGGCGAAGTTGGCATCCAACAAATACATCGTGCACAACAGGGTGAAGCAATACTTCAATTCTGGACCAACAAGGAATTTTGCGCCTCTACATTTTTTGCCCCAGTCTCAACCAGCTTTTAATGCTATGGGCTCTTCTCCATCATCATCGCAGCCATAAGACGTACAGAGCTGATCATGGGGCTCCCTAATAGATTTCCAAAGTCCTGGTTGCAGGCGGGCAGGATCCCCCGGAATCCTGCCACCTTTTCTTTTTTGGTCCAACGGTAATATAAATGAAATAAGTATACCCAGTGTGATGATCAAAAGTAACTTTAACCTAACCGTCACATATCCTGTCAATTTGATGTCAAAACATCCAAGACAGTGAAATGACAAAAACACTCATTTCCGCTTTCACACATTCATGTTTATACGGATTTCTATAAACACTTATAGGCCCAGTGCTAGTAGCAACTGTAAAACACGAGACATGAAGTCATGATTGGCTTAGTGCTCTGTCCCGGGATCATTTCTGAATTGGCTCGGTTCTGGGTGTGCTTCTGGCCTAAATTCTTGTTTGGTACCTTGTGACACACGGTTATTTATTATTTTGTTAGGACTATGACAATTGGTGAGTTATCTGGCGCTTATTTATTTATTAAGAATAGGTTAACTGCGAGTAGAAAGACAAAGTAATAACGAGAAAACGAAATAATTAAAGTGAAATTTATGCAAGTATAGCTGGGTGACGAAGGTTAGGTTTTTCTTTATTCGATGCATTTTGTGACTTGATTTATCAAACTTATTCTTTTTTATCGCCATAATTTAGTACTTAGAAAATATTTGGGTATTAGCATTAAGAAGATCAATAATATCCCTGATATGGGAGGTGCTATTTAGAATATGAATTTTTAGATGAATGCCTTGTATGAACTTGTTTTTTTTAAATGTCAAAACAAAGGCAATGATTACATATTTTTGAAACAACAAACATGGGTGCAGCTCCTAGTAGGCTGAAACAGAAAAGCTATTTTAGCTTTAACTAATAATTAATATCATGAGCACTGTTTACTTTTAATAAAATTTGGTCGTGAAATATATCCAAATAAATCCCATTCGAACTGACCTTCTGCGAAAGTTTAATTATTTAAATAATATTTTCTGATACCTTGTCTGATATCAGAGTTCAAGTTAAACCTTTTTGTGGGATATATTCTTAGCCGTGCCATCAATTGATAATGATTCAGGCCCGTTTCAATTGACTCGACACAATTTATGGGTCAATAGAAATGCGCTGTTTAGATAAATAAAACAATCTGGGTCATAGTACCGGTTTAAAGACCCCAAAGTAAGCAGAACTTGTACTGTCGGAGTCAGAAACGCAGTTCTTTCAGTAAATATGCCTAACTGTATACGTATATTATGTCCAGCAGTAGCCAGTGGTCATTAGATGATGATACCTGTATTGACACCTAGACACACCTATGCAAATTTATTATTCGTCAAATAAAGGTTTGTTCTTAGAATAATTAAATATAGAAACCCAGTCCGCGCGCCCATTTTGAAGCACCATAATCGGAGCCATAAATGGCTCCAAACGGACCGCTTTGCAGTGTTCATTACAGCTTCGCAATGTTCAATGTCAAAGCGCGCCGCACGTAAGCAAGTAATAGTCACGCATGTGTGGATCGAATTAGTGCTTCAGTTTTGGCCAGGCGGTTGTATGAAGACTATCCTTCTATAAGTTATTCTAAGGGTTTGTCCTAAGTAGGTATAATTTAATTTAGTAAGGTTGCCAACTCTACCGATGCCGGTGGACTTACGCCCGAATCTACAAACGTCAATCAAAGCTGAGCAGTCCTTACATGTTTAGCTGTCCCTTTCATTTCTATTGCTAGGTGACAGGGCAGCATCAATTTAAGATGTTCTCAACTTTTGATTAGCGTTTGTGGATACGGGGGATAGTCAGTTTTTTTATTCAAATGGGTTCGCTTTTGGCCTCAGACTCGTCTAGTGGTAAGAGATGACGAGGCCGATGGTGGTACACGCTTACCCAGAAAATTCCCTCTAGCCTTGAACACACCAAGGTTGTTAGTATCTGGAAACACAGACGCAGGGAGAGCGTTCCACTCCCTAGCAGTGCGAACCAGAAAGGACGCAGCAAACCGTTGAGTGCCGAGTGCTGGAGAGCAACCATAATATGTGGTGGAAGTGGCGTCTAGTGGTCCGGTGGTAGAAAGGTAGTTTGTTTATTTGATTGGTCATTTGACTAATAAGTAGGTACCTACTATGGTTTGAGAAATTAAAGGCATGTACTAGTTCTTAACTAGAAAGTGTACATTCATACCCATAACATTAACTTTCTAGGTAAGTGTTGTCACTACTTTTACTTTGAAAGTGGTTTTTATTTTTGTTCCCTTGAATAAATGACTTTCTTAATGACACTTAGCAAATAATTGTTATTAAGAGTGTTTGCTGGGGGTAGCCGGGAAACGTCGCATTTTTGGAAGATTTTCGTGATTATATCGTTGAATTCAAATTAATAATTAAAGTAAAGTAAAAAATATCTTTATTTATGTAGACTTATGAAAAGTACTTATTACAAGTCAAAAAAAAATATTAGCAATAATATTACTGAAAAACAATTAACGTAAATAAAATAATACTGTGATCTATGATAATAATTACCAAAAATATTATTATGTTTATTTTTGATATTTGTAACTCCACCACCGGTTTCGAGATTGATTCCGATCGAGAAGAACCCGGCAAGAAACTCGATGGGTGGATTAATTATAATTATATATTTTCACAATGAATGTTCGCGTGCCCTAACGCTTATTCAGTAAAAACTGTTTTTATTCAGTTTACCAATTTTGGACGATGCACTGTGTTTTTATTCTTTTTATATAGTAATTTGCAAAACATAACAGAGGAAAAACGATACTTTTATTTCAATTCAATAAAATAATCGCGCATACTTAGAATATTAAGACGTCGATCCCCCCCAGCAGTAATTTTAGACAGAGCGCAAACGTGGACACTTTTGTGTCTCGTGTCAGATACAAGTTACCGATTAATATTTCATTTCTATAGAACCAGTATCAGTAACCAGAACCAGTAACCAGTCACCGCTACAGGACACAGCAACTACGGTTCCCTGTGATGGTGGGCCGTGTCGGCAACAAAAAGTGTCTACGTTTGCGCAGCGCCTTAATGTCTGAGAATCTGATTTAAAAGTTGCACGCTTGGTTTTCATGAAGTGAACCGCCTTGCACTATCTATTTAGATGTTGATATGTCTGTGGTGTGTGCACAAACTGTCCGCAGTTGCAACAAGTGACATTGTTTATTGTAACATGAACTTGATGATACTCGTAGATAAGACACGCAATGTCGTTGGGATCGATGCAAGTAGACTGTATTTTTGTTTATATAAATATTATTGAGTATAAATAAACCCAGTAAATTAACTGAATTTATGAACTGAGGAAATTAAAAAAAAAGTGCATCTGCGCGTTGGTGAACCTGCGAACTGAATGAACTTTGATGATATTTTGAGCCCGTTGCACGTGTGACCTCGAAAAATCAAGACCCTGTTTATAATTTAAATATGTGCCAATTTGAACCTTGCCCTATTGTCATACTTGCCTGTGCCTAATAAAAATGACAGGGCACTGTCAAATTAGTTCATTGTTTTCCTAAACATGATTGGCGGGTGTTATTTGTTATTTTGTAAGTATCTACAAGGAAATATTGAATAGAATTGAAACTAACCTAAAATTTATTTAATTATTTAATAAACCCATTAGACGGGTCAGCCTCTTTACAGTACAGCAACTTAATTGAAGTATTCTATAATAATTGGAATAATGTAAAATATACGTTTTACTTTTATTTAATTGGCTTACTCATTATCTTACACATTTTAATCAACAAATACATTTAAAGTTAAGTTAGTCTTATGCTAGTGAAGTGACTACTTACGAGTAAGCACAGCATGCACTTAGTTAAAATTTATATAAGTGTAACTACATGCAAGTAATATTGGTGAAAACGTAGTTAAAAAACGAGCGATACAAACCGATTTCATAATTCTGCCTACATACAATGATTCCAAAAAAGAACTGCAAATGAAACTAAATAGTCGGTCATTAAGACATATTTCCCAAAATAATCTTACGAAATCTGTATCACATATCTGAATCACAGTTAATATCAATGACGCTTTTATATCTATTTCACTTCCCATGCTCTAAAAGTAATATAGCCAATATAGCCCTACGCCAATATAGCCCTACGAAGCGGGACTAAAGTGAACAATTTAGGCCCGTATTCTAGAATCGTACTCAAGCACTGATCTGTACTTGAGTAGAGATTTCAAAACGTCAGTCCATACAAGAACGTCACTCAGATCTATACTCAAGTACAGATTTTGTTTTAGAATACGGGCCTTAGTCTCTAGGGAGTAAAAAGTAATTCGTTTTTTAATTTCCTTCATGTGACATAGACAAACTCAAACAGCCAGTAAATATACTACTATCTGTGGAGCGTGGACGGACCATTTTCAATGCGAAAAGTTTGAGAGTTTTAGTTCCATGGTTTGTCCGCAAAGAAGGTGGCCATGTATTTTAAATTATTAATCTGTGACTGGATAAGAAGGAAATACTGACCGCGTAAATTTCAGAATTTTTGTAGATTTGTTCAGTTTTAAATAAATTTATTAAGAATGTCCTGTGACAGTGAAGAGTTCCACACACGTCGAGCAAAGAGCAAAAGACATAAAGATAATCTTTTGCCGACAAAATCGCGGAAGAATTACCTAAAAACTTACGAAAGTTTTATGAACTAGAGGAATGTATGGGGATGACATATTAAGCTGTCACTGGCGCTTTGTCATCCCCATACATTTGAACGATTTCCGTTGTAGAAATCGTCGTGTCGTGGCGTGTTGCTCTCCAGGCAATACGCCACGACACGACGCAAGCTCGCAAGCTCCCCAGCAGTCGAGAATACTGCGAACGAGACTGTTAAACAGACTGTTAGAATCCTTTGCTATTGGATATGACAAATCCTTGAAGCCTTTTTAACCCTAGAACCGTACCCATAATAAACTTTCAATAACAGTACCCAGGGGTTCTAGTGTACCCCGTTAAAGAAAACAATTTTTTTACATAAGAATAGACATTTATTAATAATCAACATACATAGACTTTTATGGCACTTATTTTAGTCTCACGTTACATAATTAAACAAAAAAATAACAAACTTAAATTAATAATTTTGGCTAATCTTTTTTTGGTGCTCTAAACATATAAAACTTTTACATTTTTAACATCGAGTGCGTGATTTACGGTCTTTTGACCTGGGACAAAATCAACATCTATAAGATGTTGAATCTGAAGAGGATGGAGCACTAGAAGGTAATGTTTTTTCTAAAATACCGCCAATACTTCATTGTAGATGCATAGGCAAAGGCATGTTCCCAGGGGTGCTGGAGTACCCCACACACGTGTTGCCACGACCGCACGCTAACAGGACTCGCGCCCGACTGATGCTTCGACACGACCCCGCCCCGTCCCCCGTAAATACGCGCCGGTGCGAAAAGATCCGTTTTAAAACAAAAAAGTTATAGTCAATTTTAAATATTTTTTTTCAGTTGTACCCCAGGGTACGGTTCTAGGGTTAATGATATTTTCATAATGAGGTAAAAATGTTAGCTTTTTATCAAAAATTACACCTAAATCTTTAATTACGTTAACCTCTTCTATTACATGTTCATCAATTTTATAGGTATATGGAATGACGTTTAGATTTCTCGAAAATTTAATATGTTGACATTTTTTTGGATTCAGCAACATTTGGTTAGCCTTACACCAGTTACTAAGATTATTTAGATCTCCTTGCAGCAAAACTGAGTCATCAACGGATCTAATGCTTCTCAAGAATTTTAGGTCGTCGACATACATAATGTACATTCAATGTAACTGCAAAGAAGAAGTCTGTAATTTAGCTATCCATGCGGTCCCAGTTCTCTGAACACCACTTACGGTGTGAGGCATTATCTACCAGTAAACGTCTGGGTAGCAGTTTCCTTTATAATATTTATATTGCAATTGTATGTACAGTAGTAAGAATTACCATTTTTTTTTGTGTAATATACTAACTGTTGATACAACAATGTTAAATGTTAAGCCGTCACTAAGTGCGGAGCCACCCGGCATGATGTTATTCAACAGAGATTAATAATGCCACATATAATCAAATTGATATGGACACTTGAAGCTGCGTCGTTGAACTGCCTCTATAGAATTAAAACGTTAATTATTGTTACGCCGATTCACAGTTTACCAATTATTCCTTCAGAGGTCAAAGGATATCCACTTGTGTAACTATTTAATAACAGCCTGCTTGTAATGTTTGTTTATTCACCCTTGCCTTTAGAAAACGATTTTCCGGCAATACGTACAGCAATTATCATAATACTCGTGTTTGCTGTTTGTAGGTATGTAATCGATACTTTTTCGTGTATGTATGAAAGGCGAGGATTGCCGATTCTATGATGTAAAAAGAAGGTTCGTCTGCACCTGCATCTGCTCAGAGAGTTTATCAGTAGAATAAAGCCTCATTTTGCTTAAGGTTTGTTATTTACAGAGTGATTAAAAACGGGTGACCAAATTATTTTTTTAAATTTGGAATGGTCTGTTTGTGTCATCAGTCTCACCATTGCGCTTAAGGTTGTTGTAAGTTCGATACAAAAACTTTCATTCAACCCAGACAGGACAAACATCCATGTGATGAAAATGTTTGTTAATTTTGCGTCAATCAGTTAATTTAAATATGTTAATCAGCCCCTAACACGTCATCTCTGCTTAGTTTGGGATCGGGTAATCTTGGTGTCCCAGATATATATGACACCGTATGATTATACTTAAGTAGTTTATAATTAATCTCGCTATTTAACCCGCCATCTTGGGTTGTCTGTCACATTCGTTAGTCACCGGACATAAACAAACAAAATATTTTAATGATTTTGAATCGTTTTCTTGTTGCTGAAACTGAAAACTATAAAGGTGTATTGAATACCTAGTCGAAGTAAAATCAAACCTTTGATCACTTAAAAAAATTGGACAATTGTGAACCCTATTGGTAAGTGCAGGATCGTTCACAATTTGACGGTTTGCCATGGGTATATTATTAACTACCGAAAATTATTACATCGTGTTGTGAGCATTAAGGTAGGGGAGACCGAGGGGTTTTGACACAAAGGTGGGTTGAAACAACGTAATTTTTTCTGCATTCATAACCCTTAGCGAGCTGGCAACAACGCTGTTTTGTCGCACCTTAGGTATCCCCCGCGGACACTCAGTGTGTGTCTGTCGCTCGTGACACGTGATTGCGGAGTTCTAGAACCCATGTGAAAAAATATGAAAAATACATGTCTTAGCCGTTTTTTTTTTATCTCATACGTTGTTAAGGTTTGGATATTTTAGCTTCAACAATGTATGTTTTGAAAGCTCATTTACTAAGGATTACAATTAAAGAGTTTGTGCAAGTCATTGCTTTATGGTTTGTATTTAGGTCATAATTGTTTAACGGATGGTAGGGTTTCTGCCACTGAGGGGATTTGCAACAGGTGGTTTCAGTATTCCTCGCTTCAATTTTGTAGGACGATTTGAATAATAATTTGAAGTGTTTTTGTGTTTTGCTTTTTTTTTGTTTTTGTTTTTCTGTTGTAATCAGTATTCAAAAGATCGAGGTATGGCGAGCCAAGAAATTAATGACTTTGCGTTAGAGGAGGTTATATTGCGCCAAAAGAGTATTCAGGGCTGCCTTCAGATAAAACTTAAATCAATCATCATTGTTCTTAATTATAATATATTATGTCTCTAAGATATTAAGTGTTCATTGTTTTATGTTTAGTGAAACCCTTTTGAATACATAATTGTTATATATTGGCAGCCTTTTCTTCAAATTAAATGACTGTTTCAACTCCATTATACCCATGTTTCATGTCACCTCGGTAGTATGGGAGTTTAAACAGAATGACTTGTCTTGTTTAAGTTGTTTTTTCGAGCTGGCTTTCATTCTGACGCTGTTTTTGTTTCTTACACCTTAAAGTTAAAGAAATGAACTATCGATTGGTAGTAATACATTTCTTCCTTTTTTGTGTATGACAAATAATGTGAAAATTGTTTCAACTCCCCTCGGCCCCTACAGTTCACAATTTTCCGACAGTTTACGATTTCGAGCGATAGATTATAAACTAGGTAACGGTGTTCACAATCACACGGTGACAAAAACATATTTATTTAGTGACTAGTTACTCGTCAGCGGCTTCGCCCGCGTACACTGTCTTTTCCGTCAAATATAGCCTTAATAAAAAAATATAGCCTATGTCACTCCCTAAGAATGTAGCTTTATATTAGTTTAAGTATTATCAAAATCGGTCCAGTAGTTTCGGAGCCTATTCAATACAAACAAAGAAACAGAAAAACAAACAAATCTTTCCTCTAGGTATATAATATTAGTACTACTGTACTATACAGGGTGTAAAAATACCCTTAACGAAGCCGGCGTCTATGCACTCAGACCATTAAATCAAGTCACAGAAAAAAATATTATTAATGGACAACCTAATTTTTTTTTAGGTGTCAATTTGAAACCTAAAAACGGACTACGCAATGTAACGCGTGCAACAGATCGCTCCTGCGCTTTTTGCGCGTGGCTGTTTTACGCATAATCAAGGGGTACGCACGATGCCACGATATACATTGCGAGTTGAACGTTTTGGAGCAATCTTTCGTTAGGAAATACTTAAAATTTTGATAATGTTTCTTAGGACAAAAAAAATGATTAGAGTTTGTTTTCATCATAATCTTAAGATTTTTTTTGACTTTGACCTTCAATAACTTGGTAACTATTGAGTTCTCAGGTATGGTATATAAGAAAAAATGGTCCTGATGATGTGCACTATTGTGCATAGGTCTCGGCTTAGTTAAGGGCCTTTTGACACTCTTTATATTAAACTACTATACCATATACTATTAATACTAACGAAGGGCGTTCAAAACGATTGAGCAATGGTTCTGTTTCATTCCGAAACGGGTTAGTGTGGTGTTCTCAATACTGTCTGTTTAAGAACGGAGCAACTTTATAGGAAAAGGTATTACTAGACTAGGCACGACATTGCCAGGACTTTTTGGCAGTGAAAATAAGTTCAGAGTATAAATAATTGGACCGATAAATACACAAATTATGAAAAATCATTATTTTTTTATAATGAACCAAAGTAAGTATTTTTTGTGCCTGATAACATTTTTTTTGAACTATGCAGCTGTTTATCAAAATACTTGTAACATAATTTATTTGTAACATCGGAGTGATATAATACCTTATTAGTATACTTAATTTCACATGTTTGAATTGTTTTGAATTTAATGAACCCACAACAGGTTTTATATAAAGTTTAAAAATACTTGTTTTATTTTCTAGCAGAGAAGATGGAGTGAACAAAGTCTCCAATAGTTATAAAATCAAGCAGTAGATTGTTTCAAATCAAGTCACGAAGCATTCACCGGAACAACATACCGTATCTTTTCTTTCTGTATATTACATTTACTAACCGAAGCGAGTCCATGGGATTTTGGTAACGAGTATTAAGTACCTACGTATTAAAAAAGTTCCACACAACTTAAAAGTACAATGTTTTGTTTAAATTATTGTAGGTAACGAAAGTTACCTACATGTGTTTACAGTTAAAGCATAAATATCTGTACGTTTCCAAGGCTTCAAAAATATCTGAGCAGAACATTAGCTAAAAATATCAGTACAAGTCAACAAAGAGTCTGAACGAATAACTCTCATAAAGATATTATTGTGGCTAATTTATGCTCATATATTTATGAAGCCTTGGAAACGTATAGATATTTATCATGCTTTTGACTTTACTAAGCGTTATATTTTTGTAAGTGTAATATAATTACATTTCGAGAGAAATCATTCACCACCTTAACTTTATGAAAGTATTTTTTCTAAATAACACTATATCAAATTTAAAAGTCTATAATTACTAAATATTGTTTAAACAAACTGCTGACACAAATAATTGTTCGGATAATTGTGGTGAGGCACGAAATAAGATAGGTATCCTTTTCATAACAGCTTGGCATAAGAGTTTGATTTTAGTAAATATTTAGTGCCTTAAGCAGTTTTTTTAATTTACAGTAAATGCTCATAACGAGTTTGCATCACAACTGAAGCGCGATCAACCGAATCGCATCCAGACAGAGTTCAATTGGCACCTAAATCCGCTAGTTTATACTAACAACGACCAATTATCACGGTCATTAATTGTTTTTTTTTTAATATAATTGATGAGTAAATAAATATTATGTTATGAAGTGTAAACCTTGCTTAAGGCCCGGTTACACTTTGTTTAGTAGTAAGTGCAAGTGATTAGTGCAGGTGCTTAGTATTAGGAGAAAACGCGTGGGGACAGCGATTGATCAGTGCGATTGAATAGAACACGCTTCTAAATGCTTTAAGACGCAGGTTACTATTCAATCGCCCTAATCAATCGCTGTCCATACGTGTTTTTTCCTAACACTAAGCATCTGCACTTAATTAAACTGTGGCCTAGCTAGGTGCCTATTCCGGTGCAAAAAATACAAAGTTTCGTGAAACTTTAGATGGTGAAAATAAGTAGTGTAATATGAATAGGTTTCATGCATGAATGTAATATGATACCTGTAATACTAAAAAAAATATCACTCACTAAAATGTGAGTATCTCAAGATTCACGGTTTATGCTAGATATACGCTAAGGCGTGTATCTGAGTGTAACAATCTGTTCCGAATGATCTAAGTATGAAAATAAGGCAGAAGCTAATTATGGTATATCTTCTAATTTGGGGTCAGATGATTTTAAATGTTATCATTTACGAATACATTTTCATGCTCTGTGTTAACAGACTGTAGTTATTTGATTGCTTCTCTTAGAATGACATGTGAACCAGTGCATCATAGCCTAGATCAATATTTTCTCCTATGTAGTGATCGTATTAATAGCCTCAAGGGTTGCCTTGAGATGATCGATCCATAGCATGATTCCGCACTAGCATTTTTTTACTATTACGTCACAGAAAACATGTTCTGGGTTCCACACAATCAGTTAATGTAATTATAACTGGGACTTTTTTACAATAACTTCTTCAAGTACATTCTCAAAAGCAGAGCAACCAATTTGGTTAGGGTGTCGCAAAGGGGGTGCAGGACATAGCCGAATGTTTGAAAGCATTTTATATGGAGCAGGGACTTAGAAAAATTTACTCAGCCGAGAAAAGACATACATTCGGTTAGGTTAGAACTGCGATCAAAAAACGCACGAGCCCAGCGACCGAAGCGAGCGTGCCGCGGCAGCGGCCGGCGAATGCCAGAAAAGAATTTTAAACAAATAAAGTCCCTAGTGTCCCCTTTGCGACACCCAGACCACCAATTTCGCAATATGATCTTTAATTTTCAGCCAGTCGGCACTAAAGCATCTTCCAGTAACAAAACTTTTACTAACAAAATTGCTCGATATACTCAGTTCAGGAAATTGACTTTACTGGATATAAGCGATTGTAATGAGGCCCCTGACCAATTTATTGAATAAATAAGTATATGGATCATCTTACTCCGAGATCATTCGTCCCAAAACGAAGCTGAGGTTGTACTATTGGTGTCAAAGACTGATAAACATTACAAAATTTTTTCTAAAGATAAATTTTAATAGATTCTAACACCCAGAAAGAGAACTGATACAAATGTTCTTCCTGGGTGGATCGCCAACATCGTCAATATTTGTTGTTAGAACTTAAGGTAAAATATTTTAAGTTATAATGAAAAAAGTGGCACTCGCAAAACACTGCTAAAAATGTTTAACCCACTTAAACAATTTTCTCAAAGAATGGTTAGTAGTAGTAGTAGTTAGTTCTTGTTCAGTGCCAAGTGACTATTATTTTAGGGTTCCGTAGTAAACAAAGCATCTTAAAAGTTTTGTTTTACCTGCGGCTATTATTGCAGGTTATCAGTGCGTGAATCCAAAAAAATGCAAAGAACGAGTAATATTACCAATAATTTAAAATGGGAAGAAGTTATTTTTGTATTACATTTGTAAAAAATAAAATAAACTACTTAACGTTAACACGCTTCTGCTTTGTAAGACTCTCCATTTAAGATAAATTGTAAACAAGATGGTTTTTTAGGATCAAGTTTCTCCTCCTCTGTGATAGTTTTACAGATTTATTTTGTTAAACAAATTCAAATAAAAAAACAATGTTTTTCGATTCTTTCATGAAAAAAGAAGAACATTAACTTAATAATTCCTTCACTGCCTTCGTTCCAGAACTCACTTAGCCACTTTTTCGTCATAAATAATAAGCTAGAAATGGCTAGAATGCTTTTAATTTAGGAACAATCTTTCGATAAAAAGGTAAATTTGAAATAATATGAATGTCGAATAACAAATAAAATAAAATATCATCTTAATAACGTTCTCTTAACCGCTTGACCTCTCTCAAATATTGTGGTCTTACGTCATAGTGTTAACATATTGAATTGACGAAAGCTTACATAAAAATGTTAGACCCTGCTCATCAACCTACCTAAGAAAACTTTCTAAAAACGAGGTATAAGCTGTATTTGTGCTGTTTTATGACTTAAATTACACGTTAATTTTTATAAACGGACAATAACCTTTTCTAGCACACATGCAAACGCACAGTTAAAGAAAAAATTAAGAAATAGACGCGTATTTTGAGGGTATTCATATAAAAGAACTTATTTTTTGTTATATTACAAAATTAACGTAAAAGTATTACTATAACACTAAAATAAGTAGAATGTTTTTACATTGGCTATAATGCACTTTTTTGCAATTTCACCAGCACCAACAAAGCGACACTGACACGATTCTAAATCAACCGGCAGTAATAAATAAAAAAAAACTTACTTTTTCTAAATTTCACAGCTGACAAGTGACAGTGTCATTCCAACATAAACTTTTAAAAAAAACACAATCAACGCGCGTGTTACGTTACGTTTAGAAAGTTCGGCTGGCCCCCGACGTGCACTCACCGCGCCCGACAGAGTCACACTACAGAGCCGTTCTTGCAATCCATTCATGCAGTTGCGAAAAAAAATACAATCTAGTAGGTACTTACACACTATCACTGATTTGTTTTGAACAGCTGCGATGCGATTCCAATTATGAGTGGAATTCGGTATCCATTAAAAAGCAATTAAAGTGCTATGTAATGATAGTGTAATGGATTGCACGTTTTGTTTACAAAACAAAAATAACAATTAGACAAATTAATATCTAAAATGTTGCCTATTGCCAAATTATATTACTCGTAGGTACCTTTGTATTCTGATAAGACATTTGAAGTATGCTTAGAATTTGAATCATGCGGTCTTCACATTAATTAAGTCACTAGCGCCCGACCCCAGAAACGACAATCAAATTTGAGCAAACCTCAAATGTATTCCTGTCCGTTTGTGACAGGACAGCATCAATTTGAAGTGTGCTCGTTTTTAAATAGTATTTCTGGATTCGCGCGTAGGAACTGTTACAGATAGGTTCTGTGTGTCCACCATGAGTTTCCGTCATGTAAACTACGATACTTGAGTTCAGCAATTTGTGTGCCATTTTAGTTCCATTTCTAATCACTTGAGGCGCTCAGTACCGAAATCCCATACATAAATGTCAACATGGACTTCTAAGGCTGTCAGTGGTGTACGTACACTCATAGTAGGTAGGGTTACTGCTACAAGTAATGTAGGGAGTCAATGAATTGTGGTTCCTCAAATACCCGCGCCAAATATTGACAAGTTTGTGGCGAAACCCGTTATAGGCCAGCAAAACAAGAGCCGGAGCGCCGGGACACAATATTTAGGAGTAGATGTAGTAATGGAATTGTGAATAAAATATCAGCCAATCCAGAGACTTCTTTATTGTATAGGGTAAAAGTATAGGTAGGAAAGAACCCGATACGCGGGTTCCTGTTACATTATAACTGTTTACAATTAAATAAAATAGGTATATATTTATGCGCCAGACAACACACGGCACACTTTTTGTAATGGTCTCGAAGTAGGGATTAATATCACTGTGTTACGAGGTACCACACAAGGAAATAAACCAGGGGCGTCTCCCAGCACACCCAGACCCGAGTCAATTCAGAAAAGATCGTTTCCTGAATTGACCCGATCGGGAATAGAACCCGGGACACTACGGAAATCGAGACGAGAAACCGTGCTACAGCGCACTACGCCAATCGTGTCGTCGAATTTTTTTACGTGATGGTGATTATTATATGTACTTTAAATTGGTTATTTAAAGTACTCAAAATATTCACCACAGGTACATAATACTATTGATGGCCAGTAAGTTAGACCATGAAGTTTTCAGCCATCGTGAAGGTTCTAACGTCCATGAGACTAGAACGAAACGGCATCGTTACAAGTTTATAATAAAATAATCAAATTCTTGTCTCTAGAGAGAATATTTTCATTTTTACCGCAATCCCGCAAAATTGTTTAACCCCCAGCAATGGGAGACTTTAAAGAGAAAAACAATAATAATACTAAGATTCATTTATTTCAGATCTTTTGTCCATATTATGTTGTCAGTAAAAAAAATAATCTTAAGAGCAGACGGCGGGGAGTGAGGAGACTGCTGATTTGCACGCCTTCTCCCTGCTCCCTAAAAGAAACACCGGGGTGGAAGTCGGAGGGCTTTCGTGGCTTTCACCCCATTGCACGGTGCTCCTGTCTGGTGGTGTCCCCGTATACCGGGATTCCCCTGTTGTGTGAGGAGGCCCGGCGTGAAGGCTGGGCCATTCGCCAGGGACGGCACGGTAATCCGAACCAGGCATCATGTCGTCCCATCAAGGCGATGAGATATACCGGGGGTCTTTTTAGTGAGTCCCACGCTGCCCCACCCAGGTAGCGGGATAGTGCGTAATGCATTTTTTACCCAGCAATAATAAAAAAAGTTTTGGTAGGTAAAATTAAAACTTACAGCTCACCGATTGGTCGGTTCATTATATACTATACTATACTTACAGATTGAATAGTCGGGGCGAGCTCAGTTCAATTTTATGTTCAGGGCCTTACTACAATCGCTAATATCGTCAAGTTTATTCCCTAATCTGAATAGCGAGCAATTTCATCAGTAATTGTCCAGCCTGAAAGATGCGTTAATGCCAGGTAACCGCAGACTAGCTGGAAATGAAAGATCCAAATACACCACAAATCTCAATACAATTTTTTACGCGAACTATAATGTAAATTTAAAGTGGCAACTCGTAGTAGACGTACTGGTCGATCATTATGACAGAGTTTTACGAGTATGGCATTTTTAGTCTCAGTGAAATAGGTACAAACAGTCGAACGACTCGACAGTCGTGATTGATGTCATAAATAACTCTACAGTTACCACAAACTAACGAAATATCCTCAATGGATTGAGACTCGTTATTACAGTAAAACGATTCAAGTAAGATCATGCATATTTTTTGTAGTAAATTGATAAGTGTGATTCCCTGTGCCTTCCTTATTCATCTCATAGGTACATATTTTTATGTAAGTACCTAATATCTGAATTATATAAAACCTGAGTTTTAAAAATTCAAAATTGAGTCATAAATAAAAAAGCTTGACCCTTAAACGCACGTGCGTCTAACGCACGTGATAACTCCGTAATATTATTATACCGGTTTTTTAATGGGTTTGGTTAGGGTTGTCGATTCTTATTTTTACATCATGTAAAAATAAACTAGTAGATATTACGAATACTTAGTAGTTCCTACAAGCTACATTTAAGTGAAAAATGTGAAGCCAAAATTTTGTAAAACCTATGATATGTGTTCTGTTGTACGGATCGTTAACAATAAAGTAATGACTTGGTAGTTTACGACCCCTTGTAATAACTTGAAACCCTATCGAAAGTAAAAATTTTTTTTTACAATGATTGCAAAAGTCTGATCAAAATCACAAAGATAGAAATTAGAAATATTCCACCTGATCCTCGGACTCCAGCGGGATTCGATCCCACTTGAGTCCCAAGATCAGGTTGAATTTTAACTAGTTTCTATCTTTGTGTAGAAAAATAGAGCATTGTTTAATGCTAAAAAAAAAATTCACTTATCTGATCAAAATTTTGACATAATCGGGGACTCAAGCGGGATCGAATCCCGCTGGAGTCCGAGGATCAGGTCAAATTTTTCTAATTTCTATCTTTGGGAAAAAAATTGAGAGCATTGTTTAATGCTAAAAATAAAAATTCACTTACGTATCTGATCAAAATTTTGACATAGTCGAGGACTCAAGCGGGATTCGATCCCGCTTGAGTTCTAGGATCAGGCCGCTTTTTTCTATTTTCTGTCTTTGTGTAGAAACATAGAGCACTGTTTAAAGCTAAAAATCAAAATTTCTCTTATCTGATCAAAATTTTGACTTAGTCAAGACAAACGAATAAACAAATGAAACAACGGTGTTTTTTGGTGTTATAATAATTTATTTAGTTACCTACATTATGTTAATTCACCAACATAATCCGTGTGTTTATCCCGGATGTGAACCCACATTGGTTCCGCCTGTCTTACGTTCTTGACCCTCTTCGCGCGGTCTTGTGCATCCTCAGAGGTGAGTCTGTTGGCACGCATGTCACCCATATCTACATCGAGCCAGCGCTTTTTGAGTCGACCTCAATTACATAATGTTAATTAAGTAACCTAAACAAATCATTCCTAACTAAAGTCTACTTTCAATAACCTTAATGAAAATAAATATTAATTAAACATAATTACATTTGGGATAAAAATTGAATGACTAACTAAAGAACCGGAAATTAAAAACAGGTTATTCACTGACCAGGTTAAAACCAAATCTTGGCATTAAATCCACCCTTTACCTTCATTAAAGTAAAGTAAAGTAAAGTAAAAAATATCTTTATTCATATAGACTTATAAAAAGTACTTCTGACAAGTCATATACAAAAAAAAAATGTATCAAATATATACTGAATAAAAATAAACTTACATAAAATAATACTATGATGGTTCATATCATAATTAAATATAATGTGACTCTACCACCGGTTCGGAGGTTGTTTCCGATCGAGAAGACTCCGGCAAGAAACTCGATGGTTACTCTTTTCAATCTTGTTTTTATACACAAAACTTGAATTGACAAAGTAAAGTCATAACAAAAAAGTGTGCAGAGGAGCAGATTATACCTAAGATGACCACAAATTCTTATCATTTAAGAAATCCTCAACACTATAATAACCTCGCTTCATTAACTTAGCTTTAATTTGTGACTTAAACTTGTGAAGAGGCAGTTCAACAAGAGTTTGCGGAATCTTATTAAAATATTTTACACATTGACCAACAAATGATTTCCCTACCTTATGCAGTCTTAGACTGGGAGTTACGAGCTTATTTTTATTTCTGGTATTCAATTTGTGCAAAAATGGAATAATGAACTAATAAATATTGTGAAGGTCGGTGTTTTTTCGAAAAACATGCTTTAACGAAGTAAATGCATGGTCAGGGTGTCGTAAAGGGGGTGCAGGGACTTAGAAAAACTTACTCAGCCGTGAAAAAACATAAATTTGGTTAGCTTAGGTTAGAACTGCGTGTTTCCTGCGGTTAGGGGAAGAGAATACTACCGAGGTATCCCTGCCTGTCGTAAGAGGCGACTAAAAGGGCCCTTGGGGTCGCGAAGCGCACGTGGGGGGGCCTGCGTGTGTTTCGGTTTGCGATCCCGAGGATGACGGTAATGCGTGTCTGCGGACACAGTGGTCTGTGTTATCGTGCACTGGAGTTGAGCTTGCTCCTCCCGAGATTGGCTGCCAGGCGGCCTGGCGCGCCGAAGGGTCCTGCGAAGAGTCTCTCCTTCGTTGGGGATCCAGGGTCCCTTCCATTCTGCGCCGAAGATGACCACCGTCAGGTTTTAGTGGGTAGGGGTCTCTGTTTTCCCAGGAGTTTCGAGTCCCACATATCCCAGGTGTCCCGAACCCAGAACCTTAGGAATGCCTAAATGCATTTCCTGACGCAAAAAAAAAAGGTTAGAATTGCGTCCAAAAAACTCACGAGCCGTGCGAGCGAAGCGAGCGTCCCGCTGCAGCGGCCGGCGAGTGCCAGAAAAGAAGATTAAAAAAAATAAAGTCGCTAGTGCACCTTCTTTGCGATACCCGGACGGACCAAGGCGTTACTAAGTATGTTGTGAAGTTGACAACCCTACTAGTAATTTAAAAAGAGACGGCCCTTGTATTGTTGCTACGCGGCAGGTAGTCACCGGAGGCCTTCAAAAGTCTCGTGGTTCTTGCTACTTTTAACCGTGCTAACCGTTTTACTTTCCTGACACAATTTTTTTAAAATGCAAACTGAAAAAAACAAGTGAAGCATCCTTAGGGAAACGTTTTTTAAAACGGCGTAGTTATGTAATAAAAAGAAGATATGAGACACAGTATCCTTTTTTATTACAAAGATCATTGAAAGTTTTACTATGAGTGACAAATACTGATATTTGAGTACTTTTTGAAAGTATATTTTTGCTTGTTATTCCGCTGACTGTTATGGATGTTAAATTCTCCTTATTAAAAACAACAGCAGAGTAACACTGCTTAGTGTTGTATTCCAGTTGGCGTAGCTACGGGTGTTGCGAAATCTTTCTTAGGGAAAATCCCACCTTGCCGCCGAAGTGTTGAGGTTTAGTACCCTGGGGTTTTTGTTAAATGCCCTACTGCGATACAACTCACTACTTGTCATGGTCCCGAAGTAGGGATAGAAATGCCTGTGTTACGAGGTACCTGACAATAATTAAGCCAGAGGCATTTCCCAGCACACCCAGACCCGAGTCAATTTAGAGAAGATCGTTTCCTGAGTTGACATGACCGGGTCAAATGAGCCTGGTATGAAGTGTGCCAAATATTGCTAACCGCTGTCTTTGTAGTATGCAATTAATCAGAACCAATCTTACGGAGAGAACTGTTGAAACGTAAAAATACTAAAAACCTTTTTGAAAATACTGACTACAAAACTTCTAAAAGAGGAAGTCAGATTTGCATGTACCAGCCACAGTTATTTTTTAAAAAAAATATTCAACTAGACAGTCATGCATTGAAGCAAACACATTATGTATGTAAGTTATAATCTATTATATTCATGTGTTATGGATGTATTTTGGTATTGGTGAACCACCATATAAATGCATTTAATTTTACCAATATAAAAAATGAGGGAAAACCAAGGCATTAAATATTACGACTTGGAGACCATTTGATGACAGCGCCGAAAGACGGGGGAAATACGTTCGATTAAATTACAAATAATTTAGAAAAACAACAAGTTATTTATTTCATTTTAATTTTTTTTTTAGTGTTACAAGATTGACTGCTATCAGGCAGAAATGGTGAGAAATTGCAAAGGCGATCACAACTGCCAGGAACACGGTAAGTTCATGACGACCACGACCGCTCTGGCAAGAGCGTACCGACAGAAGAAGGATGGAAAGCATCGATAAAAAACTAAATAACCCGGATAACGGCGGAAAGCTCACCACCTTCCACGTTGGGTTGTAATACCATTGGTGAAAAGTGGGCTTCTGAGTGTTCCGTTCCCCATGACGGCAACATTCACTTGGGATATAGTCGTGATGGTATTTATGCACGTATGTAACTCAAATTACAGCTGTAAATTTACGCCATAATATTCATGATATTGATGTATCATTTCAACAACATAAAAAAAGGCAATCAATTTAGGGAGTTTACATGCACTAAACTTCGGTTGGTGTTTGATTGCGAAGGTAATGATACTAATGATTGATGATATATATTGAGATAGTTTTGTAACAACTTGTTTATCAAAGTTTTAATTTTGGTCAAGATAACTTTTACATTTCAACCTTAGTTTCAATAGTCTCTATTTCAAAGATCAATAATGCAGACATCACAAATTGATTGGCAATCAATTGTATACATAATAATTTATAATTGTTTATTTAATAATTCATTAGTTACTTAGGGTCACTAAGGACTTATACTAAGCCACAAAAATACTAAAACCACCACCACTAAAATACAGTATAATACTGAGGCCTAGTATTGTATTTTTAAATGTGTATACACATTGCCGGTAACATATACAAATCACACAAACTTATAGTTTAGTAGCCTTAGTAAATTAAAGTTTTACAAAGACACTTTTTCAAGAACTTTTTTAGAAAAGAAAATTCTATCCTACGACAATTTCGAACGTACAGAATGTCTAAGTTTATTATTTGTATTTTTTTTTGCCCATCCCTTATGGAATAGTAGGCCTTTTGACCACGACGGAATTTATGATTTTGGCCTTAAATATTATTGTTCATGATGAACACGCTGTATAAACATAATTTGACCATTTAAAGTTTACTTTATACAATTATTATGCTTCAAACGTAATCATGCCTTTTGTTTAGGTAATTTAGAGATACTACTTGTTTTACTCAAATATTTGAATGTTATGTTCGTACAATTAGGTATGTAGGCAACTACAATCTATTTTTAAATGATTCCATGCTAGATTTAAAGACGTGATTTTATACGCGACAGAGCATTATTTACATGTGCGGAACCTTAAACTCCCAACATAAGACCCATTTTGCAATGGTTTTGTTGAGATAATCTGCACGAGCGTGTGATTAATTAATATTTGGAGCAGTTGTATTTAATTTTCAGCTGGCGTCAAATAGTTATTGATGACTTAAGGCCTGTAGAGAGAAATTAAAGAAAATAAGACTTCAAAGACTTCGAAAAAGAAAATGTTTCATATTTCGACGTCACGTAATGACGTGACGTCTAAATAGACATCATAGACAATGTCTAATGAGACATTAGCGATGTTCTGGAAAATGAGCAATTGGTGGGGTAATGATTTTTTCATAAAAGTGGGAGAGACCCATTTACCGATCCTTTTAAGTCATTTTAGATACCTATCTAGTGCAATGATGAAATTCAGCAACTGGTATGAAATCAAACAGTTTGTTTGTACACAACTTATTGCTTAGGCGGTAGAAAACGTAAATAGACAACACGTGACATTATCGGCTACAGAGTTTGAACACTTTTGAGATTTTATAAAATACTTCTTGCTTAGCTCTGAAATGAAACATAGGTAGTTAAGGCTTAAATTACGCTTATTACAAAGCGATTTGCTTATTTGTGTAATTATTAGGCAAACTCTTGCAAATTTACCTAAATGTCAATATGTCAATGTTAACTACGTTAGTACTGAACTATGCTTTATTAGGTAAAAATGGTAAGTAGACAGCAATTTACCTATTTTTAAGAAACAATAGTGTTTGCGATAACTACTTAATGAATGATTCGGTTGGGTTATCTTCGATTTGAAAGTACAAAAGGGACCTAATAAATAAATCAAAAGCGATTTGCCTAAATCAAACGGCTAAATAAACTTTTAGGAGGTTTACTCTAGTTCGTCCGATCACGAAGTATCGAAAATAAAATTGACAGGGGGTAAAAAATCATACTTGCCGTTAGAAAATAATCTAGATTTTTTGGTATTCTAAAAATTCTATTTAATTGTAAAAATACAGATACACATCACACACGTTTTTATTGTCTTTTTTTCGTTACAAAGTTTTACGAAACTTCGACAATGTTGCATTGCACTAGAGTAGATCACCACATAGAGAACATTATACTATAGGATCACCAGAGTGAACTCGGTGACTCAGTAGCTCTTTTGGAACACTTCTAGGTCCTTCCTCTATGGCACCAGTCGAGGGATACTTAGATCCTTTAAGGAGGAACATTCAGGTTACGAACATTTTGTGTTTGTTCTAATAAATTTCAAGTGTTAGCATTTTTTGAGGTATCAAGTACCTAAATTAATAAATAGCCTACCTACATCTTTAAAACATGAAGTTAATAAAGTCAATAACAACACCTTCAGTGCTATACGTATAATTTTTGATACGTAAACAAAAGGTCTTCTTTTGTGTCTGGTTTTATATCACTGAAGGTGTTAAACATAAACTTAAACAGTATTTCTTTACCATATCTCAGACAACGCCATGTAACTAAGTGCAGAACACAATATTCGCTTCATTAATTGTCCTTGGTCGACCAAGGACAATTATTTATTGGTCATTATTTTACGGTCAACCGTAACATATTCGCCCCGTGTGGCTCCGGTATCGAACTAATGATGAGATTTCTTTGTGTGGCGTCTATGCGCGTGAAAGAAGTTTATAAACCGCACGATAAGAAAAAATTAGTCATACCCACATTTTGACTGTGTTTTATCCAACTAGACCTAGACCTAGTTAATATTTTTCTGGACTCTCGGTGATAATCGCCAGTGTACGTTCAAACCTGAAATAGTTCTTGTTACACTGTAAGCAGCTTAAGAAACGTAAGTACTTTTTGTAAATAGTTAATAAATAAATAAATAATTTGACCATTTGTATCCTCAGTATGTCTACCATAAGTAGGGAGCGAGGGGCTTGTTGTAACAGTTTTCATTATAACTAATATATCTTGAGATCCATTGATTAAATTTCTACTAAATAAAGATGGATGGATGCTGTAACTCTTCCTCTACCAAATCAAGTAAAAATAATACCATAACTATTGGTCATTCTTTTACAATCAATTATGTTCTAGAAGAAGTGCGGTATTACAACTTACCTCGTGCTTGGGGCAAGTTGTAACGTCTACCGGGGCAAGTAGTAACGACAAAAAAAACTACATTTATACCTCTAATCATTTATTATTTGTTTATTTTTAACAAAATTGACATCTTTCTAAAGTAAGTATTATGTAATTCATATCAAAAATCAACTCAAATACACTTTTTTTAGTAATCAACACTGAAAAATTAAGTAATTAACAGTAAAGTAAAGTGAAGTAAAAAATATCTTTATTCATATAGACTTATAAAAAGTACTTATGACATGTCGTGTAACAAAAAAAAAATTGTAGCAAAAATATACTGAATAAAAATAAACTTACATAAAATAATACTATGATAGTTCATATCATAATTAAATATAATGTGACTCTGCCACCGGTTCGGAGGTTGTTTCCGATCGAGAAGACTCCGGCATGAAACTCGATGGTTACTCTTTTCAATCTTGTTTTTATACACAAAAATGGAATTGACAGAGTAAAGTCATAACAAAAAAGTGTGCAGAGGAGCAGATTATACCTAAGATGACCACAAATTCTTATCATTTAAGAAATCCTCAACACTATAATAACCCCGCTTCATTAACTTAGCTTTAATTTGTGACTTAAACTTGTGAAGAGGCAGTTCAACAAGAGTTTGCGGAATCTTATTAAAATATTTTACACATTGACCAACAAATGATTTCCCTACCTTATGCAGTCTTAGACTGGGAGTTACGAGCTTATTTTTATTTCTGGTATTGAGTTTATGAACATCACTGTTTTATTTTGTTAAACACTACTTATAATCATCATGGCACTTTTAAATCACAGTAAGTAATTAAATTATTCATACCTAAGGTATGCTTCGTAATTATCTCTTCATAATATCTATCAAACAAAGTATTATACTTAAATATGAACCAACATTTGGTGGGTTTCATTATAATTAAATTCAGTCTTCATCTGAGCTACAATTAATACAAATAAAAAATATAGTGTCTCCAGTAACACATCCTACATGTGCCCACATCTTACAAATGATACACTCTACCCAATCTTCTTTATTTGAATCTGTGTAAGCTACACCACATACCAGACAATACCACTCTTCTGATTCAGATTCTGAATCAGAACATAAAATCTTTTTTTTAGCTCTGTCCACTCCGCTTTTATTTTTTGTTGATTTACCTTTGGCTTTCCCTTTCCCCTTTCCTTTACCTTTTCCTTTAATTTTGTCATCTTTTTTCTGATTTTTCTTCATCTTTTCCTCATATTCCTTTTGTAAAGCTTCTTTTTCAGGAGTGTCCGTCAATACTGTAGATTTTCTTTTGCGTCTGCTATTTGTATTAGTTTTTCTTGGTGGCGCATTTTGGTGGAGGTCTAATCTTCGATGGCGAAAACGTTTTTTGTAGACCGGAGCAACTCGGACTTGGACCGTTCGCAGTTTCGATTTGGCTTATAATTTCCGTGGTGCTGATATCTACTTCAGGGACAAAATCTAATAGTTCTGGATTTTCAAGATTCAAAGATATGTCTGTGACGTTTACGTCATCTGGCTCTTGTGTAGGATCTGGACGATCAGTAACATAAGATGGCGCAAAGTCGGAGTCTTGGAAAATATCAGCATTTAAAGGACATACACCAGAAGCTTTATATCCACTCATAACAGTTCATAGTTTTGAGTGTTTGATAAAATGATCCATGAAAATTAAAAAAAATTTTCGCTCATCCATCCGGAGGAATTACCAGCTCCAATGCAATCTGGAGGTCCACCACGAATAAACATTTCAGAATATTAATATACAGGGAAAAATGAACATCGGTGGGATAAAATTACCCGCAGCGCTGGAGGCACAAGCAAGTGTTACAAGAGTTCCCCTCTCAGCCGATGTGATAGCTCCGATTTGGTTTTGACCACGAGCAGCTACTATTTTCTTAGGTTTTTGAACCGTTGTGACCCCTGTTTCATCAATGTTCCATATTCGAGAAGCATTAAACTGATATTTTTGGAGAAGTCGTTGATATATTTCAAAGAATGAATTAACGTTAGTCTTATTGAAAGACTTCGCTCGTCTTAAAGACGTCGCTTCTGGTGACCTTAAAGATAAATGTGAATTTCTGCGCATAAAATTTTGGAACCAGTCAGTACCAGCCAAGTTATTTTGATGCCAAGAAGGAGGAATGTTTTCAGCATTAAGCTGCACACCGAATTGGTAAGCTAGTATCCTTACTTCTATAGGAAGTAGTCCAAAATATATATCGGCGCACTTGAATAGGTAGGAAGCTATCTTACCTTCTTCTTCTGCAGTAAATACTTGTCTAAGCTTGACATAACCAACTCTTAATGATTCATTATTCTTCTTTTTCTTTATGTATCTATAAAGAGAGACGTGACATAATCCGAAAGTCTGACTAGCTTTCCAAATACTGCATTTTTTTTCTAAAACATCAGCTGCCGCTAACTCGTACACTTCTTGGCTTTGTGTTGCCCGCTCTGACTTTCTTTTATACACCCTCATTCTAGAACAAAGGAAAAAAAAGTCTATCTACATCATAACTTGGGGCATGTTGTAATACGTTACAACAAGCCCCGAGATTTTGTTACAACTAGCCCCATGGTATGATTTTTAACATTTATCATGATAGCTATTTAAACAATTTAGCAATCATAAAAACTGTTACACATTTTTAGAGATAGGTAAATTTGAATGGAAATAAGATATAGAAAATTTGAAATTAGTCGTTAATAATAACGAAAACCGAAATTTTACGATAGTACAATTTTATATTACCTGGCAAAAATGAAGTTCGTGCACACTTTCGCTCACTGCGCCGACCAGCGGGACACTGGCTATGGCAACATGATGCGGCGCGGTTTATAGGTCAAATCGAGTCAAAGAAATACGTTAATAGCGTTTAAGATACTAGTGAAAAGAGCCTGTTACAACAAGCCCCTTGCTTCCTATATACCAATGACAGCCGCTAGTGTTCGCGTGAACCGCGGAAAGATTTTTGTATGGGGCACCGGTACATCGCCCCTAGTGATCAAAATTGGAACCGAAAATGACACACACATTTCTGAATTCAACTATTGTAGCTAACGTGCCATAAACTCATGGAAGACAAACTGTTATTGTCTCTTTTACCCATTGTACAAGATCTGATTAGATAAGGGTCAGATAGGGTCTATCACTACCCATTTCGAGCATCCATGTAAACTAACCACGCACGACAATATGCATACACACATTACACACAACCACACCTTTCACTCACACTTCACGTTATCTTCAATTTGTGTCTCACATTTGTAACTTGAAAAATTACCTACGTACTATTGTTGATATTTTAGGTAACAAAGTATGTTTCTTTTATTGGCTTATGTTCAAGTAATGTTATTGTCTATTTCGTTGTATAAACGCTGTTGAATTAAAATAAATAAATAGCCATTGGTATAAGTTTAAAAATTTAATTTGATATGTTTTAGTACGTAGATACTGAAAAATATCAAATAAATTTTAACTGTCCATACAAATTGTTATTAATTTTATTTTTGTAGTTAAGCCTTAAGTAAGGCGCTACTTAAGTGTAGTCTTGCCCAAATGCAAGAACAAGACGAGACTTAGCCAGTGTTGGTCTTGGTCTTGCGCCAATACACCTGGTCTTGGTCTTGGTCTTGGTATTGCGCTCCCAGTCTTGGTCTTGGTCTTGGTCTTGCAGCAAGAGTCTCGCTAGTCTCGCAATTACCTTTATGCCTATTGCTATTTATTAAACGTTCATTTATATATCTTATAACAACGTAACAGAGTAGCTACATTTGAGCTTGAATTAACATAACCCTAGTAAAGACCAACCAAATTAATAAATGTCTAAACATTTAATGAGAAATTTGAAAATTATCTGCCACCGGGTGGGGTTTGAACCCACGACCTAAGCGATCCGTGCCGATGCTCTAACCAACTGCTATCTACCGTGACCTACGGGAGTCAGTCTGTTCCTTATAATAAACGTTTACATTTAATCAGCTTAGTGTTAAAAGATGGTTAAAACAGATAATATACATATACAATTATTTACATTAACTTGACTTACTAACTAACTTATCTTCAACAATTTTAGGAACATTATACAATAAACAGAAGCTAAAAAAGAATTGACGTGTATCTTTGGACCCCCCTGAATGTCTAGAAAGAGATAAAAAGACCGCCAAGGCCTCACCTTAAATGCAATGGAATAAAAGAGTTACACAATTTAGACAATTTACCATTCATTTAAATGAAAAATAAAATACTATACAAATTAAATTATAGAACACTACTCATTGAATTAACCATTTATTTAAATAAAAATGCAACACAAATTAAATTACAGAACAGTACATAGTAGCTTTGACATTACTATTACTTTATATTAATTATTTTGACCAAAAAATAATACATAGTAACCATCTGGCTGACTCATCACTCAGTCTATTTCTATGTTTTCTAATTACTAATGACGCTGTAGAAAAAAATCTCTCAGCAGATACTGAAGTGCAGGTATTGAATGAAAATCACGGGCAATCTTCGATAAAGTCGGATACTCTGTCTCATGCGTCCCACACCACTCTAAAATGTCTCCCGAGCTGGCTGCTCTGGGTTTACTTAGCTACTCCTCCAACTCGTCAACATCTAAGTCTTGAAGACAAGATCCAGATCCAAATGACGTTGAGGGACATGCATACAGTTTCTCAAAGTCTATTACGTCTTCATGTTCATCTTAATCAGTCCAATTTTCCAATTTTTTTCTATATTTTTTGGAGTTCCTAAGCGTATACCTGAACTCCAATACTCCCTGAAACGACACTTAGTCCTAACTGCAAGACGCAAGAGTCTTGCAGGATTAGTCTTGTTCTTGCTCAAATCTTGCACGGTCAGTCTTGGTCTTGGTCTTGCTAAAATTAGGCGGTCTTGTTCTCGGTCTTGGTCTTGCGAAAATGCAAGAACAAGACCAAGACTGCAAGACCAAGACCGATTTTGGGCAACACTACTTAAGTGTCCTCGATGGACGTTCTTGAACATTACAAGTCTATTGTTTAGAAACCAACGTAGCCTTGATTATTATTAACACGATAGTGATTTTAGTGTTTTATCATTACTTAGACCTACTAAGACTCGTATGTATATCCGACCACAAATTGGTGAAACATGCACCAATGAGCAAAATTGGTAGTTACTAAAGTAAAGCGGTTTCACATTAGCCTTTCTTATAATAAAATACATGTGTTGTTAAATTCAAGCAAAATAAAATTTCAGCAACCAAAAAAATAATATTCGTAAAAGAAGATGTTTCCAGTACAAATTAATGGTTTCAGGAGATAGCAATTTTGGCAAAAGTAAAAAAAAAGCATCTACCTACACCGGGCTTTGACAGCCTGCTGTGCCCAATGCTCATTGTCGTTGAACACAGAAAGTTGAAAATAATAAAGGATATGGCTAACAATGGCCACTATCCGGAAGTAGCTGCTATTTTTGCTGCCTACGTAATTGTAATTGAAAAGGTTACCTGGTTGTGATTTGCATAACATTCACGAAACATTAGGTGTGCTTAAACTTAGGTATGGTAGTATTTAACAGAAAGCAATAAACATTAACCTCCTTAGATTTTCACATTGACCAGTTGCACTCGCAATTGTTGCATACTACTTGCGAGTGCAATTGGTATGTATCTGCCTCAATTACGAGTACGTGACCTTTATATTTGTTCTTGAAAGTTGGAGTCCTTAGCTGTGTTGGCGGTCAAATAAATAAAATAAATATTCGGGACAAATTACACCAAGATCATCTGACCCCGAACTAAACAGAGATTGTACTATGGGTGTCAGAGACTGATAAACATACTTAAATATTTCAAAATACATACTTACATGGATAATAACACCCAGACTCACAACAAACACAAATATTCGTGACATAAATGTTTGTCATGGGTGGGGATCGAACCCACGACCTCCGGTGCTGCCATTGCACCAACAAACCAGCCTGGCTAAGATGCGCAACATAGGGTAATTTCTCGTTTCTCGTCTCTGAGAGTCGACAAAAGAGGTAGACAAGAAAAGTTTCCTCGGATGACAAAGGGGTGTAGACATGTATAACACAGATTTATTAATATTATAATCGATTTTATCAATAGTAGATACTGATTTGAAGACACGATAGTATCGATATAAACAATCGATACAAATAATCGATTAAACTAATCGATTTAAATAATCGATGTAATCGATGCAGCAAAACGATACAAAGAATCGAAATGATCGATTAAACTAGTCTATTCAACTAATCGATTTAACAAATCAATTCAACTAAACGATTCGACTGATTGATTCAACTAATCGATTCAACTAATCGATTAGATTAATCGTTTCAATTAAATGATTCAATTGATCGATTCAATTAATCGATTCAAGTAATCGATTCAATTAATCCATTCAATTAATCGGTTCAATTAATCGATTCAATTAAGCGATTCAATTAATCGATTCGAAATAATATTCGTTTAATACTTAATTAATTGATAAATAACAATCGATTTATTGAAACGTTTATTCAATTAATCGATACAAATAATCGATTTAAAAGAAACCAATAATCGAGATAAATGATTTTATCGATACTATTGATATCCCAAACTACACACATCAAAAGTGTCTAGGGATCAACATATATTTTTGCAATAACTTTTCTCTTGATTGATGTTAATTAAAATTTTCTTTAAGGATTCATCAAATAAAGTGTTTTCGTTTGTCTACAGTAACGATAAACCAAGTCACCTTTGCATTAATAAAGAAATTTGCCATTTTCCTAATAAAGGGATTTTTGACATTTGAACCACTAACATTAAAGTTCGAAAAAAAGACTGAAATAACAGTTTTCTTTAAAATTTTATTGGGTAACTTAAACAATTAATGATCTGTGTTTCTACCGCGAACACTAACAACACAAGAACATCGGTTAGGCATACTCAAAATGAGTTCATCCAAATCACGCTGTGGAATGGCCGCCCATGTTCGTTGCAACAACAAAAAAAGGTCTTCTTGCGACTGGATACCCTCCATATTCGGCAGAGCTCTTCTCTGTAGCATATCCCATGCATGCTCAATCGGGTTCAAGTCTGGCGACTGAGCAGGCCAGGGCAGGACATTGATGTTAGCTGCGGCGAGAGTCTGTCTTACAACTCTTGCGGTGTGCGGTCGTGCATTATCATGCATTAACTGAAATAAGGGACCGATTTGCACTTGTAGAGGAACGATGACGTCTGATACAATCGTCTCAGCATAAATTTGAGCGTTGAGGTTGCCTCTGATCCAAATCAACTCAGTTCTTCCGCCGATCCAAATACCCGCCCATACCATGATGGTTCCACCACTATAAGGATGGACTTCCTGGCAGGATTTTAATCGCTGTTGGCGTCCAGGGGTTCTCCAGTGTCGTATACGTCTTGTGTCCGGTCTCATACCAAAACGAGACTCATCAAAAAAGCACACGAAACGCCATTGTTCTTCTGCCCAATTTCTGTGTTCAAGAGCCCATTGATATCGAATCCTACGATTGTGCATTGCTATAGGTGGTACCCTTAGCGGTCTTCGGGAACGTCATCGTTCCTCTACAAGTGCAAATCGGTCCCTTATTTCAGTTAATGCATGATAATGCACGACCGCACACCGCAAGAGTTGTAAGACAGACTCTCGCCGCAGCTAACATCAATGTCCTGCCCTGGCCTGCTCAGTCGCTAGACTTGAACCCGATTGAGCATGCATGGGATATGCTACAGAGAAGAGCTCTGCCGAATATGGAGGGTATCCAGTCGCAAGAAGACCTTTTTTTGTTGTTGCAACGAACATGGGCGGCCATTCCACAGCGTGATTTGGATGAACTCATTTTGAGTATGCCAAACCGATGTTCTTGTGTTGTTAGTGTTCGCGGTAGAAACACGGATTATTAGTTGTTTAAGTTACCCAATAAAAATTTAAAGAAAACTGTTATTTCAGTCTTTTTTTCGAACTTTAATGTTAGTGGTTCAAATGTCAAAAATCCCTTTATTAGGAAAATGGCAAATTTCTTTATTAATGCAAAGGTGACTTGGTTTATCGTTACTGTAGACAAACGAAAACACTTTATTTGATGAATCCTTAAAGAAAATTTTAATTAATATCAATCAGGAGAAAAGTTATGGCAAAAATATATGTTGATCCCTAGACACTTTTGATGTGTGTATTTATATTAGTCCGCTTTATTTAAATTTAATATTTTTAAGTAAAATTTACACTCATTAATAGCTAGAATAGCGACGGATCATAAATGCATCGCTTTATTACTGCACTTAAAAAAATGACAGCATTTTGACGTACCGCAACGCCTGTTTTCATGCTATTTTAACGCATAATTGGTTTCTCGTCAACAAAAATGACCGACGAGTTCACACACGAGATATCTCTTCTAAACCACGACAAAAATGTTAGGATCTGTCGACAAAATTGAATTACCCATACAAAATATTAAGTCACGACAATTGCTGCCATGTTAGGAACGGTAGACAAAATAAAGAAATCGAGAAATGGCGAAATTTGATTGGAGTATTTTTTGTCTACTCTTCTCGTAGGGCGCGCATCTTAGCCCCGCTGGTGTTCGCTATTTCAGAACTTCTATTCTTGCTATTGACGTTTTCGTGAAAGGTGTTGATCATCCTCGCTTATTAAATAATTTTAACAAAATAATTGGTGTTACCCAATATGGTACAGAGGCGGTCACATCAACCTTTACGAAACCATTGCAACATGGGTCTTATGTGTCAGCAGCATGAGGTGCCCCTATGTAAGAGTTGATGTGAACGCCTCTGTTCAAATGCCCTATAACATAAAATAGAGCATACTTATATACTAAATATATCATATTATACATATAATAATACACAAAATATTATTTAGTAAATTATGTAAAAACGCATCCAGGTGACCTTTCCAATTTTATAGGCGGCAAAAATAGCAGCTACTTCCGGATGGTGGCCATGGTTGGCAATATCCTTTATTAGTGTTAATTTGCGTGCCTAATTGAAAGACACATATGGTAAAAACTCGAGTTACGTGGACACAGTCCGTGGTGACATTCGAGCCATGATCGCAGGCTGAACATATTATTATTTCGGGAATATAATGAGAAATTAAGTTAAAGGCAAAATGAAGTGGGTCTTCTACGCGGTGGTTTTAATCTACTTGTGCTTCAGATCAGGTATTATACATTCTTAAACTTCCAACATGAATTTTGTGCTTCACTACTTTAGTGGTGTTACCCGGTATACCGGGTAATTATCATAAGGCTTGCAAACACGTTATAGCATACTTACTCAGTAAGTGATGTACAACTCGTAACTGCTCGTATGTACTTAAGTGAAAGTTAGATTTTAACAATTTACCCATTTTAGATTTTTATGCAAAAAAACTGACTGTTCGACTGATTTTATTTGGAGATCTTGAAATGAAAGTTAATTAAATAAATTTCATTTTCATTTAGTTTGTATATTGTCCTCTTAATAAATATGCCTTAAAGTTTTTTGATAATTACCCGGTATGTCTTTAATGTGTACCACACACATTATTTATGATATAGTTAAAGGTTGGATACACGTGAGTGAATGTGTGTGCGTAATACTAGCCGATTTATTGTTGATATGTCTTACAAAGTACATCTACGTTCCATACCGGTTCTTTTCAGTATATAAAAAATAGGTCTACACACCGGTATAGGCTTAACAATTTCAATTCATGTATTTGCAAATTATAATGTAGGTACACAAGATAGTAGGCTGTACTGTAACATAATGTGTTGAAAACATTCATCCTATTGATGATTTATGTCCTTTACGTTGTATATTTACATTATGTTTCGTTGATTAAATTTGTTAATAGAAATGGACTTCCACATTTATTCAAATATTTTTTTATTTTTTTCTTATTGTACCAATTTTAGCCTATTTCCTAACGAAGGCGCATTTTTTCAGTTTATGGTGCTAAACTCAAGACAATAAATAGCTTATCAGTAGAACCAGTGGATTACGGTTCATTTGAAAACTATATGCTTCCTGGCTCAGTGAAAACAATACCTTGCAAATATGCAAATAAAAATCAACAGGTATTTTTTTTGAATTTCATTTAAATATTTTTTTTATCATCATTATTATTTTAACCAAGGCCTCCAAAATTCTTCAACAATTTATAAGTACTTAGTTGCCATATAACTTGACTCTGTCAAAAGTAGAGTTTACAAAGGGTAGTGGTTAAAGACCTAATAAACCAGACACAATAAAAAATCTGTTGTTTTCTGGTCACGGCAGCTAATGTATTAATTACAAAAATGATGACTGTTTTTTTCCAACTGTGCATCAACATTCCAGAAAATTGTTTCTACGGATGCACAATAAGACGCTGCAATATCAGTTATGATACTAATCTAAAATTTATTCTAAATAGGCCCTTAGGATCCCACTGCTGGGCAAAAGTTTGACTTCCCCGATTCCATGCCAGTCTATCTAGAGCCAGTTCTCCGCTTGGGCATCCAATTCATCGCGCTATCTGCGTCGTGGTCTGCCGGGCCGTCGATGCGTCTTGGTTGGATTTTTGTAGATGCTTTGCCCATGAGTCAAAGGACATTCTAGCGACGTTTCTAGTCCGATCCCATTTCAGCCGCACTGCATCTTGTCCCACAATGGATACATTGCTTTTATCATACTATACATCATTATAAATTATTTCAACTCTCTACTTTCCAGGTAGAATGGATAGATCCCTCCGGTAGCCCAGTGTCTCTCCTAAAAACAGACAGGATATTTGCACAAAAGCACATATCGCAGATGCCTCATGGTGATAAAATCCCTTCCCTTCTGCTGACATTCTCCGAAGCCTGGGTGGAAGACAGTGGGGAATACGAATGTCGATCCTCGGGCGGTTTGACAGAGAAAGTGTCCATCTGTGTTATTGGTAAGTGCAAATATTTTGGGTTCCAAGTAAATTGGGCTTGCGTGACAACTGAAAAGGGCCAATGAATTTCGAAAGGAAGTGATGTCAGCCAATACGCTATTTAACACTCTATGAGATACTTTTACCAGCTGACAAAGATGAAAAGTCTAATCTTCAATGAAAAATTACTGTTGTTACGTCATAAATTTAGCTAGTCACCTGACTGAATAATAATTGTGGACCCCCATTGGGTTTAAATCTATTAAAATTAGGGTGCTATGCTGTTCTCTCACTTTAAATCATGTGATAAAAGTCCTTATTCATCACTACAATTCATTTTTTAAATTTATCATTGGAAAGTTTTCAAATATTTTAAAAAGACTTTTGAGCTAAGCAAAAACAATTAAAAGGCCTCTTTGACTAAATAATATATCTTTTTTATTTCAGACCAAAGATCCATATTTGTGTTAGTAAAGTGACTAAAAATTGTCGTTAGTAAAGTAACCAAGTAAAGTAAACACGTAGTTAGGCCTCACATGAACCAAGAATGACCATCAAGGAAAAGGATAAATACCCGTGACGATCACTCTCCGTACAAGGCGTCTCCATAGCGGCGATGTGAACCTATCCGCCAATGTCTTCTGGATGCTATTGGCAGTCCCAACATCATCCTATATACATTATTGTACTGGATTCGAAGGGCCTCGAACGACCTTTTAATGTGCCTGGCCCACATGTTTCCGGTGAACATGCTCTGGCAATATGATTTAAAAAGCGTAATTTTAACTCCTCCGTACACCTAAAAAACCTGCGAACCAACATGTTACTTCTAATCGCCAAGGCCCTGCGCTCTCTCTCGATCTCCGCATCGTCTTTAAGCTCGCTGGTTATAACGTGGCCCAATATTTAAAAATCTCCACTCGATTGATTTGCATGCCATTGAGCGTCATATTGTTACCAATATTAATGGCACATCTTCCAGCGGCCTCAAATACCATGTATTCAAACTTTTTGATATTGTAAGTGAGCCCATGATTAGCAGCAAATGCCTCACAAATACGCAGCATCTCACAAAGGTCCCTCACCGAGGGGCTGAGCAGCACCATATCATCCGCATAGCTTAAGTATATTGTTAACGCTAATGCCATCTATACGACATCCAACGCGCATGCTGCTCACCTCCCCTATGAGCTCGTCTACCTATATGTTGAAGAGCTTGGGAGACTTAGAGAGTGACCCTGCCTCACTCCGCACTCCAAAACATTCCATTAATTTTCACACTTGCATTTCATCCGGTACACCCCTGCTAAAAACCTATTTTCTTTTTTTTAGATCCCCTGACTTTTGTGGATACACCATCAGAAGTTAACGTGGATGAAGGCCGGTCATACACACTCACATGCGAGGCGAGGGGACGTCCTGAACCCAGGCTGATCTGGTACCGGAATGAAGAAGTTATTGCAGGTACGCAGAGCGCTTGCAAGGCGCTCCGTTGGTCTAAAAACTAAACGTGCTACATTTTTGACGCTCTACCTAAACTTGTTACTACCAAAAATCGCTGAACATAGCCACACCTTTATACTACCGTCTTAATGACAACAGTAACAATAAAAGCTAGTTGGCTAACTTTTTCATTGAGAATTAAGGTTTAGTGTAAGAGTCGTCAAATGCACCACATGACCGTGATTTGGTATTTCCTTCTTTAACTTGATTCAATGCATCGTAAATTATTTTGCATAACTGCTTCTTCCATTACAGATGACTGCAACTCGACAAAATACAAGGTGATGACAAAATTCAACAGACAAGGGTTCCAAGGTCAGCTGACCATCACCTCCACAGAACCAGATGATGCCGGCCAGTACACCTGCGAAGCGGTTCAGGACCACAAGTCTCTGGACGACTGTAATCTCAGCAAAGTCTGGAATGTAACCTTGAACGTTAACCGTAAGTCATTTGCAGGGATATGAAGAATGAGTAGTTTTATTAATTTAACCCCGCATAGGCAAGCTTGTTAATCACTAGTCAACATCCATCAATTAATTGTAAAGCCATGTATGCACTAGGGGACATTTCTTTCGCGACCTTGTCGCTCGACACGAATTCTACGTGTCGGGCGACGTTGCGGTAGACGTCGCCCGACTTCGCAGGCGACATCTACTTGTCGCGGCCATGTCATGGCAAAATGGGCTAATTACTGAAATAAAACGAACTGACATTCACCGCTGCTGTGAACAAATGTAATTAATTAACGAACTCTACGTTTCAGATGCACCTACATTCACGGATGGGAATATAACGGTTTTGTTTGCTAAGTATAATGAAAGGTAATTCTAGGTAAAGGATATTATATAGTGATTTTTGTAATACTGCTACAAAACAGTGCCCTTAGAAAGTAGGTTGCAGTAGGTATTATGGTAACATAACATACCATCGAGACTTTATCCCGAACGGGTTAGTCAGAGGCCAGTGACTGTGTCTTCATGGTGAACGAAATACTCAGAAGCCAACTTCTCCTCAATGGTATAATGGAACCCAACGGTAGGTTTAACGGTTAGCCTTCCGCCGTTATCCGGGCTGATTTGGTTTTTTATCGATGTTTTCCATCACCGGAGAGTAAGTCGGATATTTAACAATGAACACAAAGATTTTAGTTCTCGTTCTGGTTCTGATTTGAACTCGGGACCACACGATCCACGATCTGAATTCATGTGCTGAACCACTAGGCCACGAAGCTCTCCGGTATTATGGTAGTAATAAATACGAAATACTATATTACGAAATCTTTGGGGCTATACAATAATTTGCCATTATTTCATAACTGTATAATGTGTACCTAGCTGGTGCGTGTGTGTTGTCCATGTGGTTTCAGCCCATTTTTTAAATTCCTGTGTATGAATCTAAAGAAGTGCATCGTCTGAATCAGCTTTTAATGTATCTATGTACCTACTGTGCTGAAAGTTTCATTAATATCTACTAGTTTTCACGTGATGCTAGTATAGCACAGATAGTTACAAATTTCAATAGTGTTTGTACTTATTTAGTATTGTTTTTAAAAAAATATTAAATGAACAGTTTTACATCCATCATTGTTTATTGCATTCAAATATGGTGGCTAAATTATTAACATTACTTAATTTTTTTAGTGTCGACTTAGATTGTAATCCAAAAGCGTACCCAGCACCGACATTCAGGTGGTTTTCTGAGCTCAACAAAGAAACTCTTCTGAACTATCCCTCTGAGAAGGTCATATCGCTGGAGGACGATACCAAAACGAAGGTGTCCATAGTCGCCAACGCGCTCACCTTCGGCATGAGCTACGTCTGCAGAGCCACTAACACCCTGGGAACGGCAGCCAAGACCTTTGTGGTTCTCAAATTGGAAAAGCCTAAACAACCGAGCGAGGTAAACTGGTTTTAACGATTTAATTACCTACCTGAAGCTGGTAAAAGAGCTTGGTTACTCAAATTCCTGATCCCTGATGATTCAGGAACCAACCTTGTTCGTGATCACAAACTCACATTTAGCAAGACGTGTGAAAATCAAGGCGGCACCCATCAGTTTCAGTCATTTGAGACCTTTACGTAGACAATGGTAAATTAGTAGTTTATGCGTTGATTGACCAACTCATTTAGTTATAATAATTAATGCTTGAGTATTCTTAACGTCTTTTTCTTCTGTGATTTCCCCACATTCGCTACAGCTGGTTAATTATGCCACGCTTCGAAGTTAAAATTTGCATGACAAAAAAACTAATTGAAGTAATTAAAAATAATTCATGTAGCAACTGTCTTTAACCAAAAAATATTCATCATTAACAGTCAGACCATTAAATTAAATTTAAAGTAATTTACTTGTAGCAAAGTTGCCAGTTTGTGACATAGTAGTATGGATGAGATAGGCTCTATAAGATATTATTCTCAACAACCTTTATAAAATGTTTTACATCATCATAGATTACATCGTTATTTACCACCAGGTGCGATTGTGAAATGACTGTCAGCCAAGTGTAAAAAATTTTTTTTGGTTTTAACTTTGAAAATAATTCGTTTCAGGTGTATGCATACAATTTTTCAGACAGTCAAATAGATTTGAACGTGACCTGGCTTGACGAAGTGCTCATTCCTGTTGAAGGTGAGCTTTTGCAAATTACTAAAATTTCACAGACGTAAATAAAAAAACAGAAGATTGCGGTCAGGCTAAAGAACGGTCAGCAACAAAAGTAGCTTAATATTTGAACAGATACCTTGCTTCGGAGGGATGGGCTTCGTTAGCATTGGTATGCAACCTATCTAGGTACAACCCGAACATGCGGCAGGCTTCTGAAGCCAACCCGACTCGCACGTATCGACTCGTCTTTCCTGCGGATCTAGTCGGCGAGGCCGAGAGGGTGGCACAGGACTCGGACAGCCCTGTGTTTTCTTTAATTACCTCCCAGGCGTTGCAGTGTCGTTTCATTGCTGGCTCTTCGGGTGAACTCCAGGTGATGATGGATAAGTTTGCCTCTGCATGCTCCCTCTTCTCTATGAGTATAACCGCCCGGAAAACAGTAGTGCTAGCGCAAGTTTGCTCAGAGGCTCCATAAATCCTACTGAATGTTGCGCGCGCCATTAGAGGTTGTCGACCGATTTTGCTAACCTTGGTTCTGCTTTATAGAACAATCTCTCCTTGGACGGTGAGATCGACACCCGTATCGGTAAAGCAGCGACTATGTTAGGGAAGCTTTGTTCAAGAGTGTGGCATAATAAGCACCTAACTACAAAGACCAACACAATCGTCTACCAAGCATGTATCCTGGGCATACTATTGTACGGTGCTGAGACCTGGACGCCGTATGCGAGGCAGGAGCGTCGGTTAAATTCGTTCCATATGCGCTGCCTTAGCAATATCCTGGGATATTGCGAAGGCAGCGCATATTGACTTCTATGAGAAGACAAGGTAACGAATGAGAGGGTGCTGGAAATTGCACAGCTGCCCAGTTTCACTGCCTTGCTAAAGCAACGAAGGTTGCGGTGGTTGGGGCATGTGCAGCGAATGGAGTCCTCTCGTTTACCACGAAGTGTCCTTTTGGTGTGGTAGCAAATGCAAAAAGAGCAGTCAGAAGCCCACTGCTTCATTTTAAAGACTGTGCCAAAAGGGTTATGAAAACATTCGGAATATTCTGTGGGTTGGGAGAAACTCGCCCAGGCAGAGAAAAATGGCGTGCAGGAGTCTTCAATGGGCATAAAGTGCATGATGCAGCCTGGTTTTCTATCCAGAGCGAAAAAAGGACTAAACAACAAGCTAACACAAACTAAGCAACAGCAGGCCAGCAATACAGGAGCCGGAGCGCCGGGATTTCGTCACACAATATTTAGGAGTAGATGTAGTTGTGGAATAGTTAATAAAAGATCAACCAATCCAGTGACTTATTTATTAAATAGGGTAAAAGTATAGGTAGGAAAGAAGAACCCAAGCTTTGCGAGGGTTCCAAAAGGTGTTTACAAATGATATGTAATATTTCAAAACTTATAATAATATTATGCTCTTGGGAGCTCTGCTCCGCGCGATGAATTTTGTAGGACTCAATCAAAAAAGCTGCGCATGCAATGCGAAACAAAAATCGAATTGAATCAATTTTTGAAAAACAAGTACAAAATACTTTTAATGGCCAGCATTAAACCATGAAGTTTCCAGCGATCGTGGAGGTTCTAACGTCCACGAGACTGAAGGGAAACGGCATCGTTACAAAATTACCACCAGCTCTACCAAATCAAACCACCATTGCCGTGTTTGTGGAAGGCTGTGCCGGTCACGTATTGGTCAATATAGCCACTTAAAAAAATGTGTCAAAAACACTGTATAAATCGTCTGCTATAGACGCAAAGGCCACTGATGACTTTGCCACATCAATTTTGTTCGAAATGTCATCGAAACTATGAAGGAAATGATAAATGGCAGGCAGAATAGGATAACTTTGACAAAGTAGGTACCAACGTATTCAGCTACTTCTGTTGCTGACTGTACCAAAAAAAATGCCTATATAGGCAGAACGCGCCACTTCCTTAATGGTCTCCAGTTCACGGGCGTTAATGAGATATAAAGTATCTGCTTAAATTTTAAAAACCTGCCTACTGTTCTAAATGTATTACTATTTTTAGAGATCGATGTTCAATATTTGAAAGACGGAGGCAGACGAAAATATCCAAAAGAAACTGATTGGAGAAAAGCAGAATTTAAAACATACGAAATAGATAACGAACGAATAGAAGAAGAAGGTAACTTACTTTAAAATCCATCTAAGTTCTTGTTTGGTAAAATCTGTTTATCTGTTATTGATTCGCTACTTAAATATACAGGGTGTCCCAAAAAGAAGTGTCAAGCGGAAGCCCACAGAAAGAGCACCCCTTGGGGTACCCGAATCACCCCCATATATGTTCCGCGATTGTTCATAATTTTCGAGTTATGATTTTTTTCTGAATTTCTGAGAATTTCGGACCTGAAAGTTTAATTTTTTTTTTAAATTGGAAGACTTTTCAAATTTTTTTTTTGTCCAACTGAATCATCCTTAATTGTACTTTGATGCATAAAATAATCAGTTTCATAACTTTGACCAAAATGATGAAAATGTTGGTATAAAACCAAAAATGTACGGTTGATGATCAAAAACTTAAATTTTCAACTTTAAATTAAAAATCTAAGCGGGTGACTGTATGGTTTCTAAGTAAAGCTCAAAAATGCTCCAGAATCTCAGCTTTCTTAATCATTACAAAAAAGAAGTACTTAATAGGCTACTTTGGCTAAAATCAGCCTTCAAAGACAGTGAGGTGGAAAATTCTTGAAATTAGCCATCAGATTAATAACTGTTTTTTGGCCATTTTATCATTCCTGAAGTTCATGAATTTGTTATCTAACCAGAAATTACTGCAGGAAGGCTAAGGAAATAATAGAAAGAATAAACATTTGAAAGTTTAATTAATAAAACAAAAAGAAATAGTTATTAATTATTATAATAAATAGTTATTAATAGTTATTTATTATCCCATAACACAAGCTTTAATTAGCTTACTTTGGGGCTAGATGGCGCTGTGTGGAATAATGTCCAGGGGATATTTTATTTATTTACAAGAAATGTTCAAAATGTCTACCTTCGTTCTCGATACAAATTCTACATTGTCTAAAAAAGTTGTCTTTTAGTTTTATAAAGGCAATTCTGTTGTTTTTTATCGTCTCTTCTGCTTGCCTCAATTTTATTCGTAATTCAGCTACGTTGCTGATGTCCTTGGCGTAAACCAATTTCTTGTAATATCCCCAGACGAAGAAATCAATTGGGTTCAAGTCGGGGGACCGTGGCGGCCACGCAATGGGCCCTTCACGGCCGATCCACCTGTCTGGAAATCTTTCAGACAAATATTGTCTGACGATTCTCGCAAAATGGCATGGGGCGCCGTCGTTTTGAAAAATCATATTCATATAAAGCGTTTACACGTCAACATCTCCTAACAAGTCGGTGAGATTATGTTGTAGAAAATGCAAATAGGCCTCGCCGAAAACTTTTAGGTCCGAAATTCTCAGAAATTCAGAAAAAAAAACATAACTCGAAAACTATGATCAATCGCGCAACATACATGGGGGTGATTCGGGTACCCCAAGGGGTGTTCTATCTGTGGGCTTCCGCTTGACACTTCTTTTTGGGACACCCTGTATATGCTTTTAACATCATAGCATAAACTAACTAAAAGAATTAAAATACTTACGTATATTTAACTTATTTATATTTTTTTTTGTGTGATATTCTACGTTCAAAACGGGCAAGTTGTTGATTCCATCATAGCATTTATAATTTATAAGAATCAATGTACACAGTATGACAGTAAATGAATATCTTATCTTTTCTTATCTTACCTTACCTTTTTAGTTATTAACTTTTTTTGTGTAGAATTCAAAGTGTCAGTAAGAGAATTAGAGCCAGAAACCGATTACTACATAAGAATTCGAGCATCTAACGAACTTGGCTACTCACCGTGGTCCACGCCAATCTTTGCTTCCACCATTGCTGAGGAGGAGGTGACCGAAGAACCGACGGAATCCGAATCGGAGGCTGACCCTGAGCCGGTCATCAAAGATGAATTTGCGCAGACTCGCAATGATTCTATGTTTTACGGCATATTTTTTGCAGGAGGTCTATTGGTTGTGTCTTTCTTATGTGTGCTCGCTATGAAGCGGGTTTGATCAGGGAACCTTATAAAATACAGGGTTACAAAATCTGGTCTAAAAACGTAACCTTTTTAGAATTGTAATTGGTAGATAAATATTTTTCCACTGAATGATGACATTAACTTTTAATCATTAATTGAATATGACTCTGGTGCATTTATGTCTACATTTCAATAAATATTAGTTTTCCAACGTTGTGTCTTTTTATTTTGCCATTATATTCACAAAAGAATTTAAGTAGCTTACCCTTAGGAATAGAGTTAGTTGCACCATTTAGAACATTAAAGTTTTCCTATTTTTGACGACACGATTGGCGTAGTGCGCTGGAGCACGGTTTCTCGCCTTTAATTCCGTAGTGTCCCGGGTTCGATCCCCGGTCAGGCCAATTCAGGAAACGATCTTTTCTAAATTGGCCTGGGTCTGGGTGTGCTGGGAGACGCCCCTGGCTTAATTCCTTGTCTGGTACCTCGTAACACAGGTATATTTATCCCAACTTCGAGTCCATGACAAGAGGTGTGTTGTCTGGCGCATATTTATTTATTTATTATTTATTTTCTATGGCATGAAGGTTTTCAATAGCAGTTTCTTACAGATTCGGCAACGCAATTGCCTAGAGTTATTCCTGAGAGTCTAAGACAAGAAGAGCAAGACGTCATTAATTTTCTACATGTAGAAAACCATGAACCTAATGAAAATAAAATAAAAATGTATCTTGATTATAGCCATTGTACGTGTTCTTTTGACATTGCCAGGTGTTTAGTTTGTTCAAATAAAAATTAGAAGCGTACTGCTATTGTATGGACCCTCTAGTCTCTAGTGCTGCATGTATCCTAGGGCTACGCTAAACGCTCACCACTGGGCGGATCGCCTACTTGTTTGGTACTAACGTTGTGATAAAAGACTTTTGGTTCTTATTAACTAAACGTAAAAATCTATAGGTGTAACTGATCTGTAAAAAGACCATGTAGCCGTACATAATCACTTTGAACATAAAGAGCTTTTATTTATCAATCATTTATTGGAGGCAGAGAATATCAGTGTAAGTAACATAACTATTTTTAAGTGTACATTTCAAAGTAGCAAACGTAAAATTGTTATGTAAAAATGCATTAGACAAACAAATACATACCGAATGTCTGAACTTTTATAAACATCTTATAAAACAATCATCACATCAACTACTTAAAATCTTTATGAATACATTAAGGTACAATATGTCGAAACATTTCACGCACTTAAGTACGTACAAAATTATTATCAATGTTGCAAAACAGTTATAAAATTTCGTGAACTGCCATATTAATTCATTGGTACATACAAAGCTTTACAAGCTATAGGTTAAAAATAATGAAATAGATAAAGATAAGGCTCAAAATCTCGTGTAACAATTTATAAATATTTAAATAGTAACCGATATTGGAATAAATGACCTTTTGAAGAACTGAAAAAAAGCTTATCAGTCTTTCCTGTATCAATTTTGATAACGCAAAACTAATTGCTAACAGTCATATTTAAATTGACGTTTACAATTAAAGTAATCGTGATAAAAGTTGCTAGGGAGTAAATATGTTTAACTGCGTAATCTGAGCATTGATCATTCTACATTGTATAATTAACTAATAAAATGTAGAAAATTTTGTTGATATGGATGAAATACCAGATAAAACACACCATAACATCGAGGTTCTGAGACCATGGCAGACTAGGCGCTCTAACATCCCAAAACAATTTTAAAATGCACTGAGACGCGTATGATTTGTTTCTATAGGGTTAAAAAATAGATAGTCAGTAACAGAATAAATTGTGGAATCCCCGAGTTGAGTCAGTTATAGTATGGAGTTCTTCAAGAGGGGTTTGAAAAGGTTTTTGCAGGGTCGACAACGCGCGAATAATACCCCTGGTGTAGCACGTGCCCATAGGCTGCGGTAACCGCTTACCATCAGGTGGTCCGCATGCTTGATTGTCACCCACGTGGTATAAAAAAAACAGAAGTAAGATCTCATAATTGCTGTGTTAAAGTTATGGTTTAAGATATAAAATAAATGAGAGGACGCTCGACGCTCTTGTTCGATACAGACGTGCTTAGGTTCGCTCCATTGTTTACATTAGCTACTCATTAGTTATTTTGAAATTCCGATTTTGAAATTTATATTAGTCGAAAGCTAAGTGCCTAAGCTACATCTTGGTGAATTTTTTTTCGTGATATTCGAAAGGGAAGCCGAGAAAGAAGCAAAAAACATATTTCAAGCATTGTTTAACGGTCGTTGCAACATCAACGCTCTTGATCGCTGTCGCGGGGACGACGTGTACAGGTCAGTGACCTCATCTTCGTCTGATTCATCGGGTCGGTCCGCCGCTGTTCGGTGTGTTCTGAGAGCAGACAGCGCGCTGAGGCGGACAGGTGCGTCGTTCAACGAGATTGACTCATCGGCGCATTGTTTTTTGCTTACCTACGCTTGCTTTGATTTGCAGTCATGGCACTCATGGCACCTGAAGCTTTGCCTTTAACTTGTGCTGGTTGTTTGCATGCTATAATGACGAGAGCTTATCTTAAGTGCGCTCTGTGCAAGCAAGCTTATGATCTTCTTTGCGCTAATGTACCAGAGTGTCGCTTTAATAATACCATGGAAAGCCACCATAAAGCTAATTGGCAGTGTCCAGCATGCTCATGCAAAAAACCAAAAGGGGACAATACTAATACCCCAGTACGAGTTACTAAAAGTACGACCGGAATTATGCGAGATGAAACTGAGGTCTCTTCGGGGAATTTAAACGAATCGCTAGCCGAGGGTTTCGAAAATGTCACCATACGTCGTCGTAGAAAATCCTCTCAGCATGACAGCTACATGGAACAGAGCCAAGCAGATATAGCAGAAGAAACCCTTTTCATGGATAGGATCAGTACGGTTATCCGTCGTGAGTTAACTGGTGAAGTTGGTGAGCGCCTGGCTCAAATTATTAGCAAATCTGTTTCTAAACAGTTTGTCTCTGTCTTTGAATCATGCGTGGCTCCTTTAAATGCCAGAATTATGGGTCTTGAAAATCAAATTGCGAGATTACAGCCCGTCAACACTTTGATAAATTTGCCAAAGACCTGCGACACAGAACCATTGAGTGTCCCTCACGTAGAGCAGACGTGCAGCAAGCAGCAACAGCCGACAAAATACTCTAAGTCGAAAAGAACGAAGAGGGAGGCCCCGAGTGCAGTAGCGCCTGCGCCGGAGCGTATTGATCTAGGTGTCGTATCCAACACCCAACATCCTACAGCGTCAAGTAATTGTCCTGAGAAGAAAGTATTAGATGCACTGACGCCAATACCATCAGAAGCTTTAACAGAGACTTCTTTAAATAACGGGGACATAGGACGATGGGAAGAGGTAAGGCATAAGCGGCCTCGCATTTCATTGAAAAACGTTATAACGAAGGGCACCGCGGTTCCTGGCGCAACAACTATCGAAGCTTCAGCCAGGACTACTTATCTACACGTATTTTACGTTAAGACGGGTACAACAGCTGATCAAATACTCTCGCATCTTGTATCCATCGGTGCGGGTAACTGTTGTACGGTTCAAGCTTTGAAGGCGCGCGGGGACTATGCATCCTTCAAACTCGGGGTTCCGGCAAAGCTATCTGAAAAGGTGACTTCTCCAGATAACTGGGCAGAGGATATTTGTATTAAGCCCTGGCGGTAGAATTTTCGTGCCAAAAGTGAAAGGGAATCGTAGTTTTGCTGCATCAATGATTTACCAAAATGTACGGGGCCTTCGTAGTAAAACGCACATCTTTTACAATAATTTGTTAATCAATCCATGTGATTTTGTCGCGTTAACCGAAACCTTTCTAACTAGCTCAGTATTTGACAGTGAATTGTTTCCTAGTAATTATAAGATTTTCCGCAAAGATAGAAAAGGAGATATTGGTTGGGGAGGCGTTTTGTTAGCCGTAAAAGATAGTTACAACACCCGTCTTATAACTGGTATTGACGGTCTTACAGATGACAAGGAACTAATATTTGTTACTGTTTCATTTAAGAATGTGAAATTGTTAATCTGCGTTGTTTATTTACCGCCTAGTTACAACGAGAGTCAATACATAAGCGTATTATCCTGTATCGAGAATGCCATTTGTGAATATTCATATCTTGATTTTCTAATTATAGGAGACTTTAATCTGTACTCTTGTTCAAAAAAAGTTAAATTGCACTTCGAGCACTTTATTGATTTTTGTAAACTCCATCAAGTTAATAATGTCTGTAACGAGTACGGAGGCATCCTGGACTTGGCGCTAACTAACCTTGAACTTAATGCAATTGTCGTCTCGGAAGTGGACCCATTAGTGCCCGCCGACAAATACCACCCGGCTCTCGGGGTGTCGCTCTCCTTAACTACTACAGGCATTTTTGTTCCTAACAGTGGTAGTGCTGCAAATGGCGCAGATACTCATGAGTGGAACTTTCGAAAAGCAAACTTTCCGCAGCTCTACTCGGATCTTCTCCAGGCTGACTGGACTGCAGTGCTGAAATTGCAAGATGTCAACACTGCAGTTGACGCGTTTTTGGGAGTGGTCAATGCTGTTATTGGAAAGAGCGTTCCTCTTCGAAGGCGTTCACAGCCCACTGGCCAGCGTTTTACGTATCCCGAATGGTTCAGTCCGGAGTTAAAGATTTCTATTGGCCAAAAATATTTTCATCTGAAAAAATATAAATGTCATGGGCTAGACTTTAATCGCGAATTATACAAGTACTACAGAGCGACAGTTAAGAAATTAATGAAAATAGATTATAGCACGTATTTGAAGTCTATTGAAAGCAACATAACTCATGATCCCAAATCCTTTTGGACTTTTGTAAGGAAAAAGCGTAAAGACGGGGTAAAATCTTCAGAGTTTACTTGCGATGATGAGGTATTCACTGGCCAGGAAGCAGCAGATAAGTTTGCTGAGTTTTTTTCCTCTGTCTTTCAACCAGACGCCCCCATCCTAAATCCTGAGGCTGCACAGAGCGATGCTGGTGTTTGTAGCAGTCCCAGCGCTAATAGAATCTCTCTTGAGTCCATAACGTCATATGAGTTGCAGCGCGTTGTCAGCAAATTGAAGGCATCATCAGTGGCAGGTCCTGATGGCATACCTCCCTTTCTAGTAAAGGATTGCGTCTCAGAATTTGAACTTCCTTTGCTTCACATTTTTAACTTGTCCCTTCAAAGCGGCGTGTTTCCAAAACCATGGAAAGTATCAAGAGTGACACCGATACCCAAGGAAAAAGCTTCGCAGGATATCACGTCATTTAGGCCGATTGCAGTCATGTCCGTATTTAGTAGGATATTCGAAGGTGTAATAAATAACCTCATTACTGCACAGATTAATCCCTACATTGATAATGCGCAACATGGTTTTCGTAAAGCAAGGTCTACCACAACAAACTTAACAACTTTTGTTGATGAAGTTGCCATTGCAATGGACAAAGGACTATAAGTTGATGTAGCTTATTTTGATCTTAAAAAAGCGTTTGATCTGGTGGATAACGATATCCTATTGCGTAAGCTCTCGGTGATTGGTTTCACTCCTAAATTATTATCGTTTTTCGCAGACTACCTTAGGGACCGCAAACAATATGTCAATTTGTTTGGGTTTCAGTCTCACGACTATTACACCCGCTCCGGTGTCAGTCAAGGTAGCACGTTGGGACCAACCCTATTCTCGGTAATGATAAACGACCTCCCACCTGTCGTGGGTAAAGCTCAATGTCTCCTTTTTGCAGATGACCTCAAGTTATTTCTTCCGGTAGCAAATGAGGATGACTGCAGCGACCTTCAAAATGATATAGAGGCTGTTCATGGCTGGGCTTTAGAGAATAAAATGAATTTCAATTGCTCTAAGTGCAAAGTGATGTCTTTCTCGCGATCGCAGTTACCCTTACATGCAACGTATTGCATCGCTGGGATGCCAATGAGCAGAGTAGGTGAAATTCGCGACTTAGGCGTGACTTTTGACGCTAAGTTGGATTTTTGCACACACATCACCTCTATTTGTAAGCAAGCCAATAAGACCTTGGGCTTTATAATGCGTACCGCTGCCCAGTTTCATAACCCAGGCGTTGCAGTTTTACTCTTTAATGCTTTTGTGCGCAGTAAGCTAGAGTACTGTTCCTCAGTCTGGGATCCGAGTACCACTAAGTACGAACTCCTAATAGAGAAGGTGCAGAAGAAATTCGCGCGCTTCTTATATAAGCGGCAATATGGGTACTATCCCTTTCTTTTCCCATCAATGTTTGTGGCTGGCATGGTTGGCCTTGATTCCTTAAAGTTTCGACGAAAGCTATTACTGGCCATCCATTACTTTCTATTGCTTGGTCATAAAGTTGATAATCCGGCGGCTGCAGGTCGATTCGGGCTTTATGTCCCTCAAAACTATATGCGAGGTGTTGGCCGACGTTGGCGTCAGCTTTTCTCCACTCTGGGTAGCCTGCGCACACAGCATGCTAGCAACTGTCCCACAGCTCGTGCTATTAATTTGCTGAATGGATTTTTGAGGGAGGTCCATGATGCCGACGTTTTCGCTGATTCCTTGCAGTGTTTCGTTTCAAAATTGCGACGCTACCTTAGTTTATAGTAACAATATAAACGTGTTGGCTTAAGTAGCTGTAAGTTTATGTTTGTATCTGTGTTAATAAATAAATAAATAAATAAATAAATAAAAGATCGGCCACTAACCTAACCTAACCTAACCAGAATAACACATAAGAAATATAGGAGTTAAAATTTGATCAATACTCAGATTAAGCCCAGAAGTAAAATGCCGAAATTCTAAGACACTAATGGTTATAAGAAGTGGGCATCTTTGGTTTAGTACCTGCACGAATATTGTCACAGTTTAATTTATAATAAGATTAACTTTAACATTATAGAAGGTAAATTCTATGATAGAAGTAATTAAAATAGGGTAAATTAGGATGTTACATATCTCTTCGTAAGCGGGTTGCATTCCTGTGGGTGCAAATTTTGGAGTCAGTTATCAGAAGTTAGTGCCAAGTGGCAATAGATAGAACGACCTAACAATTCACCGTTTCGTTCAGGATACATTTCATTCATTCATTGACAGCGGATGGCGGCCATTTTCTATCTAATTTACGTGTATTCGACAGATTCAATTGTTAGAATTTTCTTTATCTAACTAGGCATAAAAAAAAACACCTTTGGTAGATTCAATAAAATACGTAATATTAAACGTACAGATTAAGTTATTTTTAAAATAATGTCTTGTTACTTCAGATCAAAGCTATGAAAACTGACCCCAAAATACTATTTAGCCAAACTTTTTACCACGCAATTGACCTTAAATCCTAAACTTATAATGAGCTATTCATACAAATTTCAATATTTACACAATAAATAATAAAAGTAGCTGTTCCAGACACCGCAAATGATCTCTTATTAGAGGCCACTAGGAAGAAATCACTAAACATGAAATCATCTAAACCCTTTTGTTGTCATTTACAAATCGTATTTTTGTATGGAATGGGCTTTAAGTGACCTCTCCTGTAAGTTAGTTTCTTTTTACAAAAGCTCGTTGAACGTCTATTGTGGATTCAACTTAATAAATACAAAAATATTATGCACAATTTTTTTTACGAACTGAAAGATAATTTTGCAATATTTAACGAAAACATAGTTTGGCATTCATTCACATTGAACATTGGAAACACAATTTTAGGCGTTACACTAGTATAAATTATTTATACAAAAAAAATACATTAAAATAATTCAAAATACCGAATACAAAATAAAAAAGGAGGAATGTCATTAAAATTATGAGTGCCTTGTTATTTACTATCACATATTATTTTTAACAATGTCTAACATAGAAATATCAAGTTCAGGCTATGTTACATGTGGGTACGACGGTGAACACTTATTTTATTAAAACTGCAATAATAGACAAATATTTCAAATATTACCTATCTAAATGAAGCTTTAAATATCATGGGGATACTGTATTTGCTTAAACCGATGGCATGAATCCAGTATGAATCCACTAGATAGTTATTTACAAAATAAAACTAACACATTTTCAAAATAATCGGCTTACACCGAAGATTGGTTATCGTAATTATCAATACAAATAATTAAGAAACCTTCAAGTTCAAGCACTTGAAAACAAAAAATAAAGTCATCCCCACGTCATTACTGACACTTTTGAGATCGCCAGGTGAACCATGAAAAATTTGAAACGTCGCTAAAAGTTAAGCAGCCATTAATAACGTCGCCGTCCCTTTCAGCTCTTACATATAAAGGGGCGTTTACACCAAGCGAGCGAATGCTCATTCTCTCCCCTCTTTCTCAAATTCTCTTTGTGTAAACAGAGACAGGCAAAGAAAAGAGTTAGAGTTAGGATAGAATTAACATTCGCTCGCTTGATGTTAACGCACCGTTACAAATCAGACATTTGCTTTCAGGCCTCTCCTCCTTTCAGTAAGTTTTGAAAAATCCTGTTTGACTATTCAGGCAATCCTAAATGCTCAAAAAAGGGACAATTTTACCAAATGAGTATTTTATTCATATTGTACCCCTACCACGAGATCGCGTCTGTGGTAAAGTATTTGTATGACATTACGTGACAGCACCGCTAATGAATAGAAATAGAGCTAAGAATGGGTTACAAGCTGTTGTAGTTAACTATCGTAGTCACGTGAAGTAAACTCGTGGTAGAGGTACTGTCCGTCTACGAGTCGCCACTTCAAATTGACGTAATCGTTTGCATAAAATATTTGTATTGGGATTTCGTACAAAGCCTCTGTTGAGTCGAAATGGAACTAAAAACCGGTACCTTGATGCTATGGTTACGTTAAAGTATCATTTTTTAGTTCCATTTCGTCTCAACAGTGCACTGTACGAAATGTCAATACAAATATTTTATGGGAACGATGAAGTAAATTTAAAGTGGCAACTCATGGTAGACGTACTGGTGTTAGGTATCATACTTATAAATTACCAATCACTGCGTTTATATCAAAAGCCAACAGAACAATACGAGCACCTGGTAACCTGGCGAGTTCACAGCCTAGTAGCCTATAGCGAGGATGGTAGCGAGCACCAGCAGCGCCGTGGCCGCGAGCCGCACCGCGTGCGCCGTGGTGCTAGGGTGCTCCGCCAGCTCGAACCAGTCGGAGTAGCCGGCAGCGTTGAGGGAGCGCACGCGCGCGTGGAACGTCGTCATGTTTGGCAGGGAACTGACTACAAACACGTGCTCTGCATGAACAAAATATGGTCAATTTTAGATATGGACTTGGACTTGGTATTGTCTTCCAAATAGAATGACCTTTTAGTACAGGAAAACTGTGTGAAGGAACTATGGCAAAGAAGTGCATTCTCTGTACCAGCTTAGGATCTAAGTTCTAACTAGTCTTGGGATGTGTGAAACCTTTCGTTATTAACAACACATCGCTGGGTTCATCCAGTTTTCCAGCTGCTTTAGCTTTGGGTCAATCCTGTAAGGACATTCCGCGGGGGTGCGTGCATGTGCATGGGACATTCTTAGCCAGAAAGTATAATCTATCCATCAAAACCACACAATGGGCATTTTCTGTTTGATTTGTAAGAGGTTGAACGGGTCTTCTTTTTACAGGACTGGGAAAGGTAAGAAAATATCGCGAATAATTTTATTGGAGTAGGAGAAATATCCTAATAAAACCCATGAGATACTTTGTGAATAGAACTGTAGATAGTAAAGTAAAAAAAAGTAAAAAAATCATTTATTCATTTAAGCTTGTACAAAGCACTTATGACATGTCAAAAAAAAGTATATAGAAATAATAATAATAAACATAAATAAAATAGTACAATATCTACCACCGGTTCGGACTTTGCTTCTTATCGAGAAAACTCCGGCAAGAAACTCGATAGTTACTCTTTTGAACTTTGTTTGTTTTACAAAAAATAAATTCAGAGTACAGTCAATGAGAGTAGAAAAAAGACCACAACATGAAGCAGAGGAGCAGATTATTCCTACTATGACCACAAACTTTTGTCTTTCAAGTAATCCTCTACATTATAATAACCTTGTTTCATTAACTTCGCTTTAATTGCAGACTTAAGCTTGTGAAGAGGTAGATCAACAAGACTTTGAGGTATTTTGTTAAAGTAATTCACAGATTGACCCACAAATGAGTTTCCCACCTTGTGTAGCCAAAGACTGGGAGTTTTCAATTTGTTTTTATTTCTGGTATTAAGTTTATGAGTATCACTGTTTTTTTTTGAACAGATGCAAGTTTTTGCGCACATACATTATGTTATCTAAAATATACTGAGAATGCACAGTTAAAATATCGATCTTCTTAAATACTTCCCTAAGCGAGTCGCGTGGTCTAAGTTTTTAAATGGAACGGATGGCTCTTTTTTGAAGTACAAAAATGGTGTTCAAGTCTGCAGCTGAACCCCACAACAGTAGACCATACGACATAACACTATGAAAGTAGCTAAAATATACTAGTCTTGCTGTTTCAATATCAGTCAAGAGTCTTATTTTTCTAACAGCACAAGCAGCGGAACTGAGTCTCCCTGCCAGGGCCGTTATATGCGGACCCCATTGTAACTTAGAATCTAAAGTTATTCCTAAAAATACAGTAGAATTTGTTAATTCTAATGGCTCGTCATTCACAGTTACAATAGTATCAACCTGTCTCACATTGGGCATAGAGCATTTGATGCACTTTGTTTTTTTTGCATTAAGTAATAAATTATTACTAGTGAACCAACATAGTACTTTCGAGACAGTATTATTTCAGCATCGTCAAATGCCTACTTACCTCTATCGACTTTAAAAATCAACGAGGTATAGTCAGCAAATAATACTATCTCACAAATATCTTTGACATAGGTAGGAAGATCATTTATATAAATAAGAAAAAGCAAAGGTCCTAATATAGATCGATGGGGCACTCCCATACGTATGGTGGCACCGGAAGATGCAGTTCCGTTGATACTAACTTTTTGAGTTCTATCTGTAAGATAGGATTGTATTAATTGAGATGAGATACCTGAAACACCGTAATGTCTTAGCTTAATCAGTAATATTTCATGATCCACGCAATCAAATGCTTTTGAAAGATCACAAAATATTCCTACTGCATCTTGCTTGTTTTCCCAAGCATCAAATATGTGTTTGATAAGTGCTACACCTGCATCAGTTGTGCTCTTATGTTTAGTTAAACCAAATTGTTTCTCATGTAGTAAGTTATTTAAATCAAAGTGTGAAAGCAGCTGGTTCAATATAATTTTTTCGAAGATTTTACTGAGAGCTGTTAGTATAGAAATGGGTCTATAATTAGATGGGTCACTTTTGCTACCAGATTTAAAAAGCGGGATGACCTTACTAAATTTCATTAAGTTGGGAAACTGACCTTGGTCTATGCAATTATTAAAAAGTTTGGCTAAGTAGGGTGATATCGTATTAATGATTGATTTGAGTAGATTAATCGAAATACCCCACTAATCTTCGGTATTTTTCATATTAAGTTCCTTAAATACCTTGAGGATGTCATGAGAATCAACATGATCAAAGCAGAACTGATTTGTGCACCCATCAACACTAGATGTTAGCAGGGACTCAGCTATATGTGGACTAGAATTTAACGTGCTTGTAGTTACAATAGGTATATTAGAAAAAAAAGTTTCAAATGTATTTGCTATTTCAATCTCAGACTCAATAACATTATTTTGAATTTTGAGAGAGAATGAGTGATCGCGAGGTTTCGATTTACAGGTTTCTTTATTAATTAAGTTCCAAGTGGCTTTGATTTTATTTTTAGCCTGTTTTATTTTGTCTCGCAAAAAAATGGACTTTGCAATATGACATGATTTCTTGAATGTTTTTGCCTGGAGTGGCCCAATCACTAAATTTAAACTTAAAATTATCAACAGTTACTTTCTTCTTAGGAAAAATATGGTTATGTTCATGCAATATTATCTCAAAGAGATGCCTATACTGATCATCTATATTATGATGACCTTGGGGCAGTAGGTTAGAAATATTTTTATTTATATTAGTTTGAAACTTTTTTACTCGACTCTTGGTAACTGGTCTATAACTAATATCCACTGATTGAGAGACATGACGGTGCTCAAATTTGGTCAATAGACCGCAGTGATCTGATTTCAAACAGTTTATAATTGATTTCTCGATAGAGATATTTTCACAAAAAATATTGTCTAAGCAGGTGGCTGATAACTCGGTGATCCTGATTGGTTGATCAAAAAGATCAAGTAAATCAAATGATTTAAAAAGATTTAGATAGTGTTTAGTATGTTCCTCTATTAGTTAAATTAGTAAGCCTGTTTGAATTACCTTCATTGATATCAACGAGTTCTTCAAAAGCAACATCCCAGTTAGGTAGATAATCTTCTACTACAGGAGTCAGCTGGAACTGAAATCCTGAAAAAAATGGAGGTTCATTGAAGTGGGCAAATTCAGTACTTAGGCATCGAAAAATTACTCTAAAAGTCTTAAGTATCCACCAGCGCAGCGGGCCTAGACCGCATCATGCCGCCGTCAAGCGGTCAGGGGCCTCATTAAATTACCTTCCACTCAAGTGCTTCATGCAACCGTGGTTGCATGAAAACAGTCGTCCAAAGCGCTTCATGCAACCACGGTTGCACGGCGCATAATGGGTCGCGTCGCACACTCAACATGCTCAAATAACTGAATCACTTGGCCGTTTCTTTCCTTTGAAAAGAAATTACATAGACCATGGACAAATACATCACTCAGTCATTCGTTCGTAAAAATAAACCAAATATTTTTAAATGACAGTGACAGAATATGCTAGGTGAAAATTGTCTGCTGCCAAACTGGATGATGATGACGTATTAGGTGTTCGTAAATTCCGTAAAAAAGGTAGAATTATGTATTAGTAAAGGTGTTGTATATCAAAATAATCTTCAGTTGGCTCTGTTTCAAAATATGGGTTTATTTTCATCATATCATTAAGATATTAGTCTGAGATATGGACAAATTGGTTTTTTTTTGTTGCTGATGTGACTTTTCTTAGTCCATTTATTAACTTGGTGATTCCTAAAGAATAATACCATGTTTCTTACCAAATATTAAAGATAGGAAAGGTATTTTTTTATAGCTGACCATATTTTTGTTCTATTTTCGAACATTTATTTTTAAACATTTATTTTATTTATTTCCGCTGACATGTTTAAAATTATCTTTATAAAAAAGTGAACTAGTATAAAGATGGATTAAAATATAAAAAAACATATGTATAGCCCTATATTCTCATATTTTTTTTATTAAGTCGGAAATTTTTCACAATAATGAAGTTTGATAGTTTTTGTAAATCATTACTAACTATGTTATGCATATTCTATTTTAAGAATTCTTTTTTCTATCTATTCCTCAGTTAGAAACAGTCATTTGTTTAGCTTAAAGCCACACGTGTGAGTCATAAAACCTGTTTACATCTTGAGTGGCGAGTGGTCCCGAGTGGTGTCAAATTTCACGCGCGCCAAAAAACGGGGTGGCTTCCGCCGCGCCAAGCACTTGAGTGGATAACTGATCAAGTTGATTCCCTAAACTGAGGGTAGGGAGCCATTTCGCAATGTGATCTTTTATTTCCAGCCAGTCAGCTGGTACCAGAGGCCCTACTCCCGTTCGTCGAACACGTATTTTAGTGATTTTTCAGTCATTAAAAAAACATACTCTTCGTGCGAAATTGATCTTGATTTTGGTATTCTAATAACCGTATTTTATTGTACAAAATACATAAAACCCATTCATAACATACTACGTTTTGCGTCATTTTCACGAAAAAGTTTCACGAAACTTCGTGAATTTCTACCGGCGTAGACCTGGCACTAACTAACTAACGCATCTTATTGGCTAATTTACCCTCAGTTTATGGCATTAACTTGACTGGATATAAGCGATTGTAATAAGGCCCAAGCTGTAAAAGGTAGCGCTAACTTGATGTTGGATGCAGCACTCTCACTCCCACAATAAGTTCACGCTCCGTGAACAGTCCTGCATATCTATCAGTGTCATAACGTTCATAACTACAGCATCTTGTATTATGCTAATTTGGTTTCATTTCTATCACTACGGTTACACACAGAAATAAAACCGAGTCTTTGTGGTTCGTTTTGCCCCTCTAATCACACCGAGTTCTTTGCTCCGCATCACTCTTTAAAAATATTATTACGTCTACCACGAGTTGCCATTTTCAATTTACGTTATCGTTCACGTAAAAAAAATGTATTGGGATGACACATGCCATGACATGACAAGGTCAAATCCCAATACATTTTTTTACGCGAACGATAATGTATATTAAAAGTCCGCAGCCCGCGTTTTGGGTGAATTCCGCAGTCGCTAGATGGCGTTAGCAACAGCCTTACCTATAACAGTGAGGTTATCAGGCCGAGCTGAGATGCCTTCCTCCTCTGGTTGGAAGTTGCACGCGGCACAAGACACGTTAAACGCTAGGGAGGTGGCGTTGGCGCTGAGCAGTGCAGCCTGTAGAAATAAATTAACTAAATTAAACTCTTTCGTTAGGTCATAAGAGCGCAGCAAGAACGTTTCATGAACTGCCACGAGATACTTTGCTACAACTTAAAAAGAAAGTATTGACAATGTTAGAATAGTTCGATGACTATTGAAATTGAACTAGGAAAATTAAAGCTGGCTAGGATATGCTACGCGCAAGTGATGTCTTCGGTGTTGCACGCTTCCATGAACTGCGATAACCACTTACTAAACGGTGGTCCACATTCCTGTTTGCCACCGAAGTTGTATTTGGAAAAAATCTTTAAACCTACGAGTAGGTACTACGTTCCCAGAGAATCAATCACTTGAGTCAGTTCCCTGATTTCCAAATGGAAAGTTAAGAGTTAGAAAGCCTTTATGTCAGATAAACACTGTTTCAATTGTAATTCCTAGGTATAGTATACCAAATAACGGAAGAAGCACAAAGTTAATTAAATCTTTGGTATTTTATAATAGATTTAAGCCTTTTTTATTTTCTTCAGCGATTATATAATGAACTAAAACTAAGAATTCTACGAATTCTCTATCTTTGTTACGAATTCCTAAAATTTCTGGGTTGTGTCAGTTTTCAAGTTATTGTGGCGGGAACAGTAACTGACGTACTGCGTGCGTTAAGTTAAGATAAATAAATATCAATCTGAACAACTGAGAAGTATTATTTTTTTCGTAAGTCTTGAAGGCCATTTAAAAAAGTTACACATACTTTCTTATCCAAACTCTCATAATTGAGTGATCGAATAAAAATGTGTTCTGGTGGCATAATAGCATTGAAATCACAATTAACTTACGTTGTCTGGTGGAGGTGGCTTTGATCCCAAAGACACGTCGAAAATGACGGTCTTGCTGCCTTTGGTGTTGCTGACCTTGCATTTGTATTCCCCAAGGTCTTCTTCCGTTCTCAGCCTCAGACTCAGTACAGACCAGCTTCCGTCTTCGGCAGTGAACACCTAAAACAACAATCATTCAAATAAATAAATAAATATATGGGACAAATTACACCCAGATCACCTGACCGCAAATTAAGCAGAGCTTTGTAGTATGGATGTCAGAGAGTCAGATATCGATACATACTCGTACATACATACAATATAGGATCGCTAATATTGCACCTGTAGCCAGCCATTTAGTTGACATGGGCTACCTTTAGCGAAACAGGGGTATTACATAAGATTATTGATCGTTGTTGAACATTTTTCTACTTACAGTATCTTCGTCAGATATCTCCGAGTCAAAGTTTGAGTTTCTTCGAAACCACTGGTAGGTTGGAGGTGGGAAGGCATACGCACCACAAGTCAGGTTCTTTCTGCAAATGTATAAATACCAGGTATTTAGGCAAACCGTTAGGAAAATTATGAGGAATATCTGGTAGGTAATGTAGGAACTATCTTTGGAAAAATTAGAGGTGTATAATCCACTTTTATTTGAAAGTTTACATTTAAAAAACACAAATGATTTTGTTTTATACCAACCTTAAATTATAAGTTGTCATAAAAATGATATTTCTCCTCACATAGTTGCTTCATCACCTACCGAGCATGGCATATCATTTGATATGTATACCGATTACTTAAACAATGAGGAAAATCACATTATATACTCAATAGGTGATAATGGGTGAATTTAAGAGGTGACTAGCAGACTTTGTAAGAAAACCTTACAATAAAATTTAGTCAGAAGATTCTAGTTTCCCCTTGGATAGAGTCTACATCACCTACAGAGTGCCGAGTGCGAGTTGCAATGAGAGAAGTGAATAACTTCAACCATCGCGTTTGCGAGAAACAAAACGCGAATTTGTATGGCATCGACTGAGCGCCATCTAGCGGCCTGAATTTTGCCCGAATTCGCCCCTAGATGGCGCTGACTCGATTCCATAATAGTTGACATTTACGTGCTCGCAAAACGCGATGGTGAAGTCATTCACTTCTCTCACTGCAACTCGCACTCGGCACTCTGAATATGCCATATTATTTTCCGTGTTCATTGCAATGACGACAAGATGGCGTAGTGTGCTGTAGCGCGGTTTCTCCGTGTACGATTGCTGGTGTAGTCAATTTAGGAAACGATTTTTCCTAAATTGGCTCAGCTCTGGGTTTGCTGGGAGATGCCCCTGGCTTAATTTCTTGTATGGTACCTCGTAATACAGGGAAAACTTTTTTTTAAATTTCGGACCTTGAAGATCAGGCAGGAAAAGGTACGAAATTCGATTTTTTCTAGTTTTCTCTCTTTCGATATAGCATTGTAAAATGCTAAAATAAACAAAGTAATATCAGTACGTCTACGAGAGTTTGTCATGTCAAATCCCAATACAATTTTTTACGCGAACGATAATGTAAATTTAAAGGAGCTACTCGTGGTAGACGTACTGGTATATTTATCCCCACTTCGAGACCATGACAAGTGGTGTGTTGTCAAGCGCATATTTCTTTTTTTAATGAGAGGTCAGCTTATGCTTCTCTCTATATGTGGTTGACTGTACGTAATCCCTGCTCAAAGGAAAATAACATCAAAATATCTCTGCATGCTTACATTTCGTTTAATATTCCGTAGGTTTCTACTGTCTCAAATGTACGAAGGATTGGTGCATCTGAAATAAAAAAGTTTTCGGTTAGTTATCACTGCTTTAAATTTTTCAATTAAATATTAAAAAACAGGCCATTGTGATAAAGAGTCTAAAATTCTGGAATCGTACTTTTTGTAATACTGCCTACTCACAAAACGAATGTGTTCAAGAAACCTACTACAATGTGATATAGTTACTTCAATACTTATTTTTGTAAGGTAAGCATGATATTAAAAAGTACGAAAGTACATGACGGTTGTTAAAATCTTAATTTTTTTCCAACTAACTAAGACCATGTTGGTTTTTCTGAAAACGGACATTGTGTTGCGAGGACCCAACTTTTAGATCACTTATAATATCTAAAAGGCGTTTTCAAATGGTTTGCTTGTTGTTTCAAATGTTAACTAACTGAATACTCACGTTTAACTGATAAAGTGATAGTTTTATCAATGTAATGTGATAAAGCTTTCTGTGTCACTTTGCAAACGTAATCGCCGATGTCTTCGTAGGAGAGATTCTTTATTTCCAACGTATAGGTGTCGCCTTTCTTTTTAAGTGCGTACTTGTTGCTGCCCTCAACTGGGAAAAAAGATACATGTTAGCAAATAAAATATACTCATCATATTACTAACGTATATAATATTCACTTAATTAGAACAAACACTTATTTTTGTCCACTTTTTGCTGTGCTCTCATTCAATTTTCTAATTTTTTATCCTCTAGCCATGGTCTCTGAACTAATTATCGAAGTTTCATCGTAATTGTTATGATTTTAACTAATATTTGCCTTTTAACTAGTGTCATCACTGACAATTTTTTATTTTACAGTATCTCCAAAATAGGAAACTCAAAATGGGTCACCGATTATGAACCTTACCGTTGATGGCTCTCTGGTCTCTGTACCACTGAACGACTGGCAAAGGATGTCCCTCAGCTTTGCATTCCAATCTGATAGACTTGCCCTCGTCGCCTTCCCTCTCTTCAGTCCTCTTTGGTATCTTAACTTTGACTGAAAAGGAGAATTTTATCAATTGATTACCGAGAAAAAGAGATTTATATGAATCCACTCAAATCGGGGACAGTGGTCAAAATGATAATATATCGCGCCTTATTATTACTTATAGTGAGTTCTTATTAACTGTAGATAGTGTGTTTGCAGCCAGGCACAGGTGAAGTTTTTTCCGTCAAGTGATCCTGAAAACCCTTGAAATGCCACAAAACATATTTAACAGTTCACACTCTATTTTAAAATAATGTTCACTCACTTCCAACGATGATCTCTATAGTCTCGTTGTGCTCCCCCGCCTTGCAGACCCAGCTGCCACTGTCAGAGATCTTGAGCTCGTGGAAGATGAGCGGCACCAGCACGCCCTTGTCGTCCACCTTTCGTTCAACGTACTTGCGGGCGTTCAGATTGGTCCGCTCTGGAACCACTTCTCCTGAGGGGGAGTACCAGTTTATCTCCTGCAACGAGATTATAACCCTGTTAGATTATATACAAAGAAACAAACTTCGTTGAGGCTTGGGAATACTTGTACTAGATAAACCCTTACTTCTGAGAGAAACATGGGCTCACTGCTTTTCAATTGTTTCAAAATGGAAATCATTTAACATTCAGGGAAATTCACTTTTGTATTACATACCTTCACGACTATATCCAAAATAGGTTAGTTAGAGGCAAGTGACTGTGCTGTCATGGTGAACGGAACACCCAAGAGCCCACTTTTTACCAATGCTATTAGAACCCATTGTGGTAGTTGGTGGTTAATTTGGTTTTTGATTGATGTTTTCCATCACCAGAGTTGGTGCCTTTGAAAATGAACACAAAGATGGTTCTGGCCGGATATGAACTCGGGACCAAACGATCCACGATCTGAGTTCAGATTTTATGATACATTTTTTTTTAACTATTTTACAAAGCGATCCATCTTATGATATTAAGCGATGGGTGGTGAGGGTGGTGGCATAAAGGCTTGCATGGCATAAATCTAGTAACTTATGCATCTAAGTTAAATAAGAAGGTACCGTGGGCTCCTTCTCTTCTGTTTGTCAAAAGTTGGAGCACTTTTGATTAACTTCACCACCAGGAGGTTTGTATGATTTTTCAATCTGTCTGATCTTATTGCAGTTTTAGCAATTTCCTGCTAGTACATTTGCCCAAGCTGTTGGCTTAGAGCCTTGCCTTTGGTGAAGATATGTTTTTGCCATACTAAACGGTGCTCCAGATATATTCCCAGGTAGCGTACATGGTCTTCTTGGGGAATCTCAACCCCGTTCAGATATAGGTACCGGTAGACAGGTATTGTGTCTCAGAGCGAATGTTACATGAACAGATTTGATGAAGGAGAATAAAACAGCACAAAATGAGAAAGTATTGATAGGTACTTACGTCTGGTAGATTCTTTCCTTGGCAGAATATTGCCCTCCGCTCGCCTGCGTTGAACACTGACGGCCTCGCCATGACGTGGAGGTAAGGCTCACCATCTTCAGCAACATCCGCGGAAAGTACTGAAACAGAATGAAATAACATTGTTAAATTTAGATAGAAATAATAGTAATAGTGGCCGAATGGAGTTCAACCCCAGGTCGAGCAAAGTGTGATATCGGATTTTTCGGAACATAGCCCTGGTTGGTGATTACCAACCCGCATTTGGCAAGCGTGGTGATTAAGCCAACACCCATCAATTGTAGCAATGACTTGATTTCAATGATGGCCTTTGCCCAGCAGTGGGACAGTATATAGGCTAATTACTACTACTACTGTATTTTTGGTTTTAGGGTATATATTTGGTTGGTAATCTAATAAACACACACACACGTCAATTATTTCGAAGTCCCTAGTCATCAAAATGAACGTATTGTTAAAAGATTGCCTTGGTGTCTAAGTCGAGTAATCCCATGTAACCATGAAGTAATATTTTTCTGGGTCTGGAAGTTCTAATCAGGTATGAATTTCAAAATGTCTGTATCAGTCTACGACGTATACTAGCTCTGTGTCTGGATTATAGATGAAAAACGAAGGTATGATGTTAACTGGAAAACTAAAGGTGAGCGAAATCTTGAGAGAAGATCGCTTCTAAGAAGCTTTACTCTCTTTTGTCCTAAAAAATTAAGCACGGCTCTCAACCCGTTAAGACTAAGGACAGTTTTCACCGCTATGAGTGTTCTACTGCTTATACAACGGGTTTTGTTCTCGAGAACGTTTTGCAGGGTTTACAACGCGCGAGTGATGCCCTTAGTGTTGCGCGCGTCCATAGGTGGTAACCGCTTACCATCAGGCGGTCCGCCTGCTAGATCGTCACCAACGTTATATAAAAAATCCCCGTTTCGAAAATCAAGTCAGAAGTTACACAACTCCTTAAACACCAGCAGGAAAATATTCAGGATGTGAATGTCATAACAATATTAAGGGTAACTCTTCTCGTTCCAATAAGTAAGAAAGGAATAAATCATTTTGACGCTTATTGCCGGGATGAGTAACGAGCTACAATAACTTTGTAGATTTTTTGAAATATAGAAGGAGAATATAAAGTAAACAAGGAATTCAAATCGGTATTGTTTCGATCTCCATAATTAAATTTGCGATTATATAGTTGACACTCATGAATGATCATCGGTTATAATATTTATCTGCATTAATTTATACAAAAATCGCACTTATTTAAAAAAATACTTGAAAAACTTTCAGATAAACACATATCGCAAGGGTTAGTTTTTTATCAATATCAACTTCATACGCTTAACGCATCGTTCAGTTATTCCTTTTACATGAGTTCGAATTTTAAAATCACAATTCGGTCCGTCGTGCTCAATTTTGTGACTGACAGCACGCACCTCGAATTCCTACCCTGTCACATGTCAATAGAAATGAAAGGGACAGCTAAACATGTAAGGACTGCTCAGCTTTGATAGACGTTTCTGGATTTAGGCGCTAGTCATCCAAATTATGCAATGGGCCTGGAGCTTCACCAAGTTAACTGTTCTCCTTTTTCTGATTAGAATTTTAGTATCAATAAACAAATTGCTTGACTGGGCTTGTCAACTTAACTTTAATATTGGCGCAAACATTAGGGACACGAAAAGTGGTCAAAGTTGGCAATGGTTGAAGTATAAAGTCCACAAGTTTGTCTTAATGCCGGGTGGTCCATTAGCGCGATAAGTTTTGCGGACGTTCAGAAATATTTCACTACGGCTCTTGTAATAGCGCAGGAGCCCGTCATGTGTCCTTTTGAGTTGAGTGTAAGTATGCACATTCTGAAATTTTTCGTCTATACATATTTACACAAATATTATATGGAGCAAAGATTTGATTTTTTGTGCGTTTGTTTTTTTCGCCTTGTATGCAAACAGCATTGGATAAACTTAAAAACTACTTGATTGATTCTTAAAATTATTTCACCGATATAAAGTTACATTATCAGCGAGTAAGATAGACTATATTATCACGGGAAAGCTGCGGTAGTAAGCTAGAACTATAATAAAATAATAGACGATGTAAACTTTACATTGAATCCGTCTTATTCCAAAACAGAGACTAAATTTAATACTAGGTTTATACTTGGATTTAACCATGGACTGAAAAAATCTTATTACAAAATGAAGTTTAACACTAAACTTCGTACTATCTGTGGTACTAAAGTTAAACCCGTGTGACCCCTAGTTTATCTATGGACTAACTTTGCTTTTGAGGTTAACTTAGAATTTTTGGTGTCAGTTTTTCACGAAAATTTATATAAATAACATCGATTTAATGGATTTCTTCTAATGGAGTCTTAGATATATTGGAAATGTCTCAGCGATTTGGTGAACGTCGTCGAACGAGTCCTTTCGAATTGGAAGATGAAGACTTCAAATATAAATATAGATTTACCAAACGTTAAGGCCAAAAAATTGTTGATATTTTACGTGAGGATTTGGCCCTCGACTCCCATGGATGCCCCTTGAGCCCTCAGCTTCAAGTGGTTTGCAACTATTCAAACACACACACATACTTAATCACGAAACAGTTGAACACTCCGACCCATGCAGTACAATATTAGGAACACTGAAATACTTAAAGAACAATTATTTCTTTTTTTATTTGCATCCAGTTTGCAACGTATTTCTAACAACTCAGTATACTCCAGTATACTAATATTAGTATTTGCTAGCAACAATAAATTTCTTTCTTAGACCACCATAGTGTTTCAAATTACGCGCTGTGTAACTGCGCTCCGTTTCATGCTGATCGTAAAAAATATTAAGATTAATTTTAAAAAACGCTGTAAACTCGTTCAAGAGATTAAAACCTTTAACTATAACAAATAGATGGTTTGTTTTGTTATTGATAAATAGTTATTTATGCATATTAAGTATGAAGTTTATTAAAACGTTCAGAGAAACTGAACGCGTATTGAACGAAGTCTGCGTGAAAGAATGAATGAATGGCGCTTTTTGTTTTAAACCACGGACGACCTTTGATTTATCTTGTCCTCAGATATTCTTAGATTTCTGATAAGAACACAATTTAAGCCTGGTACTAACTTTAATACTGTAACAATCCTAGATCTTTTAGTCTAGGTTTAAACCAGTTCTAAAGCATTTTTTTGTAATAAGGCTGTATGTGTTTAGGAAAAAATAATAACGATTTATGATAATAATAATAATAATAATAATAATAATCGTTTATTTGCAAGAATATGGTAAATTACAATTGGTCTTAATCTAAGTTTCACTCCAGCATATTCTACCGAATTGTCGGTGTGCAAATATTAAAACGTCCAGTTAAACTATACAATAAAAATTAAAAATTAACACAATTTTACAAAACAGGTCAAAATTACAATAAATCTTCAAAATAATTACTTAAACGATTAGGCGTATTACTGGATGTCAAATTTTATCATTAAGAAAATCATTAATAGAGTAATACATTTTGTTAATTAAAAATTCATGCAATTTATTTTTAAATTGGCCAATCGGTAGGGATTTTAGGGAATCTGGCAATTTGTTGTATAATCTCACAGACATACAGTTAACATTTCTTGAGTAGAGTGATAATTTTTGGGGTGGAACAACCAACCTATCTACTTTCCTGCCTCGATAACCTTGTCTCTTATTGGTTTCGAATAAAATATGGTTTTTTTTCACAAATATCCCGATTTCCATGATGTATAGACAAGGAATAGGTAAAACATTTAATGATCTAAACAGCGGCCTACAGCTGTCCAGATAGTTTGCTCCACAGATCGATCTTATACACTTTTTTTGAGCCCTAAAAGCTCTTGGCATATCTACGGAGTTTCCCCAAAGTATTAAGCCATAACGCAACACGGATGACACATATCCATGATACGCTGTCAGAGCGGCTTCTTTCGATACTGTTTGTCTAATTCTGTGCAACGCATATACAAATCTGTCAATTTTACTAACTAATACATCAATGTGAGCCTTCCAATCGCAAAACTTATCTATTGTTACTCCCAGAAACTTAGTCAAATTTACATTTTCTATCTTATCATTATTAAAATGTATGTCCAGATATTTTTCATTGCTTCGCTGTGTTCTAAAATATATATATTTTGTTTTGTCAATATTGATCTTTAAATTATTGTCTTCCAACCATTGTTTTACCCTTTTAAAACAATTGTTAGTTATATTTTGGAGTTCTTTTATGTTTTTAGATTTAACGATAAGAGTGGTGTCGTCTGCGAATAGAATGCACTGTTGATCTATGACATCAGGCAGGTCATTAATATATATTAAAAACAGCAAAGGACCCAACACACTGCCTTGGGGCACACCACAGCGATTAAAGCAATATGTAGAGTAATGCTTCTCTTTTGTCTTTTGAGAGATCTTTTCAATTTCGACACATTGTTGGCGGTCTGATAAGTAACTTGCTATCCATGACAAAGCTGTACCCCTTATCCCATATCTTTCTAGCTTAGCGAGTAGTAACTTGTGACATACAAAGTCAAATGCTTTGCTCATATCTAAGAATAGAGCTAATGTATGCATACCGTTGTCCAAATTACGTGTAACTTCCCGTACAAGATGAAAACAAGCTAGTACAGTAGAGCATTTTTTACGGAAACCAAATTGTTCGTCTTTAAATAACCCTTCAATTGACATAAAAGTGTAAATTTTGTCAAAGATCACTTTTTCAAACATTTTAGAAAATATTGGTATTAGTGTAATGGGTCTATAATTACCTAGGTCTTCCCTAGATCCAATCTTATGTAATGGCTTTACTATAGATCGCTTTAGCTCAACAGGAAAGCGACCCTCCAAAAGAGAGAGATTTACTATGTGTGTCAGCGGCCGCACTATAAATGACGCGCTCTTTTTAATCGTTTCGGTATTAATATGATCGTAGCCTGTAGAAAATGTATTTTTTAGCCCGCTTATTATTTTTAGCATGTCATTTTCATTAACAGGAGTCAGGTATATACTTTTATGGTGAAAGGGTATCTGAATTGGTACATCTTTTGTGTTATTATTATGAACCATATTCGTCTTAGTAGTCAGATCTATAAAGTAATTGTTAAATGAGTCACATATTTTTTTAGGTTCCTGTATAAAGTTATTTTTGTCTGTCTTTATCATGTCAATTTCCTTTCTTGTATCTGTACTTTGTGCATAATTCTTTATTATGTCCCACGATGTTCTACATACATTATTAGACTCTTTGATGTATCTTGTATTAGTTTTCTTTTGTGCTTCATTTATACATTTTTTCAAGATTGCAGAATAAGAATTGTACCGCTTTTTGTCGTTTTTTTTATTAGTCGTGCTTAGTCTATATTTAAGGTATAGCTGCCTTTTTTTTATACAACATCGTTTTATTCCTTTGGAAAGCCAATTATTCTTCATTTGCTTAGCGACTCTTTTTACTTTTGTTAGGGGAAAACACAAATTGTAAAACAAAACAAAAAGTTCATAAAAAATCTGAAAAGCTCTTTCCATATTCGTTTCTAAAAGAACCTCACTAAAGGATAACCTAGAAATACATTCCACAAACCTATCCATGTTATCCTTGCACATGTCTCGTCTATATTCAAACCAAAATTTAGCTTTTTTACGAAATTTTAGATCTACATCGTGTTGAAAACTTATGCTTTGGCCAGTTTCATGATCGGACAAGCATAAGTAGTGTAATTTAGGTGTTACTTTCTGAGATAAGTTACTTACAATGAGGTCCAAACAAGCATTTTTGCGAGTAGGTTTATTTATGTGGCTGATTAAATTGTAATTCCTAAACAGACTATTTAATTCCTTTGTTAGTTTACTGTCCTTAATTAAATTTATATTCCAGTCACCACACAGAATGAATGTTTTGTTGCGCTTGCGCGATAGCGTTTTCAGCAGGGATTCTAATTGAATGAGGAATTCTTCAGCTTTTGAGGACGGTGTTCTATAAATGCACACTATAATAAGGTGATACTGAACCATTTCCAACGGACAACACTCAAATACGTAGGGCATAGCCTGTGTGATTTCTATTTTACTAAATTCAATATCACTCTTTAGAAGAATACAAGTGCCACCTCTTCGTTCAGTTCGGCAGAAAGATGAGGCCAATTTATAGTTAGGTACATTCAGGTTTTTGCCAGATCCCTGTTTTATAAAAGTTTCTGTTAAGCAAATAATGTCAATATCACCTATTTCTTTACTCAATTCTTCTATTGTAATCGCTAAGAGATCTTGTTTACTAAGCGCACTGGCTATGTTCTGGTGAAATAATGTAATTTTTTTTGTCACGAAAAAGCCCATTAATATTCCCACTATCAGGTCTGGTCGTCAACTGCTTAGAATAATAATAAGGTATAGTTTTTTGTACTAATTTTTTAAAGTTATTTTTAGTATTGCTCTTAACCATGGTTTGTTTATGTCCTATGTTGTTCCTTACGATTGATTGCCTTACTTTTTGCGGTGCCAGAAACTCTTTTTTGTAATGAAAATAATCTACCTCAATATTAATTCTATAACACAAATCCTGCAAACTCATTCTCTTATTATATTTTACAGTTTGTATAAATGTACAATTATCATAATTTCTAACAAGTAATTTTATATTATAATTCAATAGGTCTACATTTATGTGTGGGTTATACAAAACATTTAGAATTAATACTCTAAAATTCCTTAACTTATATAAAGCAATTCCTAGCTCCGACAATAAAACATAGGGATTTTTATCATGCGATCCAATAGCTAAGACGATTACATCGTCTGTGTTCATGTTTTTTTCTATATGATCACAGGAGTTCAATATTTGAGTGCCAACCATTGTTTTACCCTTTTAAAACAATTGTTAGTTATATTTTGGAGTTCTTTTATGTTTTTAGATTTAACGATAAGAGTGGTGTCGTCTGCGAATAGAATGCACTGTTGATCTATGACATCAGGCAGGTCATTAATATATATTAAAAACAGCAAAGGACCCAACACACTGCCTTGGGGCACACCACAGCGATTAAAGCAATATGTAGAGTAATGCTTCTCTTTTGTCTTTTGAGAGATCTTTTCAATTTCGACACATTGTTGGCGGTCTGATAAGTAACTTGCTATCCATGACAAAGCTGTACCCCTTATCCCATATCTTTCTAGCTTAGCGAGTAGTAACTTGTGACATACAAAGTCAAATGCTTTGCTCATATCTAAGAATAGAGCTAATGTATGCATACCGTTGTCCAAATTACGTGTAACTTCCCGTACAAGATGAAAACAAGCTAGTACAGTAGAGCATTTTTTACGGAAACCAAATTGTTCGTCTTTAAATAACCCTTCAATTGACATAAAAGTGTAAATTTTGTCAAAGATCACTTTTTCAAACATTTTAGAAAATATTGGTATTAGTGTAATGGGTCTATAATTACCTAGGTCTTCCCTAGATCCAATCTTATGTAATGGCTTTACTATAGATCGCTTTAGCTCAACAGGAAAGCGACCCTCCAAAAGAGAGAGATTTACTATGTGTGTCAGCGGCCGCACTATAAATGACGCGCTCTTTTTAATCGTTTCGGTATTAATATGATCGTAGCCTGTAGAAAATGTATTTTTTAGCCCGCTTATTATTTTTAGCATGTCATTTTCATTAACAGGAGTCAGGTATATACTTTTATGGTGAAAGGGTATCTGAATTGGTACATCTTTTGTGTTATTATTATGAACCATATTCGTCTTAGTAGTCAGATCTATAAAGTAATTGTTAAATGAGTCACATATTTTTTTAGGTTCCTGTATAAAGTTATTTTTGTCTGTCTTTATCATGTCAATTTCCTTTCTTGTATCTGTACTTTGTGCATAATTCTTTATTATGTCCCACGATGTTCTACATACATTATTAGACTCTTTGATGTATCTTGTATTAGTTTTCTTTTGTGCTTCATTTATACATTTTTTCAAGATTGCAGAATAAGAATTGTACCGCTTTTTGTCGTTTTTTTTATTAGTCGTGCTTAGTCTATATTTAAGGTATAGCTGCCTTTTTTTTATACAACATCGTTTTATTCCTTTGGAAAGCCAATTATTCTTCATTTGCTTAGCGACTCTTTTTACTTTTGTTAGGGGAAAACACAAATTGTAAAACAAAACAAAAAGTTCATAAAAAATCTGAAAAGCTCTTTCCATATTCGTTTCTAAAAGAACCTCACTAAAGGATAACCTAGAAATACATTCCACAAACCTATCCATGTTATCCTTGCACATGTCTCGTCTATATTCAAACCAAAATTTAGCTTTTTTACGAAATTTTAGATCTACATCGTGTTGAAAACTTATGCTTTGGCCAGTTTCATGATCGGACAAGCATAAGTAGTGTAATTTAGGTGTTACTTTCTGAGATAAGTTACTTACAATGAGGTCCAAACAAGCATTTTTGCGAGTAGGTTTATTTATGTGGCTGATTAAATTGTAATTCCTAAACAGACTATTTAATTCCTTTGTTAGTTTACTGTCCTTAATTAAATTTATATTCCAGTCACCACACAGAATGAATGTTTTGTTGCGCTTGCGCGATAGCGTTTTCAGCAGGGATTCTAATTGAATGAGGAATTCTTCAGCTTTTGAGGACGGTGTTCTATAAATGCACACTATAATAAGGTGATACTGAACCATTTCCAACGGACAACACTCAAATACGTAGGGCATAGCCTGTGTGATTTCTATTTTACTAAATTCAATATCACTCTTTAGAAGAATACAAGTGCCACCTCTTCGTTCAGTTCGGCAGAAAGATGAGGCCAATTTATAGTTAGGTACATTCAGGTTTTTGCCAGATCCCTGTTTTATAAAAGTTTCTGTTAAGCAAATAATGTCAATATCACCTATTTCTTTACTCAATTCTTCTATTGTAATCGCTAAGAGATCTTGTTTACTAAGCGCACTGGCTATGTTCTGGTGAAATAATGTAATTTTTTTTGTCACGAAAAAGCCCATTAATATTCCCACTATCAGGTCTGGTCGTCAACTGCTTAGAATAATAATAAGGTATAGTTTTTTGTACTAATTTTTTAAAGTTATTTTTAGTATTGCTCTTAACCATGGTTTGTTTATGTCCTATGTTGTTCCTTACGATTGATTGCCTTACTTTTTGCGGTGCCAGAAACTCTTTTTTGTAATGAAAATAATCTACCTCAATATTAATTCTATAACACAAATCCTGCAAACTCATTCTCTTATTATATTTTACAGTTTGTATAAATGTACAATTATCATAATTTCTAACAAGTAATTTTATATTATAATTCAATAGGTCTACATTTATGTGTGGGTTATACAAAACATTTAGAATTAATACTCTAAAATTCCTTAACTTATATAAAGCAATTCCTAGCTCCGACAATAAAACATAGGGATTTTTATCATGCGATCCAATAGCTAAGACGATTACATCGTCTGTGTTCATGTTTTTTTCTATATGATCACAGGAGTTCAATATTTGAGTGCCAACCATTGTTTTACCCTTTTAAAACAATTGTTAGTTATATTTTGGAGTTCTTTTATGTTTTTAGATTTAACGATAAGAGTGGTGTCGTCTGCGAATAGAATGCACTGTTGATCTATGACATCAGGCAGGTCATTAATATATATTAAAAACAGCAAAGGACCCAACACACTGCCTTGGGGCACACCACAGCGATTAAAGCAATATGTAGAGTAATGCTTCTCTTTTGTCTTTTGAGAGATCTTTTCAATTTCGACACATTGTTGGCGGTCTGATAAGTAACTTGCTATCCATGACAAAGCTGTACCCCTTATCCCATATCTTTCTAGCTTAGCGAGTAGTAACTTGTGACATACAAAGTCAAATGCTTTGCTCATATCTAAGAATAGAGCTAATGTATGCATACCGTTGTCCAAATTACGTGTAACTTCCCGTACAAGATGAAAACAAGCTAGTACAGTAGAGCATTTTTTACGGAAACCAAATTGTTCGTCTTTAAATAACCCTTCAATTGACATAAAAGTGTAAATTTTGTCAAAGATCACTTTTTCAAACATTTTAGAAAATATTGGTATTAGTGTAATGGGTCTATAATTACCTAGGTCTTCCCTAGATCCAATCTTATGTAATGGCTTTACTATAGATCGCTTTAGCTCAACAGGAAAGCGACCCTCCAAAAGAGAGAGATTTACTATGTGTGTCAGCGGCCGCACTATAAATGACGCGCTCTTTTTAATCGTTTCGGTATTAATATGATCGTAGCCTGTAGAAAATGTATTTTTTAGCCCGCTTATTATTTTTAGCATGTCATTTTCATTAACAGGAGTCAGGTATATACTTTTATGGTGAAAGGGTATCTGAATTGGTACATCTTTTGTGTTATTATTATGAACCATATTCGTCTTAGTAGTCAGATCTATAAAGTAATTGTTAAATGAGTCACATATTTTTTTAGGTTCCTGTATAAAGTTATTTTTGTCTGTCTTTATCATGTCAATTTCCTTTCTTGTATCTGTACTTTGTGCATAATTCTTTATTATGTCCCACGATGTTCTACATACATTATTAGACTCTTTGATGTATCTTGTATTAGTTTTCTTTTGTGCTTCATTTATACATTTTTTCAAGATTGCAGAATAAGAATTGTACCGCTTTTTGTCGTTTTTTTTATTAGTCGTGCTTAGTCTATATTTAAGGTATAGCTGCCTTTTTTTTATACAACATCGTTTTATTCCTTTGGAAAGCCAATTATTCTTCATTTGCTTAGCGACTCTTTTTACTTTTGTTAGGGGAAAACACAAATTGTAAAACAAAACAAAAAGTTCATAAAAAATCTGAAAAGCTCTTTCCATATTCGTTTCTAAAAGAACCTCACTAAAGGATAACCTAGAAATACATTCCACAAACCTATCCATGTTATCCTTGCACATGTCTCGTCTATATTCAAACCAAAATTTAGCTTTTTTACGAAATTTTAGATCTACATCGTGTTGAAAACTTATGCTTTGGCCAGTTTCATGATCGGACAAGCATAAGTAGTGTAATTTAGGTGTTACTTTCTGAGATAAGTTACTTACAATGAGGTCCAAACAAGCATTTTTGCGAGTAGGTTTATTTATGTGGCTGATTAAATTGTAATTCCTAAACAGACTATTTAATTCCTTTGTTAGTTTACTGTCCTTAATTAAATTTATATTCCAGTCACCACACAGAATGAATGTTTTGTTGCGCTTGCGCGATAGCGTTTTCAGCAGGGATTCTAATTGAATGAGGAATTCTTCAGCTTTTGAGGACGGTGTTCTATAAATGCACACTATAATAAGGTGATACTGAACCATTTCCAACGGACAACACTCAAATACGTAGGGCATAGCCTGTGTGATTTCTATTTTACTAAATTCAATATCACTCTTTAGAAGAATACAAGTGCCACCTCTTCGTTCAGTTCGGCAGAAAGATGAGGCCAATTTATAGTTAGGTACATTCAGGTTTTTGCCAGATCCCTGTTTTATAAAAGTTTCTGTTAAGCAAATAATGTCAATATCACCTATTTCTTTACTCAATTCTTCTATTGTAATCGCTAAGAGATCTTGTTTACTAAGCGCACTGGCTATGTTCTGGTGAAATAATGTAATTTTTTTTGTCACGAAAAAGCCCATTAATATTCCCACTATCAGGTCTGGTCGTCAACTGCTTAGAATAATAATAAGGTATAGTTTTTTGTACTAATTTTTTAAAGTTATTTTTAGTATTGCTCTTAACCATGGTTTGTTTATGTCCTATGTTGTTCCTTACGATTGATTGCCTTACTTTTTGCGGTGCCAGAAACTCTTTTTTGTAATGAAAATAATCTACCTCAATATTAATTCTATAACACAAATCCTGCAAACTCATTCTCTTATTATATTTTACAGTTTGTATAAATGTACAATTATCATAATTTCTAACAAGTAATTTTATATTATAATTCAATAGGTCTACATTTATGTGTGGGTTATACAAAACATTTAGAATTAATACTCTAAAATTCCTTAACTTATATAAAGCAATTCCTAGCTCCGACAATAAAACATAGGGATTTTTATCATGCGATCCAATAGCTAAGACGATTACATCGTCTGTGTTCATGTTTTTTTCTATATGATCACAGGAGTTCAATATTTGAGTGCATGTTGCTTCTGGCTTTACCATTGTGGAAACTTTGAATGGGTCATTCAAAATGCAACTCCGACTTCTGTGTAACAATTTCGATAAGCCCTTTATCTGTTCATCGCCAAGAATGAAAATTTGCGAGTTTTCATTTCCTAACGATTTGCTGAGAAATTGGCTGCTTCCAATAGCATCGGTACAGAAATCTCCACCGGGTGGCGGTTCAGTATTGCCGTTACAGGATGGTACCTCGGGTGACCCTTCGGGTTGTTTATTACAAGTTGCAATATCAGCCAATTTTTCGAAGTTGTCGCAAACATTGGAGTAATTTCGTAAAGGCGTGTTAAACAATACAGTTTTAGTCATGTGCAGGGGTGATGTTGATACCGTAGTGTTGATCTGTAACATTCTTTTTCGGAGTGGGGAACTGCTTTTGTTACCCTGAGTAGATCTGCAAGCCATACTTTTCAGTGCGTATATTTGTATTTGTTGACTATTAGTTTGTTTTTTTAATCTATTATTTTCTAAATTCAATTCCTCAATCTCTTTGTCAGCTTGCTCTAGTTTAAATTTTAATGACAAAATTTCTTTTAAATATTCTTCTGGGTTTGATCTGTCAAGAAAAGTCTCACTATGTATACTTAACATAGTGGAATCCAACATGGTGGTATCCAAAATGGTAGAATTTAGTAGATTGTAATCCATTGTTGAAAGATCTCGTTCAGATTTCGATCTGGGTATTCTGTTGCGTGTTGTTACATTGTCAATATTCATTTTGTCTAGGCTTTCCAGTAGATCAATACGATGAAGTAGTTAAATTAGATATGGTGATCTCTCAATACAACTAGTGACCTCTGTAGGTTGTGAGAAGAAACTTGCAGTTCGTGTCGTCGAAATAAATAATTGTCTTTTTGTTGTGAATGTTTGGTGGTAGAGAAACCGGTAATGAAACGGGCAATGAATTTACAAAAAGTTTTCACGCTCAGACTCGAACCAGGGGCCAGTGGTATGCACTGCTAAGTAATTACCACTAGACCAATGTAACATTCCTTTTCGAGTCGAAAAATATGACTGGTTGTAGGAGATAGTTTTGGTTGTTCGATGAGTGGGTGGGTAATGTTGTACTGTTTGTTTTTGAATCACCACTCATCACTGTTTACGACACTATGATTACACAGTTTTTTATCTTTTTAGTTATTAAGCATTAACAATTGCAACACTCAGTTTATTTGTACACACGTATAACTTCCGGATAAGTAAAATGGCATAGTACACTGGTTAATTAAGAGAACTTTAGCACCTTTTTGGAATTTAATTCTGAGAGCGATGTATTGCGTGACTTGCTTGACTAGGCGCCACCTACTTAAAGCAAGTTCAAGCTTTTCGTCATTGCTAGAAAGCCAACAAAAACGGTGTTATTGTGAGTTTTAAGTCACGAAATTAGCTCCGTGAAGAATGCTAAACATTCCACAAACGCAACAGAAAATTTGTTTCAACTCGTTTTAGGGCGGAGAACAAACAAATGGCTGTGGTTCTTTTAAGCGAAATTGAGAAAGCCGCCTCGTGATGCGCCGGAAATACCTTAGCAGGTTAACGACCACACGTATATAGGTTATATATCTTATTTGAATACAAGGCGCCTTTTTTACTACCAAAAACACTCTGGCTTAAATCCATTCAAGAGCGGTCCTACGGAATATAGCACACAGCCATGTTATTTCACTGACATATACGGATACATACTTGATATTACATTTTCATAGGAAGAAAATGATGCTTAAAAAGAATATACGTCTATTTGGACCCTTACTCACACTAATCGGTCGATCACGGAACAAATAAGAAAGTTTTCTTAATAGTCTCCGACTGCCGAGAAACCAAGTAAAACAGAAAATATAAACATAATAAGTTGGCGCATTAAAATATCACTAAAACTAAACTAACTAATAGTTAGTTAGTAAACTACATCTAATAAAAGTAATGTAAACATTTAAATATCATCACTCTTTAAATTTAGTCAGAAATGTAGTATAAAGAATCCCAATATGTTCGCCCATCTTTCCTCCAAGTCCTCCATAGTGAACATGCAAGAAATAATATGTAAATGTAATAAGAGTTTGCGGGGTTCGCCAACTTCTCGAGTATTTTCTTAAAAGTTTGAAGGGAACAAAAATAAATGGGATCGACATGATTATAAATTAAACTGAAACTCGCGTAGCATCACAGAGTAAGCAGTAGGGGAGACCGAGGGGAGTTAAAACAATTTTCACATTATTTGTACACAAAAAACTATCTGATGGAATTTGTATGAGATACCATCGATAGTTCATTTCTTTAACTTTAAGCTGGATTAAAAAAAACAGCTTAAGTGTGAAAGGGGTACCTAGTTGAAACCGTCATTAAATTTGAAGAAAAAACATATAACAATCATGTACAAAAAAGGGTTTCACTGAACTAAAACAATGAACACTTTATCTTGGAGACATAATATGTTATAATTAAGACCAATGATGATTGGTTAAAATTTCATCTGAAGGCAGCAACTTGAACACTCTTTTGGCGCAATATAACCTCCTCTGCCGCAAGGTCATTTATTTCTTGGCTCGCCATACCGTTTTTTCTTTCTTTTGCATACTGATTACAATAGAATAAGAAAAACAATAAAAAGCAAAACAAAAAATATACTTCAATTTATTAAGCAAATCGTCATACAAAAAATGAGGAGTGTTTAAACAACCTGTTTCAAATCGCCTCAGTGGCAGAAATCCTACCATCCGTTAAACAATTATGACCTAAATACAAACTACAAAGCAATGACTTGTGCGAACTCTTTAATTATAATCCTTAGTAAATGAGCTTTAGAAACATACATTGTACAAGCTAATATAGCGAAACCTTTTCAACTTTTGAGATACCAAAAACTGTTCTAAAACAGCGTTGCTGCCAGCTCGATGAGGGTTATGAATGCTGCAAAAATTACGTTGTTTCAACTCACCTTTGTGTCAAAACCCCTCGGTCTCCCCTACCACTAGACAACCCTCAATAGACTAAACTTACTTTTGTTAATGTATACTATTCTTTAAGAACGAAAATATTTGTAAGTGCAGGTCGAGTTCGATTTTCATCGTCTTTAGTTCCAATTACTAATATAAAAACTTTAGTACGTGTTCTGCAATGCCAAATATAATATTATTAAAAAATTGCTTTAAAGTGCGGGTAACTACATTATACGGGCAGTTGTCACTTAGTGGTAACGAAACTTAACAGTAGAAAAATTATAAATAGAGACCACTTGAAGGCAAATGCAAGTACCTGCATATCGAATACGCAGGACCGTCTTTTGACTTTAAGTATCATTTTTTTATTTAACTGATGTAAGGGGGATTTCAGGGCAGGGTACCCTCACGATCGCGGGGCCCTGAGCACGTGCCCAAAGTGCCAAATGATAAAAAGAGGCCTTCAAATTGCTAAATTATAACAATTAATTATTAGAATAATCGCAGCTGTCACAAAGAACAATACCTACTGAACCCATATACAATACGTTTATTATATACGTGACAATGAAATGGAAGCTATACTCGATAGCAAAGTACCTACATCGAATATTCGTGTTAAAACGACGATATTGGCCTGAAAGTTAATTGACAATTCTGTTTTGGTTTGTGAAACAGTTCGTAAATTAAATGCCTGACAGTCGAAAATGTATTTTTTTTTTAATCTACTATCGTTGCAATTTTACATGTTAAAAATTATGAGAATTCACGTTGGTCCATCAACGCATTAGCTGAAACTCTTGCTTATAGCGCCGAAGATCGTCAATTCGATCCCAATCCTTGACAAACAATAATGTGACAATTATTGTTTATTTGTTCTGTGTCCGGTTGTGATGAAATATTTAATTGGCATGATATTGGGTATTCGAAAATATGAATCTCGCCCCCTACTCCCGTTCGTCGAACACGTAGTTACCTATATCAATTTCGATTGTCAATTATACTTAAGGTTTGAAATTGATGTTGATTTTTTGGTATTCTAATAAACATATTTTATTGTACAAAATTCATATACATATTCGTTTTGTGTCCTTCTTACCCCTCCAAAGTTTCACGAAACTTCGTAAATTTGAACCGTAGTTGGCCCCCTGGTCTCATTATATGCAAGATTCTGCCCTACAAATTTTATGAAGCACACTTTTTGATCATTTTCATGTCCTTTTCGACTTATGACCGAAAAACTACAATACTTTTGGAGTATCTGTTAACCCCCACTACATAATTGGTTAACCCTCCTTTTAGGTGTAAACATAAATCATGATTAGTACCTATGCTATTAAGGATTACGGTCTAGTTATGATCAGCAATTATATTATCTTGGTTATGTTATGATGACTATGATCTGTTTGCATACCCAATAATAAATAAATATTTAACTACAGACCCTAGCGACTATCGTCGGTGTAAACACATGATACGTTTACTGGACGGACAAAAGTCATAACATAAATTTGTGAAGTGAATCTAAAGGAATAAGTTAGGATGTTGTTTCAAGAGAAAGTTGAGTTTCATTGTGCTGAACTCTGTACTCGGGGTAATACGACATTAGCAGTTTGCATTTTAAAAGAGTCGGCAAAATGCTTACTTCAAATGAACTCCATTTTTGTCTCACTAGAAACGTCGCCACCGTCATTTGTTTTACCCATACATACTAGAACGCGTTTCGTTCTTCAGAGTTGGTTTTATGCGTCAACTAAGTTATGTTCAAAGTTTCCTAACAAACATAACTTTTGCAGACGGCTCAAATACTTCGAATACTTATAACTGAATGTATGCTTACCCAGTTAGATGCAAAGGTCGTATAGCAGAGGTGCAATTTCTGGACTTAAGTTTCTACTTACAAACCCCGCTTGGGTATTCATATCGCACTTATTCCTACAAGTATTTATACGTATTCTATATACGAGTCGAAAGTGACGCAGCCGCGAAGGAAACCTTAAGTCGAGTGTTCAAGCCACAAAAATTGATTTTCCGCGATAGACCTCCCTTGAGGTTGGTTGAAAAGATTCTAGTCATGAGCTTTTACCGAATACGTAAAGCTTCCCTTCATTAGATACACGTCACCAGTTAGATACGAGTTTATAAGGTATGTAATATATTAACTGAAAGACAGGTAAATATTTTTTATTACATTATAATATTTGCTTTAATAGATTGGACCATTTTAATGAAATACAACATAATGTAGACGACATCAACCCTTGCAAGTTATTACTTTTAGTCGTAAAATATTCACGAGTGAGTTTCAAAAATTAAAAATAGGAAAAAAATATTCTATGTTCAAAAACTATTCAAATTAATCACGAAATATATTAAGTACCATCAGACAAAAACAATAGGCTACAGAAAAGGAAGAACAAAAAAAGTGTAAATCCGTTCAAAACATCACGCATGATAAATAAAAAAGAGACTGTCAATATCAATTTTGAATTTTATATAGGACAAACACCGTTGCATGTCCTATTTTTTTTAAAGTGCTCGTCAAGATGACCTCACTCCACCTGATGGAAAGCAGTCGTGAGGTCCAGATATGAGGATGACAAGCACAACAATGCAAAGCAATTACTGAGCTGGCCATACTCATCTTGAAGGCCTGCCCTGGCACCGGTTAGTGTAGTGCTGATCCCGGAACGCGACCTGACCGGGATAGGTCAGAGTCACTTGGTGGGTTTTACGCAACTTATGACACTTAATAATTTGATTTTGAGACTTGTTTAAGACTGATAGGCATCAGCGAATATACATTTTGGGGCAAGTGTACTAAATATCAGTCAATAAATTAAATTCTAATTCTACTGAACCAATAAAATATTACAGAATGTTAATGGAAAATAACCTTTTTCCATGTAAACCATGTTTCAGTAAATAAATTAGGTGCTGAAATGAATTTAAAATGTATTTAATGCGGCTATTACAAATGTTGACACCTACAATTTTCATTTTGTTTGCTTTTTCTAATTTATCACCAGACTTTGTTAACTTAAGAAAGGTTAGTCATTATCAATTTGATATTTTGCAAGTTATTTAAGTAATTTTGGATCCAAAATTTACAGAAACAAAAACATTGTTTTTTTTTGGTTCACAACGGATACGTTATGTGGAATCAAGATTCCTCGTTAATTTGCCTCTTCATAGCTCGAACGATTATCTTTAAAACCAGCTCAACATATTTTGCCTTATTTCCTTATAGCAAAATCTGTATCTAATCGTCCTGTTTTCTATCACGACCTGCATAATCCTGGCTTCTGGCAGGCTCGTAGGCGAGTAAATTTTTAATATTAAATTCAAAATATACTCGAAAAACAGCAAAGCAAAGAAAAAGAATACAAAAAAATACTAAAATGGTTCACTAAGCAAATCCAAAAACCATAATCCAATGTTATGTGAGTAAAAACAGACCTGATTTATTAATATTGCGAAAACAAAATGGCACGACAAAGATACTTCTTTTAGGAGCTACTTATTTTAAACAGTAGCTGGAAAAATATGAGCCTATACTTTGTAGATCCTTTTGTTGATATCAAGGAAACCCGACCCAAGTTTGCAACACAATGTATTTTCTAACCCCCCATAACTATGTACTAAAAAAACTTGAAAAGAGCAGCATGATATTGGGTACTACCGACAAAAGAATAAAGAATCATTTTATTACACTAAGGTTCAAAAGATGTAAATGAAAAAAAAAGGTTATAGCGCCGCGTACTGATTTCATAATTTATTCGTAAAAAATACTCACTTCTTAACTCATTCTTCCCTATTGCCGAATACATCGTTATTTGGAAGTCGCAAATTATACAGGCTTGTTCATGTTCAGTTCATGGTAGATGTTGTGGGTGTAACTGACGTAATTATGGCACGCACCGGTGTAGAGTAATACCTGTCAAGATGATTTATTAATAGTACCTTGCTGGTGTTTTCTTTGCAGAAGCAGTTAGAGACGCGGGCTGAATTAGCTGCGGAGTTCTTAAACCGTTTTCACTGATACATGAATATGTATAGCGGCGAATGTTATTTTGGCGTAAATTTTGAATTGATTTGCTACTCGTAGAACACATTTAGATAAGGATCCAAAATATTTTGGCACTGTTTTAGTAATACTTGCAGAAATTTTCTTACCTAAAGCAAGGCATTTTACATGAATTATATATAGGCTACTGCAGAATATTTATACAGTTCCTAACTGTTCTTTTCTATTGTTCTATTATCATAACACCATTTAATATAACTATTTCTACTCTGTTTCATTCGAAAATACTGTCACTTAAAATCGTGTTTCTAAAACAGCCAAAAATGTGGTCAGAGAGGAAAATTTGAAGAGTGAAAAGGGAGCCAAGTTCGTTGCATTTCCTATTAGCGAGTACACTGGGCTGTCACCGCGGCAGACAGGTTAACAGTTAGTTAATTTCCTTCACAAACATACCGTAGGAACTGCAAAATAGTTTTAACATTCTGACACCATTGCTGCTACAACTGCTTCTACGAGAAATGTTTAGGGACTATAGCAATTGGATTGGAAATATTATTTTGTTAAGTATTTTATGATTATACTCTTAATAAAATTGTGATTTTTATGAATAGGAATAATGATTTATGTGTTCCTTTTTAATGTTTTAGATTTAAAAAAACAATCTGCGGTTTTCTACATTCTTAAACAGGATGGGTCTTTTTCTTTTTGCATACAAGGCAAGTAGTCCCGATTTATCATTATAATATTCTAAAGTTTAAATGATTGTCCACGTGGAAGAAGTTGTGGCCAAAACTCAGATCGGGGTCCTCAGGGGCTTACCCAAGCAGCAGGTTAGGTGTGGTAACGTGGTTAAATTCCACCCGGCATTATCGGGATAATTATCTGACAAACATTTGTGTTATGTTTATCCCAAAATCTTGGAAGAAATATAGTTTAAAGGGATGCATTTAAACTATATTTCTTCCAAGATTTTGGGAACAGGAAAGTAGAGTTAATTTTATCACATTTTTAATTACCCGCCAGTGTTTTTCGGTTATTATTATAAACATACAACTACTGTAGGCATATTACCGTGGTACCATGCTAAAAGACACAATATTTTATTTCTACTGAGATTTTTCAGAACAAGAAAACACGTTCCTGACGTCATTCAAATGTACATTTATTCGAAATATCAAAGTATCGAAACTTCACAGAAACAAATGTGACACGTAACTTCTTTTTAGCGTGCAAGAGTTTGTAGCAGTCTCAAACTGCACTATCGTATGTCGAGAGCTTTCTCCAGATAGAGTACGTATTGAAGGTATTCGCAGTACAATACGTATGTATTGTGTGGAATTTATGTAACATGAGGTAACATCGCAATAGCGCGGGTAATAGCCTGCATGAGTGATTCGTTCGAGTCAAAGAACTTGGCTTTTGAGCTACGGGATTTTTGAAGTTATTCACTGCATGAACCTCATTTGAACTGCTATAGTACTAGTAGCTTATAAAAGCATTTTTTAAATTGAAGTTTCATTAATTTAAAATTTGTTTTAATATTATTCGAATCACCTGAAAAGTTTCTTGTAAAAAGCAAAACAAACTGACTTTTAAAACAAACAATATAATATTGTAACTCACCTAGGTACTCTCAGTATTTCAGACGAGAAGTGAGAATGTATGTAGATGGTATTAATAAAATTGCGTCACTCAATCTCTGTCAGCCACGCTAACGTGCTAGAATATGTTTCAGTGATAAATCCCAGCTGTTTTTTTGAAGCATTACAAATGATTTTATTCTGTTTCTGACCAGAAGCAACACAATCGCGTGAGACGTCAAGTCTACGTAGTAAATAAGACGCACGAGTTGGCACTTTTACTTATTTCATAATTAGTGCTGCTGCATACTAGGACTCTAAACGAGGCGACTAGTGTTTTAGACTGACCAGTGTCTGACATCAGCCACTAGACCCGCTACTAAACGCGGGACGCCGCGTGACGCTGCGTGACGCCGTGAGACACTGGACGCCTACTCCAATACAATTTTGGTAGGGTAAAAAGGACACGAACGTAGTATGTTAAATAAAGAATTCATGTTTTTTGTACAATAAATTATAGTTCCTAGAATACCAAAAAATCAACGTCAATTTCGAATGGTAAGTAGGTTTTTTTTTACGACTGAAAATATACATTACTACGTGTTGAACGAATGGGAGTAGGACCCAGGAGGGCAGTGGCTATGGGTACTTTATGATGAGGCAGGCCACTAAATGCGGCTTGCAACAAGCTACTACTGGCTAGGACATGGCCACCCCAACGCTCAGTGATATCATACTTATTGTTTGAAGTTCAAATCTGGCCAGAACCATCTTAGGGTTCATTGTTAAATGTCGAACCAACTCTCAATATCGATAAAAAACCAAATAAACCCGGATAACGGCGGAAGGCTGACCACCTACCACGTTGGGTTCTAATAGGCAGCATTGGTTAAAAGGCTTCTGAGTGTTCCGTTCACCATGACGACAACAGTCACTTGCCTCTGACTACCCCGTTTGAGATATAGTCGTGATGATACGTATATATGTGTTTGAAAAGTGGCGGGCGGCTACTAGTGTATCAATGTGCGACAGTACTTAAACAGCCAGCTATAGTTCACACAACTCACGACCCAAACTGACGACGTTCTTACCTACAAACGATAGAATTTAATTTCGTTAAATTGAAGCGCGCTCGTGAGGGCAAGAACTATACAGGACGGCTTGCATGAATAACTAGCAAGTGAGTAAATATAACGTTACGTTTGAAGCAGCACCTCTGAACTTTCATAAATTAACTAGACAATTTGCTATAAATGAAGAACAGTCAACTTTTGAGAGAACGTCTTGCAAAGAGTGTCTTGCCTGAAGAAAAGCGTTTGTGTCTTTAAAAGTAAACCGTAAATATAGCTAACTTAGAAAAAAGTTCATTTATTAGAATAAAGGTGTTCAGGCTGATTTTTTTTTAAATATTTAGGCAATTTTTTTAAAACTAATTACCATGTAAAATGGTGAATGAAACATTTGTCAAGCAATACAAAAGTCACAAAGTTTACTCACTTAACAAAGGGTAACATCCCAGAGTATATTTAGGAGTAACACGTAAAATATAACATTATTACCTACCTAAGCAGGTTTCGGAGTATTCCGAGGAGCAGGAATGTACCAGATACAACATTAATAACAGTGTGTCACTCAATCTCCGTCGGCAATGCTAACGTGATATTACGATATTTGTTGCGGAAATAAATCGCAACATTATTTTCCTTAACATCTGTTTCATGCTAGTTTTCAAATTGTTTCCTTTGATAATATTTATTCAGCGTAATCTACATAATACGCTAAGATTTGAAACCTTCTGAAGCTAGAATAGTGAAATTTGAGGAGTAGTTGCCTGTTTATAACGCTCTTCATTATAGATATTTTTAGAAATTTTATTCCTAGGCCCCATAAGAGTTTTATTTTACTAAAAAACATATCAGTATGTTATAAAAAGCTATCTGCTTAATAATAAGGAAGCAGACACACTAAAACAAGACCTTGTAAAAAATAAAAAGTATTAGAGTAAGAAAGGGTGATGAAGTTGTGGTCATAAAAAGACAAAAATTTCGTTAGCGGATTTATTCGAAGTTTTAATTTTAGCCCAACATGAATTCGTTAAAGCTTCATACCGGTTATTGATTACTCCTAAAATTTAAATCATTACGCCAAAATAAAAAAGCTTGCCATCCAATACCTCTCGTAAAGGGTTCACCAATTTTGAAATTGCTTTTCTATTTCCCGTAGCAGCCGTTTTGCCCCTAATTGAAGTTTTTTACCATTTTGTACATTAAAAATAAACAGATACTGATAATCTGTTCAGAATAAACAGATTTTCAGAGCCTTTTAATTATCATTCCCTTTTCATGATATTGAAATCATTTTATTGAATTAGCAAAATACAAGAAGAGAAACATGATAAAAATATTGTTTTTTTTTAAACCTGTGTGGTCACACTCTCCCAAATTTTTCCAAAGCCTTCTGTTCTGTGCTAGGTTCTGCCAATCCGCTTCATGTTGTCTCAAATCGTCACTCCACCATTTTTTTTAATTTTTTTTTTAAATACTTGTGTGGTTAATAATGTACCTATGTCGTAAAGTAGTTCTTCCTTTCTAATCCAACTTGCCTATTTTTCTATCTAACTCTGTCCTCGTCCTTTCATAAGATCCGCGGGTAAATAATTCGAACATTGTTCACCAAATTCGTCCCAGCACTCTAAATTAATCTTTCTAATCACACCTGTGTTGCCTCCGTACAGAATTTACCCACCAGCAATTACTTTTGATGGACATTACGTTGCGAATGAAAAGAGACCGTCGACCTGTATGACGCTCTAAGGCATTTAGACAGCCCGGTTATCCCGAATTCAACATTAACGCTTGGACACCCCAACCGCACATAGTTACGGGCTACGTCGAACTCAAGGCGACACGTACTAAGTTTTATTACACTTGGCTCTAGTTTTGAGCTCTTGAGAATAATTATTACTTAAATAAAAGGGTTTAGTGGAACTATTAATGTCCCATAGGTCGTGGTCACAGGGTTATGTTATTAAAACTTATTTGGAACAGTCTGGCAGAATCTGCTTGCGGATTAAGCTGAAGTACTTTTTCGGTACAAATAGAAATACATTTTTTAGCATACGGGTACGAGTAAGGCTTTGCCGGTTTTGTGTAAAAGACCATGTCCTCAAGTTTGCGTCAATGTCACAAAAAATTGGTGAGAATTTATTATAGTAGAAATGAATCGTCATTATAATCGATACACATATGTTTTCTTTAAAATAAATACAAAAACACTATTATAATTTTTACAGTTGACAGTGCACAAAGTTTGTGTTTTTCAATAGGTTGTACAGAGACAGAAACCTTTCCATAGTACCTTATGCTGCTGACACAAGACCCATTTTGCAGTGTTTTGTAAAGGTTGATGTGAACGCCTTTGTACTAAATACATATTATTCTCGCCCGTGAGTCCGGATCATCGTAGGGGCCAAAGAGTTTATAAACACTACATTTTGTAAAAACATAATAGACTTCTTCACAAACCTATGAGGCATGCGCTTGAAATTCGGACCCCTGCTAAGAAGTACATACCAGACTTTTTTATTCTTTCGTCCATGAATCAGATTAATACCGTGAACTTTTTTGATCTAGTGGTAGAACTGGGTGGCTATTGCTTGCAGCAGCTCACGATTCTGCAAAGTGAACTCATCTTAATCATCATAATCACAGATAGAAATCATACCTTTCTCGAGCATCTGCAATGAATTATTTCTGGTACCTGCAAGTTGAATATACCGTCCTGGACGCCTGAACGATGCATATTACTCAACTTGTTTTTTTCGGTGCCATACGTTTTCGCAAAACACCCTAATGTTCGATTCGAAACACTCAATGGGTGAATTTTGCAAAATTCGTAAAAGAACTAAATTTATAAACTATTTTTTTTATAATGGCTGAATGACACATAAAGGTTGGGGAAAAAGTTTCTTCATATTTTTTAAGAAAAGTCAAAACATTTATTAATATAGTTTATTTACATTTAACTAAAGTATGTGGGTGCCATTTTGTTCAATTACTTTTTGCCATCTTGTAGGTAGGGGAATGATCCCATTGCTGTAGTAATTCTGAGGCTTCTGATCAAAATACCGTGACAAGAGGTTTTTGCAGACCTCTCGTGATGTTAACCTGACACTATGAGTTGTTCGCAGTACAGTTCAGAATCGATGGTCCTGCCTGGTGGTAACAGCTCATAATGAATAATGCCCTTCCAATCCCACCACACACACAGCATCACCTTGTTTCGAGTTAACCCGGGTTTCGCTAAAGTCTGTGAAGCCTGACCGGCCTTTGACCACGACCTTTTTCGCACGTTCTTGTCGTACGTGATCCACTTTTCATCACCGGTTATCAGCTTCTTCAATAATGGTTGGGTTTCATTACGTCGTGATAAAGAATCACAAATGAGTACACGGTTCATTAGGCTTCTTTCAGCGAGCTCGTGAGGTACCCAAATATCGGGCTTTTTTGTGTACCCAGTTTTTTTCAAATGCGCCTAAACTGTTTTTTGGTCAATTTCCAATTCTGATTCGGATTGAAAACGCTTAAACCAAATTTGTGCTACTCTCACAGACACTGCAATAAGTCCATAAACATCGCAAATTTTTTTCGCGGCTCGCGTTCTATTTTTACTTTTTTTGTAGTAAAATTTTAAAATGTATCGAATTTCTTCATTAGATTCACTCATCTTGACAGTAGGAAAAACAAATGAAAATCACACATTCTCCTAATTTGAATTTGGAATTATCTTTCTTAAAATTTAAACTTTAATGATATCAAAACCAGCCAGATACAAATAGTACAGCTAAAGAGATTTTATTACAAGTTCATCCATACTATATGCGAAAAGACTTTTTCCCCAACCTGATAGATTTAGTTTATCAGCTGAATAGTCAGCGGTAAGCTGGTAAGCCACTGCTAAAAATAAGTGAAGATTGAATGTTTCAAAATGTTATCACCGTTCGAAAAAGTTGGGTAAGTATCGCAAAGTGAGAATAGCCGTTAGATTTAGCTAGTGAGCTTAACTATTCACCCTAGGGCATTAATTTTTTGATGATTCACTTTGGGGTACTTTTACTTTGCTCCTTTAGAATAGATGTTATCGTAATTAGTGGTCAATCCTTGTTTTTTTAGCCACCCTTTAATATTGATTCTACCTAATTAATTTTTAAGAATAATTTTGAACATAAATTCAAATAAGGACTTGTACTGGTTAAAGTCTATTAACAAACGGCTTCTTATAGATAACATTTTGAAGTTAGCAGTAAAACATCTAAGTCTCAATAAATTCAGACGGAATTTATATCTGCTGATAAAGTTTAATAAAGCTGTTTTGAAGCTGAAAATCGTTAATAATCCGTCTCTTTTTCACTAGGATACATCTATATGGTGCGAGTGGAATGGTTGTACTTTGGTAGATTCGTTTCTATCTCCACGGATTATGACCAGGGTTGCCAGATATTAAATTGCTAAGATAGATTGGCCAGACGGTTTACGCGATGCTTAATGTTCCGATTAAAATATTTGAAGTGACTGCAAGAGGAAGACGTTTTTACGATTTAACGTTCAATGAAATACGTCGGAACCTTATCAACAGAAGGTAGTGTTGAGGATAGCAAAATAAAACCTTGGGTACATTTCCAGCTCATCTATTTATTTATTTCTTAGTTCTGACAATATTTGAGGGTATGTAGAAGTGTACACGCAAAGATATATAAAAAAGAATTGGAATATTGTATGGCTAAAAAGGATTTTGCGGTGTGAGTCGCCAACTATTAACAGTGATATAAGTAGCGCAAAAACTAAATAAGTACTGAACTGTTATACTTTACTAAAAATAACTCTTAACATAGTTAGAGTTACCTACCTTTGCGTCTAAAATAAATCTATTTAACAACACTATTTTATAATATTCATAACTAGCTTTCACGCTACGGCTTCGCCCGCGTATACTACACAATTTTAGCTAATGCGAAAGTGTCTGCTATCGATAATCGACTTAAAGTTGTTCTCAATATTCAACTTTAGTTACAAAATAAATTTTTAAACGCACCATTAAAATTGGCCAACCAACCAATATGTCGAATTATTGTGACAGTTAAAATATCATTTCGTATTGTTAGAATCTAAAAACGGTCATATCTGAAACGGCTTTATGCTGTCGATTCCATTCGAGACCATTATTTGGATACGTTCTTCAACTTGAGATTTTATTTGTAAATTCGTATCAAGTGCTTAAATACAAAGGTATACCCTTGTACAAACTTTAATCCTCTATTTTAATGCCTTCAAGTCAACTTTCGCGCTAAGAGGATTTGTAATATTAGTAAGGGTATTTATAACAAAAAAAAACAACTTCAAAAAGGGTCTGATTATGGGATCCATGACAAAGTGACGGAACTCTTCAATTCTAAGGAGCAAATGAACGATACTTTATCGATGTATAAAATGAACAAGAACCGATGTACTAAAAATCAAGAAATAAACAAAAAATTTAACAAAATAAATCAACTTCAAAAAAAACTATTTGCACTAAAGAGTAAAAAAATAATTGCGTATTCTTTTAAAACTCATACGAGAATAAAATGTGAGTACAATTATTGTTATTGTTTGAGTCGGTGTCAGCCAAGGCAACAATATAACAATATACCAATTTTTTTACATTACACGTTTAAGTATGTATGTAAGTAGGTAGTTACAAACCCACATTGTTATTTAAACAACAAGACTTGTTGTTGTAAACATGGATGACATACACAAGTTATAATAACCTAATTGTGTTGTTGTTGTGTTGTGTTGTCAGTGTATTATTTATTTATTTATTTATAAATATAAATTTTCTTTGTCTGTCTCTGTTTACACAATGATAATTTGACAGAAAGGGGATATAATGAGCAATTGCACCGCTAGAATGCATCGTTGTTCAATAAGGGTAAAATCAAATTTAGCCATGATATCATGTCTGAGATCTTCGTTAAGCAGTAAGACGTGAGAATAAAGTACTTAAGTAATTACTCCTTATTGCTTTGACATAAAGTTTGAAAAAAAAATCATTTCAGCAAATCAAAGTTAAGTTTTTGCTTAGGTCAACCCTATCCAACACAGAGTTATTACCTTTTAACTTATTTCGTACCGAACACGTATAAATGACGGGTGCACAGTCAAAATCACATCGAGTTTCAGGTCACGTACCGCGGTGTTGATTCGTTGTATTATGTTCCGGTTCTTCTTAGTCGGCTAAAAGTATCAATCAGCATTTGCCGACGCCAGGACCATGTGTTGTTGCCGTAAATAAGAGCTATATTTGTTTTGGCTCCCTAGATTGAAATGGCAAGAACATACTAGTGATATCATTCTACAGAATCGGATTTTTTTACACAGTACGTCATGAAGGCCTAGACGGACGTACTTAGGACAAGTCCAAGACGTGCTCAGAAAAGGTCAGGTCAGGAGTACCCATAATCGACGAGCATGTATGAAAGGATTAATGAGAGCGGAAGAAGCGCAAGAGGTGTGTCAGGACCGTAGCAAGTAGAAAGATGTGGTCACTACCTACCCCATTGGGAAAAGGCGTTATGGTATGTATGTAGTATGTATGTACGTCATGACGACCTTTTAACAACTTTTATAAATTGTGAAGTAGAAGGGAGGAGAGGAAGAGGGAACCCAAGACGGGACATGAAACAAGTGAAGGATAGGATATAGCAATCGTCATGACATTTGCTATTCCCTTCACTTGGTTCGACATGTCGTATAGAAGTAGTTAAAAGCCATGTACTTTCCTACTGCTGGATAAAGGCCTCCATCATTGAAATTTAATCATCGCTACAATTAACGGGTGTTGGCTTAATCACCACGCTTGCTTATTGCGGGTTAGTGATCACAAACCCGGGCTATGTTCTGAAAACTCCGAAAACACACTTTGCCGGGCTCGACCTAGGATTTGAACCCGGGGCCTCCGGATTTTGGCCCGAGCTCTGTCACCACTCGGCCACGGAGGCATTCATGTTTGCCATGTCGTATAAAGAGGTGAAAATACTGGTGCAATCAGGGAGGAATGGCGGTTGCTTCGCCAACAGGAGCATAGTTCTCAAGTTGAATTATGAATTTCATAACTAAAGAGACCGTCGCGGTCGTCGTGGCCTGGGTAGTGGTAGCGTGCACTACAGCTTGAGATCGAGTAGTTCAGAGTTCAAATCTGGCCTCAACATCTTTGTGCCCTTTCCAAGTTTTTACGATATCTTACACGGATTTTTTATAAATTTATTAATCTCTAATCCATTTGTCTTTTTTTTTGTTGGGTTGTTATCGGAAGGCCTTTCATAAATAGAACAATTGGTTAAAAATATAATTCGAAGGCACCAAAACTCCCAGATATTGAAAGAGCATAATTTTGGATTTGCCCAAAACGCTTTCTACAAACTGCCGCTTGCAAATGACGTCATTTGCGATCTATTTTGTATGCGTAATATTTGTTCGGCAGGTATATTAAATTTTGCGTTTATGAATATATGTGGTTTCTCAACAAAAGTTTTTTTATTTACTTTACACTTTCAAAAATGGATTTTCCCACCCAAACCAACTAAAAGTTCCTATAGGGCCCTTTTTTAATGTTCTTTTTTTAACAATAAATCATTTTTAGAATCTGATGATGTAGTCGAATACCCTATGTCGTTTACATTTTAAATTAATATAGTAATAATGTTATTATTGGTAAACGAGAAATTAGTTTCGAAATTCCTAAGCAAATAAAACAACAACATTGTAAGTATTATATTTTACAAGTAGCAGCCAGAGGCGAAACAATAAACACAAAATCACAACGTATACACATAACTGTATATTACTATGCATGCATGCATGTTCCTGATATTTTTAATTAAAATTATTTCTTTTCGTTGCGATATAGTATAGCTGTCTGCAATCGTGAATGAAAAGGGGTCACCCTTCTGGTCTGACTCCCATGAGACAAGATGTAGCCTCGCTTGGTAGCAAATGTTTGATGAGAAAGTGATACATTTATATTTTATTAGCTGTCCGTCACCGGCTTCGCCCGCATAGATGGTTTTCCCCGTCAAAATATAGCCTAAATAAAAAAATATAGCCCTGATAATGTAGGTTTATCTTGGTGAAATAATTTTTAACATCGGTCCAGTAGTTTTGGAGCCTATTCATTACAAACAAACAATCAAATCTTCCCTGTTTATTATGATATTAATAGATATAACTGTAGATGATAAGATGATGTTATACTGGGTAATTTTGTTTGTCAATTAATAGCAACGATGGATGATTTACACGTCAACTTGAGAACAAGGTTCACCTTTGGGAGCCAGTCTGGTTAGTACTCTCTTCTTTGACTCTTTTACTACGAGTATGTTAGCAATTCGTTATCATTTCAATAACTGGATAGCCTGGTTGTAATGTGGAAGGCAATAAGAACAGTCTACTTCATAGTAAAATACTTGAAAAGAGGAACCGCTGAGTTTCCTGCAGTCTTCTCAATAGAATCGACTTTTCAATGGTGGTACATACTCGTACTAGTTTTAATACTAATTATTATTTAATTCTGTTAATGTCGTCGGGCTCTTGCCCGCAGACATTGGTTACAAGAGTACCTATATCTAGAGATGGATATCTGGAGATGGATTTATATAATTGGTATTGCGAACATATTATTATTAAAAAAAATATATGTGTTCTATGTGTGATTAACCGTAACGTGAGTAAGTGAACCCTGTCTTAGTTCTTAACGCCCACTGTTTGCGGTATTTTTGAATGAAAACATTTGACTGTCGCAATAATAACGCATCTTTTAATGATTTCCTCTTAGTCTGATAATATTATGACGTGGTATTAGAAGGAGAATTAAGCAAGATATGAATAAAGGATATCGCAAACGACGCAGCAATGAAATATTGCGCAGAACTCGTGTGAAATCGCTCGATCGCTCGCTTTATGCGGTTCCCGAGCTCTACTTGCATTTACATAAATATTCGTTTATCGGAACAACTCCGTGATTCAAGTGAAAATCTTGTTCGGGCAAAAAAAGGGAAGACAGAGGTTAAAAGACGCTCGGCTAGCTGAAATTTCACGCCGCAAGCAATTTCGACACCTTGATTTTTTATGTCAGGAGGGAGAAATCGTATAATTCTTTGATTAATGTTTCATGAGGAGCTCCGTTTGATACGCATCTGGTTTGCATTTGATTATTTATTCTGTTGATAATTTAATTTGAGAAAATATTACGCATTTCTTTTCCATTGTGATATTTTACATAAAATTCTTACTCATTTATTCATTTAATTAATAAGTAATAACGAACATTTCACACCAAGACTAATTTGCGAAAAAACACGGACAACCACGACGCAGATGGCTCGAAGAACCGGATGCCTTCGTTGGGAACTACGAGTAAATAGACCTTAAAGGCAAACGTGTATGTATGGGATAGGGAAAATTCCAATGACTAATTGGGATCAAATTATCACCTAGATCATCTCATCTCAATCTAATCTAAGTTTGTGATAGGAGTCAGGATTTCCTGACTCAGGAACTGATATGCTTACATATCATATTCTTAATTATTGTTATTGGTGTAGGTAACTACCTACGTATTTATATAGATTCCACACCCAGAACTAACACAAGTTCATAATTTAAATAATTATTGTCTAGGTAACAATCAAATTTATGACTCTCACCGCAATTCTCTGATCAATTCTGAAATTCTAATTCGAATCTTTATGAACGTGAATAACTTTCTGAGCGCTAATAACGAAACCATTTCTAACATCTAAAAGCCTTATCATGAAATATTAATTAAATCCCTCATAATTCCCTCTCGAGGCCGAATCCCAATTCAGAAATGTCTGATTCCCCAAACCGACCTACTTTATCCAAACGAAATTCAATTACAAGCGACAAAGAGTAAAAGTCGTGTGTCCGGAGTCCTCGGTAAAATAAAATGGCATCTAACTAAGGACGTTCAATACCAGCTCGGTTCTCCTGACGCGCCGGTAATTGGAGAATAGTTTCCAGATATGCGTACAGCAGAAACTTTTTCTTAAAAGCGCCATTGTAAGGGGAATTGGCTACATGACTATTCTTTAATGTGGTATCAAAACCTCTGAATCATAGAAAGAGTACCGCAAAAATATTCCAAAAGCACGAACGATTTTAAAAACTCATTTTTCAGACTTTCCCAAAACACTCCCTATAAACTGATGTTCTATTGTGACGTCACTTTGTAGTTTCAGTTTTATTTTTATGCGTCCAGCAAAACATTATGATCGGCAGCGTTAGGTATCATGTTTTGGGACACATTGTATATTTTTATTGAGTTTTAAAGAATAGGCATGCACATTCATTTTTGAAAGGCCAAAAAAATAAAAATGAATAAGGCAACGCACTGAAAGTTTACATCTATTTTCTCCCTTTTTAATAATATTAAATAAATGCTAGAATTCGATGATATTGTCATCACATCTACCCAATTGTAGGTAGGACTGTGAGTTATGACTTTTAAAAATTCCTTCATAGGGAAACAGTTCCTTTTTGAAATAAATAAATCAAATCAATCTACTACTTACTTCAACGATCAGTAGGCACACATACAGAGAGTAATTTTTGTGTAAGTTCTGGTTATATTCTGTGTAGTCTGAATGAGAGAGCAAACCAGCGTATGCCGAGTAAATGCTTAGCTTTGTATATTTGTTGGTTAATACTCGTAGCAATGAACCTTTTTTTAGCGATTTTAGTCAGCATATTATTCTTTTGTGAATAAAAGGGGAAATAAAGCATTGTTTAAATGCTAAAAATTAAATTCTACAGTCAAACATTCTGAACTATTAAACAGAAAACAAAATAAAAGCTTCCAATACTGGGTTTTAGCTAGGTAGCTGAAAACTTAACAAATCGAATGAAATACATTTCTTGGTTCTAGTAATTTTGTCCCGCCATCTTAAAAGCCAATATTAGATGCTCCTCACGTATTTATAGATTTGAAACGTCATTCAATTATCCGGCGCTTTTGATGTCAATTCTCTTTATCCTAGCACTTAACTTACTACTCTCGTAAACTGAAACGGTATTCAAAGTTGAGAAGGCCTTTCATTTATCTTAACTTGAAAATAGACCAATAATAGGCAAATTAAAAGCTTAATAAAGACTGAATAATATTTATTGACTTTCCGAATTTAGAAGTTGGCCTCATGCACACAATAACATGGTCCAGGGATATACAATTTTTTTTAAATAACTTAAAAAGTACTGGCCTTACAAAAAGCTATTAATGACAGATTATAAAAACATTATTAAGTTCCTTTTTGAAATTCAAATTTGTTTAGAAAAGGTTTTGTTTTAAGATGAAATTCGCATTAATTGAATTTCTTCCAAAGAAGTAAATCTTCACGAACTTCTAACTTGATTAAAACTCCATAAATTTCTATAAATCTTTGTCAAACGCATCTCCGGTGTTCATTTAATCATGCGACGTAGACACTTGACCAGGAACGAAATGTTAAGAGCAGTGGGTATGATTCAAGCTGAGGGTGATATAACGCTCTGACTGGCCATGAGGACCAGTCAGAGCGTTATATCCAGGCTTTGGTCACGTTATCGAGTCACGGGGGAAGTGGTGGAACGGCACCGAGGACCTCAACGCATTACAACACATGTACAGGACCGATGCATAGTAAATGCTGCACGAAGTCAACCAAATGTAACGGCGATGCAAATAGGTTCAAAGGCTACAGAGAGAGTATGGTTTCCTGGTAAGCGGTCAAACTTTGAGAAGACGACTGCATGAAGTCAACCTACGTGCTCGTAGGCCACTTCGGGTACCAGCGCTAAGGAGAGGCAATCGAGGAAGAAGATTACAATGGGCTATTGCACACGAAAACTAGAACCATTCTCAATGGTCACTTGTGCTTTTCACTGGTGTATCCAGGTTTGGATTTCATCCTGATTCGCGAAGAGTACGTGTTTGGAGAGAACCTGGACGTTGGAATCGACTGCAGCACCCGCAACAAGTTCATGCATATCAAGGTGGCACGATTATGGTTTGGGCAGGAATTCGTCTCGGCGGTAGAACGGACCTCGTTTGGATACAATACAAGGCAATATGACTGCTCTAAAATACCGAGATGAGGTGCTAGAGCCTGTAATCTTGCCCCACAGACAGCAAATGGGACAAAATTTCCAGCTAATGCACAACAACGCCAGTCCACATACGGCGCGTATCGTTACAAGTTGGTTACAACAGCATGATATCCAAGCTTTAGACTGGCCTGCACAATCCCCTGACTGAAATCCTATCAAGCATGCCTGGGATATGCTTCAGAGAAGAGCTCTTAGGAATGTCGCTGAAGATATTGTTCATGAAAACCAGCTTTTCTTGCATCTTAGCAGGACTTGGGACAGTGTTCCACAACAGGATATTAACCGCTGCAGATGTGTGAGGAGAGTCTTAGGTGGTTACACGGATTATTAATGTTAAGTTTTCAACAGTTTTTGTAAAACAAAATAGTTGTTTTGTTTAGGTTTTGATGTTTCAAAAATAAAGTTAAGATTGAAATTTTGTCTGAGCTTTTCCTCTTCTTTTAAGTTTTTTTAAATTTAACTTTATCTAAAAGTTTGTGTATCAGAATAGATCGGCTATTAAACAAGGTTTATTTTAATTAGTAGGTGTCTTAGCAAAAAGTTAATAGAATTTTAGTTATTTAGGTTTAATTGAAATATCCCTAGATCATGGTGATGTGTGTAAAGTAAAGTTTGTTTGAAAATTTTTGGTATTGTGTTTTTGTATATTAGATTTAAAAAATGAACCCTATTACCTACTTGAAACCCTAATTGAAAAGTTTCGCATAATTCAATATTCAGTATCCATAAATAAAATATGTAGGTAACTACACACATCAAAAGTGTCTAGGGATCAACATATATTTTTGCAATAACTTTTCTCCTGATTGATATTAATTAAAATTTTCTTTAAGGATTCATCAAATAAAGTGTTTTCGTTTGTCTACAGTAACGATAAACCAAGTCACCTTTGCATTAATAAAGAAATTTGCCATTTTCCTAATAAAGGGATTTTTGACATTTGAACCACTAACATTAAAGTTCGAAAAAAAGACTGAAATAACAGTTTTCTTTGAAATTTTATTGGGTAACTTAAACAATTAATAATCCGTGTTTCTACCGCGAACACTAACAACACAAGAACATCGGTTTGGCATACTCAAAATGAGTTCATCCAAATCACGCTGTGGAATGGCCGCCCATGTTCGTTGCAACAACAAAATAAGGTCTGCTTGCGACTGGATGGGTATCCAGTCGCAAGCATATTCGGCAGAGCTCTTCTCTGTAGCATATCCCATGCATGCTCAATCGGGTTCAAGTCTGGCGACTGAGCAGGCCAGGGCAGGACATTGATATTAGCTGCGGCGAGAGTCTGTCTTACAACTCTTGCGGTGTGCGGTCGTGCATTATCATGCATTAACTGAAATAAGGGACCGATTTCCACTTGTAGAGGAACGATGACGTCTGATACAATCGTCTCAGCATAAATTTGAGCGTTGAGGTTGCCTCTGATCCAAATCAACTCAGTTCTTCCGCCTATCCAAATACCCGCCCATATCATGATGGTTCCACCACTATAAGGGTGGACTTCCTGGCAGATTTTAATCGCTGTTGGCGTCCAGGGGTTCTCCAGTGTCGTATACGTCTTGTATCCGGTCTCATAACAAAACGAGACTCATCAGAAAAGCACACGAAACGCCATTGTTCTTCTGCCCAATTTCTGTGTTCAAGAGCCCATTGATATCGAATCCTACGATTGTGCATTGCTATAGGTGGTACCCTTAGCGGTCTTCGGGAATGAAGGTTCACTTCATGCAAGCGGTTTCTGACTGTTTGGTCGCTAATTAAGTTCCCTGAAGAGTGATGAAGCCTCACGGCTAACATCATGGCGGTTATTGTTGGAGCTCTTCGAGTTGTGATTTGAATGTATCGGTCTTGTCTCCGTGTGGTGCAGCGATACCGTCCTCCATGGTGCTCAGCCACGGTACCAGTGCTTCGGTAACGTGTCCAAAGTCGACTGATAACACTCTGACTTGTATTCAGAGCTAAAGCCACAGTACGTTGCCGGGAACCAGCTTCTATCATTCCCACGGCTCTGAGCATTTCTTCCCTGCTTAAATGACGTCGCCGCTCCATAATAACGTTGGTTAGTAGGGAAACAGTAGCACTAATAATATCTTCAATGCGTTGTATGTTTTTATAGGAAAAATATTGACAGCTGATTTTCATCTTTTACTCGAATTTGATTGACAGTTCCTGTTTCAAATTATGAAATGCACCAAAAAGGATCCATATAAATTTATAAAATCATAAATTTATTACAAAGCCACATCTCAATCTCAAGAAATCCGCATAAAAATGCTTGATCCCTAGACACTTTTGATGTGTGTAGTTTGTAATGATTCTCGTCGATATCGCATCAAGTTTTCTAATCAAATAGAGTGCGATAATCTACAACACAGCACAGGGGCAGGGCACATAGCGCGCAGAACTGATGGCCGTAGGGGCAAGAAAGTTCTAGACTTGAGACCGTTTCAGGACAGGGGCAGCGTGAGACGCCCGTCTGCAAGGTCGACGGACGACCTGATAAAAGTGGCGGGATTCCGGTGGATGCAGACCGCCTGCAATCGGTCGCTATGGAAATCGGTGGAGGAGGCCTATGTTGTAATGTTATTAATTTTAGCCTCCTTATGGGAGGGAAAGTAAGTAAGTTTTGCTAGAAGGTGCAAGCGAAAGAAAGTAAATAAGGTAACTGATGAAATTTAAGTAAGCAAATCAGAATGAAAAGTAATTAAATAAGAGTATGCAAGCTAGGCATAGGGCGTTATCCCAGAGGGGGAGTAACCTAAGTTATGTGAGGGTTATCTTAAAAAGAAACAAATATTTTAAAGTAAAAACAGGAAATAAATTTATTCGGATATTATCCTTATAATCTAAAATAAGTTAGGTACTACAGGAAACCATGTGGCCTGAATTCAGGCCTGGGGTTTGATACCCCGGCCGAGTATGGAACTTCAGTTGAGCCAAGATCACAAGTTAGTAGGATTAAATATAAATTAGTAAATTGAATGTCCTACGGGGTTTAGTATGGTTAATATTGTTAATAAATTATTCCCTAAAGGCTCCCTGGTATGAAAATAAATTCCGACCACACGGCTTCTACAAAGAGATGCCCTAAGGCTTTAAAAATACACTTATAAACTTTGGACTTAGCTCTCCGAGGAGCAGTCCAGGGTTCGGGCTGGCTTGGTCGGTAACAATATATACCATTAAATTAGTTACTACTGTGAGGCTTTGAATTTAAACTAAATGGAAATCTTTGTACTACAGAGGCTTTGATGATACAGGGATTAGCACGTGGTGTAGTACGTGGTGTAGTACGTGGGGTAGCACGTGGGGTAGCACGTGGGGTAGCACGTGGGGTAGCACGTGGGGTAGCACGTGGGAGGTCCACGCGGTGTCCACGCGGTCCTGGGACGGCCTGCGGCGACCCTCGGTTCTCCCTCGGGGTGCACCACCGATGGGGAACCGGCGCTCGCCACTTCTTGAGCCGCCACGTTAAACCTCCTGTCAGAAGAAGAGCAATATAAGAAACGGATCGCACACTTTAGAAATGGGAGACCATGACGGGGTTCTACACGCGTTTGGGGAACACAACCTAACCTATACACTATGGGCCCTACGTAAAATAAAGGTTCAAACACTCACCTGTCGGAGGACAATGGTGACGCGTAGGCTGTCTACGCCAATTTCAACTCCTGGGCACGTGGCGGGTCAGGAGCACTGTAAAAACAATTTATTTTAGAAGGAGTCACGCAACAAGCGCCTACCGCCTGCCGAAGCATCAAGACGGCGATCGTGGCTACTTACCTTTTGCAGGAAAACTGGCCTACAGACTTTTGTCTGCCTGATGTCAACTGCGGTGCTGGCCTGCTGGGGCGCGTCGGCGACGGAGTCTGCTGCTCTTTACTTTCGGGTGACTGGCTGAGGTATGGCTGGCGTCCGGCCTCCGCTGAATTTATAACCTCCCCGAACCAAGCGTCTCGGAAGTCGCGCCATAGACAATCTAATAATCAAGCCAGTTGTCAACCCGACACGTTCCAAAACTCGATGCGATGCGTTCGAAAACGCATAAACAATACAGGGCGAGTACACACCCTTTGCTAGAAAGTAGTATAAAAACACATCCACCGATGTGCGTGAAAATTACAACGTTACAATGTTCAGCAGTGGACGTCTTGTGGTTGCGAATGACAATGATGATGGTGGATCTACAACATGTTATTTGTTAATGTTGTGATTTTATATCTGATATACTCGTAGGTCTATTGCAAAGAACTTTGTACTAAGTTTAATAGTCTCCAAATGTGTATGTTTCGAGTTTTAATAAAATATGAAATTTTTGCTTATTGGGTTTTTTGTAAAGCATGCTATGACCAGTATCAGCATCTTATTATCTATATTACAGAATGCAATTCTCTCTTCTACATACACAACATGATAAAATTGAATGACAAAGGTATATATTTTTAAATAACATTAGTTTATAAATTGATAGTTAGTAGTACCATATTATTGGTATTAGCAATGTTTTATACCAATAGAAATTTAAATTTAAACTTATCTCAAATTCAAACCTGACTCAAATCATTAGGTACTTAACTCAAGTTATTACAGTTATTGATAAACTAATTTAATTTACGCCAAAACATTCTCAAGTTTTGTCTCATCTTTGGTATTTCTTTGAGAAATAACAGAACTTACTCTTACAAAAGTTGTTAAGTATTTAGGTAACTCGATTTCTAATAACCGGAATTGGAGAAAATTATTTACAATTTTAGGTAATTTTTTTTTTATTATTGAAGTGGAAGTGTTGATGATAAAATAGTCGCTATTTATAGTTTTATCTTCTTATTTTTTTGTTCTAAGTAATACGAGTACACAATATCTCGGGTTTTTGTCACGTAGTCAGAGATAAATGTGTTTGTTTTATTTTGTACCCAAAGGGTGTTTCAAAGAAGGTGCGGGATTAACACGCACGCGGATAATTCACGCACGCACAAGCGCGGGCGGGGCAGTGGGAGGAAGTGGAAACCCCGCGTGCGTAATAAAACCCGCGCGGGTCCCGCGCCTTGTAAAAACCCCTAAAGTATTTGGTTCGTTCGCTCATAACTATTTTATGTGTGAGCAATCCGCTCTTCATACCTTTTGATTTGTCCATAATATTGACTACGCATATTTAAACTCTGAAGTTGATGCTTTTCACGATAAAAAATACTGCAATTATTCGACGGAAAGTAGGTAACAGTGGTTAGCATTTCATCAAAATCATGTGTGTTAATAGTCGTATTAATACAGCCACAACCTTTTATTTAATTACCGCTTCACACGGGTGCTAAAATCTGTTTTCATAATAATTGCTTTGAATGGTTTCAAAATGTTTTTTATCATAATTCAAAAGTGTGTATTTTAGTTCTTGTATTTTAAGAATACTTAGCTACCTAAAGTATGATTTCATCAAATATTAAGGCCTCTTCAAAAAAATGCAACTCAGCGGCTATCTATCAAAGCTGCCGATTCCCCGAACCTCTTGAACCATAACATTTATTAAACTACCATTAAGTCCGGCCGACGTTCGGAAATAATTAATCGACGCATCTCTATGGAAATTGTAGGCAAACGCGACTAAAGCAGGTTATCGCAGAGGCACACGACATAGGGTATTAAATCTTCTAAAATCTTCTGTCTATTTACTAGGAACGACTGATTAGAATGAAATAGAATATAAAACATTTATTGTCACGTTGACACTGTTGATTTACTTATTAATAAATGCATGGTAAACATTGACTCGTCTTTAACTAAGAATTCATTTACAACATTGCGGATTTCATTGTATAAATAGAACATCATTTCTTAAACTACTTAATTATTGGCATAAAGATAACAATTTCATTCATGATCGATTATAAATTATCAATTTGTTTGATTATAATGTAATAAATTATAATAATATGAAAATTATGATGCCTTACATATATGTATTTCTAATTTAGAGCGTCCAAACATACAACAACATTGCTATCCTATTGATAGTAAGCTTAACACAACGTAGTCAAAATTAACACTAAAATTCAAGGCCCATGTTTAAATAAAAGCTCGGATTCCTGCCCTGACGTTTCGGTATCGAGTAAGAAACTGTTTTAATAAATCCTGTAAGTATTTAGTAAAAAATATTTCGATACTTAAAATTAAACACATACATACATACCATCACGCCTTTTTCCCAAAGGGGTAGGCAGAGACCACATCTTTCCACTTGGTACGGTCCTGACACACCTCTTGCGCTTCTTCCACTCTCATTAATAAAACACAGGTTACAAAAAAATTCGAAAGTGTCTATGTGCGCCGTGGTATGTCAAATACCACGGCGCTGGTTTTCAATGGTCACCTTAGTGTTAACTAACGTTGCTTAGGATAAAATAATATCATATTTGGCATTAAATAACAACTCAAAAAACTTTCAATTAACTTTATTCAATAATGAATAAATAAGTGTATAGCTATAGCATAGGCGTGCCAATTGCCCGATGAGTAATTTACATTAAACAGTAGATTGCATAATTGGTCTCCCAATTTAAGTAAAGGTACAACATTAAAGCTTGAAACATTCTTTATTCCAAAATTTGGCTTTAACCATCATTTTGTTTATCGATTTTCCAGAAATTGCTTGTATTGTTACTATATTGAATGGCAACGATTGTTCGGTTTCGAATATGATTTCCTTTAAATTCAAATATTGAACACAATGGGAAGCTTTTCAACATAGAAGTTAAGAGACCAGAGTACGGAAAATTCTCGAGAAATTATTGCCCATATCGCTTGACATATAACGGTAACGAACAATATAGCCACGTGTTGTTTATGTTATAAAGCAAAATACACAAAACCACGTAAAAATAGACAAAGGCTGACATATAAACAGATATTACATTTATTGTGACGCTTGTTATGTATGTGCTAGAAAAACAATCACTTCTAATGTTATGTGCGTGGCATATTGGAGTATGGGTCTGTTGTCTGGCGTCCTCACTACGCAACGCATGTTTTAAGAATGGAACGGATTCAGAAGAGGTGCTTATTGCATTTGACATCTGCACAGGGTAAGACAAAAACGGCCAAATCTTACGGCGACAGATTGAAGTTATTCAAAATGATTGATCTGGGAAAAAAAACGTGATTGCTGGATCTCATTTTCTTCCTTAGGCTCTCACATCCAAAATTAATTGCCCGCAACTACTAAGTCTAGTCAAACTTAAAATTCCCCCCCGCTACCCGCGCGGTAAAATAAAAAAGCTTTTCTCACTGCCCCATCGACAAACAAACATGGAAAGGAATTCACCGGTTCCACGGCTTTGTAACCTCTATAACAAGAACAGTGATGCTCTCGATATATCAGATTGTGTACGCAAGAATCGTAGAATAATTTATGAAATTATACAAAATAAACAACATAAAAGAAAGAAACAAGGCCTTATCTATCTGTAGTTGCTACTTTTTATGATTTAAATTAATTAAATTATGAATAAGTCATAAATTATAAATTACCAATGTTGAATATATTTGTGTTACTATCTACTAAACACATTACATGCTGTGTTTGTCTGTAAGGTTGTGCTCTTAGATTAGGTTAATTTACTGTCTGTATCTTCTACACATGTAATATTGTAACAACTGTTGATAAACCATATTAAATAAATAAAGTAGAAAACATACGCTTAGAATTGCCCTGAAGTAATCGACCTTATTACAAAATATTACTCGAGATTTCTATTTATTCTGTGAATTGTACGAAAAAAATATAATATATAGAAGAATCGTTCACTAAACTGCCGGTGATCGCAATAAACGGGTTGACTTGGGATCTACGGACCTATTCAGACTTCAGCATTAATATTGGATACCCACTCAATTGTAAGGTTGCAATGAATAGCCTCCGTAAATTGTTTTAAATCATGGTTATCGTACATTCAGGTGTTTATAACAAGATGCCGCCCACCGCGATGTCGCCTCGACTTACTAGTAAGTGACGCGCCTTAGAATGCACCACATTGGAGATTTTTACAAGAAGCAAGGTTCTGTAACCTAACCTCATAAATAACCCTTCTGGCTGTGTTGTCAAAAGGTTCACTTCTGATACCTAAACTCATATTACTAATTACATTTAACTTCACTTCAATTTTACGTCGTGGCCTAAAATTCGCTACTGCTCGGAACTCGTGTGGTCCAGAGTTAAAATCTGGCCTAAACTAAATTTGTATTCGTTGTTAAATTTGCGACTAACTCCGATGATGAAAAAAACCGCTGAAAAACCAAAGCAACTCGGATGAGCGGAAGGCCTATTTACCTACCTTAGTTTATAATAGGCTTGGTTGGTTGGGATTCTACGTGCTCCATTCACCATGACGGCAGCAGTGAACTTGCCTCTGACTACCCCGTTTGGGATCAAGCCGTGTAAGTATGTATAAAAATTCACTGGTCGTTTTATCTCAAAAATAAAGTCCAATTACCTCAACAAAAATCCTTGCTGTGAAAAAGGCTACGTTCAAACCCTACCTTGGTTTACTGAGCTGAATTTTGTTGCCTGACCATTGACAGAATGCAACCGCTCCCATTGTTTTATAACAAAATTTAGTGTTTAATCTTACGGGTTTGGGTCCTAGAGTTTTAACATAACCCCTCAGTAACCCAAAAATCGTAACATCTAGATTCACATTGCCAGGTATTGTGAAATCCAAAAATGATTTTTGCTACGGAAACATCACTTTTTTCGGCATGAAAAGAATAATCCCTTTGGCAGAAACATGACGTATTTTTACAACGAATTATTTCTGCATCCTACTAGTAGCTACATAGAGAACTATTGAAAATCAACAAATGCTATTTTTCCTTGGTCCCTGAAGATCGCAAGATTTTGCTTTGTACAAACAAAACACGACGTAATAAAATTGTTTGCATTAGAAGAGGACCGGAAGCATACATACTCGCTTTTATTAAAATATTGTGAGGTTTACTCGTATATACTGACTTTATTGTAGGATTATTATTGAATGCTTTATGCAAGGGAATGAAGACATTATCTTAGTCTCATGTCAGCATATAATAAAACAGTAACCGGAAACTGTAATTTGCTCAATCGTTTGCTATGTACAAAGTACATGTAAGTATGCATGATAATATATGTAAATATAGAATGGAATTTAATGCAATTTGTTTAAATGTGCCAGCATCGCGTGAAAACTACGCGACTAATTTTTTTTTTTTTTTGGCCTGTTGGCGCAATGGCAGCGATCCTGCCTGTAGCGCCAGAGGTCGTGGGTTCGATCCCCACCCATGACAAATATTTGTGTGACGAACATTTGTATTTGTTGTGTGACTGGGTGTTATTATCTGTTATATGAGGGTTCCATTGCAGTTTTGAATCTAATGTGATTCCAAGAGAAACTGTTGTGTCAACAAGCTTCATAGCATTACTATATATTCTTAGATTAATGTGGTTATCTTGGACATTAGACCACTTAAAATTAAGACATTTAGTCTCTTTTGCATTAAGCTGTAGATTATTTATTGTGAACCATTGTAAAACCTTTGAAGAACGTCATTTACGTTATCAAAAAGGTTTTTATTTCTGTCAGTTTCAAAAACTAAAGATGTATCGTCTGCAAACAATACAACATCACAACTATCTTTTAAGTAAAAAGGTAAATCATTGATATATATCAGAAACAGGAATGGACCTAGAACAGATCCTCGAGGGAACCCCATTTTAACTTGCAATCCTATAGACAGTACCTACACTGTTAACATCAACTTTTTGAGCTCTTAAACGAAGGTACGAAATTACCAAATCTAGAGCATCTCTTACCCCGTAAAAATCAAGCTTGCATATATAAGTGTATCGCGATTAACGCAATCAAAGGCCTTGGACAAGTCACAGAAGACGCCAAAAGCGTTCTGTTAATCCTTTAGGTATCGAGATATATTGTAAAAGGACAAATTTCTATTTGTATCGATAGTATGAGTAAAATACATAAAAATGGAGTGGATCAAAAGTGGAATACTGACGCTTTGCTCGATAACAAAAAGCCCTTAAATATAAATCAATAAATATGCGCTAGACAACACACCTCTTGTAATGGTCTCGAAGTAGGGATTAATATTCCTGTGTTACGAGCTACCACACAAGGAAATGAGCCAGGGGCGTCTCCCAGCACACCCAGACCCAGACCGGGAATCGAACCCGGGACACCAGGGAAATCGAGGTGAGAAACCGTGCTACAGCGCACTACGTCAATCGTGTCGTCGAACCTTGTCTTTAATCTAGACCCGAAAAAGTGTAATTTTTACAATTAATGCTAACCTCCATTATCTAGTTGGCTTAGCAAACGGGTAAGATAATACGAAATACGTTGATTAAGTTAACAAAGGCGGTTACAGGGCCATAATTAATGCGGCGACGACTGTACATCCGCGCTGGTTGGAAATGTCAGACAATTTCTTTCAAACGTTTTAAAGGTGCTGATAGATTTGAGCATTCACTTGTATCAGAACATCAAACATAAGTCGTTTTAAAATTTACGTATAAAAACCAAGCACATTGCATGAACATGTTTTTAGATTATTTGCTTATTTCGAAAAAACGTTACACTACAACGTGATGGTCTAGCAAATGCTCTAGTCTATACCCACCTAAACATTTCTTATGCTGTACAAAAAGCAGATCAAGTTGTTATAGAACCAATTTTAAACAACGCTCATGTATACCGTACCATGAATTTACGTCGACGATAGTTGCTCGCTACCGTCTGTAGTAACGTTATATATTTGTATGGGATTTCGGTTCAGTGTCTCATTCAAGTGATAGGAACTAAAAATGACACACAAGTTGCTATTTTTTAACTTTTGTAGTTTACGTGACGTAAACTCAAGGTAAAGGCTCTGCTTTTGAAATAATCATAAAAAAATACCTACATATTTTTGTTATCACCAACACACATCAAGTACTTAATAACAACCTAATGATTTGTGTATTTGCCAATAATAAGCATAAATACAATAAATAATGTTATGATAATTTCAAAATAAAATATGTGGACAATTTGAGCGGCAGAGTTATTTGGTAAGAAAAAAATGAGAACACCATAACCATATCTGTGTGAATCGTAAACTAATTGAATAGGTCGAGTTTACTTAAATCACAATTTTCGGAATCAACTTCCCCATAGCAAAACGCGTCTTCAGACAGATATAACTCCCAACAAATAACTTTATACTTTGTTATAAGCCAGCCCCTAAGAGGCCTGAAGTTTTTCAATTAGAATTAGTTCTGAAACAAAACACTTGATTAATCGTTCAATTTGTAACGTCAACTGGCTCTTCAGTGTTTAATATCATTAAGGGTTTGTACAGTAATTATTTATTAGCGCGTATGTAACTGACGCGTAATTAAACACCTATCACGTGCCGAGATGTGTGTGACTTAATTAAAATTAATTTGACGAAACGTTATTTACGTTATCAGGTCGTACGCGTGTCATCTTATCAGGAGCTTCGGAAATAGTTAATTGTGAGGTGCTTCCAATAGCTATTCGGATTAGCAATCTGAAGTGGTTATGAACTGCTTACCTTACTTATCACAAATGCTGGAGAATCGATAACCTACCTACCTCACTCTACAGACGTGGTCTTGAATGAAAAGGCGTCGGCAAACGTAGTGTAGGGGCGATGGTGTATAGCGAGAGAGCTCTATTTTTAGGAATGAAGTTATACAGGTATGATGATACTGATCAAACGCTCGCCAATACATATACAAAAAATACGACAACTTCAAAAAGTTTCTACGCCGAAGACAAGCCGGGCCTTTTTGACTGAACTGTTGACGCAATGTTAGCAGTCCTGCCTTTACTCGTAGCGCTGGAGCCTGTGGGTTGCATCCCAAACCCATGACAAACATTTGTGACGAACATTTTTTTGTTGTGTGTATGTATTAAGAAATATTCAAGTATGTTTATCAGTCCCTGACATCCATAGTATATGACCACGCTTAGTTTGGTGTGTGAGTGTCTCAGATATTTATACATATTTATAACACCTAGTGTTTTTGTAGCTATTTTATTTATTTATTTAGGTTTGCTTACAGCTAAACATGTACAACATTTATATAGATCCACTTAATATCTAGGACATACATGTAAGCCTTTACAAGCAAACACAACATTTTTGAGAATAAAATAACAGGTATACCTACTAAAATTTACAGTTAAACATATAATTAAGAAAAAATGTCGTCACGATGGTCGTAGTGCGCTGTAGCGTGGTTCCTCACCTTGACTTGCATTGTGTCCTGTGTTTGATTTCTGGGGGGGGGCATTTCAAGAAACGATTCTAGTAAATTGACTCGGGTCTGGGTGTGATGGGAAACGCCCCTGGCTTAATTCCTTGTCTTGTACCTCGTAACGCAAGGATGTTCATCATTACTTGGCGCATATTTATATTTTATTTTATAACATTATGTGAGTTCACAGTGGCAAGAGTTCATAGTGTATTATCAGTGATGATTTTTACATGATAACTGTATCGATAGTGGTCATGGACTTAAGTTGTCAGCAAAATTATCCGTACACGCTCTTACTTTTAGACATTATGGTCTCGAAACGATAATCTAGAGTTATATGGACTTCAGTAGCCCAATAGTCTCTTGGGACAGCTATGTTACTCGGCAATTAAGACGCATCGGCCATAGCAAACACGTACCCGCGTAGGTCAGGCCGTAGCTTAGTAACGTTATTGATTGTAGGGATAATGGTGGGGATCTGTTGCTAGTCTGAACAAAACAGAATCAATCAATCCTTTTCTCATTAATGAACAAAACAAACTGCTAACAAATGAAACATTTTGAAACTGTCAAGAGGGTTTGTATAGTAAACGACTAATTAATTTAGTTTTTTCATTCCCACAATCAAGTCTGTTATATTTTGTTACTATTATGATCACAGAAAGGTTTTAACAGTATTTTTAACGATTTGAAACAAGACATCTACTTTCTCCAAATATGGTCATGTCAAAGACAATTTAATTGTAGTGGTGAACGGGACTCTCAGAAACCCACATTTTGTCGAGTGTATCAGAACCTTATGCGTGGATGGTGAATTGGTGAGGCTCGTGTCGTCAGGGTTACAATTTTTAGCAACTGGTTCGTCTCAACTGAATTGTCGAAGATCAAATTTCTCATAACTTAACCCTTTTATTGCATTGTTACTCCAGTTATCATTTTTTTTTGTTTTTTTCATCGTGGCCTGTCGAAAGTGGGTTAAGCCGACCTTGACTGAAAGTAGCTTCATTTGAACTCCTTAATTGCCCCCTTAAGGGCTTAGGCCCGTATTCTAGAATCGTACTCAAGCACTGATCTGTACTTGAGTAGAGATTTCAAAACGTCAGTTCATACAAAAACGTCACTCAGATCTCTACTCAAGTACCGATTTTGTTTTAGAATACGGGCCTTAAATTGAATAAACGATAATTAATCATGACTTAGCAGTATAACGTTTGAGGCAAAGGGTTTTTGATATTCTATTATTATCGCGAATTCGATTAAACATTAAAGGTTCTTTTGTGCTATAACATAAAGGTTCATAGATTTTAACTCTAAATAAAGCATTAATTATAAAGAACAAGTAAAAATTGGTAATTAATAAATAAATTGTGTTACAGGTAACTTACATCAAACTAATTATCTTACTTATTGAAATTAATTTTACGTTTACTTCTCGTAATTTCCTTCTCCAAACAAAAAAAATCTGTTAACAATCGTATCTAAATATTAATTTTAAACATATACTTACCTGAACCATGAGTTCATTTCGTTAGCGTCTGTATTAAATTATTCTTATGGGATTTTGTGACAGCGCCTATAATAAACAGAATTAGAACTAGAAATGACATTCAAGATGCTGTAGTAAACCGTCATAGTTTAAGTAATAAACATGAGTTAGCATAATGATGTTCACGCTAGGTTTGGATCTTCTGATGACTAGCAGAGATTGCTTTTTGATCCTACTTCGATCTACAAAACTATAAATCCTGCACATTTTGTTTCTTTGACTTTGGGAATGAATTAGTTGATATAAAAATTCTTACTGATCCGAAAAAACAAAGTATGATTTTGAATAATTATTCAGGTCACGTGTTCTTCGCGCATGTAGTGGCACATATGGCATCGTGCGATCTTCGTCAATATCTAAAATGCGGAAAGCAGCGCAGATCTGAAAAATATATTCTCTGGCACCGTTAACACGTGTGTTTAATAATATATACTTACTGTTACTTTATGTATGTACTATGAGAGGTTCTCGAACTAAATTTCTTGTTAAAAGACCCAGATATAAATAATGTTAATGTATCAATACAGTCAATCATCAAGAAGAGAGTAGAATAGAATAGAATAGAATAGATTTATTTTTCCAAAGAATTTTTGTCCACTTTTCTAATGTAGCTATCCTACTTAATTATAGACAAATGTTTAATTGACGAACTACTATTTTACACAGTAACTACACTAGGTAACATATTCGTAGTAGGATCCTATAATATACGATAATAGTAACGTCTAGGTTAGTAAGACAAGTAAAACAAGCTATTAATTTTACTTCTCAGGTTAAACTCAAATAATTGGCGGTATACAAAAATAAAGAGAGTCTTTACCTCCCGTGCTAGTCAAAGACTGTGTTACGGCAAGGTAAGATTCTCGCTCCAGTATGATCAACTTAAACTCAATATCTTTAAAGAGCATACGCTCATTAGGATTGTAATTTTGCGATACACAATAGATGATAGATAAGAAGTCGCCAGTTGGTGTAAACAAGTAGTATACGCAAAAAAGAAAGATACAATAATTAAGCATAGCATTTTGAGTAACACTGTTGACGTATCGATCTCCTGCCAGTAGCCTATTGCAAGCCAATGGTCTTTCACTATTGTGCCGACTCGTTACGTAGGGAGATTAGGCACACACAGTGTACATGTATGAGTTCGCATATAAGCTTTAGCAGAATTATAATATACCAGACTATTACCAACTTTACTGTTGTCTCATTTCACTGCCATCCCGAATGGTTATAGTGGTGACCCGACGCTGGACCAACAAAATGGCATCTCCGGGCAAATTGTGTATCAGTGCGTCGCAAGAAGTCTCTACCAGCACCGCCGTCATATTCCATATTCCGGAATTCTGGAAGGATCAGCCCGTCTTTTGTTTGCCCAATTTGAAGCAGCATCGCACTACAAAAGCAAGCCGTCACAGATTCTTTGGATCTAGATAAAGTGAGTCAGATTGCTGCTAACAAAACTTTGGAAACCGCAAACAGTTAACGAAGTCTCCGCAACATATAGACGACAGCGCAAGCGAAGGTCATCATCAAATGTTAGCGTCATCAAGCGTGATCCCCAATTCAAACAAAGCGTGACCCCCAAGTCTGGGTAAGTAAACAGCTAAAAATTATGATTGCAAGAAGGGACATGTTGTTTAGACAGTGGAAAAAAAAAATCTCAACCAAAAAACAATAGCCTTAGATTGGAATACACTAGGCAAAGAAATCTGACAAATAAACTAATCAATCAGGCTAAAAATAAATACAAAAAAGAAAGTATACTAAAATGTAATGGAGACATTAAAAAAAATGAGTCAATTTAAATGACTGGCTAGGCAGAAATAAATTGAGTGTTGACAGCATAATTGAAAAATATATGTTAAAAGATCAGACTAACGTATCAGACATCAGTGCCAGACCTATTTTCTGGACAGATGTTATTATGCTAAAGAGAGTCAGGTCAGTTTTAGGTTTAGGCCCGTATCAGAAACAGAAATGTTGAAAATTATTAATAATTTGAATAAAAATAAAGCTTCGGGATCCGATGGCATCCGTGTCAGAGACTTGCAAGTCATAAATAAAAAAATAAGTCCTGTATTAGCTCATTTTGTCAATCTATGTATAAGGAAAGGCGTATACCCCTGTGAACTTAAGGTAGCTATTATAAGACCTATATACAAACAAGGACCCCATGCAGAGTATGCTAATTATAGACCGATAGCCATTTTGAATGTGATAAACAAAATAGTTGAAAAAGTAATTGTAAGTCAAATAACAGATTTCCTTGAAAAACATCGATTGTTGTCAGATGCTCAGCATGGTTTCCGGAGTGGTAGAAGCACAGCCACAGCCTTAGCAAGGTTCACAGATGATGTCAATGGCTGCCTCAATAAAAAAGAAATTGTTTTGACTATCTTTATAGACTTCAGGAAAGCCTTTGATACTTTAGACCATCAAGGCCTCTTGAAGGCCATGGATGAGTGTGGTATCAGAGGACCTGTCAAAGCCTGGTTTAGCCAGTATCTAGAGAATAGATCACCTAAAGTAGCTGTATGTGGGGCGGAAAGTGAAAATGGTGTCATTCGATATGGGGTACCAACTGGTTCTGTCTACGGCCCTGTCGGGTACATAATGCATGTTAACAGCATGACTAATTTTATAAAAAAAAATTAAATCCTACATGTACGCTGACGACACATGCATAATGTACAGCGGCAGGGATTATACTGAAATACAGAGTCAAATGCAGCAGGACTTTAACAACATAATTTACTGGGCGCATGATAATGGCATTGTTCTTAACATAGACAAAACTAAATGTATGTTAATTTGTTCCCTATATAATGAACATAAGTCTTTAAATATAAATATAATAGGGCATAATCACTATTGTCAACATGAAAATGGTATAAACTGTCAATGTACAGCAATAGAGCACTGCAGGTAACGTCATATAAATATCTTGGATTAACAGTTGATAAACACTTTACTTGGAATTTACATGTAGATAATGTATGTGCGAAGCTGCGTACAATAATGGGTAAATTATACAATTTGAGAAATATGGTCAGTAAGAATGTTTTGTTCATGCTGTACTTTTCATTGGCCGATGCTACGATAACCTATGGTCTGGGCGCGTATGGACTCACTTTCCCTACACATTTAAATAAAATTAGAGAACTGCAAATAAGAATGTTAAAACTCCTAATCAATAACTGTACCAAAAAGTTACTAAATAAGAATTATGAACTATTATTTGGCATATGTAAAATCCTACCCGTAGAATATAAAGTAAAAATGGCACTTGTACTTGAACAGCAATATGTTACGGAATTTAAAGAGAAGAGGGTCCATACGAACCCTACCCGTTTATCGAAGAAAAATAAATTAGTTATTCCAAAAATAAATAACTACTTTGAAAAACGAGAACGAAGATGGCTAGTGCCAACTCTCATTAACGAACTGCCGGCGGACATAGTGCAAGATACTTCATCTGCCTCTAGGAACAGTCTAAAATGCAGACTCAAGAAGCACTACCTGTCGCTGTGTCCATGACGCCTACTGTTTAAAATAACTGAACTGTGCGTCTGCCACGGGTTGCCGATTTGGATCTGCGTTGTCGTTCGCGTGGGGGGTTGTGTTGGGATTTGACATTGTCATGTCATGTCATGTCAAGTCCCGGTACGAATTTTTGCGCGGGCGATGGCGTGGGTTTGGAGTGGCGACTCGTGGTGGACGTACTGAATACCTAACTGTAGTTTGTTATCTGCTGTGCCTTTTGTGTGTAATTGTTAATTAATTGTTGTTAGATATAGTTTATAATGGTCCCTTTTACCTAACTATGCAAGCTTAGGTTAGTTTATTGATAAGAGTCACTATTATGTAATATGAGTTACTGTTATGTAATTATGTGAAACACCCACTTGATAACTATCTCGAAATTGTCCTACGAGAACTGCTGCCGACAAACTGCAATAGTAGTTTGGCAGGTTTATAGATAATAAGAGTATTTAGATAATAAGAGTGTTTTTCTTTGGAATAAATAAATTTAAAAAAAAGGTGTGCTGACGCAGCTACAACAAGTACAATTGTAGTTGTGTGCAGTTAAAAACGATACGAAACGCAAGAATAGCCGCCGCAGCAATTATCGCAAGTATGTATTACGCGCCAAAGTCAAGTTCAAGATCGCGTAACCAAGAAGCAACAATTTGTCATTATGATCGCTAAAATGGAAAATACGCTTACAGATGTGAGAAACCATGCGATTGGAAGCAACCCTATAATTTTAAGAGACGGGAAAATTAAATTAGCACAGGCTACGGCGCAATCCTGTGCTACTTTCCCGAGTAACCCTCATTCTTACCGACCGAAAAGGTCGAGGTTGAGGTTTTTTAATCGATACGGGAGCAAATATCCCAGGTAATGTAACCTATGAGGAGGTATTTGCCTGCACAGTGTTTATTAAAAATAATGGTTCGAGAACGTGATGGTTGGAAAAAAGACAAGACCACGTACATGACAAGATCAGGAAGATTATTTAAACCAGTGCTCAGATTCCGTTGCAGTGATATAATTAAATCATCCTCAATGTTTACCACATTGCTATTTGTCAAGACTTCAATTTTGCAAGAGGGTAAATTTAGTTTTATTTTTTAAAAAAAGGGGGGAGTACTGTGCCGTCTCTTTCCGTAGTGAGCTTAGGCACACACAGTGTACGTGTATGAGTTCGTGTATAAGCTTTAGTAGAATTCTAATAAACCAGACTATTACCAACTGTTGTCTCATTTCACTGCCATCCCGTCTGTGGTTATAACTATGTTTTTTTTTATACCACGTCGGTGACAATCAAGCATGCGGACCACCTGATGGTAAGCGGTTACCGCAGCCTATGGACACGTGCAACACCAGGGGCGTCCAACGCGCGAATTGTCGACCCTGCGGAAACCTGTTCAAACCCCTCTTGAAGAACTCCATACTATAACTCATCGGGAAAACCTCGGCAGGGAGTTCGTTCCACAATTTAAGCGTCCTCGGAAGGAAACATCTCTGAAACCGAACTGTACGAAACCATTGCGGATTCAGAGTGTGAGGATGAACGCCCTATCGGTGGCGAGCGGTGCGGTGGTAAAAAGTAGCCGTGGGCATCATATCAAACAGTTCTTCAGAACAAAAGCCATTGTACAAGCGGTAGAACACGCATAGGCGAAGTCTCTCCTCAGACTTAACGACTCCAAACCGCTTGTCAGTTTAGGATCGTCGACAATCCGGGTCGCACACGAAGGTGACAACAGTACTCCACGTGTGGCCTGACTTGATGCTTTATACAGCAGCAGTCGTTGCCTGGAAATGAAGTACTGCTTCGCCCTGTTCAGCCAACAGAGCTTTTTGGATGCCAACTCCGTTCCAAATGACTCCGAAACTGTACGTCACTAGATATGTCAACACCAAGGATCCCAATACTATTTGTTAGTTGTTAGTTAAGTTAAGCAAATGGATTAGAAATGGCTGTTTGTTTTCCTTAATATAAAATTATTAAAAAAAATCTTTCCGTGACTCGGTATCCGCTTTTACAATATGCTATGCCTTAAGATTTAAAAACAAGGTGACACAAAGGTACTTTTGGTTTAAAACGTTATTGAAACACCGTTTGTTTCGTTTGCAACGTAAAATAAATTAAATTAACTTCGCCAGGTTTGTTATGACCATCGTAGCTCAGTTATAAGAGCTATTGCCTGGCAGGCAGAAGGTTGAGGGATTATGTAAACACTTAACAGCTACTGGTGATCTTTTCTAATTTCTATAGTTTACATGAGAGCTCACTTAAACAAAACCATTTCTGAGCCTGCACTTACTTCTACTGTTTAAAGTAAAGTCAGGCCTCTGTCACTTCACGTACTTGCGCGCGATATTTACCTTCCAGCTGCCGGGTCTTCCAAGACTCATTTGGTAGTGATTGTCAACAGCCGCGTAGAACATTCCATATATACGCGCCAGACAACACACCTCTTATAATGGTCTCGAAGTAGGGATTAATATCCCTGTGTTACGAGGTACCACACAAGGAAATAAACTAGGGGCGTCTCCCAGCACACCCAGACCTGAGTCAATTCAGAAAAGATCGTTTCCTGAATTGATCCGATCGGGGGTCGAACTCGGGACACTACGGAAATCGAGGCGAGAAAAAGTGCTACAGCGCACTACGCCAATCTTGTCGTCATAGATAAGAATATATTACGTAACTGTAAGTACTGACTAGCTGACATCTTTAACGAAAGAGGTGGCCCTGGCAATATATCCACTCAAGTGCTTCATAGACGTCCAAAGTGCTTCATGCAACCACGATTATAGATCCGATGTCATTGTGTCGTAACGCTTTTATACAGATCAACATTTCTCCTAAATTACTTCAGTTTATAGGTACTGCGAAGAAAATCTGTGTCTGTTCCTAGCGGTTCCTTAATAAATCTCGCGCTAATGGCTGAAAAGAACGACTGTGGGTCCCTAAAACAATTTCATTCTGCTCACATACTCAGGTACAATAAGGCTTACAAATGTGTAACAACATGGGCGTAATTGGAACGAAACAGGCCGCCGTTTTACTCCCAACCTGGTTTTGGGTAGGATTATCTTGATCCCGACAAGCTTTTGCTTCAAAATTCTTTTGTTTTATTTCTTTAGAACACTGCTGGGACTCATCAACAAATCATTTTGTGCGCTAGATTTAACACTCGTTTTAAATCTACTTCAGAATAAAAATAATAAATAATATTAAACCTGAATCACCTTACCCCAAATTAAGCGAGCAATGTAATAAAGGTACCAGAAACTAATTAAAATACTTAAATTTTAAGTAGATAGTGATACCATGAAACAGGACAAATGGTCGTAACAATTAAACTTGTTCTGTGTGGGGATTGAACCCACCACCTTTGCCCTGACAGCTCTGATTGTTTATAATATAAATTTCTCATAACTATTTTCATATTTGTACCGGAATGTAAGAAACTAGAAATAACTAAATCAAAATTAACAAATGCCAGTGGCAGCTGCCCGACTCACCCGTTTTGGAAGTCTTCTTTGTGTCCAGGGCCCAAGCCGCTCGACGAACCAGCAATATTTGCTGGTTTGTCGAGAGGCTTTCCTTCCGGCATTTTTTGCGTGAATATTTCTATAGTTTTTGGATAAGTTTTGGATATTCACGATTCGCGGTGGAGGCGCACCGTTGGGCGCGAAGTGTAAAGAGTAAGTGAGCCGCGGGAGGGCGCAGAGTTGACATTCGTTTTTTTTCTTTTTATAAAGTGATCGAGCTTTGGCCTGTTATTATTGAGTATGAATCTCTTACTAATAAAATAAATAATAATGGTATAGTTTGTGCTAAACATAACAGATAACTAGTAAGTACTTTAGCAGCAAAAAAATTAAGAGATCTATTCATTTTTAATCTATAGTTAGAGTCGTATGAAACTCGTATTATTCGAAAACCTCACAAACATGGTTCAATTTTTTAGGATGGCCAGCCCAGTGATTCGTTTGAATGACTGGGCTTGTCAACCTCATATCTGGACCTCACGACCGCTTTCCATCAGGTGGAGTGAGGTCATCTTGACGGGCAATATAAAAAAAAATCTTCGTTTTAGTGTATTAGTACGCGTCATCTTAAATAGTACAGTAAGCAAAATAGTCCTTGGTTTAATATTCAAAACAAACGCTAATTAGCTTTCAAACAGGCTCATAAATAGACTAACTGCGAGTTCATAATACTAATTAACCACATGGGTCTCGAAGTAGGGCGAAACGCGTTACTTAGCATTAGCGGTTCGGACCGAGCGAGGGCGAGGATCGGACACAACATTTTCAGTTAAAAGTAACACTACAGCAATAAGATAGAAACTAGAAAAAATCAACCTTGGTCCTAGATTGAACAGACCCTGGCCTTCCGCAATCCGGCCGGGTGTTCTTCCAATCAAGCTACAGAGGCCATTAACAGACCTGGCGAATTTGTCTAGTGTTTTACGATGTTAGCCAACGTTGTTACCGAATTATCGAAAAACCATACTGGGGGTCGTAAGATAAGATAAGATAAGATGTTCTTTATTGCACAAATATAACAATTACAAAAATAAAGTTTACATAACTTATCAGTACAACTTAGGCGGCCTTATCGCTAGAAGCGATCTTTTCCTGACAACCTTCGGGTAGAGAAACTAAAAAGAGTAAACAGTTGAGGTGGTGCAAGATGAGCAGATAATCAATAAAAAAAATAAACTTATTGACTAAAATAATAGACATACATATTATTAAGATAGCAATTAATAAACTTACATAAACATACTTAAATTAAAAAACATAGAGTTTTGTATGGATTATGCAGTAGGCACCTGAAGTAACAAAACTAATTGAATTATTAAGACGATGTTTGAGTCAAAGTGACAGGAAATATGCTTTGACCCGTGATTTAAAAATAAGCAGGGTCGTTTTGCAGTCGTTTGCCACTATAGCAGCGTGACCGTTTACGGTTTTAAAATGCTCACTTTATATAGACCAAAACTAAAAGTAAGCATTTTAGTACCGTAAACGGTCACGCTACGATAGTGGCAAAATATTGTAATACGGCCCCTGGTCAGACTACCTTAATACGTTTGTTATAAAATGGTTTATATTCCAGAAATAACCTACCTCAATGGTAGTTATTTCTTAACACTATGCGCCTGTTCTGCTTATTTGACTGACCCATTAATCCGCTCTGTCGATGACACTAGTTCACGCGGATACACTCCATTAAACGATGCTGCGATGTGGAAAAAGTAGGCGTAGGCTGGTAAATAAAAAAAAATAAGAAAAAAAACGATTCAAATCAGAGCATCGATTACCAATGAGGATCTAAATCAAAAGGCATTCTTTTTTTATAGATAAATCTCTCGCCTTTTTTACACTGTTCTACGCATAAAGGCCTTTACATACGCACCGAGCTTTTTATGCCACGAGTAAAGATGGCTGCGCCTGACTTGCGTCTAGAAACGCACGACGACGGCGCGCTTCAAAAACGCGCACAGGGTCTAAAATCCATCATAGAATTGTAATAGCCTAAGCTAAAGCGCAGTTGTTTTATACCCCTTGCCCCTTGCATGAACATTTGAGTGGTGCCTCCGGCGTTATGTAAAAATAAACGAACTCTCTACAGAATTTTTGTTCGGCGTATGCTCGTGCGTGTGACACGAAATGTAAAATGTTTTTTAAAGAAGTGACCTTTCCACTGTTGATATATGTTTTTGGTCTTTATCTGGGTGGTGGTGTCTTTTCATGGGTGAATGTAGACATTTGAAATTATAAATACTAGTTTCATAGTGTAAGTACCATATTACAAGCTATTTAGTTTATGGTTACACTGCTGTGTTTTAAGAAATGCTAAAATGTCCAGTTTATTTGAAAAATAAATAAAACGTAAGAAAAACTCAAATCCATTTATTATTTGCAACCAATTTTTGTCAAGCCAAATCACAAAAGGGAAACAGGGTACAGAATTAAATAAAAAACTGACCTTTAGACAAGTCACGCGACGGAAAAAATTGCCATAAAAGCGCTACCGTATTCTACTTCTACTTTAAGACATTTTTAAATATTCGTTTGTTGTAATTGTTTTTTTTTTTAAAAACAAGTGCGTAGTAACCCCCTCGGATGTTAATCGTCACTTGGAAACCATGACAATTTGTCTGCGCATATTAAAGGGTGAGACGGACTGACTTATGAGCACTAATCAGTCACTTGTGAAGATGTTAAACCTACAGAAAGAGTGAAATACCGTTGCGTTGAAAATCCTAACCAATGAAGCTGTAGTATTCATAAATAACAACATATTTTTTTGCCTTGTTGGAAATGAAAAATAATGGCACTCACTGTTTTCTTCAAAACGTAACTTAGGAATCTCTTGGCGGAAAATGGTTATTCATTTTAAATATCTAAAATTAATTTCGCCAGGTTTGTTATGACCATCGTAGCTCAGTTATAAGAGCTGTTGCCTGGCAGGCAGAAGGTTGAGGGATTATATAAACACCTAACAGCTACTGGTGATCTTTTCTAGTTTCTGTAGTTTACAAGAGAGCTCACTTAAACAAAACTTAGTGGCCAGGAATTATCCTCACTTCTTTCGTAACTCTTCAACTTTTTCGTTTTTACTTTTAGTTTTGCCTTTTTACTTTTTTTTATTATCTTTTAGTTGTATTTTAAAACCGTCCCTAGGAAATAACAATTAATCATGCTGTGTATACACTTTTTGGATTATTGTCTAGCCTATTGTGTACAAAATATTATTTATAGCCATGTAACGATGGTAATCTCTGTGTACCTGTTCTAAATAAAAATAATAATAATAATAAAAAAGATTCCTGAGCCTGCACTTACTTCTACTTCTTCTTAAAGTAAAGTCAGGCCTCTGTCGCTTCATGTACTTGCGCGCCATAATTACCTACCAGCCGCCGGGCCTTCCAAGACTCATTTGGTAGTGATTGTCAACAGCCGCGTAGAACATTCCATATATACGCGCCAGACAACACACCTCTTATAATGGTCTCGAAGTAGGGATTAATATCCCTGTGTTACGAGGTACCACACAAGGAAATAAACTAGGGGCGTCTCCCAGCACACCCAGACCCGAGTCAATTCAGAAAAGATCGTTTCCTGAATTGATCCGATCGGAGATCGAACCCGGGAACACTACGGAAATCGAGGCGAGAAGCCGTGCTACAGTGCACTACGCCAAACTTGTCGTCATAGATAAGAATATGTTACGTAACTGTACTGACTAGCTGACATCTATATCGAAAAAAGTGGCCCTGGCAATATATCCACTCAAGTGCTTCATAGACGTCCAAAGTGCTTCATAGACGTCCAAAGTGCTTCATGCAACCACTATTATAGATACGATGTCATTGTGTCGTGACGCTTTTATACAGATCAACATTTCTCCTAAATTACTTCAGTTTACAGGTACTGCGAAGAAAATCTGTGTCTGTTCCTAGCGGTTCCTTAATAAATCTCGCGCTAATGGCTGAAAAGAACGACTGTGGGTCCCTAAAACAATTTCATTCTGCTCACATACTCAGGTACAATAAGGCTTACAAATGTGTAACAACATAGGCGTAATTGGAACGAAACAGGCCGCCGTTTTACTCCCAACCTGGTTTTGGGTAGGATTATCTTGATCCCGACAAGCTTTTGCTTCAAAATTCTTTTGTTTTATTTCTTTAGAAAACTGCTGGGACTCATCAACAAATCATTGTGTGCGCTAGATTTAACACTCGTTTTAAATCTACTTCAGAATAAAAATAATAAATAATATTACGCCTGAATCACCTTACCCCAAATTAAGCGAGCATTGTAATAAGGGTACCAGAAACTAATTAAAATACTTAAATTTTAAGTAGATAGTGATACCATGAAACAGGACAAATGGTCCTAACAATTAAACTTGTTCTGTGTGGGGATTGAACCCACCACCTTTGCCCTGACAGCTCTGATTGTTTATAATATAAATTTCTCATAACTATTTTCATATTTGTACCGGAATGTAAGAAACTAGAAATAACTAAATCAAAATTAACAAATGCCAGTGGCGGCTGCCCGACTCACCCGTTTTGGAAGTCTTCTTTGTGTCCAGGGCCCAAGCCGCTCGAAGAACCAGCAATATTTGCTGGTTCGTCGAGAGGCTTTCCTTCAGGCATTTTTTGCGTGAATATTTCTATAGTTTTTGGATAAGTTTTGGATATTCACGATTCGCGGCGGAGGCACACCGTTGGGCGCGAAGTGTAAAGAGTAAATGAGCCGCGGGAGGGCGCAGAGTTGACGTTCGTTTTTTTCCTTTCTAGAAAGTGATCGAGCTTTGGCCTGTTAGCATTGAGTATGAATCTCTTACTAATAAAATAAATAATAATGGTATAGTTTGTGCTAAACATAACAGATAACTAGTAAGTACTTTAGCAGCAAAAAAATTAAGAGATCTATTCATTTTTAATCTATAGTTAGAGTCGTATGAAACTCGTATTATTCGAAAACCTCACAAACATGGTTCAATTTTTTAGGATGGCCAGCCCAGTGATTCGTTTGAATGACTGGGCTTGTCAACCTCATATCTGGACCTCACGACCGCTTTCCATCAGGTGGAGTGAGGTCATCTTGACGGGCAATATAAAAAAAAAATCTTCGTTTTAGTGTATTAGTACGCGTCATCTTAAATAGTACAGTAAGCAAAATAGTCCTTGGTTTAATATTCAAAACAAACGCTAATTAGCTTTCAAACAGGCTCATAAATAGACTAACTGCGAGTTCATAATACTAATTAACCACATGGGTCTCGAAGTAGGGCGAAACGCGTTACTTAGCATTAGCGGTTCGGACCGAGCGAGGGCGAGGATCGGACACAACATTTTCAGTTAAAAGTAACACTACAGCAATAAGATAGAAACTAGAAAAAATCAACCTTGGTCCTAGATTGAACAGACCCTGGCCTTCCGCAATCCGGCCGGGTGTTCTTCCAATCAAGCTACAGAGGCCATTAACAGACCTGGCGAATTTGTCTAGTGTTTTACGATGTTAGCCAACGTTGTTACCGAATTATCGAAAAACCATACTGGGGGTCGTAAGATAAGATAAGATAAGATGTTCTTTATTGCACAAATATAACAATTACAAAAATAAAGTTTACATAACTTATCAGTACAACTTAGGCGGCCTTATCGCTAGAAGCGATCTTTTCCTGACAACCTTCGGGTAGAGAAACTAAAAAGAGTAAACAGTTGAGGTGGTGCAAGATGAGCAGATAATCAATAAAAAAAATAAACTTATTGACTAAAATAATAGACATACATATTATTAAGATAGCAATAAATAAACTTACATAAACATACTTAAATTAAAAAACATAGACACACATAAACATAGAAACATAGACATAAACATATTATAATCTTTTAGGAGGTCCAGAAACCGTTGCAACCAAATCGTTAGATCCGCAAAGCGTCGCCATATCCACGAAAATGTCACTTCTTCCTCTTCTTCCGACATCTGGAAGTTTCTTAATACTCTTGGCTTTGGTAAATCCCCATCTAGCTTGAGTTCGACTCCTTTCTCTCCCAACGACCTCAATAAGCACTTCTCCTCTTCCGTCCCACTGAAAGATTCCGTAGAACGTAGCACCATTTCTTCCATGCGTCTACTACCTCCCCTCTCCAATAACATGTTTTCATTCCTTCCAGTGTCTGAGGAGGAGATAAAGAAAATCATTGACTCTATCAAGTCGAAAGCCACTGGTTTCGACGATATAAGCCGTACTACGATTCTACGTGTTTTAGACCACATTCTCGCGGCTATCACTCATATTGTGAACTTTTCTTTTACCAGTGGTCACTTTCCTGAAGTTTGGCGTCAAGCGTTCATCATCCCTCTTCCTAAGGTTGCGAACCCAAGTATCCTGAATTAATTCCGTCCCATCTCTATTCTCCCGTTTTTGTCCAAAATTCTTGAAGCAGCTGCTCATAAGCAATTTTCCAGATACATTTTGGGTAATGGGATGCTAAGTCAGTGCCAATCGGGTTTTCGTCCAAGACATAGTACCACTACTGCACTTATTAAAGTCACGGATGATATCAGGGCTGATGGAGCAATCTCGGTTGACGGTCCTGGTTTTAATCGACTTCTCCAATGCTTTTAATACTGTTGATCACGATATCCTCCTGGCAGTGCTGAGTCATCTTCGTGTCTCTCCTTCTGCTGTGGACTGGTTCTCCTCTTACCTGCGCAAGCGTCGGCAGGCTGTTCGCGTGGATAACATTCTTTCCGATTGGTCTGACTTGGTGACGGGTGTACCGCAGGGGGGAATTTTATCGCCTATTCTGTTTTCAGTTTCACAAATATGCTTACAGATAGAATTCAATGCTCACACCACCTATATGCTGATGATCTGCAACTATATGTGCAGGCGGGTGTTGCGGACTTGGACGTTGCCATTGATAAGCTTAACAGGGACCTCAGCTGCATCAGTGACTGGTCACTTAACATCGGCGTCAAGGTTAACCCTGCAAAGTGTCAGGCTATTATTTTTGGTAGCTCATATCAGTTGCGCGCGGTGGGCAGTTCATCTGTTGCCCCGGTGGTGATGGACGGTGACCTTATTCACCATTCGTCAAGAATCTGGGTCTATATATGGACAGCGCACTGACATGGGGCCAGCTGGTGAATGAGATAAGCAGGAGAATCACCTGGACGCTGCGTGCTCTTTATCGTTTTAAATTTTTTCTACCTGTCAGTACCAAGGTTTTGCTCGTCCAGGCTCTTGTTCTTCCTATACTTGATTACGCTGATGTTTGTTACACTAATATTACACAGCAACTTCTGAACAAACTTGACAGACTTTTTAATAATTGTATCCGCTTCATCTTTGGTTTACGTAAGTACGATCACATTTCTTCTTATCGATCTAAACTAAGCTGGTTACCTATTCGTCAACGTAGAAATATAAGAATTTAGTGTCAGCTTTTCTCTGTTCTCTTTGATCCCAACTCTCCGACGTACCTTAAAAGTAAATTTCAATTTCTACACTACACAAAGTACTCTGTTCAAGTGAAACTCTAGCTAGCCCTATTTACTCCACTTTTCATTACCTCCTACATGTCAAGCTCGTTCAGACTGTCTGCCATTCGACTATGGAACTCTCTTCCAATCAACATCCAAAAAAAATCCAAATTTGCTCTGAAGAGTTCGTTGCGTGACTACTTTAAGTGAGCCGCTGATGTATCCTGTCTAAGTCAACTATGTCATTGAGTTCAGATGCTGCCTTTTTTGTTTAACTTTCTTTATGGCAATATGATGTATTATAAACTAATTTAGTATATTTATTTCGAAATATTTAAGTATGTATATTTGCATGATTGGTATAATGTCATATGTATATATGTATTATTATTTTTAATATATTTAAGTATTAATATCTGAGATTTGTTGTTCTTGCTGCCATTTTTAAATGTTGCACAGCCCAAAATTTCGATGTTTCTGTTATACCTTGCGGTTGACTGGTAGAAAATGGCATTAAGTCCGCTAATTGTACTTTACTTGTTTGTGCAATAAAGAATAAATAAAAAAATAAATAGACATAGATTTTTGTATGGATTATTCAGTAGGCACATAAGTAACAAAACTAATTGAATTATTAAGACGATGTTTGAGTCAAAGTGACAGAAAATATGCTTTGACCCGTGATTTAAAAATAAGCAGGGTCGTATTGCAGTCTTTTGACACTATCGCAGCGTGACCGTTTACGGTTTTAAAATGCACATTTTATATAGACCAAAACTAAAAGTAAGCATTTTAGTACCGTAAACGGTCACGCTGCGAAAGTGGCAAAATATTGTAATACGGCCCCTCAGACTACTTAGACTACCTTAATACGTTTGTTATAAAATGGTTTATATTCCAGAAATAACCTACCTCAATGGTAATTATTTCTTAACACTATGCGCCTGTTCCGCTTATTTGACTGACCCATTAATCCGCTTTGTCGATGACACTAGTTCACGCGGATACACTCCATTAAACGATGCCGCGATGTGGAAAAAGTAGGCGTAGGCTAGTAAATAAAAAAAAATAAGAAAAAAAACGATTCAAATCAGAGCATCGATTACCAATGAGGATCTAAATCAAAAGGCATTCTTTTTTTATTGATAAATCTCTCGCCTTTTTTACACTGTTCTACGCATAAAGGCCTTTACATACGCACCGAGCTTTTTATGCTACGAGTAAAGATGGCTGCGCCTGACTTGCGTGCGTATCGCTAGAAACGCACGACGACGGCGCGCTTCAAAAACGCGCACAGGGTCTAAAATCCATCATAGAATTGTAATAACCTAAGCTAAAGCGCAGTTGTTTTATACCCCTTGCCCCTTGCATGAACATTTGAGTGGTGCCTCCGGCGTTATGTAAAAATAAACGAACTCTCTACAGAATTTTTGTTCGGCGTATGTTCGTGCGTGTGACACGAAATGTAAAATGTTTTTTAAAGAAGTGGCCTTTCCACTGTTGATATATGTTTTTGGTCTTTATCTGGGTGGTGGTGTCTTTTCATGGGAGAATGTAGACATTTGAAATTATAAATACTAGTTTCATGGTGTAAGTACCAAATTACAAGCTATTTAGTTTATGGTTACACTGCCGTGTTTTAAGAAATGCTAGAATGTCCAGTTTATTTGAAAAATAAATAAAACTTAAAAAAAACTCAAAACCATTTATTATTTGCAACCAATTTTTGTCAAGCCAAATCACAAAAGGGAAACAGGGTACAGAATTTAATAAAAAACTGACCTTAAGACGCGACGGCTAAAATTGCCATAAAAGCGCTACCGTATTCTACTTCTACTTTAAGACATTTTTAAATATTCGTTTGTTGTAACTGAATTATTAAAAAAAAAAGTGCGTAGTAACCCCTCGGATGTTAATCGTCACTTGGAAACCATGACAATTTGTCTGCGCATATTAAAGGATGAGACGGACTGACTTATGAGCACTAATCAGTCACTTGTGAAGATGTTAAACCTACAGAAAGAGTGAAATACCGTTGCGTTGAAAATCCTAACCAATGAAGCTGTAGTATTCATAAACAACAACATATTTTTTTGCCTTGTTGGAAATGAAAAATAATGGCACTCACTGTTTTCTTCAAAACGTAACTTAGGAATCTCTTGGCGGAACATGGTTATTCATTTTAAATAACAAACAATAACATGATAACATTATTAATTTTATAATAGTTCATTGAATTTAAACCCATAACGGGATAAAATAACATTGCTGATGAGTGGACAATGGAGACTGAGCATTATCATGCCAGTCTTCAAAAGCAAGGGCGCGGTGCAGGAGTGCAGCAATTATCGCGGCATAAAGGTGATGTCCCACACCATGAAGCTCCTCGAGCGCATTGTAGATTCTCGGATCCGACAGGAGTGTACAATCTCGGGGTCTGCAACACCACAAATCCCCAGTCCGTCCGCATATGCGTTGACGTGGTCGAGCGCACGGAACGTGTCAAGTACCTGGAATCTGTGTTAAGCGCGTCCGGGGACATCGATCGCGACGTCAGAGCCCGAATTTCCGCGGCTTGGGCCAAATGGCGTGAGGTGACTGGTGTCATTTGTGACCCCAAAATGCCGATCAAGCTGAAGGGGCAGGTCTATAAAACCATCATTAGGCCTGTATTTTTATATGGCAGAGAAACATGGCCGTTATTAGAGCGACACAAGCAGGAGCTGCGCGTCACGGAAATGAAGATACTGCGGTGGATGTGTGGAGTCTCACGCAAAGATCGCGTGCGTAACACCCGCATCCGCGCCAGCTTTCGTGTTCGTGACATCGCAGACAAGCTGCAGTAGTGCCGCCTTCGTTGGTATGGTCATGTCTCACGGTGATCGGCAAACTACGTGGGCAACAAATGTCTGGCCATGCCGCCCCCGCCAGGTACCGGTAGAAGAGTTCGACCCAAGAAGCGGTGGCTCGACGTCGTTAAGGGTGACATGCGTGCCAACAGACTCACAAGAGGATGCACAAGACCGCGCGAAGTAGGCCAAGAAAATAAGAAAGGTGGACCCTGGGACCCCACACACCAGTGTGGGTCCACAACCGGGATAAACCGCACGGATGATGATGATGATGGACATAAGGGGCTACTAATACAGTATTCATATAATTTAATTATTTCTTGCGCCAGACAACATACCACTTGTCATGGTCTCGAATGAGGGATAAATTTCACTGTATTACGAGGTACTAGACTAGGAATTAGCCAGGGTCATCTCCCAGCACACCCAGACCCGAGCCAATTTAGAAAAAGATCGTTTCCTGAATTAACTTGACCGGGAATCGAACCCGGGACGTCTAAGTCAAGGCGAGAAACCGTGCTACTGCGTTATTCGCCAATCGTGACGTCAAACTTAGCTTCATAACTTTTTTCAGTAATTTTGACTGAATTGTATTATTTCTTGTTGACATGCGAATATTTTTTTTTGTATTTAATTGTTCATTTATTGTATTTATCTTAGTTTTTGACATTCTCTTTATTTTATTAATTTTAATTTGTATAATAATTTTGACAATCATAATGCAAATTCTTATATGTGACATCGAATGTAATATATATTGTAATTTTGTATTATGAGATAAATTTATTTTATTTATTTATTAACAATTACAAAAAGAGCATACGTTTCTAAAGCTGCTTACAGTGTAACAAAAACCATTTTAGGTTTGAACGTACACTGGCGAAACTAAACTAAACTAAACTAAAATGTGTAATCATTCAATAGAACAACAATTAATGACAGAGCCACTGCGTATGAGTATAAATTTCTCTCGTGTAAGTACCGGTCGCGTAGCGTCAGACCGGACCACGGTAATGGATGTCACGCGTAAATCGCCCGCAACACTGATATGTTGCGTCCGAATGTCGCGAGCGCGCCCCTAATACTAAGTAATGCGTTTGTTCCTATTTCGGTAACACTTACGTACCTGTAAATACTTTGTTACTTTTGTAATGATAATTTTACGAGTTTTTCTCACAAACTACGTTGTAAAGTTTCTACCTTTGTTACCCCTTGAAGGAAAATTGACAACACGATAGGACGAAGAGGAGAAAAGGAAACAGGGTTCATGTCATCAGTAGCACGGCGAATTGGGATTAACATTTTGTTTTTTTTCACAAAAAAATGCCTAAGTTGCAGTAGACGAGATTTGGGAGTAAACAAATTAAATTTTGCTGGAAGTGTAAACGTTGTTTCAGCGATTTTCAGATGCAACCTGTCAGAGAAAAATTTACGCGTGACATTAATTGTCGGGCCCCGTTTAATTTATACCTAAGTAGTTAGTGGTGATAGTTTGGTGCGAATATTTCATTCCTTATTTGTACAACAATTACGTTCATCCAATGTTATAAGCTGCCTTGAGTAGGTACAAAGAAGTATGTCGACATAGCCCGGGGTTCTCATCACCAACCCAGTCCGTAAAAGATTTTTTTTATCAAGATAAAGCAAGAAAAGATTATGAATACAATTATATTTTCGAGCGAAATATTCATGACATTGTAAGATAAGAACGTAGTTAATTTTTATTTTTTATTAGGGTTGCCTAGCAACTTTTTCCCCAATTATTTGTTTTTACCAGAGGTTTAAAGATCCTTCCAAAGGATTAAATTACGGGATTCATAACAGAATTAGGGTTTTTAAGGCTAAAAATAACTTAAAGGTATTTAAGTTTAACGTGAAACTCCGAATTCGAACGAAAATTGAGATTTCAGAGGGAATGGAATTTCATGCAATGAAAATTATATTTTCCTGTAAATTTCATATACGTTCAATGAAAGACATCATTGTTCACTTTACCTACAAGCTCGATGCCATACAAGACTTACTGTATAAAAATCTCTTTCCCAGCTTTTTGCGACTAAAATTTTGAGCGGGACCAATTTTGACAATTTTGACGCAATTTCTAGAGAAACCCGTGTCCCGTTTAGATCACAAAAGGTCGTTGATGCAATACTCGTTGTAAATATTTCTTAAATAAAATAACAATATTAATGTTTTGACGACACGAATGACGTAGTGCGCTGTGGCACGGTTTCTCGCCTTTAATTCCGTAGTGTCCCGGGTTCGATCCCCGGTCAGGTCAATTCAGGCGTCACCCCTCGCTCCGCTCGCTGCTACCGCGCCTCAGCTCGCAGGCAGCCTCATCCCTACGCGCCTAACAACTAGCATCGCAACGGCATCTAGGCCTGCAATTATCTGCTACAATGCCATTTCGTTTTAAAATTGGAATATCAGAATATTTTCGATGCAAAGTGCTGACTAAACTTACATGCGGGACCTTCCTTTCATAGTTTACCTTGTTGTTTATGTTCTAAAAACCAAAGTAAACGATTTTAGGAGCACTCATGGTCGTGTCGCCTTGGGCACGAGCCGGAAGTGCCAAAATGGAAAGAGGGACCTGCCTACATGTAACATATCACATAATTGATCCGCAGGTTTTGTTTTGTAGGCGTGAAATTCTAATAGTGTAAGCCATTCTTGATAGTAAAAATAAAAAAGGGTTCCCCAATTTGACCTAAATACATACATGTATGTATGGTTGTATCCATCATAATATTACGTCAATCCATTTGACCTATCTTCTAATTGCCGCTCTAATTTCACTGCTCAGTTGAATACCATGACTATAACTGTCTATTATGGCTTAAAGGCCACTTATAGTTATCCGTTACTCAACGTTACATAAGTATATTTAGAGATACCTTAAAATTAGACAACACACACATTTTGTGTAACATGAAACAAAAGAGAACATAAAAATATATACAATACCTTCAGGTTAGTAGGTTCTAAATTGATTAACATGGTAGGATTATTATAAGGATTCAAAAACGCTCACGGTAGTTTTGGCCAAAGACACAGTTGAAGTGCAACAGACTGACACATCACTCATGTGGTGGTTTGATTGGTATTGGATTCAGTTTTCCTTTCCTTTACTGAGAAGCAAAATTTGATTCAGCCTAACTTAAACATACAGGGTAATATATATATAAACACCATCCAAAACTTTCCCAGACATTAGGCATCAATCGAAGAAAGCTTTCTAAAAAAAAGGGTAGTTCTTTCTAACTTTTACATTATAATATTTTTTCGAACAGATCATTCGTGCAGCGTTGTTACTTATTGAAAATTGAATTTCAACTTCTGAATAAAGCGCGGGCGGGGAGTCGAAGAGACTGCGAGCCGCCGCCACTCACGTCGCGCAATGTCAACGAAACTAGTGTTTTTTATACCTTTGAGTAGCATTAACATTAATAACTCAACTTTTTAGGACTGAAGGTTGTCAAACGGAAAAAATCGTTTTTTGCCATTTTCTCCATAGATCCTCATATTTCAATTTGGATGGTGTAAAAAATAGCCCTGTATTAGGTTCGAACTTTTAGTGCTGACATTTAAAATCTACGTTTTATTGTTTTTGGATTAATCGAAACAATGTTCCGTACAAAGCAAAACGCAATTTAACATCAAAAAAATTGCGAATTTATTTGTATTAAATCCTAATGCAGGTAACGTGAATCCAGGAGTTCTCAATATCAGTTGTAGCCTCCTGGAACTTCCAGAAATCGCTAACGAAACCTATCTGGCCAGTAGCAGCATTCAAACGCAACATTTCAGGCTTTGTCACAATTTACGCTCTACATTCATTACGTGTTTCGGCGGTTGCGCCGGTGGCGCCGCGCCTGGACTGTGGCGACCGACGAGACCAGTGGCGCGATTTTGCACATAAATTTGCACGTGAATGTCCATTTCAAGTTTTGTTATTACTGGGCAGACGAATATCAGAATAAACTACATCGTCACTCACTAGCCTGCAGGTGCGATTAAACTATTATTTCAAGAACAGAACCTTACGTTGCACAGCAAAAATGTGTACTGCAATGCTATTAGAATTTATAATAAGTTGCCAACTGACATTAGGGCATTAGAAGTTAATGAATTCAAATATGTTAGGACTAAATGGTTGATTCAAAAATGATTTTATTCTTGCAAAAAGTATCTAGAAATGTTTTTTTTTTATGTTTTCTAACTTTGATTAACATAGGACGACTAAAGAGGTTATACTAGATGAAAATAATATTTGTGAATTTTAATAATGTTATACTCTAATTTATATTTCTACGCCAGTAATGGCAGGATATGTGCACTAACCAATGACTTAGAATCCATGTACTAACCATATTCTTAGAAATAAATGATTTGGTTTGATTAGATTGTGATCAAATGATTCTCTAAGAAGATACAAAAAGGAAAGAAATTCTCACTCTAGAAGAAATGTCTCCTAGACAGGCTGTCTAAGCAGCGTGAGAGTATCGTAGATACTCTAAGGTTTTCTTATACAAATTTATCTACTCAATCATCAATGAATATTAATAATTATACAGGGTGTCCTGGGTAACCTGTACGAGCAAAGGTCTGTGGTCAGGGGACACCATAACCTATCGATAGAACCCAATGTAATTTAAGTTCCGTGATTTTTGGTAGTTTTCGAGTTATGATTTTTTTAACGATTTTTCTAAAATTTCTGGGTTGTGTCACTTTTTTGGTTACTGTGGCGCTAATTTGAGATACATAGTTTTTTTCATTGTTAGCTGAATACTAGGTCTACTTGATTCAGAAGTATTTACATTTATAGCACTGAATCCTAATTCAGAAAAAAAATATTAAAATGAAAAAGTGGTAAATACTGTTTTTTTCCCCATGTTCCCTATGTTGTGGTATATAGCTAACTAATTTTTCCCCTTGACTTCGCCCGCGTGAACTTAATTTTTATTACACACAGGATTTTTTTCCGACTTATGATACTTAATTCGCAAAATCCCGTCTTATTAAGCAGCTAAAAAGTCCTATGCACAATTTGAGATTCCTAGCACTTTTAGTAACGAAGTTTCATACAAACATACTATTAACCCCAAAAACAACACCTTAGGGTTAAATTTCTCAAAATACCGTCTTAGTGAGCACTTAAGTCCTAAAAAACCCCCATGCAGAATTTTATAGATTGGAAGCAGACAGGTATAAGAAGTCTGTAAGAAAATAAGTGTAACGTTGATTAAGTTAAATAAATAAATAAAAATATGCGCCAGGTAAAACAAAAACTGTCATGGTCTCGAAGTAACGATAAATAAGCCACGGGCGATCCCCAGTACAAACATACCAGAGTCAATTTAGAAAAGATCGTTTCCTGAATTGATCCGACCGGCAATCGAACCAGGACACCATGCAATTCAAGACGAGAAACCGTGGAACAGCGCACTACGCCAGAATGTAATGTTATGTTCATGGCGTTGTGCAGCGTCCATAAGAAATAGGCATCTATCAAAATATCCACCCACTGGTCCAGTCCAGTGCATATTTTCCAAAATATTATTTCCTATTAACTGCCCTAGTAAAATCAAGAGAATCAGCACTGTTTTAACTCGGCCCGATTTCACTAGGAGCATGCCGATGCGATTAAAGGTGCCGACCTTCGACTGACAAAGGTGTGATATACTCAGGTACAGCCCAACTTGTGATTAGATTAGAGCCTTAGAATAATAAGGTATAGAAGAATACTCTTCGAAAAACCGCCCCGTCAAAAATGAAGCACTCATCCGATCCGATCACACATGCGTGACTATTACTTGCCTACATGCGGTGCGCTTTATCATTGAACATTGCGGAGCTGTAATGAACACTGCAAAACGGTCCAATTAATGGCTCCAACTAAGGTGCTTCAAAATGGGCGCGCGGACTTGGTTTCTATATGTAATTATTCTAAGATTAGAGCCAAAAATGGCAAACAAATGTGAAGTTAACTTTCTTAGTATATACGTGACTCATGGCAAACATACAGGACAAACATTTACGTCCGAATATTTATTGTTACTAATAAAATACTCAGAATCATATTGTTTTGATTGCGGATAGGTGGCTACATGCGAATATGTAATAGAATTAACAAATAGTTGAGCCAAGTAGCTTTATTTTTGTATGGTTCCAATTATTTAATTCTAATTTAAATATAATGCTGTCAGTAATTATCGTTGATTCGTGAAATTTTTGAAGGTCCTAATTAAACTATGAATGAGTAAGCATTTTGTCAGCGGTGACAGTCAGTGAAGACAAAGGAAAAATGTATAGCTGAAAAAAATCCTAGTTATTTTGTGTTGACCTACGCATGACCACAATAAACCAGTGCCTGTGTTTGATTACATTCTCTAAACCAATATTGGAATGACTTCTTACAGCTCATTTTTTGATATTCTCACTATTCCAGGGCAGTGCTGTGCAGAAGAGGATGCGACAGCTGCGGCATTTCACAATAGTCCCTTCAAAGTTGCACTGAAGTTATCGTGAAGAAAAATATATGTAATTTACCAAACCTTTAGAAGTTGATGAAAATTAAGCCACTGAAGTCTGATTGGTTATGTACCTGCAAAAAAGAAAGCATATTTAAAAGCTTATTTTTGGTAGATTTCGAATTTTAAATGTTGAGGAAATTGTAAACTTGATAAGCTTTAGGTGATAAACCAAAATTAGATATTAGGTTTAAGACATTTATTTCTCAAAACAGTATACAATTCACTTACATTGAGAACACGGGTTAATTAAAATAGTTTACATACGTGAAACAAGACGCCGAAGTGGTTAATCCGATGTACACTAAACACACTCACTGTAACACATCACAAGTACATAGCACTGGTTTTACATTTGCTTATTCATACTTTCGATCTGAGTAATTAATTAGACATTAAACATTGGAGAACATAGTGTTTTTTTTTAATATATCCGTTTTAATTAGAGTTAAAAAGCAGGGTATGTCTTTTGAGAAAGTCAAAGGAATTAAAAACATTAATCTCGAAGGATGAGACTGACACCACCGGCGTTTATATTGAATATCGCTAAAGCATAAGCAGTTAGGTGCTTTAGACGAATGGAAATAAAGATAAAATTGCAATGAGTTTGGTTTTACTGACTCTTAAGGAAGGCTAGCTGAGCAGTCCATACTGGGATCGCCAATAAAATTTGTGATTTGTCGCCGCTATTTGGACGGTTTTTTGATGCAGCACAGTTCCAATAAGCGAAATAGTTTCATAAATGGCGGTTGGATTTATAAATTACAGCAAATGGGTAACCTCTTTTCCCTTTTTTCATTTGAATAAACTGAGTCAAAACTCAGATTGTATTTTTCCGGCCGGATAAAGGTTTATTGGCAAGTTTTGTCTTTTGTTTTCAATAAATGGCGGAAATTCATTAAATCACGGTTGGCGTAGTGCGCTGTAGCACGGTTTCTTGCCTTGACTTGCGTGGTGTCCCGGGTTCAAATCCCTGTCGAGTCAATCTAGGAAACAATCTTTTCTAAATTGACGGGGGTCGTAACACAAGGATATATAACCTTATTTCGAGACCATGACAAGTGGTGTGTTGTCTGGCGCATAATGTCTGGCGCCTATTAAATCAATAAAAATAATAAACTTTTTAATTTATTCGGTCTTATCTCTACAAAGCTATCTCTTCCAGATTGAGATGGCTGTAAGAAAGAAGCCCCAGTGTTATATTATGGTTATAACCCAAGCACACAGGATATTTTGTTTGACAAATCTTCTCAACACGTAATAAATCAGCAGATGAACCAACCCTCACCGCGCCAAAGTAAGCTCATACACATTCTTCCACAAAAAGTGTGTGCAAAACTCATTAAATTCATATCATTCACTTGCCCGCAGGCACGTCTACTGCAAATGTTTTCTCCCCACTGTGCAACATGTTTAAATCATAACACTGAAGTTTGCATTTGTTGAAATTCCCCAAGCTAGACTTTTAAGTCACAATGTTAACTAACTTTGAATCTACTACGGCATGTTTACCTTCAAGTGATTAGAATTGAGACTTGTTTGAATTCCTTTTCAAAATGGTAAACTAAATGCTTCGAAATAATCGAAATTTTGAATATTCAGGCGAGTCTGGAAGAGTTAGTTAGAATTTTAAGGGATATTCTAATCTATATTAGTGGAAAGCCTCATAAATAAATAAATATTCGCCAGACAACACACCTTTTGTAATTATCTCGAAGTAGGGACTAATATCCCTGTGTTACGAGGTATCACACAAGGAAATCAGCCAGGGGTGTCTCCCAGTACACCCAGACCCGAGTCAATTCAGAAAAGATTGTTTCCTGAATTGACCGGAACCCAGGGCACTAAGGGAATCGAGGCGAGAAACCGTGCTATAGCGCACTACGCCAATCGTGTCACCAAAATTATGAAAATTGATGATGAAATTGGCAAAATGGCTAATGGTATTCAAATTGAATAGTTTCGGGCCCCGGTTGGAATAACATTCAAGTGACGAACGTTAACGTTCGTTTTGTCTGGGTTTTATAATGTATGCATTCAGAAATATTAAAACATTGCTGAAAAATTGATGAATTTGTTGTATATATCGTAGACGAGTACAGACGAGTAAAGCGCAATATGGAAACTAGAGAAATGTTATAACTACGTGTATTCATAGCTGTGGAAGGGTTAGTAATTTATCTCGATTCAACTTCAACCCGACGAGGCCTAGTGGGCGACCACAGGTCCAACCCTCCGCTTTGTAATGGACTTGTTAGTGCAAGATTTGGTTCTAATCTTCTGTGATGTGCGGACGCGATGGTTTTACCAGAAGCAAGTCTGAGAATGATTATAACTGTACAAAGGTTATTTTGATGTTGTTATTTTATAACGCTTAAACATCAGGTTTAGTTCCACGGCTAACAACACACTAGCGGCTTACTGTGCCATTGCGGCAAGCAGTAAGGCATGCGTCTAGCCGCAACGGGATGCTACCGTAGCTTCAAGACAACCTCAGCGGTTCACGGTTAGAACCATTGCGTTCAGATCATGCAGGATGATATATGTATGTACATACATATAAAAATGAAAGTGCGGTCTGGCTGACGTTGCAAGTGTGTTGTGAGACCACTACTTGACAGAGTTTGCAGAAAATTCTGGATTGGAGCCCTTTTGAAAGCAAACGCATCATGAAACCATGGATTATAACCTGTAAGGTGAACGGATGATTCACATGATGATGGATAGGAGGAATAAATAAATCAATAAAAAAGTGAATAGGCCGTTTCTGGGTATGTGTGTTCCACTGTCGGCCTCGTCATCTCTGCAGGAGAGACTGAGGTCAAACGCAATAATTTTTTAATAAAAAAAATAACCACAGCAACGAAAAGGTCACTAAAACCCTGATATGACCTGCGAAACACATGATTGGCGTAGTGCGCTGTAGCACGGTTTCTCGCCTCGGTTTCCTTAGTATCCCGGGTTCGATTCCCGGTCGGGTCAATTAAGGAAACGATCATTTCTGAATTGACTCGGGTCTGGGTGTGCTAGGAGACGCCCCTGGCTTATTTCCTTGTGTGGTACCTCGTAACACAGGGATATTAATCCCATCTTCGAGACCATTACAAGAGGTGTGTTGTCTGGCGCATATTTATATTTTTTTATTTATTTAAAACACAAAACATCGGTTGATAAAACCTACAGAAAGAAGCCACCACGACTCACAATTAATACTCGTACTTTTAAGTATTTACTTTGAGCGGGTAAATGTAATTTCCTTTGAAGGACTTCATTTCAGTTGTTTAAATAAGAAAGTAATGAGTATTTACTAAAACGACCAACGGTATGTCTGAAACTACCTTTATAAGTCCTGACAATGTAACTTGTGTGTGGTTGATACATAAATATCTCGCTTCAAAAAACTTTGTATCCCCTACAGAACTCAAAAGTAGAAGTTGTTCGCAACTCCAGGCACGGACGGAACGAACAAAAACACCACTCGAGGTTAGTCAAAGCCTTCGTATGTTGTATGGGTCTAATGGCGGCCATGCTCCGGAGAAAACTGTTCTGAGGGTACCGTATCTAAATAGTAAAAAAACCCTCGTGGAACTATGTTATATTGTTTACTTTTGTAGTTTGATAAGAGCCTATTAGCTCTCCAACTCTACTCTACTTAAGGCCATGTTTCGTCAGTTGTTCAAAATATGTAGTTGACATCGCTAAGAATGAGTAAGCCAAAACAATGTTCAAAGGTGTATGTAATATGAATTATCTTCCTAGTAATTTTATTTCATGAAGCCCATGTAACTAGGACAGGCAATATCGTAATTTATTATTTTGTCGTGGCCTAGTGGTTAAGCAATCCAACTCGAATCGCGGATCGTGTGGTCCCGAGTCCGAGTCCCGAGACTGACCAGAACCAAAATCTTTGTGTTCATTGTTGTCAAAACATCGATTAAAAACCAAATCAACCCGGATAGCGGCGAAGGCCCACCACCTACCACGTTGGGTTCTAATACCATTGGTGAAAGGTGGGCTTCTGAGTGTTCCATTCACCATGACGGCAACAGTAACTTGCCTCTGACTACCCCGTTTGAGATAAAGTCGTGATGGTATGTTATTATTTTGTGTGTTAATGTTAACTATTCGTATTGTTTGACTCGCTGTTCATTTAAAATACCTAACAGCTGACGATTAACCCTGGAACCGTACCCATAATAAACTTTCAATACCAGTACCCAGGGGTTCTAGTGTACCCCGTTAAAGAAAACAATTTTTTTACATAAGAATAGACGTTTATTAATAATCAACATACATAGACTTTTATGGCACTTATTTCAGTCTCACGTTACATAATTAAACAAAAAAATAACAAACTTAAATTAATAATTTTGGCTAATCTCTTTTTGGTGCTCTAAACATATAAAACTTTTACATTTTTAACATCGAGTGCGTGATTTACGGTCTTTTGACCTGGGACAAAATCAACATCTATAAGATGTTGAATCTGAAGAGGATGGAGCACTAGAAGGTCGTGTTTTTTCTAAAATACCGCCAATAATTCATTGTAGATGCATAGGCAAAGGCATGTACCCAGGGGTGCTGGAGTACCCCACACACGTGTGCCACGACCGCACGCTAACAGGACTCGCGCCCGACTGATGCTTCGACACGACCCCCCGTCCCCCGTAAATACGCGCCGGTGCGAAAAGATCCGTTTTAAAACAAAAAAGTTATAGTCAATTTTAAATATTTTTTTTCAGTTGTACCCCAGGGTACGGTTCTAGGGTTAAATGTTCAGCAACCCAGATGAAGTATCTTACCAAACTCCGCTAAGCGAACTATCATTCAAATACATAAAAACCAAATATAAGTACTTAACGTGATCAAAAACAGAGATCCAGAACGCTGTAGCTCAGAAAACGTGTAGATATTTTTAATGAATCGAAAATATAACATTCTAGCTGTCTGTTAGCGGCTTTGCCCGCGTAGACTGTCTTTCACGTCAAAAAAACCCAAAATAAAAAAAATATAACCTATGTCACTCCCTGATAATGTAGCTTTATATTGGCGAAATAATTATTAAATCGGTCCAGTAGTTTCGGAGCCTATTCAATACAAACAAATAAATAAAAAAACAAAAAATATTTCCTGTTTATAATATTATTATTTTAGTAAGTATAGCGCAAACACAAAATTCCACAAAAAACAGGCTAACGAATGAATGTTCCAGAATAATAAGATTATTTCAAAATAAAACCAGACAAGTAAAGAAAAATTAGAGAAAGACAACCTACACGACATTCGTTGTTTAAATGTTACTTATTTTCTTGGTTTATTTTTTTGTATTAAAGAGTTTTCATAACGAAACCTCGCGGAACTCTTTACACGTATGAAGTAGAAACGAACTTGGCTGCTAATTTGTTGACAGCCTGAAACATGCAAGTAATGATGTTGAACTGAGGCCAAGTGGGGAAGGTCAGGGTGGTGACAACTTGTCTCGCCAGGCCTGGCTTAGTAGTCAGTGACATTTGAATTAGATGGACTCCGCATCAGCGTTAGGTAAAAAAACACAGGAAAGACTGTGCTTAACGTCATTATGAGCACACTTTTTCCTCATTTACAATGTATTTCTACTCTCGTCACTTATACATGTCATAAAGAGATTGAATATCAGATGTCACTGCGACTCATGTCACATGAGTCATGCCTTGTTTTAGCTTGCCAATTGTATGCCACTCATTATTCAGTCATAGAATATTTTTTTTTAGCAGTTAATGATGCTTACGATGCCTGACAGTTGGCCTCTTAAATAAAATCAGGGTTACACCGCGCCCTATGGAAATACCTATGCTTGGTGACTCTTCGCGTGAAAAGTAAGGGAGTTGGGGAGTAAGCGTCCTCGAATGGCGACCACGAATTGCAAGACGCAGCGTAGGCAGGCCACCCGCCCCGTGTGGCCTGCCTACGCTGTGACTGGTGCACTCGGTGCAAGTTGTAGGAAGCCGCTGGATGCAATTAGCCCAAAGCCGCTCGCTGTGGCGTTCTATCGGGTAGGCCTATGTTAGCAGTGGACTTCTAAATAAAAGGCTGGTGATCATGATGCTTACGACTTTATATTTTACGCTCTTTGACTTTATAGACGTTTCAGGATGTGCGATCTATGAACCAAAAATTAAACAATGAATATAACCTTCTGTCAGTTAATCAAATAGATCAAAACGTCGTAAATAATTCCCTTTTGGACGAGGATTTGCGGACTAGAACAAATATTCGGCGCTACAGATAACCGTGAGTGACACAAAATAAAAAAAAGATAAAATGAAAACAAATTTTCCGTAGCATTTGGAAAACCTTTGATTATTGCCGATTTACTAATCACGAAATTCTCGAGATCATTTTCTCTGGTGGGAAGAAGGTTTAAATTGTTAAAAGATTATGTTTCAGTAAAAAGTATTTGAAGGTTTCACTAACCAGCCCTTTCAGTCAGAAAAGCAATTCTTAATTTTTAAATAAATTAACTCTTCTAAATTTTAGGTCGAAAGCTAAAGTAGGTTCTGAAATTTGAAGCTGTGACAGACAAACAAACAGAAGCATAACACGTAAGAGTTCCGTTTTTATCGTCATGCTACAGAACCCCAAATAAAACAACAGTTATTTGTTCACACGTTAGTGTAGTCATCATTTGAGGGCCTAATGTTGTCACATTATCCTAAATACTTATTACTACGAAAGCCCTTATCATAAAGCCCTTAATGGCGCTGCAAAATTTGTAAGCACCTTCTCCTAACAAATAAAATTGAATTAATTACTGGCTATGCAGTCATTGAACATGTACAATCTGTACTTATAATTGTGGTTACTTAAAGGACAAGCAAAAGGTTAACAGACAACATTAAACCATAATGTAAATGAGAGCTGAAATACAAAGACGGAGTAAATATGTTGAATGCGAAGCTCCAGAGCTGAATGGAAGCCAAGTAGGGCGGGCGGCCGGGTCAGGGCGGCGACGGGTTGTCTCGCCAAGCCCGCAAATAACACATAAAACACAATTGTGACTTTGTGAGCTTACAGCTCCGAATTCATAAACGGACGACCTTCTAACGATATGTGGTTTATAATATCCATGATGTTTGTAGTTGGTTGGATTGAGGACAGGCTTCAGTCATACTTTAGATTAAACAAAGGTTCAGTTTCAGTTTGGTAAGGGCGCGTTTTGTATATTACATTATTCTTAGCATAAAGGTGCTCCCCACTTGGAGCATTTGCTTGTGATGTAACGTTACACAGTCGGCCATTACAGTGCGCAATGGGAAAAGCACCGAATAATGTTTATTGAAATAAATGCTCAAAATCGAATTCTAAATGTACATTACCAGCGGATGTTCGTCATGTCAGGGAGGCTGTAATGTACGTAAAGCTCAAAACCTAATCTGTAACGTTACATTACAGGAAAATGCTCTAAGTGTTAATAAGTAATAATAAGCACCATGATATAATATTTATACGTCATCGCTGGCAAACGAACAACCAGAGCTGCTGATAGGTGAGCGTTTAATGTTAGACGTTTCAAAGGCACGTTTGCAAAACTAACGGGCAAGTGAAGCCTGAAAAGATTTCTTCACTAGGCATAATTGGTCAGCAAAAAAAAAGTATTTTCCTGAATCTTCGAGTAGTTTTGGTTGGTCGTATTATGAATGAAACATTTAGAAGGTGGACTCTATAGTTTAATCCATAGTTATAAGTACCATTGCATGGGCAGGGGTGACAACCTGGACTTGGTATCGTCCGCAATTATTATTGTTATAACCGCTCATGGAAAAAAGCATAGCAAAGCTCGAAAGTGTAAACCTTTAGCTGTGGTTGGCTGTACATTCAGAGTCGCAAACGTATGACTCCAGCTTATGAGCTTGCATTATGTTTATCTCGCCACCGCCACTAAATTAGCTTCTAACGATCTAACTACAGTTATTAACAAACCAATATTCAATGTTATGGTATGCACAGTCCCGTTAGGATGGCTAATATGTAGTTAATTGGTTTTAAGTTATCTAATGCCGAATAGCAATCATTATTAATGAACACTGGCGTAACTTTTTGTGGCATGAGGGTATTTAAATGATAACTCAGCATTCCCCGTCAATCAACAAACAAAAAAGCAAATAATGTGTTAACCGCAAAAAGTGGAGGTAAAGAGACGTTTAGAAAAACTTACTTTAAATCTTTAATTTTCGTAAAAACGCAAACTCATTTTAAATTAAAAAAAACCGTAGGTATTCTTCTAATGGTTCTGTATCTTTGTTATTTGATTGAAGACAAATGTCAATGGCTGGTTTTGCTAATGTGATGGTTTTTGCTAAAATACCTTTTGTGCGTGGCATTTAATTTTGTACAAAGGTCTAGCTTTGATAAACCTGTCACTTTATTTAGAAAACATTGCTATTGCTAAAGTATCAACTGACAAGACTTCGAGTCTCCGTTTCTAAACGGTTTTCAACACTATTCCGCGATAAGGAAAAAAAATAGAACCAGGGCTCTCTATTCTGGCCAATTATTCATTTAAGTCGTAGACTTTTTTTCTTTTTAAACCGCGAACTACGAGCCTGTGTCATTCGCATTCATACGGTGTTTAAAGCAAATAAACTCAATAGCCTGTGAAAAATGTACTGAAAAAGCTTATTACGCTGAAGTTATGTTAGGCGCACTGTCGCTTGCCAAGTATACCAGTACCGATGCGCCAAGCGCAAACTAAAAGTTCAAAATTATAGCTTTTTAATAACTTATAGAGAATACAAGTAGTTGGGATATTTGCAACTCTAAACAATAATAATGTGAACGAGATAAAGAGGTTTCTCTTTCATTCTTTCTAGATCGAGATATTCGGCGACAAACAGACGAAGCCTTGTGAGTATCATGATGGCTTATCATTTCTGCTTCCCCAACAGTTCTGCTATTTTTGTATGGAACCCTTAAATTAACGATTATCTCTATGTGTTATCTTTCTTCATGACTTATGCAAACAATGCTGATTGCGGTTATTGGTTTTTGCATAAAAGGTACCAGCAGTTACGTATGCCAATCAAACCTTTCTAAATCCTAACGCACAGAACCGTATACCGAAGCTTTTCTTAAAACGGCTGGAACTTACTACTTTTAAAAAAATACGTGTAACCGAAGATACAAGGCCACGTCGGTTCCAAAGCATGGAATATTCCCCTGACGATTAATGATACAAAAATACGGAAACAAACGCGAAAATGGCGTTTAGAAAGTAGTAAACCATCTGGCTTTATGGGTTTTGTTTAGTGAAGTTTAAGAGAGAGTTTGTTTGTTTCCCTAACAACAAAAAACCTAACCTAAGATTTATTATATTTGTATTGTTTGTAAATTTATAATTGAATTATCATATGGTCATTTTTTTTTTTTGCGCCAGTCAACACACCACTTGTCATGGTCTCGAAGTAAGGATAAATACCCTTGTGTTACGAGGTACCAGACCAGGCATAAGCCAGGGGCGTCTCCCAGCACACCCAGATCCGAGTCAATTCAGAAAAGATAGTTTCCTGAATTGACCCGACCGGGAATCGAACCCGGGACACTACGGAAATCGAGGCAAAAAACCGTGCTACAGCGCACCACGCCAATCATGTCGTCGATTTTGATGAATCATTCATAAAATCCCGAGTTCAATTCTCTTTAATTGATATCACAGTAAAAATTCTAATATTAAAATTAAGAGTAAATCAATATACTCCATCACTACACAGACCTTTATCCTATGCAGGAACTCTTAGTTTCTGTTGCCTTATACTCAATAATTAAGTAGACTTTGGTTATAGCAATGTGGAGTAATCAGCCTAAATGAATTATATTTGTCCTGTGGCATAGATGAATTCACACTGAAGGTTAGTTGGTACTATTTTCAAATATTGGCCTGATCATCACGCTCTAGGTTTGATTAAAAACATCTGAATTCAATTTTCCGGGACTGTAAGTTGAACCCACGAAGTATGAAAGTAGGTGAATAGTTTTTTATTCTACTTCTGTTCATCCATTTTCTGTTCTACAGCACATACTCCGCAGTTTGGAACCTAACGGTTTCACTCGTAGTTCATACTTCTCAATGAACGTACCAACGTAATTTCACCAGCGTGGCGTTGATTGGCTACCGAAGATCTTTACTTTAACGGATTGTCTTTGTATAGCATCGGCAACGTGCAATTTCATCAGAATTTTCTAGTTATTTGTTAGGTCTGGTGAAACCCAATACACAGATTTAGAACATTGTTTTTTTTATACAGTTTTAAAAGAGATTGCAATTGATTCTTGGATAAAACATAATTGGTTTTTCCAGTTCTAGATGTAAGTATAAGATAATTTTCATGGCATACAAAAAAAAATAGATATCTGTATCATATAAAATTACATCATGGTCAATTATGAGTACTTATCCGGTTGTTTTTTCAAAACATAAGGAAAATGAAAGAGCTTGCTTGGCATGTAATTGGAATAAAAATATGATACAAAAACAGAGCTACGCCTAAACGCGGCACGTGCACAGCCTATTGTTACCTTTTATACTTAAAATCAACTTCAGTTTAAAAAAATACTGTTAATTCATTGCACTAACACTAAATATGAGTACTAAGACCGTTTCTACATCATCTCCTGACTATGCCTCATCATTTTACTTTCAGGAAAATAATCATCCTCTACTTGGCTTGCTAACTAAGTTTTGTAAGATCTACTTGTAGTTAAGATATTTTTTTTTATAAACTGGATATTTAGATAAATATTTTATTCAAACCTGTTTTTTAGTTTACTTTCCTACTCAAGTAGGGAACATTGATCATGGTCTCATTAATAATTTAGGCAAGTTTAAATAAAAAATATATTATTATAATATGATTTGCCTCAACGCAACCGAAAATGATAAATCTTCTACTGTATTTAGTTTCTTTGCATAGCGATAACTAATAGCTCGTAAGGACACCGTTTCCGTTTGTGGATCAGCGAAAAACGCCGAGTGTTGGGGTACATCAAATTGACGCTACGCTGTACACATCAGTATGGTAATCAACTAAATTAGTAATTTCAAGATGAATTAACTTGCCTTTGCCGTCAGTCTCGTATTACCCGTTAGCCACAGTCAAAACTTTCGTCGTCTAATTGGTATAAATGGAATGCGTGAAATTATTCCAAAATTCAGTACAAAATCTCAGAAGTGATCGTTACTTTGAAATTCCGAATTGCTAGAAATATTCAGTTGCTCTTAATCCAGCGGCTATAAAATTCGCAAAGGCGGTTATTTGCGGAAATTTCCATTAGACTGGAAGCCGATTAATTAAGATCTGCTCAGACAGTCCTCGTATTTGCACATAAATCAGCATTCAAACCAGAATAATAAAACGTCCATAACGGCAGGTAGTTACTTTGTAATTTGTTTAGGCTTATTAAGGTGGTTTTACACCAGTAGAGCGAGCGTGGACAGAATTGCCAGAAAAATTAAATATGAGTGACGAAATCCAATTTATTGGTGGAAAAAGAAATTCCAGCAATATGACGTCATCCTACTGAACATTAGGTTTCCCATAGATTTCCAATGAAGATGCAGGAGGCAGTAAATGCAACTGAAACCATCTCTATCGGGTCCTCCTCTTGCCACCATCAGGTCCTTCGACCTCCTTGCAGTTGGATGTTCAACTCTGCGTTTTCCATCTGATGGTCTACATTTTAGAATCAGTATCACCTAACGACCATACATTCTACGTGCTAGGGAATACTACGGATTCCCTCATCACTGATTTGATTTTTCAGCGAAATAACCAGCATATTCTACCAACATTATATTATTAAACTAGTATTACGTCATCTATTACTAATATTACTTGTCGCATGTGTTGGTAGATTCTCTAGAGACTGCCCGTTGCATCTATCCTATTTTATTTATTTATTTATTCATTAATTCTTTAATGCACAAAATTAATGATACAATTGGTGGACTTAGTGCCAAAGGGCATTCTCTACCAGTCAACCACACGATCAAACAGAAAAATTAAACTCGGTTCACGAGATTAAACTAAATAAATTACTTTTGAAAACAACAACAGTATTATAAAATGACAAAACAGCAAAATAAACTTCAACATAAATCGATAAAAATAAACATACATAAATAGAAGTAATAATATACATAGAACCAACCAAACCAAGAATTGCTTGCCACAAAAAAAAAACTCAATAATATCCATATAAACCCCTCAGAATAACCTCGTATTAACTTTGAACCACATTCACCTCACAGCATCCTATCCTATATCCTATGCATCCATACATACGTTAACTCATCAGATCACGTAACACCACATTCGGTCGTCACGTCAAAGCGTCGTCTAATAAGAATCAGTGTGTTTTGTGAGTTAACGACTACGGTAGTCGTCAAGGGCTGCATTAGATCTTATGGGAATACGGTACAGCAACTCTAATGAACAGAAATGATTTGCTGTAGTTAACTATCATAGTTAGCATGACGTAAACTCATGGTAGACGTAGGGGACGCACTGCGTGAGGTTAAGGCGGACTTGGGTTCTGAAATGTTATTAGAACTTTATCAGAACCATCTTACGCCCAATGAGGATTACGGCGATGTTACAGAATAAACCTGTTTCTTAAACGGAAAAATATATACTATATTGACAGTCCCTCCGCACTCTTCTAGCTATTATTCTCAATCCTTTGTTGTTCGCTCAATTCGTCTGAGGAATTCCTTGCCTTTAACCATTCGTCAATCTCAATCCTTATCTATTTTCAAATCTCAGGTAAAGTCGTTCCTCTCTCTCTGACTTCGTGTTTTTTTTTTGTTTACGTTGCTTTTACATATGTTTCTCTCCTAATCTAGTTCGTTACACAAGGAAACTGGTGCTAGGTATTCTAAAACAATATATGTATGTATACATAAATGTATTTATTTATTTATTTTTATATTACCATAATATTCAAATGTAATTACTTTTTTTTCTATAGCTTTTGCGCAGCCTAACTCGTCCTCTGTTTTAAATCTCTCTGCCGAAGGTTGTCTGTAAGAGATCGCTCTGTAGTGATAAGACCGCCTTAATTGTACTTTAATATTTACTTTTTTGTTTTTACGTACTATAAGTATTTGTTTGTGCTATAAAGATTATTTATCTTATCTTATCTTATCTTATATTTTGATATTCTATTTTGTTGTTTTACAACAACACACCACTTGCCATAGTCTCGAAGTAGGGATAAATGTCACTGTGTTACGAGGTGCCAGACAAGGAATAGGCCAGTGGTGCCTCCCAGCACATTCTTTTCCTTGATTGTCCCGATCGGGAACTGGCCCGGGAGCCCACGCAATTATAGGCGAGAAACCGCACTACGATTATCGTGTCGTCTTTTGATGCGTGTCGGTGTGTGTCATGGCATGTACATCAATTCTCCCCTTAAACCAAACTCATAACCTTCCACCCGCACCAAAAAGCAGTACCTGAATTTTAATTTTAATTTTCGAGGCAACAATATAGAAGTAGTCAGTGAATTTAACCTCCTCGGACTTACTTTAGATAAGCACATTACATGGAAACAGCATCAAAAATATCAGATCTAAAATAACCAGTTTTGTATATGCTTTCAGAGAAATTAACAGAGCCATCATGGGCCCGCGCCCGCGTCCGCCGCCCTCTTCGACCGCAATCAATAAATTATCTCTGTGTTTTTCATTTTAAAAATCGTGGATGAAAATGACAGAAATTTACAATAAAGACTTATCATTGTATTTATAAAATTAATTATGTGAACTTCAATCATTGTAATAATTTTTTGAAGCTATTGTAGCTTGGAAAAACAAAATAATAAAAATTTCAGAATTGCGTGCTTTAATTTGGCACAAATTTATTAGATGAGTATATGTAAGTGGTCTCAGATAAGAAATAGCTATTTCATTAATTGTATTATTATTTCTGTCACTGTTTTTACATATTGACCTTGAAACAGTTTGCGCTGGACAAAGATTACACAATTTAGGTTTTCATACTCCGCACGCTATCCTAAATATGATACCATAAACATTTTTAACTTTGAATTAATTTTCGCATGTTTTATTATGAATAAAAAGTACCCCATACAAATAATCGAATTGCTGATTATGCGACAGTCAGATGTGACACAAAACGCAATAATAGACTTCTCAGCTACGATTCTATCCACAGGCATGAAATAAACAACTTTAGAATTTTTTAAACTTATGACCTCAAAATAGCCTAGCGCTATCGGTCTAAATGTCCAATAGCATACACCATGTCCATACACGCAACAAAGTAAATCAACAAACGTTGATTTTTACTTTAATGAAATGAAGGAAATGCACAATGATGAATAATGTTCATGATATTCCAGAAGGTCAAAGTCAAAGTTCCCAACATCCATAATCAAGTAGACCATTTTTCCAAACAGTACTTCTCAGTGGAATAGGGTCGCAGCGATTTCAATTCTTACACTTCCTATCCCCTCTACTTGCACCGATGGTGTAGAACCAGCCTTAGCAAAGGAAGAGATTCGAGACGGAGGATAATTTGACAAGTAACTTGTTATTTTATTTGCCGTTATTTTGACATAAGCCGAGGATGATGTGACAGATGTCCTTGACCTAAGGACATAACTGAACGGTAATTCCACTAGGCTTTCTTTGTGGTATTGTATCAATTACCCTATAATATACTATTGTACCTATGTAAACAGAATACAAAGGAACATCGTTTGGTTTCTGCTCTCTATTTATTTAGGGCTTCGTACTCGATAGACATATAAAGGCAGTTACACAGTACATTTGAAGTCTCAGGTGAAAATTGCTTTTATAGTAAAACGAGCTATTGTTGGGTTCGGTCACTGACCCACGGAGCAGTTTAGAATTCAATAGATTGAGTCTGAACTACCCTTGTGGATTCAGAATTTAATTGGAACAGTGAACCTAGATCAGTACGTCTACCACGAGTTGCCACTTTAAATTTACGTTATCGTTCGCGTCAAAATTTGTATTGGGATTTGACATGACATGACATGACAATGTCAATGTCAAATTCCAATACATTTTTTTGTGTGTAGACGTTTACAATAAACTTAGCAAGTGCTCGTCACTTCTAGAATATTTTTGAAAGATGAACTAAAACGTTTGAAAAATTATTGACATTTGGAATTCGTGACTTCCCACAAGTACATACACCAGTAAGTCGCTACTATGTTTTACTGCCGTTCCATCCTGCAGCACCTTAAGGTATGAAAAATGTATGAAAAGTTGACCAATGGATGTGACTTTAAGCTATGATTGCTGCTGATAATGGGTGACGTCTGTTTGAACAGGTGGATAAACAAAATAGAAAAAAATATGTATCAATTTGACGACACGGTTGGCGTAGTGCGCTGTAGTACGGTTTTTCGCCTCGATTTCCGTAGTGTCCCGGGTTCGATTCCCGGTCGGGTCAATTTAGGGAACGATATTTTCTGAATTGACTCGGGTCTGGGTGTGCTGGGAGACGCCCCTAGCTTATTTCCTTGTGTGGTACCTCGTAACACAGGGATATTAATCCCTACTTCGAGACCATTACAAGAGGTGTGTTGTCTGGCGCATATTTATTTATTTATTTATTAATCTTAACTCGTAAGTTTTTATCTTTGACGACACGATTGGCGTAGTGCGCTGTAGCACGGTTTCTCGCCTTGATTTCCGTTGTGTCACGAGATCGATCCCAGTTAGGTCAATTCAGGAAACGATCTTTTCTGAATTGACTCGGGTCTGAATGTACTGGGGGACGCCCCTGAATTAATACGTTGTCAGGCACCTCGTTACGCCGGGATATTAATCCCTACTTCGAGACCATGCTATGTGGTCTGTTGTCTGGCGCATATAAAATTGCACAAAGAGAAGTCTCAAAGTTCAAAGTCTTTATTGTACCATGTTGTTACAAAGATGTTAATAAAATATATTTGGACAGAAACATGACCCTGCAAGGGCACAGCAAATACTTATAATCTATTTATAATTATTAATGATTAGTTACATTTTATTGTTGATTTCACATAATTATTTTATATTAACTAGATTTATTTTATATAACTTAACTATAACGTTGAGCATAATACTCATACATTATCATTTTATCCAACTAAAAACTCTTGCAGCGAATAGAAACCTTTTTCAATAAGGTACTTCTTTAATAATTTTTTTTTTTTTATTTTGCTCTCATCCTCAATTTTGTCGGGTAATTTATTGTAAATTTTTACACACAACGAGAGAGGACTTCTACAAAACATTTCTAAATTGCAGGTTGGTTGGGCTAATTTAATTTTTGGCCTAAGGTTCTGGGGGAGAACCCAACCCGGTTAAAGAAATCATTTTCAAAACATTTGTATATTTCAAAAGATATGAAAATGATCAATCGACTTATTCTGTTACTAAATATTTTGCTACGCTAATAAACGCTTCTGAGATTGTACAGCGAGTCGTGAGTTACGATGTGAGGTCTAGAGTTGCGAAGAGTAAGTAGCCAGTATCTATATCTCCAAATAGCTCCTGCTTTATATCCAAAGACGGTTATTGATATTGAGAGGCCGTTATGTCATATGGCTCAGTAAATTTACCACATAACGTCTCTTCATACGCTGGTTTATGAGCCGTATATACACACAACAACATGGTCAAGGGATATGTAAAACATTTTCAAATAACTTTAAAAGTACTGGCCTTACAAAAAAACTATTAATGACAGATTATAAAAACATTATTGAGTTCCTTTTTTAAATTCAAATTTGTATAGGTATAAAAGGTTATGTTTTAAGATGAAATTCGCATTCATTTAATTTCTTCCAAAGAAGTAAATCTTTACAAACTTCTAACTTGATTAAAACTCCATACATTTCTATATTCTTTGTCGAACGCATCTCCGGTGTTCATTTAATCATGCCACGTAGACACTTGACCAGGAACGAAATATTAAGAGCAGTGGGCATGATTCAAGCTGGCGCTACCCAAATTGCGGTTTCTGAAGCCATGAGGACCAGTCAGAGCGTTATATCCAGGCTTTGGTCACGTTATCGTGTCACAGGGAAGTGGTGGAACGGCACCGAGGACCTCAACGCATTACAACACATGTACAGGACCGATTTATAGTAAATGCTGCACGAAGTCAACCAAATGTAACGGCGATGCAATTGGTTCAAAGGCTACAGAGAGAGTATGGTTTGCTGGTAAGCGGTCAAACTTTGAGGAGACGACTGCATGAAGTCAACCTACGTGCTCGTAGGCGTAGGCCACTTCGGGTACCAGCGCTAAGGAGAGGCAATCAAGGAAGAAGATTACAATGGGCTATTGCACACGAAAACTGGAACCATTCTCAATGGTCACCTGTGCTTTTTACAAATGAATCCAGGTTTGGATTTCATCCTGATTCGCGAAAAGTACGCGTTTGGAGAGAACCTGGACGCTGGAATCGACTGCAGCACCCACAACAAGTTCATGCATAATGCATATCAAGGTGGCACGATTATGGTTTGGGCAGGAATTCGTCTCGGCGGTAGAACGGACCTCGTTTGGATACAAGGCAATATGACTGCTCTAAAATACCGAGATGAGGTGCTAGAGCCTGTAATCTTGCCCCACAGACAGCAAATGGGACAAAATTTCCAGCTAATGCACGACAATGCCCGTCCACATACGGCGCGTTTCGTTAGAAGTTGGTTACAACAGCATGATATCCAAGCTTTAGACTGGCCTGCACAATCCCCTGACTTAAATCCTATTGAGCATGCCTGGGATATGCTTCAGAAAAGAGCTCTTAGGCATTTCCCTGAAGATATTGTGCATGAAAACCAGCTTTTCTTGCCTCTTAGCAGTACTTGGTCAGTATTCCACAACAGGATATTGACACCCTTGTTTTGAGTATGCAGAATCGCTGCAGATATGTCAGGAGAGTCTTAGGTGGATCCATGGATTATTAATTTTAAGTTTTCAACAATTCTTATAAAAAAATAGTTGTTTTGTTTAGGTTTTGATGTTTCAAAAATAAAGTTAAGATTGAAATTTTGTCTGAGTTTTTCCTCTTCTTCTAAGTTTTTTTCAAATTCACCTTCATCTAAAAGTTTATTTATCAGATTAGATAGGCTATCAAACAAGGTTTATTTTAATGTGTAAGTGTTAACAAAAAGTTAATAGAATTTTAACCCTAGACCATGTTGATGTGTGTACTTGCTAACCTCACACTCACAAAATTTAATGTTATTTATAGTTAATCGCTTTTAAATCATCATTTTAAACCTCAAAATGATGATTCAAAAGCGAAGATCAGATCCAGTAAATTTGACTTTCAGAAATCTTTAAAAGATTTAAGTATGAATATTTTTGTAAATTAAAATAAATAATTATTTTGTCGTAATGTACTACCTAATTGAAGAGCACCAAATATTTTTTTACGCTCTATCTCCTTTGCATATTGATAGTCACCTAGGATACAGTCACTGACCGATTATAAAAAATTTAGCTTATACCCAGTAAAAATATATTCATTGATGATGAGTACCTATCTCATGATTCTAAGCGCCATTATTTTAAATCGCAGTAGGAAATCTTTCTGTAGTACAGTTTAGGACCCCTTTTATCACCCTCATAAATTAATTCGTGGTACGACGGCGCGGGGCAAGATAAGTTTATTACTGAACGACCTTCTCAATGTATCGACATAAATAACCGAGAGTATCTATTTCGATTTTTTTTCTTCTTCGGCCTATATCCGAACTGAGTGCTTTAATAATTGGAACAAAAAGCTAGCAGCAAAATAATAAAATGCGAAAATAAATGGTAAATTCAAGAAAATTGTGTTCACATAAACCTTTAAAAAACCATGGCAAAGTGGGTCTTATGCCAGCACCATAAGGTGACCATAAGCGAAAGTTGATGGGAACGCCTCTGTACATTACATTTAGTGTGCTTGAACACAATGTTGGTTGTTAACAAGGATTTCTGCTGATCTGCAGCAAATAGTGTCTTCCTACGCCACTTGTTTTCGAATAAAAAGCCTTATTTAATGCGCCAAACCTGAAGCCAAAACCGAATGTCAAGAATTTGACATGGCAGAATTAACCCAATAATGTTGCAAGTCGTCATTTTTCCTAAAAAGTGGGGAGATTAAAGTCATTTCTGAACTTAAATTTTGTAGATTTTTTTAAAGTCATTATCTAGCGTGCTTAGTTAAAAGTCGTTAATTATATTAATAACATGAATATATTACCACAATAAACTGATTTATTACGTTAGTTACTGATTTAGTACCTTTACGTTAGTCCTTTTGATTTTTATAATCACATAAATAATAGTCATGCTTAAAAATATATAATATATTTAAATAAATACTTTAATTTTAGAAAATCAATTTCGTCCAATTTACTAAAAGTTGGGAAAATATTTTCTCATTACTGGCAACATTTTCGAATTTAAAAACAAAAGTTAATTACAATATTTATTTTTAGTTTTTAGGTGCTAATATAGTCTTAATATAAGTTAAACCATATTGTCTAACTGGACCAGTTAGACCTGGTGGTAAGTAATTTTTATATCTTTTTTGTGTTTTCCCTAATCATTGTGAAACCCATTTACACAACACATTGTCATTTTGTTGGAGCTCCTACCAATAGACTATTGACCTTGATCACGGGCGGGCGCGTCGATCGGGTCCGGACATGGTGTCCGGATTTCAGTAGCATCAGTAAGCATGCGTCGACTCTCCTTCCAGGCGTAATTATTCTAAGGCAATGTGTAAATGGTCGTCCGAGAATGCTGTTCAACTGAAACTTATAGCAATTTTATACAATTAATTTCGTGAAATGTAACGGAGTTCCTGGTATTTACGTAAAAACATTCGGTATCTCAGCTAAGTAAGTCATTAATACGAGTAAAAGATAATCTTTCCCATGACTTAAAAAGCTCGATGATAAATTGATCAAAGTTACAAAACCAACAAGAAAATGTCGCTCAAAGTTCATTCAAATCTTTGCTATAATTATTCTTACTCACTCGGATGATAAATGATCTAATTGAGTTCTCGGAATACGTAATGATTGCGGTTATTATCACTGCCTTAATAAAGCTGGTGAAGTTAAAATTGGGTCTGAATTTCTGTTCTGAAATAGCTGTTTGATACAATGTTAAATTGAAAATTATTCAAAGTTTTTTACAATTCAATAAATAAGTTCTCACCGTTGGGTATCACAATGACATTCGGAATTTTCGCGTTTCTGTTTTCGACTTCTGAAAAACTCGGTATTAGCGGAACTTCAAAATAGCCAGTTTGATAGCCACCGTTCATCATCGTCAGGTAGGGGATTTTTATTTTAAACGGAGGCGCAAATTATGTAGCATCAATGAAGGTACGAGCGTAGTTTGACATTGACTCTAGTAGGTACTGTCAGGCTTAATTTTTTATTTGGGAAACGTCATTTAGTAAGATGATGTAAAAAATAGCAATTTTCATTTTAAGCACATTGAAAGTATGTCTTTGATCTTATATCTTTACTCTTTTGTAAGCGAAACAAGCTGGCGCAGCCGCATCAAACAATTATTGCTAGATTATTACCTTAACTAACGACCGTTCGCATTGCTTCGTTAATCTCATCTTTGCGAGACGTAAGAGCTATTACGCGAGGAACCTTTAATTAATCTTTGTGTGTAGCGCCAGCTCTCTGACGTCACGTTCCACAGATGGCTCGCAAAAAGCGCTGGACTACAGGGCACCTACGCATAAATTGGGCAAGGCTACACTGTACAGACATAGGTACATAAGGCACGAGAAACGCGAGGCGTGCAAATTTCCTGTCCCCATAATGGGCTCCCACCTTAATTCATGACCTCCAATGCGACAAAACCGCCCGGCGCGTGACATAATGAATATTGCGTCCACTATGAAAAGCCTTTTTAAACCATATTGTCATGAAACCAGTACCTATGGGTGCCGCGGACTGAATTGAAATATCTGGCCGATGCCATATGACGCGGCGTTTCGATGCTAGTGAAGCAATATGAAATCGTTAACGTGTAATAGTTAGAATAACAAGATTTTTTGACAGTGGTCTCTCCTCGTCTTGTCAGCTTTTTACATAGCATTAAAATCAATGAAAACACGTGCCACGATCCACATATCGAATTTGCAATAATGAGGATTTCTTTCGTTTCAAACTCCAGATCAAGCTATGTTGTGAACATCTTTTCTACCATTTCAGTCGCCTCATAAAGGAAACATAACCTTTGAAACCATTTCTCTACAAAATGCTCCCCTGAATGTAAATTTTGTGATCGTACGTACGTTTACTGTGTAGAAATAATCGGATATTCCAGATTTCTGGATCGAGCCGGTATAACGTCGTAAGCCTTTAACTCTCTTCAGATAGCTCCATAAAAACTACCACTAGCAGTATTTATTGCCCGATACCGAGGTATAAATAAAACGATACAAAGGCTGTATTTTTATAGCTGGTGTATTCGATGAAACTCGGACGAAATAACTAAACATGTTTTAAATTCATTAACATATCTACAAACCTGTAATTATTAGATAATACATCTAGTTTGAATCTCTTGATTTAATTATTGTTTAAATTAGGTTAAAATGAGCTTGATTGGTTAGTGAGCGATGAAAAAAGGAACTCTCGGGGTCTTTAATCGGGACGTGAAAAATGACATGAAGGCATGATGAGATTGATCAGCTCAGGAGACACTCCATTGCTGTATTCGTCAATCTCTTATGTGGACCTCGACTTTCCATCACTCCACCTGATAGATAGTACCGTGAGGTCAACTTGGAGTGATGAATAAAAACTAAGTAACAAGCGGACGCTAGACAAATTGTTGTAAAAAAATATCGCAACTAATTTTCAAAGTTCAAGTAAACAGTATTTGAGTGGCTTATTGCGCTGGGATTGGCCACTTTTATGCCGTTTTTAGAATATTTTATTAAAACAGGTATCACATGAAGATCATATTAATATATATTTTATTGATTTTGTTTACCACTCTTTTTGTTTCTTACCAAAGGAACAAAAAACTAGTTTCACTGGGATGGACAAAGGTGTTTTCTGGGAAAACCAATTATTGGGTTATTCTCGATGCTAGAATAACAAAAAATATTATCAATCAAAAGTTACATTTTAAGCTAGTGCTGTCATTTGCACAACATGGTTTAAAACTGATTGACTTTTCAATTTAGCAACGGATAATGTTTAACGGAAATTGGAGTTAGTATCAAATGCTATTTGCGTCACTTTTGATATCATGGATAAATATTTGCATAGTTTATTAACGGGGGCGTGAGCTGTTTTATTTCAGGAAAACTATTATACAATTCTTAAGTCTATATCATGTACAGTGAACCACAACTAGAGCCTTAAACTGCCAGCATTAATTGAGCTCGCATTGCAATAAGCTCACATACTACGCGAAGGTCCTTTGTAGTCTAGTACTAGTACACTCCACCGCATTTACGCACACCTAAAGTAAAGAAAAGTGAAGTAATACTGTCCCACTGCTGGGCAAAGGCCTTAATCACTTAAATCAAGCCATCGCTACAATAGATTGTAATTGGCTTCATAAAATGAAAAAAAAAATATGGACGCAATGAAAATGTAATGTGGCGCGCCATTCCTAGTAAGACAAGCTCTACACTTAAAATGAGTGCTTCTCAAAAAAAATATTTTGGTCAGTTTCTGGTGGCGGATTTTAATCTGTGTTAAGCATGGAACGTTATAGCTACAGTAATTCTGGGCAGCAGTTAATGTTTTATGTGGGTGCCATCATTTTATCTGCTGTGGTTTACGAAATATTTAAATGTACAATTTAGGCGGTCTTATCCCTAATAGCGATCTCTTCCATAACGTATCGCTTAGCTTCCTACCGACGTTAAAGAAATACACGACATTAAACGGAAAATCCAAACTCTCATGTGAGTCAGCCGCTTTCTTTTTAACTCGGTTACAAAGTTTCGTTTATGTAGGTAAGCTAACATATCTAGTAATCTCTTTCAGCAGAAACTTGTTTGGAAAGTATGAAAAGGAGATTTATTGACTGAATGATTCGATGTCTGTTGTTAATGGGTCCATTCATAGTTTGGCAAATAATTCATTGGGCTGCAAAAACACTTTGGAAAGTTTCACAGAAAATATTTCACAGAAAATATTCCACATGTAAAATGTATAGCGTGTGAAGCATTTTCTCGTTACATTTTAAGGCATAATATTTCAGTAGTCAGGTTTAAGTTTTTAATAGTATATTTTATATCGAGGGACTAAACTCGGAAGTCAAACCACCTCTGGTATATTAAGTTGGTGTTTAGTCTCGAGGTGCAAATTGTACTTTTCACTTTGAGTGCGAGAAAAATAGTCAATTTAGTTCCAAAAACATTTAAAACCGAACTTTACGCTTGACAAAAGTTCTGAAATTTTCGTGGTCAGTTTTTTCTTCTGACTGAACTGAACCACCGATTATTAATTTAAAACACATGGCGCCACCAATTTTGCGGACAAACTATGGAACTTGACTATCAACATTTTCGCAATGAAGACAGTCCACACTCCATAGATAATAGTACATTTTTACTGGCAGTTTGGGTTTGTCTTTGTCACATGAAGGAAATTAAAAAACTAATTACTTTTTACTCCCTCCGAGTATATTGGCGTACTTTTAGAGCATGAGAAGTGAAAACCTGCTTACATGCTTGCTTTACATGTCGTTATGTTTTTAAAAAGTAAGTGGTCGTTTGAAATAATGGTTAGATCAGTGCGTATGTTAATGAAAAGCATAAAGTTCGATATTGAATCAAGTTTTTATCATTGGTGAAAAAAAGTTCACGGGTCAAAATAAGCATGCAAGTATTCGCATCGCAACTTGTCCCTGATTGCAACTATGGAACTGGCCCAAAAAGAAATCGATAGGTACTTACTATCCTAGAACAAAGCTAAAAAAAAGACATGATAACAAAGATCTTCGCTGAGGTTTTCGGCGTGAGAAACTAACGCCGAAAACCTCAGCGAAGATCTTTGTTTACTGGCCAAAGGCAGGATATTACACAAAATGTATCCTTTTCAATCATACATCGAAGAAAAGGGTAAGTAGGTATACATATCATCTTCTTTAGTTTTTTAACTTGTAGAAAACAAATGTTGTGTCGTTTTGTTTTTGCTTGAATTCGTATTATTATAATTGGCAAACTTGTGAATTGGGAAAGTGCACCTGAATGAATCTATTTAACAATGCATTCTATTGCAAGTGTCATTGAACTTCATCTAGAACAAATATTCTTTATGCGTGTAAAACACACACAAATACTAAGAAAAACAATGTACCTCATGTCATTTGTCATGTCAAAATGATAAGCCTAAGGCTTAACAAACTACTAATCCCTTGGGATAGTCAAAGTCATATTATGTTTTGTTTATCAAGCATTTGTTAACCTAACCCAAAAACTCGCTCAATGACACACGCAGTTGTTACTGGGCTGAACTAATACACTGAAGGTTAGTAGGGCACGACGAATTCACAATTAAAATGTATGTGTCATTGAGCCATCCACGTAAGCCAACAACTTGTTTAGTTACCAAAAAATGTTTGAAAGTACTAAACGAGGGCTCTTTTATTTTGTGAAACATTAACTCGAAACACGCGAAATAAGCTATAGCCCAATGGGGAGCTGTTGTATGTTGAGGGGCCGTATTAAGCAATCTTTTGCCACTATCGCAGCGATACCGTTCAAGGAGCATTGCAAAGAGCATTTTTAAAATGCTTACTTTGTTTTGGTATTACGATCTCACTTTTTTAAAAGAACTCCTATGCAAAATTTGAGACTCCTAGCATTCGAAGTAACGAAGTTTCATACAAACAAACTATCAACACAAAAAACAACCCCTTATAGAGGTATAATTACGCAAAAACCCGTCTTAGTGAGCACCTACGTCCTAAAAAGAACTCCTATGCAAAATTTGACACTCCTAGCATTCGAAGTAACGAAGTTTCATACAAACAAACTATCAACACAAAAAACAACCCCTTATAGAGGTATAATTACGCAAAAACCCGTCTTAGTGAGCACCTACGTCCTAAAAGAATCCCCATGCAAAATGCTATTATACTACAAAAGACTACATTATAGATAAAAATATCTGGGGATAAGCGCTCTGCTCGATGCGGGATTAAATAGCTCTATTGTAACAGATGTTTTAATGTAATAGTTAATAGGTACCTAGTATGTACTGACTAACAATTTTTCTTTTTGAATTGTTTAAATGAATTTTTGTTATTATAGTCTTTTATGGTTGGTTTTTTCAGTTTGTTTTATATTCTTTTAGGTTTATTTGTATCAAAATGACACACTGCTTGTACTTTACTAACGCCTGTTGTAAACCCAAAACAAGTTTAAAAGAGTAACTGCTGAGTTTCTCGCCGGTTCTTCTCAGCAAGAAACAACTCCGACGCGGTGGTAGAGTCGCATTATGTCTGTATACTGTTTATTTACGTATCCATATTATTATGGTATTTATGCCTATTATTAAGTATATTTTGCTGTAAATTTGATTTGAAAGTACTAATACATCATCTATTTGAATAAAGTTATTTGAGTTTGAGTTCCTGTAGTTTCTGAAAGTTCGAATTTTCGCTATATATTTTAATAATTTCGTATTTTTTCAATTCACGATATCTCAGAATCTATTAATCCAATTAATGTGTTGTAAAGGACAAAGTCTTCATAAAATTCTCTTGATTTAAATAATGTGTAAAATCTACCTTCTAATTTACATGATTTTTTACCACATAGCATACCTTAAAGCTACTTATTTGTAAATGATAGATGTGTGTGTCGCAGACTTTTTTATGGATATACTAAAAAACTATATTTTTGTAGTACATTAAATGCACGTATAATCAACAGTGGGGCCAGGGCACGCACGAAAAGATTTTCGCTAGCGCTTTTTTGCCAGATTACTTTATAAGTGTTAATTGATCTGGCTGAAAACTAATTATTTCAAAACAAATATATGCCTATAGCAATTAAAGATAATGTAGCTTTTTAACAGTGAAATTATTTTTAAAATCGGTTAGGTAGGTTCGGAGATTACCTGTCCCAAACATACAATCTCACAAACTCATTCATACGTAGATATCTATATGTCACGCATTTTCCCAACGGGGAAGGCAGAGACCACATTTTTCCACTTGCTACGGTCCTGACACACCTCTTGCGCATCTTCATCTCACAATCTCACAAACGCTTACCTCTTTATAATATAAGTATATACAAATAAACACTAGGATTATACGTTAATAAGAGTTCATAATACCAGTATGACGCGCAGAGGTAGCGTTCGCATGACGTAATGTTCAATAAGATGACTGGGAATAATAAATCATAATACCAAAATGCCAAGACGCTCAATTCACGGACAAATGCGAGCAAGCTTTAAGAGATCGTAATAAGGCTCCAGCTGAGAGGTTTGAGATGTATCATCATTATTCGTCTATTGCTAACTACAGAAAAGGGGAAGCCTTAGAAAGTCCGATACGCGCGAGGTATACGGTATACCTCGCGCGTATCGGACTTTCCGTATACCGTATACCTCTGGCATTACAGGCTTCCGTAGGTTGTAGTTGCCGCCTACCATCAAGCTGCCAGAATTATCGTTAAACACCAACATTTACTCAACCAATGAGACACCTGTGTATTCCATTCTGTTTTTAAGTAGTGTTGCCCAAATGCAAGAACAAGACGAGACTTAGCCAGTCTTGGTCTTGGTCTTGCGCCAATACACCTGGTCTTGGTCTTGGTCTTGGTATTGCGCTCCCAGTCTTGGTCTTGGTCTTGCAGCAAGAGTCTCGCTAGTCTCGCAATTACCTTTATGCCTATTGCTATTTATTAAACGTGCATTTATATCTTATAACAACGTAACCGAGTGGGTACATTTGAGCTTGAATTAACATAACCATTAAAGACCAACCAAATTAATAAATGTCTAAACATTTCTCATTAAATTCGAAAAATTATCTGCCACCGGGTGGGGTTTGAACCCACGACCTAAGCGATCCGTGCCGATGCTCTAACCAACTGAGCTATCTACCGTGACCTACGGGAGTCAGTCTGTTCCACAATAAACGTTTACATTTAATTAGCTTACATGTGTTAAAAGATGGTTAAAACAGATATTAAAACCAATTATTGACATTAACTTGACTTTTAACTTAACTTCAACAATTTTAGGAACATTATACATTATACAGAAGCTAAAAAAAAACTTGACGTGTATCTTTGGACCCCCCTGAATGTCTAGAAAGAGATAGAAAGACAGCCAAGGCCTCACCTTAAATGCAATGGAATAAAAGAGTTACACAATTTATACAATTTACCATTTATTTAAATGAAAAATAAAATACTATACAAATTAAATTATAGAACAGTATTAATTGAATTAACCATTTATTTAAATAAAAATACAACAAAATTAAATTACAGAACAGTACACAATAGCTTTGACATTACTATTACTTTATATTCATTATTTTAACCAAGAATTAATACAAAGTAACCATCTGGCTGACTCATCACTCAGCCTATTTCTATGTTTTCTAATTACTAATGACGCTTTAGAAAAAAATCTCTCAGCAGATACTGAAGTGCAGGTATTGAATGAAAATCACGGGCAATCTTCAAAAAAGTCGGATACTCTGTCTCATGCGTCCTACACCACTCTAAAATGTCTTCCGAGCTGGCTGCTCTGGGTTTACTTAGGTACTCCTCCAACTCGTCAACATCTAAGCCTTGAAGACAAGATCCAAATGACGTTGAGGGACATGCATACAGTTTCTCAATGTCTATTACGTCTTCATGTTCATCATAATCAGTCCAATTTTCCAATTTTTTTTCTATATTTTTCGGAGTCCCTAAGCGTATACCCGAACTCCAATACTCCCTAAAACGACACTTAGTCCTAACTGCAAGACGCAAGAGTCTTGCAGGATTAGTCTTGTTCTTGCTCAAATCTTGCACGGTCAGTCTTGGTCTTGGTCTTGCTAAAATGCAAGAACAAGACCAAGACTGCAAGACCGAGACCGATTTTGGGCAACACTATTTTTAAGTAAAGGAATCGGCTACGATGTCAATGGATTGCGATTAAATGAGATTTTGATTTTGGTTGTCATACCATTCCTTAAAAGGTTTCCATGTTGAAAATTAGTCACACGGGTGGTCTTCCAAATATTTTCTTACTGTGTCTGAATATCGAACAGTTGATATTAAATTCAGTTGGCATGGTAATCAATGGAGTCTTCCTCCAACGAACAACGTTCAATTTGAATATGTGTCCACCCATTTAGAATGAAGGGCGGACCGCCTTTATATTTATCGGTCCACCTGTAACCAGCAAACGCCCGGCTTCAACATAATCTCCCGCAAAATTAATATGAAAACTTCGATGAATTAGACCATGTACCGAAGTAAATTTGTACGATTAATAATATTAATTTGAGTCCCGAACATTCAGTTCAATTAAGAGGGATTTGCGTTAAAAAAGTTCGTATCAGAAGGTTCGATTAGCATCATTAATTATGGTAATGTTCTCGTTTGAATTAGACCAGCAATCTTTTGGAATTTGTAACGAGGACATGATTATTGAAAATGTGGTCGTTTGCAAACATTTCTGATATGCCTTTTTATATCTTACGGGAGTGACAGCCGAGATTCTTGCTAGGTCTTCCTAGATAGAATTAACTTTATGACACCGATTGTGGTAAAATTATTCAATAGCATTAAATATGTTTGTTTATTATTATTTTTGTAATTTGATGAATGTTATGATTTTTCTCATTGTTTTTTTAACAGCCACATACAAGACAATGATGTGTTTCCGAATATCAATAGTTTAAATTATTGAAACAGCTATTATATCCAAAGCAGATAGGAAGTAGCTTATATCAAGCACCAGTCATCCAAAAATTTGTGAGCGTCGAGCTCACGTTTGACACGCTCAGGGTTAGTTGACTTGCTTCATCCAACTTCAATAATAAGTCACGGCTGCTAGGAACAGCGCCTCATACCTACTTAATGTATAGTTATCGCTATTAATAAAAAGTAACTCGTAGTTCAAATCGCCCTAAAAGAATCGCAAGGTGATATTTACTAATGACTTAAAAACGGCAAAATATTTTGTTGTACAGAACGTCTGTACCGATAGTGTCATCGGCGTGATGATAAGCGGTTATTGGTACCAATAGAAACGGGTAATGTCCAAAGAATCACTTTTACCATAATAATAATTGGAATAAGAATAGGTATGTTATGGTATGCTATGGTATCCTATGGTATACTATCTTCATAATATACATAATACAACATTGGTGTATTCTAGGCAAGGTCAGCGTGTTCTACTATCGGCCTCGTCATCGCGTACCACCAGGCGAATCTCACTAAGGCCAAACGCAAACCCATTTATAAAAAGTCTAAATTTTTATGACATAGGGTTTTTTCCCGACTTTGTTATTCACAAAATCCCGTCTTAGTTAGCATCTAAGAACCCATAAGCAAAATTTGAGACTCCCAACATTTGAAGTAACGAAGTTTCATACAAACAAACTATCAACCCCAAAAAGGTAGGTTAAAGGCTCATAAACCCGTTTCAGTGAGCATTTACGTCTTAAAAAGAACCCCCATGAGATTTCGTGATGAGTGACCTTTCGCTTTTAAATATTTTAATAATTTTGCGTGCGTATTTTTTGATTTCACGATATATCAGAATCTAATGATGCAATTAATGTGTTGTAAAGGACAAAGCTTATCTCCGTAAAATTTATTTGATGATGAAATAACTTATAATCATAAGGATTGATAATAATATGCTTGTGTAGTAATAATGCTCAAAATCCACCTTTTAATATACACCATTTTTTTAACACATAACATACCTTAGCTACTTATTTATAATAGATAGAGTTACTTTTTTATGGATCTACTAAAAACCTATTCTAGATTTACTGTGGCGCTTTTATTCCTTATTACTTAATAAGTTTTAACCCATCTGGCTGAAAACTAATTCTTTCAAAACAAATATTATGCCTATAGCAATCAGGGATAATGTAGCTTCTTAACAGTAAAATATTTTTTGAAATCGGTTCGTTAGTTTCGGAGATTACCTGTCCCAAACATAGAAACTCTCAAACTCACAAATTCTTACCTCTTTATAATATTAGTATAAATAAAGATTTGTACATACATAAAAAATATGAGGTAAGGTCGAAACGAGCAATGGCAAAGCTCAGGCCACCGCCTATGCTGATCATATACTTTTACGTAAGGTAAAGGTATTTTTCATCCAGACGGAATGATCACGGGTGGAAGATTCGCAATGCCCTCTACAATTTGATATTTAAGTTGCTAAATAATCAGAAAAAAAGTCATCCCTTTCCCCTAACTGCCTTTAAAGTTACCTGTTACCTAATGACAGGTTACAGTTTAATCAAAAGTACAATTTACTGAAACGATTATAAATGAGTACTAGCGGATGGACTCCAAGCGCCTTTATCTTCAATCCTGTCCCACAAAGGCACCTCAATTAAATACACGACATGACAGACTGCCGGCCGGATTGATATCCGGTTGAGTGAACAAACATGTCTAACATTTCACTAGAATTTGCCTGCGGGTCTGTCTGCGTAGAATTTTACCACTTAGGATTTTTGAAAACTTTTTTGCTGATTGTCTATATCATAGAATAAACCAGCTTATCTTCCTTGAGTTTCTGTCACGTAAACTACGACAGTTGACTTCAGTACTTTCGTAGACTTTGTCATGTCTACGTCATGTCAAATCCCAATACATTTTTTTACTAGAACGATAACGTAAATTTAAAGTGGCAACTCTGGGTAGACGTACAGAAATCATCAGCCTTTGGAAGTCCACTGCTGGACATAGGCCTCCCCCATCGAACGCCATAACGAGCGGCTTTGGGCCGTACGCATCCAATGGCTTCCCGCAACCTGCACCAGGTCGTCGGTCCACCGGGTAGGAGGCCTGCCCACGCTACGCCTCCCAGTTCGTGGTCGCCACTCAAGAACCTTTACTCCCCAGCGGTCATCAGGCAGGTAACAGGGAAAGGTAGACATACAGGAAGACAATTTATTATAACAATAGCTCCTAACCTCAATCTTAGCAGAGCTTATACGAGTATTATGAGTATATAGTGCTAACGGTACGCTAAATTTACCTGCAAATTGTGTTACCATGAAAATCGGAACGATTGATCTTAGGCAATACGAATCAATTTGATCCGTAGCACGGTAAAAAACAAAAAAAGGCGAGGACTTATGGCGACATCTGTTTTTTGTATGGGAAGAAAAATGTTTGCTCAGAAACCTATCTTGTGTGGTATCTAATGAATGGGCTTACTGAGCCAAATTTCGAAGTGTACCGCTAGCACTAATATGAAACTCACAAAAATCATCAGTTTACTAAATATATATTTAGACACAATGAATACAGAAACAACACAGATGATCACACAAACAGTGGACAATGAAAATATACAATTAATGGGTTGGTGGTCTTATCCTACTGTAATAGCGGTTAACTCAACTGTAACTATGTGTTACACAATCATTAGGAAATAATACACACACATTTATACGGATACTTGTTATAGTCAACTTTTCCACCGGTATTATGATTTTGACTTATGCTACGTTGCTGTGGATGCGTTTGATATGCACTAATCACATTGTTGGCCCACATAGCATGGCATTGGAGGAAACGGGTTCTACTAAGCTATGTTTTTAATATGACACATGAGTCATAACATGAATCATGGATGCGTGCTGTGGGTGTTTCCTATGGAGGCGTGCTTTAGATGCCTGATGTTTGTAACACATCTTACTCGCTTCGTTACTTAGCATCGCATCAGTGTAAACGGTCTAATAGTTTCGTAGCTTAGCTTGAACCTCCTCGCAGCATAGCTGCATAGCACATCTCTGGTGAAAAGCAGGCACACTCCGGACTGTAGTTTCTATCAACTATTGGTCCATCTGTTTCCCTTGAATCCTCTGACCCAACGTTGCCATTGATTACTCGTTGACTCAAGCCGAGAAGACATAACTGTCTCTCAATGTTGGAACCTATCAATTGCTAACACAGGCATAGATTGTAATGGATAAAGTGTATCCGTTCATTTGAAAAATTTAACGTACTTTTTCAAAGTTTATTGTGATAGGAAATATTGTAAATAAATTGTGAAAAAAAATCATAAGAGTAAATCTACTTAATTTTGACATCTATTGCCATGCAGGTTCATCGTGGACTTAATAAAGCAGCATCACACGTGAACTCATGTATTTAATACACTCTACATGATTATTATGTGATCGACCGACTTGGTGTAATGGTTAAGAAGTTGGCTACTACACCAGAGGTCGCGGGTTCGATCCCCGCACAGTACAAACATATGTGTGCATGAACATGTCTGTTTGTACTGGTCTGGGTGTCTCCTATGTATAATAAGTATGTATTTACAAAAGAAAATGTATTTAAGTATGTTTATCCGTTGTCTAGTATCCCATAACACAAGCTTTAATTAGCTTACTTTGGGGCTAGATGGCGCTGTGTGGAATAATGTCCAGGGATAGTTATTTATTTATTTATTTATTATTTATTATTTTTTTATTCGGCACGTCAAGTTGACTTTACTTCACGTGCTGGAAAGCGGCCGTGATGTCCAGAATAGAGGTTGACAAGCGTTTATTATGTTGCAACTGCTATGCGGGTCATCCTCATCTTTCACGCCCGCTCGACCTAAACCAAATTAGGATTTATATCTCTGAATGCGAACCTGTCAAATCTACCCTCGGTTTCATTCGTGTGGCACCACACACCCGTTGTAATTTAGGCTGGATAAACTAATGGCCGCGCACATCCTCTATATCAATAGGAAACAAGATATATATTGCTCCTTTGGATGCCATCGTGAGTTACAGGGAACAGACAGCGATCGATAGCTACTTCATCATGATGGCTTAGGCTCCGGGCTGCTCGGCTGGGTACAGGAATTGATATAAGGAGACGTTTCGTCTAGGCGTCTTAGGTAGTTTATGATAATCTAGGTTTCTGTACGCAGTTTCACCTAAGTGAATCATTTCTCCTGGTAAAAGTCAGCCTCTAAAAATCGCTGATAGTGTCCTTTTATTATTTCTGAGATTATTATTAAACTGGTATCGTAGTTTTTAGTATATTTATTTAAAATAGACACCAACAACTTTCCTTTTCATAATATCAGTGTTAATAAATTATCAATTATAACCAAGGCCTAAAATAAATATAAAAAGTATCAGACGCCCAACTACTAACCACCTACTAACTTTGAAATATAATTTATAGTTGAACAAGGTTTACATACATTTTATTAAGAGGTTTCCTTTTTATTTGTACTGCATAATTTGAGCACAGCATTTACCTGAATAGTGGTTGACTTTGAAATAGGTACTTTTTCAATTTACGGCAATACAAGCACTAAGCAAAGCAAACAGATAAAAATATGACTTACCTAAATATAGAGAAAAAACATAAACGTTTCATATAAATGTTCATTAAACCGTAAACACGGAGTAGGAAAAAATATCGAAATCACATAGTACAATCACATGGCACTGTATAGGAAGTTCATGTTGATTGTAGAATACGAATTTTGGTGTAAATAATACTAAATATGAATACATCGCTTTCATCTTTTTCAGCCCTGTTCTAAGCATTGTAGTAGGTTAACTACATAGACCACATACACATCTTGTTATACATTGAAATTGTAAAAAATAATCATACCGAGTGATTATCAAAAGACTTACAAAAACAAAAGTCATACTCAGTAAGTAAAGTAGTAAAATTTTAATTTGTGTAATTAAAATGTGATTTTTCGATTAATTTCAATTTCAACGTCTTCATACAAAATCGGTCGAAGCGTCAGTAATTTATGTATCAAAAACCTTAAAGTTAAAGTCAAGTTAAAAAGCTGTAAAATATTTTAATACGCTTGAAAAACTATTAGCTGAATATATTATCGCGGAAAACAGTTCAGATAGTTAAATAGTGAAGTTGCAGTGAACAAAATCAATATTGTGGTAACGGGTAGTTTGTTGGTTTGAAAATGTAGTGTAAGTGATCATTACCTCTTCAGTAAGTACTGAATAAACCGAGTGCCTCTAAAAGGGAGAAATAACCACTGTACTAGTCGACGTAAACGGACATAATTATTATTATTTTTAAGTATGTTATCACGTAAGTGACTATTCTGTCTTTGTGATAATGAAGATCTTTAAACCTAAGTTAAACTAATGACAGACAAGTAATAATCAAGTTTTTACTTCGGGGTAGGCAGAGAGCACATCTTTCTTCTTTTTACTTACATAGTTACTAAATTACTTACTGAGTATACCATATCGTTTTTGTAAGTCTTAATCATCACCAAGTTTAAGTGTTTTATTAAGCATTGTCGGAAAAATACAACATCTATTTCATCATTGAATCGACGGTAACGCTCCAATGAAGCAAAACGTATGAAAGTAAAAGGTGCCAGAAACTTTGGTCGAGATTTATTATCCTTTTACGAGCAGGCACCGGTGTTTCCTTAAAATGTGACTTTTTAGAAAATGCTTATAGAACTTATCAACATCTGCTTTATAATAAGCGAGCGCCATGGCCTAGGGGCAAGCAACCCAAGTCAGAGTGAATCGCGTGGATCAAATCTGTAAAAAAAATGTATTGGGATTTGACATGACATGACAATGTCAAATCCCAAGACATTTTTTTTACGCGAACGATAACGTAAATTTAAAGTGGCTACTCGTGGTAGACGTACTGGTGAGAACCATCTTCCTGTGTATTGTTTTTCCGACTCACTCTACGGAGATGGAAACCATCGATAGAAAAACAACCTGGATAACGTCGGTAGCCTCATCACTTACCACTCACATTGGGTTCTAATGCCACTGGTGAAAAGTGGGCTCCTGAGTGTTTCGTCGACCATAATCCATAACGGCTAAAGTCACTTGCCTCTGACTATCCCGTTTGGGATGAAATCGCGATGGTTTGATATTTCATCTTATATAATAATAAAAAAGAAGTTGATTAGGGAAATCAACAAATAAATATTTCAAAATTTAATAAGTAAAACTGCTTTTCGAAACCCTTGTAAATTAATATGTATTACAAATTATTCCTACGCATTATAATAGAAAAGGCAATAGCTTACAAATAAAGTGTTAATTGCTCCAACTTTTAAAATAAATGAGCTATTCAGTATTATTTATTACTTTTATTGCAATAAAAGTCACTAATACTTGATGCAACATGATGTCCGGCAGTTTGCTACGAGAACTCGCGACTACGTCAATAATCCTTAAACCTTTGCTACGGAAACTCGCGTCAGTGCTACGTTGACGTCACGTCTTGCTACGGCGCGTCAATGTTAGCTCTCGTATGGGAATACCTAACAACTTTCTAACTGTTCTTTTAGTGCAGTTGTATAGCTTCGTATCTTGTGTAGCTAAACCGCTGACGTCCCGTCTCCGTACAACGTTCGATGCGGAAACTCAGCCACTGCGTACAAATGACGTTCAGAGAGAGGGATTGTTTGCAGCGGCGCGTTATTAGCTTTATTGCAGCAACAGCAGTGCGCACTGAATGGGGCAATCAACTGCAACATGGGCATAATTAGATGGAGCAAAATTAGCCTTTCAGCACTGTTCAACACTTGCTAATATGTCCTTCATATTTGGCAATTGAATGGTCAATGCATTAAATTCGGTGAATATACGGAGCTCACGTGGTGGGAAAATTATCTGCAATTTACAAAAAATACATGCAATTTTTTTCAGAAATTTGAAATTTGACGTACGTTTTTAAACGGAAAATGTAGTTTCGAAATGTGCTACCTACGTATGTTCTTTATAACAATAGGTTGGGGAAAAAGTTTCTTCGTATTTTTTCAGAAAACATTTTTTAACAAAGTTTAGTTACATTTAACTAAAGTATGTAGGTGCCATTTTGTTCGATTACTTTTTGCCATCTTACCTACTAAAGTACCTACAAGGTGACATGATCCCATTGCTGTAGGAATTTTGAGGCTTCTGATCAAAATATCGCGACAAGTGGTTTTGTCAGTCCTCTCGTGATGTTAACCTGACACTGCCTAAATAATTCTGAAGAGACCGAAACAGGTAGAAATCTGAAGGTGCAGGGTCAGGACTATATCCCAGCCAAACTCTCTCAATTTTTGCTGAGTGGCTAAAGATGTTTGAGGTCTAGCGTTATCATGATGAAACACCACACCCTTTCTGTTGATTAATTCCGGCCGCTTTCTTTCAACTTCTTGCAGTTGTTTGCAGTAGAAATCAGAATAGATGGTCCTGAATGGTGGTAACAGCTCTTAATTAATAAAGCCCTTCTAATCCCACTACACACATCATCACCTTGTTGCGAGTAAACCCGGGTTTCGCCCCAGTCTGTGTAGCCTGACCGGCCTTTGACCACGACCTTTTTCGCAAGTTCTTTTCGTACGTGATCCACTTTTCATCACCAGTTATCAGCTTCTTCAAAAATGGTTCGGTTTCATTACATCGTAATAAAGAACCACAAAGGAGTACACGGTTCATCAGGTTTCTTTCAGTGGGCGCGTGTGGTACCCACATATCATAGCTTTTTTGTGTACCCAGTTTTTTTTCAAATACGCCAAAACTGTTTTGAACAATTGACCACAATTCTCGGTTCTTCAGCTACGTCGTAACTACTGATATGCCAATCTTGCTCTACTTATTCAAAAATGGCATCCATTTTATCCATAACAGGGTGACCAGAGCGACGTGCATCGTTGACATCAAAATTTCCGGGTTGAAAACGCTTAAACCAAATTTGTGCTACTCTCACAGACACTGCACTAGGTCCATAAACATCGCAAATTTTTTTCGCGGCTTGCGTTGCATTTTACCTCTTGCTGTAAAATTTTAAAATGTATCGAATTGCTTCATTAGATTCACTCATCTTGAAAGTAAGAAAAACAAATCAAAATCACACATTTTATATATTTGAATTTGGAATTATCTTCTTCAAAACTTAAACTTTTAATGATACCAAAACCAGCCAGATATAGTATAGCCAAAGAGATTTTATTACAAGTTCATACATACTATATGCGAAAAAACGTTTTCCCCAACCTAATCATTTCTACGAGTACTTAAATATATAAATGAACTAGTTCCTATGATAATTGCACAAAACTGACAAGCTGTACGTACAATTTAGGCAGAAGACTGAAGAGAAAAGAAGAGAAAGAGCAAAAAGTAGCGATAAGAATGAATATAATAGCGATAAGAATAATAGAATATGAATATAATTATTCAGTTCTTCCAACGTCCTTTATGTAACTGATTGACCATATTACGATAGAACCAATTCCTAGAAACAGTGTATATCGGAAATTTCAGCATTACACTTAATATTATTATGTCGTATGAACAATCCTTCTGATTTTGGTAATTAGAATGAACATTTGTACCTGTAACTTTGCGCTGTGCACTATAAAGAAATAAATAAATATGTTTTTAACGTCTAACTGGCTATTATAATAAGGCCATGTTAAGTTTCCACATCAAATGGGCGTAGACTAGTGATGTACAAGGCTCGAGGCTTCCGAGTCCTTTTGTCTAGAGCTCGGTGTCGTTTACAGGACTCGCCTCGTGGAAGCTCGACGACTCGGAAGCGTTTTCTAGAACTCGAGTCTTTTCGAGAGCTCGATCGATATCGAGGCTTTTTCAGGGCTTGATCGACCTCGAGGGTTTTTTTAGAGCTCGAAAGTCTTTGTTATAGCTCGAAACGTTTTTAGGTGGCAAGTCGCGTGCAAGTTTGTTTTCCGTTTGGAGTCTGCCTTTTCAAAGCAGACAATAAAATATGTGTTTGTGGGATATAATAAATGTGACCAGAAGGGTATTTTGAAGGTTCGAGCTCTTTTGAAGGCTCGAGGCGTAGCTCAGGGAGCTCGCGTCTCAGCTGGGCTCAGGTCTATGGGCCTACCGAGCTTACTGAGTCCGGCCAATCCGCCTGGAAGCTTCAATAGTAGAACTCGACGCCTCGTTTGTACATTATTAGCGTAGACGCAGCGGCATGCGGCGCTCTTAACCACACCAATTACGATACAGTACCCCTACCAAGAGTTCACTTCAAGTAATCTACGATAGCTAACTATAGCAACTTGTATGCCATTATTAGTTATATTACTATTCACTAGGGACACTACACTAAACTAACTACACTATACTATTTGACGACCGTCTTGGTGTAATGGTTAAGAAGTTGGCTACTACACCAGAGGTCGCGGGTTCGATCCCCGCACAGTACAAACATTTGTGTGCATGAACATGTCTGTTTGTACTGGTCTGGGTGTCTCCTATGTATAATAAGTAGGTATTTACAAAAGAAAATGTATTTAAGTATGTTTATCCGTTGTCTAGTATCCCATAACACAAGCTTTAATTAGCTTACTTTGGGGCTAGATGGCGCTGTGTGGAATAATGTCCAGGGATATTTATTATTTATTACTAAAGTCCCATGCTATAACTTGACAACAGACGCTAGCTGACTGTCATCGTATTTCAAATACTTAGGTATATATACAAATCATTCGTTTTGTTTGTGATAAATTAAAAATAAAAGTATGTGAATTTACTCTTATTCGTAAATTTACTGGGTACTCATTGTAAAACCACAAGTTTCAAAAAAGAGTAACTACTGAGTTTATCGCCGGGTCTTTTCAGTAAGAAACAACTCTGACGCGGTGACAGAGTCGCATTATGTTTGTATACTGTTTATTTATATATTCACAATATTATTGTATTTATTTATTAAGAGCGTCGTGGCCTAGTGGTTAGGCACTTCAACTCGGATCGCGGATCGTGTGGTCCCGAGTTCAAATCTGCCCACAACCAAAATCTTTATGTTCATTGTTTAATTTCCGACTAACTCTCCGGTGATGGAAAACATCGTTAAAACCCAAATCAACCCGGATAGCGGCGGAAGGCTCAACCACCTACCACGTTGGGTTCTAATACCATTGTTGAAAAGTGGGCTTCTGAGTGTTCCGTTCACCATGACGGCAACAGTCACTGACTATCCCGTTTGAGATAAAGTCGTGATGGTATGTTCTGTTATTTTATATTGTATTTATTGTATTTATTTGACGACCGACTTGGTGTAATGGTTAAGAAGTTGGCTACTACACCAGAGGTCGCGGGTTCGATCCCCGCACAGTACAAACATTTGTGTGCATGAACATGTCTGTTTGTACTGGTCTGGGTGTCTCCTATGTATAATAAGTATGTATTTACAAAAGAAAATGTATTTAAGTATGTTTATCCGTTGTCTAGTATCCCATAACACAAGCTTTAATTAGCTTACTTTAGGGCTAGATGGCGCTGTGTGGAATAATGTCCAGGGATATTTATTATTTATGTCTATTATTTAGTATATTTTTGTTTTGGCTATTTAAAAGTACTGCTTAAGTTTATTCAAATAAAAATAAAAATACTTAAGTATTAGTTTGAGGTAATTTAGTTACTGGATTAATTTAAAAACCTTTCATGGTTTCTCTTTGTTGTTTAGTTAGCGTCCTAACGCAGTTAAAGCACAAAGGATGTCCAAGTAAACAAAAAACACTGTATTGTATGTTTTACCTACCCTAGTAAACTCGTGTAAATATTTATAGTTAAACTTAGTATATTTAGATAATTATTTAACGCCTTAGTTAGTAAGAGTGATTGGTCCGTAACCCCTGGTCGAAAAAAAAAATTAAAATGTTTTTTTGTATTTTTGATCAAAAATCCAAATAAATCTTGACTTTCATGCTCATAATTTTATATCATCTACACCATAAAAAAAATTTTTTTTTATCAGATTGGCTCCTTATTACAACAATTTACAGCTGGTTGGAATATTTAATACATATACCCTTAATTTAGCAGAGCTAGTATAATGGTTGGCTTTGTTTGAGTACTTATCAAATCATTTGAATAAAGATATTGGTCATTGAGTCAATTGAAATTTTACAATAATATTAATTTAAGTTTATCCTATTCAAGAAGCTTAGTAGATTATTAGCGAGCAGCAATATAATGCACGTGTCAGCTCTCATCATGCTAAATATTAATTGGATCCTAATTGTAAGTGGGTGGGGTATTATGATAGTCCTCCTGCTGATCAAGAGCTCTTGGTCCTGAGGGCCACTTGAAGTAGGCGGTGATTAGTCGATGTCTAGGGCTGTCCTTAGTGTGAAGTAATCACTATAATCAGATCGCCCAAGAGAATAAGCTGGTTCTAATAGCCTAAGCCCAGTTGCCACCGAAGTGAAAAGGACAGGATATGTGTTCCTATAACCAAACAGTTTATTTAGAATGCTTTAACGTGACATAGAGGTGTAGCTTTCTACTGTAATATCACACATACCACACACACACGCACGCGCGCAAACCCCCACTACACACACAAACGCCCACACACTACACATATACACACGCTACACACACAAACGCACACACACACACACTTTTCTCAAGCAACGTGAACTCAATACCACACATTGCCTTTGAAGTGTATGAAGTTTAAATAACATTTTAAACTTTCTTGTTGCATTTTAACTAATTCTGCTAAAAACGGGTTTTCGCAACAAAACCAAATTATGGTTAATTGTTTTACCTTTTTTTTACTCGACGTCTCGGCGACAATAGCATGTCACCGTGGTCACGAGCGGATTCAAACGTCGAGAAAAATAGGTAAAACAATTTACCGTAATTTTGTTTCGTTGCAAGAACCCATTTTTATCAGAATGTAAAAAGAAAATGTATTTAAGTATGTTTATCCGTTGTCTAGTATCCCATAACACAAGCTTTAATTAGCTTACTTTGGGGCTAGATGGCGCTGTGTGGAATAATGTCCAGGGATATTTATTATTTATTATTATTATTATTATAAAGTTTAGTTTAGTAAATTCAAATCCTTAATTGGCAGTTGGACTTGTCTAGTTATAATATATGTTAAATTAATTTGAGTGCTGTGGATTTAATGTAAATAAATAAAATAAAAAAATCCACATTTTACAGACAGATGTGGAAATAAAGAAATCGGTATTGGTGGAAACCGGGCCTTCGATTGACCCATCGGCTCCTAGTAATTGAACAAGATGAGTTTGAAACTTACAAAATAGGTGAAGAATCAAAGAAGCCTTGAGATAATTATATAATTAATTAACTAACTGCTTCCAAGCGGATGTTATTGTAGTTCTGTTTCGATGAAAAATGTGAACTTTTTTTTTTGTGCCACTGTAACCGCGTAAAATCAGCACGTCTACCACGAGTTGCTAATTTAAATTTACGTTATCGTCCGGTTAAAAATTTGTACATTACGTAAATTTTTTTACCCGAACTAACTATAACGAAAATTTAAAGTGGCAACTCGTGGTAGACGTACTGGTGGTCCACGTGATTTCGTGGAAAAAAAACTTATCAAACAATTCTTAATGCGGACTAAAAGTCTTTGAAACTTTGTGCTGGCACCCCTAATAACAGAGGAGACTGGTGTGAGAGGTTGTTAACATAAAAGCTTCCCCGCAAGCCTCGTGGGCGATCGAAGGACTTACGCTAAACTAGCAACTGAACACTACAAGTACTTGTCTAACTTGTCACTCTCACCACAGTTTTGCTCGTTGACAACTCTACTTGTCTTCTTATAATAACTTGAATATAATGATTGATTATGATTTTAAAATGTAATGGAAAACCAAGATTATTATATTGGGATAACTCAAACTGATTTTGTAATTTAAATTATAAATATGAATGTTGGAAGGAGCAATAATATGTTTTACTGGAATAAAGTCGGAAAGTGGTATTGGTAGTATAAAAGTTTATTATAAAATTATGCATCTGTATAAGAATATCAATGCTCATTTAATTACACCTTAAATTCCGGATAAACGTAGGTATATGATTTAAAAAAAGGCTTCGTTAAAACCATACTCGTTACATAAGTCATGACAAACTTGTCTGATTAGATAAAAGTAATTACCATAGAGCATTTCCTTAGAAAACTTCAGATTAAAAAAAAAAAAAAATGCAACTTAACAAATTACGTGTACAATTTAGGCAGCTTTATCGCTAGTAGCGATAGAACAAGCGATTGCAAACAAAAAGCTCTGTGATAGATTCCACTCTAGGCCACTCTACCACTTTTGGTTTCACCAGATTACGTAGTCAAAATATAGCTTGAACATTATTTCCGGCATTCCATCAAAGGTAGGGTAAGATAAAAGCATGTCAGCCAAAGTCAGTTTCACTGCCAGTTTCATACTGAATGAACATGGCTTTGATACAAGCATTAGACCACAATAGAGGTTGTCAACTCATCTTACTTGCGATGGGAGCGTAACAAATTGGCTGAATTTATTATAGTCACATTTCTGAACACTTATTAATTAAGGAGAAAATTGACCATGCAACTGGACATAGTCGACGATATCTCACAGAATCATGAACTAACAAGCACAATGGAAAGTTTTAAGTTCATTCTTCTTGATCAATAGAAATGTTCCTTTTTGATTCTTTATTTAATCGACACCGGCAAGATTTAACAAAGGCTTATGTTGTATGAAAGCACTTAAGTATTCCAATTATAATTATTTTGCTTGATTGTAGTGACTGGTACGAGTATTTGTTTATTGAGCCGAAAAGTTGACCCATTTATTTACAAATAGTTGATTACAAACTTAGTGCTGTTAATATTTTCGAGAAGTGCTATCAGTTCCTGTTTTATATCAGTGTATTAGCTAGAGTAGTGTTAAGGTATCACATTATTATAAATCGCCAATGTCATGGAAATATAAAAAAGGGACACTTTTTAAATCGGATCCTTAATATCCCACGGGAAGGTAAATAAATTGTCTCAATTTGTAACGTCTGCCTCCAAAATACCTGTTCAAAAATATGATGCTGAAGTCAAAGCGTGGATGTTTTTTTGCTACCTGTACATATTACATATTTTTTATGTTTTGGCCTAAAAAAGAGAGCGTCACTAGTGGTTCAGCACCCGAACTCAGATCTTGGATCGTGTGGTCTCGAGTTCAAATCTGGCCAGAACTAAAATCTTTGTGTTCATTGTTAAATATCCGACTTACTCTCCGGTGATGGAAAACATCGATAAAAAACCAAATCAACCCGGATAACGGCGGAAGGACCTACCACGTTGGGTTCTAATACCATTGGTGAAAAGTGGGCTTCTGAGTGTTTCGTTCACCATGACGACACAGTCACTTGCCTCTGACTACCCCGTTTGGGATAAAGTCGTGATGGTATGTTATGTTGGGCTAAAAAAGGCTACCTTTGTTTGTTATTCATATCGTTTCTATTAATAACATTTCCAGTGAATAATTCTTCAAGTCAAGAACATAAAAAATAGGATGGGAATTTTGTTTTAAGTGGCTTCCGGTATTATGAAGGTTTCGTTGCCCTTATCGAATTTTGTTGATATAAAGGAGAGGAGTGTTTTACGACGTGACGAACGGTAGACGCCTACACATGCATGACTTAGGGAGACAGATTAGGGTTTTGGTCCCAAGTTTTATTTGTATAGAAAATCAGCAGCTTTAATCCAACCACTCTGCGATAAAAGGCCATCAAAATATAAATTCATAATCTTGAAGTGTGAAGAAAAAATACAACAAAGCAAGATTCTTAGTGTACCTACCTTGTAAAAATTAGATCATTTTTAAAACTCTTCAATAATTATCTGCTACCTTCCGAGCTATTAGGATCTTATTCGTTAGGATCCTAATAGCCTATATTTGTGAGCTAAGAATAGGTAACAAGGGGTTTGCAGATTGATTTAATTCAGAGCTCTGTCATATTTTAAGTAAAGCAATTAAGTTATTTAGCGGCAATTTTCAATCAGTTTTCATCGAGACTACGGATTCTGTTACGTTTGTATACTGGTGTCTTACCAATATAAACTAGATTGAACACTATATTTCTGTAAAATCATCAATATACTTACATTTTAATAACTGTGCCACATTACATTTTAATTACTATCATTTGTCAATCAATATCTATCTATCTTCATAATAATATATCAACTGCTGTTTGTTTGTCTAGCTAAAACTCTAGAATGAACCGACTTGGCTTATTTTGATTTCAGTACGGCTACCATGAGTTGCCACTTTAAATTTACGTTATCGTTCGCGTTATACCTATATATTATTTGTTTTAGGATTTCGTACAGCGCCTCTGTTGAGTCGAAATGGAACTAAAAAACGGTATCATAACGTAACAATAGCATCAAGGTACCGTAAATTTAAATTAGCAACTCATGGTAGAAGTACAAACATTTGTCTGTCTCATAGCTACAGTTCACAAATATATGTGGGGGATACGAAGTTCAGTTGAGTGACCGACAAACAACGCACACCTGAAACTACTGAGCGCTGAATCCTGAAATTTGGCTAGTGGGTTCCTTAAAGAGCGCAGTCGATCACTAAGAAGATTTCTGGAAGTTCCTACGGAAACATTAAAAAACAGATCCTAGTCACCTTACGCTGCACTTATTTTTTATTACGTGAAACGTGTATTAGGTTATTGCTGGTGTAGTACGGGCGTACAATGTCACATGCAAAAGCTATTCATCAATATACCTCATTAAATTATAAATCCAAACTACAGCATTTCTCAATTTGAGGTGAGATGCAAAATTTTTCACTGACTGTACGTAAAGTCACTAGAAAGTTAGCTAACATTAATTATTTCGGGTTACTTCCATTCCCGCTGTTGAAGGTAGTTGTAGCTTCTGAAATTTATATCCTCTTAGTTAAATCCAAGTAGAGAACAGGACAAAAGGACAAACTTTCGCGTCCGTACTTTTTCAAGTTCCGTTCTAAGAACCACGTTTTTCCTGAAGAGAAAGGAAACACTTCTTCACTTTAAATAACTTTAGTTTTAAATCAAGAAACCGCACTGCATTTTAATATTTCTTAGCTTTTTCACCTTTAACCGATGAAAGAGTAAAAGTTGCTTGCTTTGGCAATCTCCAAGTTCAACTTTGAGGTATCGCACGAAACTGTTTTAATCTACTTATGAACTAGCCTTAATCTTTCATCAGACGCCATCAGAAGGAAGTTTTGTTTAGTTTTGTTGCCGATGTAAGGTTTAATAACTATAGTTTTCGATTATCGATCGATAGCGAACGATGGTAAGATTATGAATTACTATTGTCATTTAATTAGTAGCTTAGAGATCAAACAATATCCTGCCATTCGATAGTTTATAACTTTCGCATCTTCATACCTTTACTACACTATCTTACTATTAAGAGCTGTACGGCTGTACCTATGTTCAGCCGTACAGCTACTCAACTCATATTCATTATCTGTTATAATATAATCTATGAAATTTAAAAATATAATCACCTAACTTTACTTGCTAACTTACTTTGTGTACCAATTTTATTAATTGTTGCAGTTTATTATAAAAGCACCAGAAAACTAATTACTCCATAAATTCCATATACTATTTGACGGAACACATAAACTTATTAATATCTCACTCCTCACCAAAACCTAATCTCACTCGTCAAACACTTGTTCACACAAACATAAAAAGTAGGCTAAAGTTTATCCACAAAGTTAGTAATTTAGGAAATATTTCAAAAATATCTTTTTGCCGTTATACATACAAGTTGCGCGAAATTATTCGCAACAGAATCTTCAAACCGGCATGATGATGGAGGTGGTTAATTATAATCACACAAAAATAATTAGAAGATTGTTTTCATGTCCCAAAAATCTCCCTGATCTCTTTCATCCAGCACCTACAAATAAAAACAGAAGAAGATGGAAAGCAATAATGGAAAATTCAACACGCTTACATTACATTTGGGTAAGAGCGAAGAAAAACACGTTTTCAATCGGCCGGCGCCGACCCCACCTGTTTGCATTCTGTATTAGGTGTAACACTTCCGGTGTAATCCGTATTTTTTCTGATACATTTACAATAAATATAGATTTAAGCGTTCGAGGCTTATTTAGATGAGTAAGCCTGACAGTTAAACTAAACTCTCATTTATATTATTATTTAGTTAGTTCAATTATTTTTGAAATTGAATGCAATCAATATTACGCTAGCCACAGTCATTTTAAGTCTAAAGTCAACAATGATCCAAAAACCAAAATAGTTAGTAAGTCAATGATTCTTAGTTTTTTACCAATGAAGCAATCACTTTTTGTTTACTTCTTGATTCTAGTTGATAAGTTTTGAGAGTTTTTTAAATTTATACTGAATATGTTACATGGACACAAATAAGAAAGTACTTAAAACTAACACTTTTTGTGATCCCACCTTTCCAATATCAAAAGTGTTCCATACTTGAGATTTTTAACCTTTTCTTCCGATGCAGGTCCGATGCAATGGATAAAGTTTTGAACGGACTGTCATAGACCCATTTTAACTTAGAAAGACAAAGTTTGCTATTGTCACGGAGTGAAATGTGCCGTTGTTGTGTATCTGTCCTATTCTGCTGCTTGGCGAACTTAGTTCTACACGGCCACAAGTTGCAATAAAAGCTGAGCTTTTGATAGAACCTATTGATAGGTGCAACCTATATAGGAGTGTTTTACACAGGATAACGATGCGAAGTGCGTACATCGCGTGCGTACAGGCTTTGTAAAATGCTAGCTTACCGCTAGCAGCTGCGCCGGCGTGGACTATTTCCCTCGTTCAAATATAGAATGTAGCCTTGCATTGGAACTTGGTTCAGTACTTTTTGAATTTATTCGTTACAAACAAACAAATCTTTCTTCTTCATAAAATTTTATAGAGAAGAAATATTTTTATTAGGGATATTACTTAACTGACTTGTTGTTTGGTGAAGAAAAAGCGTTAAACTTCGCTGAACGAAGCAAGCTAAACCCATCAAAGAAAACGGTGAGCTTACAGCCGATAACTGGGCTACATGGATTTCGCAACAACATTTTCTATCACCAATACATAAAGAAAAGGTAGTGCTATGCAAACTATTGAACAACAATGCCGTGTTTTTAATAAAAAATACAATTTATTGGGTTGATTTGCTAGAACGGGGACATGATGACGATTGGAGATGGGTCGACAATAATTTCAAAAAGATGAGAAGATAATGCAGCAGAGATATGTTACCGACTGCAAATAATTTTATTGAAATAATGTCGTAGTTATAATAAGTTTCTGGCAAATAATTTAAAACAGTACCTACTTACCAGCATAAGTAAATTTTAATACAGATATAAAGTTATTGTTCCGGGACTAAAATATAATTTATCAAATGCCTTGATAGGATTACAATAATTTTGAACAAATCACCTAATTTCTAGTTAGTTTAAAATAAAAATTCGCCAGGGGCCGTATTACCATCTCCTAGCCAGTCAAGTTAATTTCCTAAACAAAGCGTAAATAGCGATTCTGTCAGTAAATATCTGGCCTAAAGGATGCATTATTGACCACCGACTGGCCTGGCCTCGATTGCCCAGTTGAGAGAACAGCCACCCAGATTGTGGGAGACGCAGGTTTAAGTCCCTTTTGGGTCCTAGGATCAGTCCGTCTACCACATGTTGCCACTACTTTAAATATACGTTATCGTTCGCGTAAAAAAATGTACAGAGATTTGACATGACATGACATGATAATGTCGAATCCCAACACAAGTTTTTTACGCGTACGGGACGTACATACAGGTCGTGTTTTTAGTTTCTTTTTTTAAAAGTTAATAAGTACCTGCGAATACCCTACTATCATCAACCCCTTACCAGAAGCTTAAGCTTATTATAGGAGACGAAGCAACTTCAACTAAGCTACTGTTCAAGTATTACTCAAAGTATTGTTTCATGTCTAAAGGGTTTTTCGAGGCAAATTTTATTGATGGTCTTCTTTGAAGAAAGTTCGTTTATCCAATTTAGCTTTTTGTTTAACCTCGCGAAAGTTAAATGAAGCTACCAAGGGTTACAAGAGTAATAACATCTTGAGACGCGAAGCACTTACAAACCCAGTAACGTTTCCTAACTTCCTAAATTTGCTATAAATGTATGAATAAATAAAAGTAAAAACGGTTTGCGTCATCTTTATCAGTCGCTTTTGCATATGCCCATACACGCGCACTACATTTCACAGGTCAAAAAATTAGACACGCTCGAAACGTAAGTAGCGAGTCCGTATCTATATAGATTATACGGGCCTTTAAACGCGTCATCGCTCATACGAGTTACGCGTGAGGCAAACGGCGCGCTTACGTTCTCGTACGTGCCTTCATACCTACTCCTACTTAACACTACAAAAACGAGCTTATGCGCGCGTATTAAACGCTAGTATGACAAACAAACAAAAAATATCTTTAATTAAATAGACCTGTAACAAGTACTTTAAATCGTCATTACAAGAAGAAAAAAACTTAGTAATAGACTTAAATACTATAATAATATGAATACATAAATACACTGTATACAAACATAATCTGACTCTACCACCGCATCGGAAGTTGTTCTTATACTGAGAAGACCCGGCGAGAAACGTAAGAATGAAACCGGTCTAAGGACTGTACCTATCATACCATATTATGGAGTTTTTAACTAGTAAGTATGTGCTTATGTTAATGCTGATGGGCCAGATTTGATACCAATAATCATGAATAGTATTGTACCACGCAGATACTGCTGAAGCTACCAAATCGTATAGTTATGGTTTCATCATTATAATCACTGTGGCTTATTATATATATAGCATCGTTTGATTTTTTCGGCTCGTATATATCTTTTCATGGTCAGTTTATTACCACTTGGGATGTACCTGGCCTTATCACATGTCGTGTCAGAGTAGCCTATCAAGATCACGTGTCATGAACGCATCCACAATAACCATCAAAATGATGAAAATACCGTGATCTACCTCCTTATTCTCTAACTCACAACGCGACTTGATTACTATGCGACGCGCGACGCTTGCATTTTGACAGCTTGTCAGCCAACCACATGAAAGTACAGCATTTGACAACAAATAACAATAAACATGTTTTCACAAACGCGTTTTTATTGCGATTGCTGTAGGTGAATGAATAGCCCAGCGGGGTAAGGCAAATTTTCACTTTTAACGATTTAATTCAAACCAAAAGCTCATATAAGGTATAATAACGCATACAAATACCAGTGTGTAGTATAGTATGTCTTGTTATCTTAGCGGCTCTGGAGTGCAAGTAGTATTTGCCGCGGATGCATTCCCGAGGTCGGAGGGCGCGTCGACTGGAGAGCTCTTCGCGCTAACAAGCCTGCGTTAGGTAGTAACTTGTCAAATTTACATGCGGACTTAACTAGTTAAGAAAAAACAAAGTACTATAAACTAAAGTACAGATATCATTGCTTTTGATTTCGTACAGTACGAGAAAGTAAATGATATTTGGGACAGTTATCGAGTTAATAAGAAACTGTTTTTATTCATAGTTCCAAATCGTCCTTTCTGATTGCTCTTGTGCCTAGAGCTTTGCGCTCACCCGTCCATACTTGTTTTTTCTTTATTTGTTAAGGCGAGGTGGTTCTGCACAACATTTCCCGAAGGAAGCTGGTGACTAAAACAGTCGATTGAAAAATTAATAGCTGTAATGAAAAAAAAGCAACGGAAGAAATCCCTCCAGTTATTTTTAAACTTTGTTTTGCTATAGGACTCATATTATCAGATCAATTATTTTAGGAATAAAACCAAAAATAGAAGACAAAATGTCACGAAAAGAGGTAACCCTGGAATTTATTCTATCTAGCCAACTTTCAAATCATGTTTCCACTAGATTAATTCCCTGTATTATCTCCTCAAAAATATTAGTAAATTTTAATTTCACTGTTTACTCCTTCAAAAATGAATTCAAAAAACGTGTTTTGTGAACCACCTCCCCTTAAGGTATTCACATAAAACCAGCATCGTAGCTTCTCGCTGCGATATATGCTGAGCGAAGGCCTATTGACCACTTATTTGTAATTCAATTTAAGTTAGTTTTAATCCTTTGTTTAAGTCTTTTATTTTATTGTATTGCTTGTTATTTGTTACTGCATTTAGTGCTAAATAAACTTATTTTATTATTTATGCTAGCGAGACCCAAAATAAGCAGAGCCGGGGGCTTATTATTGCAATCGCTTAAATCCAGTCAAGTTCATTCCCTAAACTGAGCTCAGCGAGTAATTCCATCAGTAATTATCCAGCCTTTAAGATGCATTAGTGCCAGATAACCACTAACAGTACATACCTATGAGTTTCAGAAACACTTAAATAGGTTTCAGTGTATGTCTTAATTAAACACCCAGACACAAACCAAAAACCAAATTAAAATGGTAAAATTGAAATTCCGTCTTAAAATGGTACTGCTGCACTAAAGGCTCTACCTAGTGCACTAACAGACCAATTAGATTATAATTGATTTATTGCCTCTGCGGGCTAATTTTAACAATAATAATCAAATGGATGTCTTTGATCGTAGGAAATTACGTAGAAAATTAGGACTGATAAAAATCCATAATTGTAGAGCAGCAAAATTTATTACGTAAAAAATACTGAACTGTATTTGTAAGTATTCTTTAATTTACGTCATTGGTAAGTCTTTTTTACTCGGATTAATAAGTCCTCAAAGAAGATACAATTCTACCTTCTAAACCGTCATACTATACCTATAAATAAACAGATGATTAGTTATTCAAACTACGAAGAGCAAGAAAGAAAAATGTTAAGTTTACGAATTTATCTCCGACCAAAAGTTGAAGTTCTGTGGCATGTTCGTAATCATATCTATTTACCGAGTAAAGCGTTACAGTACTTTGTGAAAGAAAAGACATGACGTGTACAAAACAGGAAAAGGGAGCAACGAAATATTTTGTGTATGGGGAAAATAAACATATTCCAGGAACATTAATTCTTATTACTTGCATAATGACTAAAACTGGTTAAACACGAATCGAATGACAATTTGTTTACCAAAACCGAATACACCACCGCGCGGCTATCAGTGGAATTATTCGATACGTTTGTTGGTCACATTCGGTGTATTTCACTGATTCGATGAGTCACAGTCAAAGTGGACAGCTGTAATTAAATACAGATGTTAATGACGTTAGCTACTGGAAACACTGCACTAAATCTCATTATCGGATAGTGGGTTAGAGGGAATTCAGCTTTAATTTAGTGAATTATTTAAATTTAAAGCAACTTCTCTGTTCGATATTTTTCTGATGACCAACATTTTATAATATGTCGCACTATGTGCTCTGTAAGGTCGCCTCCATGGTGGAGTGATCAAAACGCAAACAGTGTTTTCTCGGATTTTTCGGATTGGAAGGTTGATGATCCAAAATCACCAACTCGCATTCGGCAAGCTTGGCGTGAGTGTTTAGTTCACCAGGACGGCCACAGTCCACTTGCTTCTGAGTACCTCGTTTGGGACATGATCGTGAGAGTTGATTACGTATGTTTATGTATTGATTAGCCCTGTGAAGCTTTATAAGTTAGTCACTTTGGTTTGGCTTTACCTTCCGAATCCTCTCAAATTTACATCATGTTTTTATTAATTCTTGTAACCTTATTACTTTACAAAAATTCTAATGAGGCTCGAGGTTGAAACATCAAATTCCGGCCATTCTCAATTTGACTGTGTAGGCGATAAAATGGAATCTTGTTTATGAAGCACTATAAGGATTTCTACAACCACTTGCTTGTTTGTAAATTATGAACCTAGAATATATTTATTATATTCTGGTCATAAATTAAACAAACATAACGACGGGAGAGTGCTAACAACTCCTAACTTCCAAAAACCAAATTTTAATTACCATATTCTGAAAAAAAACGTTTTTTATTTTTCCCAGAAGTTCAAAAAAAAAGTGTGAATGGCAATTTTATACCTAAATGGACCCGCTTGTGAGGTAATAATCAAAATTTGCTTGGAATAAGTATTTAGCGAGTTATTGTAAGGTAGGAGGTATGGTAGGTAGGTATCCAGGCCGGTGTGGCTGAAAATTTGAAGGAGTAATTTCCACAATTCAAAAAAGTAACAGATAATATAATACAGAAATCTAAAAATTACTTAAAATAGACCATCATCATCATCCGTGCGGTCTATCCCGGTTGTGAACCCACACTAGTGTGTGGGGTCCCATGGTCCGCCTTTCTTATTTTCTTGGCCCACTTCGCGCGGTCTTGTGCATCCTTAGTGGTGAGTCTGTTGGCACGCATGTCACCCTTAACGATGTCGAGCCACCGCTTCTTGGGTCGACCTCTTCTACCGTTACCTGGCGGGGGCGGCATGGCCAGACATTTGTTGCCCACGTAGTTTGCCGATCTCCGTGAGACATGACCATACCAACGAAGGCGACACTCCTGCAGCTTGTCTGCGATGTCACGAAGACGAAGGCTGCCGCGGATGCGGGTGTTACGCACGCGATCTTTGCGAGAGACTCCACACATCCACCGCAGCATCTTCATTTCCGTGACGAGCAGCTCCTGCTTTTGTCGCTATAACCGCACGGATGATGATGATGGTGACTAACTAATAAAGAAGGAAAACCATAAATTTGGTTTTGTTACTGACTTATCCAGTCGCCATCTACTTACGAACTCAAGCTCCTCATCATTGCAACTATGGAGAGCTTTACATAACAACCTATAGTATAATAACTCCAATATTTTAATTCACAATTTTTATGATTTAACTTGAGGTAAGTAGTTATGTTCCCTTATGAAATGTATTCTACTCTGATAATTCTTTAAATGACTCTAATGATAACTAATTACTCTAAGACTCTCCATGAAAATATGCATAATTGTTTCCAGTCTCTCCGTTTACAAACGTAAATTAACTATAAAAATGTAACAGTTAAATACCATTTTAGCACACTACTTAATAAACTTTCTGTTGAGAATAACAAAAACATAACTAACATTATGGAACAATGATTTTGTAGAGCGGGAACTGTACTTGCGCATGAAGATAGAAGATATTAGCTCAAAATTTTGTTTGAAATGAAGTTACGAGATGTTTCCATTAGTAAGATAGAAAATATTTCCTGTTAAAATTAATCAGGTTGTGATGGACCTTCATATAGGAGATATTTATTCGGTGGCTAGCTACGGCAATTTTGCGAATTTCAACTTAATCATATAGATGATACCAGTAGCCGCGCGATTTTATTCTCTATCGAACTGCATTCATAAGTCGTTTTCGTAAAAAAAATAAGTTAGGAGTTATTAGTACTTCCCTGTCGATAAGTGCGATATCAAAAGCTTGATACTTGTTGTCAGTCAATTTGAATTTATAGAAAGCATGTGTGACACTTGACGATTTCTTGTCTTATGTCTCTACGATAAGGTCTAACTAAGGGTGGTTTGAAAAATAACGATTGAGGTCAGCCTTCTCATTCCCTCAAACAAACGGTGGCAAACAATGTGGTGTGTGGAATAAAAACGGGGTGTGCCTCGTTAATGGCGCGCAACAGGTAGCAAATGTTTATGTCGGATGATGATTACACAATGTTTATTTCAAGTAATTCCTTGTAGGAGGGATGGAATTATAGTCATTTTCCCTAAAGGTTTGTCATAGTATTAAAGATTTTGCAGGTTTGATATTAACGTCTTTAATATTTTTCACATAGTTAGTTTTATGTGCACTGCTGCAACCTGTCTTCTTTCGTCATACTTCATTTTGTTTGCTGGTACCGTGGTGTGCTGGAACGAAATTCTTTTTGGAAACAAGCAAACCTGTAGGCTATTAAACAATAAATGGATGAAACGTTTCAACAAATGTATAAGCCAGTATTGAAATTTCTCTTCTTAGTCGGTATTCTCTTGCAAGAGCTGTCGTTGTCGTCATGTACTTGCAGTGTTCCTGGCAATTGTGATCTTCTCAATTTCTTACCATTTTTGCCTGTTAGCGGTCTTTTTGGAACACTCGTTCAATTCATTCCTTGCCTTCGACCTTGCCTTGGACAACGAGGCGTTTGAAGGAGAGAGAGAGTTTCAGTTTGCGATCCCGAGGAAGACGGTAACGTGTGTCTTCGGACACAGTGGTCTGTGTTATCGTGCACTGGAGTTGAGCTTGCTCCCGAGGCTGGCTGCCAGGCGGCCTTGCGCGCCGAAGGGTCCTGCGAGGAGTCTCTATCTCGTTGGGGATCCCGGGTCCCTTCCATTCTGCGCCAAAGATGACCACAGTCAGGTTTTAGTGGGTAGGGGTCTCTGTTTTCCCAGGAGTTCCGAGTCCCACATATCCCAGGTGTCCCGAACCCAGGGCCTTGGGAATGCCTAAATGCATTTCCTAACGCAAAAAAAGGGTCCGTTTTTGTGACCGCATGAATGTGATAACTTAGGTAATAGCACCCATTAATAGTAGCGATGACTAAAGTTCAATGGTGTAGGCCTTCACTTTCTTATGGGGCGGTCCACGGGTATCAAATAGCCGTGGAATTACTACTAAAACAATCGACTTGAGTTTTGGGATTTTTTGGAACATATCCCGAATTTGTGATCACCAACCCGCATTTGGCAAGCCACCACGCTTGACCATTAGGCCAATAACCTTGAGTCGTAACAAAAACTTGATTTCAATGATGGAGGCATTTGTCCAGCAGTGGGAAAGTATATATTATTACTTACTGTACCGATAGAGCAAAGCTCCCAGGTCAGGTTCCAAAGTTGGTATATTAAAAAGCAAACGCGCCAAACATTTTAAAACTACGTTAATAATTTTAGTATTTTAAAAATTTATACGGAACAAGTGTTGCCTGAACTGGGAAGTTATAAAGCGAAACAAGGTGAAGTGAATTCTCTAGTAGTTGCCCCACTCTTTAAAAGATAAATTCGTTGTACGCGAACTGAAAACTTGAACGACTTATATTATGCCACGGTATTTTGAGCAAGGAATTATCTAAAGGCAATATAAGCTTTCAACTTCTTTGCTCAATTGTTATTTGTAGTTCAGTACGTCTACCCCGAGTTACCACTTACAATTTACATTATCGTTCGCGTAAAAAGTTGAATTGGGATTTGACATTTTCATGTCATGTCCAATCCCAATACATTTTTTCTACTATTATGCTACATAAAAGTTATGCCAAGCATAAATTATGAGAAGTGAATGTTATGCTTTATGATGTTATGCCTAATGAGTAAGTAAAAGTAAAAAATATCTTGATTCATATAGACTTATAAAAAGTACTTATGACAAGTCAAATACAAAAAAAATTGTAGCAAAAAAATACTGAATAAAAATTAACTTACGTAAAATAATACTATGATAGTTAATATCATAATTATACATAATGTGACTCTACCACTGGTTCGGAGGTTGTTTCCGATCGAGAAGACTCCGGCAAGAAACTCGATGGTTACTCTTTCCAATCTTGTTTTTATACACAGAAATTTAATTAACAGAGTAAATTCATAAAAAAGTGTGCAGAGGAGCAGATTATACCTAAGATGACCACAAATTCCTATCATTTAAGAAATTCTCAACATGGTTATTACCTCGCTTCATTAACTTAGCTTTAATTTGTGACTTAAACTGGTGAAGAGACAGTTCAACCAGAGTTTGCGGAATCTTATTAAAAAAAATTACACTTTGACCAACAAATGTTTTCCCTACCTTATGCAGTCTTAGACTGGGAATTACGAGCTTTTTTTTATTTCTAGTATTAAGTTTATGAACATCACTGTTTTTCTTGAAGAGATGCAAGTTTTTACGGACATACTACATTATGATTAATAAATTGAGAGTACACAGTTAAAATATCTATCTCTTTGAATACTTTACGAAGCGAGTCGCTTGGTCTAAGGTTGTAAATGGAGCGGATGGCTCTTTTTTGAAGAACAAAGATGGTGAGATCTGCTACCGAGCCCCACGACTCTAGACCATACGACATAACACTGTGAAAATAACTGAAGTACACTAATCTTGCTGTTGCGATATCAGTCAGGAGCCTTATTTTTCTAACAGCATAAGCTGCCGAACTAAGTCTTCCGAGCAGAAATATGCGGACCCCACTATAACTTGGAATCGAGAGTAATTCCCAGAAATACAGTGGAATTAGTAATCTCTAATGACTCGTTATTCATGTTTATAATGGTATAGACCTGTCTTACATTGGTCATAGAAAATTTGATACATTTCGTCTTCTTAGCATTAAGCAGTAAATTGTTACTCGTGAACCAATATGCAGTACCTTAGAGAGAGTATTATTCACGTCGTCATGTGCTTTGTTACTTCTATCTACGTTGAAATTCAGAGAAGTGTCATCAGCAAATAATATATTCCAACATAGGTCCTTGATAAAATAAGGCAGGTCATTTATATAGATCAAAAACAGCAGAGGACCCAATATTGATCCCTGGGGCACGCCCATACGTATGGTGGCACCGGAAGAGTTCGTACCATTGATACTCACTTTTTGCATTCTATCAGTGAGGTAAGATTCTATAAGGCTAAGTGAAATATTTGAAACACCTTAATGTCTTAGCTTAATCAGTAGGATTGCATGATCTACGCAGTCAAATGCTTTTGACAAATCACAAAAAACTCCTGTTGCATCTTGCCTTCCCACGCATCAAATATGTGTTTGATGAGCGCAACACCTGCATCGGTTGTATTACTATTTTTAGTGAATTCAAATTGATTACTATGTAATAATTTATTCAAAGCGAAGTGAGAGAGTAATTGATTCGTTATTATCTTTTCGAAAAATTTTACTTATAGCCGGTAGAATAGAAATAGGTCTATAATTGGATGGGTCACTTTTCTCACCTGACTTATAAAGTGGTCTGACTTTACTGAATTTCATTAAATTAGGGAACTGACCCTTGTCTACGCAGATATTAAAAAGTACCGCTCAACTAAGAGAGATGGTATCTATGACTGATTTAAGTATTTCAACAGAAGAGTTATACCAAGCGACGTTATGCGAAAAGTTAGTTCCGCTTCTGAAACACTCACACCGCTCAAAATTCCAACCTTTAGAAGCCCACTGCTAAACAATGGCCATAAATTGCAGCTTTGGAGTTTATGCTTGACATGTTACTGCAATCAACATTGCCATATAAAATCCCCGGCACATGCTATATAGAATACATAGCGACTAGCCTGTAGAGAGCCAAACCGTTTCACCGAACTTATCATATCAAGTGTCATCTTCCAATTATCCTTAGATAGCACCATAATCAATGGTATTAACTAGTACGCTTGCTTAACACAAATTGATGTTTACAAACTGCTATTGAAGCGATGGGTCACTGAGCCTTGAACCTTAGTTGGCTGCAGCACACATGTGCATTCATGTACCTGTATGTCTATCGTGAGCTTCCGTTTCTCAAACGGCGATCTTTGCGTTCAGTACGTTTACCAAGAGTTGCCACTTTGAATTTACGTTATCGTTCGCGTGAAAAAATTGTCGACCGACTTGGTGTAATGGTTAAGAAGTTGGCTACTACACCAGAGGTCGCGGGTTCGATCCCCGCACAGTACAAACATTTGTGTGCATGAACATGTCTGTTTGTACTGGTCTGGGTGTCTCCTATGTATAATAAGTATGTATTTACAAAAGAAAATGTATTTAAGTATGTTTATCCGTTGTCTAGTATCCCATAACACAAGCTTTAATTAGCTTACTTTGGGGCTAGATGGCGCTGTGTGGAATAATGTCCAGGGATATCTAATAATGCAATTCTAGAAAAGAGATATGAATAATCAGATCGGGCTGGAAACACAACTAAGGGTCTTATAAGTCAGGCCAATCGTCATCTCACTGCAGATGAACACATAATATTTGATCAAAATCCCGGAAAGGCTTGCTTGACATCTAACTATTTAATCTGTGGACTAATTCGTATAATTCAAGCAAACCTACCTATCGTTACTATTTTTGACAGTGAACTGATTTGAGACTTTTCAGCACTTTCACAACCAACATGTGGCTTATAAGCATGCGGGTTACTTCCCGGTAAACGGTTACCGCAACCTATGGAAACATGCAAGAATGGATTTAGCACTCCCGCGTTTGCTGATCTTGTAAAAACCTCTTATGTATGAGCTCACTGGATAAACCTCGCGAAGTCACTTAAGTAAATTGGAGTATATATACACTGATATATACTACACTAATATATTTACCACAATCCTTCTGTGGAAGGAAATTAAGTCTAGAATTAGTCGTCGTAGGATTTCAGTGGGTGCAAGCCGCGTACTACCGTTAGCAAATCTGTGGGGGAGGAATAAGCCACTTTGACGTCAAGCATCTAATAAGTTTAAAGGTAATGGTTTTTGCTAAGGCAAATAATAATTTTAAGCCAAAAAGATATTAAGAATGTTTTGCAATTATTCAGAGTGGTGGCAACCTACCGGGTATTATGGCTTTAGTTTGAATTCTTACGATCTTGGCGATTACTAGTAAATATTTCGGATGTCTTACACCAAGATCAGAGCGACAACTAAGAAGAGCCTAATATTATGTCAAGAGTATCAATAAGCATACTTAAATACAACACACTTACTTGAACAGATGATATAAGACTCAGATATATAAAACACACAATAGTTTGTCACATGAATATAACAGCAGGGTGGGTATCGAACCCACGACTGTTGGCACTGGCTAAAGGTAGTCAAACCTTTACCTATTGCAACAAAGGGTTAGTATATGGCATTTAGTTTTGGTAAGTATAATTTTGTAGTGCCTAGCAGAATCTTCAATTATTAAGTGCAAAATTTTTATATGATTCCATGGTCGAGTGGTATAGTTGAGCTCGGCTCGAAATCCGGAGTCCTGTGTTCAGATTACAGGTCGGACAAATTGTATTTTAGGATTGTTCCAATCGCATCCCGATTTTGAGATCAACAACCAGCATTTGGCAAATTGTGGTGATTAAGCCAATACCCATCAATTGTAGCAATGACTTTGCAATGTTAAGGCTCTTTGCCTAGCAGTGTAACAGTATAGGCTAATTTCATTACTTTGAAACTTATTGCTAAAATGTAAAAATACCAAAAGAGATACAGGTATCGAACTAGACGTTTCAGATATCAGATAACGGCAGCAGTTGCCAAGAACGGCCCGAAACCGTCACCGTCTCACAGTTGGTCTCTTGCCAAATGCAAACAACCGTGCTGTTATGACACCATTGAATGGAGAAATCGGTATGAATCCTGATGCCAAAGCAAAGCTTTTCCAGCAATCATATAATTATTATCTGAGGGCAGTTTTTTTTAATACCTTCATAGTGCTTAAATATTTGCATATTGCTTAGAGACTCACGCTTTGCTGACCCTTTAAAACCAGTAGGTGTCCATTGCCTGCGGTAACCAGTTGCCATCAGGCGCCACCACTGACGTTATATTAAAAAAAGCAGGAGCTTAGGAATTACATTGAGCATTGAATTTTTTTTTAAATATGTGAATGAGTTTTTTCTTCAAAGTTTTTATTAAATTGCCCATATAACGATTTTAGATTCAAGCCTCATTATCCAGGTTTTAAATAGCTTAAAAATAAATATAAATAAATATGCGCCAGACAACACACCTCTTGTAATGGTCTCGAAGTAGGGATTAATATCCCTGTGTTACGAGGTACCACACAAGGAAATAAGCCAGGGGCGTCTTCCAGCACACCTAGACCCAAGTCAATTTAGAAAATATCGTAAGACGAGTAGTGCTTTAATAAAAATGCAGAACCCGGTATCGCTTGGAAAAAGAGTCACGTGGTCCGTAAATAATAAGACAAAGCTAGTTGTAATGAGTCTTGTGTGTGGAATGTTAATGTCTTCTGCTCTTGACGTCTTCTATTTTTCCTTTATTTTGCCTTTGCTAGATATCATAGATGTATTTAAACCAAGAGTGTTTTTTAATATATTTTTTTTTGGTAGTGCCTGTGACCTCACTCCACCTGATTGAAACCGGTCATGAGGTCCAGATATGAGGCTGACAAGCACAGTAATGCAAAGCAATCACTGAGCTGCTCATGCTCATCTTGAAGGCCTGCATATTCTACTTCATTAATAACATTGTGGTCAAATGATTTAGTAAACTTTTCAATTTACTTATTGTTTTTAAATAGATCGATCACATACGATGAGACCACACAGTGAGCAGGCATAAAATGTACAATTTATGCGGTCCTATTAATTTCTACAGGGTGTTTTTCAGACAACTTTCTCTATAGATTTACGCAACAAAAAAGAGATAAAACACTTTGAATAATATACCTACTATTTAAATAACTTTACATAAAACTACACACATCAAAAGTGTCTAGGGATCAACATATATTTTTGCAATAACTTTTCTCCTGATTGATATTTATTAAAATTTTCTTTAAGGATTCATCAAATAAAGTGTTTTCGTTTGTCTACAGTAACGATAAACCAAGTCACCTTTGCATTAATAAAGAAATTTGCCATTTTCCTAATAAAGGGATTTTTGACATTTGAACCACTAACATTAAAGTTCGAAAAAAAGACTGAAATAACAGTTTTCTTTAAAATTTTATTGGGTAACTTAAACAATTAATAATCCGTGTTTCTACCGCGAACACTAACAACACAAGAACATCGGTTTGGCATACTCAAAATGAGTTCATCCAAATCACGCTGTGGAATGGCCGCCCATGTTCGTTGCAACAACAAAAAAAGGTCTTCTTGCGACTGGATACCCTCCATATTCGGCAGAGCTCTTCTCTGTAGCATATCCCATGCATGCTCAATCGGGTTCAAGTCTGGCGACTGAGCAGGCCAGGGCAGGACATTGATGTTAGCTGCGGCGAGAGTCTGTCTTACAACTCTTGCGGTGTGCGGTCGTGCATTATCATGCATTAACTGAAATGAGGGACCGATTTGCACTTGTAGAGGAACGATGACGTCTGATACAATCGTCTCAGCATAAATTTGAGCGTTGAGGTTGCCTCTGATCCAAATCAACTCAGTTCTTCCGCCGATCCAAATACCCGCCCATACCATGATGGTTCCACCACTATAAGGATGGACTTCCTGGCAGGATTTTAATCGCTGTTGGCGTCCAGGGGTTCTCTAGTGTCGTATACGTCTTGTATCCGGTATCATACCAAAACGAGACTCATCAGAAAAGCACACGAAGCGCCATTGTTCTTCTGCCCAATTTCTGTGTTCAAGAGCCCATTGATATCGAATCCTACGATTGTGCATTGCTATAGGTGGTACCCTTAGCGGTCTTCGGGAACGTCATCGTTCCTCTACAAGTGCAAATCGGTCCCTTATTTCAGTTAATGCATGATAATGCACGACCGCACACCGCAAGAGTTGTAAGACAGACTCTCGCCGCAGCTGACATCAATGTCCTGCCCTGGCCTGCTCAGTCGCCAGACTTGAACCCGATTGAGCATGCATGGGATAAGCTACAGAGAAGAGCTCTGCCGAATATGGAGGGTATCCAGTCGCAAGAAGACCTTTTTTTGTTGTTGCAACGAACATGGGCGGCCATTCCACAGCGTGATTTGGATGAACTCATTTTGAGTATGCCAAACCGATGTTCTTGTGTTGTTAGTGTTCGCGGTAGAAACACGGATTATTAATTGTTTAAGTTACCCAATAAAATTTTAAAGAAAACTGTTATTTCAGTCTTTTTTTCGAACTTTAATGTTAGTGGTTCAAATGTCAAAAATCCCTTTATTAGGAAAATGGCAATTTTTTTTATTAATGCAAAGGTGACTTGGTTTATTGTTACTGTAGACAAACGAAAACACTTTATTTGATGAATCCTTAAAGAAAATTTTAATAAATATCAATCAGGAGAAAAGTTATTGCAAAAATATATGTTGATCCCTAGACACTTTTGATGTGTGTATAAGTGGATTATCTAGCACCAGGTTCCGTTCAAAAGGAATAGTTCTGAATTCGGCAACTCATTTGAAGCAAATTAAAAATTCACAGTATACTGAATCCAGTATAGTGTGAATTTTTTATTATGGTTTAATAAACATTCGTTTAAACCATAATTCTCAGGCGCCGCGAGCGTCATAACCTAGTGGTTAAGCACTCCAACTCGGATCGCGGATCGTGTGGTCCCGAGTTCAAATCTGGCCAGAACCAAAATTTTTATGTTCATTGTTTAATTTCTGACTAACTCCCCAGTGATGGAAAACATCGATAAAAAACCAAATCAACCTCACCACCTACCACGTTGGGTTCTAATACCATTAGTGAAAAGTGGTCTTCTGAGTGTTCCATTCACCATGACGCCAACAGTCACTTGCCTCGACTACCCCGTCTGGGATAAAGTCGTGATGGTATATTAGGTGATAATTCTTGCTTTTGCACGTGAGGTCGGACGGTATGATAAATAAAACATGAAATAACCTTAAATTATTTAGAATAAAAGTAGCACCTATCCTTTAAGACTATTTAGATCTGTCGACCTTAATTAAACTTCAGTACAAGCTACAGCAGGCGTAGTCTTGCCGCTATACAGCTATGTGCACACCCCCTCCACCCCCTCGTCCCATTTAGCACTTAACTTATCAGATGAGTTTAGATTTTGGTTTGCTCCGGTATGTCAGCCGAATTTACATCAGGAATTTATTTGCAAATAATCAAACTTCTTACGAATTGGATGTTCTGGCAAGGTTTTAAAAAGTTACTTTGGTTGGATTTGTAAAATAAATAACCCAAAATTATTTGTTTTATCGACTCTGCTCCTGAGAATTCTCCACCTATGAAACTCTCACCGTATAAAACAAACGTAAAATTCCAACTTGACAATGATCATTATTTATACGTGTATATAACTCTTCTTTTTAAATACTCAGGACAACAAGATAAGAAAATCAAACTTCCAGTAAAGTGTCATCTCATTGTATGTTAACGTCGCCATACCTTTATATTCTGGTATTGAAAAATAAGCTGAATCGAAGTAGTTAAAAAAATTCTAGCCGAATGAATTGATATAATTCGGACTGCATTACTGACAAAGAAATCTGTGTGAGTATTCAACACATTTCGAGCATACCGTTTGTATTCTTGCAAACGTGTCTGACATGAAAAAACGCAAACCATCCGATCTTTAAAACCTTCATTTTTAACAAGATTTTGCGACAAAGAGGTCCTTAAATTTCAAGCACCTGGTGTGAATGTTATAAGGTGTGTCGCTCATGTGTGTGAATGCATTAATGTTGTAAACACGATCGTGAGCCCTCAGTTTTACGAGCTGTGATGACGTAGATCCCGTTGAAGGCTGTGAAAAATTTACCGCCACCTAAAACATTCTGTTCTTATCTACGTAAATAAGTGAAGGTGGGGATATTGCTGTGTGAATTTTATATCGTAGTTTAAAGCCTGATAAAAATAATTGGTACTAAAGATGGCAGACGCTTGAGAGAGGACTTGCGTAAAACGGTACGTGAGAGTGGGATATTGCAAACGTGGTGGCGAAGCATATAGACTGCTTTGTGTTGATAGTTAATAACCTAGTAAAAAGGGCACATGCTCTAAACTTAATTCTGCTTTCCTTATGAGTATTAACTGCTGTTTACCTTACAGTTATTGCTCTTCAGGTTGAGAAGGCTCTCGATCCAAAAGTTTCTTACATTCATTATGGTAGGCATAATGTAATCTTGCAAAACCAGTTTGACTCCTGGTATACCCAGGACAAACTTTTCTCTTAAAATAGTTTAATGCAGTGTTTCGATGTAATCAAGTAAAACAACAATATTCACCTTTTAGTTGTTGTTACAGTGTCACCTACCCCATATTTAACCAGAGTGCTGAGGGCGAGTTGCAGTTAGTGAAGTGAATGCCTTCACCATCGCGTTTTGCGAGCACGTAAATGTCAATAAGGCTAATTCGGGCAACATTAAGGCTGCTAGATGGCGCTGACTGAAGTCATTCACTTCTCTCACTGAAACTCGCACTCGGCACTCAGTACGCCTACCATGCGTTTCCGTCACGTAAACTATGATAGTTGAGTTCAGAAATTTGTATGTAATATTTGGTTCCATCAACATAATCAATACCGAAATCTCATACGCGTCAACGCGGACGCTAGCTGTCAATGGTGTAAACTCATGGTAGACGCACTGGTGTATGTTGATGATTCGTTGCTACAACTAAACCACGGGCACTATGTATTAAAGAAAAATTTTTATATATATATATATAATAGAATATTATACTTACTGCAGAATAAACTCGACGAAATCTTTGTTGAAGACCTTCACTAGATAGAACTTACTTATGATGATAAAAAGTAAGCCTACCGGTCAAAATATAATTTACTCTTAATATCCTAAATTTCCACCTGAAATAAACAATCGTCACAGATGTTTACCCATAAACGACCGACTTGGTGTAATGGTTAAGAAGTTGGCTACTACACCAGAGGTCGCGGGTTCGATCCCCGCACAGTACAAACATTTGTGTGCATGAACATGTCTGTTTGTACTGGTCTGGGTGTCTCCTATGTATAATAAGTATGTATTTACAAAAGAAAATGTATTTAAGTATGTTTATCCGTTGTCTAGTATCCCATAACACAAGCTTTAATTAGCTTACTTTGGGGCTAGATGGCGCTGTGTGGAATAATGTCCAGGGATATTTATTTATTAAATTGAGCCTCTAAAATACGATTCTTTGGTATACCTACAATAACTTTTCGTGTTGATGTTAAACAGTCCCCTATTCCGTAGGCAGAGTAGTTCAGCCGACGTGTAACATGCTTATCTATAGCGTACATGCCGCCAACATGGCGTTGATTGGCCGATCTGGCACATCGGCTTCCAAAAGATAGGCAACTCTTATGTGACATAAATCCTTCAACACACATGTGAAACAACTGAAAGATCACCCGTGTGCTGCCTTGGGATGCCTGAGATTTAGAGCAATTTTAGACTGGCGTTTTTATTATTTAGCGTATACGGTTGATTTGGTATACGCGCTTACGCGTGCGCTACGTACCAATATAAAACCAATCGCGCGTACACGGGCGAATTGCTGCGTATTTCCTCGAACTGGTAGTGGTATTTCATTCGCCGCCTGGTGACCTGCTTCCCTACCATAAGTTCACACCAACGAAAATCTCAAGCGTCTGTGGTAAAGTATTTTATAACTTTTCGTGACTGCGCCACTAGTGATTAAAAATGGAACTTATAACGACAGTTATCTATCGTAGTTTACGCGAGGTTATCTAAATTGTAAGGGCACTTAAATATACACCGAATAACGTACCGCAACGCTAATATATGATTAAGAGAAACCAATGTGATCCAATTTTGAACATTGCTCATCAAAAAGTAAAATGGCCTGTTGACCAAAAACAGCCTTTGTTTTATTGAGAAAGCAATCTAGAGCTGAGTGGCCAGAACAATCCAGCACGTAGTGGCTCGAAGCAGGCCATCAAAGTCTCTTCGGGATCTAAATTTATTGCACTAGTCAAATAGGAGCAACACACAAATAGAAGTTCGATAGACACTATGCCCGACTAGTATTTACTCGCTAAAGTGTTGGACACAACAGCGTATAAAGATAATTTATCGATACTATTGGATTCTTGAAGGACGATGCTAATATTGATAGGCATATCGATAATAGGGTTTATGTAATGAAGGGAAGAAGCAATAAGTGGACTGTAGTTTATAAGGGCAAAGTAAAGCGGATGATAGTTAAAGTATTATCAGAACAGGAAATATCAAATATTTATAACATAATATACCAAGACGGTCAAGCGAACAGAAAATGACAAGACTTCAGAACTGAAAAAGACCTTTCACATTAAAAAGTATAAAAAATAACAAAGTTTTTGCTCCGCAACAGTTTAGTTCGTCTTGTATTTATTTGTAACAAGAGTGTTACAGGAACGGTGATTATTATTTATTATGTTCAGAAATAAAAAAAATGTTACGGGCCTAGAAACCAAGTGCCAAACCAATCTAATAAATGAGTAATATAAAAAATTAAAAAATATTACCTTAGCGAAATCAATACAGCGTTTGTAAAATAGTAAATACTATTGCATCCTGTTCGAATATCCATATGTCAATACAATCAATGTTAATTTGACTGTCAATAGTACAGTAGTATACACTGTTAATTGTTTATTCGTTCATGGATCATCATCATCATTATGTAAACTATAAGATATCGAGACCATCGATATTATCGATGGTTATGCAACACTACTCGCAACCCGATCCTGTCGCTAAAGACGTATCCATTGATTGCTTATGAATATTTCAACGAAACTTCGTACTGAAAGTTTATCTTGTTTACACATACGCAAATTTCAAATTTGATGTCTACAGTTATTTCATGTTTTTATCTTACTTACTCATAAAACTATTTTTCTCTGATTTATTTCCTTGTTTATCAACCAATAAGGTAGTTGACCACATCATCAGATTCCACAAATAATTTAATTATTAAAAAAAAGTATATAAAAAATGGAACTATAGAAACTTTTAGTTTGTTGAAATATAAACAGAGGCGTTCACTTTAAGCTTTACATAGGGGCAACCGTATGCTGCTGACTTAAGCAGTGGTTTTGTAAAGCTAACTTATTTATCTTGTGTAAACAGGTTGATTTTAATACCTCAAGAAAAATGGAACAGAAGGAACTATCTTTGTGAACATTTTATGTTTTTTTAAGTGAATGCAATGTTTTTAAAACTCTGAATTCAAAGAAGCCGCAGGATCGTTGTCGGCTGCGCGTGGCGAAAGCCACGTAATTTCGGCATTGCGTCTGCTGGGTCTGTATGTTTTTTATACAAATCCAGATGTGGTCTCTTACAAAAAAATATATTAATCATGGACAGTATCAGCCTTGAAAATATTCCTACTCTTTTTAAATAGGGCTATGTTATAATGTGACGAGATAGCAGTTCAGGATTTTTTAAATAAACAAGTTGAATAATTAGAGAGTCTGACATTGCCTGTTATAATACAGAGTCACAACTTATCGACGATAAGACACATTGGACATTTATATTTCCACAAATACAAGCAAATCATTTCCTCAAAATATATCGTAGATACTTGCTCGACCCAAATCCTATTATTATCTATTTATGTGCGTTTACGACCGTCTAATATAAGCCTAAGATAATAACATTGTCGGGATTATAGTCTGCCATGCATTAGGCTATTTCGTCATAAGTAGAGGGATAGGAGGTGCTTAGCCTTTCGATAATGCCGGTCGTTGGAGTAGTATTATAACAAACTTTGATATTGAGGAAAATGAAGAACAGAGATACTGGTAAAGGAGTCAATATGAACGATTAGATTAAGTTTATAACTCAAAACAATCAGCCATGCACAAAATTAAAACCTCAGAACTAACCGGGCAACCTGAGCTTTTTCACAAGGTGGATAAAAAAACAATGATTTGGGCCACCTGATTGTAAGCAGCTACCGCAGACTATGAGACGTAGGTACAGAGGCGTTCACATTAACCTTTATATAGTGGCTAATGCTGCTGACATAAGGCCCATTTTGCAATGGTTTTGTAAAGGTTTATGTGAACGCGTCTGTACAGCCCAATTACATTATTTTACTCGTGCTTTTGATGACCCTGGATTTATTTATATTATCCGGCCGTCTGTCGATGCACCGTCCGACGATAAATTGTATTGTTTTTTTATTGTGTCTAGCACATACTATGGGTTAACAGCAAAAAAAAGTTTCCCCAGCTGCAAAACCCTACTACCCCTATGAAGTCTGGCTATCTTACTCACCAGTAGTTCCAGAATACTGCCAAATTTTTATTTAACTACGGCTTTAAGCTTGGTGGAAGTATTTGCATTGGCGGAAGAATACACTTAACCTCGTCTCTGTTATCTTCGAAATTCAGCACCAAAATTAATTATTGATCATTGTTAGCGACGCAGCTCAACCTTTTGTTAATTTTATTTAATAATGTTGAATTGAAATGTTATTTGTAATTCTTTAATAGAATTAACTATTGTTAATAATATGCTGATGCTGGTTTTGATCTTATTCATTAGAAAGTACCTAGTTTGAAATTTTGCCTCACAAACTACCTTTGGTGTTGTAATATTTTAGTTACTAAGATATAGTTGAAATACAAGCTGGTTTAGTTCATGATTTCCGGAGTTTTATTTAAGTACGCACCGCCCGTCGCTTACAATCATGTTGGAGAGAGACCTTATTAAATAAAGCAACAATTGAATAACAGTTATGAAATATCACATAAAATGCATAAAAAAACTAAACAATGATAAATCATCGACTCTAAGCTCAGCGACGACTAGCTCAGAAAACCGGAACCTACGTTTTACAGTGGTTAACTGCAATTATGAGACATGACCGGACGCCCCGCCCCGCCTGCGTCTAAGTGCACCCGCTGCGACGAAGGGAAGCCCGCAAAATGCAATGCTCGCTTGCTCGGCACAATGCCGTCTCCGACTGCCGGGAGCTCGGATTAGCGAACATCGTAAATACTATTCATCCGGGAATTAGACGGCTTGATGGACCTATTACATCTTGACCCCGAAGGTAAAGGGAAGATGAACTAAACAACGGTGGAGTTCTAAACATAAACCTATTGAGACAGTGGTTTATTCCCCTTCCCTCTTTAACTTTTTCTCAATGTGTAGGAAATGGGAAACCGGTGAATGTAGGCCATCGACAACCAGCTGGTGGGAGAGGGGAAGACCTATTATATAAAAGAACATTTCATTGAATTCCGTCTTCATATATTTCCGACTTGAATAAAACTATAAATGCAAACATTGTAAAATAAATCTGGGTCATTAAAATTCTGATCCGTGTTTTAAATTTTTTATTCTGAAAGCTACGTTCATGAGAGCGTTATTTTCTTAGAACTTCAACAATTTTATAATGCAACGATAACAAGGATGTTTTAAGAAAGTTTACATTTTTCACCAATAATGCTGTGCACTGAAAACAAAAACATAATAGCTAGGTTAATTGAGAATCTTCGCGTTAATTGTACATACCTGTAATGGAGAATCCTGCATTTGAGCTTTAGTTCCAAGACTAATTGTTGGAAGCCTTAATGTCAACAAAGAAGTTTGTGCTGCTTCATAAACTTTCAGCTGCTGCCCTTAAGTATTACTCACCTGAAAAAGAAAATCAAAAGTTAATAACATTGCCAACACAGCCTTTATTTGGGTGGTTATGTGTAAATATTTTAAAGATATTGTCTTTAATCAGCAAGACCTTAATGTACCTACGCAATACTTTACCGAATTTATATTATTATTATTATTTATACCTACATAAGATGGTCCAAAACAATTGAGAGTTCCAATTCAGAGAAAATTTGCCACCGAGACCGACGAATGATGTACCTATTTCTTACTACTTTTGGAATACCTATTTATGCTCCACCTTTGAATGTGTGTTATATCATCTGGAAAATCATGTCACTTATATCATATTCTGACGCAAAGATCATTTCACCATAAACCAAGCAGAATTTACACTACGTTTGGTAACAGTACATACCATGCATACAAGCTTCCAGTCCTTGCCAATGTTTGGTGTTATTGGCGTATAGAATTTTCCTAACCAATTTTCGAGTTTTACGTACGTACGTAAGGCGTAGTACATTATTCACCGCCTTTGTATATTTAAAATGATTTTCTAGGAGTAATATTGGCAGCACACCTGCCGTCCTGTTCAATTTAATAACACGAATCTGTGTCCAATTTTCATATGACATCATAAATTTAATATCCGTAGTCACACATTGAATGAGATAGTTATTTCGGAATACTGCACCGTTTTCGACGTAAGGAATAAATTTGTTTGATTCAGAATCGAAGGTTTACATAGTTCTATCGGCAATCTATTTTAGAGATGCAATTTGTGTTACTGTGATATTTTTTATATGTTTATTATTTTAAAGATAACCATAAAAATACTTTTTGTTTTAATAAAATAAGTTTTGTTTCCAAAAAGTCCTTGTAAATTATCATAAGCGTTATTAATTTACAGAAAATGCTTGTGGTTTTAGTGGCAGGCTAAAGTGAGAAATAAAAAATAACTTTCATGTACACAGATACAAGAACATAATTACTAGTTATAGTTTTAATCCAAAATTGGCAGAACTGTCTAGGGCAGAGAGTACTTCATGACTAGAGGTGGTCTCGTAACGACGCTGCTCTCGTCAGACACTAAACATTTTTCAAGAGCGAAACTATTGCACCCGTAGCATCGGTATAACTTATCTTTTCACCGGAAAATAGCAACACAACTACCGTGGGACTATTTTTGTATTGCTGTAGAAAAACACAAGTTGCCTTAAGTAGAAGTGAACTATTTATTCGCTTGATCGGATAGTGATGGGCGATACCTCGGATTAAAATTTGGCGACGTCTTTTTTGGACAACTCCGTGCTTTAAAAGCATTCTAGCGCGTCAGTATATAGGACGGCCTAAGGCGTTAGATGTACGAGTCAGTCTACCACCACCTTGAAGTTGAGGTCAGGCAGGGTAGAGTAGTGCAGTGGGATGTGTAAAGAACAACATAGGCAATACGTATTAAAAACAGTGGTTCACGTCAAACTCTTCATGGTTATTCAAAAATCATAAAATACAATAACCAACTGACGCAAGTAAATAACATCCTGCCAATTATGAAACTGTCTAAGAAAAATATTTGAATCAAAAAATGGATCGTTTGTTTTTCTTCGGACTTTCGTAATAGGTCAACAATAAGTTCGTGATATTTTAAAAAGGTCTCTCATTGTTAGTCCTTCTGAAGCCAACAGCCAAGGGCAGTAAATGTCATCGCAGAATTAGACTTCCCAACAAATTTTATGGGGGAATTAATGATTAGCTTAAAGACTGTCACCCTATCAGGCAAAGAGTTTCAATATCAAAATCAAGTCATACATACCTACAACTACATTCCAAAAATGATATGCTATTTACCAAATAATAAGTTTAGGATTAGTCTAGGTACCAAAAAAATCATCACCTCCCAAGTTCAGACGGAGCCTTAATACGAAGGATTATTTTATAGAGTGGAGATAAAGAAGGTTTTGACCGGCCCGCACCCGGTGACCGTAGCTTGTTGCGCAGTTAATTTTTATTTTCATGATTCTATACATACATTACAACACTCCATAAATATTATCCAAGAAACAAATAACCACTAAAATTTCACAAGTACTCAGACCCAATTATGAAATGTCACATTATGCTGGTTCTAACAAAATTGCTAATATTCAAAAGCACGAAAGTTATTTTTCCGAATGTCACAAATACGATATTAAAATTTCAGATTTTCATTAGTACGAAGAATCATAATCGAACCTGCAACCTATTATGTATCAATCAGCGCTCCTTACCACAACTCTTATCGGGCTGTCAAACTAATTATCGTAATATAATGGTCGTTTAATTAATTTTATGCGGATAACTCAATTATCTAGCGCCAATACGTATTAAATTATCTCAAACAAAGGGCTTGGTTGCCCGCAATGAATATGCATTAGCCCGATCATGGTGTCCGCAAAAGTTTATATTTCGGGTACCGGATTAGTTTTCAATGTAACAAGGGTCTGTGGTACATATAAGATTGTCGTTGAATGTTTTAACAAGCCACTTGTAGTGAGTTAAACCGAACGACACAAAGAGTTTGAATTTACAGTACTTACTTACTCTGGAATTGAATTGGTTTTTCATTGACAAGGGGCTAAATTCGCAAGAAGAAAGCACATCATTGGGTATTATTATAAAGTATATAAAGATCTGCATATAAATCTGAGCGTATTGTGAATGTACCCTACCCTATGTACCTACTTATATGTAATAACTATTCTGCAATTGCACAATCTACTGCAGCACAGCAAGTGCGCGAAGGTACCAGTGTAGCAGGAGTGTAGGTGCATGTAAATGCATATTGAATTTATCAATCTTACACTTTATTAACTTATGTCATAATGTAAAGAAAAACGGAGTACAGGCGTGGCGTTAAGATGATACAGAAGCGCCATTTTTTCTTACAAACGTAATCCCCTGTTTCCTCCCTGGATATTGCTAGTAGAGGAATATATTGCTTTCGAAAGATCTATTGCCACTTTGCCACTATTGGCATGTACCTTTGTTTTTTTTAAATAATAAATTAATCATTAAATGAGATGTAACCCTCAAAAATCTAAAAAAATTGGCCAATCTTTTCCGCTATGTTCAAACCTCCGGAAAACCAATTTGACCGGTTTATATTAAAAAAAAACAGAAATACGACCAACGTCATTCTTTATTATTTAATGAAAAAAATGAACTAAATCGGTTATGTTTTCGAAATGGGATTTGGGGACAACGAAACGTCGATTTTGTGTACTTATATGGGTTATTTCGGTCCAAGTTGCATTTGTCTTTATAGCACTATTCGATTTTACATAAACCTATTTTTTAATTCTCTATCCCGTGCTGTGTCCTCTTAAAGGTGAGCCCGCCCTTTTAGGAGCAAGGTAAAAAAACTGAGCAAAACACAAAAAGCACTATTTTCAGGGTCCCGGTGAAAGAGAGCCTTATATAGCATTAATTGACTAATTCGGGTAAAATGAGGATTTACTAGGAAAGATCTGCATATTTAAAAGTATTGGGATATTAAAATGCGCTAATGATATTTTACATCATGCAAGAATTAACGATGCTCTATAATTTAATTTGCTCTTGCACGAGGTTGCATAGGAAAATCTTTAAGTGCTTAGCTTTTAAAAGTTGGAGCTAAAGTAAATGTATATTTGGGGCAGTATTTTAGTAGGATTTCTTCCAGTGCTTTCTTTTAGTTGCTCGTTTCCAAGCTGTTCCGCCTTATGAACCTCGTATTTCATTGTATACTAGTGAACACTACTGTTATAAATGTTACGGGAGTTAAAAATGCTTTGTGACATATGCCAACCCTTTACTATTAATCGTATTGATGAAATATTTTTTTCAACAAAGGATTATAAAACACTTCTAATTACAAAAACAGAGAAATACAACAGAAAATCACAACAATCAAACTCTATATCTAACTACCAGTACCAGTACTTCACCGAGAAAATTTTATTGTTTTTTTACCACACTGATACTTTTAATATAACATACCTACTTACTATTTAATTGCACCTACTTGTTTCTGATGGGCAATTGATCAATAATTAAGGCTATGATGCAGGACTCTAGTTCTAGACACATCGATGGATCATGGACAAAACGCAGCGCAAAAAACTCATTGTCTTGGAATTTAATTAATATGGCGTTATGTTTAATATATGTGTTTTGGTATTTACCAATGATACTCGTAATCTTTCAAAATAAATGAACGAGAAACTCAACGATAAATAACCAGAATATGCCCTTACGATAAAGTTTAATTGAATCACATTTTAAGTTTAACTTCAGAAATATAGGTAGCAAATTAAATTTTCTATTATTTAATATTTTTAATTGCCTTTTTCATAAGCACAAGCCATTCCTTGCCCTTATTTTCAGAGTGGCCGTTTATAAGTAGCATGTATTCAGTATGTCTTCCATAAGTTTCTGTCACCTAAACTACGATAGTTGACTACAGTTGTTTGCTATTTTTGGTTGCATTTATAACCACTAGGGGCGCTGTACCGAAATTCCATTCAAAAGCGTCAGATAACGATCATATTTTCAAAATGTTTAAAACGTGAATATAATCATGATTGCACGTTTTTGACCCTGCATTATACCCGATTTCACACGTGCAATGTTTTTGTACCTTACGTTGCTTTAAAGAAGCTCACAGAACAGTTCGCGTAACAGATGCGCAAGAGAATAAGACTAAAAATTAAGCAAATCCCTTAATGAACGTCGTAAACGAAATAAATTGTTGAATTATTTCGCCGAGAACGTTTCCTGGAGTTGAAAAAAGCACATTAAGGCTGAGTGGAGCAAGACGCCACCTGCCTTTGCCGTTATCCCGGTTATAGCCTGAGTATCCAAGTTACTACTCTTGCCATTAAGAAGAATCACGATCCATAGATTTTTATTTTCCTTGTAATTACAATGGGAATCGTATAGAACCAAATAAAGCTTGGTGACTTCTCGTAACAAACATATACACATACTGTCCCAAACTGGGTGGACAACGGTAAGCCGACTGTTACTATCGTGGTGAACGAAATGCCTAAAAGCCCACTTTTACCCAACGTGAATTAGTGATGACCCCTTAGCCGTTATTCGGCTATTTCCTTTTTTTTATTGGTATTTTCCATCACTGAAAAGTTGGTCGGAAACTTAACAATGAACACATGGTTCCTGAAAGGACGTCATAATATGAATGTCTTTGAGATATCGGCTCACTTGGCCATCAGATATGCAATTCGGTCTCGTTTCGGACTTCGTTAGCTGAACCAACATTGAGGTTCGTATTCAAGATAACTCGAGCAGCTAACTAACAGGAATCTGACAACGTCAGCTTATACAAAAATGACATTTCACCTACTACCTTTCTACAACGTGTCTTAGCTGTCTGGTATTTTCACCAGACAGCTAAGACACGTTGTAGAAAACAGTCAAGAGACTCAGACGTGATTTTCAAATAGTCATCACATGAATATGCTTTTGGTACCTATAAGTAAGCTGTAAGTAAATATAATTAGGCGAAATATTTAGGATCTTAAGTTGGAACTGGTAAGATCTACTCTTGAATGGTCCGCATTATGAAAGAGTCAGCAATGCACGTTGTGTGGATGGTAGAAAATAATGTGCCTCTAGTGCTCCAACGAGACGATGGGAAGATTAGGCTCGCACTGTCTAGCACAGTCAGATGATTATCCTAGCACATAGAGCTGCGTACTCTAGCTTGGAACCAGTGTGGTTCGGGTTTTTTTGTATATTGCCCGTCAAGATGACCTAATGATTAATGAGAGTGAAGAAGCGCAAGAGGTGTGTCAGGACCGTAGGAAGTGGAAAGATGTGGTCTCTGAATACCCCGTTAGGAAAAAGACGTGATGTTATGTATGTATGTATGTATGTAAGATGACCTCACTCCAACTGATGGAAAGTGGTCGTGAAGTTCAGATATGAGGCTGACAAGCCCAGTTATGCGAACGAATCACTAGGCTGGCCAACCTCACCTTGAAGGCCTGCAGAAATGCGTGTTCACGCCCCGCTTGAAGACCCCGGGACTATAAGAGTAAGGAAACCCATGCGCTGGAAGAGCATTCTACGTCTGGATCGTACTACAAAGGAACGAGTCACCGAATCCTTTAGTGCGAGCCAACAAATGCAGGATCGTGTGAACCTTCTTGATTGCAGCTTACTTTCTGGTTTTCGAAAATTCCGCTAAACACAAAAGTATTTAGAGAATTTTTATTTTTTCACCTTTTAACAATGCACTATTTTTCAATGGCCGCTATCAAGCTCAGTCAGACGAGCAGCCTACCGGATTGTGGAAGACGTGGAATCGAGTCCCGCTTGTGCACTAGGATCAGGTCGAATTTTTCTAGTTTCTGTCTTTGTGCACCAAAGCATTCCTGTTTACTCGTAGCAGTAGATTTGCTAAATTCTACTAAGTTGGATTCAAATTAACTTCGCCAACGAAGTGCAGGCATCTGAGTGTACCGTTTACCACTAAAGTAACAGCCGACTTACTGCTTATATTCCCATATAACATGTACAGTCGTTTGCGTTTGTCATGATGCCTTTGTTAGAAACTATTGAAGTGAAATAAATGTGACATCACAATTTGATACTACCAATCAGTATCAATATTCAACGATGAGAACTTTAACGAAATCCTATTTTAAGTCTGGAACTGTTGGCGATTTAAACCAATCTAAAGGGTTTTGTTATAACGTAGACGATTATTTTGTCATTTGGTTGTCAAATTGTCGACGATCTATTTAGGCCGAGATAAAATGTATTTGAGATTCCAATGGCATTGAGCTATTCGTATTTCAATCCTCTAGATGGGAAGGTATTATTTACACTGAAATCTCGACCGATTTACAAATAGCATGCAGTATTTTCAGAATTAATTTTGAAAATTGCTCTGAATGACTAAGGGACTAGTACCAATCTAAAGACCTAGAAAATAAAAAGTAAAACACTAACATGTATACCGTAAATGATTGTTATTACCAAATTAAAAATCAAAGACTAGAAGCTGCTATATCAAAATCGTCATGTATCATCACCATATTTTCTATTTTATGAAAAACTGAGCTTTCTTTTATAATGGGAGGTTTATTATGGGTTAAATGACCTCAAAATAAGTACTTCGGATTCAAACGATGGATATGCGTAATTATTTTTTGATCCGACAAAGTTGTTAAGAAAAAGGGGGAGTGTGGAACATTTCGACAGACAAACGCATATCAGGGGTCAGCTAGATAATAAATAGGAATGGATGAGAGAGGACTAGGAGCTTTTTAGCAAGTAAACTAATCTGTACATTTATCACCGTATGCTTACCCTAAAGGAGAGCTTAAGGTTAAACTTGGTGTTAAAGCCACTTATTCAAATATTTGCTTCTTTTTATGGCTCTCATAAAGGGGCCAACAGTTCAGTTTTTATGTAATCATTAAAATTTGTCAAGATCTACGCTACTATGAATGAACCAGTATATATTTGCTAAGCATAAGTTTATATTATATTAGTATGTTTCTCCGAACACTTTCCCACTAAAAACATCCGTTCATTAAAACAGTTTAATTCCAAATAAAACCTGTTAGCGGAACAACAATTGTAATTAATAACTTCTGCCATTTCTCAAAGTTTTAACTTTGGTCCTGCAACCGCGGCTTGCATAAACCGCGCCTGTAGCTAACGACGTAAAAGTACATGTAGCAATACGTACCTAGGTTCTTTTTTAACAATAATCAAACAGTGACGATGGTAAAACTTTACATTTTTAATTAGTTTTTTGGAAATCATTTGCTTTGCTCAGTAGGTAATAATCGATAACCAGAAACGACAAAAAGATGTGAAGATTATCTGTTTCTAAGCCACGCGTACTTAGTCGCTGGCCACAGCTGGTAACTATTTTTGAAAAAAAAAAGTTTAAGAGTTTACACCGATGACAGTCGCTAACGTCAGTGTTGACTTTTACCGTAAGTATGGAAGGATGGAAATATAAATGGCATACAAATTGCTGACATACGTTCATATCGCTTTCCAACAATTCTTCCTTTTTAACACTTTTGTTTTAGCTGGGGTTTCTTTTCCTAAGTAACATAGGTAGATATAGCAAACTCAACCTTGGTAACTAAGTTTAGACCCCAGTGTCGGGTACTGCGAGCTGGGCACTATATCATATGGGTTCAGGGTATATAGTTTCTGAAGTTTAATCAATGCAGTAATTAGTCAGTCTGTAGTCAAATACAGCTCTTTAGGGTTGTGTTCGTCAAGCAATAAAATTTGTTGTATTTACGTTGCAAGAACTGGTTATTTTGATAAGTCTTATGATTAGAGCACAGTGTAGTTTTTGTTTACACAGACTGTGATAAAATTAGTATACAGAGTTACATTAAAAAACCATTTTGTTAGTTTGTTCAAGTATTATTTTTGCTGTTAACTGTACATTATAACATTGCCTTAAAAGCTTTCTGCACACACCTTATTGTCCTGTGGCGCAGTCAAAGTTATCTTACGAGGGGCATGCCAAAATAAATCAGATACTCAAAAATTATACAATTTATTCTTTATTAAGTACAAGTATCGATCTTTTTGAAGTATTCAACCTGAGCTTTTACACATACACTTTTCCATACGTTTGAACCAATTAGAAAATACCTGTGACCACTTTTCTTTAGACACCTAAGAAATCTCGAAATTATAGGCAGCCAGTGCATCTTCTTTGCTTTCAAACCTCTTCACTTTTAGTTTTTCTTTAATTTTTGGACATAGATAAAAATCAAAAGGCGCTAGGTCGCGTTAATATGGTGGGTGTAGAAGGATTGACACATTTTTTGAGTTGAAAAAGTCAATTGTTCTGGCAGAAGTGTGCGGCCGACCTGTCTTCGATTCATCTTCGAGACATCCCCGACCTCTTTTAAATTCAGCAAACTGTTCGTGAACAAGCAGACTCACCAAAAGTAGTAGCCAAGAGTTCAAAACATTCTTGAGGCTTTAAACCTTTTTTATAGTTATAATAAATCATAGCGCGAAAATCACGTCGACTGAGCTCCATTGCTGCAGCTGAATTCCCGCCAGATTCTCGGAAAAATTATGCTCATTAAAATAAAAATTTAAAAAATTATGTGTGTTCTATTTTCAAATATATCAATAAATAACCAGCCTAAAAGATGGTAGATGGTATAACTTGCCAGTGTCAATCAAATGAGTAAAGAGTATCTATCTTCTTTTGGCATGCCCCTCCTAAGCTCGTAACAGCTATCCTAATCAAATGTTACATAGAAATGAGAAACTTGACCTAACTTATATCCCTGTAGCACAGATATACTCGTCCAACTAGTTATTAGAGTTGATTCTGTATGCAAAGATGGACTCCAGCTTAGTTCACGTGTAGGTGATTCCCGCAAAAACTCACAGGAACGTGGTTTTAAAAAAAATGTGAATAAAGCTCAACATGCAACTGAAATTCGAGATAGCTTTAAAATACTCATTTCGAATCTCTAGTTTTACTGTTCGCATTAGCCGTAGCTGCTGAATAACGAGTATACAGTTAATGAGAGAGATATTTTTTACATATTTCAAATGAAGAAATTCCGTTTGCACAACATTACTCTGACTGGATGAACGGAATGATATTTTAATAGTAGCTTATAAATAAATTCAAGGTTAGTTTTTAATAATAATCGCAAAAGGAATGCACATTTTGTTAATTACTTTTAATAAACGAGACAGTAATTAATTACCTAATGCTGCCCCAATGCTGGGCAAATACCACCATCATTGAAATCCACTCATCGCTATAATTGGTGGGTATTGGCTTAATCACCATGCTTGCCAAATGCAATTTGGCTATCTCAATCCTGGGCCATGCCGATTCATGTTCCGAAAAATCCCAACAAAAACTTTGCCCGAATCTCAGGATTTGAACCTCGGACCTCCGGATTGCGGACCGAGCTCTGTTACCATTCGGCCACAATATAAAAATAGATTTAAAACTTCTAAAAAGTCTTCAAAGTATACCTTCAACCAATAACTCTTTCACGGCTCAATAATTTCCCTTGAACAACTCCATCTAACTAGCGGAAATTTCACTTCAAATTCAACCATTTGGGGGTTAAAGTTTGTTTTGTACGTGATTTATTTGAGGTATCTGGAAAACTTTGCTGCGACTCACAATATTGATTGTAATCTAATTGTAGACGCAACGAATTATCGGAATACCATAGACAAAGAACAAGGGCCACAAAATAAAGATCTTACAGAAGGACCGCTCTCGCCTTTTCCAGTTTTATTACCTAAACTTGCCTGACCTCTTAGGGTTACTACTATATTCACTCTGAATTTTTAAAATAAAGTAGGTAGGTTATACCTTTCTTGACAGAACTCGCCAAAAACAAAATTCCCCATGTGAAAAATTGCACCAAGTGCGACAAAAACACAAACACTCGCGACAGTGCGACTAGTCGCGTCACCGATTCTTACTGGTATCGCCTGTAAAATCACTGAGTCTGTGTGCGTGATCAAAATTGCGGTTTGTTCTAAGCGGACTATCTAGGCCGCCGCGCCGCATGCGTTGCATGTGCCGCAATTTGTGCAAGGGCTGTGTTATTTTATCGATCGAGAAATGTCGGTACAGACGAAAACACATAGGTACCAGTAACAAATATACCGCACCCAATCAAATCGTGTTAATTATGCTACTTATAAGATGGCACATACCGATTTGCTAAAAAAATAAAAAAGAGCTGTAACAATACAGTAGTGAGAATTGTAATTAAATTCGTCCCAAGAACCCTTACAACGAAAAATGGTGGACAACTTTGGTCTGAAAGTAAATGAAGATAATTTTCTGCAAAAAAACCGAGGTGAAAATTCCCTTGTAAGTTGTGGTCGAAATGCTTCCTGTTAGCCAGAGTAGAAAAAAAAATACTCGGAAAATATTTAAGAACATTCCTAACCCTGAGAGCTTTTTTGGCCATCTAGATTAAAATATTATAAATAACACAAGCTAACTGAACCAGCCATCTACACGTGGTATCCAGTATTTCATCTTTGTAATTGCAGAAAGCTAATTCCACTCCTTTTCCGTTCGCATTACATAACATCTCATTCAAATAATTTCATACTCGTAACTACAGATGAGTAATTTGTACCGGTAAGCTACATTGTATATTCCTCTAACATTGAACTCTTTTCCTATCCGTGCCAAGAGCATATTAAATAGAAATTGTAATAGCAATAACTTCGCCGTATAACGGTCCTTATTCTCGCCAAACCACTCTTCTACTTTAAACAGTAGCGATGTAATGAACGTTCCATTTCACGCTAGCGCATAATCTTGTCGAGCACACGTTCTGTAACATTACGGGATATTTCACTGACTTAAATCGAAATAGATACCGCAATTACCTTCATCTGTAAAGATCCTTGCCTTAAAACATTGAAGAAATAATGTTAGCTTGCAACGTTGCTTACCTATATAGGTACTAGAAAGGTTCGTTCGTCCAATTGGGATTTCGGTAGCTCAGTGGTTAGAGCTGCCAACCGGATTGTGGAAGACGCGGGTTTGAATTCAAAAGCCCGAAATCTGCTTTTTTCTAGTTTTCCTTCTATAGATTTTAAACCAAGCATTGTAAGTACTAAATGAGAATCATTTTTACACTTGATGTGACGTCACAATAGTGCCTTTTTCGATTACTCTATTTCTCAAGCAATTATCATGTAGTTCATTATGGAAATGATAAATTAAAATTGTAATTCGTTTAGCATTTTTTTGTCTTTCGTTGCCATAAAGGTGTAAGGGCACAGGATGTATTTTTGATAGTCTAACTATTAGAAAAGTTGATGGCCTATATTTTCTTGTTAAAACTATAAAGATCACACTTATACTACCTACCTTAGCAAATTGAAGTTTTGCAAAGACCCTTTTTCAAGATTTGTTAGGCCTACTCCTCCTAAACGGATGTTTAGGAGGAGTAGGCCGGATTTTTTATTTTTGGGTTTGAGTTCTCGCCTTGATGAAGCAAGCAATACTCGCGTCATCTTTTTCATTTTATGTCTGTGCGATAGATCGTATCGCGGAACGTCAATGCGCAGTTCGGCTCCGACTGGATGCAAATGTGCCAAATGTTCGGGGATTCAAACGGTGTTCGCTAAAACATGCAGAAACTTCCTGATTTCAACTTCCTGGAATCAACCACGGATTTTCCACTAAATATTTACACCTCATCATGATCACGTTCGAGGAATTTTACTCACCGCTAATTTGTTGTGTTTGCTTTGGTGTTGAATATTTCTTATTATGCATTTTGGACAAAACTTGTAAGTGAAGGTTTTAATTTTGTAAGGATCCTTGAGTGGCTAACAAAGTGAGTCCACCGAAAGTGAGTTTAACAAGTGTAGATATCTATTTTTAAAATTTTTTAAACGTTAAATTGAATGTCGCTGTAAAAAATACAATGAATTTTGAAGAGCCGCTCAATTTTTTTAAAGTATTATTTATTATTATTTATTAACACAAAAATTGCAACCAAAGTATGTTTGTAGGTAGATACGTTACGTAACATTATTTTTTTTATTTCATTTTGTTCAATTTTTTTATATCTAGTCAGTCGTATCCTCAATTTTTTGATGATATTTCAATATCATCTTTTACATAAAAACGATTATTTATCCAAATAATTAACACAAAAAGGTAGTTTTTAATGCTGTGTTTTTGAACAAATCTTCGGTGGTCCATTCTAAGAATTTTTGAAAATTGTAAATTTCAATAAAACTATATGGACAGTTGGAATGCTCTTTCAGCGATGTGTTTCCTTCCTCTTATAGTCCGGGGTCTTCAAACGGAGTGTGGAAAGACATTTCTGCAAGGTGAGGATGGCCGGCCCAGTGATTCATTTGCATGACTGTGCTTGTCAGCCTCTTAACAGGACCTCACGAACATTTTCCATCAAGTGAAGTGAGGTCATCAAGACGGGCAAAATAAAAAAATAAAAAAGTAACAAAGAGAGTAAGTTGATATTATTAAGGTACAGAGTTAGACTAAATAGTGCCTCGTACTATTCTATCCTATCATACAGCTACTTGACTACAATGCTCTTATGCCAAAATTTGTCACTCTCTCATGCAGTTTTTTTTTTCAAAATTTGTGAAATATACTATTAGCATCAAAACTGGTTACAGGTTTTTGAGGAACGAATGTTTAATTTTAACCATAGGTATCGATGTTTTCTGGCTAATAAAGTCAATATTTATAACACAATTGAGGTCGCTGTTCAATTTGATGTTGGATAACCGTGTGCAAAAATGTCCTGTAATAATCATACATCTGATTCAACTTGTTTTATCTTTTAAAAACAGGTCATGTTTTTCGCTCTTTGCATTAACAACGTTATTGTTAAACGACAGATGATCGATAACAAAATTCCACTTCAATTAAAACAGTTTGAGTGACGCTCAAAGGGCGCAGCGTAGTCAGTCGAGCGCTCGCTCACTCGGATATGCAGACGACGCGTCCGTTATGTTTCACGGCGATATTCGGCATAACTGCTAGTGCTAGTTCTGTCCAAACATTACGCGATGTCGTTAGCGTCATTCAACTCCATCAAATATAGGTATGACAGTATGTAACACTCCTTTTGTTAACTGTCCAGTCCATCAAAAGCTTACAGTTTTAAAACTAAGTTACTTAGTTTGAATTCAATAGAATTTGTTATACACTCGCGTTGAGAAGGCATCCGTTAGTGCTAGTTTTAACATGATTCTTTCCTTAAACCTTTCTGCTAGCTTAAGATAAATATAGGCCATACTTTCATAGTAGGTTTGATGTTAATTAGACTGATTTAGAATACAAAGATAGAAACCAGAAAAATTCGACCTGATCCCAGACTCAAGCGGGATTCGAACCGCCGCGACCTTTCACAATCCGGGTGACTGCTCTTCCAACTGAGCTACCGAGGCCGTTAACAGATCTGACGAATTTATCTAGTGTATTTTACGTTATAAGCCAACGTTGTTTTATCGATGTTATAGGCCAGCGCCTTTTAACCCTTTAAAGAAATATTTTTGCAAGTATTTGACTTTCGATTAAGATGAAACTAGCCCCCCGCTTGAATCCCAGGATAAGGTCGAATTTTTAGTTTCTATATTTGTGTACAAAATAGAGCATTGTTTAATGCTAAAAAATAAATATTCACTGATTTAGAATAGATTTGTTGCTTGTTGCAAAGCGGTATTTCAAAGACTAGTCTCAGAAACTTCCTTAAAACTGGATTATGGGAACTTGTACTATTCCATACATTCTTAACTAACTAACCTGAAGGACCTGTCACCTATAGCGCCAAAGATCATGGATTCGAGCCCTATCCAGGGCAATTCATGTGACGAACATTTGTGTAGGTACGAGTATGTTCTGTGGTAGATCTCAACTAAAAAATCTTTACAAATATTCAAATGCATATCATTCTCTGACAGCATGATGCAAGCGGACTCTGCTTAGTTTAAGGTCAGATGATCTTTGTGTGTAATGTTCCAGATTTGTAGTTACTAATTACTAGTAACTGCCATAGAAATATCTAAAAACTAGAGCCTATGTTACTTGCTGATTATGTAGGGTGATATTGGTAAAATATTAATTTTAATCGGTCCAGTAGTTTTTCAGTCTGTCCATTACCAACAAACCAAACAACACATCTTTCCTCTTTATTATATCAGTGTCAATTCATAGGCGATAGAAACCCTATGATGCACTCATTATAAGGAAAAATCCACCACATTGGTTCATTGCAGCGAGCGCACTCGATGCACATTGCGCTCAACCAAGCGCACGAAATGTCATTAGCCCTTAATTACACGTAAAGCAAATTTATATTTATTATGGAATTGATAGCAACCCCAGTGTTAATGATAAAAGCAGTGATAGCCTTAAGGCTAAGGATTTTTAAAAGGCTTAAGGTTCTGTTTTTTTTCTCATCCAAAAAAGGGCCAATTGTACATATAACGAGTAAATAGTTCATCCAAACGCAAGTTTCCTGCAAACTGTTTAAAACAGGAGCATTCCTGTAAAAACCCTCGAGAGCCAGGCTAGATGCAAATACAAGTAAATCTACCTTTTCAGAAAACTACAGCTAAACACTGCTCTGGCCTGTTCTGTATATCTACTATGCGTTTCTATTACGTAAATATAATAATTTTTAGTTCCATTTCTACTCACTAGGGGCGCTGTACTGAAATCTCATAAAAACGTTAACACGGTCAACGTGGCGCTAGCGGCTGTTATTGGTGTAAGCTCATGGTAGACATACTGTTCCTGCTGGTGAGAAAGGTAGCCGTGGTTTGGTCAGCTGGGGGCCTTATTTCTTCTTGCTGCTTATTCATAACTTTTTTTTATGTATTATGGAGCAAACGAGCTAGAAGCTCACCTGGTGGAAAGTGATCACCTCCTCCCATGGACATCTGGAACACCTGAGGTGTCATCGTTGCGTTGTTTGCCTTTTAACCATGGCACCTACGTCAAAGTTAAGTATTTGTATGGTATTAAGAAACAGCGCCTTTTGCGAATAGAAACTGACTTTTAAACGGCTTAAGAGTGACTGTAATTTTATGAAATATCGCAGTTTATGTGACTGAAACTTATGGCAGAGTCATCTCGCTCACGCTTCAATATTACATTTTAATAAACTATTGCATTTTTAATGTGATAATTTAATGATTTAAAGAGAGCGTCGTGGCCTAGTGCAGCACCCGAACTCACATCGTGGATCGTGTGGTCCCGATTTCAAATCTGGCCAGAACTAAAATCTTTGTGTTCATTGTTAAATATCCGACTTACTCTCCGGTGATGAAGAACATCGATAAAAAACCAAATCAACCCGGATAACGGCGGAGGGCTCACCACCTACCACGTTGGGTTCTAATAACATTGGTGAAAAGTGAGCACCCTAATGTTTTGTTCACCATGACGATGACGTTCACCCTTGCCTCTGACTACCCCGTTTGGAGTAAAGTCGTGGTGGTATGTATGATTTAATTAGAAAATAAGACATCCTATAAAATTTATATAATACATCTTCAGAGCGACTGATGAAGGACCGGAGCTAACGTAATTCATTAGTGTTCTTTGAAATTATCCATGGTGGAAATGTTTTACGCAGAATTTCTTACACATCCAAAGTATCTAGAACAGTATAATAGTAACAGATCACTAAAATATTTTCTTTGGCAGCCACGAAACTAGGCATAATATATTAGATATATAAATAAATAAATAATCCTGGACATTATTCCACACAGCGCCATCTAGCCCCAAAGTAAGCTAATTAAAGCTTGTGTTATGGGATACTAGACAACGGATAAACATACTAAATATCTATTGTTTATCGGTTAATGGTGACAACAAAGACGTGCAATGTCTTAAGAGGATACAACACAGTCGAGAGAATTAAAAAATTGGTATTTGTTAAATCTATTGCTGTCTTTTGCAAACCTCGAGCTTCGTGCAGTGTGCTATAGAGACAGATGCAAATCGGACCGAAATTACCTATTAAAAGTACAAAAAATCGACGTTTCGTAATCCCCTGTTCCCTTTTCGAAAAGTGGACCGATTTAGTTACTTTTATCATAAAACATTAAAGAAGGACTGTGGCCGTTTTCCTGTTTTCTTTTTTTTAAATAAACTAGTCAAATGAGTTTTCTGGATGTTTAGACACAGCGGATAATCGGGTAATTTTTTTAAATTTATGAAGGTTCATATCTCTAATAATAATTAATTTATTAAAAAAAGGAAAACAATAGTAGCGATAGATTTTTCGGTCAAAAGTTATATGTCTACTAGCAATATCCAGGGAGAAATCAGGGCACTACGTTTGTATGGAAAAACGGCGCTTCTGTTTCCTCTTAACGGTTTTCATTTCATAACAAACGAGGCTCTTCTTCAGGTTACCGACTGTACCGAACGCTGCGTTTCGTTCTGATATGCACAAAGCGTTCGTCGTTCCAGAGCGATATTCGACAGAATACGTGCTGATGCATACTCTAGTTTAATCCTGCCGGCACATTAGGCGACGCCATTAGAGATGATTACATGCCAACTTGTGTTCTGAGTCGGTAATGATTACATGTCAGGTAGGTATTCCAATGGTGACATCTTACAGCCGAATTGGAATAGCAGTGAAAGAGCGTTACAGGAGTGAGATTAATTTCACGTATACAGCTAATACTTGTAGATATTTAATTAGGATGCAGGCTAGCTGCATAGGAGATATTTGATAACTAATTGAAAAACAAGCGGACAAATGCGATTTATTAGCAACTGAAAGAGCAATCCCATTTTGCTATGCATAGATCAAAGTTCCACGAGTTGATTACTCGTTTTCGAATTCTAAAATAATCATATTTGTGTTTTTATTTTCTGTACAAAACTATTGGTAACATTCGTGTAAACATTGGCAGGTTTTAACTAGGATTATAGGGCGTCATGAATTAATTTATTCAATCATGACATCATAATAAATTTACTATGTTATATTTTTTTACTTTTGTAGGAATAGTTTAAAGTAGTTTTCTGGTGGCTACAACTCTGAAGGTGGTTTGACCTAGGCTAAGAGTGCATACTGTGGTAAATGACTACAATTTAATATTGACTGAATCACCACACTTGCCTTCTACGGGTCGGTGACCACAAACCTAGACTAGGTATCACACTATCTAAAAAAATCACACTCAACCCGGAAGTTCTGGATATCGGGCCGATCCCTGTTACTAGCCACGGAGGTGAGTAGAGACTTGTTGGCTTTTGGCATAGACAGTAATTTTTACTTTTAAATCTTCTCAATGTCCGTTTTCAAAGTTGGTCAAATTGACTAAACTCTCTCTCTCTCTTAGCGACTAAACTCTTGTAATTCCTGAGAATCACAAGAGTTTAGTCGTTAGCTCAAGCTAGTACTAAATGACCTGCATAAAATCTCGTCGCATTGGGGCATAGTTATATTGCATTACACCATTAACGCTATCTCTCTATCTCTCTCCTACCCGCCCGCCCATGTCCTGTGTTCTAAATTTATTTGTATAGTTTAAGCGTTGTACCGCGTTATTTGATATTGCATTTGATAGCACTGTATTTACAAATTATCGCACATTGTTAGTCGTTTATAATTGACCATACTCGTTCATCAAAAGTAACGTAGTAAAACAAATAATAAATAAATATGTGCCAGACGACACGCCATTTGTCATGGTCTCGAAGTGGGGATAAATATCCCGGTGTTACGAAGTACCAGACAAGGAATTAAGCCCGGGGCGTCTTCCGGAATACCCAGGCCGAAGCTAATTTAGAAAAGATCTGGTTTAAGCACTTTATTTTCTCAAAAGAATTACATTCACTTACATGAGAATATTTTTACAATTGGTATAAATTAAATAGTTTGGGCATTCGTATTGACATCTATAAAATTGAACATTAACTCTAATAAATGCAAGCAATATAGATCGCAAGCCAACACAACAAATTAAAAGAAACGCAGGTAAGCGTGAATACTTCGCACAGCGGTTGGGTCAAATGAAGCACAAAAGAATCGCGACTTCTCGAGCATTCGTTAAATTACGGGTAAACTCGTTCACTGGTTTGTTCGACTTTGTCATGCTCTCACGGATAAGCACTCCTGGATGTGGCTCACATGTTCCAAAAGATCAAAAGATCTCCACCTAAATTGACTCTACTGGAATCGACTCCACAAGTAAGTCAAGGCAGGAAACCGTACAACAGCGCACTACGTCGAACATGTCGTCGAATTGCTAGAATTGCAATGGTTCGAGGTCATTGTAACTGACAGCTAGAGCTGCGTTAGACTACATTACATAAAATATTTTACGAACAAATCAACGTGCAAGGTACGGTCAGCAACAAAAGTCGTTAATTTTGTACCTTATCACATTAACTTTGGTTGAATTTTGGTAGTAATCATCAGGGGAGTTGATACTATTTCTGAACGTATTAGTCACGAAGGTATTCCTGTGACCTGTTAGCTAAGTGACTATGGTGCCTACGTGACTGATACAAGTGCAACTGGTACCTTACTCAGGTAACTATCTGCCAAGTTGCACGTATCTGAACTATTCCAGTTTCCGTTTATGATTTGAATGCATAGGTAATGTTAAAAATGGACTAAGACACCGAAAGTTCTTGATAACAATTACACACACATTATGCATCAACACACTACGCATAGACTATACAGGATGTCCCAGAGTGGTGTTAAGCGGAAGCCCAAAGGTAGAACATCACAAGGGCTACCCAAATCACCCCCATGTACGAGTATGTTCCTTCTTTTTGGTAGTTTTCGAGTTATGTTTTTTTAAGAATTTTCGCAAAATTTCTAGGTGGTACTTTTTTGGTTACTGTGGCACGAATAGTTCAGGTTCCACGTAAATGCTTAATTTAATTTCGGGGAAACTTAATTTCGGGGAAATGGGTGAAATGGCCCATAACAAGCGGACCGATCACCCGGCCCACTGCCAGCGTCCCCAGTTGAAATAATAATAAAATGCTTAATTTTTTTCATTTTTAGTTGAATACTAGGCCTACATGATTCAGAAGCATTTACATCGATAGCACTAAACAATAATCTAAAAAAAAAACATATAGCTCTAGGGATGCTGATATGAGGATGTCCCATAGCTAGTAACTTCTTCTATACTACACTACATCTAGATACTAAATGAGAAAATGTAAACTATAATTACATTTAGTAGGGTCGCGCCCCAATTTCCCAAGGTATGTTCAAGGCAAACGATGCTCTCTAAAGTGGAACATAGTTACTTAATCAAAGTTAATGGTGCCTTGGCTACGTCAAGGCCGCAGGTACTAGGAGCGTATGTCAGAGTTTTTAAGTTGATTAGAATTTGCATAAGCTTATAGCGAATGCTCTTTGACGTACTTAAACTATAACTACTACTTAAAGTTAAGTGCTGTAGTACACAGTAATAGATAACTTAGAAATATCACTGGTTCAGGTGGAGCGATTAATAGCATCATCATTCTTGAGGTTTCCGTTTCTCAGGTAATTGTGTGATATAAAGAAATTCGTATCAGCTTAGTACTCGTAGCCCAGTGAATAAAAAAATAAAGTGTCCACTGACACTATTAAAGGGTATATTATTAGCGAAGAGCAGGGTAGAAAACTGAACTGGAGTCAAAAAAAGGAATTTTCAATTATTTGGTAGCAAACGCCTGGGATATGTCCCACCTTAAACTAACAGAAGCTATAGGCTACGTAAATTAGGGCGTGATAGATATTTTTAGGATTTACTACATCTTTTAAACCTTATGCAAGCTCAACGCTTTTGTAGTCACAGTTTCCTTTTTGCATTCACCGTCAAGGCCTTTTTTGTTGAAATCTGGCCTATATCGAACTTTCAGAAAAACCAATTCCAGTTTACAAAGCCGGCCAATTTATGACCCAGTGCACGCTGGCCTCGCGGGGACGAATTGTGTATAGGCCCACCCGGCCCAAAATTAATTTTGAGATGAAAATTTGATGGGTAGATTATGCTTCGCCAGCCAGTGATGACGACACGCGCTTATATTGTATTTATTGTGACGTCACATAAAATTTAAAGCCAATTTTTTTGCTTCCTAATTGAGACTTTTCTCAGCACAGCCATAAATAACGGAAGCCTTTTTCTTTTATTGAGTGGCGATCTCTGGGTTTTTTTAAAACCACAATACCGCCAATGTCACGTGCTAACGAAAGCCTCTTCGTCAATTTGATAACCAAGCACGCCATTTTTGTGAGGCTCACTGTAAGGCGATAACGTCGGCATAGCATAGAGATAGGTATTTGCCATTTCTCAATCGATTTTAGTCGAGAACATTGATAGGCGAATGATAAGTGTTAACTTTCTTGATTTGACATACATTGCTATAACGGTAGAGCGCGGATTTACTGAAGCAACGTCGAAAAAACAGATCGCACTCCCTTTTCACACGCAAATTAAATACGTTCGCGTCATCCAATCCGATTTTGTTTGCGCGTCCAGCCAATGATGACGTACTCGCTAAAATTGTGTTTCATTGTGACGTCAAATTAAATTCGAAGCCAATTTTTTTGCGTCTCATTGAGACGGTTCTCGGTATCAGCATTTCATATTGAGCCGGGTCACGTCACATCACACCGTTAGTGACGTTTCTAACGTGAACGCGAATTTTATTAGCTGTCAATTCGTTTTTTCGTCACGTCAGGTTCAGTGATAAAGTCTCTTGTTCCGCTGTCCATTTGATTAAGGTTGACAGACGTGTTGTTTTTTTTTATGTTCCTTTGTATTTAGGCAATTAACTTTAGCTAATAATGGCGTAATTAAGCTGATTTTTGTTTTAATAGTGTAAGAAAAAGCGCTGCTTTAGCACTCTAATTTTATGTCTATATTAAAATAGGGTTTGTAAAAGGTCCAAGATATTTAGTCTCGCAACATGAAACTGACATGATTTCGAACAGTTCCTAGGATTTCACCTGCCTAGGACGCAGCTGAATAAGCTGCCCGCCGAAGTTTTCCCAATAAGCTCCAGCATAGAGAATGTAAAGGTTCTTACAAGGCTACAACGCAAGAAATTCCTTTCATACTGCATGCGTCCATATTCAGGCGGTTAATGATTTATACATTCAATGAAACTGCCCAGACAGACTTCGTTCTGTCAAATGTTTAACAGCTGGTGTCCATTTACTATTATTTTTCACTGAATTTTTTGTTTAATCATAATAAAATATAGCGTATAATTTAGCTTTTTGTTAGTAAAAGAATTTTCACGATCGGATCAGTAGTTTTCAATACAAACAAACAAACAAATCTTTCACCTATATAATATTAAAATAGATGAATAAAGGGTTATAAATGCTGGATGGGTTACTTTTGATTCAAACACAGACTGAAAGGTTTTAAAGCTAAGTCCATGTGGACGAACTCGCTGGCGTCAGCTAGTATTGGGTGAACAGTAATAATTCTCAATCCCATTAATACCACGGATAATAAATAAAACATCACAAAGCAATACATATTATCATAAAAGTTTTCCCGATCCGGCTTAATATCATAGTCTATAACTACTGGACCATCAATTTGTCAATAATTCGGTTACCTTTCATTTATTTATTCATAAGTTAGAATAGAGACAGAGCAAGATGGTCATCATTATTTTGAGCCGAGAAGTCAGAAGTGTGTGAGTAGGAATTTCATTCATCCAATACGATTTGAAATAGGTAAACAAAACTGACTAAATACCTAAAAACTTACATAGATATGTGGCGCCAAACTGAGCCCGAGTTGTACTACGATCGGTTTCGCTGGCTAATACTTACCCTGAAATATTTTTAATGTACATTTCAATAGAAAATGAATAACACCCATACATGTAAAAATCAAAAATGTCTTTGAAATGTATATTTCAACTCACGACCTTCGGCGCTAAAGGCTGGATTGGCACCCATTAGAAGATCTAAAGTTCACCTTGATTTGTCTTATTGACTTACTTAACTTAAACTGCCTATATACGTCCCACTGCTGGGCACAGGCCTCACCTCCACTATGAGGTGGCTCGAGCCATACTCAAACACGCGGGCTCAGTGCGGATTGTTGGAGGGGTGTAAGGTTAGTGATAAACCTTCTGTCAGATGTTATCATGCCGCCCAAAGGCCTCCGACTAGGCTTAACGACTGACATCTAGGGACGGCAACCGGGACCACCTGCTTAGCGTGCCTTCCGAAGCACGGAGATGCCCGAAAAATGTATCACTAAATTTCGGTCGGAGTGGTCACCCATCCCATTTCCGACCCGGCGTGCATTGCTTAACAGCTGCGTTCGTTGCCGATCCGCTGTTGCCACCGCGTCTAGGGCACCTCCCGCGCCACGGGCACCTCACCTTCACCTCTTATTGACTACTTTTCACCAACTCATAGCTGGAAAAGCAAATGACTCATCAGTTCATAGCTCTACCATCGGGTGATCTGCACATTTCCCTGACACTGACGTCATTAAAAAAAACCGGCCAAGTGCGCGCACCGAGAGTTCTGTACAAACTTGTAGGTACCTATATTTACTAAAAATATTTTTATTATGAGATGTAACTAAAAATTTACGGTTTTCGCAATTTTTCCTTTATCTGTGTTATAAGACGTTGCTTAGTACCAAATTTCAAGATTCTGAGTTCACGGGAACTACCCTGGAGGTTTTGAATCCCTTGAGAGTGTCAAAAATTTGCGGTATAAACGGCTGTATCTTTTGATCGCGTTGGCTTAGAAGTATGATTTTTTCACGGCTCCAAGACCTGAGTATTTGATATAAATTCCAGTTTGATACCTCCACGCGTTCCTGGGAAAAAGGGACTTGACAGACAGACAGACGGACGGACGGACGGACAACAAAGTGATCCTATAAGGCTTCCGCTTTTTCCTTTCGAGGTACGGAACCCTAAAAATGTATGGTTTTGTGTCAACAAAGTGTTTATCACCAACTCCAAACTTCCGTAATCCTCCCAACCCTCAATCAACACGATATCGTAAAGTACAGTACCAACAGGAGGAGGGTTGATTAGAGGTGTACTCCAAATTACTTTCAATAATCACTGTAGTAAGTAGGTCTTAGTTGAGGAGAGTTTAATAGCTTTATTGATAGTTGCCTAAACAAAAGGAGGTTGAAACTTCGCCTCCTCGATAGATAGATACAAATTAGTTTAAAAGCAACAAACGAAGGTAGTTAAATAGTTTGTGTCTTCTGCGAAATCCGTTCCGTCCTTTTACTAAACTTCCTGTGAAAGCATAAATAACTAATTGATGCATTAATGTAATTACGGAAATATAACACCTAACAAAAAGTTATCTGTGTAAAAACAAAACAAGTTTAATGACAATTACATTTCATATTTCTGACATGCGAGTACTCAAACATAATTCAGCTTTTTAAAGAAAAGTTTAAATAGAGCAGCCCCCTCGCCATCTAGAGTTGAAAGTGGATGTCTTCTAATTGTCTATCTTGGGGCATGAAAACAAGCATTGTAAAATTTTATGTCAAAATCAAAGTGTTCAAGCATATGGTATCAATATGCTTGAACACTTTGATTTTGACATAAAATTTTACTTTTAGGAACACAAAAATAAAAAATAAAATAAAAAAATTAGTTTACTTCGTATCAAATTTGTCAATACATTGCATGCCGAGGAGTCTCCATTTAATCATGGAAGATGACTGTAGTTGGAGGTTTCGCGCTTCCCTAACATTATAAAATTATGTTTATATCTTAACAGAAACTAAATAAATAAAGCAAACATAATATAAAACGATCAATTATATTTGTGTGTGTGTGTGTGTTGTGTGTGTGTTGTGTGTGTGTGTGTGTGTGTGTGTGTGATCATATGTGTATAAAATACTCCAATTCAGTAACTAAGTTATACATTGCACCAAGCATGCAACCAAAAGACTTGAAAACTGTCGTGTTCGGCACTCATAGACTTCATGATTTTTTTAAAACAACCCTGTCCCCTGAGTCATATATGATACAAGTTATTGTTATTTTGATTGTCTGCGGTGTGGACAGTTATCTTGTTAAATACTCGTATAGTTTATACCGATTTTTTGCAATTATCCCGTAGGTTGATGTGAATACATACTGAACCGAAATAGGAGAAAGGCAGATTGAAATCCGTAAACTGATTCGAGACGCTAGTGCTTTCACTTTGGGAGATTTGATTTATTGTGGAGGCAAAGATAAGACGGAACCGGAAATACCTCCCAAAATGCTAAAACCTTTTTACGACAATCACCCACGCTACATGCTTTTACTATAAGCTTTACCGGACGTTTAAAAACAGGCACTATATTTGTTAAAAAGAGATGCTTGGAAGTTGGCTAGTGTATTTACGAAGTTGTTAAGTGCACGAACTAACCGAAGATGTATAGTAATAGCTGCCAGGAGTTTGACGGGCCCAAGTAATACCCCAACTTTGACGAATTCCACCAAAGCCAGTATCTGTGCGAGTTTCGGACAGCTAGAGGAAGTTAGGAAGTATTTTAGAGTAGAGACTTATTTGTTAAGACGTTTTATGGCAGCCTGTATCATTGCTATATTAAGGTTTTTTAAGGTTTTTGGACTTAAAAATCATAACCTCTAATTTCAGCTAATTATTCCCATTATAAATTTTTTAACTTCTCATTAGTTACTATTTAACTATGGGTCTCACTGGGTGTACTGGGTGAGCTTAATCCCTTGTCTCGTACCTCTTAACAGAGGGGTATTTATCTCTATTTGGTGACCATGACAACTAAAAAAACAACTCATTTAAAAAAAATATCTAATCGTTTAACGGGTCGCGTTATTCCAGTTACTTTCATACAAAGCAATATAGAGAAAGTAGTTCCTTCATATTCTATCGTCAAAGAGAAACACTTTCATCTGGTAAGTACCGCCGTAATCGGATGAAGCACTTGGAATGTTTAAATCTACAACCGCTACCAACTGCACTGAAGAGCTATTCAGAGCCGAAGCGTTGAGCAACGGAGCCTTTGTTAAGGGAATATTACTTGTACTATTTAGCGTGCCGATATAATTCACAACGAATAGGCTTTGCGTAGGTCATCAGAGGCCGAATCTCTTTGACTGCAGCTGTAGCAGTGATAACACTATCATATTATCATGGTCATAAATGTATGTATGTATTATCGAAGTCTTATTGGTTATGAGTTAAGCTTAAAATGGAAAAAGGCAACGGCTCTGGAGAAGCAGGACTAACATTTATTAGCGAACGTTTCTGTGCAAATCCATTACGTCCTAGTTGTCTCTCCCTCCCTATTTTATTCGTTATCTTAGCAGCAGTAGTAAGATAGTTATCTAACTATATCTTACTCAATAAATAATGATCTTCGAAGAGGAACAGAAAAAAATACTGTAAATCATCCCGCTCTCACAGTTCCCATTGTTATAGAAATCCTTACTTACGAGTAGCCTCAGCCCCAGCTTGTGGTCTTTGTGCAATTTAGTCTAGAACTAGAGATGCTCATTGATGTGCAAATATTCATAGCAGTTGATAGTTTATGGATAATAGAATAATAGCAAAACTATCAAAGAAAATAGTTGACAGTCCCCTTAATAGCGTCGTAGGCATAATCACTGTTTTCTTCTGGCATGGAGCTGCAAATCATGCATGAGCATTTGTGACGGGTTCTTATGTTTGTAGTACCATCAAGGTATTTGGTTTGTAAAACACAAGGAAGTTACAAATGTTGGGAGCAGAAGAATGTATGTGTGGAGACAGAACTATTGATGAAATAATTTATAGGCGATGATATATTAGAACTACTGAGGTTTGACATTATTTTATTTGCATTTCCGTGGCTGAGTGGTTTCAGAGCTCGGCCCGAATTCCGGAGGCCCCGGGTTCGGGCAAAGTATGTTTTCGGATTTTCTGGAACATGGCCCGGGTTTGTGAACACCAACCAGCATTTGGCAAGCGTGGTGATTAAGCAAATACCCATCAATTGTGGCGATGACTTTATTTCAATAATGGAGGCTTTTGCCCAGCAGTCTGACAGTATGTAGGCTAATTACTACCACTGATTCTAATAGCATTACCTATTTTAATTAAGTCATTATTTTAAACCTTTCACGTCCCACCGATGAGATATCGGGTCAACAAACAGATTTTCTATTGCGTCTGGTTTGACGGGAGTTAAAGAGTTCATATGTAGTCATATAAGTAACAATGGGTAACAGTTATACTGTCGATAATTAAACTATCGATAGTTCTGCATCACTGGCTGCAACACTGGTGTTGTTGTGCCCTGAGTGATTGATTTAATTACGCAGACACGCTAGTGGTGCGCACTGCGTATTCGTCCAACCAACGATATTCCAAGCTTCATTAGGTCCCTAATTATATTATACTTAGGCATAAGAGAGTACCTATTAGTACTGTATTTAAAGTCTTATGATCGAGCTTCATGTATCGATTTATATTCCTTCTGTGCTGTGGTTTAAAGTCTCAATTTAGGTTCGTATTTTTAATATTTTAGTAGTATGTACTCGTATGTCAGATTCAGACTCTCATAGTGCAGAAATATTAAAGTGTTTAAGCATCCAATGTTAGAATTTCTGTATTGTACTACAAACTACAAATATCATGAAACAAATTTATGTAATGGTACCGATGTTTGTATCTTTGGTATTTGAAACAATTTAAGAAATTAAACAGTTTTCGATGACTTTTAGCATACAATATATTATAAGTGCCCCAGCTGCAATTGTTTAAGCCTTTAAGTATGTTAAAACGACAATTTTATTAAAAAAAAATTTTTAATCAAGTGCCAACGAGAGAACTGTGACTGCGCTACTTTACATTTCCATAACAAAACTAGATGGCAATTAAATTTTATAGCATCGCAATTGTTAAAAATACAATTGCAAACAGAAAACTACTGTGAAGAAGGAACATTGTCTACGAGAGTAAAGAAGTAGGAAAGAAGCTAATAAAAACATTTAAAAGATATATGGTGGACTAACTAGTGGACAATGACTCGACATTATGTCTGCACTTTGTACCTACTTCTTTCATGCAATATCAAAGGAAAAGACAAATCCACGAGAGATTCTGCTTTTTCAAAAACATGGAGTATGTAAATTATGCATTATGTTTATACACTGTTTATTTATTCATATTAATATAGTATTTATGTCTATTATTTAGTATATTTTTTGACTATCTAAAAGTACTGATTAAGTCTATTTAAATAAAGATATTTGAGTTTGAGTTTATTAACTGTTTTGAAGCCGTTTGCAAATAGTTTTACCGTTGCGCATTTTACAAAAAAAATACACACATCAAAAGTGTCTAGGGATCAACATATATTATTGCAATAACTTTCCTCCTGATTGATATTAATTAAAATTTTATTTAAGGATTCATCAAATAAAGTGTTGTCGTTTGTCTACAGTAACGATAAACCAATTTACCTTTGCATTAATAGAGAAATTTGCCATTTTCCTAATAAAGGGATTTTTAGTACAACAAGACAATAATTTTAGTAATTCTTATTTGCCTGAGGTAAAGTTTTGGTTTCAGTAAAATAAATAAAATAACCGTTCCGAAATAACGAAACAGGACAGTAGCTGACTTGTCTCAAGATATTTCATCATATAACATATCATTTATCTGTAATATCAAACGACATGTACCTACCGAGTATAGTAGAATCACGTCCTACCTTTCAGCAATGAGCTATAAAATGTCGAGTTTCACTTTGAATACTTACTAACTTTTAAACCGGAAAGACATACTTGTTAAAATTTAATCAATGTAGTGACACAACAACTATGTAATTTCTTTAGGACATTTGAAATCGCACATAACCTCACCTACCTACAATAGGATAGCTAAAATTGATCTAACTCATTGCAAAACCTTATGACCCTGTGTAGAAACATTCAAAATTTCCAATAGTTTATTTTCCAGGTGAAACTCTTCACTTCTAACATCAGATTCAGCCTGTATAACTATTATACAGGCTGAATCTAATGTAAATTATGCATTATGTTTATACACTGTTTATTTATTCATATTAATATAGTATTTATGTCTATTATTTAGTATATTTTTTGACTATCTAAAAGTACTGATTAAGTCTATTTAAATAAAGATATTTGAGTTTGAGTTTATTAACTGTTTTGAAGCCGTTTGCAAATAGTTTTACCGTTGCGCATTTTACAAAAAAAATACACACATCAAAAGTGTCTAGGGATCAACATATATTATTGCAATAACTTTCCTCCCGATTGATATTAATTAAAATTTTATTTAAGGATTCATCAAATAAAGTGTTGTCGTTTGTCTACAGTAACGATAAACCAATTTACCTTTGCATTAATAGAGAAATGTCATTTTCCTAATAAAGGGATTTTTGACATTTGAACCACTAACATTAAAGTTCGAAAAAAAGACTGAAAAAACAGTTTTCTTTAAAATTTTATTGGGTAACTTAAACAATTGATAATCCGTGTTTCTACTGCGAACACTAACAACACAAGAACATCGGTTTGGCATACTCAAAATGAGTTCATCCAAATCACGCTGTGGAATGGCCGCCCATGTTCGTTGCAACAACAAAAAAAGGTCTTCTTGCGACTGGATACCCTCCATATTCGGCAGAGCTCTTCTCTGTAGCATATCCCATGCATGCTCAATCGGGTTCAAGTCTGGCGACTGAGCAGGCCAGGGCAGGACATTGATGTTAGCTGCGGCGAGAGTCTGTCTTACAACTCTTGCGGTGTGCGGTCGTGCATTATCATGCATTAACTGAAATAAGGGACCGATTTGCACTTGTAGAGGAACGATGACGTCTGATACAATCGTCTCAGCATAAATTTGAGCGTTGAGGTTGCCTCTGATCCAAATCAACTCAGTTCTTCCGCCGATCCAAATACCCGCCCATATCATGATGGTTCCACCATTATAAGGATGGACTTCCTGGCAGGATTTTAATCGCTGTTGGCGTCCAGGGGTTCTCCAGTGTCGTATACGTCTTGTATCCGGTCTCATACCAAAACGAGACATATCAGAAAAGCACACGAAACGCCATTGTTCTTCTGCCCAATTTCTGTGTTCAAGAGCCCATTGATATCGAATCCTACGATTGTGCATTGCTATAGGTGGTACCCTTAGCGGTCTTCGGGAATGAAGGTTCACTTCATGCAAGCGGTTTCTGACTGTTTGGTCGCTAATTAAGTTCCCTGAAGAGTGATGAAGCCTCACGGCTAACATCATGGCGGTTATTGTTGGAGCTCTTCGAGTTGTGATTTGAATGTATCGGTCTTGTCTCCGTGTGGTGCAGCGATACCGTCCTCCATGGCGCTCAGCCACGGTACCAGTGCTTCGGTAACGTGTCCAAAGTCGACTGATAACACTCTGACTTGTATTCAGAGCTAAAGCCACAGTTCGTTGCCGGGAACCAGCTTCTGTCATTCCCACGGCTCTGAGCATTTCTTCCCTGCTTAAATGACGTCGCCGCTCCATAATAACGTTGGTTTTAATCAGTAGTAGGGAAACAGTAGCACTAATAATGTCTTCAATGCGTTGTATGTTTTTATAGGGAAAATATTGACAGCTGATTTTCATCTTTTACTCGAATTTGATTGGCAGTTCCTGTTTCAAATTATGAAATGCACCAAAAAGGATCCATATAAATTTATAAAATCATAAATTTATTACAAAGCCACATCTCAATCTCAAGAAATCCGCATAAAAATGCTTGATCCCTAGACACTTTTGATGTGTGTATATTCACCAACCGAACCGAGGAAGGTTAATCATCGCGGTCCGAATCGGTGTACGAATGAAAAGTAAATTTCTTTGAAAAGTATCTCTTAGACCAACAGAATACTTCATTACAGATGGATTAAAGTAAAAAAACTTATTTACTGGTGTAAGTTATTAAAACTGAAGTTAACTTTGAAATTTTAAGCATAAGTGCATCTGCATTAAGTGTTAACATATAAACCGTAAAATAATGAATTAATAGAACAACATTAAAATACCATCTAGTTATGTATTAACAAACAGTGTGTGGTACATATAATATATGAAAGTTGATAAGATAGTAACTTTTTTTATAGGTGGAAATACCTAGATGTCAAGATGACCTCACTCCACCTGATGGAAAGTGATGAGGCTGACAAGCCCAGTCATGCAAACGAATGACTGGGCTGGCCATCCTCATCTTGAAGGCAACTTAAAGATCATTTTAACAAAATAACTACTTATGGTCTCTTAGGAAAACTGAATGTGTGTTAACTGAAGTTAACAAGTTATAAAATTGAGGTGTTTGTTTAGGAATGCGTGCAAGAATTCTATGTCAAATATGTTAATGATAATGATACGGATTTTTTGATAAACAACAACTGTATGTACGAGTACTAGCTACGCGTAGAACAAAAGACCACATCAGAATACCACTATGCTTTTTTCACTACCTTAATTTTCTGTGGAGGTAGTATAATCAGCGCGTCTCTCAGGGCCTGTTAAGTGATTACTGTACTGGGGCCGTATTACCATTTCATAAAGCCAGTCAAGATAATTTCCTGAACTGAGGGTGGCGAGCAATTTCGTCAGTAATTATCTTGCATAAAGGATGCATTTTTGACAGGTATCCGCTGACTGGCTGGAAATGAAAAATCATATTAGGAAATCGCTCAGTTTAGGAATTTAACTTGACTGGCTATAAGAGATTGTAATACGGCCCCTGATGCACAAAGGAGGCGGTTCAGGTGCGGTTCACGTTCTTGCGTTTTGTGCATCGACGCTTTTCGGCGTCGCGGGACGCTACGGATATATGCCATTGCTTGAGCAGTGGAGGGGTTGAATGAATTAACCTCTTATGGCGAGTTCAGCCGCCAACTAGCGCCACCTATTAATTTATTTTTACAATATCCAAATTAGACATTGTTTTTAAAAACTGAACAATAAATCTCTCAAAAAATACTTGTACTTAAATATTAAATTCACGTCCATCGTCTGTTTTTAGCAGTAGTTTTAGTTTTTGCGAAAAAATTCGGAGGTTTTGGTAGCTCAGTGGTTTAGAGCAGTAACCCGGATTATGAAAGACGCAGGTTCGATTCCCGGTCGAGATCATCAAGGTCCGAAATCGATATTTTTCAGTTTTTCTATCTTTAGATATATAAAATATTGTAGGCTTGAAAAGAAACCTACACGAGTTATGTCCTAGCACCACCACGCCGACAGGTTTATCCTTTCAAATGTGTATAATTAAAAGTCATATCAACAAGCCATACCTAAAGTAAGTAAGTGAGTAGAAGCATTAGAAACGTGCGTCCGACCGACACGCTACAGAGGATCTATGGTTTCCTCAGTGAAGTTTAATTAAATACTTTCGATATCGCTCCGGGCGACAGGTGGCCTCAGGTCCTATTACCATAATAAAAGCAGCGAGCGTGCAGGAATTATCGGATGCTAGTGAAATATCCTGGCTTCAGCTGTATTTCCGTTACTAGGCTCAGTGTCCTATTGCAATTTTGAAGATCGAAGAAGGCTTTTGCACCTTCACAACTTATTTTGCCTCATCTTCGTTTCGATAGGATCATCGACAAGAAGAAGATGAAGAATTTCTTTTTTTCAGTTACAAGTGTTAACGACTAATAAACTAACAAGATATGTTTCTTTAAAAACATGCTTTAATATATTTAATATAATAAACCCAGTCACTAACTAAGAAAAGACTTAAATTAAAAATTAAGTCGGTCTTCTCGCTACCAAGCGATATCTTCCAAAAAAGCTTCAGTAGATAAATTGCTGCAGGAGAAAGAACTCTTGTCAAAATTTAAGTGAATATAAGAAAAAATATAATTAATAAACTAACTAAAATAAATTGTCAATGAATGTTCGCGTCCGTTTTGAGCGGGAATCGAACTCTCAACTCATAGGGTAGTAAGCAGGATCACCTAATCAAGCCGATAAGCTAGCCGTTAATATTTTGCTAGGAAAGGTACTCTTTCCTCGCCGAAGCTAGACAGATGATCGTACTCTACCTGATGTTAAGTGAAAAGTGACAACTAAACAGCAGAACCCTTACTTGTGTGGAGAACGACAAGTCAAACTTTACAAACTATTGCAAAATGGCTTTTATTTCAGCAAGTTCCGCAAGGGACCTCTTCACGCCTCGTTTAATAGAACCCAAGTTGCATTAGGAGACAGATTAGCCAGACCAGGACAGCATTTTATTGTTTAATGACACAATAAAAAAATAGTTTCCCAACTTGTGCGTTCGCATCAGAATGGTCGCAAGTGTAACTCGGTGCGTAACCTGGCAATTTCTGTCGTTCTTTTAATGGTTCAACTGAAGTCAAAGGCACTTACTTCTTTATTTTAATGACTTTAACCCCAGTATAAAAGTTTTACCAAGCCAAGTATTCAAGCCTCTGCCATCACTTGTTTTTATGACAGTCAGGACCAACAGCTTAGCATATCTTCCGAAGATCGATACCTTATTCACTGGAGGTACTCGTACTTATCTCACAAACCCGGAATTTATTATACAAAATCGAGACTGGTGTATGTATACTCAACAAAACCTACACCTAAAATCCCGGCCGATAAGTACTAACAACTCGGCCACAAAGACATTGAACCATGCTTCATAAAGTTAGTTAATTATTTATTTTGCGTTCGCTGCAAATATTTTTAAACACTGTTTAAATCTCTTTAAAGTTTATATTGTGCAGATAAGACTAAGTAACGAGTTCAGGAAGTTAATTAACGCTGACTTAAAGATGCTAATTTAAAAGAAGAGTGGCAGAATGTACAAAGGAGTCGCCGAGAGACAAAGAAACTACCTGGATGGTTGTTACGCCATTTCCTGTGTTGATAAAAGTTTTTAGATTGAAGTTAGTCCAGGAAAATAGTTATCAAGTGTCACAAGGTAGCGGTTGAAGTCAGTTTAACTATTTTGTTTCAGATTGCTTCCGAGAACTGGGAGCTTAATAACATTGGCAGAGTTTCCACATGATGACGAAAAGTTGTCTACCTAAGTAGTTGGATGTTTGCTTAAACGTTCGTTAATATCAACGTGAAACTGAGAATAGTTATGAAATTACCTTACGCATAGAAGTGTTTAGAACAAAAATACGCCATATGATATCTTTAGAGAACTAATTTACTTAGCAAGTTTAAAAATCTAAAATGTTTATCCTATGAGTATACAATTGTCATAACTTGTTCACGGCCTGCGCGTAGCTCTGTTGAAGTCCTTAATTACATAAAAAGTCTGGTACGTTGGCGCAATTGTGAGATGTTCGGTCTGCTAATGGTCCCAAAGTTTTTGGCGTAAGAGGACAGAAACTGGAACATGGGGGTGGAAGCCTCCACGTGGTTTGCTGTGTCTTTTCTGGTTCGCACCGCTAGAGAGTGGAACGCTTTCCCTATCTGTGTTTCCGAATACTTACAACTTTGGTATCTTCAGGGCAAGATTGAATAGGTATTTTCTGTGTAAGCGTATACCACCGTCGGCCTTGTCATCGCTTACCACCATTCGAGACTGAGGCCAAACCCAAATTTATTTTGAATAAAATAAATAGAAAGAGACAACATTCGTATTCATTATTTAATCAAGCAGCCCTTAAACAGGTTTCGCATTATCGCGTTTTTTCATATATTTGTCACTTAATATCTACGTATAAACTAAACCGAATATCTATCACCAAAACTTCCTTGTTTAGGCAAAACCGCTTCCCATTGTACCCACGAGCCAGTCTTTTTTAAATTATAAAGGTCTCAAATATAAATAGGTACATACAGGTACATACATCAATGTGTGCAACCATTAATCAAACATCACCGGGGGATTCGAAGCTGACGGATATAAATCAGCCATGACTGAGCATTTTACGTGATTTCATAAGTATTAAGTCATAAAATGGGCCGTTAAACCCTAATGCACATAGCACCCCCTCTAGGGAGGGTAGCACGTTGCGTAACTCCCTACTTTTATAACGTAACTTGAAGATTCAAGTAGTACTTTCAATTTTTCTGTAAGTCATTGGGTCAATTTACAGATAAAATACATGAAAAACACACAAAACAGTCATCACGCTGAAATAATGTTGTCGGACCTGTTATTTTTTATTAATTTACAAGAAACTTTAATTTTCTATTTTTTTAATTCAAAGTAGATATTTATTAATAATAACTAAAAAAATATTTACACTCAGAAAACCAATTAACTAAACACCTAAAAATAAATATTTACAATAAATAAAATCATCTGAAATCGAGTGCCAAACTCGCGGCATCGACACCAGGACGCTGGCAGCGTTACCGCGCTGGATGGCTAGCGCTAGGCGCTGTGCAAAGTTTTTTTTTTAAAGGTACGCTCCAGCCCTAGGGTCACCCGAAGCGTGGACTAATTTAGACGTAATAGTTTAAATAGTTGTTTCGCGTCCGAGCTCCACGGGCCCAGCGTTTCCAACGCAAACGCCGCAAATTCATTGTCACGAAGTAGTGACGAGTATTTGCAGCGCTTGAGGATCTAGGCAGGATTGGCCGCAGCGCCAGCTCTCAATGCTGTGCCAAGGACGTGAGACGCTGCCAGGGTATCCACACAAGTGGCATCCCAGATGAAACTTTAGATAAAGTGTTAAATTAACAGCATAAGCCTAGCCCTTATAGCTCTGAACCTCCACACTACACTGACGTCAGCAGTAACAAGTAGTTTAGTTTTAGATAACAAGTTTTCGGTACCACTCTACCGAAAACTTGTTAACTTATCAAGTCTCATATATACGAATAACCTTAGGTATAAGTAATTTTGCATTTGTTACAATTGCGTCTGTTACTTTGAACTAAAAACGTACCTAGACACGCTCGACACCCTAGACACCCTCCACGCTTCGGGTGACCCTAGGGCTCCAACCAGACCAGAACCAGACCCTAGACCAGAACCGAACCCTAGAACTAAAAACGTACCTACAAATTACATATAAATTAGAAAGAAGTGTAAGAGTGATTTCAGACTGGCGTCTGTTTGCGCCTATACGGTCTCTTGTGCATACATGCACAACAGACCGTATATAAATAAACCACACTTGCGTACCTGCACGAGCTTATTGCGGCGGGTTCGCTCGAACCGATAGCGTTGAGTCAGTATTTATATAGGTTATACGAGCTTAAAAACGCGTCAAGGCTCGCACGAGTTACACGTGCATGCGCTCACAAAGACGAGCTTATACGCACGTATAGAATGCTAATCTGAAACTTTAACAAGCTTATGTTTTTTCATTTTATCAGCATACTAGTTAATATTTTAAATAGATGCAAATATGCGTCTATCAAAATACGCTTTTACCACAATGGAGACTGTCTAAATCATCACGTATTATTATTTAATATTAAGTCGTAAAAGGGCCCGTTAAGCCTAATATACACACCCCCATTAGCACAAATTTGCATATTACACTAACTGCTGCATCGAAGCTGTTATAAACGCGTAATGTAATTAAAACAAGCTTTCAGACGAATTAACGCGATTAAATAACGTTATTCAAACGTTATGGCGCCACTGGGCTTGTTAGCGGCAAGTTATTGCTCTGATGACAGCTTGAGTCAGTTTAAGCGGATAAATTTAATGGACAAGACTAATGTTTATTTAATTTCGAAGTGAAATTCACAATTCATAAATCAGTATCTATGTATTCGCGATGCAGCATCGAAACAGTCACCAATCTTTTAGTTAGAGCCTTTAAACACTCCTGCTTTTTGCCGCCTTTGAAACGCGTTTGAATCGCGACGCAACATCGATACAATCACAATTTTTTTACCCAAAGCAGTGATACAACTCGCAATAAAAAAATATAGTCTATTAAAGTCGCAGAGTATAAAAGGCACACCCCGAAAGTCTGGTGATGATGTTGTATGTGCTCTGTCGATGTTTGGGCCTTTCACTGTAATGCATTCACTGCGTTAGATCGTCCGTTGGTCTACGTCTTATGTCTTGGTTAGATCAATTATTGGCAATCATTTGGATGACCAATTTAAAGCACAGCTTCATCATGATATGGCTGGCTAATCATGAACTACAACTTTATATCGTGGAACACTGTTAATTAAACATTATAGTTGTATGACAAGTACAAATAAATAATAATAATTATGTTGCGGTGGATTAATTAGTAATAATGTTTGTTGTTTGTTTTTGTTGTTAAATCTAGCCTAAGCCCCAATTTAGTATTCATTTTTAAATTTGTAGATAAATTGATATCGGTAGGTTCGCCACCTTCCTATTTAGGTAGGGTTCTACTAGGTAGTCTTAGAAGTTTACCGTTTACTGTGATGCGATTGGTCCATCCATTCAGAAAAATGTTTTTAATACCATATTCTCGATTGATAATTTTGAACGAAACGTAATGCGTTCATTGGGTAGTCTTGAAAAAAATAGCTGTTGCAAGCGACGTCTGCGCGGAAAAAATATCTACTTTACTTGCCTAAAAAGGTTACACAAAGAAAGAAAAACAGTACTCTTGTTCTATCAGGTAGGTATATAGATAAATGGTAATACATAAATATCAACACCCGGATAGTGGGAAATGTCTCCGTCTCACTTAAGTCTGCGACTTAGATCATATTATTGTAATAACAGCTTCAAAAAATACTGACTTTGAAAGAAACTAAAACAGTCTCTGGCTTATTCGACAACCTTCAAGATAAGAGGATCATCTGGAGGCATCGATCTGTGCTGTGATGTGACGTCACGGGCGCCGCACCGACGCGCCGCGCCGTCGCCGACGCAGGGATGAATCCGACCTCGATTACACATTTATAATGCTATTATCAACTTTTACCCTGCCAATATGTATTCGTAAGAATAAGAAAAGATAGGTAGTTTTGTTTCATTTTGCGGTTTTATTACGCACTACAGGAAGATGTCCGTCCAATTAGTTGGCGGAGGGCTAATTCAAAAGAGCTCTTCTTTAAAAATAGCAAGAACTGAACATAATAGAAAATTGTTGCTGAGGCTTCGACCTGAACAGTTTCAAAATTAACAAGTGAACTTACCCAGAAGTCAAACAAACTCGACCTTCAAAAATAATTGCAAGGTCGTTTTCAGGACATGAAATACAGATTTCTTAAAAAAATTTGGGCAATAGTCAGGTAGGTGTTTATATTAACTGGTAAAGAAACGACACCTTGCAGCTATTCGCATAAAGAAAATTGCTAAGCACATCAATAAGGGCAAGTTTGATCATCTGTAAATTAAGTAAACAACTATCGGCTAGAATTCAAGCTATCGGCTAGAATTCAACAATTTTTTTACTAAACATTCTAGAAAGCCTTAAAAGAGACCAAATCGTCCAATTAATAAATCCATTACGAATTTCGCAAAACATGAAAAGAGACATCCGCATTTCTGATCCCTTCCGCAAACGGCTTAATTTCGTTCAAACAGTGGATAACGCAGACTAATTAAACTGTCAAATGGAACGGATAACTTCGGAAAGAGCCTTGAAAGTATGTTTGACTGTTCTAGTGACCCAGGGAGGCCAGGTGACGTCACGGGCGCGGCGCCGGCGGGGCGCGTCTGCTAGTCGCCGAGTCGCACCTATAACTCTCCCTGTTTCGATCAATGGTTATTCTACGGTGAATAGACACTTTTACCTTCATCCATTAACAAACGTTCTGTCAGTGAAGTTAAACGTCATCATTTTTCGCGTGAGTTTATGAGCTATTTTTAGAAATTTTTGAAAGCAAAAGAAATCCTTATCATCTCATTCCGTCAAGTTATTTTTAAGTATAAAAGACACTGATTACAACAGTTACTTATCTAAAGTATTAATTATTGAATAGTAATGCAGAACTTGCTTTCCATGGCCCTATTTGTCCTTCCTGTAGTTTTCATAATTATGTAACTGGGATTGTCCCGTTTAATTGTGTTAAATAAATAATAAATAAATATCACAGATCATGATAGGTAAGTACAAAGTGAAAACTATTCCTTCAATTATAGCCCAGTGGAAGGATATGTGTAATAAATGAAACAAAGGATAATTTCCAACAGCAAAAATGCCTCAGGAAAATTAAATATTCATCAGTCAGTTCCATATCGGTATAATGATTATGATGATTCGAAATATTTGCCATTCCGAATCGTTATGGTTTGGGATGAAACAATTCAGAACAATCCATATATAACTTAGAATTTACTCATAAAAACTAGTTATTCAGTTTTATTTTTACGACTTTCAGCAGGATATAACTCCTGTTTCCACTAAAACATAATACTCGATTCGATAGTAGTTACTCAGGTACAAACTATTCACACAATTTAGATGCAAATGAGAAAAACGCAATCATCTGCCTAATACTCGTAGTCACATGTAGGTCCATTGCTGAGATTTAACTATCAGGTAGAATATTAACGGGCTTGCTTAATTTACGTTCTGATATGATACCGAACTTCAACAGTAATAAGTATTTTCAGACATCTCACTAGCCGTAGCCAGGAGCTAGCAACTATTAACGTTCTTCATCTCTTTAAAAATGCAGTGCTCACTCTTTGCCTCAAGCATTAGTACTAGAAATAAAACACATTTTCAATATCCGCTACCCAGCCTTTGTGGCTCGATAGTAAAGCACCTAATTGGTTCCGTTAAGTTTGAAATAAAACAGAGAAGGTTCGAGTATAAGCCAAAGGTTGCAAGTTGTAGTAGTCTTATTGGATAAGTTGGAGCCTTTAAACAGGTAGTAATATAAACTTGAGCTTGTTCCACCATCACGAAGTTGGCTGAAGATTGCGCTCTGTATAAAATAGATAGTGTAATAATACAGCAGTGTTAACTGTATGGGATAAATACAAGGAGCGGCTGAAGATGTTTTAAAAGGTTTGAAGTATCTCTACGGTTAAGTGAGAAAGACAAGATTGCACAAGTTACAAGTTCAACAGAATAAACAAAAATTTTAACAAAAAAAAATCAACTTCAAACAAAACTATTCCAAAACAAAGCACTAAAAAGTCAAGAAATGATTGCGTATTCTTCTAAAACTTATACGATAATATAATGTAGGTACAATTATTGTTACTGTTGGAGTCGGTGTCAAGGAAACACTACAATATACCTAGTAATATACCTATTTCTTACATATCACGTTTACGTATGTATTGTATGTAGGTAGTTACAAACCTACGTTGGCTGACACCGACTCCAACAATAACAATAATTGTACCTACATTATATTATCGTATAAGTTTTAGAAGAATACGCAATTATTTCTTTACTTTTATGTGCTTTGTTTTGGAATAGTTTTTTTTGAAGTTGGGTATTTCTTGATTTTCAGTGAATAGTTCTTATTTATTTTATACATAGAAAAAGTATCGGCCAATTGCTCCGAAGAATTGAAGAGTTCCGTTACTTTGTCATAGATCCCATAGTCAGAACCTAACCAAACTCTCATCAAGCCCTTGAAGTATATCCTTTCCAACAATTAAACGGTTAAGGAGTTTAAACCTTCCATCATCAGTTCACTCAAATAACCTGAAAGAATATGACTGTCGGTCTTCACGTAGGTACCTATAATATTTAAAGAATTATCCTCCAACTACTAACCGCTAAGGAGTTGTACCTTCCATCACCAGCTCATCAACATGAGATGAGACTTAAAAAAAAGATAATTGCTTAGCACCCATATTAAAACTATAATATTGCAACCCGAAAAATATTTAGTATTGGGTAGTTCCGGTGGCCATCAGTGGTCTTCATCAGCAGTTCTACTTCACCAAAAGGTACTTTTCGAGAGCAACTGCGTGAGTTACTATCAAAAATACCTAAATCGTTATGGGTGTGCCTATAATATTTGAAGAGTTCTCTCGATTTTTCCTGGATCCCATCATCCGATCCTCATATGCTGACAATGGGACCACCTCGAGAATATACCCTTTCGAATAAAGAAATAATTTTGAAAATCGGTCCACAATTGACAGAGATATCGGTGAACATACATAAATAAAAAATACATACAGTGGAACATAGAACCTCCTCTTTTTTGAAGTCGGTTAATAAAGTAATAAAAATGCTATTTCATTATAACTTTCGAACGCCAACTACTAAGCTTTTTCACGAAACAAAATTAATGAACACTAAGGAATTATATATTTACAATACCTGCATTTTATCCGCAAGACCATGAACAAAAAAGTCCACACTGACCTACAATTTACAAAGCGGAAGAAAGTTGGGCGCACCTGCACTAGACGCGCGAGCTTCATTGTTTTGCCTAAGACCCGAACGAAGTACGGTCAAACCTCGATTACTTCCGAAGGTGCGCGACTTTTTAACCAAGTACGGCCGAACATCAAAAGTGTTGACTCGTTCGTCGCATTTAAAAAGCAACCAGCAAAACAGATACTCTCAAAAATAAATTCGTGAAGTCAATTGAATTAACAGCAATTTGTTTAATATTTAAAGATTGGTATGGTATGTTAAACTTTTAGTGTTACTAATACATAGGTAGGTCCAAGTCCTAGTCCAATAATTTATATAAGGAAAAAAAACATATTTTGTTGAATATCTGTTTCATCGTTCTGCGATGTATGGCAACGAATGTTTGTTAATATAATTATTTCTTGTATTCATGTTCTCATGTAAGTGGCGTATGTCTTTATGAGAATAAATGTCTTTAAACCTAAACCTAATTGTCAATACCGCCTAACTACCACAAGACAAAATTATCGTTCTTGACGATGGCGTCAAATGTATGTATGTATGTATGGACATTAGTCAAAAGGGTCAGACAAAATGTTAGAAAGGAGGTGTCGGACCTCAACCGACGGACAGCAGTAGGTACAGATAAACCAACTAGCTTCCTGACTACAAATCTTAAAGCAATATAGACCAAATAAAGCTTCATGATGCTCTGGCCACTACTTGACATTGGCCAAATCAATTTGCTGTATAAGCAAAATTGCAGAGGCCATTATTTAAAAAAAAGAAAAAAAAAATATTTATTTCTAGATAATATTGTTTTTTAATCTATTCTATTTTTCTAGTTTCTATCTTTGTGTAAAAAATAGCGCATTGATAAAAAGTAAAAATAAAAATTCACAAATGATAATGAAGTTTGTTTACGTTCTCACTGCGCTTCATTTTGTTCTGTGAACGAGATGGTGACAATTTTAAGCCGTAACGCCTGAATTTTAAAACATCACTCAAATTTACCTACGAGTATAACTGTCATTTTCACTGACATGCTAAAGTGCAGTATAAGTTTAAAGTATTCAAAGAATTATTTAATGGCACTAACGAACATTAATACTGTAATTAATTTCAATTGATTTTTATTGTATTTTTTTTAAAATTATTTGACATTGTTAATCAATTTGATACTATTGTAACGACCGTTTATTTTATTTTTATATTTTGTATTGTACATTTTGAATTTATTTGACTTATCTCTCTGACGTGTAATTTCTAATTTTGTTCGATTATTGTTTTGTCTTTATAATTATTTTAATTCATTATTTTCTTTGAAGATCTCAATATTAATTCCAATTATGACATTAAATTTAATAAAATTTTGATAGTCAGAAATTAATTGATCTAATCTACTCTTTTCAGGACGGGCAAAGTGTGTATTTCGGAACATAGCCCGGGTTTGTGATCACCAACCCGCATTTGGCAAGCGATTAAGCCAATACCCATCCATTGTAGCGATGGCTTGATTTCAATGATGGAGGCCTTTGCCCAGCAGTGGGACAGTATATAGGCTAATTACTTACTTACTTACTCATAAAAGAATTCGGCTTCATTTATAATGTGTAACTCCAATCGCAGGAAGATAATTATTTTGACCATCATAATCATGCTATTATTGTTATTTGCTATTTGAGGTCGAACACATCGTTATTGGCTGAAAAGGTGTCAAAATGCGACCAGCAATTGATGCGCGTTGCTGGTTATGAGATGAAGAGGCGCGGATATCTAATAAGCAAATAATTTTTGGTATACCTTTTTTATCTTTAAAAGTTTTTAATATTTATAATAGCGTTTAAAATATGTTTGCCTAATTATTTGTACCATCGTGTAGCCAGAGGGAAATAAAATAAAAAAGTTGTATTAGCTAAACAGTGTCTTAATTAGAAGCTACTAAGTAATTCTTAACTTGTCCAGCGACAGCCATAATGAATGCTCAAAGTTTTAAACAAAGGGGATTTAATTTAAGACCTAATTATTTCTTTTCCTCGTAATTTCAACTCTTCACTTGAAAACAAGCAGTAATTTAACTCCGTCTTAACGTAATGATCAACATAACGAGAAACTGTAGTATTGTTAATATTAGGGAGGCTAAAATTCTAACTTATGGTTATAGATTTTATATCACCCTGTTTTTTTGCCCTCTGCCTTAAATATTAAACAGCCTGGTAGGTGTTGAGAAGTTTATGCAGGCCTCTGTCACTTCATGTACTTGTGCGCGATAACTCCAGCCGCCGGGTCTTGGAAGACCCATTTGGGAGTGGTTTGCCAACAGCCGTGTAGAGCATTCGTTCGCGAATCTTGCGGTCGACTACTGACATCTACATCGAAGGAGATTACCCTGGCAATATATTATAATTATAGATGTTTTTTATTTCTATGGTGTGATTTATCTGTTACGTATTAACTAATAAGTAATCTGTGGTTTATGTAAGATATTTAATTAATACATAACATACTCGTGACATTTAAACGGCTTTTGCCGTCCTGGTAAACAGATCACGCAGAAATTTACATTCATCGTGGTAGGTTCTTCCCAAGTTGGTAAAATTTTCACCACATGGACTTTAAGTTAAAATGATTTAAATTAAAATCTAAGCTCACTGTATAAAATGACATTTTCTTAATAAATAATATATTTCCATTCGTCCCTGATCAATAGTTTGATCAGTGTGCCATGGTGCAAATTCAGAAAAGTTATCACGTAAATTATCAACGCCGATAACTTGGTATTGGTTTAATTTCGTACGTAGGTATGTATTATGACCGGGAAGTCCCAAAACCGCAAAACTAATATCAAAGTAAACACGTGTTGCCCTAATACTTCTCCGTTATAATTTCAGTAGTTATTCCACGGAAGGATGTTTCTGATACTCTGTGTATTTTGATGGATTCGGACCGAGAACATCAATTTCGCTATTGGTTTGGTTTTATTCGTGGCTTTTCATTTATAAATCTAGTACCGTTCCAATAAAAATCAAGTTCATTTATTTTTGAAAAACATGCCTACGCTTGCCTTGATACAAAACGGAATATTTTTCGTAAGTTACTTTCTTTTACCTGTTTATTATATCGGGTGATTACTTTTAACGTGAGTAAAATGATATGCCATACTTAGTAAATATAAAAGAATGAAAAACATAAAATGAAAGTTGCTTAAAAATTCACTTAAATAGGATTCACATCAACTACTGAATATGTCATATATTTTTCCCTACAGTTTAAATAATCAGCTGATATGCACCTTCCGCGTCTGATTGTTTGTTGTATACCTAATTAAGAGAGGTACGTAGGATATAGCAGATTACTCCTCACGTTATTAAGTTATCCGACTATATGCAGAAACCTCGACTCACTGATGATATTTGGTAGTGGTAGTGTGTAATTAAATCGTGTTGTTGACAAAAGACAAAAGTTTACCTTAACCTCACATGAGCCTTAACAATCAAAAAAGAACACGAAAAAAGTAACACGGCTAACAGCTGATCTTGACTTGTCCCGTATTTTAATTTGATTTAAACCTATTTAAAACTAATTTATGGCCCAATTAGTCGTCGTAAACAATCATTATAGTTACCTACGTGTTAATTAGTGTTTTTAATGTGAAATAAGTTTATATTTGGTGATTTATCGGTGCCGACAGTGAGTGTCAGTTAACCATTCAAATACTTGTGTGAATCATTGTTCTCTCTTTAAAAGGTATTGTATTGTATGTTTAATCATACATGCTTTTTATGACTTTTATTAAGTAGTTAAATACTCGAATTGTCTGACTCTGATTGTCAGAAACGCGAAGAGGTTAGAATACAAAAATTAATCTTGTTCTAAATACGCAACCTCTTGATTGTTTAAACAGCACTTTGGTATCAACACCGTTGTTTGTTTGATTATTTTATCGATATTACCATGATGACCCGCGCTGCCTCATCTCGCCAGCTGGAGCTGACTTTGCAGGAATTGAAGGCATCCAAAGAGTTGGTTAAACAATTGCATTTGGAAAGAGATGACAATGAGAGGGAATTGTTGGAGGCGTTGAGTAGGAATACTTTGTTTAAAAAAGACATGGCTGAGATGCATGATAGGTATTTATTAGTACTAGATGAGCGGGATCGGTTGCAAACAATAGTAGATGGGTTTGGTGACTGCAGTGAAGAATATGTCCAATGCCTTAAACGGATTACAATGCTTGAACAAGAGTTACAAGAGGCCCACCACCTAATATCTTCCATGGAGACTGAGAAACTACACACCGTTGACACCCAAAACCAAAGTTTGTTTGATGAGTTAGTTCTTAGTATGCCCAGCCTGGTTTCTGCTGCACATTTCTCGATCCCCACTGTAGCTCATGATTTGGCGAGTACTGATTTGATTGAGTCCAATGCTCCAGGGGGTATAGCAAAGTGCAGCAAAAACAAATTCAAAAAATATGTTAGAATAAGCAAATTTATTAAGAAAACTCAAAAACTGATTAAAAGTCAGAAATTGATGAATAAAAATGTGAAATATATTAAGGAACGCCGAAGATTAGGTGATGAACTGGATATTTATTCTATAATGATAGACAATAATTTAACTGAGCATGACAATGATGTGAAAGCATTACAATCAGAAATATCTAGTCTTAAGGAAAATCTGAGACGTTTATCTGACAGATACTCAATAACAAAAAAAGAAAATGAGGAACATATTTTGGCCCTGACTAAACTCTTGTGCAACCCGGACTCAGTTTCCAGCAGTAGTAATTGCCACACTGTTACTCAGTCAGAATGTGAATCCTCTCTTCTCAACTCCTCTCCTTCAGAATCAGCCACCAACATTTCCATCCCTGATACATGCCCTGTCACAAACACTGATAATGAACTAAATTGCAACATTGTTATGTTTAGTGATGACATTGGAAAAAGTATAGGCCATATTTTATTTAATAGTCTGGGTAAGTCAGTAATAAATCACTGTTCACCGGGTGCCTCATACTGTGATATAATTCAGAAAATTGCTGATTATAGTTTCAGCCCCAATTCAACCCTAGTTATTTTAATTGGAAACCGAGGTACTGTGAACAAAACCCAAATGAAAAAACATTGTAATACTTTATGTTCATTACTTAATGTCAATAAAATAGTGATGTTCACATTGCCTTACAGTAGGGGTCTGTCACAAGCAGAAAATGAAAAAAGGTATAAAATCAATATGACACTTGATACTGTGACATTCTCAAATAATTTAATTAATCTAATTGACATCAATCCTATTATTAATAATAATATGTACCTGACGAAAGGTAGATTTCATTTATCAAATTCTTATAAACGACAGATAGCTATGTCGCTATCTTATTTTTTTATGATTTCAGCCAATCACTTGGCTAACTACTCTGCTTTTATTGAGCAGAATGCCGTTGTACCACAGACTTTGGAACTTGTTCCAAATAATTTAAATTAGATATAGAGACAACAGAGGTAAACTCTTGCAAATTATTGACAAGAGAGAAGCCCCAAAATAATTTTATAAACTTTGTGCATCAAAACATGCAAGGCTTCTCTGGCAAAGAATTAGAAGTAGGATTATTCTTAGACTGTATGGACATACATGTCTTATGTATAACCGAACACTGGTTGAAAGAAAATGATTGTATGATTAGAATTGATAATTATAGTGTCATTAGTTCGTTCTTGAGAAGTTCTGCTATTCGCGGTGGGTCACTGATATTAATTCATAATAAGTTTAAATGTAGAGAGCGAAAAGACATAGTAGCACTCTCAATTGAGCGAACCATTGAACTTTCATGTGCAGAGTTAGAGCAGATTATTATTGTTTGTGTGTATAGACCCCCTTCGGCCGATTATTGTCGGTTTGAAGAGACGATGGAAGAAGTGCTGAAGAAGGTTTGTAAAGCAAACAAGAAGGTGGTTGTATGCGGTGATTTTAATGTTAACATTTTAGACTCTTCTCAGACCTCTGTAAGATTTTTAAATCTTTTCAAATCATTTAATTTACTAAATCTATATGATAAACCAACCAGGATCACTGACACATCAGCCACCTGCTTGGACAATATTTTTTGTGAAAATATCTCAATTGAAAAATCAATTATAAATTGTTTGAAATCAGATCACTGTGGTCTATTGACTAAATTTGAGCACCGTCACGTCTCTCAATCAGTGGATATTAGTTATAGACTGGTTACTAAGAATCGAGTAGAAAAGTTCAAGAGTAATGTGAATAAAAACCTTTCTAATCTACTACCCCAATGCCACAACATAGATGATCAGTATATGCGTCTTTTTGAGATAATTAAACAGGAACATAATTTTATTTTTCCTAAGAAGAAATTAAAGGTCGATAATTTTAAGTTTAAGTTTAGTGATTGGGCTACGCCAGGCATCCATAAAAGTAGAAATAAATTATACGAATTATATGGTTTAAAAGCTAATTCTAAGTGTCAAAAACTAGTAGATTATGTCAAATTATACTCAAAAATCTTTAAGAAATCATGCCATATGGCTAAGTCTATATTTTTGCGTGACAAAATAAAACAAGCAAAAAATAAAATTAAAACTACTTGGAACATAATTAATAAGGAAACTTGTAAATCAAAACCTCGAGATCACTCATTGGCTCTTAAAATTCAAGATAATTTAATTGAGTCTGAGATTGACATAGCTAATACCTTTGAAACATTCTTTTCTAATATACCCATTGTAACTACAAGTACCTTAAATTCTAGTGCACCGCTAGCTAGGTCCCTGCTCACATCTAGTGTTGATGAGTGCTCATTTCAGTTCAACTTTGTTCATATAAATTCTCATGACATAATCAAGGTGTTTAAGGAACTTAATATGAAAAACACCGAAGATCTGTGGGGTATTTCGAAAAGTCTACTTAAATCAATCATAAATATCATCTCAGCCCACTTAGCAGTACTTTTTAATAACTGCATTGACGAAGGTCAGTTTCCCAACTTAATGAAATTTAGTAAAGTCATCCCGCTTTTTAAATCTGGTAGCAAAAGTGACCCATCTAATTATAGACCCATTTCTATACTACCAGCTCTTAGTAAAATCTTTGAAAAAATTATATTAAATCAGCTGCTTTCACACTTTACTTTAAATAAATTACTACATGAGAAACAATTTGGTTTTACTAAACATAGAAGCACTACTGATGCAGGTGTAGCACTTATCAAACACATATTTTATGCTTGGGAAGGCAAGCAGGATGCAATAGGAATATTTTGTGATCTTTCGAAAGCGTTTGATTGCGTGGATTATGAAATCCTACTGATTAAGCTGAGACATTACGGTGTTTCGGATATTTCGTCTAAACTTATACAATCTTATCTCACAGACAGAACACAAAAAGTGAGTATAAACGGAACCACCTCTTCCGGTGCCACCATTAGCATGGCAGTGCCCCAGGGATCGATATTGGGCCCACTGCTTTTTCTTATTTATATAAATGACCTTCCCTACTTTGTCAAAGATATTTGTGAAATAGTATTATTTGCTGATGATACCTCGTTGATTTTTAAAATCAACAGAGGTAAGCAAGCATTTGACGATGTAAATAATACTCTTTCAAAAGTACTATGTTGGTTCACAAGCAACAATTTATTACTAAATGCAAAGAAAACGAAGTGTATTAAATTCACTATGCCTAATGTTAAACAGGTTGATACCATTATCAACATGAATGATGAGACTTTAGAAATTACGAACTCTACGGTATTTTTAGGAATTACTCTAGATTCTAAGTTACAGTGGGGTCCACATATAACGGCTCTGGCAGGGAGACTTAGTTCGGCCGCTTGTGCTGTCCGAAAAATTAGACTGCTGACTGATATTGAAACAGCAAGACTAGTGTATTTTAGTTACTTTCATAGCGTTATGTCGTATGGTCTACTGTTGTGGGGCTCAGCTGCAGACCTTAACACCATTTTTGTACTCCAAAAAAGAGCTATTCGGTCGATATACAACCTTAGGCCACGCGATTCGCTCAGAGAAGTATTTAAGAAGATTGATATTTTAACTGTGCACGCTCAGTATATTTTCGATAACATAATGTATGTGCGCAAAAACTTGCATATGTTCAAAAAAAACTGTGATACTCATACACACAATACTAGAAATAAAAACAAACTTATTACTCCAAGTCTTAGGCTACATAAGGTAGGAAATTCTTTTGTGGGTCAATCTGTAAAGTACTTTAACAAAATACCTCAAAGTCTTGTTGATCTACCTCTTCACAAGTTCAAGTCTACAATTAAAACAAAGCTGATAAAACAAGGTTATTATAACGTGGAGGATTACTTGAACGACAAGAATTTGTGGTCATAGTAGGAATAATCTGCTCCTCTGCTCAAATAATGTATATTTATTGTTCTTTTGACTGTACTCTGAATTTATTTGTTGTAAAACAAAACAAAGTTCAAAAGAGTAACTATCGAGTTTCTTGCCGGAGTCTTCTCGATAAGAAGCAACTTCCGAACCGGTGGTAGATTCGCATTATGTTTATTTAGTATATGTACTATTATTGTATTATTTTATTTACGTCTATTATCGTTTATATATATTTTTTGTGAATTTTGACATTTCATAAGTGCTTCTTTGTAAAAGCTTAAGTGAATAAATGATTTTTTACTTTACTTTACTTTAAATCCCTTATAACTTGACAAATTTTAATTCATTCCGTAAACGGAACGTAGCGAAAAAAAATATTTCATTTCCAGCCTGTCAGCAGTTAAATGATACTATCGCTTATGTGTGTTCTAGGCTGGATATTTACTGACGAAATTGCTCTCTACCCTCAGTTTAGGAAATTAACATGACTTGATAAAAGCGATTGGAATAAAGCCCTTAGGTCGTCAAGCGCGTCGTGAAAACTCTGTCGTACAAGTTTGGGGGCTCTGTTAACCGCATACTACAAGTTAGTAGGCACTATTGGAACGTGCCCAGCATTTAAACAAGGTAAATTAAGAAAAATCATTAATAATTATCAATAATATCTTTAACTGTCAATATTGCTACAAGAAACTCTTAACTTAAGTCCGTGGGGTCCGAGACTCCGAGTGCACAGAACCTTTAAAAAATCTGGCTAAAAAATTGATTTCAACCACAGGTGACCCAAGAGCTGGTACATTCCTCGCACAACGTGTGAGTCTTTCTCTTTTTCTATACAACGGGGGAATGCTGCCAGCACCTTGGGTACCTTACCACAGGTGCAAAATTTTCTTAGTAGCTTTTAGTTTTATTTATTTTAAGGTTTTCATTTTAATTTTTACTGTACTTAAGAAGTAAAACATAACAGTTTGATTCAAGGAAAACGACGGCACTGAGTAACCACCATTTTTCAGTTAGCAAAATAGCCAGTAATTAAAATAATAAATAAATAAATATGCGCCAGACAACACACCTCTTGTAATGATCTCAAAGTAGGGTTTATTATGTTAAGTAAGTTGTTGGTGATCCCAATAAATAAATAAAATAAAATAAATAAATACTTATCCATTAAAATACGAGCTTAGAATAATAACACCTAGAAGGATAGTTCCATACAAAAAGGCGCCCCATCTGAGATGCCAAAATTAACTGTCAAAAAAACAACTCGTTACACATGTAATCACAATTTACAGTATTTAACACACCCAGACCCCAGTCAATTCAGAAAAGATCGTTTCCTGAATTGACGCAACGGGGAATAGGACCCGGGACATTACGAAAATCGAGGCGAGAAACCGTGCTACAGCGCATTACGCCAATCATGTCGTAAATCGTGTACTAAGTACCTATATTTTTTCATAACCTCAAACAAGAAAGGTACCAAAAGGTTCTTGCTTCATAATCCATGTCAGAAGGCCCCTTCACACTAATCCAGGGCCCCAAAGTGGTTTAAGATGACCCTGGCCTTGCCCTAATAATTGCCATGATAACTTAGAAACATTACAAGGTGCAAAAATGTTAAGCTACATAGGTTGCTGATCGTATTATCAGGATAAACATCATCTACCTACAAAAGTACTAAATATACCTTCAGTGTACAAGACCCTTTTACCATTCACTTTAATTTACCAAGATTTTCCGGAATTATAACTTATGGCATTCGTTCTTTAGCACCTCCAGGAATGTATATTTATAGGTTCTTACACAATTTCTTCGTACTTTTAAAACAACAACATAAATAATAAGGTTTCTTGAGGAAACTTTGCGAAACCCTGGATCTGCTAACTTAACAGGAAAGTCCTGACCGGAGACTTATGTTTGCTTTATAAATAAATAAAAAAAAACATCTGAGACAATTTGCACCAAGATCACAACAAAACATAACATACCATCACGACTTTATCCCAAGCGGGGTAGTCGGTGGCAAGTGACTGTGTCCTCATGGTGAACAAAACACTCAGAAGCCCATTTTTCACCAATGGTTTTAGAACATCACACCAAGATCATCTGACCTCAAACTAAGCAGAGCTTTTACTATGGGTGTCGGAGACTGATAAACATACTTAAATATTTCTAAACACATGCATAATAACATCCAGACACAAAACAGACACAAATTCGTCACATTAATGTTTGTCATGGGTCGAACCCACGACCTCCGGCGCTAAAGGCAGAATCACTGCTAATGCGCCTACCGGCCATTCTCCACCCGACGATGTGGTTTTTGAACCATGACAAAACTTTTAAGTCTTTTTTACTTATGGAGGCTTTCGTAGGTTCTTCCGGATGTACTTGTAGATTCTAAAAGGAATGATTATTATTTATAAGTTATTATTTATTACTACATACATATTACATACATACCTTCACGACTTTATCCGAAACGGGGTAGTCAAAAGGAAGTGACTGTTGCCGGCATGGTGAACGGAACACTCAAAAGCCCACTTTTCACCAATGGTATTAGAAACCAACTTGGTAGGTGGTGAGCCTTCCGCCGTTATTCGGGTTGATTTAGTTTTTTATCGATGTTCTCCATCAGCGGAGAGTTTGACACAAAGATTTTGATTCTGGCCAGATTTGAGCTCGGGACCACACGATCCGCGATCCGAGTTGGGGTGCTCAACCACTAGGCCACGACGCTCTCGGCGATTTATTACTATCTATGGAATAAAGTTTTTGTAAAGGATTTCTGGGCAGAAAACTAGTGAAATGACACTGAAGTTACATAGAAGCTGTAAGTAGGTAACAATCGTAGTTTACGTGACGTAAACTCATGGTAGAGGTAGTGTAATAGCTTTTTGGCAATTGATCCAATTAAAAACTGGAGATTCGTTAATAATTATTTGAATGATTCTGATTTTGTTATTCATATTTTACTCATCTCGTATTGCTACCCGGTGCGGTTGGAATATTTAATTTTTGATATCCATTGAAATCGTAATTTTATAGCTCTATCGATTTATCTGTAAACATATAGGGTGATTACTTTACTTCTCTTAAATAATGTGATTCAAAAATGACATGTTTCCATAATATATGACTATCGCGGCCACCTCAGTTTCTACTTCACCTGAGTCTGCAATTCGGCAGTAAGGTTGATTAAACATCTGCAAATCACAAAGCAGTGTTATTGATTTGAAAAGCAAATGAAAAAGTTGTCTTTTAACATTTTATATTAATAAATTTTGCCTATAAAAATGGTCAAAGTGAATGGGGACATCTATCACGGATATATTTGACTCCATTACACCATTGCTAGAATAAATAAATAAATAAATATCTGGGACAATTCCCACCAAGATCATTGGACCCCAAACTAAGCAGAGCTTGTATTTTGGGCGTCAGAGACTGATAAACATACTTAAATAATTCTAAATACATACTTAAATAGATAATAACACCCAGACACACAACAAACACAAATGTTTGTCATGGGTGAGGGTCGAAGTCGAACCCACGACCTCCGGCGTCAAAGGAAATAATAATATCACAATGCTTCATTAGTGAGTAGATACAAATAAGTCCCAATTTACAAGTAGTGTGCGCGGAGTGGGAAAATCCTCAAATATTTTCTTTTTTATTCTTAACTGTACGTCATCAGCCAGCGTGTGTTAGGGGGTCGTTCCACTAAATATGTACTATGCTACGTCACTTTGGATGCGTTTGATATCCACCAACCATATTCATTGGTCCACATAGCATTGCACTGGTGGACACGGGTTCTACTAAGCTATGTTTTTTTATATGAATGGATACGTGCCATGGAGGCCTGCTGTGGATGTGCGCTGGGGATGCGTGCTGTATGAAAATATGTGAGCAATGCGTATCGACAGTAGTAAAGGCGTGCCTTTGCGATATATCGATACATCGCATAGCTCGCAGTGTGCATCTTCCTCACACAGCTACCTTGCGTCGGCGCATCTTCTTAGCACATCTTACTCGATCCGTTACACAGCATAGCATCAGTGGAAACGGTCTAATAGTTTCGTAGCTTAGCTTGCACATCTCTGGTAAAAAGCAGCTTTTACGCCCGCGGAGATATTATGTCACTTTCAAGAGTGCTTGATTTAGGATTTATATGGCTAATTTATTATTGAATTAATTGTGTTCCAACTGATATAAATAAAAAATTATGATGATGATCTTATTGTTAGGGTGAAACAATAATGTTTTTTAATGATTAATAAAAAAAAACATAGGCTATGAGCTATTAGGACCCATATTCTCACGAGCTCAACCCAAATTAAAATAATTAAATAAGCAGTTTTAGTATTTGTACATGGCAACATTATTAAAATAGCAGTTTTAGTACTTGGTGGACAAATGGCATTGTCTTGCTGGCGGTGGAGCGTGGCGGTTGTTTATCGCGGAACGTGCTCACAAAAGAATAAGTGTACGCACGTTCACGGTTTAGTAGTTTACAACTTTATTTCCACAATGTGAATCGGTGTGAACAATTCCGCAGTTGAATGCCAGATAAATTAGTAGGTAGTTTAGAAAACCTAAAATCTTGAAATCAAAATCTTATTTTTTTTTTGGAAACCACATAATTTACTTAAGCCGTTAACTTAATTTAGACTGTATTCAATTCAAAATGTAATTTGATCATCTTGTGATCGCGATGATTGCTACCACCCGTTTCAGTTAGCTCATTTTTAGGCCCAGTCCTTAATCTCTCAAGGCAGTTTTAAAACTAACAGATAATAGTCAACATCTTAATTGATAGGTCAAGGTTGGTATTAAAGTATTTTAAGGTATATTTAATTACGAATTTCTTTAAATCGGTCATACTTACAAGTATTTGGTAGAAGCAAGTTTTATATTTGAAGTTCTTTAACAATAAAGCTTAGCCAATGTTAGTTACATGGGGCACACTAAAAGTTTTGCACTTCTAGCTAATCGGAACTATTTGAACTTCGAATGTTAAATTTTTTAAACGTTGCAACCTTTTCAGTAATTAAAAAAAACAATTGGCGGGAAATCATTTGTCAATTGTTTTTTATTACACATCAAAGTTTGTTTACATGACGAATTTCGTGAAGAGCGGCCTTCAACTGCCGTCAACGAAAATAATGTGGCTACTGTTAAACGGCTAATTGAAGAAAACCTGCGGATTACCTATGAGACAGTTCGACCTGCGGATTACCTATGAGACAGTTCGAGGACTATTGGGGATTGGTATGAGCCAAATTCCGAAAATTTTACACGAAGAATTGAAAGTTCAGAAACTTTGTTATCGTTGGATCCCTCATGAACTGACAGCGGAGCAGAAGCGGGCCCGCGTGGAATGGTGCTCACAGATGTTACTGAAGTACGACCATGGGCATTCTAATGCTGTTTATGACATTGTCACTGGAGACGAAACGTGGTTTTATTGTTTTCCGAAAAACAGCAATCTTGTGAATGGGTGTTTGAAAATGAGAACAGGCCAACAACAGTGAGGCAGGCGAGAAACGTTGGTAAAAAAATCGCGTTTTTTTTCTCAGCTACAGGTCCCATCTGTACAATTCCACTTGAAGGTCAAAAGAGTGTCAATGCCGAGTATTCTACCATCTGTTTACTCAGGGTGTTAGAAAAAGTTCACGAAAGGCTACCCAAAAGCCGCGTTCTCCTACATCATGACAACGCTTCTTCACACACGGCCAACAAAAGAAAGTCATTTTTAGCTTTCGAAAAAGTACAACTCGTCACCCATCCTGCGCATAGCCCCGACCTAGCACCCTGTGATTTCTGTATTTTCCCCAAAATCAAAGATTTGATGAGAGGTTTCACTTTTACCAACTCCGAAGAGGCAGTGATAGCGTTCAATCAGCATGTAGAAAACATGCCTTCAGAACTGTGGTTCGATCGCATTAAAAAAAAATTTAAATGTAAAGGAGAGTATTTTGAAAAGCAATAAAAATAATATTTTGGTTTTAACATGTTGCTTTTTTAAGTTACGAAAAACTTATAGTGTGACCTGCGTATAATATGACATTTCAAGTGTATTTTAATACCAAGGAATTGAAACCCCTGATTCGAAAGAACGCTAGAATCTCATAGTGAAGCGATTAAAATTTAATCGTATGGATTGGAGTCTGTTGAGTTTCTGGAACTAATTAAAGTCGGCTTTACGATTCATTCTAAATCTTAGTTGGTGTGCTATTAAACTGGAAGACATACAAATCTCATCGAGGAGCTTTGTTAGGTCAGCTGGGGAGCCTCATTTATTCTTGCTGACTTCATTAACATTCCTTTTAGTCTCGCAGTATATGTGCCATAGGTTTACACCAATGTCAGCTGCTTGCTAGCGTCTGCGTTGTCACTTTTGTATGGGATTTCGGTATCGGATCCCTTTTTTTCGATTAATTTTTTTTTGTTCTAATTTAACTTGGCATAACGAGTTAGGCATATATTTGTCATAATAATATTTTGACCTAATTGTTTTTTGGCATACTATTTTAGTAAGCATAATGTTTTTGCCCTTATTTTGATTTGCATAAAGTTGTAAGGCATATTGTTTATTTTTCTAATAGTTATTAGGCATAAAAATCAAAAGGCATAATGGATACATATTTAGGTTAATCATGCGTATTTTTCCTTGATTTGATTTGAATCTAAAAAACCAAATGTAGGTATTTTGGCACCATAGTGTAACAGTAGGTTAGGGTGCGGCGGGGGTGGCCCTTGGGCCCCCCAAAGCCGCCAACATATTTATTTTATATAGAAAAAGTATTTAATTGAATGCAAACACACACATTTCCAAAACTAACCTTTTCACTGAGTGCATTTGGTTCATGATTGTGACATGAATTTATTCAGCGTATAATTACTTTGCCTATAAAACTTCTGATTAAATATCATTATGGCTTTATAATAGTACGCTTAACAATTTATTATGCCTACTATGGCATGCTTAAAAAAATTGTGCTAAAAAAGTTATGCCAAATGAATATTGTGCGTAACTATTATTAGCAGAAGTATAAGTATGCCATGTTAAATTGGTACATAAATTTTTTGAAAAAAAAAGTGTATTTTTCGGTACAGTGTTAAGATTTTTTTTCTGAAATCAAGTATCGTAGGTTACTTGACGGAAACTCATAGTAGACATTGGTACAGGAACTTAGTAATCAATACATTTTGTACCTTATATCAGTATTAGAATAAAGTAAGATTTTGTCTTTTAAAGTAGCGATGCCTTACAGCACAGTATTGTACGCCTTGGTAAACGTACAATACTTTGCTGTAAGGCATCTACCATCACCACGAGTTGCAAAAATGGAATTGGGATTTGACATGACATGACATGACATTTTCAAATCCCAATACATTTTTTTACGCGAACGATAACGTAAATTTAAAGTGGCAACTCGTGGTAGACGCACTGAAAGCACAAAATAGTTTTAAATTATCTTTTTACTAATTATTCAATCCGGGCTTATAATTGGCAAAAACCTTAAGCTCGCAAAGTTACGAATACATCTCAATTTTTTCCTGTTCATTGCTAGCAAAAGTAAATTGCATTCTTTTCAACAAATAAAATGTACTCTGCATTAATTTCAGCTGGCGTATTTACTTTTTAAAAGCGCGCTGAAAAACTGTTTCCATAGTTTTTATTCTTTCATCATCCGTCTGAGTGGCGATTCCCTCGATGGCCGATTAAAAAGAGCACCCTGTTGTTTTAGTAGGTCAGCGTGGATTGAATAGTGCCGGTTTAATAGCCGCGTTCCCTGTGAAGTCGTCCGGGGCTGGATGTTTATGCGTTTTTAACGTGGACCCATAAACTGAGGCCGTTATAGGAGGAATCATTTACTACCCACGCTTTATCACTTCTTTTTTGATAGATATTTATAATCTATAGCCGATGCTTCAATTTTGGACATGTCCTTTACTAGCGGTCGCTTTTTGCGGTCTCTTGAAAGGGCATCAAGTTTATCGCGCCGATATGGTCAACCAAACAAATTTTCCACCCAGCACGCGGTGACGTAGATTGGGGAAATCGAGAAAGAAAACGTGTTTCATTATTAGTCATATGAGATATACTTAGTATTAAAGGTCGTGGGCTTGCAGAAAGAAGCAAAAAGCATACATGTAAGTAGTATTGATGGACATCTCAAATCCCATTAAACACTTGAACTGCATTATCATGCAGTTTTGACTATTTGTAGCTAGAGTTTTAGGGTCATACTTTCGTAGATATTATTTTCTTCTGACTTTGTTTTCTTTGAAAGCCCTTCATTCAAATTTAATGATTATGATTTTTGAAAAAAAAATATCTTTAACCCAAAAAATATCTTATTCCTTCTCGTATTTGCTAGAGTCCAACAAATCTGATACTGAAATATCCTGGAAAATCCTAAAAGAAATTTGTGTAACATTCGACAAGTTTTCAAAGCTCGTTCCTAAATTGTCGTAGATGTAACTTTGATCCAACTTGTAAATCACATGCGATGTGAGTATTCTATAGTCGCGGCATCTGGCGGGATCAACTCTGCAACATCTGCCGCTTATGTATTCTGATGGCTTTCCGATGAAAATGCGTAGGAAGATGCAGAGATAAATTACTGGCAATCTTTACTAATGGACTGCGGACACTTTTTGAACTCGAAAGGGGTCGGTTTTGGTTGCATTTTAAGTACAGGTTTGTTATACCTGTAACACCGTGTACCGTGTTAGTAATGTAGGCACATGTTTATAGTTAGCTGCTACACTGTCTTACTGCAGACTGCAGCTTCCGAATTCTGAATCAAGTTATTGACAATATTGATAAGCTAAGGTAACCAGCTTCCATCAAGATACATAAATTCAAATTAAATTGAACGAAGGGGTACTGGGTTCGAATGTCAGGTAGGTCAAGTGTGTTTGAGGATTTTTCAAACACGGCCCGGGTTTGTGATCACCATCCCGTATTTGGAAAGGGTGGTTAATTTTAAGATTTTAACGATAATTGAACAGTTTATAGTTATATATTAAAACATATAATCTTCGGAAATTTGTCAGCAATCAGATCAAAATAAGAATTTGTTTTGAAAAAGAAGTTCGACAGCCACAACTGAACTTCCAGAGATGAGCCGAAATTCAGCGACCTTTATCTCCGAACTTGTCTGTCCCAACGGCATTATTGGTCTTCCCGATGCCACTACAACTTACTAAACTGCTGGACTACGGTGTCGTTGACTTGTCTTTCTAAAAAATATTTATTTATTTTCAATCAATATGTTATACAGCCATAGCCAATAACACACACTCATAACATAATCAAATATAAACGCGCCCAAACTAATCAAAGTATTTAGCCCAATCAACGAAGACGAAAAATTGCTAAATAGGGGAAATAATTCGTGTAATGGCGAATTTTGGCACAAATGTGGAGAATGGTGTCTAAAGCAACATACTCAAAGTACTAATGGATGGGGGTGGAGTTAAAGGGAAGGGGGGGGGGGGTGTAAAGGTACTTTTTAAGTTTTTCTTAAACCACTCGTAAACGGTGTCTCATAGCAAAAAAAAAATTGTACTAAGGTAAAAGTTCTATAGTTCCTAGAAAAAGAGAATGGAACTTTTTTTCTAAAGTCTACGCAGTCGACCGCAGTACAGTGTACTCGCAACGCAAAAAAAACGACAAAAGGAAAGACAACACGCGACCTGTAATTGCCACGGAAGCCAGTGGTGACGGGCTCGCCGGAACCCCCTGTCCATCGGCAGCCCAGAGTGCCCGACTAACAAGAAGATAGTGAAAAGCCAGCTGTGTGTACCTAACACTTCTAAAATACTCACTGCAATAAATCAATGTAGTGTAATCGCCAATTCTTTCATAATGCGAACAGAAAAGGAGTGGAACTCGCTACCCACCCATGTTTTCCTGCAACAAACAACCTGTATCTTCAGGAAAAGAGTGAATAGGCAGTAACTAGACAGATATTCAGCATCGTCACTTACCACCAGGTGCGATTGCGGTGAAATGACTGCACTTTATTAAAAAAAGTGTGACGCTTAAGACAGGCAAACGTGAGCACAGACTTGACTGAACTTTTTTGCTAGCTTATACCATCCCATTATTTACTTTCAATTGGCGACATAGTTCGCCAAATTAATGCGCGTCTACCTTGACATTTAAGTACACACTACGTTGACGTTTTTGAATATGATAACGGTACAGCGCCCTTAGTGATTTAAAATGGAACCAAAAAAGGCAATCGAAATTTCTGAACGCAACGAACGCCGTTTACGTGACGGTAACTCATGGTGGGAAGGCAGATGTATTTTTATAAATGATTTAAAAAATACTCATCTAATTCCAAAGTATTTGATAAGTACTAACGTTGCTGACCATAGCTATATAGAGGGCTATCGGTAAATTCATCGTTTTTTTATTCTTCGTTCGTTTTCCAACCGTCTATGCCAGTCGGATTATGAATGTACGAGTATCAAAGGGACGCTTTGTATGGACGGTTGGAATATCAAAGACAAAAAGCAAAAATAGTGTTTAAATTGTAGAAAGGTTTTCGCGATATGAAGTCGTATTCGTTTATTTCCTTCATGAATTTTCCAAATTGAATTCAATGAAATTACGTCAAACAGTCATCTCTTCAACGGTGTGCAAGTTTTAGTCAATGTAAGGGAAAAGGGGTCTTGACAACCCCACTGCAGCCTTTTCTATAGATTCCCAGATCAGTTTTTATCAAGTAAAAGCAAAAAGCAATTAATTACAAAAATGTATTTTAACTACATCCTCACTTTCATCAAATCTTAAATTAATAAAACAAATATAGCAGTATAATTGTAAATACTTACTCAAGAGCGTTAACATTAAGTGTGGGAATAAACATGATTATTATTAAAAAGCATTGCCCATTTTTGTAGCAAACAAATCTTCCTTACGGTAGGCACTTCGCGAATGTAATATAATTATTAGACCCGAGAACCCGACAAACTCACTTGTCCTACAAATTAACACAATCATATTTAATTGCCTTGCTATAAAATACAGCAGAAATAATAATTATAATTATCAAATGTGGTGTAAAGCAGACATTGTAGGTCGGTTGCTACATAACCCTTTCAGACCGAATGGTATGCATATGTCCCAGTGTATTATGGACTGATAGGTTAATATGGCTAATGCAATTTCATCACACGACTGTGACTCCGTTTTACTATTAAACATGGGCTTCTGTGTGTGTACCAAATTGTTCTAGGCTTATCAATTCATAATTTGACAGTAGTTGTTTTTGTTTGGAAACATAATTTTTTGGTCTGCGGTCAGTTAAGTAACTACTTTCATTAGGGCCACATTCCATGGCTGTCAAGATTTATAATAGACTCCCGAATGCAATATTCTTAGTTTAAAAAAACATCTGATTACTAAATGCTACTACGACCTAACAGAATATCTTGTTGATGGATGATAAAAACAACTTGTTCTTTTTATTTCTCAAAAATGTTAATTTTTGTTTTTGTTTTATGTTATTTTAAGGGCGCACTAAAGAAAATTGTATCTACGCTACAAATACAGCAAGCAAGCACTGTACTTAGTTTAAGTTCTATTTATTACTGTGGCGAGCAATAAATAATCTGAATCTAATCTAAATCTGAATCTAAGTAAACACGTGTGACATATTCTCTGCAAAAGTTATTATTTTTACATGTGAAAAGTGTTGTTCTCAGGTACATAAATGTTTTTAACGTTATTACATGGCCATTTCTTTCAAGTAATTATATTATAATGTAAAAAAAGTTGTGATTTGGTTAAATATTTTAATAGTGGGATATTAAGTCCCATCAGTCTTTTGCAAACTTAACGAACTTTTTCTTTTAAAGAGTAGGTTGTGTTAAAAATTCTTCTGGTGATTGTGCTTACTGCTGCTGATTTTTTCGTTGCTATTTACTCTATTTACTACTATACGCAAAAAAAAGAATCATCCGTTATTTATAAGACGATGAAATACATAGTTAAATTTCTTGTCGACCGAAGAGAGTTCGTGCGATGAGGCGATTGGAAGTGACGACTTTTATGTTCCACCTTAAGATTCTAGCCGAAGATGCATTTATTTGTATATACATTTCTGCTACATCTAAAAATAAATTTATACGCTTTTTCCTTATTATGATTTATTTATTAAGGAGTTAGAAAAGGTTCTAGCAATACTTATCTACAAGCTTCCCTATATCAAATTTAGTGGTGAGCAAACTTTATGATAAATCACCAAATTTTAAAACACATTCCTGGTACTGTACCCCTATGACGGTTCGAAAAGGATACATTAGAAATGGTTATGTTAAATTGGTGTTTATATATTAGTAAAAATTTTAATTTATTTATTTATTTATTAGTTTGTACACAAATAACAGTTTTTTACATAGAAAAATAAGGATAGCTAAAGTACAGGTGAGCTTATCTCTACAGAGAGATTTCTTCCAGCAGACCATGATGCGAGGAAAAGCATAAAACAAACAGTGATGGATACACAAAACTGTATACTAAATATCAAAATAGCTGTTCAAGTTTTAACATGTTAGAAATTTCAGTAAATGCACCTTAACAGGATTCGGGTTGCTTTTTCAGTCAATCATACATATTTCCATAATATCCAATAGTAAAGATCGTCCTAATTGGTGAATATCTATATTTGCCCGTTGTCGGAATGGCTGGAGGACCTGTTTATAACGCCTAAGATAGCGGGTACGTACGATCTCCGTAATAAACATTTATATCAAGAATATTTTGTATTAGTTCTTTGTCTGGGACTGTTCATCTTTAATAAAAATGAATACACCGAGACCGAGACACAGATCAGTTTCTCTACACCGCGTTGCCACTTTAAATTTACATTATCGTTCGCGTAAAAAAATATATTGGGATTTGACATTGACATGTCAAGTCATGTGTCATTCCGACAACGTACATTTAAAGTGGCATCTCGTGGTAGACGTACTGTTCATGAATCTCTGTCACCCTCAATCACAAGCTCTGCTTAGTAAGGTATCAGATAATCTTGGTGCAGTCGTGTAATTTGAAGCTAAGACTAATTTTGAAGATTTATTTCTAAGAAGAAGACATGTTATTAAATTTCGTAGCAACTATTTCCCAAAAAATGTTTTTCATAATGTCGCTAAGTGCTTATTTCAAAACAACTTTTGTACTCGTAACTCTGTTAGTCATAAAATTTAACATTATGACGCATTTTTGGTGACTCCAGCACAGATTTATGAAAGGAAAGATACGGATAACTACGAGTATACGGATTCTCTGGAATGTCACTGTCCAAAATAGAAATACAGTCTCGATGTAGAAATCAATGATTGGAGAAGCAGGATCCGATGGAACTGAAACTATTGGCCTATAAATATCACAAAAGAGTCTACGGTAGAAAATAGGTAAGAATTTATTCCTAGTTTGCCTTACTGGGGCCCAACTGGCAAATCTAAGAGCAATATTAAAACTATGATAGTCAAACGTCAATGTCCTCATTAAAAAAGTTTCAAAGGCGCTTTCAAATTGGATTCTTCAAGAAGCGATGCAGCGAAGAAGTTAAGCTTAGATTTTTTTTAAATTTTTTACATAGATAGTTGTAATTAGACCTAAACAAAATGACTGCGTCAAAACTATGATATTAGAGCAGACGCCAAAGCTAAGATATCGAGGTCCTCTACAGTATGGCCAGTCCATGGAGTCTTCTTTTTCTTTTTCCACATATAGCGAAAAGTAGGCTCTGTTCGAGTTAAGGAGCGATAAACAGTGTCGTGTACTTAATAAGCACTCAAAAACCGTGCCGGGATGCCATATTCATAAAACCCCTACGTTACGTAAGCTCACCGTAACGCAGTTGAAATCACATAAATAGCTGTAGTGTGATAACTGTACATAAAAAGGACCGCACACCGTATAGCACTTACGTTATTAATAAGGCATACCCACACGCCCTGCGTTCGTTGTGAATATGACCATTTAACCTCTTAACCCACCCTAATAAAGTTAGTAAGACGGGATTCTATTATTATTGTGACGCCTAACCACTAATCAGGTTATCACCGACATTGTACAGGATATGGCAAGTGACTGATTAATATGTCAACATCAAAGACAAAATCACTTAAATAACTACTAGATGTTCGTGGTATCGTAGATCGTGTTTCTGGTTCCTGTATCACAAGGTAATATCTTCTCTGGGGTCAATGATGGGCTACTGTTTCTTTTTTTCTAAGAAATAAAGTTGATCTCTGCGCATGCTTACTCACTTCGACGATCAAATGGTTAAGATGTTTGGTTCGAAATTCAATAATTTAATATAACAAAGTTGGTTTCAGAATTACTGGAAGACATTCCCAGAATTTAAAAATCATCATTACAATGATTGAGGTTAGGATTCATGCTTCGTAAGACACATAAAAAAAAAGTACCACGCGTGCTGGACTACGGCGTCATCCACACACAATTCAACATTTATTGGCCCGAACTAAAAGGTTCGGTGACTCGTTTCTTGGTCGTACCATCCAGACGTGGAACGCTCTTCCAGCACATGTGTTTCCTTCCTCTTATAATCCCGGGTTCTTCAAGCGGGGCGTGAAAAGGCATTTCTGCAGGCCTTCAAGGTGAGGATGGCCAGCCCAGTGATTCGTTTGAATGACTGGGCTTGTCAACCTCATATCTGAACCTCACGCCCGCTTTCCATCAGGTGGAGTGAGGTCATCTTGACGGGCAACATAAAAAAAAAACAGGATCTTTCTAACAGATTTAGTTAGTGGTTAATATCACGATAGATGCCGATTTATCACACATTTTGCTGAATGAGTTATCAAAATCTGATCTATCAATCACGTCCATATCTTCATTCGTCACGCGAGAAGCGACAAACAACAGCATGTGGCCTCCAAACCAGTCACCAATTAGCCGCCTGCAGTTACAACGAATTTATACGGTCGATGACGTCACGATACTACTCGTTCCATGATTTGCGGTGCATCTCTACAAAACAATACTTTAAGTAGAAAATATTGTTAGAGTCCTCTTGAATTAAAACGCAGCGTAACTTTTGACGCATAAAGTTAACTTAGTTTTCATTAGGCATAGATTTTTGATAATTGTAGATCATGTAAATGAAAAGAACTAATAGCCCAGTCAACGAAGACCAAAAACTGCCAAATAGGGGACATAATTCGTGTAAAAGCTAATATTGGCACAAATGTAGGGAATTGTGTCTGAAGGAACATACTCAAAGTACTGAAGAATGGAGGTGGAGCTAACGGGTAGGGGGGGGGGAGGTGTAAAGGTACTTTTTAAAAGTTTTGTTCTTACACAACTCGTAAACGGTGACTCATAGAAAAAAAAATCTTTGACTTAAGTAATCTACATAACATTTTCTACAAAAAAGGTTCCATACACTTTTTCGCTGGGATCAAGATTGAACGACACACTGCAGCAGAAAAGTTGGAGAGGATGTCGATTTGAAAGTCCTTCTTGATTGCCTCCACCAAAGATCAACGTGTTCTTTATGAAACCCGGGCGTGGAAAAGTGTAGACCAAATGGTTTTCAGTGCGACAACTTCAAAAGCTTCCATTCGCCAAGACAATTCTCCTTCTTTCACAGCTTCTCCGGATGCGACTCCACCACCACCTCTGCGATCTACGGAAGAAGCGATGTGGAAATTGCTAAGCTGTTCACGGCTAAACCAGAATTGACCCAAAAAATCACAAATATTTGGGGTGTGGGGTACGATGCGGCTGCCAAAAAGCAGGCATCGCCTGCTCCAGTGTCTGCCTAGTATGCTCCAGCTCATGCACTAACGGAGCCCCAATCGGAAACACCGTCGACGATGATGTTGATGATGATGTTTTAGATTTAGAAGATAGTAAGAACAGTTTTAGTCATCATCATCATCATCCGTGCGGTCTATCCCGGTTGTGAACCCACACTGGTGTGTGGGGTCCCTGGGCCCGCCTTTCTTATTTTCTTGGCCTACTTCGCGCGGTCTTGTGCATCCTCAGTGGTGAGTTTGTTGGCACGCATGTCACCCTTAACGACGTCGAGCCACCGCTTCTTGGGTCGACCTCTTCTACCGGTACCTGGCGGGGGCGGCATGGCCAGACATTTATTGCCCACGTAGTTTGCCGATCTCCGTGAGACATGACCATACTAACGAAGGCGGCTTCTCTGCGAAGTCACGTACACGAAGGCTGCCGCGGATGTGGGTGTTCCGCACGCGATCTTTGCGTGAGACTTCACACATCCACCTCCAGTAAGAATTGTTTTAGTACATAGGCTTATTTTATTATTGTCCTTCTTCATTCCTTCATATCTCACTCCATATTGAACCCAGAGAAAAAGTGAATCGAACCTTTTTTGTAGAAAATTTTATGTTAATTACTTGAGTAAAAGAAATTGTTTTTTTTTGCTTCAGACACCATTCTCTACATTTGTGCCAAAATTTGCTTTTACACGAATTATTTCCCCTGTTTTTCCTTCGTTGAGTGGGCTATAAATGACATACATGACAATTCCATTCTTCTTTGACATGTGCTTGGTTTTGTAGTTCCCTTGAGTCTTCATTACTCCTTTTCTAAGTCTATCCTTAAAATGTTATTTTTGTATTGTGATAATGTTATAAAACATTGTTATCTTCTCCAAATTCCATAACAAAGAAGTTAGCATTGTGGTGGATGGGACTCTTCTCTTTTTGGTTTTGTTTTACTTCTAAATTCCTACATTTGCTCTAAGCACCACATTTTCAAATCGTCTAACATTACCCTGACTCTATATCACTATCCATGCCAATTCAACAATTATTCAACAATGCTGCTTGTTAATTTCACTAATATTCACGAACACTCATTAATTATTGGTCGAGCCGTACATTTCACAATAGGCGTTAGCGTTTGATGGACAGATGAATAGATACGTGATATTATTACTACCAGTAGCATTTATAAGCTACACAGTGTACGTGCAACTCATATGTGCAGATCCGGGATATAATAGGTACTTCCTATTAAATCCCGGGTCTGCACTTAATATGAGTTCGAAATTGCAGCTGCGGGCTAAGTTTCCAACTACAACTACTTAGCTGGATCCCATCATAGAAGTAGACAAAGCCTCTCAGCGTAAATAATGATGAGCCCTGATGTGTACGTAAGGGGAAATAATATTTTATTCACGTAAATTATAACTGTTTTCTCATTGATCTATGCGAAGTTAGCCCTTTGAAAACGCCTGGAGCCTTATTACCATCTCTTATAGCCAGTCAAGTAAATTTCCTGAACTGAGGGTACTCGTAGCGAGCGTCAGTAAATATCTGGCCTAGAGACTGGTAACCACTGAGTGGCTGAAAATTAAAGATCATATTAGGAAATCGCTCGCTACGCTCAGTTTAGGAAATTAACTTGACTGGCTATAAGAGATGGTAATACGTAAATGAGTTCAGCTATATTCTTCAACTGTGCACATAAACGGACTAAAAAGGAGAGAAACAAAAAATGTCTTCTACTTTAAACTGAAAATTACTTTTAACTGCGTAAAATATTTGCACTATTTGGTATTATTTATTCCAAATGCGCTCATAATCTTGACAAAAAATAATGTTGCTCACGTGAGTGCAAACTCAAAACACTTTGCTTTACTCACCGACAAAGTTCTTACTGACTAACCGTATAATCAAGAAATTGGGTAGTCAACGTAATAGAAAATAACGAACTAGTTGTACAGAGCAAATTCATTGCAAATTGAATGCTTGGCTTGTTAGTTTACACGATTATCACGTGTGCCAACTATTACTGCGGGCTGATAAACATAAAGTTGAGCTGTCTTGATGCAAGATCAATTATGTATAGTTTCCTACCTACCCAACATCTATTAAGACGACCTGGGCAGAATGCTAAATGCACGACGTGGAGTACTATACTTAGTTAGGACCACTTGAATACCAAGTCAAACCTGTTGACTAGGCAGGCAAACGTGCGGCCAGGGTGGCTTGCGATCTAGAGCAAACAATTCATTGGGATGCTTTTAGTTAAGGAGATACCTCGGTTTGGTATACGCTGACTACCGCTTTTCAACGGTTTTGTTCAGAAGAACTGTTGCCCGTGGCTACTTCCTGTTAGGCTTGCTTGCCCTGACTGCCCTTTTAGGAGGTTTGGTTTCAAAAATCCTCCCGTCTTAGAAAGCTTGAATTTAAGAATGAGGTATTCTCAATAAGCTATTCATGAGATGGAGTTCCTTGAGGAGTTTGAAGAGGTTTTTTCAAAGTCGGTATACATCTGGCGTTGAATGTGTCTATTGGCTGAGGTTGCTCGTTTGCTATTTTAATTAATGATTTATCAGTAGAGTATAAACTTCATGTTAATGGGATTACTTAGGCGTTCGTATAGTTTCGTTGACCTCGCGAATTAGAACGTTATTGCAGGGCAGGGCAGCCACGCCTGCTTTACGGCAGCAAATATCATGTCCGACTAAATTCCCTGGAAACTACGAAAAACCTGCAATAAACCTTATCGAGGTTTTACGTTAGCACCTTTGTGGACGGCAAAAAGGTTTTGTCGTAACGCCAGCTCATTGAATTCTTCATCAAGAGGTTTGTAGGAGATTTAATACCAACAAACGTTACGTACGTCAACACGTGCGTTTACGGAAAGAAACGTCGAAATATTTTTCTCACCTCACTCACTTTGAAATTGGGGCACATTGGCATTGGGTCTTATCGTCCCTCATGACGTAATAATGAGCGAGGATTTATTATATTTTGGTAACAAGTAGGTAAAGAAAGGTTCCAATATTGATAAAGTTTTAATTCGTATCTACAAAAAACAATGCTGCTATTTGAATACTTAATAAAGCTCCTTCCTACTCAGAATGCCTGTGAGTGAACTATATGATACTGCAACAAGTGGTTAGCGACAAGCGGCACCTTATCAGCATAATACCTTACATTCGTTAGTGGGGACCAGCCACTCACGCAAAGGGAACGGCGGCCCCTCGATACATACATAAAATGTTTGAACACGGTATCCACCACCAAAGGGTGTAATATAACTGTGAAATTTCAATGCTGGCTGTTAGTGAATTCGTTGATCCTTCACAGAAGATTAGAAGAAAAAGGAAAGAGTTTAAATACTTCTTGAATAAATAAATATCTCTAAATATCTGGGACAATTCACACCAAGATCATCTGACCCCAAACTAAGTAGAGCTTGTATTATGGGCGTCAGAGACTGATAAACATACTTAAATATTTCTAAATACATACTTAAATAGATAATAACACCCAGACACACAACAAATACATATGTTCGTCACACAAATATTTGTCATGGGTGGGGATCGAACCCACGACCTCCGGCGCTAAAGGCAGGATCGCTGCCATTGCGCCAACAGGCCAGTCAAATCAAGTCAAAAAAAGTTTTTCTTGAACATTATAATAAAGAGATAAAGTTACAAGTAAGAAATAATTAAGATAAATGTGTGCAACCTTGTGTCCGCTGTCAGTGTAGAGTCATAGAGATGACTTCAATATGGTAGTCCACTGCGTAGCATCCATGGTAGTGTTGCCGATGTAAAACTGGGTAAATATTACATTCAAACATTTCGACTGTTCAATATGTCATGTCGGCAATGGGTCTGTAGAAAAGTGTATCAGTTTGACACTTGCCAAAAAAATTGCAGAACTGCAGTGGTAGAAAAAGCCGTAAAAGAACGAGCTGTATTCTTATTTCTACTAACCTCAACTTAGTTCAGTTCCTGAATGCTCGTTCCTCCACTCACATTTCAAATATTAAAAAAATACCTAGCCGCAGCGATAAAATTAGGTCCAAATTCTAATCTCTAAACATGATAGCAAAATTTCCCCTAATAAAAGAATATTGCTATTATCATCAATTCTTAAAAGTAATTTTATTTGACACGCAGCTTCTTAACATTAGCCAACCAAACGACCAGCTTTTAATATACGAAATTACCGGCTTCCTATATAACGCACCAGGTAACTTCGGAAATAAAACAGATTAAGTAAATTGAAGACGGATTCATACTTTTTCCTGGCGACTTTGTAGGTGAAATAGGTTTTTAACAAATTGATATGTCTCCTGGGAGAGTCAACTGATGGAAAAGGTTACTTCATTTCATTAAGTGATTGAATAAACATGATATTTTATACAAATAGAAACAAGCATAATGTTAGCACAGAATTTTTGGAAGTCTTCACTCTAATTACAAAATTATTTTATGTATTAAAGTCCATAACTTGAATTTAATATTTAGCAGTAGTTAACCGTTAATGATGTAAAGGGATTTTGTTTCAGTTTGTAAGAAAAAAGAACATAATATTTTTCATAAGTAAAGCAAAAGTCAAACAAGACTTATAACGGGAAGTCAAATTAAACTTTTTATTATGTTTGTTTGAATTTGTTTTACTTCCTAAGTTTTTTCAACTTAGGTACCTCGCCTGAAAGTTTGTAAGAATTTATTTCCCAATTGAAAATACACGTGCAATGAAAACAAAGGACAGTTGCAACTTGTCGCTAGTCACGTGGTACGTGACGCCCGCCCAGTTGCTAGGGATGTAACAACAAATAATGTTATTCGCCGAATATTAGCCTTTGCTGAAAATACATTTAAACATTTGATTTCCTCTGTGAGCTTTGTTCGCTATAAGGAACGCCGTGAAAAAAGGCAACGTATAAGCGATATGAGTATTTAGTGTAGTGGTGAAATCTTGTTTAACCGACAGAACTTTCCTAGAATTTCGTTTCATAGAATATTCAGTCCATAATATTATCATTTCGAGTATTATTGTTCCATCGACTATTTACTTCATAGAATTTTCCGTCTATATATTTTCATGTCGGATATTATTGTTTCAACGACTATTTACTTAATCGAAACATATTTCACAGAAAATCTATTGGTTAGGTTAGGTTAGAACTGTGACCCCCCCCATGAGCCTTCGCCTTGTCGTGGCGGGGGGGCTTAGTACTGGTGGTAGGTGGAACCACCGGGAAGCTAAGAGGGCTCAGGCATGGCAATGCGGTGGACTTCCCACCCACCCATTGCCTGCCGCCGGGCCTGGTGGTGGTATGGTGCTACCACTGCCCGCCCAAAGGGGCGCCCACGGGCGCAGCGCCTTAGGGCGCGAGGTGGGAGCCGCGGTGCACAACCGTTTGGAGGGGGTCAGTGATCCGCGGCTGGCCCCCCCTGTGCACTGCGGCTCGGCGGGGCCGCACCGCCAGATGTGGCAGCGGATCCACCTTTTAGGTGGATCGTGGTTGCGGACCTAGTAGGGTCCGCGTACGGTGGGAGCCAGCGGGCTTGAGTACGGGGGTGCTTTTGCCCGCAATGCACGGCTTTCACCCCGACGGCGGAAGTACTTGCGTGCTCCAGGTACTTCCGTGGCCTCCCCCCTTCATTGGGGGGTTGGCTGGAGGGGGCCCCAATACGGGGAAACACTGGCGGCGGGGCGTTGTGAAACTTTTTAGGGACCCCGCCTCGCCGCTGAAGTGTTGAGGTCGAGTACCGTGGGGTTTTAGTCGGTAGAAGTCCGACATAACCTCGTCGTTCCCCCGAGCAACGAGGTATCCATGAGGATTTCCCCACGCTAATAAAAAAAAAAAAGGTTAGAACTGTGACCACATCGCACGAGCCGAGCGATCGTAGCGAGCGTGCCGCCGCGTGCCAGAAACGAAATAAAAAATTTGCCCCTAGATAGAATATTTTTTTGGTAATTTAGTTGTATATTGAGTAACTAACATCATGATCAATAATATTATTTGAATCGTTATTATATGATAAAATATGATTATTCTATGACATAAATTTTATTTGTAACAAAAACTATGATTTAAATTTATTTTAAGTAACTATTCTGCTCACTGATTATTCTATGAAATGATAATATGAGAAACAATTTATATGAAAAGACATTCTATATAACCATTTTCTATAAAACCATGAACAACCGTAGTGTAGTATTAATTTATTTGGTACTAAACTTAAACCCTTCTTCCATTCTTTTGCGTGTGCTCATTAATTTGGTCAACCACACAAGCCATACATTATCAAGTCCCTGACTTGATGGCTTAATAAGCAAGGAACCTAAACCATAGAAGTTAAATTTTAACAGTTAATGGGGTTACTATACTTTAATTTAGATTTATTGAATGATGTTCAACAATTCGAGTTATGTTTGAACATGAAGTGGCCACTATTCATGTTAACCGAATAGTATTCGTAGCATTGGTAATCGTTGCATCACTAACGGTTACTGTCTAGTCTATGTCGTTTATCGACCTCCCTTAAACCTAGTTAAACCTGCCGTAAAGATACCTAGCACTTACTGGTATCAGAACTATCAAGTTACGGGGCAGTTTAGTTAATGCTCATAAGTGAATTAACTAAAGACACGTGAGTATTAAGGCTGAGTGGATACAGAAGTTAATCTTTACATAGGGAAACTAACTTTAAAAATATGGTGACACTTTGAAACGCATAATGTTTATTGCTATAATTTCAATTGCCAACATCATAACGCATACACATATTAAGGCATAATAATAAAATCCATAATCATCAAAATCCATTTTATTTTTTGACAGAAATTTCATTAAGCATACCTTAAAACGCATAATTTTGTTTGACATACTCTTACAAAGCATAACTCAAAATTTACAAGTACGTTAAAAAGCATGTTCTTTCAGCACTTTTTAATGTTATTTTGACATAATGATGTATTTGTAACCCCAAAAAGCCGGTTCGTGATATTTTTATTTTAGCCTCTAACGGGAAGAAAACCAAAACACTCGCTACCTATTTAGTTTTATGCGTGCGTGGAAGCATGCTTGCTTGCATGCAAGCATAATTCTTCCTTCATGTATGCTTTTTGAATAGTAGGTAAGCCTTTTTAATATTATGACAAATGAAAAGTATGGCTTTTGATACTTATGCTTATCGAAATTATGCCTTTCTATGATTATGCTTTGTGAATTTCGGACATTTGATGTTATGCGTTATGAAGTTATGCTATAAAGGCTTTTGCAATTGACTATTAGGGCCATTAACATTATGCATTTTATGTTTATGGCAGTAAACGTTATATGCATTTCAATAGGTAACCTAAAATATTTTTGAAGAATCTTCTTTGTTTTGACTCAAACCTTGATAACCATCAATCCGAATGGTAAGAACGCTTAATCCGTAATTCGAAAGTCCTGAAATCTAATCCAAGTTCTGTTAAAATTGATATTCGAATTTGGTATTTCACCAAACACACGCCAGGTTTATGATTGCTACTTGCATTTGGTAAGCTTATAGTGACTAAGCGATAAAAACTTATATAAATCACTTTAGTTTCTTCATGTATCCCATCAGTTACATCCGCCATAAATATAACAATAACGTCATTTTTTATTGGTGAGTAACCTCATTAGTCGAACGGACTATAGTTGACACACCGGCTGACCCACCAATTAGATAGGCGATATGAGTAGATATGTACTCTGCTTGCTCTTTCTTTCTTCGAATATATTGTCGATATTGCGTAATTCTCTTTACTGTTTAATCGAGATTTAACTAAGTACCTATTTAATTTTTGAATGTTTTTTTTTAAGTTTTATCGGAAAGGACACATTTGTAGGCTGTACTGTGAGCAGTTCTTTGCTTAAAAAAAGTTTGTCATACCATTCATTTTCGAGTGCTAAAGTGTGATGTTGTTCATTTTGAGTATCCTCATGATTATTTTTCTTGCGTCTCACTGGAATCGATCAATAGGCTTTGCGGTGATCTGAGCTTGACCTGGAACTCTGATTTCCATAAAAAAACTAAATAAATGTGTGTTTTAATGAAAGTGGAATAAAGCTCACAGACATCACAAAAAAAAAACCGTTCTTAGAAAAATGGACGGTAATGTTGTCCCCCGAAATGATTATAGAATTGTTTTTTTTTAATTGTCATTGCATGCACGTTGAAGTAATTGTTTAATATCTAAATAAGTTGCTATATATATACGATCCCACTGATAAGCAAATGCTTATTTTTATATAATTCTTATCCTCTAAATAAAACAATGTTCTGCTTCACAAATTCTGTAACACTTCAGGTATGTTCACTAATTACATGTTGACCATTTTATGCTATAATGTGCAAAACAACCGCGTTGGTGTTTTTGAAGTGCGGGGCAGCAGACAAAGTGTACTCCACCCGTAATCAAATTTACGAAGTTTAGGGAAAACTACTTATGTTTTAATAAATTTAAAGACTAGCTAGATTGGAATAACCATCGTGTGGTTTGAACAACTAATGAGGTCCTTAGGGTTGAAATAATTGAGACTTTAAAAAAGATCGAATTATTTATCTAGGAACGTGCTATTACTTATTTACAATAACAAATCACAAGTTTGCAGTTTTAAGTCCTAAATACTGGGTCTTCTTCCTAATTGATAATAAACGAAGGATAATCGTTCCTTGCGCAAAAAAGACAGATTAGGAGATATTTTTAATAACAACTTTTCATTATATAGTTTCTACACCTAATATGCCAGTTCTCATTACGAGGAAAAAATCGTTCGGTATTCATGTGTTTCATACGAAGCAATTGATGTTATGGTAACTCTTTAAACTAGTTACGCCATTACTCGTATTGAAAGGTAGAGTACTATCTTCTTACTACGAGTAATATTGTAAATGCAAATGTTTCTATGTATGTGTGTGTTTGTTACTCTTTCACGCAAAAACTACTGAACGGATTTAGGTGAAACTTTGCAGTAATACAGCTTTTATCAGAATAACACACAATTTACAAAGATTTTATGTAATTTGGCGGGCGGAAAACTAGTTTACTCATAAAAGAAAGATATCAGAACAGATCACTAAGCTATAACAAAGATAGACTCGGCGGTGATTGAATTCCGTACGTCACTTGACCATTAAATTGTGTTCAAATTGACAATCGTCTCGTTTCGCAGCCAATGAAAATCACTTATGATTTGAACACTTTTGTTTTCAAGGTAGAAACCGCATAGTATAATGAATGATGACAATTTACAGTTTAAGTGACTCTGGAAGACCAAATAATAATATGCTTTTTCAAATAAACCCTTGTGCCATAAATCATACTGTCACAGGAACCGTCTTACTTTCGAATTTTAAAATGTAACGACAAGTAGAGATCAAAAGCACTGTATTAAATACTGGTGTCAACACTCAACAGCTTTTAAGGACTATTTTGTCGGTATCCCTTCCTTTGGCCAAATTATCTTTTGCCAATTTCACTTCCCAAAGAACCTTATCGCCTTAATAAGTTTCATTTCCCAAATGAATCTTTAGCAAATGTACATTTCGCACTTCATTCATTTCGCAAAATTTTACTTTGTCAATTTTCATCACGACAAATGTTAATGTGCCAAATGTTATCATTATGGCAAATATATTATTCCAAAAAATATTTCACATTCTTACTCAAAATATAGCGTTTATATTTTGGGAAAAGTATGTTGTTCCGAATGTTTTTATACTCTTACACACACAAGTTAAATAATATTTGGCAAAATGAAACATGACCGAACAACTATAGGTAAGACAATAATTTGGCAAAAAAGAGATTTGCCAACAAAAAATTGCGAAAAGTTGCTTCGGAAATTATTTTGCGTTAGTTTGCGATGTGATATTTTGGGAAAGGTTTTTTGGCCAAACCTAAGTAAGTCATCCTGTTTTGTCACTTTCATACACAAAATTGATTCATGGCCGTTTTATTATCAAATTAGACATTAACTAAGTACGCCATAAAAGCCTCCTGTAATTGTGCTTGGATCTAGCACACTGTAGATCAGTGTAATAATGTCAAATGAAATCCAGAAGACCTTTAATTGATGCTGTAATAAACTCATATCTAAGTGACATTTTGAAATTGGTTTTGGTGCCACTCTGTACCGTGCTTCATACTTTGATGGGCATGATCCTTTAACAATGGACACAAAGATTTTGTTTCTGGCCAGATTTGAACTCGGGACCACACGATCCACGATCTGAGTCGGGGTGCTTAACCCCTAGGCCATGACGCTCTCCAGACAGATTTACAAACACAAAAAAGTGTTAAAAGTAGTAGTTAGTACAATGGAGCTACACACGCACGACTTACAAAGTTCAATAGGTGACATCTTCAATTAAATATGAGAGGCGGGGATTGGGGCTATAGAGTGAGTGGACTCTTGTAGTTTTAAGATCAGTGTACGTAGTACTTAAATGAACATCGTTATCTTATCGGAAGCTGTACGAGAAAACTACGATTATTTCACCACTTACGAGGTTTTTTTTTACATGAAGCACGTTTTAAGGCTCAGTAAATAGCGACTTCGGCGACGAAGAACCTACAGTGCGGGCTGCCGCCGTACGCGCGCTAGCTATGACGAGTATCATCAGGAAAAACCTTGCCCACCATGTCGCAGTCACTCTATCGGTTGACTCGATACAGAAATCCGTTTAGTGCGTTAAGAACTTACATAAACATGAAGTTACTTGTCAATGTAAATTAAATACCTGTAAATATTTTTAATGGCAATATTTTTAATTGATTAGTGATTTTATTTTGAATCGATTAACAAACAAACTGATAATAGTTTTTTGGGACCATGTTCATTTTCAGTATCGTAATTGTAAATAATAATAATAATTTTGATCTCGTTTTATTTGAACTATTGAATCAATACGTTTAGTGGCGAACACACATTCATACTCTTTCTTAGTAATTCAACATTTCAATAGATTTGTTTTGAGTACCGTCGAACAGAATATACTAAATACCAGTCATAAATACTAAAATGTGATGAATGAATGGGAGCATAATGTGCCTCTATCACTGGCATTGGACAGTTGTTTTTGTACTGAGAAGACCTGGCAAGAAATAACTTTAATGAGTCGGTATATTACAAAAAAAGGATTATCCACATAATAATAGTGTAGGAAATATATTGAGAGGCTACACTAAGAATCCCCACTTCTTTTTAACCCAACAACTTATAGTTGCATCTGTTTTTGCAGTGGCTTATTACTGAAGCTACTTTAGTCAAAAACGCCGTCTGAACTTTTTTGATTGAATAAACTTAATTCAAAGTTGTGATATTTGCAAAAAATCGGGATTTTTATCGCACCGGATGCAAAACTGTCAAACTAAGTCTGAACTATTTTTAACTCAGCTCGAAAATACTTCATTTTCGACGCTCTAAAACGTGTATTTATCCTTCGTTCATGAACTACATAGTTAATAGGCCGAGCATCATTGATGGCTTAATTAGATGACTTGCGTGTGGGTTGATGACACGTTCATCACAAGTATTATAGTTGGTTTTCAAATGCTAAAAACGCGCGAACTTTCAAACTTACCTGAACAGAGCGTAGTCAGGATCAGAATGCACGTACCCCACGGCATTTTCGTGAACTAAACACAACACTTCATAAAGTTCTCGAAAGCGAAAGAAGGTAAGCTCGGGATTGTAAACTTTTTCGCGAGTATGGACGGTCCCAGAATGCGACGCACTGCACAGGATCCCGATACGGACTAGCGCTTGCTGCCCGCGAGAGAGCGACCTCGCGGCACGCATGCGCGAGATTATGACCTCTGCACTATTAACATCAGATTAAATTTGCTATAAATTTGTTGTCGACAGTTTTTGAGTTGGCACCGCTTTCACCAACGTTTGATATACAAAGCTGCATTTTTAACTGAAATTAACGCAGCTTCTCGCGACTGCTTTTTTACATTAGTGCTCGTGAATCATGAAATACAAGTTTGAAAGCACTCGTGATTCAGTTTGGTTTAATATTTACCTAAGCGGATTAGAGAAAATGATAAAATTGCAAAAGTGTCTCCTACATTTCTATTTTTTAAAGCATTTGATGACTTCATTACAATTTTTAATATCGTTTACCAATCGTTTTCATAAGATATTATCATAACCTTTACGAAAATACCTCAACCAAGGATTTGCTATCATTTAAAACAATTTTAGATACCTACATTATGTGAATATACACTACATTGTTACAATCTAACTTTTAAAATGTGGTAACATATACCTAACAACCAATCTTCTGAAGTTTTTTATCATTCATTAAATTCGCCAATTTTGCTAAAGGGAAACCAGCAGTGGTAACTTAATTTACAGTCCAGAGACCTTCAAATTCGTTGAAATATTATACGGAAATAAAAAGATTAAAATTGTGTGATAAGGAGAACTACTTACTGATATTATAAATGCTAAAGTTTGTGAGGATGTTTGTTACTCTTTAGCTTATACATCAGAATAACACATGGGCTACAATTTATAGTAATTTTATGTAATTGGGCCATAATATGTAACGATGACGCGGGCGAAGCCGCAAGCGGAAGCTAGTTCTCATTTATAGTTTTAGTTTGGGAAGCGCTTCAGACCTTTTTGCTGATACGAGCAATCGCGAAAAACCCGTTCTTGTGACCGTTGAACCAGAATTTTTTTTCCAGGTGTCGGGCCGATGAGGACTTTTTAGATTTAATTCATGATAGCGTTTTGAACAAACCTACCAATTTTGAGCTGGGTGCGAATTATTGTAACTTCACTCCTATTTTCGGTAGGGGCATAAAATTTAATTATTAATTAGATTTAATTCGGTTCAAACTAATTGATTAACGGTAACCAACAGATTTTTTTGCAAAATCTCTGTCTTAAGAGGGTTCGCTTTTTGCGTTTGGGGTAGATCGTAAACGTCGCACTTTTTAAGGTTTTCGTGATTTTTTAGCTGAATTCAAATTGAGTATAAATTATTCCTCTATTATTGACTGCACCTTTTAATTTCAAAATTATTACTTTAACTGTGTACAGTAAATTTTTAAGTGTCTATCAATTTTTCAAAAAACGGTTTTTATATGATTTACCAGATAATTGGCGTCTACCTAACTTTAGACAATTCAATGTGTTTTTAAATAGTATTATGCACAGAACAATAGAGCAAAAATTTGAGTTTGATTCAATTCAATGAAATAATCACGAAAATCTTACAAAAATGCAACGTTTTTGATCCACCCCCAGCTAACGCTCTTAAGTTACGCGTCTTAATGACCCAGTGCGACCGAAATTCGGGGTATTACGTATATTGCTACTGCCAAGTAATTTTGGGTCAGCTGTGAGAAGTCCGCATAAGTTATCCCACTTGGACGGACAACCATGACTTTCTGCCAAGTTTCTTACTGTATGCGTCTACCCCAAACTATTGACCTACAAACCTATATAGTCTAATAAACGTCAACAGGAGTTGTCATTTTCGCAAGTTTGTTATATATTAGTTGTATTAGTTAGGCACTTAGTTTTTAGCACTTTGATTGTATTGTCCATAATACAATTGCTCTATCAGAAAATTCCCTAGCTGAGTACCTACTTACATATCGTTTTCGTACTAGGTACTCATACAAACAAATCACGTCATCTTACAAACACTAGAATAATGAAAGATCATTTTTAATTAGGTTTAAGTTATTGTAAGTTACAAGTTCAAATAACACAAACCTATACTTCATTCATTAAAACATTAGAAATAAGAAACAGTGGTGCTAAAATGAATGAGAATTTGCATTTAACGTTGCCATGACGATAACAAACCTGAGTATAACCTGGCAAAATTTTAAACCCCTTCCGCGACAACGTATGAACGGATTATGCAACATTTTAGATTTGGTAGAGCTATAGTGACATTAAAAATGTGTTCGGATAAAAACCCCTGCTTCTTTTACGTTTTTACATCGACAATATAGTTTAATGCAATACAAAATAATGTATTTAAGCAAAAGCCTCATAAATTCTGAAGTTACTTTACTTTTAATGAAAACAATTAAGTGTGACAGCTGCTCTTTATGTGGATTTAAATAAAAAAATGACACTTTTTTACTTTTGATTAGAGAAAAAATAATGCATTCATTTTACAAAAGATACAGTACTGTATACGCTGTTAAAAAGAGGTATAGAGTTAACTAACCGAAAAATGTGATAGGTCTGATCGAATGAAGATTATTGAACGTTTGAGCTTTCTAAGAGTATAAAATAAGTTAAGCCGAACTTCCATAATAGCGATGAAAAGTGCCTAAGACAGCAGGACGACAGAGTGACGTCGTAGTGCTGTTGCTTGTTATTTATTGACGAACGCCTTCAAAAATATACCATCATGGGCATATGCCCTTAAATGAGATATCTCAAACTGGGTAATCAGAGGCAAGTTGTATGTCGTGGTGAACGAAACACTTAGAAGCCCACTTTTCACCAAGCGTGTTAGCACGGAACGTGGTAGATTGGTTCGTATTGCTTTGGTTTTTATCCGTGTTTTACATTACCGGAAAGTAAGTCACAAATTTTAACAATGAACATACTCGTAAAGATGGTTTTGGCTGAATTTGAACTTAGGACACACAGGTTCCTAGCTGGAGTAGCTACTTACCCTCTATGCCACGACGCTCTCGACGCCTGCAAGGAGAAAATAGCAATATATCTAACATTTACCTCACGCAGTGCTAATTTAAAATATAATTCGTGCTTCATTTTTGAAATCGCTTTAATGTGCATTGTCTATTAAAAATGAATGTTAACGAACAGACAAATCCAGGCATTACCCTAGCTGCGCAAAATAAAACTAGCAGCCGAAATGTTTTGGTTTAAATAATCAAACTATTATTCTAATTCGAAAACACCTTTCTCAACCACCAAATAGCTTCTCATTTCAGATCACCGCAATAATAACAAATGCGCAATGCGTAAGTAAATATTTTTTTATTTGGTTGGCAACAGCTGATATTTAAAAAACGCAAGAAAGTCCAATCTCAGACATGCCTATGAACCATTTATTTTCAAGTAGTATAGAAAAACCTTTTCTTATTATATTACGAACATTGACACCTGGAATAGTTCACAAAAAACTGTAAAATGAGTTTTTCTTTAAAAATATCTACCTTCAATTTCTTATACCCAGTTACAAAACACAGTGGAAAAGTTGAACAAAGCTGTAAAATGCTTTTTTCCTTAAAACACATCTACCAATAGAAATCCCGTCAGTCCTAAGCAAACCTCGGCGAGATTGACAGATATCCAGAAGAGGAAAAGTCAGCTCAGTATATTGCGACCCTTATCGAGCCTGACAAGCCACGGAACACCCGGCCGAATCGCCCAGTGCGTCGCCTCCTTTCTTACACAATGTCCGTAGTTTCGGTAAAACGTAATTAGTACAAAAAAATATACCGACAACCGTCATCTGTTTTGTACTCTCAAATATACTCATCTGAAATGATAAAATAAAATGGGCAATTTAGTCAGTTCATTCTGATATGTCAAAAAGTGTCAGTGACAGTGACATACATTTATACGGTCGAATTAAGAAACCTTTTTGAAGTCTGTTAAATGCATTCCTACCCTGTGTCCACTTTACCACAACAGTAGCAGATTTGACCAACCTTTCTCTTTGTATGAGCTTCAGCTTGCTACCCAGGGCCTTAGAGATTCCGCACCAGGTGAAGATGGGATACCATACTCCTTCCTTTCCCACTTGGGATCAACAGGGGCAGAATTCTACTTGGACCTGTCTAATTCAATTTTTGAGTCAGTCAGGACAGGTTCCTGAATCTTGGAAGTCCCAGGTGATTATTCCTCTGTTGAAACCAGGTAAAAATCCTACATTAGCTTCTTCCTACAGACCTATAGCCCTCTCTTCTACCCTGTGCAAAGTGTTCGAACATATGCTTAAGAATCGTTTGGAATGGCTAGTTGAAAACCAAAATATTCTGGCTAATACACAATTTGGATTCTGAAAATCTAAAGGAACCACTGACAGCCTAGGCGTTTTAATTACAGATATAAGAATGGCGTTAACTAAATCAAATCAAATCAAATCAAATGTTTTATTTGCAAGAATACAGCAAATACATCAGGTGATAATGATAGAATGAGTCCAATGCATTCAGCCTAATACTAGCGTGCAAATATACATATTACAATAATAATTATTAATATTAATGAAAATTTAATTTATTATATTTTATCTTTAAATTCAAGAAATTCTTTAACAGTGTAAAAACTGTGGTGTAATAACCATTTTGTCAGCTTTGATTTAAATGTATTTATGTCATGAATTAATGTGAAGTCGTCTGGTAAATTATTGAACAGCACAATACACATATTATAAACATTTATCTTATATATTCGTTTATGGCAAGTAGGATGATACAATTTGTTCATAATTCTAGCTCTAGTTTGCCTGCTATTTATTTCAGCTCGTGTTTTCCAAAGGACAATACTTAGTAGGTGTATTCCTGGATGTCACTGCGGCCTATGACAATGTCCAGTTCCGGTGCTCAGACAGAAGATGGTTCGCTTGAGTTTTCCTGAGAGGTTAATACATTGTACAACAAACTTGTTAATGGCCAGGCTTATTAAGATTCGCTCAGCTGATAAAGTGTTAACACTCAGATATGTCTGGCAGGGCCTACCACAGGGTTCAGTATTGAGTCCAGTTCTATACAATATTTACACATATGATCTGGAACAATGCGTCTCATGTTTTTGTAACATATTTCAATATGCTGATGACTTATTTTTATATTCAACTGGCAAATCCATTGAAGAATAAATTCAGCTCTCTATTATTTATCAGATTGGTAAAGCGAACATGGTTTATCAATATCAGCACCTAAAAGTAATGTTGTGGTTTTTACTAGAAAGCGGTCTAGCCCAGATGTTGAAATTGCATGTGATGCCCAATCAATCCCCATTGTTAACAATGTTAAATTTCTTGGTGTTTCTTTGGACTCCAAAATGTCATGTACCCCGCATTTCAACCATGTCATCCAAAAATGTGAGAAAAACATTAATATCCTTCGGTCCCTTTCTGGTGTCTGGTGGGGCTCCCATCCTTACAGCCAAAAACTACTGCACAATGCTCTCATTCTAAGTCACTTTGACTATGCCTCCTTCCTTTTGGAACCCTGTAACAAAGAGGCAATAAAGAAATTAGAATCAGTCCAAATGAAAGCACTTAGAATCGTCTTAGGGGCTATGAAATCTTCGCCCAAGAACGCGCTACAACTGGAAGCAGTGGACCCCCTCCTTGAACTGCCACGCCAATACCTGTCGGATAGATTCATTTTCAAAAAAAAACAACTGGGCTGTCATCCACTTCTATCCCGTCTCCGTTCCTTATCTGAGCTAACTTCTGAACCATCAAACAAGTACTGGACCCACAAAGATCGGCTCAAAATTGTTGAAAGTCATAGAAAACTTTCTTCCGTCACTTACCCATTATTACAGTTCGAACGTAACCCGATTTTCCAAACCGAATTTGATGCCCTCTTGCTTAAACCAACAGTTTTACTTGACCTTGGCATTTCGAAAAAGACCCCCAGGCTGCATTCAAATTTCAGGAGCCACTCCAAAGAGATTGGCATTCATGGATCCATATTTACACCGATGCCTCAAAGCTGGTAGGAAATAACCCCGTTCGCAGTTCAGTATGGATTCCCAAATTTCATGCTTGTTAAGCTTTAAATCTCCTTCAGAGACTTCAATATTTTCTGGTGAAGCTACAGCAATCTTAGAAGCCCTTTCCTATATTCTCTCACATAAACTAAACAAGTCATTAATTTTCTCCGATTCTAAAAGTGCCCTTCATGCAATTCTTAGTAACCCTTTTCGAACCAAATTTATGCAACCTATTATTTTGAAAATTAAAAGCTCTCTCCTGCAATGCTACGGTGAAAACCTTGAAGTTGTTTTAGCTTGGATCCGGGCCACAGCGGTATCAATGGCAATGAGCAAGCGGATATCTGGGCTAAACAGGCTATAGTAAGTGGTACTACAATACAGACAATCCACTTGGTTGACATCTTACCACAGGCTAGCAATGACCTGAGGAATAGTTGGAAGATTAGTTGGGACCAATCGTCCAGGGTTAAAGGCCGCCACTACAGGAGCATCCAGACTCAAGTTCCCATTAGGCCCTGGTTTTTTAAACACAAGTATTTTATCAAACTTGCAGTGTCAGTTATTTGCCGATTACGCCTTGGTCATGCCTGCACTCTCGTGTTTCTGAACAAAATTCATGTAAAGGACAACTCGCTGTGTGAGTGCGGCTTGGATGAGGGTACACCGGATCACATTTTTTTCAACTGTAATAAATACGCCACGTCCTTGTATGATATTCTCCCTCCCAAAATTCCCCGTCCTCTTAACTTAAATTTCCTTCTGTCTTCTTTTTGCTACCTTATGTATTTATGTAAATATATAGAATTTTATAATATCAAGTTATAAAATGAGATAACCTCTATGTTCGTATTGTCTGTGTATCGTTTGTGACGTTTGTGATGTTTTTTCTATGATTTTTGTTCTAGATGGTGAGGGAAAATCTCTTTTAATATAGACACAGAACTTTTTCTTTTTTCACCGGCCAACTGCTTCTGTCTCTTTACTCATCACGATTTGACTGAAAAAGAATAATCCCACTTACCAAATAAAGCTTCATGATGCTCTCGCCACTACTTGACATTGGCCAAATCAATTTGCTGTTTAAGCAAGATTGCAGAAGCCATAAATAAAAAAGTCTGTTAAAAAGTGTCTTTTAATTTGTGCGCTCTGCAGTTTTTCTTCTCGATGTATTCGGTTGTAACAGATCCGTTTTCATTACATTATCATCATACACAAATAAATCTTTAAGAATATTGAGGTAGATTTTTCTAGAGACATTAATTTTACCGAAAGAACCGGCATTTAATCAGGGAGTAGGCCCCCTAAGAAACGGTTTCACACTACTCGAGACGTTTGATTCACAAACCTATGCTTAGTTTTGGCAGGCAATTGCAGGGTCCGTGAATATGTTTTACACAGTAACAACACTTTTCGGGTCCATTTTTCGTCCATGGGATATTCATCACTATTAGATTCTATGTGAGTACCTCATTTTCACAATCAGATGGATTGTCAGTTAAATAATGAGACGATTTTTTGCCAAACGTCGCTGGTATGAACTATGCAGGCAGCCAACCCGCATTATTCTTGTCAATTTACGTGTTAGATTTTCATAATAATATTATAGTTAGTGCGCTTGTTCAACTTTATTAGTTGTAAAGGCTGATCCAAAATGAACTTTAATTTAAAAAAACCACACAAGGCGCATGTTTTTTTTAGTTTATTCTTGACTAATGTAATAGTTAGTTTTTTACATTTATTATGAAAAATTGCCACGGTCAAATTTCCGCCTCAAATTTTTGAAGCCATTTCAAAAAAAAAAAAAAATTATTTCCCGGTCAAGCTCATTTCTCTTTGACTGGGTGAGTTCAAAAACAAAACTGACACATATGGGGCGAGGATGATCCTTACGTGTTACGAGACACAATTGCAAGTCCAACAAGTTACTGTGTGGTGCGCGTTGTGGTCAGGTGGCGTGATTGGACCTTAATTTTTCCAAACAACGAAGGTCATCCGGGTAAAGTCAATAGTCAGTGCTATAGGTGCATGATAATCGATTATTTAAAGCACCATATGAAGGATATAAATGTGACAATATAATGGTTTTATTAAGAGGGCGCAACATGCCACACATCAAGTAAGTATTTGAGGATGCATAAATTCACGTCAGGGTGAAATGTCAACTGGCCGCCAAGATCATGTGTTTAACGCCATTAAGATTTTTTTCTGTGGGGTTTCATAAGAATTGGGTCTAAGTGGACAAACCTTTGTCGTTAGAACACCTGAGGACTACCATCGACCGGGATATAGCCGAGGTATTTCCCGAAATTTCAAAAATGGCTTTGAAATTTACCTCAAACTAATTACCTCCCGCTGCTCCTGCTTAATGCCCAGAGGCGGAAATTTGACTATGGCTATTTTTTTAAATAAATGTAAAATAATAACTAAACGTTGCGTTTGCACTACGTTGACGCTCCATCCTTATGAAAATAAGTATGACACCGTACCGTTGGCATTCCTTTTCCCAATAATAAATACGAGTAAATACGTTTCTGTTGATAAAACACACATTGTGCTTACTCTTATCTAGTGGTTTGTTGTTTTGGCCTTCATCGAATACTGAGTTAGGTATCAGTTTAATATCATAATCAACTGTAACAGAATCTCTTTATAATTAGAAAGATAATCAGATTTGATTATCAGACCGATTGCAAATATACCACATGTATACTAAATGGTTCATTATCGGAATTGAAATCAAAAGAAATTCAATGTATAAATAGAGATATTCTATTGCAAAATTATAAGAATCAGTTGTGATCAGCACCAAAAATGTTGAAATTCTTGTGTTTGGCTGCCATTTTGGGTATGGTAGATTTTTATTTTACTTATTTTTCGTTGTGTTCCTAATCACTTTCGTAATTTACCCTTTTAGAGCTAAAAGCAAACGTTTGATTTTTCGTTTAAAGGCTTGTTCACTAACTGCTAACTTTTTATAAGAGTTTTGCGACAAATTAATTTTTGCCGATCCAAGGTGAAGTGTAGAAGTGTAGACGTTCCCTCTTGTTTTTTTATTTAATTAATTTCATTTATTTATTTACAACAAATCCACAGCACTTAAATTAACTTAACACTAGATATAACCTACCCTACTGCCATTTAAGGATTTGAATTTTCCAATCAGTTTTAGATCAGTTTGTATATTTAAAAGTCTTCTTGTTTCTTACATCACTTCTCTAGATATGTAGAGAAGGCTTCTTTAGGAGTGTATTCCGTTATTTTGTTTGATATTTACGTCACTCACCTTGGATTGAGTCGAGTGAATTTGATGCTTCCTCCGCATAGAGCTTCGTCATAAAGTCCTCTATTTTAGTTACCAAGCAATAAACGCGGTCGTATACAGCCTACCATAACCCGCCCATTTTATATACTTCCATTTATACACGGTGTCTCGAATCCTTAATTTCAAGCAGGTAATCAGTAAGAGGCAGGATGCCTCTGATGATTTTGAAAGTATTTTGTTTGTAGAAAGAAATGTGGCAAGTGCACTATTCAATGACTTTTCCAGGGTATTTTCATACTTTTCTCGTATTTTTAATACCTAATACTTGCAACCAAACCTCTTACCTAATATCAATTTTACTAATGTTGACTTTTCATTGAATTTGTTTGGGACAGCCTGTTTACGCATACCCTTCAGTTTGCAAAATATCAATATTAATACATTATCGTATTGGTCCTATTTACTGCCATTTCAGTTTTAACAATATCGAAAGAAATCACTATGTTTTCTATTATAGCTTATTAAATCATGCGTAATGTTTTTGTTTTAGCCGTAGTCCAGTCATCGTCTAGGCAAGGCCAGTTCAATTCGTATCGTGCTTATACACGGTGAGCATATACTTTTTTCTAATTACTTATTTGTTATGTTTATTTTTTTACTGGTCACATTACACCAAGATCATCTGACTTCAGACGACGCAAAGCTTTTACAGTGGTGGTCGAATACCAATTAAAATACTTTATTATTTCTAAATATATTATATACTTACATAGATATTATCTAGACGCAAAACAAACACATATGGTCGTTCAATACCAGTATACCTACCAGTATATCTTCACCAATGACAGTCGTTAGCGTCCGCGTTGACGTTTTTGTATGGGATTTCGGTACAGCACCTCTAGGGATTAGAAATGTAACTAAAATGGCATCGAATTGGGTGCCCTTCGGATGGCCTAAAATTATTGCTACTAATTTCATTTGGCCAAACCCTTTTGGCCTAAACTTGTAACGCAGAATTATTGATTCGCCTAATCGATGTTTTCGCTCTATTATAGATTGGCATAAATATTAAAAGCCCTAATTTCATAACTCCTAATATTCAATGTCCTAAAATGTATTTGCATACGTTACTTTCGGCATGACAAATGACTAATTTTCTACCCTACTTTTATCAAGATTAGTATCAAAATGAGTAATTTAATTTGATTATCTACATATAAATCTATCTTATTTCATTTATTTACAAATTTTATGAGGTACCTACCTAAAATGTCGGCTATGTATAAAAATAGTATGTCGTGGTCCTTCGCCGTGATACTAGTCTGCCCTACACTAGAGTGTGATTCTAGAGCCGGAGCCGGAGAAACGGAGGAAGAGCAACCCTACCCCCCATTCACTACAGCGGGCAACCGCTGTAGTGAATCTGAGGCACAGCGACCAGCCACAGTCGCGGCGAGCCGAAGCGACTGTGGCTGGTCGCCGGCGACCAGCATGCCGAAGCTGCTCAAGCGAGCGTGGGTGACTGCGATTTACTACGCAAGGGCGAAAGGGCTGCACTTCCCTTAGCGCCGGAGAAAAGGCAAACGAAATGCATGCGTGCATGTGTTCCTGCTTGTTTGCATGCACGCACGCATGATTGCTTGCTTGCATGCATGCATTCTGCCAACGCATATTATTTACTTTTCTCTTCTTTCTGGGACTTTCCCCTCTATCTGGCGCAATGCTATCATCCGACCTCTCCCGAAAATTGCTAGCCCTAGTATGCTCAGTCATTACTGCCCTATTTCAATTCTCCCATTCCTCTCTAAAGCACTTGTAGCCGTCGTTCATAAACAGCTCTCCCATTTCATCTTCACCCATAACCTCGTCAGTGAATACCAATGAGGCTTTAGGCCTGGCCACAGTACGACCACTGATCTCCTGAAGGTTACTGAGGATACCAGAGCTGGCCTGGTGGCTTCCAAAATGACTGTTCTCGTTTTAATAGATTTCTCTAATGCCTTTAACTTCGTTGACCATTACATTCTTCCTGCCATGCTCTCTCATCTGCACATCACTCCACAGGCATTGGATTGGTTTTCATCATATCTCCGTAACCGGAAACAGGCAGTGCGCATTGAACAAACTTTTTCTCAGTGGTGTGATTCTAGAGTCCCACAAGGAGGAATATTATCCCCTCTCTTATTTTCTGTATTCATTAACTTTGTAACCCATATTCTCTGCAGCTCTTACCATCTGTATGCTGATGATCTTCAGCTGTGCGTACAGACTGACGTGAAGGGGTTTGATGGGGCTATTTTCTGATGATGATGATGATCTCAAACGCTTACTTGACTGGACTATCAGCTTTGGGGTATCGGTAAATCCAACTAAGTGTCAGGCAATTGTGATAGGCACCCCGCGGCAGCTGGGTAGCCTTGGGACTGATTGGCCGGTGTTAACCTATAACGGCACTGCTATACCTTACAGTCCTCACGTCAAGTACCTTGGCCTGTTTATGGACAATACTCTGAGTTGGGATAAGCACATTATTGAAACGAGCAAAAAAGTCATTGCTTCCTTACGCTCCTTAAATAAATTCAAAAACTTTCTTCCTCTCGGCACCAAAATTATCTTAGTACAAGCACTCCTTATGCCCCTCATTGACTATGCAGACGTTTGCACTTCTAATCTGTCCCAAGGTCTCCTTGATTAACTTGAACGTCTGGTAAACAGTTGCATTAGGTTTATCTATGGTGTACGAAAATACGACCACATTTCTCCCTTTCGTTCTCAATTAAAATGGCTTAAAATTCGTCACCGTAGGAATTCTCGAACGCTCTGTTTACTTTTTAATATTCTTAGTAATCCCAATTCCCCCAGATATCTGAAATGTAATTTTAAGTATAGGGGCGAGTGCAGCACACGCAACCAGCGCTCGCATAGCCTTTTGCTGCTTCACACTCCTCTTCATTCGTCTTCCCATATGTCGAATTCTTTCACATTAGCTGCCATTAGGCTATGGAACTCGGTGCCTAATAAAATTAAATTGTCGACCAGTAGGTTTTCCTTCAAAAGAGCAATCCACAACTTCTTCTTAGATAAACCTTAACTCATTTAACCAAACCTCTCTCCTTTCAAGACAATGTTTTAAGATTTAGGTACGATATTTAGTGTATGTATCTTTAAATTTTTGTATTATGATTATGTATGGTATGTGTAATATGTATAATTTTGGTATAAGTATATTTTTTGTATTAATAGTATATTTTATTTCCGGTTTTATGAGACACCGCCAACACGATTTCTGTTTCGCCCAGTGGTTGACTGGTAGAGAATGCTATTAGGCATTGAGTCCGCCAATTGTACTTTTTCTTTGTGCAATGAAGAATAAATAAATAAAAAGTATTTCAGAAGATTGATATTTTATTTGCTCAGTATATTTTCGATAACATAATGTATGTGCGCAAAAACTTGCATATGTTAAAAAAAACAGTGATGCTCTTAAACACAATTCTAGAATAAAAACAAACTTATTACTCCAAGTCTTAGGCTACATAAGGTAGGAAATTCCTTTGTGGGTCAATCTGTAAAATAATTTAACAAAATACTTCAAAGTCTTGTTGATCTACCTCTTCACAAGTTCAAGTCTGTAAATAAAGCAAAGTTGATAAAACAAGGTTATTATAATGTGGAGGATTACTTGAACGACAAGAGTTTGTGGTCATAGAAGGAATAATCTGCTCCTCTGCTCAAATAATGTACTTTTCTTGTTCTTTTGACTGTACTCTGAATTTATTTGTTGTAAAACAAAACACAACTCAAAAAAGTAACTATGGAGTTTCTTGCCGGAGTCTTCTCGATAACCAGCAACGTCCGAATCGGTGGTGGATTCGCATTAAGTTTATTTACGATATGTGATATTTTATTTACGTTTATTATTATTTTAAATATTTTTTATGAATTTTGACATTTCATAAGTGTTTTTTGTAAAAGTTTAAGTGAATAAATGATTTTTATTTTTTAATTTACTTTTTTTTACTACTATTCCGATCGTGATAATTCTTTCACTAACAGAAAGCATAATTATTCAGGAGTGATCTAAGCTACATTTTAATATGATTTACCAAATATTTTAGTGACAAATTAGTAGTTTATTATGTAAATCAAATCGGAGAAAAGCGGGCTAGATATTGATGGTGGACATCAGCTGTCAAACATTTTACAGAAAGAAGTCTGTTTGGGCAGCTTGTATTTTTATAATTTGAGGTCATCAATGTTTATTTTTTCAGGCCGAACGTCCGCACTGGCGTTCCAGTACTTCCGACCGCGGAGTCGATACAGGCATCGGGACTTGCTCCGGCTATCCCCACAGTTATCGTGGTCCACGGCCATGAAGGCAGCGCATTCACCAGTCTTAACCCGCTACTAAGAGAAGGTTAGAAAAAAGTAATGTCTTATCATTGTAGGAAATACGATCAAGATTTGGACCAACGTAATTTTAATGTGCTGATCACAGATTCGCTCTAAACTTCAAGAATAAACATTGACTCTTTCCTCGCACACCTATACAAACTCCTATACTGTGCAATCCATACGTTTATGGAACTACTTACCTTTGTCCATCAGACAGTTACAGTCCCTTCCCGTCTTTAAAACTAGAGTGAAAGCACATTTTCTTACTCTTACTTAAATGATCGCTTCGTCTTCTTGTTTCTTTCTATTTTCCTCTTGTTGTTAGTTTTATCCTGTGTCTACTTTGGTTATTCCGTTGTTATTCTTAATGTCCTGTCCTGTATTATATTAGGTTGGGGATAAAGTCTTATCGCATATAGAATGTATGAACTTGTAATAAAATCTCTGTGGCTAAACTATTTGTATCTGGCTGGTTTTGGTATCATTAAAAATTTAAATTTTAAAGAAGATAATTTCAAATTATGAATAAGAAAATGTGTGATTTTCATTTGTTTTTCTTACTGTCAAGATGAGTGCCTCTAATGAAGAAATTCGATACGTTTCAAATTTCACTACAGTAAAGGTAAAAATGCAACGCAAGCCGCGAAAAAACTTTACGATGTTTATGGACCTAGTGCAGTGTCTGTGAGTGTAGCATAAATTTGGTTTAAGCGTTTTCAATTTGGAAATTTTGATGTCAGAGATGCATGTCGCTCTGGTCGCCCTATAACGGATAAAATGGATGCCATTTTTGAAAAAGTGGAGCAAGATCGGAATATAAGTAGTAACGACGTTGCTGAAGAACTGGGAATTGACCACAAAACAGTTTTGGCGCATTTTATAAAAACCGGCTACACAAAAAAGCTCGATATTTGGGTACCTCAAGAGCTCACTGAAAGAAACCTAATGAACCGTGTACTCATTTGTGATTCTTAATTACGACGTAATGAAACCGAACCATTCTTGAAGAAGCTGATAACTGGTGATGAAAAGTGGATCACGTACGACAAGAACGTGCGAAAAAGGTCGTGGTCAAAGACCAGTCAGGCTTCACAGACTGTGGCGAAACCCGGGTTAACTTGCAACCAGGTAATGCTGTGTGTGTGGTGGGATTGGAAGGGCATTATTCATTATGAGTTCTTACTACCAGGCAGGACCATCGATTCTGAACTCTACTGCGAACAACTGATGAGATTAAAGCAAGAAGTTGATAGAAAGCAGCCGGAATTAATCAACTGAAAGGGTGTGGTTTTTCATCATTATAACGCCACTCAGAAAAAAATAAGAGAGTTTGGATGGGAGGTGTTAATGCTTCCACCGTATAGGCCTGAACTTGCACCTTCAGATAACTACCTGTGTCAGTCTCTTCAGAATTCTTTAGGCAGTGTCAGGTTAACATCACGAGAGGACTGCCAAAACCACTTGTCGCGGTATTTGGATCCGAAGCCTCTAAAATCCTATAGCAATGGGATCATGCCCCTACCTACAAGATGGCAAAAAGTAATTGAACAAAATGGCACCTACATACTTTAGTTAAATGTAAATAACCTATGTTAAAAAATGTTTCGAATTTTCTTAAAAAATGCGAAGAAACTTTTGCCCTAACCTATTAAGGATATACGAGTTAATACTCGTATATCCTTAAACATAACCAGAACCATTTAATTATGGTTATACAATATTTTGTATTTTTATTAGTTAAAATATTTTGCAATCCTTTTTATATCTCTGCACTTGCTTACGCTTTCTGTCATCTTTACTCTACCTGTAGTAGGTCGTCTGGAAGAGATTGCTTTTAGCAAAAAGAGCGTCTAAATTGTACATCAACTTTCTTTGTAATACTTGATTTTTCTCCTCTGTTTTGGTGCAATAAAGAGTGTATTATTGATATTACACTGAACCTTGATATCTTGATAGAACTTGTCTAACCAGAAATGTCGCGCTACACTCCTTTTTTATCACGTCCATGTTTAAAAATGTTATATGAAGCCAATACCCATACATTAAATACGTTATTTAAAAAACTATTTTGATAGGACAGACACCCTAGTAAGAAACGTCCGCGTCGCCAAGACTCACTAGTGTTGTATAAACCGTTCAACGATTGTTGGAAACACTATCAATTGGGGCCGTGAGCTCTTTAAATCCCGTTTGAGCTAACTCTCTATCAAGAGACTGGATTAAAACGTAATTTAATGATATTTGTATCTTTTTTACATATTGAATCTGAATTTCAAAATAACATGTTCTTTCAGAAATACTTCACTTCCATAACGTGAACGTGATTGTCGTTGACTGGTCAGTGTTCGCCAGCCTCGGCTACAACAACGCCGTAGGCGCGGTGCCCAGCGTTGGCCTGCATCTGGGTCTGTTCATCGAGGCCTTAGTGGCAGCTGAATTCCCACTAAGCAATATCCATCTGATCGGTTTCGATCTTGGGGCACACGTCTGTGCGTTTGCAGGACGGCAGCTGAATGGTGGAATTGCTAAGATCACTGGTGAGTCTGAAATATTAATAGGTAATAGGATTAATACATTATCATGAAAAAAATATTTATTATGAACATTCACAAAATTTAAGCTTTTTTCATTCCACACGCCTGTATCGTATGAAAAATAATGTCAATAGCTCTTACTTTTACTAAGACTATCGCTTTCGGTCGGAGTTGACTAAACCATCAACTTTTCACAGGGATGGCAGTGATCCGCCTAGAGGCCAATTATTATTCAATAATTTTGTATATATTCGTTTCTGCAATTGATCTGAACGGCTATTAATTCAAGGCCCTGTCATTTCTGTATGTCTACCATGAGTTGCCATTACGTTTACGGCGATCGTTGCGTTCAGAAATTTGTATTCCATTTTTGGGTACTTTTTAAATGACTAGGGGCGCCCGTTCCGAAATCCCATATGAATACGTCAAAAAGATTTACGCGAACGCTAGCTGTCATTGATGTCAACTTATGGTAGTCATAATGTACCTATATATTTAACACACACATTCCATTTCAGCCCTTAACCCATCCGGTCAACTTTGGGGTGCCGCCACTCCCCGCCTTACCAGAACCGACGCCGCACTCGTCGAAGTCATCCACACGAACTCCTTCTTTGGCATCAATGATGCTATCGGCCACATAGACTTCTTCATGAACAACGGCGTCAGCCAGCCTGGTTGCAGCACCAACGACTGCAGCAGGAACCGCGCCTACGAGGTGATGGCTGCTTCTGTCGGCACCAACATCGATGGGAACTTTTGCGCCACTCTGGCTCAAGTTAGGTCGAACACCTGCCGAGGACAAGTTATCTCAGTGGGTGGGATTGAAGTCAATAAGCGAGGGTAAGTTACTTCGATACTTGATATTATAACAGAAAATATTTCTTAACCTAAATATAGAAAAACGAGCATTGTAAATGCTAAAAAAAAACAAAGTAATATTTCTAAATCTTTTTAAAAAAAATGATTCAAATTACACCAAGATAATCTGACCCTATTCTAAGCAGGGCTTGAGTTATGGGGGTCAGAGACTGATGAACATATTTAAATATTTCTAACTACATACTTAGATAGGTTTTAATACTTAGACACACATCAAACACAAATGTTCGTCACATGATTGTTTGACATGGATTGAATCTTAGTTATCATATATTTTTTAAATACCACGGCTTTTCGAAGACAAGATATTCTCATTGATATTGAAAAAGATAAACAGAATAATGATTCACCAATAATACGAATATTAGGTAGTGGTTGTTTATGTGTGCTATTCATAAAAAACGAAATTTCTATTCACCTTCAGGGTGCAGTTAATAAATGAGTTATTGTTTTTTGTTCCAGAAACGGCATTTACCGTGCTAACACGGGAAACACTTTCCCGTTCGCCTAAAAACACGAAGACAATCATTTAATTTAACCACAAACTTTATTTAAAAACGAATGAAGACCACAAAATTACGTTTTAGAGATCATAAAGTTATCTATTAATTATATAGTAAGCTGCATTAAACAGCTTGTTATTTCTTAAGTAACATTGTACTTTAATGCGCAAACGTTTGTGTATTCTTACGATAAGCTTTAATAAAATTAAATGAAGTTAAGAATATAATATCTATTATTACTTTCATTTTATACGAAACTATTCCTTTCGACAGTGACGAACTACTTACAAAATGTTTTAGCATCCAATGAAATAACAATACCTATTTTAAGAGGTCACTAGAACCTTATTGCAAAACGAACAAACAAACAAAAAATATATTTCTTTAAATATACCTGTAACAAGTACTTTTACTCGTAAATCGTCATTACAAGAAAAAATATATACTTAGTAATAGACCTAAATACTATAGTAATATGAATACATAAAAACACTGTATACAAACATAATGTGACTCTACCACCGCATCGGAAGTTGATCCTATCCTGAGAAGACCCGGCAAGAAACTCAGTATTTAATCTTTTAAACTTGATTCGGTTTTACAAAAAGAGTTAGTAAAGTACAATGAGTATTTAAAAAAAAATATGCTTACGTTCTAACATTTCCCTAAAATATGAAGTCCGATAGTAAAAATATGATCGCCGACCGCCCCTCTCGCTAGTCCCTATATAAGGCGATGACCCATCATAGCGGAGCTCGGTCTGACTTGCGCAGGCGCCGCTTCCGTATCGGAACGACTCCCCTGCCTAGATAGGTGCCCCTCCTAACCGACGCGTACAGGCGGTGTATATATTGTTGTTTTGTAAACTTTAATTAAACATTGTACGGACAGTATTGTACTTCGAATTTCTTATGGGCGGTGGTATATTATTCCAGCATTTCGTGGCAGCGTAACGAAAACTGCCACGAAATGCGGTCGTTTTGTACTGAATGCTTGCTAATCTGAATGCAGTTCTACACGGTCTATGGGAAAATTTAAGCTTTTCGTACAGGTAAGGAGGGGTTTTATTTTTTATGAGACCAAAGAGTAAGCTAGCAAAATGGAGACCTCTTCGAGATTCCATATTTAGTTTGTTACAGTATTTTACTACCAATGATTACCTTTTAAAAAAAGCCTGGGATTAAAGCTCTCTGCTCGGTGCGGGATCAGTTCCCTCTTTTAATACTTATTAATTAAATACCGGACTTAAGTGTATTAATGACTAATCAATTTTTATTTTTGGAATTGTATAAATGACTTATATTATATTACCTATTCTTCTATATTATGTAGCTTTGCTGTACTTGTTGTTAGGTTGTTCTGTTTATTTTTTAATGTTAGATTTTAAGACTCTATATCTATATACTCTTTTAGAGTCGTATTATGTTTGTATACTGTTTATTTATTCATATTATTCTAGTATTTATGTCTATTATTTAGTCTATTTTTTGACTATTTAAAAGTAGGTACTGATTAAGTCTATTTACATAAAGATATTTGAGTTTGAGTTTGAGTTTGGTATATTGTAGTGTTTCCTTGGCTGACACCGACACCTACAATAACAATAATTTTACCTACATTACATTATCGTATAAGTTTTAGAAAAATAAGATAAGATAAGATATTATTTATTGCACAAATATAACAATTACAAAAATTTATATAACTTGTAAAATACGCAATTATTTCTTTACTTTTTAGTGTTTTGTTTTAGAATTTAAAATATTCGACGATCGTGTGATCGGTCCGCTTGTGGTGGTTCATTTCACCCATTTCCCCGGCCGCCCTTGCACGGGGTCTTCAGATTGTCCCATTTTCACGGCGTCCCGTTGAATCATCCCGTGGCTCTGCAAAATCTTGCTATCTGCCCCACCGTCAATTCTTTCAAATCCTATTCATCTAATGAGTCAGACCCTATGAGTTCCCATCGAATTTGTGACTACATCGGGCATTTGGGGAGTAGGTGGAATGCACTCCGGGCATGTGGGGTCATCTTTGATACCTATCACTGTAAGGTGTCTGTTAAGTCTGGAGTGTCCTGTGGCGATCTCTATGACCATACGTGCCCTATTCCTTGACAGCTTCATCAGTTGACCTGTCCTCTTAGTGTTCATGGTAGTGATAAACATTTTGGACTGCCGCATGCCTGTTGTTGTCTTCCATCGTCTATTTGTTGCTTCTATGATTTTCCTTTTGATTGCTCCCTTGTTGAGGTTGTGGTCTATTGGCAGCCTGGGTTCCGGACCCACTAAGCCTTTAGCGGTACCACCTCTGACTAGTTCGTCTGCTAGCTCATTGCCGGCATTCCCATTTCCTATTACTCTGCTTTGCTAAGTGTTTTCAACGCTGCCTGGCTGTCACTGTATATGGTGGCCTTGGTGACGTTGTCCTGGTTGTCTAATATGTGAGCACATTCCATGATGGCGTATATTTCTGTTTGGAATACGCTGGCAAACCTGCCTAGGCAGATTGATCTATTTATCCTCCTCGCACCTTATGTGCATACCCGCGCCACATAGCTTCAGTGACTCAATACTGGAGCCATCTGTGTAGCACACTGTTCCGCTAGTAATTTGGACAGTGTATAAATTTCAACGCAGTATACCCCAGTACAAAAAACATTTTTATCGTGTGGCATACACCTTAGCGAGCGGCACGCGCGGCGAGATCGCGTACAGGGTGTACCCCCCTTACCTCAAGTGTGAGGAGAGTAGTTGCTATTTTTCGTTCCGCTTGCACCCAGGCAGCGCAATTACGCCTAGAGGAACACAATGAGTGTACAAAGATCGCCGACTGGTACCACGCTGACAAGCGGTAGCGAGAGAGCTGGCGAATCCGTGCCACACTTATCAACGTGCGAAGATGATGATCTTTATATAAATACTAGGAAACGTAATGAGCGCACTGAGATATACGATTATGAAAGTGATTTTGTAAGTCTCCGTTCAGATATAATTAAAGTTCTAGAAGATTTTGGCAGGAAAAATAATGAAAATCTAACCCTCATAAAAAACAAAATGTCTGAGATTAAAAATGAAATAAAAATGATAAAGTCTACTAACGAAAATCTGTCACAAAAATATCCCAGTTGGATGTCGAAATTAAAACCATACATACTAAGAACACTTCTACTCAAGAAACAATTAAAACCATCCAAGGTGAAATAATTAATATTAAGGAGCAGCATAACACAGAGAGTTCTTTAAGAAATCTACTAATCGCTGATCACGAAAACCTCCTACTTGAATTAAAGGAGCGTTGTGAACGAGAAAAGAACATAGTGGTTGTCGGACTACCCGAAAAAAGTGATGAGAACCCGAACTCGAGGCCCTTGTATGACGAAGAAGAGGTAATCAAAGTATTAACGTTGTTACACTTGGAGTGTCCTAAGCCAATTAAAACTATACGATTGGGAAAATATGCTGTCGACAAGAGTCGCCCAATTAAAGTGTTTTTTAGGGGTTCTGATAATAAAAGATACTTAATTAGAAATAAAACAAAATTGCTGGAAGATATACAAATTTACTCGGATCAAACACCAACACAAAAACGATTCTTAGAAAATTCAAACGAAATGAATAAACGATTAGAAAATCGAATAAATAAATAAGTTAAGGGAAAACCAGCAATCACTACCAAAGTTAACAATCAAAAAAACTAGTAACCGCCAATTACATACCCCTACATATACCTAATGTACAAGCTAACTACATACCTCTACATATACCTAATGTACAAGCTCGCATTAGAGTATTTCAACATAGCACCGGTGACCCCATTCGCCGCGCTTGCACGAGGCGCAGCGTCAGCACAACGTGCCCGTCGTGACGTCGGCGCATCGTATTCCGTCTCCACAATTACAACATTTTTAAGACACTTTCGTTCTTACTTCGAACATCGTCGCATCTTAGTTTTAGGCTAGATTATAGTCAATCATTGTAATACTTTTAATAAAAATAATTAAATAAATGAGTTTTTTTTACATCGTCCAGCTGCAGCTTCCGTAATTGGCGCAGTCGGTAGGATACTCGCGGGCCGGTTCGCGATAGTTTTCTCACATCGAATTCGGTAATCGCGGGTCGCCCGGGCGGCTATCGAGCACCAGTACGAGTATCCAGAATCTACGAGATCTGCAGTCACACGAGGACACCCCAGTATCCAGCCTTCCATACTCCAGAGATATGAAAATGCAAGTGCACAGATTTCATTCTTGTGTCGCTTTACCTTATCTCCTTTTAGATTAGATTCCTTTTAACCTTTAATCATTTTTCGTCAAAGTAATTTAGGTCCTAGCGAGTCTGCGCTCAGGCAGTCTCGTCGACAGATAGAGTTAGATCAGAATAGGAATATAGATTTAAATAGTAGTTTAGAATTAGATAGTTTATTCAGAATAATGCCTTACGATCCAGACACTATTTTCAAGCCTAACGCCCAGTACCAGATTTTGATGGTAACCCAAATGTGCTAACTAGATTTATAAATACACACATCAAAAGTGTCTAAGGATCAAGCATTTTTATGCGGATTTCTTGAGATTGAGATGTGGCTTTGTAAATAAATTTATGATTTTATAAATTTATATGGATCCTTTTTGGTGCATTTCATAATTTGAAACAGGAACTGTCAATCAAATTCGAGTAAAAGATGAAAATCAGCTGTCAATATTTTCCCTATAAAAACATACAACGCATTGAAGACATTATTAGTGCTGCTGTTTCCCTACTACTGATTAAAACCAACGTTATTAAGGAGCGGCGACGTCATTTACGCAGGGAAGAAATGCTCAGAGCCGTGGGAATGATAGAAGCTGGTTCCCGGCAACGTGAGAAGAGCTCTGCCGAATATGGAGGGTATCCAGTCGCAAGAAGACCTTTTTTTGTTGTTGCAACGAACATGGGCGGCCATTCCACAGCGTGATTTGGATGAACTCATTTTGAGTATGCCAAACCGATGTTCTTGTGTTGTTAGTGTTCGCGGTAGAAACACGGATTTTAATTTTTTAAGTTACCCAATAAAATTTTAAAGAAAACTGTTATTTCAGTCTTTTTTTCGAACTTTAATGTTAGTGGTTCAAATGTCAAAAATCCCTTTATTAGGAAAATGGCAAATTTCTTTATTAATGCAAAGGTGACTTGGTTTATCGTTACTGTAGACAAACGAAAACACTTTATTTTATGAATCCTTAAAGAAAATTTTAATTAATATCAATCAGGAGAAAAGTTATTGCAAAAATATATGTTGATCCCTAGACACTTTTGATGTGTGTATATGCGATCGAATTAATGCAAATTTTCTTAGCTCAGAAGCTGGAAGCGAATTAACAAACTTATGCTTATTAAATGGAATTTTAAATAAAATCAAGGGACCCGCCGCTAGTATAATAAATTCAAATGGTATCATGGTAAGTCGGGTAGTTTAGGGATGATTGTAAAAATATTTAACGAAATTCCAATTCATTTACAAAGAGAATCAAATATCAGTAAATTTAGAAGAAAATTGAAGCAATATCTTATCGAAAAGAGTTTTTGGGCACATTTTGTTGGCCTCGACACGTTGGCCACTCCAGCGAGTACCTCCGTCAACTTGGCCGCCAGACGGTCAGCAGCCTCAGCGCTTTTTGCTCCCGCCAGCTCAAACATGCGCGCCCCTGTGGCAGTCTGCAGGACGGACACACCTGGTATGCCCAAATCGGGCAACGAAACCGCCTCTCTTGCTTTCAACAAGGCCGTCTTGTACGAAAACCCCCGCTCGATGGCGTCGGGCTGCAGTGTCACACTACAGCCGATGAGCGAGGGGGGGTCCTCTTGACCACCGGCTTGTTCTTCGTCGCCGAGGGCGCGGCAGGCTGCGCCCTTCTGGGAGCGGCAGCCGGCTGTGCCTTTTTTGGAACAGCCGCGGGTTGCGCCCTTTTTAGGGCCGGTGCCAACTGCACCTGTCTCGGCTTGGGTTGGGTGGCAAGTGGCGTTGGGGAGGACTTTTTCCCCTTTCCCTTACCCTTACCCTTCCTGCCCCCATTCACAACTTGCCACCCATCTTCATTGGCGGCTTGATTTTCTCCGCCGGCTACGGTCTGTCTCGGCTTTGCCGAGGCAGAGGTGCCGGCAACTGCCGGGACCGTCGTGGGGACGGATGAAGGGCCTGAAGATTTAGGACCCTTCCCCTTAGGCAGTGCCACAGCGGCGGCTGGGGCAATCTCATTTGCTAGCAGCTGAGCTGCGGCCGCTGCCCTCTTCCTGTCCGCCGCGAGAGGCGGGCGTACAGAGGGCGTCAGCGCCCCGGGCGCTGATCCGGGAGCTGATCATATCACCTAAAGTGACGAGGAGGTCCTTTTTGAAGGCCTCCATGTCGACCAGTGGCGCAGTCACCTGCTCCGTCTCCGTCTTCCGGTTGGAGTAGTCACGACATTCACATCGTACCTAGCTAATAGGCAGCAAGTAGTAAAAATAGGTAATTACACTAGTAGCCCACATGACGTGACTTACGGCATTCCTCAGGGATCAATCATCAAAATACAAATACAAATACAAATATTTTCAAATACAAATATACATCGGACCCTTACTTTTTTTAATTTACACCAATAATAAATGTAGATAATATAGGATTGGAAGGACACATTACATTGTATGCGGATGATACTTGTCTATTTTATTTTGGCAAATCAATAAATGACATAGTCAAGACTGCCCAAGGGGATCTTAATATGCTCAATGAATGGTTAACATATAATTTACTTACAATTAATGCATTAAAAACTTCTTATATCATTTTCTGTCCTAAAAAAATTTAACAAAAAAAAACCAAATTAAAAAAAAACTATTCCAAAACAAAGCACTAAAAAGTAAAGAAATAATTGCGTACTCTTCTAAACCCTATGCGATAATATAATGTAGGTACAAATATTGTTATTGTTGGAGTCGGTGTCAGCCAATGTAGGTTCCGGTAGGTCCCGAGGTCCCGAGTTTGCTAGCGCAATATCATCTGCATACATGAGCAACCAGAGTGGTTGCTCGTGGTGGTCGCGGATGCTGTTCGACAGAACGTCTAATATTACGCTGAACAGAAACGGGCTAAGCACGGAGCCTTGGTGTACTCCAACGGTGATAAGGAAGGGAAGCGACCAACCGCAGTCCTAACTATGGAACTGGAATCGTGGTACATGTCCCGGATAATGTCTAAAAGACTTCGGGAACGGCCCTGGACCGCAGTGCCTAGCCGTTCATCTCACGAGGGACACAGTCGAAGGCCTTCAGCATGCCTAAGAAAAGTAGATGCAGAGGTGTTATCTTCAGTCTGTATCCCTCCATGAGCGTTCTCAAGGCAAATACGGGGTCCGTGGTCCCGCAACCCAGTCGAAACCCATACTGACACTCCGGGATTGTACACTCCTGTCGAATCCGAGAGTCCACAATGCGTTCGAGGAGCTTCATGGTGTGGGACATCACCGTTATGCCGCGATAATTGCTGCACTCCTGCACCGAGCTCTTGCCCTTGAAGACCGGCGTGATAATGCTCAGTCTCCATTGGTCAGGTATCTTCCTGGTGAGGAGAATGTGGTTGAAAAGGTGGGTAAGTATGCCCACACCACGAGAGCCCATCGATTTCCACGCTTCGATAGGGACTCCATCGGGTCCGACAGCTTTCCGGTTCTTCATGCGGCGAAGAGGCGACTGGACTTCATCAAGCGTTACCGGGGGCACCAGTCCCTGATTTGGAGGGAGTTCAGGTGGCTGCACCTCTTTGTGCTTACTTGTTAAGCAGCTCGTAGAAATAAGAGCGCCATCTCTCCTTCACCGCGCGGTCCTCGCATAGCAGGTTACCGAGAGTGTCATTTACACAGCGGCACATGGCAATATCCTGGGCCGCTTTGACTCTCAAACGTGCCGACTTGTAAACGAGCTTCTGCCCCTCAGACGACTCTAACTTATCTTACAAAGGACGTAAGTGGTCACGTCTGGCTCTGGCTACAGCTCGTTTAGAGGCACGTTTGGCATCCCTGTACGCGGCGCGATCTTCAGGAGATTTGGACGCTTGCCACGCTTAGAAGAGGGCTTTCTTACCCCTGATCTCCTTCTGGACTGCTTTTTTCCACCACCAGGTCTCCGTGTCAAGCCCACGTCCACCCCGAGATACGCCCAACGCCACCCTCGCCGCCCCGGTGATAGCTGCTTGACACCTATCCCAGAGCTGTTGCCCGGACTCACTATCCGCTGCGATGCACAGGTCACCGACAGCGGCAGCAAAGTCATGGAATCTGGCTCCTTCAAACAGCCACCATCTAGTTCGGGGCGGGCAGTACTCCCGGCAATTGCCTCGAGGCTTCACTCGCAGGTCCATCACAAGTAGACGGTGTTGGGCAGTAAGACTCTCTCCGGGTATGGCCTTACAGTTAGCTACCTTGCCGATCTGGGCTCTCCTCGTGAGATAGTAGTTGATCTGGGTTGCGCTCCTACCGCTCTTGTAGGTGATCAGATGCTCGGGACTCTTTTTGAAGAACGTGTTCACGACGGCCAAGTCGGCAGCCACACACGTCCGAAGAATCTCTTCGCCTTCAGCGTTACGACTGCCAAAACCAAAACCACCGTGAACAGTTCAGATGGCCACCCAGAACGACGCCTTGGAACAATGGAATAGTGCATAGGAGCTTGTCGATTTGCTACCAAAACAGTGCCTTATCCGAATCGCTACAACCGACCTGCGGTGCGTAGGCACTTATCAAATTGGTCGTGACCCCTTCGATAAGCACCCTCACAAGGCGGTCGCTAACTCGATTTACTTCCGAGACACTATTCTGGAATTCCTCGGACAGCACCACCCCCACTCGATTGGCCCCACCAGGAGAACCAGCGTAGATCAGCTTGTAGCCGTGCCCGATGTTCTGGGACCTGTTGCCTCTCCAGCGAGTTTCCTGCAGGAACGCCACGGACACCCGCCGCCCCTTGAGCATATCGGCCAGCTCGCGAGCGCGTCACGTCAGGGTGCCAACGTTCTACGATGCGAAGCGGCCTTCTTCTGGACTAATGTCTTCAACAGGGCCCGCCAATGGCCCGGTAGCCCTAACCCACTTAACACAGGAGTAGGGCGATCCCCCTGCGCGTCGTTTTCCGGCGACGCTCTATCCAAGTCGGGTACTCTCTGCTGACTTTCCATGTCTGTTTGGCTTGAGTTGGTGTTACGGGAGCGACTGCCATCTGACCTCCCATCCCATAAAGGGGAGCCGTCGCCGGAGCCTCCTTTGTTGATAAGCAGGATTGCAGGCGAGGTTGGCTTGGGGCCCGAAGATGTTGGAGGACCCCCTTACAACCCTAAGTCGCGCAACTCAGTTCTTCTACCGTAAAAAGTTTATAGAATTATTCGATTGACTTGGCGATCGCATTATACAATCCAATAAATAAATATGAATTACTTGTGAGATACGTTGTCTTTTGCGATGGCCAAGTCAATCTATTTATGCCATTAACATTACATGGATCTTACAACTTTTTACGGTAGAAGAACTGAGATGCGTGCGAGACTTGGTTTTTTTTACAACAATGACAATATTTGCAATATTCAGCGCTAAATATTTTTTGTTTTCAGCTGCAAATCTCAGAGAAATAAGAAGAGAAAATTCTGGAAAAAAATATTGGAAGACGAATTATTGCTGTCAGCCACTTTCTCTGCAAGCTACAGGAAATATCGAATCATGGGACACTTGGGTGCAGTATATCAGAACTTAGAATAGTGGAAGAAACCCAAAATGAAACACTCAACATGAAACTGGAGAACCAGAAAATAGCCAAAATTAAGCGGGAGAAGATGAAAACAATCATCGTGAAAAAGGAGAAGAAAGCATTGAACACGCTTCAAACTCAAACTCAAATAACTTTATTCAAATAGACTGTATCAGTACTTTCAAATCGTCAAATTTACAGCAAAATATACTTAATAATAGACATAAATACCATAGTAATATGGATTTGTAAATAAATAGTATACAGACATAATGCGACTCTACCACCGCGTCGTACTCAGCAGTTACTCTTTTAAACTTGTTTTGGGTTTACAACAGGCGTTAGTGAAGTACAAGCAGAGTGTCATTTTGATACAAATAAAGCTAAAAGAATATAAAACAAAGAGAAAAAAAACCAACCATAAAAGAATATAAAACAAAAATTCATTTAAACAATTCGAAAAGAAAAATTGTTAGTCATTACATACTAGGTACCTATTAACTATTACAATAAGACATCTGTTACACTAGAGCTAGTTAATCCCGCATCGAGCAGAGCGCTTACACCCAGGCATTTTTATCTATAAGGTAGTCTTTGTAGTATAATAGCCCTTTTTCAACCGACTTCAAAAAAGGAGGAGGTTCTCAATTCGACTGTATGTTTTTTTTTTATTATAATATTACGCCAACCGATTTTGATAATTCTTTATTTATTTGAAAGCTGGTGGTGCCCGTGTGGTCCCATTTTAATTTGGTCCAGTTCTGACAGTGGCATCCATGGGAAATCTATAAAGTCTTAAATCTAGATAGACAAAATTTTAACAAAAAAAAATAAAGATAAATATAGAATTATCAAAATCGGTTAACGTAATATTAAGTTATTCGTCCATTTGTCGTCCATTTGTCGCGCATTTTGTCTATCTAGATTTAAGACTTATATCGTTTTCTCATGGATGCCAATGTCAGAACCAGACCAAATTGAAATGGGACCATTCGGAAAGCACCAGCTTTCAAATAAAAAAAGAAAGATCAAAATCGGTTCACCCAGTCGAAAGTTATGAGGTAACAAACATAAAAAAAGAAAAAAAAGACATACAGTCGAATTGAGAACCTCCTCCTTTTTTGAAGTCGGTTGAAAATGCGGACTCAGGTTGGCCGAAGTAAGGAGAACTTGGTCAGGTGGGGATTTTCGGTAAGCTCCGATGTGGACTGTGTTTGCGGTGCAGTGCAAACTATGGCACACTTAACATCGTGCCCGGCGTGCCCCAACACTTGCACGCCAGCGGATTTAATGGACGGCAGTCGATCCGCAATACAAGTGGCTGAATTCTGGGCTGCTACGATGTTATTAATTCTCGTGTTCCATCGACACGCTAAAAAGAAGAAGAATAAAGCTTGTTTTGATGAGATTTTTTAATCTATGTAAAAGTAACTCACAAATGGTTTTTGGAATTTTGTTGTAATAATGTATAACTTGCCCCATAAAGGATCCTAAAACTTTTTGTAGCCTAAAGAGTGGAAGTGCAATTTTTTCCTTATTCCTAGTATTTTTGCAATGTATGTCACTGTGTTTAGTATAGAGACCAATATTTTTTCTCACCAAAACAATGCAATTGTAAATGTATTGTGACACTACAGTGAGGATACCAATTTCCTATAAAATTTCTCTAAGTGAAGCCCGTGCACGAAGCTTATAGATGGATCTGATCGTTCGCTTCTGGAGGAAAAAGATGGTTTGTATATCCGCCGCTTGACCCCAAAGTACAATGCCGTAAGACATTACACTGTGGAAATAACTTAAAAAATTACATATTGTTGTTAAGGATATGTTATGTATTCCCAATGTCACAACAAATCTATTGTACGTCAGTCAGCTGATAAAGCATGGTGACAAAGTCAGTTTTCAGCGTGAATGTTGTTACATCAGGAATCAGCAGAACGAACTGATTGGTATAGCACAGTTAGTCAACGGGGTCTACAAGTTGAACACCAGGTCTGGATGTTTGTTCGCGGCTTCAGCAACAACGACCTCAGATGTGATATGGCACAGAAGACTTGGCCATATCAATAGCAAAGATATGAATGACATGAGAAATGGCGCTGTTGAATGTTTGGAGTTTGAAAAAAAAAGTGAGATCAGCAAGTTCAATTATACAGTGTGCTGTGAAGGAAAACAAACTAGATTACCATTTCCACATAGCAATCACAGGAGTGAGCAGATCCTTGAGAAGATACATGCAGATGTGTGTGGACCGATGGAGACCAAATCAATCCAGGTATTTTTTGCTTTTCGTGGATGATTTCAGCAGGATGTCATTTGTCTATTTTTTGCGGAATAAAAGTGAAGTCTACTCCTGTTTTAAAGAGTTCAAAGCCATGGTTGAAAAACAGATGAATTGCAGTATGAAAGTGTAATGAAGATAATGGCACAGAATTTTGTTCAAATGAAATGAGAAATTATTTGAAACAATGTTCATCACAGAACCAACCCCTACACCCCGGAACAAAACGGGATGTGTGAAAGATTTAATCGCACTATTGTGGAACGAGCCAGATGCTTACTCTTTGATGCAAAGTTCAAGAAGAAGTTTTGGGCTGAAGCAGTTCACACAGAAGTGTACATAAAAAATAGAACAATAGCCTCAGGACTGAACCAAAAAACTCCTTATGAACTTTGGACTGGCTGTAAACCAAATGTCAGTCAAATAAGAGTGTTTAAAAGCACAGTTATGGCCCATATCCCTGAAGAGAAAATGCTAAAGTGGGATAAAAAAGCAGAAAAACATTATTTGGTTGGGTTTGATGAAAATGTGAAAGAGTACCGGCTGTATAATCCCAAAACCAATGAGGTTATAACCAGCAGGGATGTCACTATCATTGAACAGGACAATTCAGAAATGATGAAAGCTGTGATAGATGAAAACAAGCCATCATCAGACAGTGTTAATCAGCTTAGTGATTTGATAGCTCAGACTCTGATGTATCGACTAGTTCAGTGAAGAGTAACAAAAATGACACTACCTACATAGAAGAAGAACCAAACTCAAACAATAGCTCATCAGATGAATTTTTTGAAAGTGTACCAGTAGAGGAGTTAAAAAAATTATAGAATTTAAAACCAGATAAGGATGTAAGAGAAAGGAAAAAGCCTGACAGGTTTGATTTCAGCAATGTGTGTATTGGAACAGATACAGATCCATGTGGAAACCAGTTGATAACATATGAAGAGGCTTTAAATGGGCAAGAATCAAAGGAATGGTGTACAGCTATGCAGGAGGAATTGAAATCATTTAAAGAAAATGAAGCTTAGGAAGTGGTGGACAGGCCAAAGCAAGCTGCAGTAGTTAAGTGTAAGTAGGTGTTTAAAAAAAAGGTGGACATTGATGATAATATAAGATATCGTGCTCGGTTAGTTGCTAAAGGTTTTACACAGAAATCAGGAATAGACTATACATAAACATTTTCTCCAGTGGTCCGTCACTCAACAATAAGACTATTGTTTGCATTAAGTGTTAAATATAACCTAGATATAACTCACCTTGTTGTAACCACGGCATTTTTAAATGGGTATTTAAATGAAGATGTATACATGTGCTTACCTGAGAATTTTGAATGTTTTGATAGGGAAAACAAAGTGTTGAAACTAAAGAGGGCAATCTATGGATTGAAACAATCAGCTAGGGCATGGTTTAAGCGTGTAGATGATTGTTTGCAATCTTTTGGATATAAGAAGTCAGTGTATGAACCTTGTTTATTTTTTAAACAAAGTAATAGTGCCAGAACATATTTAGCTTTGTTCGTGGATGTTTTTTTTATTTTTTCTTTTTTTTTTTAGGTTTAAGACATTTATTTTATCTCAAAAGATTACAATAATCACTTAAAGAGAAAATAACTATTTTTAAATTACAAAAAAAGATTAAATTAGCGTAAGAAACGCGCGCGCGAAACAATGTGGGTACGCATCAAAAAATCGCACTGTGTAGATGCTCAAACCAGCAGCGGGTTGACTCAGCTCTAAGGCCGCGGTTACATTAAGTCATTCAAATGAGCAATTTGTTAGTTACCAAATCAGCTCAATAGTGATTGATCCTTTAAAATGTGTAATACTTTTCGGTAATACGTTGTAAATCTGTGCACCCTGAAACATAATATTTGTTTTTCCGTAGTTCGTTCTCGGAGTTCGTAGGCAAATATTGTTCGCCTGGCGAGTTTTTATTTTTTAATGCTGTGATTTTCTTTGAAAAGTTATGCCCGTGTGAATATTTTTATTTAAAATTTTTCGAATTAGGAGGCAGGTGTTAAATTTAAAAGTTTGAGCAACATTCATTAAATTGGTATCCACATATATTTTTTTGGTAGGTGTGAAATAATCGTATTGAAATAGCGTTTTGATAATTCTATTTTGCAGTGTTTGTAGCTTTGTCAGATTTGTTCTCGCTGCTGATCCCCACACCTCGATCAGGTAATCTATATGTGACTTCACTAATGAGTTATATATATTGTATCGTACCTGCTTGGGAAGGCTACGTATTATACCACGTAATGCACCTCTCAGTGATATAAGCTTTGATCGTATACTTTCGATATGTGGTTGCCAAGTTAGATGGGTGTCAAGAATAATCCCAAGATATTTCTCCTCTTTTACCTTATTTATAATTTCACCATTAATCGTAAGTGATTTATGATTGCCAATTTTTTTATTTTTTGCACAAAATATTATGTAATTAGTTTTGCTTGCGTTAATTGTTAGTAAGTTTGACTGAAACCAGCGATGAAGGATTTCCAGATCATGCTGAGCCTCATCCATCACTGAGTCAATGGAATGGCCACCATAGAGTAAATTAGTATCATCAGCGTATAGTGTGATTTCCCCCTTAAGACCGATTTCATGTATGTTATTGATGTATATAAGAAATAGCAAAGGCCCAAGGATCGATCCTTGGGGCACGCCGCAAGATACTGATTCGGGCCTACTCATTTGATCCCGTATTTTGACAATCTGAGTCCTATTTTTGAGGTAGGACTTAAGTATTTCGTATGCTTTACCAGCAATACCGACACTACGCAGTTTCATCAGTAGCAATTCGTGTCCAACCGTATCAAAGGCTTTCTTTAGGTCTATAAAGACCCCTAGAATGACTTTCTTTTTATCTATATTATTTTTGATATTTGTTATTAAATCAATTGTTGCCGAAAGTGTATTTGACTTAGCTCGAAAACCGTATTATTTTTCAAAGAGAAAATTTGTCGTAGAAAGATAGTGTTCCAACCGGTTATGCAGTGCCTTTTCAAACACCTTTGACAATACCGGCAACACAGATATCGGACGATAATTTCCGGGATCTGTTTTATCTCCTGATTTAAAGATGGGACAAACCTTAGCTACTTTCAAGGAATCAGGGAAGTGTGCTTCTTCAAAACACCTGTTGATACAGTTGGACAGACCAACCGCTATGGCATTTTTGACACACTTGAGAGCTTTCGTAGAAACACCATCTATGCCACTGCTACTATTAGCATCTAAGTTATTTATTATTTTGATTATTTCATCTGGGGTAGTTGCATTAAATTAATAGAATTTAATGCAACTCTATATTATTCGTATTTGACTGGCTCAGGCCTAGGGTATACGTTTGGTTGTTATGAAATTTCTTAGGAATTTTATTTGCCAGTTCAGTGCCTATGGTAACAAAGTATGAGTTAAAGCATTCACAGATTTCCACGGTTTCCGTAATTAGTCCGAATGGCGTGTTTAGTTTCAAAGGTACCAAGTTTGTGTCAGTTTTATTATTGGATAAGTAGTTTATTAATCTCCACGTTTTTAAAGGATCACTCTTACAATCGTTAAATTTTTTAAGATAATATTCGTTTTTTGCAGATTGTATTTTTGAAGAGGTTAAATTTCGTTTTTGTTTAAAGGCCTTCGTTAATTGTTCATCCTGGGGGTTTTGTTTCCATTCGTGCCATAGAGTATTTCTTTCATTGATTTCCATGATGAGGTTTTTGTTTATCCATTCTTTGTTTGGTGGGTTGAGCATCTTAAATTTTTGGACCCTATTTCTTGATATGACTCGCAGTAAAGCACTCTCTAGCATATTAAAGTCATTATCTAGAATATTTTCAAAAAGTTGTTCTGCATCTTCGCATAGATTTGAGTAGTTGATTGATGTGTATTGAACCCGTTTCTGTTTTACAGGATGTGATCTGTTTAGTTCAAGAAAAATCTGTTTGTGATCCGACATGTTGGATTCTATGATGGTCATATTGAACGTGTTTCCCAGAACGTTACTACATACATGATCCAGAACAGTAGCCGAAGTTGGCGTCTTGCGAGTACAATAACCTTTGCTAATTTTATTAAGTATTTTAAGGTTGTTCTCTTGTAGAATCTGTTTGTATTGTTTCACAGTATTATCCTGACTCAGCAGATCTAAATTAAAATCGCCAAAAACCAGAATTCGTTTCCTTTTCGAGAGTTGTTCATTGTAAGTTTCCAGGAAGTTGTTAGTGTTAGCTGTGGGCTGTTTGTATACTGCCCCAATATCTAATGATAAAGTTTCAAGATGAACCCACAAGAAGTGATTTCCATCATCATGTTGTTCGTGTATAACGTCATGATTAAGGTTGTTGTGAATGTAAATCGATACTCCTCCCCCTCTTGTGCTTGGTCTATAGTTATAATAATGCGTATAGTTTGGTAATTTCTGTCTTTGAGCCTCGTTTTCATCCTTAATCCAGGTTTCCGTTAAGATGATAACATGTATTGTCGTATCGAAGGATTCTATCACGCATCTTAGTTCATCTAACTTTCCAGGCTTAACAATACTGCGTACGTTTGCATATAGGAATTTTATAGACTTTGTGTTAATTTTGACTTCACTGTAGTTATGGCATACGTCATTATGTACAAATTTTACTTTGATGCCTGTATTTTCTCTGGAATATGGTTTTTTGATTGTTGTTTTGTGATGATTTTAGGAACGCCTTTTATATATTTAATTATTAGGTCTTTTTCCCCCGACTCCTCACGTCGATTTAGTTCATCTTTGAGTGTGGTCATTCGCTTTTGTTGGTAGGGGGTTTGGTCAGAATATATTTTGACTTTATCATTCTTGAGTGTTGACTTAGTCCTTAGGATAGTTTTGGCAGTATCTTGAGAAGAAAAGATGACTTTTAAGGGACGAGATTTCTTTTGATCATATTTTCCCAGTCTTATGATTTTTTCGGGTGTGGGGCATTGTGGATAAATAGATGTAATCATTTTGGTGATCTCATTTCTATCATTTTCTCGTCTTACCTTGGAGTCATCATGTTGTTGCTCAGGTATTCCGGCTATTATAATGTTCTTACTACGGTTAACACGATCTTGCATTTCAGTCAATAAGTCTTCGCATGTTTCTTCCTGTCGTGGTTGGTGAACAAAAGAAGATGTGGGTTCTATTTGCTTCAACTCCTGTATCTCAGTCTCTAGTGTTTGCATTTTTTCTTGAGTTTCAGTGACAGTTGTTGTTAGGTTTTCAATCTGGGATTTAAACATTTTGTTCTCGGCTACTAGGTGCTCCGTTGTGGCCTTCATATCAGTAAGCTGTTCTCTTATTGAAGATATATTTTCGCTTATAGTATTGATACTCTCGCACTGTTTATTTCCAGAGATTTGTAAAATCTCCAAAATTTCCTGTTTGAAAACACTCAGCTGTTTCGAGTAATCATCGTCTGGGGACCTTCTTTTACGGATGTTTATGTTATTTGCCTCCAAGTCTCTTTCATCAAGTTTTGATAAATCAGGTTGAGAAAAGCTATTTCTTCCTTGAACATTACTCAGGTTGGTTGAATTTGGTTTCTTTGTTGGTGATCGAAAAGTGCTCATTTTCGGTTACTCAGCAAACCGCTCCCGCTTATCGCTCCGCCTATTGATATATGCGTACCTCTTAAACTCAACGAGTAACTGACTCACCGAGGTCCGCGTGTTGCCCGCGACGATGATAAAGGACGTAAGTCTGCGCGCTCTGATGTTAAAATGCACTGTATTCCAACCGCGTCAGAGTATAGTTTGGCGTGTCACGGTAAAAATAATTTATGAACAGTTTTGTTTCGCACGTCCGCTCGCCACGCTAACGAACGACTTACTTTTCTGATTGTAAAAGAGAAACTGAATGTCTTAAGACTGAATTAAAATCTAAATTTGAATTAAAAGACTTGGGAGATATTAGACAGTGCTTAGGTATGAGGGTCAGAAGAAATAAAGATGAAATTTTTGTAGACCAGGAACAATTTGTTGATCATTTGTTGAATAAGTTCAATAAGAAAAATTGTAAACCAGTCAGTACACCAATGGAGGTAAATTTTAAGCTTAAAAAGGGAGACACTTGTTGTACTCAGTATCCTTACCAGCAATTAATAGGAAGTTTGCTTTATTTATCAATGGTAACCCGTCCTGATATATTTTACTCTGTTTGTTACCTAAGTCAGTTTAATAATAATTATAATGAAACACATTGGAACCACGTAAAACGTATTTTAAAGTACTTGCAAAAAACAAAACATTTTGGTTTAATATATGTCAAAGATGATTTGGATCTAATAGGCTATGCTGATGCTGATTGGGCATCAGATTGAGTGGACCGTAGTCTTACACAGGATTTATGTTTAAGATGTCTGGTAGTGTAATCTCATTTGAATGCAGAAAACAATTAACAATAGCTTTATCTAGTACAGAAGCTGAATATATGACTATATGTGAGGCAAGTAAGGAAGCCATTTATTTAAGAAACTTGTTAGTAGAAATGAAATGCTGAAATGAATCACCTAAACTGTTATATAATGACAACCAGAGTGCACAATTGTTAACTAAACATAGTGTATTCCATAAAAGAAGCAAGCATATTGATGCTAGATTTCATTTTGTTAGAACAGCTGTTGAAAATAAATGTATTGTATTAAAGTACTTAAATACAAATGATATGCCGGCAGATATATTGAAAAAAAGTTTATGCTGCCAAAAACATTGTAATTTTGTTGCACAGTTAGGTGTCACTCCGTTGCTTGTTTAATGAAATTTGTTCATTTTACTGTTACTGTGTTTCAAATAATTGGTTGTTTTTTTTTGTCTTTATGTCAATTATTTTGATGAGGGAGCGTGTTAAATATGTATCAAAATAATACATTTATGTTTATTAGCGACATCTAGTATGATGCATGGAAAACTGCTTTGTTGGTCTATGGATTATAAAAAATAATAAACTCTGTTGTCTGTGGCGAGCACTTGTAGTTTTAATAATATTGTTACAATACAGGATTTTTGGCTGCGCTGATAAGGGTTGGTGATTTGGAAAGAAGAGATGTTTAACAGTAAAATAAAAGTTTATTACTTTAACTCAAGAGTTAAATTAGCACTACTAACTTTAAGTCCAAATATTCTAATGGAGCCGGCTAGACTCAGCAGTCTTAGGGTTTGGGTGACGAGAGGTACTGAGCGTTTGTCTAGGTTCTTTTTACTAAATTATTTTATGAAGGGCGCCACCACGCTGGTAGGAGCGTGGAAAAAGAAAAAGTATGGAGTTTACTTGTAATCCCGAGGGAGCACTGAAGAAGCTGGACCCAGGGCTTCCGCTTGCAGGTCCGTCCAGCCAATGGAGTGTTTTAGGCCACTCCACTGGGACAGGCAGGACACCGGCAACGCCGTTGCAGGGCAAAACACCTCGGAGCAGTAAACACCCGGGCAGAAGAGGCCCGTACTTGAAAGCCCTCACTGGAAACGCCCGGACGTAACAGCCCGTACATGAAAGGTCCTTTCAGGAAACCTCCTGTAAGCGTGTACAGGCACCAGCGTTAAACACAAGTCACACGTGTCTGGGACTGAGACGAAGAGGATAGGTCCCCAGACGGAAAATATTCACAGAAGCCGCAGCTTTCGAGGCAAAGCGAGGGTGCCGTAACAGTGTGAAGCAGCAGGTGTAGTCTTTTGATCTGTATACGAACTGGATGCACTTATATAGCGGCGTGGTGTCGGTATAACCTAGCCGTGCCTCGACAACATGCAGTGCTTTGAAATCCCTAATTAGAGTAAGCAAATAGGGTAGATAGTTACTTAGCATAACTTTCTATCGGAACACGGGGCGGTTACGAATCTAATCATCGAGCTGAAAATAAAGAACCCCGATATTAATTTGAACATATTTTGCAACGATGAATATAGATTTCGGAAAACAATAATTACTTACCGGGCTTTTAGCTATTTCCTACAAATAAACTAAAGTGTAAGTAATATTAACGTATAAAATGGCGGAAATAGGCGTCTCCAAATTCCTTGTTATTCCAGAAACTGGCAGATCTGTTACATGTTATAGGTAACAAGAAGCGTAAAAAGATAGTCGTATGTGGAGATTGGAATATAGATACCTTTAAGAACTCAAATATTACCATAGGGCTGAAACAATTAATGGAAAATTATAATTTAGGATTGAAAATCAATCTCCCCACAAGAATAACACATAATTCAAGAACATGCATTGACCAGATAGCTACTAATATAAAGGCCAGTATTCCAGCCGTACATGACCTAGGCTTATCAGACCATACGGCTCAAACACTTGAGATTCCAGTAACGACGAAAAGATGATGAGTCCTAAGTGGTGGTTCGAATACAAGCGAGATTATTCAATTGAAAATAAAAACCGTTTTATAGAATGTTTATCTAACTTGTCTTTTGCAGAAGTCTATAAAGGCTGTAACGCTATAGATGCCTTTAACGAATTGTATAATTTATATAAGTTGTTCTATGACCTATGCTTTCCAATTTTTAAACTTAAAATTACATCTAAAAGTAATAAATCAATATGGATAACTAAAGGTATAGCTAAAAGCTGTCGTATGAAACGCATATTGTATTTAAAGCATCGTAGAAACGTGACTAAATATAACTATAAATATAAAAAATACTCAGCAATATTAAAAAAATGTATCAGAGTATCACAAAGAAATAATAATTCCTATAAATATATAAATAAATTTAACAACAAATGCAAAGCAGTCTGGAATATTATCAATAATTACGTCTCAGATTGTGATCGCAATTCAATAACAAAAATATCTACAGAAATGTCAGACATTTATGACTCTAAAACTATATCAGAGACGTTTAATGAGTATTTTGTTGATAGTGTTTCTCAAAACTGCACTATAGATAGTAGTAATAGGTTAATTGAAGAAAACATAGACTCTGTAGTACCATCCTTGTTTCTCAATCCGATTAGTAAAGATGAACTGATTAAAATAGTAAAGTCTCTCAAAAATTCAACTTCTGTTGGATATGATGATATATGTACCGATGTTATTAAAATGAGCATTGAAACTGTTGTTGAGCCATTTACTTTTGTAACAAATTTGTTGTTCAGTGAAGGTCATTTTCCAGATGCTTTAAAAAAGTCAATAGTCAAACCACTCTACAAAAAGGGCGATAAAACATCTATGAGCAACTACAGACCAATAACTCTAATACCCATTTTTTCAAAAATTTTAGAGAAAATGATGTATTACAGATTAATTCATTTTCTAGAAAAGAATCATGTCATAAAGGATGAACAGAACGGCTTTCGGAAATGCAAATCAACATCACTAGCCATGTTTAAATTAATTAGAACAATCACTAACAGTTTAAATAATACCATTCCAGTAACTGTTCTCTTTTTAGACATGACTAAGGCTTTTGATTTTGTCTGCCACGAACGCTTACTTGCAAAATTGTACAAATACGGCGTTTGCGGACCAGGTTATCAATGGATAAAAAGTTATTTCAGTGAAAGGGAGCAATGTGTTGAAATTAAAAAATATTGTCCCAAAAGTAGATATCTTGAAAATGTTAAATCATCTTACATAAACAACCAGTTTAGTGTTCCTCAGGGTAGTATTCTTGGTCCTCTGTTGTTTCTTTTATATATAAATGACCTACCGAAAATTACGACCCATGAATGTATTCTTTTTGCCGATGACACCAGCATTATTTTTAATGGTAATAGTAATACAAACATTCAATCATATGAGGATGACATCAACTCAACTTTTGCTAAAACGGTTGAATGGTTAAAAAGAAATAATTTAAAAATTAACCTTCAGAAAACCAAGTACATGCAGTTTGGTTCAAATAAGAAAAAAAAAAATATATATATATATAACGGACAAATTATAGATGAAGTGACACAAATAAAATTTTTAGGCGTTACCCTAGACAACTACTGTGACTAGAAAAAACAAATATCTGATATTTGCTCCAAATTGAATAGTTTCGTGTTTGCTCTTCGTCGTATCAGTCAATTAGTATCACATCAAGCTGCTATCACAGCGTATAATGGTTACATCAATTCTATGTTGAGATATGGAGTAATGATCTGGGGTAACTCAGTATATAAAGACAAGGCTTTTATAATGCAAAAGAAATGTGTTCGTGCCATCTTCAATTTGAAACAAACTGATTCATGTCGGCCTTTTTTTCGTAAATATAAAGTACTGACCTTACCTTGCTTGTATATATTTGATGTCTGTTTGTTTGTGCTTAAGTATAGGTTTTTATTTCAAGAGAATTGCCATGTTTTAAAGCGGAATCTCCGATCGATTCATAAAAATAAACTATATAAGCCTTTAGCAAGATTAACACTAGTTTCTAATAATGTATTCATGATGTGTATTAAAATCTTTAATAATTTACCAGATAAATTTAAAGTGTACAAATTTGCAAAGTTTAAAAAAGTTATCAAGGCTTGGTTAGTTGAAAAGTCCTTCTATAGTATACAAGAATATTTAAATTATAGATAAGTTACCCATGTATGTTTGTGTTACATGTAGTGGATTAGTTGCAATGGTTCTAGGTGTATACACTTGTAAAAGTAGAAATAAGAGCTCTGATTTGTTATTTAGCAATAAGATCTGCTATTGTACCTTATTTCTTGCACAATAAAGTATTTCTATTTCTATTTCTATTTGAGTGTTGCCATAGACTTTTTTTTTTATCTCTGACAACGTTTGAAGCCAAGATATCAAGCAACCGACATCTAGAAAGCAGATTGTTAACAATCAAGTAGACGTGCAATTGCATTTTGTACGATCGGATTGAATCGAATCAGAAAATAAGCAGAATTGGACAGACTCCAAATATAACAAAAGGGAAGTAAATCATACTTTGTGAATTTCTACGTAACAATATTATGAAAAAAAATAATGTTATGCCATCCCATTAGCTGCTACTCTGCTGCCGTCGCTGCTATCACCGTTCCGTGAAAAGGCTTGCTTTATACCGATTCGAGGTAATTTCTTGCCATACAGTTCATACAAAGGATCTATGAATTTTTCTTGCTTGATCCTTTCAACACCACACATACGAGCCATCTTCCGCCGCCGCGCGCGCCGTGGGGATAGGATATTGAAGTTATTTTTTTGCTTTTGCCTGAAGAACAAATTTTCCGTGAAGCTTTTTCTTGCCTAAACTTCAAATAGCCCTTATAAAAAGCGTGAGCTAATGCTATGATATTCAATATTTGTATATCCTTAGGTCATTTGAAAATGCCTTTTATTATTGCTACATTAAAACTATGAATTTATTAAGTCAGTTATTGAAAACTTTACAACTTTCATGGTTTGATATAAGTTGTACTTACCCAACAAATTAAAATGTAATATTGTTACGTAATGTAACATTAAAAATTGTGAGCTCGATATGAGCTGTAGTGGCAATCTCTTCAGTCGTTTCCCTCAATGCTGAGGATCGTGACTTCTTCTGATTTTGTCTATCAGCTGCTTCCATCGGGTGCACTCCGTTGCTTGCTGTAGGGCAGCACTGACTGGGATCGCCAGTTGCTGCGACACCTGGTCTGACCATCGCTTGGGACTTCGACCCCTAGGTCTTTTACCTTCAACTTTTCCCGTCACTATCAGGCGCTCCAAATGGTCGTCATTCCTTCGTGCAATATGTCCAAAATACCGCATTATACGTTGCAAACAGGTTGTGGACAGGCGCTGAGCATCCTCTATCTTCAGCTCTTTTAGGATCGAGACGTTTGTGCGGCGGGCCGTCCATGGTATTCTTAGCATACGACGCCAACACCACATTTTGAATGCGCCGATTCTCTGTCTATCGGCTGCCTTGATTGTCCACGTCTCAACACCATAGAGGGCGATGGGAAAAACAAGTGTACCATCACTTAAACCCAAATTCTACTGTGTTTTTATACGTGCACGCCACGGTATAGCGCTGGATTTGTGTTTTTTCAGCATATTGTATAAGCAAGTAGATATCTGGTTGATTCATGATTGCGGAATTGCTCGCCCCCCTTGTGTGGTGGATTGTCGAGCGCGGGTCGCGCCTTCTCGCCACCAGAAACTGCTGCCTCCTACGTCCTGTGCGTCCAGGTACGTCTTTTAAGGTGTTTATCCACTCATTGTCCGGTTGCTTGATCCTCGTCTGTTATACAACGGCAACCTATGTAAGGGTTGAGGTTAGCTGGGAATCTTAAGACGTCTCAAGCGTCCATTGTTCAATTTAAAAGAGATATAAATAAAGAAGGAAATAAAATATCAAGTTTAACTAAAGAAATGTATATTGCCTGAGCGATAAGCACTTATAAGCCAACCAATAATTTTTTACCATAATATTAACAAGGAACTGTAAAATTGCCAACGTTGGTATAAGAAGCATAGGTATTCGACCATCTTTGTTTTGTCTGAAACAATAAAAGACTGCTTACAATACTTGGAGGTGTCCTATCTAAAATATGTATAATTATTAGTGTTAGTTTTGTCACATGACTCTGTTGGACTTGTAAGGCTTTACCTTGAACTGCACTGCAAAGAGCGAAAAAACCAAGTGCAGATGTTTTTGGGTTTATTGACCCAAGGGCACCTAAGCCTAGAGTCAATCCAGATAATAACTAGATAATTAATGAAATCTTTGAAAAACAAAAGCCAATAATGAATACAACAAAAGTTATTACGAGTATTATATGAGCTCATTTTCCGTTGCAAGAAAACTTAACCTCTATTAGGTTTTATCATTTTCTTTATTTTTGCTGTACGTTTGATTTTGGCTCCTTGCGATTGAAAGCAACTAATTTATCTTGAAAACAAATTAAAATTGATAAACTTTACATGTTGCAGTAATTTAATCTGACGCCTCAACTATGGGGTGGATTGCATGATGTTGACATGGCATGATGTGGTTGTAATGAAGACAATTAAACTATTTAATGTAACCTCATGAGTCTTAATACGATTGACTCCGAGTTAATTTTAATGGTAAACTAACCGTGACTTTACCCTAGTCATACCATTAATGAGCCAAGTAGTAGGTTTCACCCAGTTCCAAAATATTTATGTTTTCTTAATAGTATCAAATTAATTATTATTAATAACAAACAAAAGTTTATTAGTACAGCTTCAATTACTTCTATCGATATAATTTTCTAAAAATTGTAACGCAGGTTACTTATATTTAATGATTCTCACCCAAATATAAATAAAACTAATCTTATAACTATAATACACTTAACAAAAAAATTATATACCTACAGTAAAGTAATAAAATAACTTAACTTAATGCTAAAAACAAACAGCGAACTACCTAATAACTAGAATAAGGGCAGCGTAAATCATATTTGTTGTAGTGAATCTTGTTCCCGACTCGCAAATCAGTTACCTATGATTATGTAAGCGTGTGACTATCGAGCCGGGAGCGTAGATCGGTAAGCGACGCAGCCGCATTGATTATTAACCTCAGTGTGCGACAGCTGCGTTAGATACTTTCTTAATAATAATTGTGAACCAGCAAATCGTTGCTTGATCGATTGCACCTTCATTTAAACGTTTGTTACCTCTGTGTTAATTGAGTGATAATTTTCCCATACTGGGTAAGTCGTGCACGAATTTATTTATTTAGTTTTAGGTTAATGATAGTCTGCCTACGAGTGTTATACCTAATTATGTGACATAGGGTTTCATTTTCTTATTATTATAGAAGTGTTAAAATGAGTACATAAGCTGTTAATTAATATTTAAGGGGATTATTACTATGCTCGGTAAATATGCATCTACTTAATTACTGAAAGACTTACTTCCTATTTAAAACGCAATCACCTTCGTAGGTATGGTGTTAAAAAATGCGTAAAAGATATAGATGGCCACTAGCTTGTTTGTTTTCCGTATCTGCTTAAAGAATAAGTTAATAATATACCTGTAAGTGCCATATCCATCCCTTTAACCAGAATAACGCAGGGAATTAGATGCTTCCCCTTGACTTACTAGTGGTCTCATCCAGCTTTGCCTGCTATATTTGTAACGCTTCAAGCTTCTGAAGAAACTAGGGGCTACCCCAGACAATACTTGCGCGTGTATTAATCGATTGTCCTAATCGACAGGATCACCCTTGCTCTTGACTTTCCGTACCAATCGTCCCGCCGAAGAACGAAAGTCAGTCGTTATTGGAAAGTCGGACGTTATTGGAAAGTTGGACGGTATTGGAACCAGGGACGTCAGGAAGACAGCCAATCTGCGGCAGCCTGTCACCGGCCATTCAAGGGGAGTGCTAATTAGTGTTTTAAGTTGCCGGACTAAGGAGCTAACACCAGACCCACGCTCTGAGTACATACTCTGAAAACTTAATTAAATTATTTTAAATAATAATTATATTTCGATGGTTTTATTTTTAACCCTGCTTATAATAAAACGTGACAAAATCTTGCATACTTTTGTATGTTTAGCCACTGATGCGCTTTGGGGTATTTTGTTATGCTGTAGGATAGTAAGAAACAATAACAACACAGGCCAAAATGTGTCTGGCCCTAATTTCAGAACAATATACTTACATAGTTAAGATATTTATTAGTAATTATTTAAAAGTTAAATAATGATGTTCCTCAGCATACATTTTAGACATGACGGAACGTCTTTGTTCCATATTTGAAAAATATATAATATGGGAAGTAATGTATCATTGTGATATTTTAGTAACTGACATATCACGGCAAATTGACGTTATTCCACAATATCACTCTCAAGCTCTACAATTAGTCATATATTAATATTTATGTATTTATACTAATCTTTTCGGACGAAGCGCTTCGCATAATTATGATAGAACTTCACTTAAGGTAAGTTCGTTTAATTAATAATTATTCTTGTCTATTTTACGTGTTGGATTTTCATAATAATATTATAGTTAGTGCGTTTGTTCAACATTGTTAGTTGTAAAGGCTGATCCAAATTGAACTTCTGAACTTTAATTTTTTAAAAACACACAACGCGTAATTTTTTTTGTTATTTCTTTACTTATGTACTAGTTAGGGTTTCACATTTATTATGAAAAATAGCCACAGTCAAATTTCTCTCTCTCTCTGGGCATTCTGCAGGAGGTAATTCGTTTGAGGTAATTTTTGAAGCCATTTCAAAGAAAATATTATCATTTCCCGGTCAAGCTCATTTCTCTTTGACTGGGTGAGTTAATAAACAAAACTAACATCCTTACGTATGATGATCCTTACGTATTACGACATACAATTGCAAGTCCAACAAGTTACTGTGTGGTGCGCGTTGTGGTCAGGTGGCGTGATTGGACCTTAATTTTTCCAAACAACGAAGGTCATCCGGGTAAAGTCAATAGTCAGTGCTATTAGGTGCATGATATTCGATTATTTAAAGCACCATAAATAAAGGATAATAATGTGACAAAATAATGATTTAAATAAGAGGACGCAACATGCCACACATTAAGTAAGTATTTGAGGACGCATAAATTCACGTCAGGGTGAAATGTCAGCTGGCCGCAAAGATCATGTGTTTAACGCCATTAAGATTTTTTTCTTAAGAATTGGGTCTAAGTGGACAAACCCTTGTCGTTAGAACACCCGAGGACTACCATCCACCGGGATATAGCCGAGGTATTTCCCGAAATTTCAAAAATGGCTTCGAAAATTACTTCTAACTAATTACCTCCTGCTGCTCCTGCATAATGTCCAGAGGTGAAAATTTGACTATGGCTATTTTTTAAAATAAATGTGAATCATTAGTAAAGAAAAATATAAAATAAAATTATGGGTATAAAATAAAGTTCAATTTGTATCACCCTTTATAAGTTTCTCAGTAAGTGAAATTGTAATTCTGATTCTGAAAATGAGAAATAAATATTATTTAACCTCAACCAAATAATGCTATAATTTAAACTCAATGAATTAGGTTCAACTTAGGTTAAATAAATAATAATAAATAAATAAATAAGGTTTGTTGTTTTGGTCTTTCGGGTGGCCTTTATCGAATACTGAGTTTGGTATCAGTTTAATGTCATAATCAAAGGTAACAGAATCTCTTTATAATTCAAAAGATAATCAGATTTGATTAACAGACCGATTGCAAATATACCACATGTATACTAAACGGTTAATTATCGGAATTGATTGTAATCAACAGAAATTCAATGTATAAATAGAGATATTCTATTGCAAAATTATAAGAATCAGTTGTGATCAGCAACTAAAATGTTGAAATACTTGTGTTTGGCAGCCATTTTGGGTATGTTAGATTTTTTTGTAACTTATTTTTCGTTGTGTTCTTAATCATTTTCGTATCTTTACCCTTTTAGAGCTAAAAGGGTAAAGATACGAAATTCGCATATGGTTTCGCCATAAAGTCCTCTATTTTAGTTACTCAAGTACTAGGTACGGTCGTATGAAGCCTACCATAACCCGCCCACTTTACATTATTGTACAAGGTGTCTTTAATCCTCAATTTCAAGCAGTTATTCTCAGTAAGAGGCATCCTGAAGAAAGCATTTTGTTACTAGAAAGAAATGTGGCAAATGCACTATCCAATGACTTTTCCAGGCTATTTCCATACTTTTTTTGTATTTTTCAAACCCAATTACTTACAACTAAACCTCTTACCCAATCTCAATTTTATTGACGTTGACTTTTCGTTGAGGTTTTATGGAACAGCTTGTATACGCATACCCTTCAGTTTACAAAATAACAATATAAATACATTATTGTATTTGTCCTATTTACTGCCATTTCAGTTTTAACTATATCGAAATAAATAACTACATTTTCTATTACAGCCTATTAAATCATGCGTAATGTTTTTGTTTTAGCCGTAGTCCAGTCATCGACTAGGCAAGGCCAGTTCAATTCGTATCGTGCTTATAGACAGTAAGCATATACTTTTTTCTAATTATTTGGTATGTTTATTTTTCTACTGGTCACATTACACCAAGATCATCTGACTTCAGACGACGCCAAGCTTATACAATAGTGGTCGAAGACCGATGAAAATACTTCAATATTTCTAAATAAAACATAGATATTATGTAAACGCAGAACAAACACATATGGTCGGTAAATACCAGTACACCTACCATGAGTTTTCACCAATGACAGTCGCTAGCGTCCGCGTTGACGTTTGTGTATGGGATTAAGGTATAAAGAACTTTATTTCTCATAAAAAACATAACAGTTTCATTTAAAATGAGATACAGATAAATTGTTTATAATATGAATACCTTATAACCGCTGGGGCTTCTTAAATTACCTATTAAAAATTAAATAATATTCAAAATCAATTAATAATAATATTGGACTTAACAATGATTAAAATTTAAAACAAACATGAATTAGGAATAAAATAATACATAGCAACACAAACCAAAAAATAAAAATTGCAATGAAACACACTTATAGGCTCAACATGTTTTTGAGCTTACTTTTAAACATGGTCACAGTATCGCATTCTTTCACATCATTTGGTGGCCTATTGTACAGCTGCGCTCCCTCTGATAGGATGGTCTTTTTTCCATGATTAGTTCGTGCATTCGCAACCTCAAGTTTGTGTTTATTTCTAAGATTGTGTGTGTTTTCTCTTTTGTTTATTCTTATATTAGATTGAATAGAATTTGTGGAAATATTTTTTATAAGTATACAAGTATAGTATTTGTTAAGCTGCGTGAGGTTCATTAATTTAGTGTCTTTATATACTTGGGTCGTAGGTTTAAGGCAATGGTAGTGGTACAACACCTTTATAATTTTATTTTGCATTCTTTGTAAGCAGTTAAGATGTGTTTTGGATGCAGACCCCCACACTTCGATTAGGTATTCGAGATGTGATTTTACGAGCGAGTTATATATCGTAGTGCGGGTTCTGTTTGGAATGCAATATGAGACCTTACGCAGTGCACCCAGTATTGAGGATAGCTTCCCCCGAACATGCTCAATATGACATCTCCAGGTAAGCCCATCATCAACCCATTTCGGTACAGCACCTCTAGGGTTTAGAAATGGAACTAAAAATGGCATACAATTGGGTAATACGAGTAAGCTAGGCTACATTTTATTATTATTTAACAAAAATTTCAGTAAAAAATAATAGTATTTGCTTAGAATAACTTACGCCTAGAAGGAGAGTCGACGCATGCTTACTGATGCCACTGAAATCCGGACACCACGTCCGGACCCGATCGACGCGTCGCGACGTCCCGCCAGTGATAGAGGTCATGGTCTATTGGTAGGAGCTCCATCAAAATGACAGTTTGTTGTGTGAATGGGTTTTACAACGATTCCGAAAAACCCAAAAAATATATGAAAATAACTTACCACCAGTAGATAATATGTTTTAACTCATATATAGACTATATTAGCACTTAAAAACTCAAAATATTGTAATTTATGTAGAAAAAACTATTGTTTTTAAATTTGAAAATGTTGCCAGTTTCCCAACATTTAGTAAATTGGACTATTGTAATATATGTAAATCCAAGAAGGCTAGAAACTAAGGAGAGATAACTCCCTGGAAAGGGTTGGACTAAATCCGTATCCCACAGTGACGCATGCGCATTACGCTTCTTTGCCGCGATCCTCGCGAAGTGTCAAAATTGGTCAACACAACCTCGAAAATGTCAAAAACAAAACATATCGGACGTTGTGTTTCGAATTGATGTAAAATGCAATTCAATTGGAAATTCATTGTTTTGGCAATCAATAATTATCAAAAATATTAGTTCGGAATAGAATCGAAGGCACTTTTTTTTTTCGTACGGGAATACTGATAAATTATGACGAATTAGAACTGAAACGTTTTGTTATGACACGTGACACCGTTCAAAACAAAACCATGTGACCATGAAATGACAAATAGCTGCCGCTGCACATGCGCAATACAGCGTTTTGCCCGGCACAGAGTATACGACTTTCGGCCCTCGAAAGCTTACCCCCACTTCGGGAGTTATCTCTCCTTAGTTTCAAGCCTTCTTGTGTAAATCAAGTCGAAGAAAAGCGGGCTAGATATTGATAATGGACACCAGCTGTCAAACATTTTACAGAACGAAGTCTGTTTGGGCAGCTTGTATTTTGATAATTTATTATTGTTCATTTTTTCAGGCCGAACATCCGCAATGGCGTTCCAGTACTTCCGACCGCAGAGTCAATACAGGCATCGGGACTAGAACCAACTGACCTCACCGTCATCGTCGTCCACGGCCATGAAGGCAGCGCATTCACCAGTCTTAACCCGCTACTAAGAGAAGGTTAGAAAAAAGTAATGTCTTATCATTGTAGGAAATACGATCAAGATTTAGACCAACGTAATTTTAATGTGCTGATCACAGATTCGCTCTAAACTTCAAGAATAAACATTGACTCTTTCTTCGCACACCTATACAAACTCCTATACTGTAAGTACTTGCCTTTGTTCATCAGACAGTCACAGTCCCTTCCTGTCTATGAAACTAAAGTGAAAGCACATTTTCTTACTCTTACTTAAATGATCGCTTCGTCTTCTTGTTTCTTTCTATTTTCCTCTTGTTGTTAGTTTTATCCTGTGTCTACTTTGGTTATTCCGTTGTTATTCTTAATGTCCTGTCCTGTATTAGGTTGGGGAAAAATTCTTTTCGCATATAGTATGTATGAACTTGTAATAAAATCTCTGTGGCTATACTATTTGTATCTGGCTGGTTTTGGTATCATTCAAAGTTTAAATTTTAAAGAAGATAATTTCAAATTTAAATTAGGAAAATGTGTGATTTTCATTTGTTTTTCTTACTGTCAAGATGAGTGCCTCTAATGAAGAAATTCGATACATTTAAAATTTTACTACAGTAAAGGTAAAAGTGCAACGCAAGCAACCTAGTGCAGTGTCTGTAAGAGTAGCACTAATTTGGTTTGAGCGTTTTCAATTTGGAAATTTTGATGGGGATTGACCACAAAACAGTTTTGGCGCATTTTATAAAAACCGGGTACACAAAAAAGCTCGATATTTGGGTACCTTAAGAGCTCACTGAAAGAAACATAATGAACCGTGTACTAATTTGTGATTCTTTATTATGACGTAATGAATCCGAACCATTCTTGAAGAAACTGATAACTGGTGCTGAAAAGTGGATCACGTACGACAAGAACGTGCGAAAAAGGTCGTGGTCAAAGGCCGGTCAGGCTTCAGAGACTGTGGCGAAACCCGGGTTAACTTGCAACCAGGTAATGCTTTGTGTGTGGTGGGATGGGTAGGGCATTATTCATTATGAGTTCTTACCACCAGGCAGGACCATCGATTCTGAACTCTACTGCGAACAACTGATGAGATTAAAGCAAGAAGTTGATAGAAAGCTGCCGGAATTAATCAACAGAAAGGGTGTGGTTTTTCATCATGACAACGCTAAACCCCACACATCTTTAGCCACTCAGCAAAAATTACGAGAGTTTGGATGGGAGGTCTTAATGCTTCCGCCGTATAGTCCTGAACTTGCACCTTCAGATTACCACCTGTGTCAGTCTCTCCAGAATTCCTTAGGCAGTGTCAGGTTAACATCACGAGAGGACTGCCAAAACCACTTGTCGCGGTATTTGGATCCGAAGCCTCAAAATTCCTATAGCAATGAGATCATGTCCCTACCTAAAAGATGGCAAAAAGTGATCGTACAAAATGGCACCTACATACTTTAGTTGAATGTAAATAAACTATATTAAAGAATGTTTCGAATTTTCTTAAAAAATGCGAAGAAACTTTTGCCCTAACCTAATAAGGATATACGAGAATTATATGGTTATACAATATTTTGTATTTATTAGTTAAAATATTTTTTAATCCTTTTTATATCTCTGCACTTGCTTACCCTTTCTGTCATCTTTACTCTACCTGTAGTAGGTCGTCTGGAAGAGATTGCTTTTAGCAAAAAGAGCGTCTAAATTGTACATCAACTTTCTTTGTAATACTTGATTTTTCTCCTCTGTTTGGTGCAATAAAGAGTATCTTATTGATATTACACTGAATCTTGATATCTTGATAGAACTTGTCAAACCAGAAATGTCGCACTACACTCCTTTTTCCCTTTAGGAACAGAAAGTTGAATTCCTAAAATGTTGAGTTTGCAAAATGTTGGATTTCCCAGAATGTTGAATCTCATAATGTTGAAATTGCAGCATGTTAAATAATAAAATGTTGGATTTGTAGAAAGTTGAATTTGCAACAAGTTGAACTCCCAAAATGTTGAATTTACAGAAGGTAGAATTTGCAAAAAGTTGATATCATTGAGATGATATACAAGCAAAAAGTTTTGCCCCACACGCCAAAGGTCATAGACGTCAAATGCAAAATTTCCTAAAAAAACTTCGAAAAAAACCTCATGACAACGCACGTCAGTAAACCCAGTATTCGATAGTAGTCTTTGCAGTAAACTGACTACAGTATGTGCGCTGTAGCATGGTGCGGGTGACAGTTGCGTAGATATGAAGTCGTTGGCGTGTGGGGCACGAAATGTGCGGACTTCGTATCAAGTCAATGGCGATGAAAAGTTTAAAAAAAACTATCTACCGGCGGATTAAAAGACATATAAATAATTCAATCATATATTGACAACAAGTTAGATAATAATTAAATCACAAGATCCTCACCCTTTTGGACCGCTTAAAATAAAATAAGTTTACTCTTATACTTCATTACTCTTACACATTTCTCTAACATTTAAAACCCAAGTTTCAACCTGGAAAAAGTGATTTTGTTGAGGAAAACTAATGGAGTTATTGTTTTCCTCTCAAGTAACTTTAATAACGACAAATATTTTTTGTCGAACAAGATATCTCTTGTTCGTCTATTCTTTTTAAATGGCACAAAAGACATATAATAATGTTTCAATTCTTTTAAAAGTGTATAGAACACTAGATAAAAATTTGGATTTTTAGGTAATCTCCCATTAATTCGTCGATGGTACCCTTCACACGTGTTAGTGGTCCGATGAGTATCTCCCGCACAACTAATCATATTATGATCTTTTTTAAACCATTGATTTTGAAAGTATTTTAAAAATAATTTCATTTTTGGTGAACCTGGGGCACCCTTTTTCATATCATTTCAAGCTTGTGGCATGAAAGTGGGTGGAAGCAAGACAAAATTAGAGCACATCCTAACAATGCTTCTTGCAGTTCTATCGTCACTTGTAGATGCCTTTACTCTTACTATCTTCAATTCCTTAGCCTTTTTCCAGACGGCTTTATTGAAATGTTGATAACAACCAGATAAATCAACATCTGGGAATATCGATTTGACACCATTGATTTGAGCTACCTCGTAGTCACATTTATAAGTCTTCATTATCACAGGCAAATTCTCTTTTATTAAGTTGAATAACCTCTTGTAAGTTTTTTCGGTCTTGTTCGGGAGAAATGCATATATAACCGGGAAAACGTTTACTGTCTCATGGTTAGAAAAAATGTCAAGATGAATAACAAAAAGTTGTTGAAAGGGGCGTGGACAAGTTTTGAAAGTACCATCACCACTGTAACTACATAATGTTGACGATTTCATTGCCAATATGGCGGCTTGGGAGCAAATGATAATAATTTTTTCTTCATTTCCATCTTCAAAGACCTTGAAATTCTCATCAACGTTCTTTGGAATTTTTACATCTTGGATTCTTTTAAAAACAAGCGAATTTGTGCTCAAATAGTTTTTCCGTGTTCTATATAAAGTACTTTTTAATGAAATAAATGATGGGATTTCGGTAATAGGAAAAACAAGGTTGCTTTCTTTAAACTGTTGCACCATTCCTTCATAAATTTGCTCGATAGGGCATAAATTTATACATACTTGCCGCCGTATGTCGTTGATCAGCTGCGTAACTTTTATTTTATTCTTGTCTGGGATACATGTATGTTTTGTTTCCCTTTTTATCTTACTATCGTCATTAGTTAACGTAACCGTTGCTGAACAATCGTCCCGATTAGTGCACTTAAATCGAGTTGTACCGTTCTGGTTTGTTTTCCCGTCTTTGGTCAGCGTGTATTTACCTCTTACTACAAGAAGTTTTGTTTTCTTTTTATTTGTAGTAAAATAAATTGTTTTAAAGGGATTCATTATATTTCTATACGTATTAATCCAACGATTAAATTATTCTGAAATGACATTGACTAAAATTGACAGTTATTGTTAATTTGTCATCTAAAGTGGTTTACGTGTGTAACAGAAAAGAGTATTTATATTCCACGAAAAAGGTTCTAACAGCATAAAAATGAAAATTAATAATCTGAGAAATAGTTATCGGACCCGCACACATTCAACATTTAGCAAAAATATGAAAGTAATATGAGGGTTATCATTATCACACTTGCGAGTTTCTATACAAATATATGTCGCGGCGAACTCGCTGCGTAATCGCCTTCATACAAAACTCGCTCGCAAATCACAAGTCTGATAAGGCCCTATGTGAATTCTACTTCATGAGAATTCAACATTTTGCGAAACTAAAAAAAATCAACATTCAGGGAAATTAAACGTTTTGGGAATTCGACTTCACGGTAATTCACCATTTTGCAAAACTGAAAAAAATCAACATTATGAGAATTCAACTATATGGTCCGAAAGGCCTTTTTCATCACGTCCATATTTAAAAATGTTATTTATATGAAGCCAATACCCATACATTAAATACGTTATTTAAAAAACTATTTTGATAGGACAGACACCCTAGTAAGAAACGTCCGCGTCGCCAAGACTCTCACTAGTGTTGTATAAAATGTTCAACGATTGTTGGAAACACTATCGATTGGGGCCGTGAGCTCTATAAATCCCGTTTGAGCTAACTCTCTATCAAGAGACTGGATTAAAACGTAATTGAATGATATTTGTATCTTTTTTTACATATTAAATCTGAATTTCAATAATAACATGTTTTTTCAGAAATACTTCACTTCCATGACGTGAACGTGATTGTCGTCGACTGGTCAGTGTTCGCCAGCCTCGGCTACAACAACGCCGTAGGCGCGGTGCCCAGCGTTGGCCTGCATCTGGGTCTGTTCATCGAGACCTTAGTGGCAGCTGAATTCCCACTAAGCAATATCCATCTGATCGGTTTCGATCTTGGGGCACACGTCTGTGCGTTTGCAGGACGGCGGCTGAATGGTGAAATTGCTAAGATCACTGGTGAGTCTGCAATATTAATAGGTAATAGGATTAATACATTATCATGAAAAAAATATTTATTATGAACATTCACAAAATTTAGGCTTTTTTCATTCCACACGCCTAGTATCGTTTGAAAAATAATGTCAATAGCTCTTACTTTTACTAAGACTATCGCTTTCGGTCGGAGTTGACTAAACCATAAACTTTTCACAGGAATGGCAGTAATGCGCCAAGAGTCCAACTATTATTAAAGATTTTTGAAAATATTTGTTTCTGCAATTGATTTGAACGGCTATTGCTTCAAGGCCCTGTCATCTGTATGTCTACCATGAGTTGCCATTACGTTTACGGCGATCGTTGCGTTCAGAAATTTGTATTCCATTTATGGTTCCTTTTTAAATCACCAGCCCGTACTGAAATCCCATATAAATACGTCAATCGATCGTATAGGCGATCGTTGCGTTCAGAAATCTGTATTCCATTTATGGTTCCTTTTTAAATCACCAGCCCGAACTGAAATCCCATATAAATACGTCAATTTTAGCTGTCATTGATGTCAACTTATGGTAGACATACTATACTATAAATTTAACACACACCTTCCATTTCAGCCCTTAACCCATCGGGCCAACTTTGGGGTGCCGCCACTCCCCGCCTTACCAGAACCGACGCCGCACTTGTCGAAGTCATCCACACGAACTCCTTCTTTGGCATCAATGATGCTATCGGCCACATAGACTTCTTCATGAATACCGGCGTCAGGCAGCCCGGTTGCAGCACTAACGAATGCAGCAGGAACCGCGCCTACGAGGTGATGGCTGCTTCTGTCGGCACCAACATCAAGGGGAACCATTGCGCCACTCTGGCTCAAGTTAGGTCGAACACCTGCCGAGGACAAGTCATCTCAGTTGGCGGGATTGAAGCCATTAAGCGAGGGTAAGTTATTTCGATACTTGATAGTATAAAAAAAAATCTTAACCGAAAGATGGTTGCACCGAAAACTGGAAAAAATTGATAGCGTACCTTGATGAAAATTCGAAATCGATTTTTTTCAGTTTTTCTATCTTTAGATATGAAAAACAAGCATTGTAAAACGCTTCAAAAATAATCAAAGTAATAATTCTAAACCTATTAAAAAAACCTATAGGTAGTGGTTGTTTATGTGTGCTTTATTAAAAATAATATTATATTTAATATTTCTATTTACCTTCAGGGTGCAGTAAATAATTGAGTTATTGTTGATTGTTCCAGAAACGGCATTTACCGTGCTAACACAGGAAACACTTTCCCGTTCGCCTAAAAACACGAAGATAATAATTTAATTGAACCATCGCCTAAAAACACGAAGATAATCATTTAATTGAACCACAAACTTTATTTAAAAACGAATGACGACCACAAAATAACGTTTTAGAGATCATAAAGTTATCTATTAATAATATAGTTAGCTGCATAAAATAGCTTGTTATTTTCCTAAGTAACATTGTACATTAACGTGCAAACGTGTGTGACTATGTATTCTTACAATAAGATTTAATAAAATTGAATGTAGTTATGAATATAATATTATTACTTCTATTTTATACGCAACCATTCCTTTCGACAGTGACGAACTACTAACAAAATATTTTAACATTCAATGAACTAACAATACCGATTTTAAGAGGTTACTAGAACCTTATTGCAAAAGATGAAGAAAAAGCATAATTTGGTAGGTATGGGAGAAAAACAAACATGTCCTGTCCGAAAACCATTTCGAGGTATTTGTATTTTATACCTTATTTAAATATTTACCATTTTTCAAGGCAACGGATCTAGGATACTTTTATGTAAAGAGTATAAGGTTCCTAAAGGACTCTTGACGGTAATCGGGGGGCACGGTAGTGCCCCCGCCAAGTCGAGCGCGAAGCAAACACTGCCGTACGAGTACCATCCTTTACTGGAACCATTTCGCCGCATTTTCAGGCCCCTATTTTAGAACCTCTGGATAAGACCAGAACGCAGAAATTTTCGTCATCCAGTAAGCTATAATTACATACTTAAAATCTAAAATTTCAAGTCTGTAGGTCATTTAGTTCCGAAGGTAAGCGAAAGCAAAGTTTCGCATTTATGACACTCACTCACTCATGATCATCAAAATAGAACTAGTACTTTCCATAAACTCAGAGAGCTGAAATTTGGTACAGAGGGAAAACTATAAAAACTAGGATAATCGAATATCTGGAGTTCCTGTTTAGAAAACACAAACCGGCTACGCGTGCCCGGGTACGCGCTATCCGTACGCAGCTTTATATAATAAATCAATATGCCCACGTATGCCCACGTATGTTGTGTGACTTGGCCGTTGAAGGGTACATCATCATCATCATCAACCTTAGACTTGGCACGACTTTGTCTAGATTTCATTACTTTTTAGAGATAAACAAGCAGCTCCATCGAGACTTGGCTAGTTTTTTACAGAATGTTTTTGGTGGGATCAAATTGACATCTCACAATTTAATCTAAATGGGTCGTATAAACATCCTTTCACGTGATTGGTTGATAATCTATCCATCAACCAATCAAATGACGCGATCTGTATCACACGTGAGATGTTTAGCTAGGTGATTCTACTGAATGGTATAAATGGTGTTTCCAGATAGCAGATTTTAAATTCCCCCAGATGAAAAATATTTTTCCACAAGGTTATTTTTAATAAAACGTACATTAATTTATGCCCATTGCCCAGTAGTAGAGGTAGTAGCGTACAATTATGTGTTTTAAAAAGGAAATTGCATAAGATCTTACATTTTATACAGTGGATTCCAATAGGTACATTTCAGCTGCAGCTCATCGTGAAATAGGATCGTCGACACGAAGATGAGAAACAATGAGGTGTTTCTAGTGACTTTTGTGTTTTTTTTGACCTGGTCTATGAACCCAAAATGCTTTATATTTTAATACAGGTTTTAAAGAATTAACTGTTGAAAAATTAATTAAAATTCATTCAATGGAATTCACGTGTTGCTGAAAAATATAAATAAATAGAAACAACCTCTAAAAATTTCATTTTTGTATACAGTATCAATATACTATCAATTATTTTTCAGACAACAAATTACATTAAAAGAAAAAAAAAATTACACGTATTGATCATCGGCGACGTGTGAACAGCATGGTTACGATAACCGACCACGAAACCTTCGGAAAACTACACCTTTTAGCCAAAACTCCTCCTTTATAAACTTCGTAAAATGTTCGGTCGGAACCCTCACCACAAATGAATCAAAATTGTTATGGCAGGACTCCAGCTGCTCAACCCTCAAGATGAATTAGCAGGCCTTGTTCATGTACTGTTTTCTTCTGCCTTCGTAGTGAAATCGAGGCAGAAAAAACATACAGCAGCGTCGTAGGTACAGCCGGACGCAACATCTGGGTCTGGCACCGCCTGTACAACACCACACAGATTGCGTATAACGGGCGCCTTCTTCTCTTTACGTTCCACTTTTCTGAAGCCCTCATCGTCGCAAAGATGTGCTTGTTTTGCAACAGGCGCAGGAAGCTCGATAACTTCCTTGCGCGCGGAGAAGAAGGAAAGACTTCGTTCTTCTCCTGAGGCGGCCGCCGCTCAGGCTGTAAGGACTTGGTGGCGAATCGGCTTGCGGCCGCAGCGTAAGCACGCTTGGGTGTTAAAGTGCAAGCGCGTGACGTAATAATTAAAATGCCACTTGATCTATATCTAGGAGGCCACGACATGTCAAATTTAAAAATGTATGGAACTGACATCACATGCCATTCCGATTAGACGAGTGCTAATGTTAATGCGTACATTTTTCATTTCACATGTCGAAACGAAAGTAGCGTGTTACTCTTGGCTAGGTCCTCTGCACTTGAGTGACATTTTCGTTTGAAGTAACGTTTTCAAATGGATGCTTGAGATCAGTACGTCTACCACGAGTTGCCACTTTAAATTTACATTATCGTTCTTGTAAAAAAAATGTATTGGGCTGACATGACATGACAATGTCAAATCCAACAGATTACTTTATAGTTATTAAGTAACAGATAAATCACATAGATAGAAAAATGACAATTTTCTTAATCCTTTATGCATGCTGTCATATGATAGACATCTATGGCCACCAATTTCGATATGGATGTCAGTACTTACAGTACGTCATCGCGTCAGTTCAAGTGCAATATCCGCTTGCTCGACGCGGCTGTTGACAACCAACTGCCAAATGAGTCATGGAATACCCGGCAGCTGGAAGGTAATTATCGCGCGTAAGTACATGCAGTGACAGAGGCCTGGCTTGAGTATAATTCTAGAATACCAGTCTAAATGTACAGTAAATAACAAATGCTAAAAAAGATGTAAGCAATATTATTATTTTTCTCAAAAATAGTAAAGAAATTAAGTGCTTATAATAGTTAATTAAGTGTGTGACCGAATGTAAAAAAGGTACCTTTATTCCCACTGTTTTCTTGGGCAGCATGATTTTGAATACTTTAGATTTCTTGTTTATTTATATTTCACTGTTATAATTTAAATAAATTACAAACATAACAAAACATATAATAACATTTTTTTCATTCAGATACAACGGTATGTAACTACAAACCGTTATACTTGAATGACAAAAATGTTATTATTTTCAGCGTAGTTTGAGTTTCACGCATGTGTTGTCGGAAAGACCGAACGCGACCTTAATGCAGACAAAGTGTTAAAAACCATCTGAACATTAAATCAGCAGTAGGTGCTTAATATTTTATTGAACATTAACCATGAACCTAAGGTTTATTGTCTGATCTCAAGTGAATTTACACTATAATGGTCTATCCACGCTGTGCATACTTTTTTTAATTTTTTTAGAACTATGTACTCAGTTTGAGTTCAATCTCACCTGGTAGAAGGTGACGATGTGGTCATTTGAAACACAGGTATACACTGTAACATGATGTGGCTTAATCCGTAATTTTTATTTATTTAAATAAAAACTGATTAAGCCACATCATGTCTCATCAATCAGTAATTAAGTTTATACAATAAATTAATAAAAATATTTTTTCAACTGCTGCGATCTGCGATACACTGAGGCCCGTATATTCGTAATTCGTTCTTAAATGTTACATTATCCAAGCAAAAACTGTCCATATAAAAAACTTAATTTACCCATACAATGAAAACCAAATGAAATACTCACTGTGTGATGTAGAAGGACGTAAATCAGTGGAGATTAGTTTTTAATGATTTTCTATTTTACGGTTTTCAGACAGAAAAACCTAAAGTCCTTTTGATGTTGTTCGGAAAATTAAAGGTAAATAACCAAATCAATTTTTACGTAAATAGTTTTCAAATTGTCTGAGTTACTATACCAAATCAATTTTCTTACTATAGTAATTAATAACGTTCGCGTTTTAATGTTAATTTCCGCTTAGATTCTTGAATATGAGCAAAGAGCTAAAATTAAAACGCTTGTATGAAGTTAGCCTTTTTACTATTTTATTTCATAAACAACTTACAGCACTTCTAGGTTCTAGAGTTTCATAAGTATCTATATAGCAACCTTACTGCAGAAAACCTTTTTGTGAGTTTGAGACCACGTGTGATTTGTGTTAGAAATATTATTATCTATTGTTTATTAATGGCTTAATCGCAGCTAAGTTGAAATTGAAAAAGCATATCTAAAGTAAAACCATTTGTTCGTTTAAGTACCTATACCATTATATTCACGCAATTAAAGATTCTTCAAGAGTTACAAAAGTTGTAAGTATTAATTTACAGAATACTACGAAATTTATTAAGAAGTAATAAACAAAACTAAATACACCGAGTTACAATGTAAAAGTTCAATTAGGAAAAAAGATATGAATCTTTTTAAATTAAGAAAATAAACTATATGTAAAAATGTAGAATAATTTTATCAACCATGTTTTTGCTCATCGGAAAAGCCAAAAGCCTTCAGTTTTGCCAAAAGAGTTCTTCGCGCTTTGTGCCCTGCCATTTCAACTTGACAGACGGCCATTTCGGCTTACTAACCCTTTGGGTTAAATTAGGCTTTCCTTGCGGTTAGGGGAAGAGAATACTACGAGGTATCCCTGCCTGTCGTAAAAGGCGACTAAAAGGGCTCTTGGGGTCGCGAAGCGCACACGGGGGGGGCTGCGTGTGTTTCGGTTTGCGGTCCCGAGGAAGACGGTAACGCGTGTCTTCGGACACATTGGTCTGTGTTATGACGATAGTGCACACACTGGAGTTGAGCTTGCTACTCCCGAGACTGGCTGGCAGGCGGCCTTGCGCGCCGAAGGGTCCTGCGAGGAGTCTCTCCCTTGTTGGGGATCCCAGGTCCCTTCCATTCTGCGCCGAACATGACCACCGTCAGGTTTTAGTGGGAAGGGTTCTCTATTTTCCTAGGGGTTCCCAGTCCCACATATCCCAGGTGTTCCGAACCCAGGGTTTTGGGAATGCTTAAATGCATTTCCTGACGCAAAAAAGAAAGAGGCTACTATTCTGAATTCGGTAGATCTCTTAAGGTGCTCCCTAACTCAGAGCATGCGCATGTAATGTAACGTTACAGAGTCGAGCATTACATCATTGAGGGAGGATAACCGAGCATTTCAGTGCACAAACTGTCATGTTACAGATTCGAACATTACGTTGGTGAGTGAAAAGCACTGCAGAATGTTCTAATGAAGTACCTAATGCTCAAGATCGTATCTAAAATTTACATTACAGGTAAATGTTCGTCATAACTGGAGGCAGTACTGTAATTTAATGCTCAAAATCGAATCTGAAACGTTACATTACAGGCGAATGCTCCAAGCTAGGGAGCACCTTCAGCGAAATAGTCCTCTCCAGAACTCGTAACCCAAAACAGGGTATAAATAACTAAAATAATGAGTATTTACATAATGATAACATTACAGATAAGATGAAAGCCGATTCTGAAACTTCTGAGAACATAAAATTAATTTCAGTAATGGATTCACCAATTGCAAACTTTTATAACGGTAAAAGCGTTTTTGTTACTGGAGCAACTGGTTTTCTGGGAACGGTAGGTAACTACGACTTATATTTTGTAAACAAATTATTTACTTCAAGATTACACATCTCGATAGACTTGAACAAAGCCTAAGAGACTGTCGTCCAGAAAGGGGCTTGAACATTTTTGTATGGAAGCTGGCATAGCTACCTGCCGCCATGATGAAAGTAGTATATATAGAAAGAAAATATATAAACAAACAAAAAATGGCTGATACTATGGTACCCTAAAGTGTCACGTTTTCAAATTATTTGAAGGTAAAGATCGGTATTAAAAAGGTGATATTCATTAAAAATCTACTAATTATGTGGCTTTTTGTGTTATTTTATCAACAAATAACAGATTCCAGGAGAGTTCAACAGTTGCGTTGGATAAGTGTATTTTCGCATTTTCATGAAGTGTTTAATTGAAAGTGCTCAAAATAACAAAGTTATTGGGGATTTCACCTGTTTTTTGGGAAAAATCTACAAAAACGTTTCAAATTAAATTGCTGTATTGCGAAGGAAAAGAACACAATTTCTTTTTTGACAACATAGGATAGGCAAAGAGTGACCCTCTGAGTGGTTTCTTATAGACGACTTTGGAATGTGGAGAGATTGCGGAAGAAGATAAAAGGCTGTTCATATTTCCTAAATTCTGTTATTGGTTAACAAAATAACGCGAAAAGCCTCATCATTAGTCGATTTTTGATGAATTTCATCTTTTCTAAATCGATCTTAACTTTCAAATTGCTGGTGACCTATGCTACAAATGTTCAAAGCCCCTTTATCTTGATAATTTTACGGACTCAGCGCACCTCACTTAGATCTCACAAGAGGGGAAAGATGAAGAGACGAGAGATTTTCCTCTCCTGTCCGTTTTGACGGTCTTTTATGTTCTACTGTTCGTTACAAAAATTATAGAGTTACACACTGTTTGTGATCATGATGTTTCCAAGGTCAACATTCCACAATATTTTAGGTTGCTGTAGGTTGCGGTAGTTTCAGACAAACCACTGTTAAAAAAATTTTTTTTAGGTACTTATCGAAAAATTGCTCTATTCTTGTTCCGGTATTAATAGAATTTATATCTTGATAAAACGGCAACATGGGACGACGATCAATGAAAGATTGGCAAAGCTTCTGGACTCGAAGGTAACCAATTTATTACTATATCTACCCAGAGCGCATGGGATAGAACAGCTGCTGTTGATTAGACATCTTCCTCTCTCATTAGCCTAACAGCGTCAGGAACACGCGGACAATTATTCAGATATAATTGATTTATTTATTTATTACCATTAAATACTTATTCATTGAAGCAATTCTAACAAAAATTTCTTCTGGCAATCACAACTGAATGAACTTTTATTGCGTTTAGTCAAGATTTGTTGACGTTTAAGTTATATCAATGACACTTTCAACAAGTAAAGTGTAATTTTCTTAGAAACTACGACGCTGTTGCAGTACCTTTTTGATTTTGACAGTTCCTTGTAATATTCCCGAGGGTAGTATAATCTAACCGGATTGAATATCCATTCTCGTCGTTGTATGATTAAACCTACGTGGATCCTGCTCTAGAGCATTTGAGAACTGCTTCTCAATTATAAATAAAGAAATTATTTAAGAACGCTTCAAAATCAGATCAGTCATTTTAGTTTTCTATATTTATTTAATTATATCTAAGATACTCATTTACAGGTATTCACTTTTACAAAAGGAACAGTGCCCATAGTTTCTGCATAGTAATATATTTTTTCACAATTTTTCATTGCTTCAATAAATTCTAATATGTCATGGGTGTGCATATGTTAAACATTATGTGAAGCTACAAAAACTTGAAATGTATATTTTTTATTGGTTTGTTGGTTACTAATCAATTTTACAGTCGTGCGCCTTATGAGCATAGGTGCAACTCATATTTTTTTTTTTTACACAAAAGGTTAGGGGCATACAAACATAAGAACCACGTTGACATGCGGTTGCCACCGCCTGTGTAAGAGCACGTGAAACACTCGGGATATTGTCCGCGCGTCGCTGACGCTGTTAGGCTAAGGAGAGAGAAATGAAATGAAATAAATGAAATTGAAATGAAATTGTTTATTTGCGATAAAACACGGTAAACAAATAAGATCTTACATATACATCAAATTATGGTCAAGCGTATTTTGTTCAGTTTAGAGGAAGATATCCATACAACAATTATCCCATGCGCTCTGAAAACCTTACTAAGCTGTTTTAAAAAGGCTTTGATTCAACGAGGCAGTTGTATAAAGTAGTTTTGGTAAGATAAAAATTTTAATATGCCTGTTTATTAAAAAGTTTGCCAGTTAAAACTTAGTAGTTAAATAAACAAAAATGAGTCATAAGAAAATTTAAATGGATCATCGAATAAAATATTGAGCAGTAAAATAACTGAAACGGGCAGTTACTTGTGGGCGTATAACAAATAATAATAAGCTGACAATCAATCTCATTCTAAGCAATTGCATAAACAATGTGGTGGTAAAATGTATTACTCGTATATTCTGTGTGTAACGTGTAAAGTTAAGATCTGACGGCGCGGTTTTCTGCCGCGCCTGCCGCGGTTCTTAGCATAAAATAAAATATATTTGAGTTGGTTTATGGTCGCTTTCGCCAGCCGTGCCTTAGCTCTGCCACCTCTAACGAAAGTTTACCTCTCTTTTCAATTAGTCTGGGTTCGGGTGTGCAACCTGTGAACTGACGAAGTATTTATATAACTTTTCATTAATTCACTGCCCATTCATTTATAAGACTGCTAATTCATTCATTTATTACTAGGCCAATTTATTTTTAGTTACTGTCCATGTTTTATTATCGCATTTATTTACCAACCGCCGATAAATAACATAACTGCCCTTATTTTTTTCAACTGATAACCTCTCAATTTTGTAAATATTACATTGAAAAATTAGTAGCCTTTTGAAAAAAAAATTAACGATTTGCATTTCCCAGGCTTTTGACAGAGTAAGAAAACTAAATCAAGATTTATTGAGGAAGATCATACCAATCGGTGGCAATTTACTGGAAAATAACCTCGGGATCGATGAAAATGATCGTATTGCGCTACAAAAAAAGGTAAAAACCATATTCAGAATTTTTCAAAACCTTTCATAGCAATATTTTATCAAGTTGCATGTTAACTGCCAAATTCATTTTAAAATCAAATCAAATCAATCAAGATCAAAGCAAAGTGGTAAAGGGTCAGCCAAACGCCACAGACAATGCAGTTCGCGTGGCTGAGTACTGTCGTCTACCACGAGTTGCCACTTTAAATTTACGTTATCGTTCGTGTAAAAAACTGTATTGGGATTTGACATTGTCATGTCATTTTTTACGCGAATGATAACGTAAATTTGAAGTGGCAACTCGTGGTAGACGTACCTACTGATCAAAATACCCAATGTATATTCCGCGAGTTTTGGTAGTTATCGAGTTATGTTTTTTCACGATTTTTTTTAAATTTCTGGGTTGTCACTTTTTTGGTTACTGTGGCGCAAATAGTTGAGGTAGGTACATGCTTGTTTTTCAAATGCGCCAAAACTGTTTTGTGGTCAATTCCCAGTTCTTCTGCTACGTCGTAACTACTGATATGCCGATCTTGCTCCACTTTTTCAAAAATGGCCTATTAGCCTACCAGAGCGACGTGCATCTTTGCGATCAAAATTTCCGGATTGAAAACGCTTAAACCAAATTGGTGCTACTCTCACAGACACTGCACTAGGTCCATGAACATCGCAATTTTTTATCGCAGCTTGCGCTGCATTTTAATCTTTTTTGTAGTAAAATTTTAAAATGTATTGAATTTCACACATTTTGAATGACATTTAAGTATGATGCCCAACTAAAATAAGTATCTAATTGAAATGTATATGATGAATAGTTGATAAAATAGTAAATTTATTGAAAAAGGTTTGGAAGAAAAAGTTCTTTTTTTTAAATTGTGTTCAAAACTTATGGAAAAAACAGTATTTCCCACTTTTTTAATTTCATATTTTTTTCTGAATTAATATTCAGTGCTATAAATGTAAATGCTTCTGAATCAAGTAGACATAGTATTCAGCTAACAATGAAAAAAAATAAGCATGTACTATTTGCGCCACAGTAACCAAAAAAGTGACACGACCCAGAAATTTTAGAAAATTCGTAAAAAAATCATATTTTGAAAACTACACAATATCATGGAACCGACATTGGGTCCAATCGATAGGTTTTGGGGTCCCCAGACTACAAACCTTCGCTGGTACAGGTTACCCGGGACACCCTGTATAATATTGGCCGTTGGAGTACAAACTTAAAGAAAGTTGCTTCTTAAAGGCAAACGTAGAAGTGGTAGGCGGAGGCGTGGCCTGATAAAAATAACAGGTTCCTGAAGAATGCATGCTATCGCCTATGGCTTCTCTACATACATACCATCACGACTTTATCCCAAACGGGGTAGTCAGAGGCAAGTGACTGTGTCGTCATGGTGAACGAAACAATCAGAAGCCCACTTTTCACTAATGGTATTAGAACCCAACGTGGTAGGTGGTGAGCCTTCCGCCGCTATCCGGGTTGATTTGGTTTTTTATCGATGTTTTCCATCACCGGAGGGTTAGTCGGATATTTAACAATGGACACAAATATTTTGATTCTGGCTAGATTTGAACTCGGGACCACACGATCCACGATCTGAGTTCGGGTGCTGAACTACTATTTGGCAGTGAACGTCTTATTTTGCTGTGATGATGATGACTCTTTCCCAGGTCTCGGTGGTATTCCACGTAGCTGCAAACTTGTCGTTCGGCATGAGCCTCTCCAGTGCCGTCACTGTTAACACTAAGGCCACTGATAAACTTGTCAGTATTTGTAAACAAATGCAGAACTTAACCGTAAGTATTGATACTGTTTTTCAAAAGTCATTTTTTAATTCTTAACACAGTAAAAATAAAGTAAAGTAATTATAGCCCATAGGATAACTACTTTACTTTTCTTTACTTTTTGTGTGAGTGAATGCGGTGGAGGGGCGCATTATTTCAAATTAGACATGCTCTAGTCTATGTTTAATAGATTAAACATAGACTAGAGGTTAGATAGATCTAACCTGAATGTTTCTCTTGCAGGCATTTATTTACGTGTCCAGCGCTTACAGCAATAGCAACAAAGCGATCATTGATGAGAAAATATACAAAACTGGTTTATCCATAGACACAGTTTTTGATATTCTTGATTATCAGAACAACAGTAAAGTCATCGAAAACTTACTGGGTATGTAATCAGTTTTAATGAATGTATTGTTGTTTTTTTTAACAGTTCTGGCCAAAAAAATCTTTGAGGTTATTGTTAAATTTGCGAATTACTCTCCAATGATGACAATCACCGATAAAAAACCAAGGCGACCCGGATAATGGCGGAATCGCCCCACCTACCACGTTGGGTTACGATACGCTTAGTAAAAAGTACCTACGGTGGGCTTAGTGAAAATGTAATATTTTATTAGTATTTTTTTCATTTATTCACTTTGCAGGTGGACGTCCAAATATGTACACGTTCTCAAAAGCTCTGGCAGAAGAACTAATACAACAGCGCTGTAATGAGATACCTTCAGCTGTAGTGCGGCCATCAATCAGTAATTAATCAATTTGTTCCTTTCTACCATGGAAGAGCACAAAAAGTAAGGCTGGATTTAGTGCTACACGGACGTTCCGTACGGTGGACCGTCGTCCGGAGCTATCGTATAGAAAATCAACCTTTGCGTTAGGTGGAACACGGCCCGCGGAACGTCCGTCCATCCGGAGGGAAACCATGCGTGGGGCGCGTCCGTACTCCTGACGTCCGTATCAGGCCGCGCTACATTTTTTTTATATTACTTGTCCGAGCCGTACGTTAGTCCGTGGAACACTTAAAACGGTCGACCGTCCAAATGCTCCGTTACGGGCGATCGTACGGTTCATCCATACGGTCCGTCCGTGGAGCACTAAATCCAGCCTAAGGACTCCGCGTTGTGATACTAGAGGGAGAAGCACTTTCAAATCTTTGGGTGTGTGTGTCACGCGACTGTCAAGGGCAATGATGATAAGCCGCAAAATGGCGGCCGGTCATTAAGCGTGTAAATGTTGTACGTAATTAAGATACTATTGGCTTCTTTACATGGCGTCAATGGAAATGTACGCAGCAAGGAGTCCTTACTTTTCTACTCGTCCGTACCTTTTACGTATGTAATAAAACCACCAGCTCAGTCTATACACTTTTATATTTTTCTTCTATACACCTTAGTATTCACAATATTCACTTAGAAGTACAGTACTGACACTAACTTCTACGAAGTAGACGGTTCCACGTGGTGATATCGACTGACTCTTTAAACTAATCATCGCTAACAGCCAAACTCTAGTCAATTCAGTTACTTTAATAATTATTCGATTACATCCGGTAGACTTTAATTTATTTAGGTTAGTTCCGGCAAACTATTAAGAATTATACATCTGGTGAAATTTTAATTATAATTAATAACTACTTCCGGTGCCAATAAAATCAATATCAATAAAATTCAACCAATTTTAATAACCCAAACAAGTACTATAGTCTAATTTTACCTTTTAAGAATATTCAGAATAATTAGGACTACTTTATAAGGATTTAAATGTAACTTCCGGTAGCCTGATGAGTTCCAGACAGAATCAATTTAACAACTTTTAATTGCTTAAAAATCATGTTATCATGTTATTATTTTTTCAATATGAAATTACGAATCACAACACTCGGGCATCCACAACCGTGCTTCCTCCAGAACACGTTACAATCACAACACTTTAAAGGTTTTATTTTAGTTGCAAAGGAATCACATCTCATGAGTCTTTTAAACTAGGAACATAGACCGGGTTCGTGTTTACGGGGGCTTTATTACATTTAAGGCCCTTGGTATAGAACTGCAGACTGCCTCGTTTACTTTTGGTAGTGATCTTTAAGCCTTTGACGCTAAAGGTTATGGGTTCGATCTCCACCTAGTATAACCGTTCATTTGTGTTTACTTTGGGTCTAGGAATTACTTATTTTGGAGTGTGTAAGAAAAAACAGACCATGACACTCCTAGACAGAGGCAAAGTTTCAACTACCGCGCTGTGACCGGTACACTACTACGCGTGTTTGCGTCACACCAGTATCTAGACGACAGTCTCAGCACAAAGACTACACTCTCAGCACAAATCACGCATGCACCGCGGCGCCCCGGACAGACAGTCCGCTTAGAACAAACCGCCATTTTCACCGCCAATCACTCTGTTTTTGTCGATTTTGGTGCAATTTTTCGGTTTAATCATAAATCATGCTTTATTGTGGAACACAGGTATACAGATTACAGTGTAATATTATATATATTACAGTGTAATATTATATATATTATAGTGTAAGAGAATTTTTTACTAATTAATGATTTAATATATGATGTAATAATTAAATACAATATTAGGAAATTACTATTAATAAGCGCATATTTTTGCATGTTAATGTATTGTTAACTGAATATAGAACTGGAAAATATATTATCACCATTGTGTACCTATTCTTAGCAAATAAATAACTTGATAACTTGATAACAGATGTTAACGAAAGTGTCTTAATTGTTCAACTGTGACCTACCTCTATGGGCGTACAATAATTATTCAACAGAGTTTAAGGTATTTGATGGAAAAATGCTACACACACACTAAAGAAAGTAAAATAATAATAGGTTTGTTTTGAGAGAAGTGGTCAAAAATGATCCATAATCTCACACCGACATTTTATCTGTTAAAAATTCATTTGTGGAGTAATAACACTTTTCCTCATGGAAATGTTAGCTTACTCTTGAAAATCTTTACATCATTAATGTCAAGAATAGCCTCCGGAATACGATTGTAAATACGAGGAGCATTGCAAAATATAGACTTACTTAGCAAAGTGGTCTTACTAAAAACTGAGCACATTTTCTTCTTTTGTCTTTCACGAATTCTAAATTGAAATTTTCCCAAATTCTTTTTAACGAAAACCGCACTTTCTACGATATAGATGCAGGGAAGTGTTAAGATTTTATGTCTTTTGAAATATGGTTTACACGTGTCGTCTGATTTTAATCGAAACATTGATCGGATGCATCGTTTTTGGACTCAGAACACTCGTATTATTTCTTTGTCATAGCAATTACCCCATAAAATAACTCCGTATCTGAGAGTAAATTCTACGTAACCGTGGAAGGCTGTAAGAACAGCAGCCTCGGTAACAGTTTTCTGTAATTTGTATAGAGCAAATGAAAACTGACTTAATTTTTTGCAAACAATTTCAATATGAGACGTCCATTTAAGTTTATTATCAATATTTAATTCCAAAAACTTTAAAGGTCATTTATTTCAATTTCAAAAGAACACCGAGCGTTCACTTATATGAAATTACAAAATACTTAGTTTACTTTAAATTATATTGAACAAATATAGATCGCAGTTACTAAACTTCGACTACAGTTAATTTAAAAATTTAACATTTTAATTGAGTCAAAATTTTCTAGGTAAGTCTATGTCAGGTCAGATTTTTCACAGGTGTATTATGTTTTTGGAGGGTTCTGTTCTGTCAGATCGGTCTTATACCTACCTACTTCATTTTGAAAATTCAGAGCAAATATACACCAATATATACAACCCTAGGCGCTCAGGCAAATTTAGGTAATTATACTGAAAAATAGCGAGAGCGGTCTTTCTGTAAATCCTTTATTTTGTGTCATTACAGTACTATCAGCGGTGAAAGAACCTATACCAGGGTGGATTACGAGCTGGAGTGGCCCGACCGGCATCGTCGAGGCAGCTGGCAGAGGGTTGTGGCTCTGTTGGTACAGCAGCCCCTCTATAGTGTTTGACATTGTACCGGTTGACTATGTTGCCAATCTCCTTATTGCGACTGCGTGGGACACAAGTGATAGAAGGTAAGATTTGAAAATAAAAGTAATAAAAGTCAATATAAGAAAAGAAAATACAGGGAAGCATAACAATGATGATAAATTTACGCTCTATAAGCGCGGCATTATTATAGTTATCTCTTTAACAAAGTAGAATCAAGATTTTTTTTAAACATGCGCTAAACAACACCACTTGTAATGGTCTCGAAGTAAGGATTACATTCTTGTGTTTGGTACAAACAAGAATTATGTCAGGGTCGGCTCCCAGCACACCCAGACCCGAGCCAATTTGGAAAAGATCCTTTTTTTGAACTGACCCGACCGGGAATCGAACCCGGAACACTACGTAAATCGAGGCGAGAGACCGCGCTCCGGCGCACTACGCCAATCGAGTCGTCAAGAGTAAAACTTCACATAATAGTAACCAATAAACGACATAATAAAGGGGCATCATAGCATTTTTTTGAGATTCACTGCCGACAGTTTTCAATGAAAAAAAAATATTAGCCATTTTTAAGTTTAGAAAGTGAAATAATTACTGAAGATATTGGTTCCGAAATGTTATCTACCTGATTTAAGGCTCGAAACGTACTGGATTCTAAAAGGGGTGCGAAAATAGAAAACAATAGGCGCAAAAGTAATGGGCGCAAGTAAGGCCTCACATGGAGTACTGCTGCCATCTTTGGGCGGGAGCACCCCAGTATCTTCTCCTTCCTCTTGACCGTATACAGCGGAGAGCCGCTCGAATTGTCGACGACCCTGTGATCTCCGAACGCTTGGATCCCTTGGCCCTACGGAGAGACGTTGCATCACTCTGCGTGTTCTACCGTCTTTACAATGGGGAGTGTTCAGACGAACTGCATAATCTTATACCTGCCGCTGAATTTCATCACCGCACGACACGCCATAAGTTGAAATTCCATGCTCATCACCTGGATGGCTGGCGCTCAACAACCGTGCGTTTTCGCGCCAATTTCTTCCACGTACAGCCAAGATATGGAATGATCTTCCTGCGGCGGTGTTCCCAAAGGGATATGACATCGGGGCCTTCAGCCTTCAAGAAGAGAGCGTATTCCCATCTAAAAGGCAAGCAACGCATCGGTGACACCTCTGGTGTTGCAGTTGTCCATGGGCGGAGGTGATCACTCTCCATCAGGTGACCTTCTAGCTCGTTTGCTCCCTATTACATAAAAAAAAAATACATATCTATTATATAAAGTCGGGTTTTCCTTCCTGACGCTATAACTCCAGAACGCACGAACCGATTTCCACGGTTTTGCATTCGTTGGAAAGGTCTCGGGCTCCGTGAGGTTTATAGCAAAGAAAATCTATTATATAAAAATAAGTCGGGTTTTCCTTCCTGACGCTATAACTCCAGAACGCACGAACCGATTTCCACGGTTTTGCATTCGTTGGAAAGGTCTCGGGCTCCGTGAGGTTTATAGCAAAGAAAATCTATTATATAGAAATAAGTCGGGGTTTCCTTCCTGACGCTATAACTCCAGAACGCACAAACCGATTTCCACGGTTTTGCATTCGTTGGAAAGGTCTCGGGCTCCGTGAGGTTTATAGCAAAGAAAATCTATTAAATAGAAATAAGTCGGGGTTTCCTTCCTGACGCTATAACTCCAGAACGCACAAACCGATTTCCACGGTTTTGCATTCGTTGGAAAGGTCTCGGGCTCCGTGAGGTTTATAGCAAAGAAAATCTATTATATAAAAATAAGTCGGGTTTTCCTTCCTGACGCTATAACTCCAGAATGCACGAACCGATTTCCACGGTTTTGCATTCGTTGGAAAGGTCTTGGGCTCCGTGAGGTTTATAGCAAAGAAAATTCAGGAAAAATTTCAACAGAAAAGCGGGAAAGAAAAATGAAGTTCACGCGGGCGAAGCCGCGGGCGGAAAGCTAGTACCAAATAAAATACATACTCACATGGTAGATTATTATGTTTCAGTCGGCGGCAAAAGTTCATGTGTAGCAAAGTCCTTTGAAAACACGCAGAAGCTTACACAATTAGCACCAGTCTTTTTTGCCAAAAGTTATGAACAAATTGAAACCGAAAATAGGCCATAGGCTGTGTGGGCACTTAAACATTTATTGTGCCACCCTTGCCACATATCAACACTTTATTTACAAACCAATTAGAAAAACTTATTTGCGAATAAATATTTGTTTACATAAATTTACATATTTAAATCTCATTTATTAATTAAACTTACACAACTAATATATACAACATTATCATAATATTAATTATTTACATCTTATTTAAACACGTCATTTGTGACGGTCGAACGTATTGGTAATTGTAAAGCGGTGCCGTGCAAACGCGCACTAACTTTTAAAAATCATACGCAGGGTACCTATACATTTTCGCACAGCGCATCGGCGCCAAGCAGTCTGAGATTCACAGGCAACTCAGCGATCATTGTTCCTTACCTATCGTGAGTAGTTAAATAGTTAAAGGTTGTGAAAATATTATTGTGCTACATTACTTAAAGTGAAACGCCTTCTGGCTAAAAACTACAACTAAGTGAGTTTACTGACTGGAAATATTGTACAAGGTGGGATTGAAAATACAGGCAAGTCCATAGTGAATTGACTATATTTATTAGTCTACCTATCATCTCGACCCCCACACTGGTGACCCCTCATACCGAAGACGCTAATACAGAGTTAGCAAGCATAACAGCACAATGAGTAAAGTAAAGTAAGTAAAGTAAAAAATCATTTATTCATTTAAGCTTGTATAAAGCACTTATGACATGTCAAAAAAAGTATACAGAAATAATAATAATAAACGTAAATAAAATAGTACAATATTAGTACACATCGTGAATATACATAATGTGAATCTACCACCGGTTCGGACGTTGCTTCTTATCGAGAAGACTCCGGCAAGAAACTCGATAGTTACTCTTTTCAACTTTGTTTGTTTTACAAAAAATAAATTCAGAGTACAGTCAATGCGAGTAGAAAAAAGAACACAATATTGAGCAGAGGAGCAGATTATTCCTACTATGACCACAAACTTTTGTCGTTCAAGTAATCCTCTACATTATAATAACCTTGTTTCATTAACTTTGCTTTAATTGCAGACTTAAACTTGTGAAGAGGTAGATCAACAAGACTTTGAGGTATTTTGTTAAAGTATTTTACAGATTGACCCACAAATGAGTTTCCCACCTTGTGTAGCCTAAGACTGGGAGTTTTCAATTTGTTTTTATTTCTGGTATTATGTTTATGAGTGTCACTGTTTTTTTTGAACAGATGCAAGTTTTTGCGCACATACATCATGTTATCTAAAATATACTGAGCATGCACAGTTAAAATATCGATCTTCTTAAATACTTCCCTAAGCGAGTCGCGTGGTCTAAGTTTGTAAATGGAGCGGATGGCTCTTTTTTGAAGTACAAAAATGGTGTTCAAGTCTGCAGCTGAACCCCACAACAGTAGACCATACGACATAACACTATGAAAGTAGCTAAAATATACTAGTCTTGCTGTTTCAATATCAGTCAAGAGTCGTATTTTTCTAACAGCACAAGCAGCGGAACTGAGTCTCCCTGCCAGGGCCGTTATATGCGGACCCCATTGCAACTTAGAATCTAAAGTTATTCCTAAAAATACAGTAGAATTTGTTAATTCTAATGGCTCGTCATTCATAGTTACAATAGTATCAACCTGTCTCACATTGGGCATAGAGAATTTGATGCACTTTGTTTTTTTTGCATTAAGTAATAAATTATTACTAGTGAACCAACATAGTACTTTTGAGAGAGTATTATTTACATCGTCAAATGCTTGCTTACCTCTGTCGACTTTAAAAATCAACGAGGTATCGTCAGCAAATAATACTATCTCACAAATATCTTTGACATAGGTAGGAAGATCATTTATATAAATAAGAAAAAGCAAAGGTCCTAATATAGATCCCTGGGGCACTCCCATACGTATGGTGGCACCGGAAGATGCAGTTCCGTTGATACTAACTTTTTGAGTTCTATCTGTAAGATAAGATTGTATTAATTGAGATGAGATACCTGAAACACCGTAATGTCTTAGCTTAATCAGTAATATTTCATAATCCACGCAATCAAATGCTTTTGAAAGGTCACAAAATATTCCTACTGCATCTTGCTTGTTTTCCCAAGCATCAAATATGTGTTTGATAAGTGCTACACCTGCATCAGTTGTGCTCTTGTGTTTAGTAAAACCAAATTGTTTCTCATGTAGTAAGTTATTTAAATCAAAGTGTGAAAGCAGCTGGTTCAATATAATTTTTTCAAAGATTTTACTGAGAGCTGGTAGTATAGAAATGGGTCTATAATTAGATGGGTCACTTTTGCTACCAGATTTAAAAAGCGGGATGACCTTACTAAATTTCATCAAGTTGGGAAACTGACCTTGGTCTATGCAATTATTAAAAAGTTTAGCTAAGTGGGGTGATATCGTATTAATGATTGATTTGAGTAGATTAATCGAAATACCCCACAAATCTTCTGTATTTTTCATATTAAGTTCCTTAAATACCTTGAGGATGTCATGAGAATCAACATGATCAAAGCAGAACTGATTTGTGCACCCATCAACACTAGATGTTAGCAGGGACTCAGCTATATGTGGACTAGAATTTAACGTGCTTGTAGTTACAATAGGTATATTAGAAAAAAAAGTTTCAAATGTATTTGCTATTTCAATCTCAGACTCAATAACATTATTTTGAATTTTGAGAGAGAATGAGTGATCGCGAGGTTTAGATTTACAGGTTTCTTTATTAATTATGTTCCAAGTGGCTTTGATTTTATTTTTAGCCAGTTTTATTTTGTCTCTCAAAAAAATGGACTTTGCAATATGACATGATTTCTTGAATGTTTTTGAATATAATTTAACATGCTCAACTAGTTTTTGACAGTTTGAGTTAGCTTTTAATCCATATAATTCGTATAATTTATTTCTACTTTTATGGATGCCTGGAGTGGCCCAATCACTAAATTTAAACTTAAAATTATCAACAGTTACTTTCTTCTTAGGAAAAATATGGTTATGTTCATGCAATATTATCTCAAAGAGATGCCTATACTGATCATCTATGTTATGATGACCTTGGGGCAGTAGGTTAGAAATATTTTTATTTATATTCGTTTGAAACTTTTTTACTCGACTCTTGGTAACTGGTCTATAACTAATATCCACTGATTGAGAGACATGACGGTGCTCAAATTTGGTCAATAGACCACAGTGATCTGATTTCAAACAGTTTATAATTGATTTCTCAATAGAGATATTTTCACAAAAAATATTGTCTAAGCAGGTGGCTGTTAACTCGGTGATCCTGGTTGGTTGATCAAAAAGATTAAGTAAATCAAATGATTTAAAAAGATTTAAAAATCTTACAGAGGTCTGAGAAGAATCTAAAATGTTAACATTAAAATCCCCACATACAACCACCTTCTTGTTTGATTTACAAACCTTTTTCAGTACTTCTTCCATGGTCTCTTCGAACTGACAATAATCAGCAGAAGGGGGTCTATACACACACACAATAATAATCTGCTCTAACTCTGCGCATGCAAGTTCAATAGTTCGCTCAATTGAGAGTGCTACTATGTCTTTACGCTCTCTAGATTTAAACTTATTGTGAATTAATATCAGTGACCCACCGCGAATAGAGGAACTTCTCAAGAACGAACTAATGATACTATAATTATCAATGCTAATCATGCATTCATTTTTTTTCAGCCAGTGTTCAGTTAAACATAAGACATGTATATCCATACAGTCTAAAAATAAACCTACTTCTAATTCTTTGCCAGAGAAGCCTTGCATGTTTTGATGCACAAAGTTTATAAAATTATTTTGGGGCTTCTCTTTTGTCAACAGTGATAGTGATTCAGCAAAAACGGCATCATCACACCATACCGACGGTTCACGTCGACGACATCGGAAAGTGCGCGTTTCCACTGCACCATCCGATATTTGCCGTGTCGGTGTACGCGTTCCACCGTTCTGGCCGGAAGAACCAGAAATATGGTTTGCGCAAATTGAAGGTCAATTTGCCATATCTGGTATCACGAATGACGCAACAAAATTCAATTACGTCATCGGGCACCAGGATCCTCAGTTTTCTTAGGAGGTGAAAGACGTTATAGTGGCCCCACCGGAGAGCGATAAATATGAGAAACTGAAGAGTGAGCTCATCAAACGCCTGACAGCCTCCATAGAAAAGAAGGTTCATCAGCTACTCATGCACGAGGAGTTGGGTGCCAGGTAACCTTCCCAGTTTCTGAGGCATCTGCAGAGTTTGGCTGGTTCAGGAGTGCCAGAAGATTTTATCCGTACCATTTGGAGCAGCCGATTACCCAGCAACATCCAAACACTGATTGCTTCGCAACCTTCCAGCACTCTCGAGGCTTTGGCCGATTTAGCAGATCGTGTCCAGGACATAGTTGCACCGGTACGTCATGTCGCAGCAGCATCCACCTCTTTCCAACCACCGATGGGTACAATGGAGACCATGGCGTTGGAGATCGCTGAACTGAAGCAAGCGGTAAAGAACTTGACAGTTCAGCTTAACCGCCAACCTAGGCCACAGCATCGTTCCAGTTCCAGAGGAAGACACAGCAGCCGTTCTTCAACCCGATCCAACTCGAATTACCGCATGTTTCATGTTTGCTCGTATCACCACAAGTTTGGATCGAAGGCTAGCAACTGCGTTAAGCCTTGCGACTACGGGAAGGCGGAAAACGGTCAAGGCAGTCGGTGATGGCGACTAACGATTGCCTTCCTTCAACTGGTCGCCTCTTCGTCACAGACCGCAGTTCGAAAACCCAATTCTTGGTAAACACCGGGAGTGACCTTTGCGTTTACCCTCGAACTGCACTTCATGAACGACGAGCGAAGACCACCTACCAATTGACAGCGGCTAACGGGACTATAATAAACACATATGGTTACTTGCAACTAGATCTGGATTTAGGACTTAGACGTAGCTTTCCTTGGAATTTTGTAGTTGCCGATGTAACCAAAGCTATTATTGGTGTAGATTTTCTCAGGCACTATTGTTTAATTGTAGACATACGCAACAGTAGTTTAATTGACAGTACCACATCATTGTCTGCTGTAGCTAGTGTAGATAATGCTTTGAATTCTGTGTTGTCTGTGAAAGTCTTGACTGGAGACTCGCGTTATCACGCCATTTTAAAAGAACATCCCGAGATTACACGTCCGGCTGGCACTCCACGCATTACACAACACAACACAGTACACCATATCCGCACCATTCCAGGCCCTCCTGTCTCTTGTTCTCCTCGCAGGTTAGCTCCGGATAAACTCAAGATCGCTCGGAGTGAGTTTCAGCAGGTGTTGAGTAATGGTACTGCACGCCCCTCAGAAAGTCCTTGGGCATCCGCCTTACATCTAGCGCCCAAAAAAGACAACGGATGGAGACCCTGTGGCGATTATCGAGCGTTGAACGCACGCACCATACCAGACAGGTACCCAATCCGTCATATTCATGACTTCGCGCATAGCATCGCTGGGTGCAAAGTCTTCTCAACCATAGACCTGGTGAAGGCGTATAACCAGATCCCAGTCTTCGAGGAGGATATTCAGAAGACGGCCATCACCATACCCTTTGGTTTGTTCGAATTTCCTTTCATGACCTTCGGACTAAGGAACGCAGGTCAAACATTCCAAAGGTTTGTGGATGAGATGACTAGAGGCCTGAGTTTCTGTTACTCCTACCTCGACGATTTTCTGGTCTACTCCCAGGATCCAGTTCAGCATGAAGACCACCTTCGCCAGCTGTTTGACCGGATGAAGCAGTATGGTATCCTGATAAACACTTCAAAGTGTGTGTTTGGAGCATCTGAAGTGTCTTTTCTGGGGTATCATATCTCAGCAGAAGGCACTAAACCTCAGGAAGCCAAGATCCAGGCAATCAGGGAGTTTCCAGCCCCTAAAACAGTGAGAGAACTTCGGCGATTTCTGGGTATGTTGAATTTTTATCGGCGATTCATACCCAATGCCGCACAAAACCAAGCTCCACTTAGCAACCTTCTGACTGGATCGGTCAGGGCCTCGCATCCAGTGGATATCTCTGGTCCGGCTCTGACAGCATTTGAGCAGTGCAAGCAGGATCTCTGTAATGCTATTGTTGTCACATCCGGATTGCGAGGCACAACTGGCAATTGTTACAGATGCTTCTGATTTGGCCTTAGGGGCAGTTTTACAGCAGTTCAAAGACGACGTCTGGCAACCATTAGCCTTTTTCTCACGCAAGTTGAGCCCTTCTCAGCGAAAGTACTCACCCTATGACCGCGAACTCCTCGCTATTTACGAAAGTATTAAGTACTTTCGCCACATGCTCGAAGCGCGACACTTTATAGTGTTTACCGATCACAAACCGCTTAGTTTTGCTTTCAGTGATCGTAAAAGCAACTGCTCGCCTCGTCAATTTCGCCACCTCGATTTTATATCGCAATTCACCACCGATATCAGGCATATAACTGGTAAGGACAATGTGGTTGCTGATACATTATCGCGAATCGAGGAGGTGCAGCAAGCAGTTGACTTCGAGGTACTGGCTAAGTCGCAATCTTCAGACACCGAACTTTCGAAGACGATTAATGAGGAAACTTCACTTCAGCTCAAAAAGATTGCTCTGGTTGGCAAGAGGTTTGAAGTATACTGCGACGTGAGTACTTCGACACCGAGGCCATTCGTGACCAAACCATTGCGTAAGCAAGTCTTTGACTCATTGCACGGTCTTATTCACCCTGGCGCTAACGCAACCGCTAAATTAGTAGCAGAGAGGTACGTTTGGCCAGGTGTTCGCAAAGACTGCCGTGAGTGGACACGCTGCTGTCTAGCCTGCCAACGTGCAAAAGTAAACCGCCATGTATCAGCGCCCCTAGGTACTTACAGCATGCCGCGCGCTAGGTTTACTCAGGTGCATATTGACCTCATTGGACCTTTACCTCCGTCGCAGGGCTATCGGTACTGTCTCACAGCAGTAGACCGCTTCACACGTTGGCCTGAAGTAGTGCCAATAGCGGACATGACAGCAGAAACAGTTGGCAACGCACTACTCTCATGCTGGATCGCACGTTTTGGTTGCCCAACTGACATAGTGACTGACCGTGGACGTCAATTTGAATCCAACCTATTCAAGTATTTATCAAGAATAGCTGGGTTCAAACATCGCAGAACCACGGCTTACCACCCGGCGTGCAATAGCTTGGTTGAGAGGTTCCACCGTCAACTTAAAGCCGCTATAGTGTGCCACGCTGACAGCAATTGGAGTGAAACTTTGCCTCTGATATTGCTTGGGATCCGTTCATCATTCAAAAAGGACATAAATGCCTCATCTGCTGAACTGCTTTACGGCGAGCCATTGCGTTTACCCGGAGAATTTTTCCAATGTGATGTGGATACTACCACGGATATCACAGATTTCACGGCGCGAATTCGTTCATTTGCGGAGAAACTGCGATCATCTCCCGCTTCACGCCATTCCAAAAATAAAATATTCATTTATATATTCCACCCACGTATTTCTCAGGGAAGACGCGCTGAGAGGAGCCTTGAGTCCCACATATTCTGGCCCCTACGAAGTAGTTGAGCGGGGGGATAAAGTGTTCAAATTAATGATCAAAGGTAAAATTAATACAGTGTCTATAGATCGCCTTAAACCGGCATACATATTTATTGAGCCTAATACCCATGATCATGTTAGTGTGGAGAAGGTGCCTGAACGAAAAGAGACCCAAAACAAAACAACTCGTTCAGGTAGACATGTCAGATTCCCCGATTATTATCGCCCTTAGTGACGGTCTCTGGAGGGGAGTGATGTGGGCACTTTAACATTTATTGTGCCACCCTTGCCACATATCAACACTTTATTTACAAACCAATTAGAAAAACTTATTTACGAATAAATATTTGTTTACATAAATTTACATATTTAAATCTCATTTATTAATTAAACTTACACAACTAATATATACAACATTATCATAATATTAATTATTTACATCTTATTTAAACACGTCATTTGTGACGGTCGAACGTATTGGTAATTGTAAAGCGGTGCCGTGCAAACGCGCACTAACTTTTAAAAATCATACGCAGGGTACCTATACATTTTCGCACAGCGCATCGGCGCCAAGCAGTCTGAGATTCACAGGCAACTCAGCGATCATTGTTCCTTACCTATCGTGCGTAGTTAAATAGTTAAAGGTTGTGAAAATATTATTGTGCTACATTACTTAAAGTGAAACGCCTTCTGGCTAAAAACTACAATTCCTAAGTGAGTTTACTGACTGGAAATATTGTACAAGGTGGGATTGAAAATACAGGCAAGTCCATAGTGAATTGACTATATTTATTAGTCTACCTATCATCTCGACCCCCACAGGCTGTATTTGTTTTCGTATCCGGTAGCAATGAAATCACGACTCTCAATGCGACTCGCATCACGAATGTAAAAATTCAACAATCATCTTCTGCCTTCGTTGTAAATAGATAAATAAATATAATACCTTCATTAAATATATGCACCAGACAACGCACCACTTGTCATGCCCTCGAAGTAAAGATAAATATCCCTGCGGTACCAGACAAGGAATGAAGCCACGGGCGTCTCCCAGCACACCCAAAACCAAACTAATTTAAAAAAAAGATCCTGAATTGACTGACTTGACCGAGAATCGAACTCGGGCACTAAACCGTAACTGAACGACTGCGCAAAACGAGTCGTCTTAATGCTTTTAATTTGTTAAAAATATGAACTCTACTATGAGATGACATCTCCAGTGCTTGCACGTGAAAACGGTCACCTTTTACTACTGGAAGTAATAATTAATTACGTTCACGTTAACCCAGTCGGTCGCTTCTGTTAACTCTAGCTGAAGCAGAGCAGATTGTAGTTAGTTTCATTAAACATGTCCTCAGGGGTCTTATTACAATCTCTTATTCCTGAACTTTCATTGCTTTTACCAGAGAAGTAATAGTACTCCGTCTTTAACCAAGTATTGCATTTCTATTTTATATAATGGTGGCTCATGGACACTATATTCCGCTTCATATCTTGGTGAATTTGGTAAAAAAGGTCAAAACATGATTATTGTTATTGTGTTTCTTGCCGTCATGGATAAAAGTTTTGCTTTTTAGCGCTGAAGGCCGTGGGTTTAGTCTAGCCAGGACAAACATTATTTTTTTGTTTGTTCTGTGTATTTTGATCTGACTAAAATTCGTAGTATACATTATGCTCAGTTTGAGCCAGATAATCAGTGTGTAAGTTTTCGCTAATATCACCTACCTTACGTGGAAAAGCTTACTCTTATTATATTTGGTGCGTTTCCAGTAGATTTTACATATTTTATGAGCCAGCGTATAACCGGTGAAGACATGCCCCAAGTAATAAAAATGAGGTGGCGTTTTGAATAAAAAAAATGTGGTAGGCCATGCCTTCAGCACAAATGAAATAAGTTCTAAAATGTTGTCTTTTTTTTCAGCTTGAAAGGAGACAAGGGTGTGAAGGTGTTCAACTGTTGTTCTGGGTTACAAAACCCCATCGAATCAGGAGCTTTTATGTCTATTTGTTTAGAACAAAACAGGAAAACTTGTGGAAGTGAGTATCAATTCAAGACATATGCACCAGAGCTAGAGCGTAGCCGTCTAAAGACTTGCGCCAGAGTTAGAGCGTAGCCGTCTAAGCTGAACTCTACCCTGATTTGCTTTAAACCCGCCTACCACATGAGTAAATAAACGGAACAGTACGCCTACCACAAGTTTAAATTACATTATCGTTCGCGTAAAAAACATATTTATTTATTAATTTATTTTTCATACCAAAACACTACATAACACAACAGATGAAATTATAAAAATAAAAACTTAAAACAAGACCATGCAGTGCTGCAGTAGAAAAAATGTCTCCATCTCAGCATGTGTTACGACATGGTGGCCGAGCCGTAACGCTGATTTTCATACGGAGGCTTACGAAGGACCCCTCCTTCGTAAAAGCTGTCAAGAAAAATTTGCTTTAAAAGATCCACGTGTAGTTACAGTTTTTTTTTGCTTCGATCTAGACTCTAGAATTCAATACATGGAATATAGGATTAGAATTAAATAAATATATAAAAAATAGATATCACGCTTGTAAAAGATACATTAAATCATACATTATTTATTACACACTACATAGATACCGCAACCTTAGATCTGCAATTTTTGCATAGCCAGCAGGTGCCGACCAAACTTACATTTAAAAGTAAACCTAGTTTTGGCTTGCCTAACCGGCGGTGGAAGATACTTCCAACATTTGGTTGCCAGATATCGGTAACTGACTCGGAAAGCAGCAGTTCTATGTTGAGGGCTTTTTAGCTCCCATGATGCACCTCGAGTGTTGTATTGAGAGCCTGAGTGTGCCCAAACTAATTTGTATTTTAGGTACTTAGGTGCAGCATTATCGATTACGTCGTATAAAAGACCTGCAAAATGCAATCTACTACGAGCCTCCATTTTCAATAAATTAGCGTTGTTGAGAAAAGGGGTAATGTGGCTTCTGTAAGGCACAGCGAAGCAGAATCTCGCACAAGCATTCTGTACACGATGTAATAACTTTCTTGTACGCTCCAACAGACACGGCCCAAACACGGGGAGACAGTAGTTCAGCTTTGATAGACATAACCTCGTCGTTTCCCCGGGCGACCAGGTATCCATAAGGATTACCCCACGATAATAAAAAAGGGCTCATGCACGCACGCGTAAATTTTGTCAGTCGCAGCCACTTGTATGAAGCTTTGTATCTATATGACTACCATGAGTTTCCGTCACGTAAACTACGATAGTTGACTTCATAAATTTGTAAGCCATTTTGGTTCCATTTTTAATCACTAGGGACGATATTCTAACGATATAAAGCGATTTTCGCGGACGCCAGCGGCTGTCATTGTTGTAAACTCATGGTAGACATCCTGTAAAGTACTTTGTCATAATTATTATACTATACCATGAAAAAGACCTATTTTTCAATGCTTTCTTTTCTTTTTATTCCAGAAACTTCAATGACTAATAGGATATTTTGGGTTTCACGTAGTTACATCAGCAATTTCTTGTTAATACTTTTTCTTCAAACAATCCCAGCTATTCTAATAGATGCTGTACTATGGTTACTCGGACGAGAAAAAAGGTAGGTATTTTCTGTTTACATACATCTTTTTATCTTTTTGTAATTTTGCATTCAAAAACTCAAAACCTACGTTCATTTGCATTGCATTGGAATGAGCAACAATGTTAATAATGGTTATAACAATATTATATCAATGTTTTGTGGCCATGCTGCATCTTTAATATCTATTTAATTAAATAAAGTAATACTGGTGAACATTAGCTTGGTCAGTGTAGTTCACGAGACTCGAACCTCGGGGCCTTCTCTGTTACAAATTTCAAAGGTTTCGAAAGACTTTAGAATGGTAAATATTACACAAAACGTAGTATGATAAGAATTGGTTTCATTTATTTTGTACAGTAAAATATGGTTCTCAGGATACCAATAAATCCACATCAATCTCGAACAAAATATAATAAATAATTATGTTTTTTTAACGACTGTAAATTCACGTAACTATGTGTTCGCCGAACGGGAGTAGGCCCTCTGAAACCTTTTTTACGATGAACGATTGATTTTTGTAGGAAGCAAAATATTTTTGTCGGATCTCAAAAGGTGCCTGTATCATTGATGTAGTACTAGCAGCGCTGGCTTTGAGCTTAAAATACAGTATACAACTTAGAATAATAACGCTATAGAAACCTAGTTAATGAACACTGCAAACGACCGCTTTGCAGTGTTCATTACAAGCTCTGCAACGTTCAATGTCAAAGCGCGCCGCACGTAAGCAAACAATAGTCATGCATGTGTGGATCAGATTAGTTCTTCATTTTTGACGGGGCGATTGTATGAAGACTATCTTCGATACGTTATTATTCTCAGATATACAATTTTTACCAATCTAAATTGCTTACCGCCTCCACATCCAAGTAAATACAGCTCGGGCCAGAATCGAGAGATCATCTCATTCATACCATCTCATAAAGCCAGTCAAGTTAATTTCCTAATCTGAGCGTAGCGAGCAATTTCGTCAGTAAATAATAATAATAATAACCCGCCAGGGGACCACCTTGTCGTGGTGGGGGGGCTTACGAGGAGGTGGTACTGAAATATGGTTGCTATCACCTAAACCAGACACGTTTATACGGCTGATCCTAAAATCTAAGCTTAAACACCAAGCTTCACCCTCTTCAAACCAACGGTCCTAAACCCATAATACTTAATATGGAGCCAGAAAGACATTGCAGATATAATTTACGGTCGCTGCCCGGGGGTCGCCGAGGCGCATCTGGAGCCGGGGCTGGATGCTCCAGTATACGAACCACCGGTGACGTGGCGCTGAGCAGGCGGGCCCACGTCAACAAAAATGTTACAGCCGGTCATCGGGAGCTGAGCAGGCGGGCTCACGATGTAGAAGTTACAGCCGAACTGAGCGATGGTACGGAATCGCTGTTTTCCTCCATCCCTTCATCTCGAGCCTCGTTTATGTCAAGACCAACACCAACCTTAAGCGGAAAAAATGGACATCTGATATGAATGAGTTCATATTACGCACGTATCTACATCTAACTGCACTTAGCACCGACACTAAAAACTATTTAGAAGCATTACATCTTAAATTTATAGAAAAACTTCCAACAATGGAAGTTAGTCGATAGAGAGTAGGAGACCAGAGAAGAGCCATAGAAAGAAAGAAAATGCTGCCCCAAACACTAATAGACCAAGTTTACTGCGAAGTTAAACAAAAATTCGAAAAGTTGCACACTAATATACAGACACGCACACAATCATCTTTAGATCAAATTTATGACATACAAGCTCACACGCAAACACAGAACAACCTTGCAAAACAGCCCAGAGCACACAGTCGCGAATGAGGTGGAGTAATGAACAAAATGAAGCAATCATGCGGATATACTTTCACACTACACACTTAAAAACAAACAGAACAGCTTACCGTAAATCTTTACACCAACAGTTCGTTACTAAATTTCCTGAACTAGCACATTTAAGTGAACAAAGGATTGCCGATCAAAGAAGAATTATTATAATCAGCAAATATATTACGAATGAAAGACTCAGCGAAATAAAAAAGGAAGTGGCCTTGGAACTAAATCTGGAATTTGCAAATAGATGAGGATGAATATTAACACAATACCAATAAAACACAAGAGACAGATTGTGACCCTAATTTTATTTATAACATAGACACCGACACACTTTTACTGCCATTGCAACCACCACAATTCAACCACAATCAAGAAATTGAGGATCTGTTTACACAAGCATTTACTTATTTTAAAGAAACAGACCCCATCAATAGGCCATACGTTCCTAAACAGAAACCTTCTAAAATATTTGTTACTATTATTACTTACATAAACAGCGTGATACTTCCAAAGAACGTAGATCAAAGCACCGATTTCCACACCCTGCAAGTTGCTATTTATTGTGCTGCCTGGACCGCCGCTAAACTGAACGGAGCTAGAATTTCTATGACACCACAAGAATTTCCAAATGTAAGACGAAAAACAGATCGAAAACCAAGTTGGCAAAGAAGGTTAGAAAGGAACGATTGCGATTTGCGAATTAAAATAGGTAGAGTTATTCAATTCACTAATGGCAACAGGAGCAGAAAACTTGTCAAACATGTTAATAAAATTAGAGAACATTACCAGATACATTCAACCCACGAAGGCACCAATACACAACTTTCCCAATTTCTAGATACACTGAAACAAAAACTCGCAGTAAGTTCTAGTCGTCTAAGTAGATATAAGGCTTGCACTCTTCGTAAACAACAAAACATACAGTTCGTGAACAACGAAAAACGATTTTACCGTGATATTAAAACATCATGTAGCAACAGACAGGAAAATACCAACAATAACCTGAGGCACAAAAGGCCAGACCCTCAAATATTGCATGGTTTCTGGGCCAACATTTGGGAGAACTCTACCCAGCACAATGATCAAGCGCTTTGGATCAAATCAGAAATAGAAAATGCGTCTGGAATGCAGCGCATGGAGTTTGAATGTATCCCCATAGAAGTCTTCCATAAAGTTATCCATAATTTATACGACTGGAAAGCTCCAGGATCCGATCACATCCACAATTATTGGTACAAAAAGCTCACTACAATTCACCCATACTTACATAATCATATTAACAATTTTATTTTACACCAGGAAACAATTCCATCTTAATTCACATCAGGAACTACATTTATGCTACCAAAAGACAACACTGATTTGAAGAACCCAGCGAAATACAGACCTATTACTTGCTTGCAGACTATATATAAAATAACCACCAGCTGCATCTCAGAACTAATACATAAACACTTACAAAAATAATATTTTCGCCGAACAACAAAAAGGTTGTAAAAAATTAAGCCAAGGTTGCAAAGAACAACCTACAATAGATTCTGTTATTTTAAAAGAAGTTCATAAAACCAAATCCGAATTATAATCAATGTACATTGATTATCAAAAAGCCTATGATTCTGTGCCACATACCTGGTTGCTACAAGTCCTAGATGTTTATAAAATCAACCCAAGAATAGTCAAATTTTTACATAAAATAATGGCCAACTGGGCAACTCGTCTGAGACTAACTTCACCCAATGAATCAATAGAGACCGATGAAATACAGATACAACGTGGGATCTTTCAGGGTGATGCTTTAAGCCCGCTATGGTTCTGCCTTGCACTTAATCCGTTATCCAATCTTCTAAACAACATCGGAAAAGGTTGCCAACTTAAAATCACTGATAATGGTTCTGACGGTAACACAAGGAAAACTCTTATTAATCATTTATTATATATTGACGACAATAAATTGTATGCATGTAGCGAAAGTGACCTCAACCAATTAGCAAACTTAACTGAAAGCTTTCCAACGATATAAAAATGCAATTTGGTATAGATAAGTGCAAGATCAACTACATTTAAGCAAGGCAAAATTGTAGGCATAATTATACAACAGAGTCTGGGGAGACAATTGACCCCCTTGATGAGAAGACACCATACAAATATTTGGGATACAAGCAATCTACACTTATCCATCACAAAGAAATTAAAAACAGCCTTAAACAACAGTTCAAACAAAGATTAAACTCAGTTCTCAGAACTCAATTAAATTCACGCAACACTATAAAAGCCATAAACAGTTATGCAATACCCATCTTAACCTACTCCTTCGGTATCATCACTTGGAACCAATCAGATCTGAAATCACTTCAGCGCATAATTAATACCACTATGACAAAATTCCGAAAGCACCATCCTAGATCCTGCGTACAAAGATTAACACTGTCTAGAAAGGAAGAAGGCAGAGGGCTCATTGATGTAAAGAACCTACATAATAAGCAGATAACCACACTTAGGCAGTATTTTCATAAAAAAGCAGAGTCATCCAACATTCATAAAGCTATTATAGAATCCGATGTCAAATTTTCTCCACTTAACTTACACGATTATAACACACAAACCAATGAAATATTAGTAGATGAAAAAACTAAAATTGCGGAATGGAGCGCGAAATCTTTACACGGGAGACACCGTCATGATTTGAGCCAACTTAACGTCGAAAAAGCAGCGTCGAACGCATGGCTAAATCGTGGTGAGCTCTTCCCGGAGACTGAGGGCTTCATAATGGCGATTCAGGACCAGATCATTGAGACAGGCAATCACCAAAAATACATTATTAAAAATAGAACAAATGACTTCTGCAGAAAATGCAATAGTTCCTCGGAAACTATCCAGCACATAACGGGCGCCTGCAGAGCAATAGTACAGACAGATTATAAGCACAGACACGACCAGGTAGCCAACATAATACACCAAAAACTTGCCATTAAATGCCAACTTCTCACAAAAACAACCCTGAACCAGTCCTAGAAAACAACACTCACAAAATGTATTATGACATAGCTATTCTTACAGACCGGACAATCCATTACAATAGACCTGACATTACTGTAGTGGATAAAGTAAAGAAAACAGCCTTTTTATTCGATATTGCTATTCCAAACACCCATAACCTACAGACCACAATAGCAGAGAAGTTGTCCAAGTATACTGAACTAAAAGATGAAATAGCCCATATCTGGAAACTCAACAACGTAACAATAGTGCCCGTCGTAGTTTCCACTACGGGTGTGATCCCAACACAAATCCTTACTTAAACTTAATAAGTACTCTTTCCTTGCCACCTTTTACTTACACTTTATTACAAAAAGCAGCCATTCTTAATACATGTAGGATTGTCAGAAAATTTCTGCAAATAGACGTAGAATCGCCCAACTCACAATCGCAAACGACTTCATCGACAAATCCAAACAACAACACAACAAGCCAAATGTCACAATAGTACATGAAAGTCACTTGGCCTAGGCCCGTGTATTTCATTATACCAGCATTTATTGAATAAATACTGAGCAAAATAAACAAAACGAAATAGTAATAATAATATCTGGGACAATTCACTCCAAGATCATCCGACCCCAAACTAAGCAGAGCTTGTAATATGGGCGTCAGAGACTTATAACATACTTATATATTTCTAAATACATACTTAAATAGATAATAACACCCAGACACACAACAAATATAAATGTTCGTCACACAAATATTTGTCATGGGTGGGGATCGAACCCACGACTTCCGGCGCTAAAGGCAGCGTCGCTGATAATAATATAATGTCTGACCTAGAGGATGCATTATTGAAAGTAACCGCTGACTGGCTGTAAATGAAAAAACATATTACGATATTGCTCGCTACGCTCAGTTTAGGAAATTAACTTGACTGGCTTTAAGAGATGGTAATAAGGTCGCGCAAAGTGTGTTTTCGGATTTTTCTGAGCGTAGTTTGAGTTCAACCAATCGCATTTGGCAACGTGGTGCTTAATTTATTTCAATGATAGAGGCCTTTGTTCAGCAGTGGGACAGATTATAAACTAATGCCCATCAGCGGCTTCGCCCGCGTAGACTGTTTTTTCCGTCAAAATATAGCCTGAATAAAAAATATAGCCTATACCACTTGCTGATAATGAAGCTACTTGCAAAAAATTATTATAATAGTATAGATTAGAATATATAGAACAGATTACTAACTTACTTGTTCTCATTTTTATATTTTTTCACGAACTGTATTATGGATTAATCCAATACCCAACAATTTTCTTGATCTCAATGACAGTTTATAGGCCATTTATTTTTCTTTACCTATAATAGAATGATGAAAACACAAAGGAAGCTAGCCAAGCTGTCGTCGGTATTAGAATACTTCACACAGCGTCAGTTCCTGTTCGTGGACCGCCACGTCCGCCAGCTCCGGCAGCGCCAGGCACCCGCTGACCAGCACCTGTTCCCAATAGACTTCACAACTCTGCACTGGGAGTCCTATTTGCGTGATTATGTTGTGGGAACTAAAATATACATGTCAAATGTAAGCAAGTAGGGATTTCTGTAAATCTGTCATAATAGTAGAAATTGATGTTGTTTCATGAATAAAGAATTCATGAAAATAAATCCCAACAAAAACATAAATGTGAAATGAGAGCCAAGTTCAATATTATGATATATGCCTTGGTTGTTGACTTGAACGACAAAAGAAGTGAGATCTAAATGGGTGCCAAGTTCAATGGTCAGTAGGATAATATATTGAAGCCTAATGTCTGAATTGGGTAGTTCTCATATACGAATTACTATTAGGTACCCATTAAAACAGTCATGAAAGAGCTCTAACTTCTACTGATGACTAATTCTCAGGAAACCAAAAAAAAGAACTTACAGCTTCAAAACTTGCGTAGGCTATAATAAGTTATTTGTATATGAAAACTAGCCAAGTCAGACCTGAACTTGACACCCATTTAGATCTCACTACTTTTATCGTTCAAGTCAACAACCAAGGCATCTATCATAATATTGAACTTGGCTCTCATTTCACATTTATGTTTTTGTTGGGATTTCTTTTTGTACAGAAACTGGTACTACCTTGGTAATTGTTCATAATAAATCGAATGGAATAAGCAGCATTGTAATAATTCAGTGGATGCTTTAAGGTAGGTATGTCACCCAGTAGGAAATAATTCTACTGTCTGACTCATTGTACAAAATACGTAATAAAAGTTTCCTACTTGAGACGATTACGTTACGTACCTACGTAATATAGAGTTTTCGATTGCCGACTAGTGTTGTTGCGATAGCGATAGTCTATCGATATTATCGTAACCTGGAAAATCGGTCATACTATCGATAGTCCTATCAAATCTATCGACCCGGGACGATACTATCGATTGATAAAAATAAGTAATAATATTGCTAAAGATCAATAGGAGCGATACTATTGATAGTATCAGTACAAACACTATCGATAGTTTCGAAAGTATCGATCGGATGCGTATCGATAGTATCAATACTATCGATAGTATCGATAAAATTGCAAATGATGTCGATATTTTCGATAGGTCTATCGAAAGTATGATTGATTTTCGAGGTCAACAATTGCTATCGCAAGTCGAAACTATCGCTATAGCAACATCAGTGCCCACTATTTATAAATTTGAATTTATGTATGATCAACTTTTAAGATTTCAGGGAGGGAAGTTATTAAGTAGAGAAAAATCTTAACACGGCCTATTAGAAACTTTTGACGACCGCAATTTACTAGCGACATTAATGATTAATTTTGTAAGTGTGTAATGCGATGCTTACGGCGCGTGGCCTCTTGCAGTTTTTGTTAAGATATTAATCATCGTTTTATAACATAAGTGGTAATTCCACTCGTTATATATTTACGTGAAGACCTTAAAATCCACATAAAGACCAGCTGTCATCAATTTTGATTGTTGATTCTTACATTTACAGGAACTATTAGTAATAAGTGTTTATAAATAGAATCAATTCCTTGAAATATTATAATAAAATGATAAAAATTTACTTGTTTCTGATTTTTTCTTTTCTATTCACCCAATTACCTATCTGGGTGAAATCCAAATTAAATTCATGAATTGCAGCCATGACTTGATTCAAATGATAGAGGCCTGTGCCCAGCAGTGAGACAGTTTATTGGCTATTTCCTTTACATACTATAATGTACAATAATAAATATTGTATAATAATCACCCACGCCTACATGTAAACGATCTGCGTTCCCAAATGTACCTGTTACGGGGGGACCGTGCATTACTGAAACACGTTTGAGCATATGTTGAATATGGTTCATCATATAAATCTGAGCTCAACTTACTCTTAGAATATTAACATTTCTAAAACATTATTTGTTTAACCTAGTTGATAAAAAAAATCTAGTTTCGGACTTTTTCCTTTGTATTCACTCAACCACCTATCTGGATGCCAAATTCGAACTGTCTAGGTCATCTGGAACTGGGTAGTCTTTTTGATCTATAGGTCAGTCAGTCAGTCACAAAAATGATGATTTTTGGACGTTAGATCTAATCTAGTATATGTAAATAACCGTTTGAGTTGTATTTATGAAATTTGGAATACACATCTAACTCACGGGTCTCAATAATTTATTGATGAGCCAAATTTGACATATTTACATAAAATAATTTGTAGTTATGAGGGGGTCAAAAGTGTCTCCAAATGGTTCGTGTAAGATTACACACGGTGCTGCTCCCCAGTTCTGTTAGCTTGAACTTGACGTGGACACGCTACCGTGTGTCTAGATGCATTTCTAAACGCACAACTAAATATAGCATGCAATCTATAATCTGTGAGTGGCAGTAACCGTCAGAAAATATTGAATTTTGCCGTAATTGTTACAACTTTTGTTTCTTTTAGTCAATGGCCTTCAAGCCAACTAAAAATGTGCTTGACGTCATTCTAGAACAGTCTTTCCTTAGTTGCAATGTATTTCTACTTTTTCCACTCGTACATTTCAGGAAGAGACAGATGGCAGGATGTTACAGTCAAGCGTGTGCCATGTTTAACCTTTTCAATTTGTTTGTATTTGTAAGGTAAATCATTGATTTTAGCCATATTTTAACTATATTTGCCAAGATGTCGTTGGAATTGGAACCCAACGTGGTAGGTGGTAAACCTCCCGCCATTATTCAGGTTGCTTTTGTTTTTCATAGATGTTTTATCGATGTTGAGTAACTTTGTATGAACTCGGTGCGTAATTTTTTTTTTAAGCGGACGGAAATAATTTTATCATTGTTTTATAGCTCCCTAATAACAAAACATATCTGAGTGGTCAGAATTGTTCTAATGATATCTGAGTCGAGATAATTATGATTTCTTAAAGTAATTTTTTTTGCCTTACTTCCACTAAGACAATAGTTATGAAAGGTTACTTTATAGAGCTAATATCACCTAACCGCTGTTAAAAAGGATGGAAAAAAATAGGAGAGGAAGGTTTTTCACTTTAAGATGTACCTATTGGGTATATTTTTCTGATAAAAGTAAATCCAGCAAAACATCACGTTAGATATCCATTATGATAATATTGTTTACAAAGCTGGAGATGTTAAGTATTTGGCATTAGGAAGTGTAACACGAGCTATCACGAAAAACGACCATAACGTCAATGACATCAAAAAGACATTTTCTAATAGTAATTATATAAATAGGAGGTATTGATTCATAACCGTCGATTTTAGAAACATTACTACATTGACTCACCTGTTGGTTCAATGGCAGCGATCCTGCCTTTATCACCGGAGGTCGTGGGTTCGATCCCCACCCATGACAAACATTTATGTGACGAACATTTGTGTTTGTTGTGTGTCTGGGTGTTATTATGTATTTAGAAATATTCAAGTATGTTTAACAGTCACTGACACCCATAGCACAAGCTCTGCTTAGTTTGGAGCAGATGATCATGGTGTAATTTGTCCTGGATATTTATATTATTTATTACATGGTAAAAATACTTGAAAGCATTTTAACCCACAATGCAAGAACAATATTGGCCCAATATTGCACCTGGTTATTGAAAACTAGCCTTCTTGAATCCTAATTGCGACGCATGTTTGTAACTAGTATTAAGGATTATAAATAATACCGCAATTTACCTATTACTTGGTATGGATCAAGTTCAAATGAGTAGTTAGTTAAAAATACAATACCTAATATCTCAGCTCCTATATACTTTAGCTATATCTGCTCCACATAAAGTATGTGCCCCTCGATATGGTCTTTCATATGAGTAAGGTTTGGGGAATTGCCGCATAATTTCAAAAATAACGCCTACATTACCCATACACCTTTAACAATGAACACTAAAATGGTTCAGGCCAGATAAACTCCCGGTCTCGAGTTTGAATCTGGCCAGAAACCATCACAGGTTCGGAGCCAGAGTGCTCAACCCCCAAGCTCTCTCTCTCTCTCTCTCTACGAAGAATAATAAATGCATGCATTCATTTATTCCCTATGCAGATTCACATCCATTCATTCAACAGAACTCGCAATACAAGAATAAATAATGAATTATGAGGGCCCAAAACTGAAACCGCTACCGACCACAAACAACAACAGAAATAAAATCCTGATAGGCCCTGACTCCGATTTCCGAATGCATTTCATCTATAAAATGTATTTCCGTTACGCAACTTTTACAATGAAGCACTCCGATTTATTTTATATGCAGAGCATGCGTCAAAAAGAATTGAAAATTGGAACGATGAAAAATATGAACGTTTGACCCCAATAAATAAATAAATAAATAAATAAATGAACTGATTTTAATTTAACACACTAGCTGTCTTCGCAACTTAGTCCGAGTATATCCTATATCCTGATTCACCCCATTGGCAATGTTCGTCGAAATTGATTAATGATATCTAATAAATCAACTGACAGAAAAGATTGCCAGGTAGGATTACTAAGCTAGTTATTCTCTCAATAATTAACAAAAATATCCTAGGCAATCTTACGATAGAGGTTGCACACGTAATTGTAGACAAATTATTGGGAATAGCTACTTGCTATAGGCTAGGCTTCTACTCATCGTGCCAGCGGGTACCATCATTATATGTTTACCCACCGTAAAAGGAAAATAGTAGGACTAATTCAAAATGTAAAATCTACTAAAAAATCCTTATTTACACTTAACTATACCTTTATTTTGTACCAGAAAATAAAACAATGTATATTTGAGCACAAGCTACCCAACTTATAATGTACAACATTATGGTATACATCTGGAAACATTTAAATTGACGTAAATGTGGCTTAGTTTAAGAAGAAGAGAGATATTGTGCCAAATATATATTCCCAACTGGCTGTATCCCTTTGTAGCTGTCACGGGAACGTAAGCCGACGCTAAGCGATGTGCAAGAGCTGACCGCAGAGAACCGCGCAGTTTGGCGTCGAGATTAATTAAATTGTTATTAGATTGCTAATAGAACGACCACATGCAATTCATCCCAGTAATTCTGATTCATAACTTTAGGAATAATAGTATTCAGTATTCAGTGTTCATTTAAATACAATCATATTTATAGATTCAAATTAAATACTTGTTATCATTTGACGGTCGTAAAATTAGATTTCATTTGCAGCTGCCATATCAAGCTGTTTGTATCAGTACAAGTGCATTTTGTATGACCTATCTAAGATTGGTGATGCCAAATCTTTCGTATAGTGATAAATAAATGAAACAGACATACAGATTACGGAAGAAAGATTACCAGACAGATACGTGACGTGGCACAGAGTAAATAGGGTACGTGGCACTTCCGCCAAAACTGCAAATGTGTCCCTTTACTGGAATGCAACATTTCCGTCTTTTGTTTATGTCCATTTTTTAATATTTATTGTGCTGTGAAGTCATTAATAATCATCATCATCATCCGTGCGGTCTATCCCGGTTGTGAACCCACACCGGTGTGTGGGGTCCTCGGGTCCGCCTTTCTTATTTTTTTGGCCCACTTCGCGCGGTCTTGTGCATCCTCAGTGGTAAGTCTTTAATAATGATACATGTAACTTTTTCCTTGCCTTTATTTATTTTTTTCAACCCCTTGCAGTATCAATTTTATTATATTTTATTGTGTGCACACGATGTCGGACGACACCATCCCACACGGCCCTGTCAGAATACCAGCGCTGTTGCAGCTTCAAGCTGCAGCGGCACATGCTGAGACAGGGACCTAGTTGGCCCCACACTAAGGCTGATTTTTTATTTTCTTTCCTTGTTCATTTTAATAGTGTTTTTTTTCTATTTAGTTCGAATCATGTTTCTATTGTTTACTATGTCTGTTTGTGTGTATGTATGCAAATAAATAACCTTTTATATTACTTTACTTTGGGAGGAAATACCCAACCCAACCCAAACCTTAACTTTTATGTTTTGATTTTTGTCATCATGTGAATATTTTTTACACAATGTGTCATTGTGTAAAAACACGAGGAACAAGCAATACATGAATATAAAATGTGTAAACAATAATCACAAAATATTTATTTTACTATATACAAGTATGTATACTCGTACACAAACTTCTGAAGGACCCGAGGAAGTAAGTATTGAACGGTTTTTCCTATTTGCTTTATTCAATATTGACACATCATAATATTTAACAAGCATAATTATCACAACATACGAATGACGAACGCCGTTGACAGTCAGCATTTCATCGGTTCCTGTTTTCAGGGTCAAGATTGTGTTTCAGTTCAAAAGGAGCTGATGTAGCCCTTCTGCAAGGACGGATGCAGTGGTGTTCTTAGCCCTCCATCGGGGCAGAGCGGAACCGACATTCTAGGTATTTTTCTCAAGGCCCTGGCCGATTTTCCTACGCTTGCACCCCTTTAAATGCTTCGAAGGCGCTATTAGTAACAAACTGGCTCTGCCCTGGTTGCCCTTACTTGGATAAGATAAGATAAGAGAATTAATTTATTCGCACATGAAAAAGGGTTACATCGAAGATCTTAGAATAGTAATGTATGGCTTCTCCTCTTCAGCTATCTAAGTAACATGCAAATACTGTTATTGTGTCTAAACATTATTTGATTCGAGATTATTGATATTTTGACGACACGAATGGTGTAGTGTGCTGTAGCACGGTTTCTCGCCTCGATTTCCGTAGTGTCCCGGGTTCGATTCCCGGTCGCGTCAATTCAGGAAACGATCTTTTCTGAATTGACTCGGGTCTGGGTGTGCTGGGAGACGCCCCTAGCTTATTTCCTTGTGTGGTACCTCGTAACACAGGGATTTAATAATCCCTACTGCGAGACCATTACAAGAAGTGTGTTGTCTGGCGCATATTTATATATTTATTGTTAAAATGACAATATTCAAAATACGAGTATATTAAAAAAAGAAAAACTAAGACAATGCAGTCCGATAAAACATGTACATTGCAGCACAGTACGTCTGATCATATGGTAATGACAGTATTAAATTGATTGAATTCTATCAAATACCTAACTATGAATTGGACCACCAATGTCACAGTTAGCATTGTAACCATTTACTACCATTTACGCTAGTAAATTTAACACCAGTTTAGTATTTAATTTTATAGAGTTATTATCTGGACTAAGACTTTAAATTAAACTATATGCAACTAAGGTTTTACTAACGCCTGCTTTGATTTCAAGTAGGAAACCCTGCAAAAACAATAGCTACTTTTGTTATGACTGCTGTCTTCTGAGGATAATGTTGTAATGCAAATTACATGAGGTCAAAGCCGCAGGCGGAAGATATATGTTCAAGTAGCAATAAAAGCGTGTCACCTTGAAACATATTGACTATTGTCATACTACTTACTATAAATGATATGCGCGGTAGCATCTCTAAACGAATTTATACTTTTTCATGCTTGTTTGCTCTGTCGTCTTCCGCCTTATTAGAATCTCTTCATTTAAAATAGGAAAACCATTTTTTTTTAATGAGAAATGTGCTTTCACTAGATTTTACTTAAAATAATGTTTGATGGCCGGTTTCGGTTTATTCACAGAAGAAAAAAAAGAGTTCAACATTATACATCAAGCCATCCGCGCGTAAGTTTTTCTTGTTTTTACTAATTGGTGGTAAAAATACTTTTTTTTTTCTTCTTTGGCTTGGCACCTTGTTAAAAATACTTTACCTAGTTAGAACTCTTACGTCTTATGTTAAGCTTTTGACACTAGTATGTCAAAAGCTTAACTTATGACGTAAGAGTTTAACTAGAGCTGTCTGTGGTTGACTGTATGTATATTATTACGAGGAATGCGTTTAATTTTTAATATTTTTTTAACTAGGATTTGCCATATAAATTCAATGTGGTTTTACCACAGACGTCCGAGTGTTGTTATAAATATTTGCCAAAGACTGAGCCAGTATTTTTATTCGCCTCGTTAATTATTGTCGTTAACTAAATATTTGAACAGAATAAGAGGGAAATCCCATATTGACTTTGGAGAATTACTTATTGAGCACTTGCTCATTGGTTAGTCTGTAGACATATACATACATACATTGAATATTGTATTGTTTTTGTAAGTTGGTTTGTTCATAATAATATGAGGTTCAAAATAGTTATGTTTTTCCCGTGACGCTGTGTACACACGCGTTTACATAGGGGCCTTTGCATAGGCCCTTTACCTTATGCAGCTGACTCAAGACCCATTGCGCAATGGTTTTGTAAAAGTTGATGTAAACGCGTCTGTACAGGCAAAACTGCTCAAGTGAAACTCTATGGGCTTCGTACTGGTCGCAGGTGATATTTGAGTTTGGGTATAAACATTATTACGGCTAATATCTCTAGCTCAGCTAATATTGGAAATATTTTAGGCTCCAGCTACAGCGTTCAGCTAATGTTTGTGAGATTTGTAATCTCGAAGACTTGGTATAATTCATAGTTTAGTCAGTTAAAAAATATCGTCCTGTCCTCATAGCCTATAGCCTGCGGTAACCACTTACCATCAGGCAGTCTGAATGCTTATTTTTCAAAGATTCATTTAGTTAAAAAAAAACCCTAATGATCAAGTACATTTAAGTATGGAGGCAATAATGACATCGGATTTGCCAAAAACACGTGTTTCAACTACGAGAATGACATCACGCTCGCCAATTTGCAGCTTACTGTAAAACATGATGCTTGTCACTGAACTAATAAGTCATCACTTGAGTCAAGGCTCATGTTACATGTTTAACACTTTTTTTTTATTTACCAAGTAATGACGACAATCGTAGTCTAAAATAATGGAAAACATTGAAATTATAAAAAGAGCGATAATTTTGAAACACACATTGGATAAAAATATTTTAATTGCCTATGATGTTCTATTTCGTCATCTTCGTCATTCGCAGCCACAAGACGTCCACTGCTGAACAAAGGCCTCCTCCACATATTTCTCAAGCGACTGGTTCCATGTGGTCTGCATCCACCGGAATCCTGGCACCTTTACTAGATCGTCCGTTCACCTTGCAGGCGGGCGTCCCACTTTGCGCCTGCCCTAAAACGGTATCCAGTCTCACACATTGGAACCTTAATGGTCGCGCACAGTGCGGTTTCAGAGGAATTTCCTCCTGCGAACAATCCGATTGTGGAATGAGCTCCCTGCCGAGGTTTTCCCGGGGAGGAGAGTTAATCGGTATCTCCTAAATGGTCGGCAACGCGCACGTGGTGCCTCTGGTGGTACAGGCGTCCATAGGCTACGGTAACTGCTTACCATCAGGCGGGCTCTAAGCTTATTTGCCACCTTGTGGTAAAAAAAAAACTAGAAATTTTCTGCCACAACAGCCATCAGTTCGTCGCGCTATGTGCCCTGCCCACTGCAGTGCCACTTCACCTTATTTACCCACTGGGCTACAGCTGGCATCAGCGTGAACCATGGAAACGCATGCAGAATGCATCACAGTAATGATTGCCCGCTGTTGGATAAAACTAGGACCACTTACGACAAAGTTGTGGAATGTTGTGATGATGAGCTTGTTTTGTATACCGAATGATTATCAAAAGACCCACAAAAAGTGGCTTACTCAGTAAGAGATGTAGTAACTATGTAAAAATAGATTTTTATATGGGTCTAATTTTAAGGTTTTCATACAAAAATACTACTGTTTTACCTACTGATTTTTATAGCGACCTTGAAATTAAAGTAAATGTAGATTTCATTTTCACTTTGATAGATTGTCTTTTACCTACTGAAAATATTTATTTCTCTGAGAAATAAATATTTTCATATTATGTCATATCGTTTTGAAAGTCTTTTGATAATCCCCCGGTATTTTTGTAGTAGGTAGGTGCCTTTAATGAAGCCTAAACTAGGGCATTAGTCAGACTAGCAAGATATAAGAGAAAAAGCTATAGTTATTTAAACACTAATGACACGAAACAAGCAAGTCTTCGACCAACTAAATTAGTGGGGTTAAAGTATGAAACTGCCGTTTTATTGTAATAGGTTCTTTGAATTGACATAGAATCTTCATGGTTTAAGGTTTTCGAATGAAACTTTTTCACATGGTTTCTATGATGTTCTTCTTTTAAAAAATGTGAAACATTTGAATATCGACTTTCAATTGTTTTGGTTATTAAACTTAGGCAAGAAAGATATATACTGCGAAAATTCGAGTGATTTTTGAATACGAGTTCCGACGCGGAAGTAACGCGGCAGAAACAGCCCGCAATATCAATGTTGCGTTTGGAGAGGGGTCTGCAAATGAACGCACCGTGCGATTTTGGTTTAAACGCTGTCGTGATGGAAACTTCGACTTGAAGAACGAGCCACGAGGAAGACCGCCCACACAGGTGAATAACGATGAATTAAGAGAGATGGTGGAAGCCGATTCTAGTCAAACTACCCAGGAATTAGCGGCATGATTTAACGTTATACAATATTGACTCATTTGCGTCAAATCAATAAAATAAAAAATACGAAAAATGGGTGCCTCATGATTTGACTGATCTGCAGGAAGAAACGCGTGTTAAAACTTGTGTTGCCTTGTTGAATCGGAACAGAAATGAAGGAATATTGGATCGAATTGTGACATGTGATGAAAAGTGGATTCTTTATGATAACCGTAAAAGAAAAATGCAATGGCTGACCCCAGGTCAAACGCCACAACAGTGTCCTAAAGCAAAACTTACCAATAAAAAGGTAATGGTAACTGCTTGGTGGTCTCAGCATGGTGTTATTCACTATAGTTTTCTCCGATCTGGTCAAGCAATATGTCTATTGTGCCGAACTCCGAACAATGTTGTCAAAACTAGCAGTAAAACAGCCCCGACTCATGAATCGATCTTCACCATTATTGCTCCATGACAACGCGTGACCTCATACACCACGAGAACCCATTTTGACCCTTCAGGAACTGCAGTTAGAAACCATTCGATATCCTCCGTATTCGCCAGACCTTGCTCCAACGGACTACTATTTTTTTCGTGATTTGGACAATTATCTACGTGACAAGAAGTTTTCTTCCCAGGAGGCAGTACGAAATGCTTTCACACAGTTTATGCAGTCTAGATCCTCAGAGTTCTATCGCTAAGGCATAAATGACCTTCCTATTAGATGGCAGCAATGTATAGATATAACTATTTTGATTAAATAAATTTGTTAAAAATTAAAAAATAAACAATTTTGATTTTCAGTACAAATCGGCAATTTCATACTTTAACCCCTATTAATTAATGACGTGTGTGTTATCTGTTAAAAGGGTATTGTGGCGGTTATTTGGGATTATAAAATTCTGATGTAGGTACATAGAGTCCAGACTTATAACATCGTGCAGGTGGAACTAGATAAGATTTATTTAAGTATCTTAATTGACTAAAACTTACAAAAACATACAAAATGAAACTATTTCTCTCCATACCTATTTGTCAAGAAAGAAATACCTACAAAAAATGAACACTTAAATAATAATAATAATAATAATAAATATCCCTGGACATTATTCCACACAGCGCCATCTAGCCCCAAAGTAAGCTAATTAAAGCTTGTGTTATGGGATACTAGACAACGGACAAACATACTTAAATACATTTTCTTTTGTAAATACATACTTATTATACATAGGAGACACCCAGACCAGTACAAACAGACATGTTCATGCACACAAATGTTTGTACTGTGCGGGGATCGAACCCGCGACCTCTGGTGTAGTAGCCAACTTCTTAACCATTACACCAAGTCGGTCGTCAAATGAAGGTTTTACCCGGCGAGAGTGTGGCGGTGTATATCACACAACTCATGTTTCTTATTTGTGTGTATACTTTGTTTGTGGCATCGAAACTTGTTGTTGCTTTAACTAGCCGGAGTTAGAGGGTTGCTCAAGGGGATAGTGGCGTGATCGCAATGTCGCGGCTGCCTGCGCTCGACTTACGCGCGTGCAAACTGCGTTTGGGTATGTGATACCCCGCCACATACCTAGTGTATTCATTTTGTGAGGAAACCTAAATGCTGTTTATGCTATTTAAGGTAAACTTTCGTTGTTGCATTGGATTTTTTATATAAAAAGACCTTGACAGCAAGATAAAACCGACTTAGGCTTGACTTTAGTTTCCAAACACCTGAAGTTGTGAAAATACCGAACAAATATTCCGATATAGGTAATACCGTCAAAAAAAAACCTCCTAGATAAACGAGCCCCTTTTATCGACTCAAAATGTTTTTGGTCGTTAAATTAAATGCAGAGATGGCCTAAACAAAAATAATCGAAAGACTGACAAGCTGTAGAATAGCTATCTGTAGGTACCTTTGGAGCATGCCACTTTCTTCTGTAAAGACAGTACTGATGAAACCTCAAGTTAAATAAATAAATAAATAAATATCCCTGGACATTATTCCACACAGCGCCATCTAGCCCCAAAGTAAGCTAATTAAAGCTTGTGATAAGGGATACTAGACAACGGATAAACATACTTAAATACATTTTCTTTTGTAAATACATACTTATTATACATAGGAGACACCCAGAGCAGTACAAACAGACATGTTCATGCACACAAATGTTTGTACTGTGCGGGGATCGAACCCGCGACCTCTGGTGTAGTAGCCAACTTCTTAACCATTACACCAAGTCGGTCGTCGATGTTGTGAAGTGTCTGTGAAGTTCCTGAGATGGTCCTAAGGTCTTTTGCTATTTTCTTTTAGTTAATATAATTACTTATTTCATATTTTATCTTGTCTTTAGGTTTTTTTTCTTAAATCTTGTATTCTTTAGTGAATCAAGTTTTACCGTCATTTTTTTAAACGGGTATGTCATACCCCGCCACATACTACTTGCTAGATTTTTTTTTATATTGGCTTAGACAGTCATTCGGTCGCAATCGCACCTGATGGTAAGTGACGATGCGATCCATGGTACATGTCTGCCTAGTAAAATGCCCAATCACTCTTGTCTCGAAGAGACCCAGATTGTATTGGTTCGGAAACACATGCGCGGGCAGCGAGTTCCACTCCTTTGCTGTTCGCATTATGAAGGAGTCCGCAAAACGTTTTGTGCGAATGGCTGGAATATCCACAACGTGCGGGTGGAAGGCTAATGTGCGTCTTGTGCTCCGATAATGAAAAGGATATTTTTTCACCAGACTCTCGCCGGGTTGAAATATTTTTTTATTATTGAAGTTACATTTTTTTTAAATACGTTTAAAACATGTTTATTTAATTTTTAAGTAATTTGAAATGCTAAAAATGTTGTCCGACATAAATGACATTCATGATTGTGAGTATTCTGACGTCATACAATCAGTAAACAATTACAATGATGACCAAGTGTCATTCACATGTCATATTGAAATTCTATTAAAATCTTTTCATCTACGTCATCAAAAGTGGCTGATAATTTATTCTAATGATAGAACAAACTATGAATGACAGATTTGTTCAAGCAGAAAAGCAAAAAGCCTAAAATTAACACAATGACGGTTGATGTTTACTCTACAGTTCCACAACTTTCCTGTAAACTCAACAGACGTTTGACAATGACAATGTTTGTAAATGTCAAACTACCCATGTTATCTGTATGAACATTCAACAATCATGTTTTTATAATTTAACCGTGAAAGCAGACGCTAATTCTAGCGTGTTTGTTTACAATACGTGAAACGTCATGGCAGTAAAGCTAACTATAGACCATTTTAACCAAAAACATTTTCTTCTGTTCATGAAGAGAAATCAAAACATTTAAAACTTGGTTTTACTCGTGAGTCTCAAAAATGGCAATAAATTTGCCTGAGGTTACAGGGTAACAATAATTTAAGACATATTTAAGGAATGTGTCAACTAGCTTTTTACAATCTTAGGGGTACCTCGGGGACTAGCCGATAGCACCACGCTGCTAGCGTTCCGACATATCAAATTCAAAAATGCATGGAACTGACATCAAATGTCATTTCGATTAGACGAGTGCTAATATCATTCCTGTACATTTTTTCCATTTGACATGTCACAACAAAAGTAGCAAGTTGCTCTTGGCTAGGACCTCTGAAAAATATTTACAAATAGTCTTAAACCGTTTTTATGAAATAGGTGATGCTATACCATAACCGCTACTTTTTAACTGTTTCATTTAAAATTAAAACTAAATTTTAAATACTAGGCCATTCTAATGACTGAGATCTACATACAGTTTATATATATTTACAGACAAGCAACATCTATCGTCATAATTTACAGTTAAGTAACATTCATCGTTTCGCTATACGGTAAAGTATTACTTTAAATATCAGTCACCAACTATGTACATGTAATTTCTCACTCCCTCTTCCCCATATAAATTCGTAGACAAAAAACTGTCCAGAAAAGTAGAAGAGATGTTCAACGACCACATACAAGTACAAAACTGTGAGTTTGAAGCCGCTGAATAACTTCAACACTGGATACAAATACTCCCCTTTGCTGTAACTGTCAGCGCATCTGGAACAAAATAAATACATCCATGAAATAACATACACTCAAGATAACACCCCAAACGGGGTAGTCAGAGGCAAGTCACTAGTTGCCGTCTCAGTGAGCGGAACACTCAGGAACCCACGTTCCGCCAAGCGTTTACTGCTACGTTTACATTAGGCCACATGGAGCAGGGAATTGGGCAGCGCGAGTATGTAAACGGGACTCGTCATGTTACTCGCGTAGGGACGCGGGCAACATTGTTCCGAAATCATTTAGGGAAATAATTCTGGCAGCGCGAGTAGCATTGAGAATGGTTTATGTAAATCTAACATGAAAGAAAATTGTATTAAATCGTATATTTACAGTAAATAAATAAATATAAATAAATAAATAAATATGCGCCAGACCACACACCTCTTGTAATGGTCTCGAAGTAGGGATTATTAAATCCCTGTGTTACGAGGTACCACACAAGGAAATAAGCTAGGGGCGTCTCCCAGCACACCCAGACCCGAGTCAATTCAGAAAAGATCGTTTCCTGAATTGACCCGACCGGGAATCGAACCCGGGACACTACGGAAATCGAGGCGAGAAACCGTGCTACAGCACACTACGCCAATCGTGTCGTCAAATCCATCGTGATGTTGTACTTTGTGCCGCTTCGCGTTTTTTGTTTCATTTTCATTAAAGACTATTCACATGTTGTTATCTGTTTGTATTTTTGTATTTTTTTTTGTTTTTAGTTTTATTTATGTCTCTATCACGAATTAATTAAATTAATTTCGATGATTCATTTCCAGACTCCACGCTCCCCGATCGACCAGCCGATCAAACGCCGCAAGTGGAACTGGATTGGCCACAACTTCCGAAGGGATCCCGATCACAACCTCAAGCAGGCTCTGGATTGGAATCCCCAAGGAAAACGCAAACGTGGCCGCCCTAAACAAACCTGGCGGCGTACAGTAGCGGAAGAGGCGAAGAGGATCGGCAAAACTTGGAGTGAAGTCAAACGCGAAGCTCAAGACCGAACGAGATGGCGAAATACTGTGGACGCCCTCTGCCCCATCTCGGGGACATAGGACTTTAAGTCATTTCCAGACTAAACACATAAGTACATATTATACATACCATCACGACAACGATGCTCTCATTACGAGAAACAAATCATAGACTAACAATAATTCTTAAAAGAAGTCCTTGATGTATTAAACATTCAATAAATTCGGAGATTTCGCAATGAGTCAACGGTTAGTGTTATTTTTGCTTATCTAATTTAACTTCAAGGATTAATTACTCATAATTCTACAGAATAAATACTTTCAGGACGTAGCTCAAGCCATTTCAATGTTTATATTTAGTCATCTTCAAGTCATCAATTTGATTTCAATAATGAACTCTTTGCCTATCATCGATAACATACTAATTCATTCGATTTTTAAACCCTTTCTCAAAAAATATTAACGACAATGTACACAACTTGATTAAAAGGTAATAAATATACAACACATGTGCAATGTACAACACAAAGCGTCTAAAGTAGAGAGATGGGCTGGACATATTATGGCCCGCTACTCTGGGTCTGGAGACAGATGGCCAAATCGCGTCACCAAATGGCACGGTCCGGGCGGTAAAAGACAGCAAGGCAAGGAAATAGTTAAGTTAGTAGGAAGAGACTGGGTGGAGATCGCGAAGGACAGGAACAGATGGAGGCACCTGGAGGAGGCCTATACCCGAAAGGGGCCATTACATATTTATTTATTGTATTATATTTATCAAATATAATTTGTAACTCTGTAAATTTCAAAGGTGTCATTGAAATAAATAGGGTAATTATTATTATTACTATGTAAGCAACGTGTCCAGAGGTTGAGCACTAATACTTAGGGGCATATACTATCAGTGTTGGTAGATTTTAAAGGCAATGTCTGATAACCTAATTAAGTATAGGTTTGAAGTAAATTGAAGTGCCAGTTCGAGTCTAACTTTCGAATGCCACCTACAAAGGTGTAAAAAATCTGCGGTCATAGAGTAAAAAGATTATACAGACATACTTGTAACAAGTAATTGACCTTGCACCTTTCCACACTGTTTTAGTCAGTCCTAGGCACTCGAAATTCGAAGCTATGAAATAAATACATTTATGAACACTAAAAAACGTTATCGGAGTCCAAACAAAAAGGAGCCTTAAGGTTTTTTAAAAGGGTGTCAGTTTTTATTACTATTATCAATCATTAGTATAGATTTTATTTAAAAATAACACCTGATGAAGTCGTAAATACCGATGATTGAAATTAACAATAAATTAATGCCAAAACCTAGACTGGATGAATCTAAACATCTCTCTACGAATTTACTCATCCTAATAAATTATCGATTTTTGGAGTTCTGTCAAAAACAGCTGTTACTTCTTTGACAAGCCGAGTGCCATGCCTAGCCAATCAGAGCCAGACGTGACTCAAAGTGTCTAAACACAATAAGCGGAAGGTACGCGACCGAAGTTCCACGACTGATTTTACGTTCCGACGTTTCGGCTGATACGACACATCATAAGTGCCGAAATTACGCAACAGAACCTGAGTTGCTCAACTTTGTGTGTGTATTCAAAGTCTCTTATTGTGTGCTCTATCTACAAAATAAGTTGCCGCTGAACTTACGCCCGACCTAAGTTGCGCTGTACGCTATAACGCAACGTAATTTCGGCATAATGTGTCACCAGTAATTCAAATAGCATTGCAGGCGTAATCATGCGGAACTTCGGTCGCGTAACTTCGGCATAGTGTGTTTAGACACAAAAACTCCGTAGTACGCAAGCTCCGTTCCTGAGTCTGACAAACAAATCTGGCATCATTTGAAGTGTTAAATACTTTGAAGTTTTCAGTTCGTATTTATTTTATTTCAATTTTGTTTGTTTTAGATGTGTTTCAAAGTGTGGTGTGATGTAAAGTAGGTATGCTACAAATAACACATGGAGCGTGGGACCACTTTCCCTTACTCTTATGCACTTTTGACGATAAATGAAGATTGTGTTTGTGACTGTGATTATGGAGGAAGTGGCATTAAGCCTTATGCAAACTGAACAGCAGCATCAGAACCCTGGCTGCGAGCAAGGCGGAGTTGTTGAAGTCACTCTGTTGTTGGGCTCACGCATAGCAAAACCTAGGGTTACTTACTAAATGATTTAACGTTGCACTAATAAAATAAATTTGTATGGAAAAGGAAATGATTGCTTTCAGCTTTAATATCTTTATAGTTTAGTTTATACAAGGTATGCATGCTGACCCTTAAGTATTAGTGCTCTTCTTACATACACGTTACAAACGTGCGAACTGTCACAAATCATTTTCATCAGACCTCTCACTCTATAGGCATATCGGAACTCTCGCAGAACTCTCGCTCGCACTTCTGTCACTCAGTTCGCATGTTTGTAATGGCTTAACTATAGCGAATGAGCTGGGCCACTAAGGGACCACTTGTGACTAGGGGCCAGCCACTAGACGCCGAGCCGCCACTAAACGTGGGACGCCATGCGTCGCGGAAGCTGGTGACTAGTTCCAAGTGTGCGCGGGAGGTGGGTCACTTTTTTTTATTAATCATTACTGCTGTTTAGCCTCGACGGCTTTGACAGCGATACCAGCTGGCCTTCATATTTAAAGCAACGTGCTAAGGATTCCCAGAGTAGGGTTCGATTCGAACCTACGCTTAGAGCCTTAGTAGAGAGGGCAGACTGACATAAATTTGGGTAGGAAAACGACGAGGCACGTGTCGGTAACGAAAATAGGGATGAATTGAGCCACTAAACCACAATAAGGTATTTGACTGTCTTTTGTCGAGGTGTTATTGAAAGACCTTTCGAAAATAGAAATATTGGTGAAAAAATATTTCGAAAGCACCAAAACTCCCCGAGGAATTGCCCGAAACGCTCTCTGCAAACTGCCGCCTGCAAATGACGTCATTTGCGATCTTTTTCTTTGCGTTCTGCATAACATTTGTTAGGCAGCTATATTAAATTTTGCGGTTAAAAATATGGTTTGATAACAAAAGTTGCTATAAAGTGTAGTTTATCGAATGGTATAGTTTTTTTATTTACTTAACACTTTTAAAAATGGATTATCCCACCCATGTTTGAAGTGCCTTAAAATGAATTGTATATAAGTGAACAAACTCAAAGTTGCTTTATGGCCCTTTTTTAATGTATTTTTGATTTTATTCAATTGTTTTTACAATCTGATGATGTTGTCAAATACCCTATTAGCTTGTGGCTCGGGCGCGGCCACTCGAACGCTTAGTTAGCGCCGATGCCATACTATTTGTATGGAAAACCTCGTCAGTAGCTTGTAGGGCGGTCACTTGTGGCTGCAACGCATGGCCCAGTGTGCAGCAGTACATCAACATATTATTAACTCCGAACCATGACGTCGGTGTCAAACAACATGATAACGAGAAATACTAGACTTCAAAACAAGAAAATAGATTATCAAATCTTACACAAGGATATAAGCACTGATGAACAGGAGCATCAAGCTGAGGCCCGGAGTCAGGGTTACGGGCCTTTTCCGTGGCACCAGCACGAGGTCTAGCAGGGTCACAACGAGAGACACAGTGTGCATGCTGTGCTGTGTCCAGAAGGGGACTATGGCGTCCACAGCTACTGGAGCCAGGAGCTCTCGGTCCTTGTTCCACAATCGCCAGAAGAGGATATCTGCGAACTGAACATAGAGAGGTTATTTATTTATTTATGGAAAACGTACACAAACAGTACATACAACAACACTTAAGCAAGACCAATAATCTGCAGCACAGGCATGGATGGACGACCACTGTAGCCTGCTCAGTTTTCTGTGAGATGTGAGTAGAATATAATGTTCGGGCAAGGTTATGGTTGCTGTCGTTTAGAAACAATCAAAAATAAATACCAGCACTTCCTTGGCTACCTTGCCATTCGCACATATCTATCCTTCTGAATGTCTTAATATAGTAAATATTCGGTCTAGCCGCAATACAAGAGACCCATGGTGACGTGGCAGCTATAAATAATCCACAAGGATATGTAACACTTTGTGCCCTAGTTCACAAACTGCCAAACACTTTTAATTAGTGTCTTTAAAGCCAGAGTGAAAAAGCATTTTCTGGGTAAGCGTGTACCACCATCGTCCTCTTCATCGCTTACCACTAGGTGAGACTGAGGCCAGACACAAACCCATTTTGAATGAAAAAAACCTCAAAGCTAGATAAGTGTTGGGTGCAATCACGACGTTCGCTAATCCTTTATAAACGTCGTGACCTTGGAAGACAGACTCTTAGATTTAATACACAATTTGAAAATTTAGGGTACGTTTCTGTTTTTCATATTTCGACGTTTTTCTTGCACTGAATAGCCTTAAAAAAGTAGATGAATTTTACTGCAGTTTTTGAGCAAAGGACACTGGTGGAGCACAAATCTGATCTATTTGAAGCGGCTGACTTGCTTCATATTTCATCAAGAAGCAATAAGGATTTTTTACGGAAAAGGCAAGTGTTGAAAGTACATTTGAAACTTACTGTAGTGGTTGGGAAGAGGAAACTGGTGAACAACACGAATCTGATCTGATTGAGGCGTTTGACGTGTTTTGTCGCCCCCTCTCCTTTTAGCTCCTTCCAGTCGCAGTACGCACACACCGGCAGGTATGCTAGGGATAACAACTGAAAACAGATATCAATATTTTACTAGTGTATTAATTAGCCAATCGGATTGTTTCACAATACCTATACCGCTTTTTGTCTCGCCCGTCGGTGCCATAGAGAGAGGCTCTGCCTTCGTTCCTCAAGAAAAACGTTGACTTATGTTAAAAGCATTTTCGTTTGTTGTGTAAACATGAAACCAGATGTGTGAGTAGTATATTTAAAAATATACTACCGACAAAACTACTGAGTTTTGTCGGTCTTTGATACATGAGAACAAAATGTTTGAAAAATAAAACAACATTATACGGTTACAGTAATCAAAATATTTTTAACGCAGACAAAGGAATTTGGCTATTTATCCTCCTTCATTGAAATCAAGTCATCTCTAAATACATGGCTGATATAGCGTATTTACCAGCAATTATTATGTGGTCGATTTGAAAAACAAAAAAATATATTTTGAACATCACGCTTGTCAAATGTTGATCACAAACCCCGAGTATGTTCCAAAAGTCCAAAACACAACCAAACAAATCGCAAACAAAAGGGGGTAAAATAAATGAAAAATTTCGACACATAATCATCATCACCATATCGTCCGCACCGTATCCGGCGACGGTCCCTCCTATTCTCTAGGTCGAACCTATCAAAAGAACTCGAGTCTTAAAAGAGCTCGAGTCTTCCTAAACCTTTTCACTATCATATTTTTCATGATGATTACAATATCTTTTTCTGTTAACATACATCTATTTTTTTTAATACCATCTAGTCACACATATTATATCCCACAAACAAATATTTTAATGCCTGCTTACTACGAATGGAAACTAACTTGAGTGCAATTCGCCACGTAAAAACGTATCGAGCGCCAAAAAAGACTCGAGCCCTGAAAAAACCTCGAGATCGATCGAGCCCTGAAAAAGCCTCGACATCGATCAAGCCCTGAAAAAGCCTCGAGCTCTCAAGAAGGCTCGAGTTCTGAAAAAGGCTCCCGAGGCAAACCCTGTAAACGACACCAAGCTCTAGATAAAAGAACTCGTAAGCCTTGAGCCTTGTACATCACTAGTTGCAGAGGGCGCACAGCATAATAGGCCAGCCGAATCGTATGTATAAATATAATAATAATAATAATAATAATAACGTTTATTTCCTCACCATAATACATAATTTACAGTTCAAAATAGTCTTACATAGGTACACTAATATATTATGGTGGGCTGACTCCTAAACTAGGACTGGTCCTGTGTCTTAGGTAGTCAACCCTCCACCCCAACATTTTGGTCTTATATTTTTAAAACAACTAATAATTAATATCTTTTAAATAACAGGCTTGGAAATAAAGATGAGCTAACAATTTATTTTTATAGGTAACTTTCTTAATATTTAAAATATAATTTACTTAAAAGGTAATAGTGCGCCAACAACTTGTGTAAACGCGTGTGTGTGTATGTGTACGTGTGTGTTTGTGTGTGTGCGTGCGTGTGTTTGTGTGTGTGGTTTTGAGTGTATGTGCTTAAGATTGTATTTTTAGAGTGCATTCAGTTGCATGATAATTAAGTGTCTTTAAATTTTTGTTTAGAGTGCCTTTGAGTCGGGTTATGTTAAAGTTAACCATTTGGTTAATGTCATTAAAGTGTCTATACAAATATGGACCCATGTAGAACGATTGGCGTCTTGCAAACATTGTTTTGGCGGTTGGAACAGGAGTTCTAATCCGTCTTTTACCTTTTGGAAGCTGGGACAAATCTATATTTTTATGGAATCTGAGAACGGAGTTGAAAATAAATAATTGCCGTACAGTGAGTAGATCTGTTTCCTGATAAAGGTTTTCTGTTGGGTACTTTCTGGGCTTGTGGGTCATTACCTTAATCACAGCTCTTTGAGCTCTTTCGAGCTCCAAAAGGTGACAAGAAGCAGCACCACCCCATACAGTTACGCAATAGGATAGGAGAGTTTGACATAAGGCATAGTAAATATTTTTTACAAGTTTTGAATCGGCGGCATCTCTGAGGTTCCTGAAGATGGGTAGTAATTTTCTAACTCGTTTGCTTAATGCTGAGATTTGCGGATGCCAATTAAGATTTTTGTCGATTATTACTCCCAAATATTTATGGTTATCTGTTTGCAATAAGGGAGTACAATCACAATGCATGTCCGTTTTACAACGTAATGAGTGAGCCTTTATGGTAAAATGAGTTGAGGGATTTTTAGCAGCAGAGATCCTAAAGCAAATGTATTTTGTTTTTGGTACATTTATCGTTAGCAGGTTTTTGTCGAGCCAACTAATAACATATCTAAGACCCTCTTCTGCTGTTTTTTCAACTTCCTGCCATGTTGCTCCTTCGAATATTAATGCAGTGTCATCTGCGAATGCAAGAACATGACCATTGTCAGGTTTCAGGTTGCAAAGGTCATTTACGTAGGCTAAGAACAGTGATGGACCAAGAGTGCTTCCTTGTGGTATGCCATATGTAATCGTTGAACTGGAACTATAAGTATTATCTACTCTCACCACTTGACTTCTGCCCGTAAGATAGTCACCCAGCCATTTCAGTGGAAGTCCACGAATGCCCATATTCTCGAGCTTTGACAATAGGATCGGTATGGAAACGGTGTCGAAAGCTTTCTTGAGGTCCAGAAAGATACCCACACAATTTTTGCCAGAATCTAAAGCTTTTGCAACCAATTCGGAGAGCTTGGACACTGCGTCCTCGGTACTTATACCCGACCGGAAACCATATTGCGCACCTGATAAAATGTTTTCACTTTTCAGGTACTTGGTGAGCCTGATGTTAAATGCTTTTTCAACAATTTTGCTAATAGTGCTAAGTAGCGATATGGGCCTGTAATTCGACACCGAATCCACACCGCCACTCTTGTATATAGGGACTACAACAGCCTGTTTAAATATAGCCGGGAATGTTCCAGTAGAAAAGCTTAGATTACATAAGTGTGCAATCATGCTGCACAATACGGCATGCGAGTTTTTAAGAATGGTAGTAGATATCGCGTCCACTCCAGGAGCACTGTTGCTTTTGAGGTTGAGGATGATTTTGTCGATTTCCTTAAAGTCTGTTGGGGTAAGGCACATGGAATTAGCATTCTTAGATGGAGTTACTTTTTGTAGCAATTCAGATTCGTTAGTCCCACTTTTCCTTAATATTTCGGAGGCTAGTTTTTCACCGATTGATGTGAAATATTGATTTACTAGGTCGAGGGACTCAGTAGGTGATGGTGTGAGACTAAGCAAAGCAGTCGCATGAGATCGGGAGCTTTTCATGTTACACAGTTCTTTCACTGTTTCCCATGTACCTTTGTTATTTTTATGGTACTTTTTAAGTTTATCTTTATAATAGTTGATTTTAAGGGATTTAGCAGCTTGGTTACAGGTATTCCGATATTTTAAGTATTCTTGTTTTATAGCTTCATTTTCCGGATATTTTTTAACTATCTTATGCATGTGGTCCCTGGTTTTAAAACATTTTATGATACCAGCTGTTATCCAGGGTTTAAGGGGACGTCTCTTTTTGGTGAAAGTAATGGAAGAAGTATGTCGCGCCATGAGGTCATGAAGTGAATCTAACATGGTTTCTGCGGCTAGATTGGGGTCTTCGTTATCCAGGAACGGTTTCCAGTCTTTAGCTATTATCGCTTTCTGCAAAGCCTCATAATCTATTTTAGTTCTAGTAACAGAGTTCATAATAGACGATGTCGGTACGGGGGAGCTTGATATACTTAATAAAATGGGGAAGTGGTCAGTAATGTCAGCATCAAGGACGAAACAGATGTAGTCTGCAACAAGCTTGCACATGAAGTGGTCCAAACATGTCCGTCCGTGCGTCGGTATGTCGATTACTTTGTGTAATCCGTGAGATCCTATGATTTCCAAGTAGTCTCTAACTGTGCTACTGCTGGTGTCTAGGGTGTCAATGTTAATGTCACCTGTGAAAATTATGTTCCGTGTTCTAGTGATAGTTAAAAGGGTGTCTAATGAATCTAAAAAAATATTTAAGTTTTTGAAGCCATATGGGCGATATATTCCGATTATAGTCGTGTTCCCTATATTCGCGGTTAGGCAGTTAGCCTCATTCAGTTCGACTTCTTGTACTGTAGCTTTGATACTACTGTTAATGTACATTATAACCCCATCATTTTGATTGAGGCTTCGTTCAGTAAATGACATGGAAAATCCATCAATCAAGGGAGGAACCGAATCCGCATTGCACCAACATTCTGATAAAACAATAATGTCTATGTTCGTTTTTAATCTGGTTAAATATATTAAAAAGTTATCTAGGTTTTTGTTAACGCTACGGATATTGAACGAAAGTATGTTTAGTTTTTGTTGATTTTTTGTTTTGATTTTTGCAAGTTCAGAGCTTAAGAGGCTTGGATCATCAAGAAGTTTACATGGGACCTTGAAGGAGTTATCAATTTCTTCTTGTAAATGGATACTATCCATATTTAGATTTGAAGAAGGTGAGATGGTTTAGGAATAGCAACTCTTGATTTGACTGGACAATGTTTATGAGGAGTATCCGGCAAAATGAGTGTTGATTTATTTGTCTGTTTATAGTGGTTGTGTGGTTATTTAGTGGGTAGATATTGGAGGTGTTGGCGTTTGTATAATAATGCTACTTATCTAAAAATACAACTGAACATGCATAATATGTGGAGTTGATATTTATCGTAACATTAAATATTGCTAAAGAAATGACATGGAATTTCGCACTCACGTCCTTGACTAGTCACTTGTTTTTTAGTTGCTGCAGTTGAGCCTCACTTCTAACCAAGACGTACGGATCACCCTGCCCTTTACGCAGGTAAACTAGCCCGTTTGATGTCCAGCAGTAAGCGTAGTCCATTGTCTTTCGAAACTCCCGCGCAAGAAAGTACAAGCGAGACGCATGCGGGGTAAGGTGCTCAGACACGTATATCTCCTCTTTAGGACACTGAAGGCCCAAGTGAGAAGAGTTTAGCTGCTCAGTTTTTAGCTTCAGGGAGTCAAGATTGTGGTTTTTGGCTGCCGTCAAAACACTTTCCTTGAGTAACGTAGAGGAGTACTCGGCTACAATAGCTGAAGTGGGTTGGTCAGGTTTTGACGGCATTCGGTATACATCTCGTAGCCCAGAGCTTTCCATGTTTACTGCTAGCGATTTAGAAAGGTATTTGACCATCTCAAACAGCTTTTCCTATGTCTCACCTTTCTGCTTTGGTACGTGTCTAATCTGTATGCTCGTCTTACGTGTGTTTCTCTCTAGGGTATCACATCTCTCTCCAATGTTGATGATTTGTGCTGTAATCTCTTTATGTTCAACATCTAGACGCTGGATTGAGCATTGAAGGTCGTCTAACTTTGAATTGGTAAACTCAATTGATTTTTCAATGTCAATATTGTTTTTGTGAGTAGTGTCGTTTTGAGATTTAATTTCTGAAATATGTTTTTCCAAGGCGTCCAGGCGAGTGTTTTGTTGTGATTGCATGACATTCAAAATCTCCTGCAATTCTTCCCTAATAATTGCTCGGAAATCTGGACGTTCGTGTTCCGATTTATCTTCTGTTATTCTTCGCCGCTTATTATCTCTCTGTGTGACATGCCCAAGCCCAATGTCATCCAACGAAGTGACAGACGAAGCCAACTTATCGACGTCCGACTCTGACATGCTTAGGGATTTGTTAAGAGGTGGGGAGCGTGCTAAGTTTGGCATTGTATTAGGGTCAAGCTTCCTAGGCAATCTCTAAAAATGTAAGACTTGTAAATCGCTTCCGCTTGTGAGTTACGGCAATCGCCGATGGGTGTGACGCATACGCACGGTCAGTGTAGCCTCACTATGATGACTCAGTCGCACTCGCAGCGCAGCTCGTGGAGTTGATGTTGTCTCGTGCGTTTGTCCTTTTCTTTGGGGTCGCGCGTTAGTTTAACATCTCCTGCAGTTTATGCGCGCCTGGTACTTCACCGTAATTATTGGTCGAATAATTTCAGAAATATTATTTAATTTAATTAATTTTGAATGGAAAAGATTGGCACGGGTTCACACGTCTAAACGCTTTCACGGTCCGGGGGGAAGAGGTATAGGAGGGTTTTGGCTTGGCTTTTGGTAATAATAAGTATTCGGCTATTCATTTGTCTCCATCACGGGTAGGATTAACTAAGCCTATAGTGGATACACTGGCCCCTTATAAAGCGGAGGCTTAGATTATTTACCTGAAATCAGCCCCCAAACCATGACCTCTTAGAGCAATTTTAAAATAACCTTATTTAGATAAACCTTAGACAGATACTGACATGACGTTGACGTTTAAGCTTTATTGATGTAATGTTGCTCTAAGGCAGCCCTTACACAGTCAATTCAGATCGCGATCGTGGAACTCTGATCACGATTACAGATTGATGAACTGCGCTTCAACATTATACATTTAATCTTGATTTCGTCAGTTCGTGCTCGTATCTCTCGCCACGTGAACACGTGTTATTATACACTCACGAGCAACTAAATCGACTTAAGTCCTGATTCTGCTTACAAACTTTGTTTTTACGAAAAGTATACAAGGTATTTTATAAAAAAAATATATTATTAGAAAGCTCAATATGCAAGCTTTATTAAAACACGAGTGCAGAATGTGTCTGCATGGCAACGAAAGAAGAGGCCAAGTCTACAGGCGTCCGGGCGAACAGTTTGCCCAATGCTGTTTCGCTGAAACAGTAGCATATGGCGGTGGTTCCTGTATGATGTGGGCCGGCATCTCTTTAGAGGGAAAGACGGAGCTCGTTTTCGTGCCTGGTGGAGGCCGAGGAGGCGGGCTTACAGCCGATCGGTACATCACCGATATTCTCCTGGAACACGTTGTTCCCTATGAAGGATTTGTCGGCGAAGACTTCGTCTTAATGAACGACAATGCTTGTTGTCATACAGCGCGCATTAGCCAGCAGTTTTTGGATGAAGTCGAGATACGTACAATGGACTGGCCTGCGCTCAGTCCAGACTTGAATCCGATCGAGCATTTATGGGACCAGTTAAAACGAAGAGTACGAGCCAGAAATCAAGCCGCTTCCACGGTAGAAGAATTGAAGACAGCATTGTGGGATACCATACCTCAAGAGGACGACAAAAAGTTGATCAGATCAATGAAGAATCGACTTAAGCGGTGATTAGGGCTAGGGGGGGGGGGGAATACCAAGTATTGGTTTAATAAGGTTTAATAAATTGTTATGTGTTTCCTTAATCAATTTTCTTTTATTTGTGAAATACTTAACCACAACAACCTCTCCCAAATTCCTGTTTTTCCTGTACTTATATTCAGATAGCATTAATTACAAAGATAATGAACGGATATTGGTAATGATGATATTTTATTAAAGCTGAAGTTTGGAGCTTTCAGATAATATATTGTCTTTGAAAATATCTCCTATACTTTTCTTGGAAACAGTCTATACTCAGAGTTAGGGCTTGAGTTGATTTGGTTGCTCGCGAGTTTAGATCTACATGCAGTTAAAACTATATTGAAAAAAAGGATGCGAAAAAGGCACTGGGTTAAGCGTGGTTACAGAAAAAAAAATGAACTCATTAAAATGTTCTTAAACAGAAATACAACTAACCACTAAGATGATGATTATAAAAACTACTTAAGAATTAGTGAAAAATCTTTGAACGCGTTACTACAAAACTTGTAACTCCATAACAAAATACTTGTATGAGGAAAAGCATAACACCTAAAGAAAAATTAGCAGTAATTTATTTATTAGTTATCAACGTCCATCTTGCATAGCGCGTTGCGTTACTAGCGTTGCCTGACGCGATTCTGCGTTTACACGTTCCAACTTGATCGTGATCACGGGTTTGCGATAAAGATTTCAAATCGCGATCTGATCAAAGGATCGCGATCTGGATTCACCGTATAATCGCTGCCTAAGAGCTTATAGTCTCCAGAGCAAAACCTGGGGCCTATTCCGGTGCGTAATTTAAGCAGTACAAATAATTCGAACAGTTGTAATATACCTATTTTGAACAATAAACATGATGATTAGAATATTAAAAAATCAACACCAATTTCAGTCTTTAGACGTTTAACGTCTAAAGATCTAACTCTGTCACTTCATGTACTTGTGCCCGATAATTACCTACCAGCCGCCGGGTCTACCAAGACTCATTTGGCGGTTGGTTGTCAACAGCCGCGTACAGCATTTATAAGCAAATCTTGCGGTTGAACTGACGCGCTAACGTATTGTAGGTTTAGGTACTGCTAACTACTGACACCTTTACTGAAATAGATAACCCTGGCAAAACTTGCCTATCACATGACAGCACGCATTTAAAATTTACAAATTTTTTAATTTTCTATGTAGTAATTTATCTGTTACGTTAATAATTATTAAGTTATCCGACGGTCAACGATTGAAGTAGCCCAGCACTTATTTACTTTGTCACAGATGGTCTCGTGTTCAAATCAGGATCTGGCCTGGCCATCTTTTTGTTCATTGTTAAAAACATCAATAAAAAACCAAATCAACCCGGATAGCGTAAAGCTTATCACCTACCACGTTGATATCTAATACCGTTGGTGAAAAGTGGGCTTCTGAATGTTCCGTTCATCATGACGTCAACAGTCATTTGCCTCTGACCGAAGTGGTTTGGCATATAGTCGTGATGTGATGTTACGTTATGTTTACCGTATAATTGAAATGACAACGTGGGCAAAGTAAAGAGGACAAAGCATGGTCAAGAGAATCGAAAAATAGGTTTTTGTACAATCTATTTCTGTCTTTTGCAAACTTCGAGCTCCCCGCAGAGTGCAATAGAGACAGCTGCAATCGGATTGAAATTACTTATCAAAAGTACACAAAATCGACGTTTCGTAGATCCCCTGATCCCTTTTCGAAATGTTGACTGATTTAGTACATTTTTTTTCATTTAAGATTAGAAAAGGACTGTAGCCGTGTTGCTGTGTTTTCCTTTTTTATATAAACTAGTCTAATCAGTTTTCTGAATGTTAGAACACAGCGGATAATCTAGATATTTTTTTTGAAGGTGCATATCTCTTTTAATAATTAATTTATATTAAAAAAGAAAACAGGACATGCTAATAGTAGCAATCTAGCAATATATTTTTTGAATAAAAATTATTCCTCTAACTGCAATATCCAGGTAAGAAACAGGGGACTACGTTTGTATGGTAAAACGGCGCTTCTGTATCCTCTTATTCTCAATCCTTGCCCGGAAGTAAATTTTGGCAACAGAAAAAACTACATATTAAAAAAATATAATACACCTCCATCCTTCATTGCATTGTTCAAAGTTTACTTTGTTGCAAAGTAAAGTTTTCCGTTTTGTAATGGAAAACTTAAGTCGTTAGGTACAACAAACACCCAGTCCTTATACATTTTCCGGGAATGGAACCTTCAGCCCTCTGATACCTATACTTCATTCATAGAAATAAGAAGCAGGGGTGCTAAAATGAACCTGAAAATTGAAAACCCCTTTTGCCACAACGTATAAGGGGATAATGTAACATTTTAGATTTGGTAGAGTTATAGTGCCAGTAAGTATAATGTGTTCGAATAAAAACCCCTGCTCCTTTTAGGTTTTTACATCGACAATATAGTTTGATGCAAGAGAAAATATTTTATTCAAGCAAAAGCATCATAAATTCTGAAGTTACTTTACTAAATGAGAACAATTAAGTGTGGAAGCTGATAGCAGCTTTCACACTTAGCTCAGTTGGAAGAGCAGTCACCCGGATTGTGAAAGGTCGCGGGTTCGAATCCCGCTTGAGTCCCAGGACCAGGTCGATTTTTTCTAGTTTCTATCTTTGAGAATATATTTTGTTCCCACTTGAGCCATATTATTAATTTAAGTATACAATGCGGCATCTTCTTCAACCGTTATAAAACCTCTGTTTAGGGAAGGTAGTGAGGAATTGATGGAATGTTACAGACCTATTGCATTGATATCAAAATTCTCAAAAGTTTGATAAGTTTTATTATGAGCAAATAAACTCCTATTTGGAGAATAACAATATTCTCTGTAATGCGCAAAAGGGTTTCCGGCGTAATGAAACAATAAATATGGCAATATTTGATATCTTTAAAAATGTTATTACGCAAGTTGATAAGAGATTGCCCGTCTGCTCGCTATACTGTGATATGACACAAGCCTTTGACTACGTAGACCATACAATTTTAATAAATAAACTTGAATATTACGGGATCTTAGGCAATGTCTTGGCTCTAATTGAAACATACTTTATCTGATCACCGACAAGTAACTGAGATAACTAGACTTAATTTTGCAACGAAACATGAAGAAACATACCAATCGACTGAGCGCAAAGTTATGTACGGTGTTCCTCAAGGTAGTGTCCTGGGGCCGCTTTTATTCATAATTTATATTAATGACTTGCCGAGTGTAACTAATCAACTAATGACATTATTTGCCGACGATAGCACAGTAACAATAAAATGTAATGATATTAATTCTTATGAATCGGACATCAATGAAACCTTAACATTAATAATTAATTATCTTAATAATAATAATCTGAAACGGCTCAGAACTGGAAAAGTCCTGGCCCGGATGGATTACACAACTTCTGGATCAAGTGGTTTCGATGTTCGCATCCATGTTTGGCAGTGCAGTTCCAGGAATCCCTTGAGGTTGGTTCTCTTCCTAGTTTCCTTACTAAAGGTGTCACTTTCCTTTTACACAAATCTGGTAGTACCTCGGAAGCAAAAAACTATAGACCCATCACGTGCTTACCTACCATCTACAAGCTCCTTACGTCCATTCTAGCAAAAAAAATTAACTCGCATGTCGTTGCGAACAATGTTTTGGCTCCGGCTCAGAATGGATGTAGGGTTGGGTCCCGAGGTACTAAAGAACTCCTCCTCATAGACACGACCATTTGCCAGCAAGTCCGGCGAGGCAGGAAAGCTCTCTCAACTGCTTGGATTGAATATAAGAAGGCCTATGATTCGGTGCCCCATTCGTGGCTGAGAAGGATCTTGGAGCTGTATAAAATTTATGCAACTCTGAGATCTTTTTTAAGCACATGCATGGGGCAGTGGACAGTCCTTTGTCAACCAGGTGGTGGGGATGGCTGGCCTGCTCCGCAGGACTTGATAAGGATCGAGCGAGGTATTTTCCAGGGCGATAGTTTGAGTCCTTTGTGGTTTTGTTTGGCTCTGAATCCTCTTAGTACCTTACTAAAGGATTCGGAGCTAGGCTATCGGCTTCGCAGAGGGGGTGAGTTCATCTCTCATTTGTTGTACATGGCTGACCTGAAGCTCTTTGCACCAAAACCCCAGGTCTTGATGGAACTGTTAAAAATCACTGAGATTTTTAGCAATGCCATCAAGATGGAGTTCGGTGTAGACAAGTGTGCGGTCATGCATGTACAAGAAGGGAGGGTTGTAGAATCACCGAATTTACAGCTCTCTGAGACGATGACACTCAGATCCCTCTCTGAAGCCGAAACCTACAAATATCTTGGTATGTCAGAGTCATTGGGTGTATCAGTAGGAGACGTCAAGCAATCGGTGAAGGAGCGCTTCTTTAGTCGCCTTACAAAGGTACTCAAGAGTTCTTTGTCAGGTGGCAATAAGGTGCGCGCTTTCAACGGTTGGGTGATGCCTTTACTGATGTACTCCTTTGGCATACTAAGATGGACTCAAACCGAGCTGGACGCTCTGGATGTAAGGGTCCGAAAATTGCTCACAACATATCGTATGTTACACCCACGCTCGTCTGTCATGAGACTGTACATCCCGCGGAAGGTGGGGGGTCGTGGTTTTTTAAATACCAAGAACCTTCATAACCGCGAGGTGTTCAGTCTTAGGAGGTTTTTTCTCAGCAACGAATGTGGGATACATCGCGATGTTGTGGCAGTTGATAAGGGCCTCACGCCGCTCTCCTTGGCAAACGAGAACTGGCGTCAACTACCAATGCTCACCACCGATGACCGCAAGGAAATATGGAAGAGCAAGGAGCTGCATGGGAGGTTCTATCGGGCCTTAACAGGACCTGATGTTGACCTCTCCGCATCGGTGAACTGGCTACGTTTCGGGGACCTCTTTGGGGAAACCGAAGGTTTTGTCTGTGCAATTGCTGATGAAGTTATCAAGGTGAATAACTACCGGAAATACATCATGAAGGACGGTACGGTCGACATTTGTCGGGCATGCCGCCGTCCTGGCGAGTCTATTCGTCATGTTATTTCCGGTTGTTCTCACCTTGCTAACGGAGAGTACTTGCATAGGCACAACCTAGTAGCCAGGATTATCCACCAGCAACTTGCTCTTCGATATGACCTTGTCGAATCGGAGGTACCGTACTATAAGTCCGCACCGGTGCCAGTTCTTGAAAATGGCCGTGCGTTGCTCTATTGGGATCGCTCTGTCATCACAGACAGGACTATTGTAGCCAATAAGCCTGATATCGTGCTGGTAGACCGATCCCAACGCCGGGCAGTGCTCATCGATATCACCATCCCGCATGACGATAACCTCGTGAAGGCCGAGAAGGACAAGCTCAGCAAGTACCTGGACTTGGCTTACGAAGTGACCGCCATGTGGAATGTAGATTCGACGAGTGGTTTCGGCAAACGGCTTAATAGCGAAGAGCCTCGACCAACACCTCGAGAGGCTTTCGCTTAGCGGCTGGATCAAGGGTCAGATACAGAAGGCGGTACTCTTGGACACGGCACGTATTGTCAGGAGGTTCCTCTCTCTGCAGCCCTAACCACCGGTAGTCTAGGCCTCGCCTGCCCCGCTGCCGGCGGCTCCCTAGGTTAAGATTTTTATGGTATTTTTATAAATCATTGTTTTTGTAACTTTAATCTTAAGTTTTATAATTGTAATTATTTAGTTTTTATAATTATAATTCATAAGTTGTTTTTAATGTTATAAATCTCTGTTTTTGTAAGAATACTATACAAATTTTAAATCTAAGATTTATACTGAATAAAGAGAATAATCTGAAAATCAATTTTAATAAAACGAACATAATGGATTTTAATCAAAGATCTCCAAATCCTTCTGACATAATAGTGAATTATCATGACATCAATATTCAACAGGTTGACTCAGTAGTACTATTCCGTAACAGTGATGTTTTAGACGGGAACAGACGAAATCGATTTATATCACGTCTGTTCCTTACAACTTGGTCTGAAGGCGCGGAAACAAATCAGGGTTATTTTTAACAAATAGGGCTATCTCAATTATGTACAGAGATGGAAGTGTTAAGAGTTGATGCTGCACAAATAGGGGCTGACAACTATCGGTACTTTGCAGTCCAAACATGGCTCGAATACAACGTTTCTGATATTTAAAAGCCACATCTTTATCAGAGGAGTTTCCCCAAAAGATTATACCATATCTGAGCACAGACTCTACAAGCCCGTAATAAGCTGTGAGTAGTGCATCAGTGTTAACTGTGGATGAAAGTCTAAATAAAGCAAAAGTCAAACTACTGGTTTTTTTACTTATGTGGTCTATGTGATTTTTCTAGTTTAATCTTTTATCAATTATTGTTAATCCAAGAAACCGTGACAGTCTGCATGAGCCCTATAATCTACAATAATACACCGAACTCAAACAGTTTAATGTGAATTTATTGAAATCTAAACTTAAAAAAATGTTAATTATTAAATGCTACTATACAATTCAAGAGTTCCTAAATGATAAAATTTAGATGTAGTGTTGTTAACTATACTGTAAATTACTATTTGTGTTTTTATTTTTTATTTTGTATATGTACCTGCATGATTTATACTTAAAAATAAAAAACAACATTAATTATTGCATGCCTTAGATAGGCAGAACAGAGCAATGTACTTTATCACTACACTAATTACCAGTGACACCTGTATTCTGTGCAATAAAATATATTCTATTCTATTCTATTCGGTGTCATTAAAATAATTGGCTATTATTCTCGACATAGTACCTACCATCATTATGGTATACCTACTCATAATAACAAATAAACTACTTGATGATCTAGATGTCACGGTGGTCTTTGCATAGTATAAGTTCCCTGGTTCAATTACAGTTTACCTGAGCAGAGGATACTTAATTTCTCACTAAAATTAATTCAGAAATGTAAAAAAAAATATCATACACTATAAAATAAATAAAAACCTATATTCAACTGAGGCCTCTATCTATACCTACTATATCCTCGTTTATATTTATAATATTATAAAGCTGAAGGGTTTGTTTGTTTGCTTGAACGTGCTAATCTTAGGAACTACTGGTCCGATTTGAAAAAATCTGTCAGTGTTAGATAGCCCATTTATCAAGGAAGGTATATCATTACTAATTATTCCAGGCGGACGAAGTCGCGGGCAGTAGCTAGTCATTGATATAAGGTTTACTATTGCAAAGTAAATTGGTTATACTTTGGTCATGCTCCGCTTCTGCACTGTATATAAATAACAAAACTTTATCACTATCGCCCGAATTCACAAACGTTAGCTTTTTTAAACAATTTAAGGAATACGGGCGCATTTTCAAAAAAATTAAATTCCTAATCAATTAGTCATTGTATTTAAATGAGGATTTAAACTCATCATCATCATCATCATCCGTGCGGTCTATCCCGGTTGTGAACCCACACTGGTGTGTGGGGTCCCAGGGTCCGCCTTTCTTATTCCTTGGTCCACTTCGCGCGGTCTTTTGCATCCTCAGTGGCGAGTTTGTGGACACACATGTCACCCTTAACGACGTCGAGCCACCACTTCTTGGGTCGACCTCTTCTACCGGTACCTGGCGGGGGCGGCATGGCCAGATATTTTTATTTTGCCGATCTCCGTGAGACATGACCATACCAATGAAGGCGGCACTCCTGCAGCTTGTCTGCGATGTCGCGAACACGAAGGCTGGTGTTCCGAACGCGATCTTTGCGTAAAACTCCACACATCCACCGCAGCATCTTCATTTCCGTGGCACGCAGCTCCTGCTTGTGTCGCTCTAGTATAGTTTAGCTCTAGTATAGTCTAGCCATGTTTCACTGTCTTATAAAAGGACAGGCCTAATGATGGTTTTATAGACCCTTCAGCTTGATCGGCATTTTGGGGTCACAAACGACACCAGTCACCTCACGTCATTTGGCCCTAGCCGCGGAAATTCGGGCTCTGACGTCGCGGTCGATGTCCCCGGACGCGCTCAACATAGATCCTAGGTATTTGACACGGTCCGTGCGCTCGACCACGTCAACGCCTATGCAGACGGACTGGGGATTTATGGTGTTGCAGGCCATGTACTCCGTCTTCGCCACATTAAGTTTCAGACTACCGTTTTCAAGTGAATTTTTCCACTTATTCACTCGTTGTACCAGCCGTCCCCTGTCCGAGTCTGCTAGCGCAATATCATCAGCATACATGAGCAACCAGGGTGGTTGCTCGTGATGGTCTCGGATGCTGTTTGACAGAACGTCTAATATTACGCTGAACAGAAACGGGCTAAGCACGGAGCCTTGGTGTACTCCAACGGTAAATAGGGAAGGGAAGCGTCTCACCAACCGCAGTCCTAACTATGGAACTGGAATCGTAGTACATGTCCCGGATAATGTCAATAACGACTTCGGGAACGGCCCTGGACCGCAGCGCCCAGCCGACCATCTCACAAGGGACACAGTCGAAGGCCTTCTGCATATCTAAGAAAAGGAGATGCAGAGGTATATTCTTCAGTCTGTATCCCTCCATGAGCGTTCTCAAGGCAAATACGGGATCCATGGTCCCGCAACCCGGTCGAATCCCATACTGACACTCCGAGATTGTACACTCCTGTCGAATCCGAGAGTCCACAATGCGCTCGAAGGGGCTTCATGGTGCGGGAAATCACCTTTATGCCGCGATAATTGCTGCACTCCTGCACCGAGCCCTTGCCCTTGAAGACCGGCGTGATGATGCTCAGACTCCATTGGTCAGGTATCTTCCCGGTGAGGAGAATGCGGTTGAAAAGGTGGTGTTAAGTATGCCCACACCCCGAGAGCTCATCGATTTCCGCGCTTCGATAGGGACTCCATCGGGTCTGACAGATTTCCGGTTCTTCATACGGCGAAGAGCCGACTAGACTTCATCAGGCGTTACCGGGGGCACTAGTCCCTGACTTGGAGGGTGGCTGGTTTAAATAAAGATTTAAATTAATAAACAAAAAAAGGAGTAAATAATTTAGGATGCCCAAAACTAAAGGGATAATCGTATTTTTTTTAAATGCGGCTCTAAACAGCACACTACTGGGTCAGAATTGACTTCAAAACCTTATAGCGATGTTAAAATACAACTAGCATTTTAAAAAATGACGTTTTACGTTGACGTTGCTATTATAATTTCAAAATGATTAGGGGGTTTGTAATTAGGGACCAGAAAATTAAAAACAAGAGGGTGCCTAATCGGTAGCGCGATAAGGCGTTAAATTAAAATGAAAATTATTAATTTTCGGGACGAGAGAAAATTATTATAAAAAGACATCAACGCATGCTTTCCTCAAAAAACGTCTTGAACTTTTGCATTCGTTTAAACTTTGTAAAACCTGGAGCCTACCAGCTAAATCACACTTCCGTTTGACAGCTCGTTAGTCAAGCGTTCAATACGGAGCGGTGCCTGAAGTTCATTACTGTTCGTCTTGCTGACTGGATAAATCTCCTCTCCTAGGTGGGCAAGGTTAGTTAAGGGCTATGGTATGTACAAAAAGGATCTTGTATTGTAAGTTGCGTAGTGCGCTGTAGAGTCGTTTTGTTAGCTTATACTAAAGTGGTATCACGGGTCAAAGCATATTTTCTATCACTTTGACTCAATCTTCTCCTTATCATGATTTAGTGTTGTTACTTAGGTGCCCACTGAAAAATTCATACTAAACTTTATGTGATGTCGAAGACTCTTTTTATACTTTGATTATTTATTTTTAAACCTTTTAAATTTAGATCTAAGTATTTTTACGACGTAGTATGATTTTGTTTTTATACGCTGATTTTGTCAGTTGTGCAGTTCTTCTTCTATATTATGTGAATATCCAGTGCTGGGTCTTGTGTTCCTATATTTTAGTTTTCTGTCCCCTGTATCCTAGTGTCCATCCCTTTGCTCTCCTCCTAGTTTCCTCTTACCAGTTCACAACCATTTTCAAAACAACCTGTGACATTCGAACATCTGTCACATTATGAGTCAATGCCACAACATGTATCACTGAAACAGTCATAGAACATGACTCATCCGCCACACAATTTGTTTAAAAATTGTTAACCGTCACAGACATTTTCGTCAAATTTGAATATGTCACATAAAAAAATTGACAATGTAAACATTATCTTCTTAACAGAGGAAATGCAACTTGCGAATGTAAATTCACATCGCCACAATTCGAAATTCGTTGAATTATTGCAGTTTACCGGTAAACCATCTGAGTGATTAATGTTTAAACGGACTTATTACGACACTAAAGATTTCTTTCTCCCACAGAGAATCTTGTTAGATTACGATGTGCACTTCGTGGTCGTGCCCTTGAGAGCGTGTCGGCCTTGCTTCACACGGCCGAGGGACCTGATGAAGTATTACAAATGCTGAAGCAAACCTTGGCACTACCGGAGGTGATCGTTCTCAGCGAAATTTCTATAGTGCGGAACCTACCGAAAATAAACTACAATCAAAGAGACCTGAACACTTGCGCATGTAAGATACGGAACTGCATTGCAGTAATTACAGTTTAGGCCAAAAAGAGTACCTTTATTCCATCGAATTTATTTCATACAGTTTTGAGTAAACTAACATCTATTCTTTAAAGGCAATGGTAGGACTTTGCCTACCGAAGCGACAGAACCATTCCAAAGCTGCAACTCATGTAACAGTTTTAAGATGTCGAGGCCTATAAACACAATCGATTTGGACTGGTTCCCGATTTTGCTTACTTTGGCCGGCCAGGTAACTTTAACAAAAATAATGTGCGTCGTGAAAATGCAACTTTTACTAATAGAAACCAAATTATTACTGAACTTGTAGTTATTGCAAAGGCAAACATAAGCTTACTGATTGCATTGAATTTAAGGTTTTAACTCAATCAGAAATGGGCTTGGTTACGTGAGGCTTCAAATGCTTGAAAACTAAAAGACATCGCTGGAAGTCATGCAAGATAGGTCGATGTGGTGTCAACTGCTGCGAATGTTTTCATAGCCCGCTTCTACATCCAGCGGAGACACCGCTCGTTTCTTATACTGTCGAAGAGCCTTCAATTACTCCCAGTAACATACGAGTATCTCCTAAAACTGATATAGTTACAACTGTCACAAACACCACTGATATCTTTTACAATAAATAGCAAACTAATTCCAAACCAGGCTCGAGTATTAAATAAAATTGTTCCTAATGAAGTTAGCGGCCCTGGTGGTAAATTTAACACTTTTGCGTTGCTGAACGGCGTGTCCATGGCAACTTTGATTGATTCTGAGGTAGCTACTTTATTGGAGCAACAGGACCAAAAGACTGGGTTGACGGCGTTGCCGGTATGTCAACCTTTAGGCCCATTCAATATGTAAATTTTTCACTTGACGGTAAACACTGCTCAGAAACTTTTTCTGTTACGAATGCTTAGGCTTTAGACACTGTCACTATATACACAAACTGTTAGCCGTAATGAAATAATATAGATAAATACAACCATTTAAACGATTTAGGTGATCAGCCCCCCGATTCAGAACGAAGTTATCGACCGATTCCTGTAACTCTCACCGCCACGGACGTCAAAAAAGCTGAGCCTCTCATCTTCAGATAGTCACAGATGGACAGTTCTGGCCAAGAATTGGCCTTGCTGTACGATTTTTTCGTGGGGAAATCCTCATGGATACGTTGCCGCCCGGGGGAACGACGAGGTTATGTCGGACTTCTACCGACTAAAACCCCACGGTACTCGGCCTAAACACTTCAACAGCGAGGCGGGTTCCCTAAAAAGTTTCGCAATGCCCCGCCGCCAGTGCTTCCGCGTATTGGGGCCTCCTCCAGCCGACCCCCCAATGAAGGGGGGAGGCCACGGAAGCACCCGGAGGACACAGGTACTTCCGCCGTCGCGGTGAAAGCCGTGCATTGCAGGCAAAAGCCCCCTCGTTCTCAGGCCCGCTGGCTCCTACCGCTGGGTGCGTCCCCGCCGAGCCGCAGTGCACAGGGGGGGCCAGCCGCGGATTACTGACCCCCTCCAAACGGTTGTGCGTCGCGGCCCCTACCTCGCGCCCTAAGGCGCTGCGCCCGTGGGTACCCCTTTAGGATGGCAGTGGTAGGCACCATACTACCATAACGCCCGGCGGCAGGCAGTGGGTGGGTGGGAAGTCCACCGCACTGCCATGCCTGAGCCCTCTTAGCTTCCCGGTGGTTCTACCTGTCACCAGTAATAAGCCTCCTCGCCACAACAAGGCGAAAGCTCATGTGGGGGACGACTTCAAGCCCTTGCCCAAGTGTAGCAAATTGTACGCACTATCGCCAGTTCTAGACAAGAACAGACTCATCAGGATAGATAGTCGCATTAGCCGGACAAAAGATGTCGATTACGAAACCGCATCGTCAATTTTGCTGGATGCCTGACACCCTGCTGTTCTCCTGCTCATATGCTATTACCACGTTAAAGCCGCCCATGGTTCAACGAGCTTGTATACAATGAACTGAAGCAGCGGTTTTTGATTTTAAGAATAAAAAAAGCTATAAAAGCAGTTTCAAGACACTGTGATTTTTGTGTGAAGCAGAAGGCAGTGCCACGCGTACCGCCACTAGGAGACCTGCGAAGTTCTTGCCTTGACCATCACCGCCGCCCTTTCACTAACGTAGGGTCCGTGTAGGCCCGAAGTAGTCTAGACTACTACGGGCCACTGGAAGTTACCGTCGGCCGTCATCGAGAGAAGCGGTACGTCGCCCTTTACACGTGCATGACGACACATGCAGTTCGCCTTGAAATCGTCGCATCCCTGTCAGCTGACTTCGCCATTTCAAGCCTGAGACGATTTATCTGCCGACGTGGAGTACCAAGTGAAAGTCTATCCGATAACGGCATGGTCTTTGTTTGCGCTTATCGACAGCTGGGTGAATTCTATAGCGCAGCCTTGCAGGACTTCGCCAAAAAAATTTATAGTGATTTATTTCACCAGTATCGCCATTCATAGGGGGCTGCTGGCAGCGCCTAGTGAAGACCATCAATACTGCTCTTTCGGTTACCCACAAAGACAGAGCACCCAAGAAAGAATTATTATTGCTTTCAACCCTCTTTCTCGAGGCCGAGGCTTTGGTGAACTCCAGAGCATTGACCTACGTCAGACATAACGACGAAGACCAAAGCCTCACACCCTTTCATTTCCTGATAGGAGCATCTTCATTCACCTAGCCCCCAGCACCTTCAGATGATGGCGTGTTTTCATTGAGAAAAGATTGGCAGAAAGCGCCTTTCGGAGCTATTTTGGAGTGGCTTAAGGAATATTTGACCTGCCTCAGACCTCGAACCCCACAGAGCAACAAAATTTGTAAACCTGAACATTGGTGAAGGTGATGTCGTTTTGGTGGTGGACTCAGACTTACCCAGCGGAGTTTGGCCTATGGGGCGGATTGCTAAAGTTTATCCAGGGGCGGATGGAGTCGTGCGTGTGGCAGACGTGATAACTGAGGGATGTCTTCTCAAAGGGCCAGCCAAATGGCTGGCCATCCTTCAGAATGTCGTGTAGCTCGCTACACGGGGGGGATGATGTCGGAAGACTCTTTTTACACTATGATTTTTATTTTTAAACCATTTAGATTTAAGTATTTTTATGGCGTAGTATTGTTTTGTTTTTATACGCTGATCTTGTCAGTTGTGCAGTTCTTCTTCTATGTGAATATCCGGTGCTGAGTGTTGTGTTCTAATCTTGTGTTCCTATATTATAGTTTTCTGTTCCCTGTATCCTAGTGTTTCCTTGTGTCCATCCCTTTGCTCTCCTCCTAGTTTCCTCTCATTAGATTATATGTATAATATTAAGTAAGTTTATGTAAGTTTATTTATTGCTATCCTAATTATAAATGTATGTATACTTATTATATATTAAATCATTATTGTTATTATAATTTTTTGTCAATATTTAAATTTATATTGTTTAACTGCTCATCTTGCACCACCGCAACTGTTTACTCTTTTTAGTTACTCTACCTGAAGGTTGCCTGGAAAAGATCGCTTCTAGAGATAAGGCCGCCTAAATTGTACTCTTGAGTTTTGTTAACTTCTTGTAAGTGTTATATTTATGTGCAATAAAGAATATCTTATGTTATCCCGTATTTAACAACAGTAGTAATTTAGAGGTTGCGATTTTTAATAAAACAAACAGTATTTCATCTTCTTAATCACTCACGTACATTATAAAAGCAATAAGACTTCCAACCACAAGACCAAATCAACCCGGATAACGGCGGAAGGCTCATCACCTACCACATTGGGATGTAATACCATTGGTGCAAAGTAGACTTCTGAGTGTTACGTTCACCACGACGACACAGTCACTTGCCTCTGACTATTGGATGGGATTTGGGATGAAGTCGTGATGGTATGTTATAAGACTTCCTTTTTTCTCTATTGCCTAGCTCTAAGCTGTACCGTAATGGTGTGTCTCGCGTATGCGTGTGTGTAATATCTGGCAGTCATTTTCTCCTTTTACAAAGAATTAGCTCTCCGTCAGAGGCTTCGCCAGCATATATTGACGACCGACTTGGTGTAATGGTTAAGAAGTTGGCTACTACACCAGAGGTCGCGGGTTCGATCCCCGCACAGTGCAAACATTTGTGTGCATGAACATGTCTGTTTGTACTGGTCTGGGTGTCTCCTATGTATAATAAGTATGTTTTTACAAAAGAAAATGTATTTAAGTATGTTTATCCGTTGTCTAGTATCCCATAACACAAGCTTTAATTAGCTTACTTTGGGGCTAGATGGCGCTGTGTGGAATAATGTCCAGGGAATTATTTATTTATTTATTTATATACTAATTCTCCCGTTAGCATTAAAAAATATATAGCCTATGTAACCCTCTGATAATGTAGCTCGGTAAAAGAATTTTTAAAATAGGTCCCGTAGTTTCGGAGCCTACTCTATACATACAAACAAACAAACAAATCTGATTTCAGATTTCAGATCGAAAAATTTCAGTTTGAATGTATTTTATTTATCCCTAAGGAAGCGAAAGCGGCATTCAATAACATTCTGTTGTTATTGGTTTATCTGATTTATAATTTGTCTTATTATCACAGTCGTTCATTAAAGGATACAAATAAATATTAGTATGCATATATTTATTAAGTCTACAATCATGAAGCACGCCTTGTAGGTTCGCTAACACAAATAAAGTTATCACTTCACTTCCTAAAAAGGTTTGCAAGTTCTTAGAACAATAGGCTGTTTTTCCTACTCACATTAAACCAGCATGTGATGAGTTTCCATCTCACATTTGCATAGACCCACAGTACAGGATCATTAGCCTTGGCGAAATCAATAGTCAACAGCTTAGCAGCAATGAAGACCAAATGAATCCATGACACAGTGTACACAAAAATCCGCACTTTCAATAAAATCTCACTTCTTCTGAACACGCCATGTGAGAACACCAATTCCACTTTTTCATTTATCACGAATTTGATCAAATCTTCGAGTTTAATCATTCTGAGCGAATGTCCGACACTGATTAGGTTCTAGTTTTGAATGACTGCGATGTCAGCGGGCATGTATTATATCGCGGCACAATCTGGAGTCGTTGCGCGTACGCACTACACCGCAAGTATAGCACGAGTGTTGTATGTTCGTTCAGTCACCGCTTGCTGTTAATCTTAACGCACTTCTGTTATTGGCAAACATCATTGTTTGTTATCGCCATTGAATAACTAATTGACAACACTCAAAAAATAAATAAAAACATTATTAGACTAGATTGCACGATAGTCACCGCTCTTGGAAACTAAGATAAGACAAGCAATTTTATTGCACATCAAACAGTGATGTACAATTGAGGCGAAAAACAATGGATGTTACTGAAGTATTTATTGATTTAGCTTACACGAGCTAGTCGTAACAGATTGTACAATTTAATGAATTTTCTTTTAAGTGATTCATTTAACCCCATATTTCTTATCAAGGGTTTGATATTATTAGAAATACTCATCTACTTGCAACTACAGCTCATTGCATGTAGTATCATTCACTTCTATATATTTCATTCATATGGCCAAGGACACTAGTGTATAATAAGTACCTACCTACCCTGCCTTAGCAAGTCGAATTAATTTTATTCAAACGGACCTCTTACCATAGTACTCATGTACCGACTAAACTAAACCAAAGAATGAAAATTGTAGTTAAATATAGTAATATTACAAACAAAAAAAATGAAAAAACTAACCTAGTAAAAAAATAGAAAGTCAAAGTGGCCAGGCCGGTTCCCGATGGTGGCACCGGTTTATACCTATGGGAATAGGGAATGCAACAAGTTATCATACAATAGTATCCTTACTAAGACCAATGATCGTTTAAAATTGAAGCATTTGGACCGCCGACTGAGCCATAAAAGACACTAAAAATGCATTACCTTTCTTTTCTCTCTAACATTACTTTATATGTATAAATGTTCAGTTTTGATTCTTGCAGCTAAAGTAGTGTTTAAGGCATCATTTTAGTTTTATAAGAAGTAAATGGTTTGTGAGGTCTATGTTAATTTGAAAAAGCCGCCTTATAGATGTTTCAGTTTGTTTGCTCTCCAAGTTAAGTTCGATGGTTTTACCAGATGAGTAAGTTAAGTAAAAGAAAAGACTTAACTATTTAACAAGCAAAGTGCTATTTCCAAGTTATCCTGACGTAGACCATGGTCATTGGTAATTAAATATTGAATTATGAATGAGGATGAAAATATTTTAGTCCACATCCGTTGGCAAATACAGGTATTGGTTTTAGGGTTCTGTAATTATACAACCAGGTTTTCTTGAAAAAACAAGATTTTGTCTACACGTATGAATCCAACCAAATTAAAAAAACAGTAAAGTTTCTTAGATTTATAATACTTTATTACTTTGGTTAGACATTGTAATTTAATGGCATGAATTATGGTGGTAATTCGTAATAGCTTTTCATAATAGACATTACAATTTAGCGTATTATAGTCGATATTAGATCGATCTCGTGACTTTTTGAACCTAAATGTTTAAATTAGATAAGGGCCCCAAAGGTAGAAAATATACGAGTACGTGGAAGTGAAGAGACAGGAAACGTCTAATTGAGACTTAGTTGCATTTAGACAAGTCTGCGTCCACTAAGCTGCTCTAAGCTGCAGAATATTACTTTTTATTGCAATTCTAAACCCAATATACCAACAAATTGCTTCTTTAAAATATTTTTGGACAACAAGGTCTACACTAGATCTTGACCTTTAGCAGTTAAAGACTCCCTATACGGTACATTTGATCTCCACGATCCGTCGTTTCAGGCCGATCGAAACGACGAATCGCTAGTGTATGTAATAGTACATTATGATATAGCCGAAGCGATATTGCTAGCCCAAGCCGTAGGCAACGGCTAAAAGAAAGCAGAGGCTGTAATTATCAAAGCGCACGTATGTCATACGACGTTTTATAACATATTTGTGAGGTAATAAATAAAACTAGGACTTTCTTAAATAAATACTTATTCTTTAATCACTTGCTACAGCAGTTATTAAAATTTTTACTTGTTCACAAATTAGCGATGCGCTTTTCAAATGATCTGCGCTTTTTTTTAAGGCAAAGGCATAAAAAACAGCCAGTATTACTAATAAAGTAAATTAATATTTTTGTGTTTTTGTTACAGATAAATGGTTGTAATTTACTGCCAAACTTAATTAAATTAAATAATTAAATGTACATATAGTTTATATATTATATCTCCCATAGTTAATTTTATTCATAAAAGGTTGACCTCTTTTCTGACATAAAAACTCTTTGCTAAAATTTAAGAAAGTACCGTTCATTTTAGACGGAGCATCTTGATAAACCGTGCGTTTTACCATAATAAAAAAAAAACTCGTGCGTTTTACATTACCATAACACACAAGTACGTAATGAGATACAATACTATACTGAAATTGGTGAAATAAGAGACCCTTTACGAGAAAATATGTTATAAAGATTGTTAACGATTTTAGTTACTAGACACTAACGATTCGTCGATGCGATGGATCGGTCTTTAACGACGGATCGTAAAGATTGATCGTACCGTATGGTCCCTTTACGTTACGAAAGGACAAGCAAAGTTAACCATCGCTAAGTTTTTCTGGTCTATGTTTTTATAATATTAAAAGGGGTATGAACTACTAAAAAAGTGTAAAGCCAAGAAAACATTTTCGAGTGTTAAAAAGTAGATAGTACGGGTAGATTGCTTAATTTTTAAGTAATTTGTGAAATAAATAGAAATCTGGTTACAAATTATTTACCACTATTAACCTATTTATTTATGCGTCGAAAACCTATACCTAATTGCTCCTTTGAGATAAACCATGAGTCATAAATCACAAATTAAAACATAACGTCCACGTCAGTGGATTTGTTTGTATAGCTATGCCGTCAGTACTAGCAGTTACCACATTTTACCTTGAGGATCATACAATCTGTTGATATAACGCTTAAGGTGAAGTTGGTTAATTGAGTTTGCATAAAAAATCTAACAAACTAAGCCGTAAGTAAACCTCAGTATTCTCAGATTTTGTTGGAAAAGTTGTAATGATCAAAATAAACGTTTTCATAAAGTGACACCGTTTCCGTTGTTGTGTTATACCTAATTACATCTCACCAAGATGTCTTAATAAAAAAACATAATATTGTTGTCAGTTTTAAATCAAACTCAAACTCAAATACCTTTATTCAAATAGAAATTCACAGTAAGTACTTTAAAATCGTCAAATTTAAAGCAAGATATACTAAATAATAGACATAATTACTATAATAATATAGATATATAAATACACAGTATACAGACATATTGCGGCTCTTCCACCGCGTCGGAGTTGTTTCTTGCTGAGAAGACCCGGCGAGAAACTCAGAAGCAATATAAATAAAAATACATACAATACATACCATTACGACTACATCCCAAGCGGTATAATGAGAGACAAGCTGACTATTGCCGTCATAGTGAATGGAACACGCAGAAGCCCACTTTTCACCGATTAGAAAAAAACGCGGTAGAAGGTGAGCCTTCCGCCGTCATCCGATTTGCTTGGTTTTTTATCGGCGTTTTCATATCATCAATAATTCAACATAAGTTTAGGACATAAGTGCCCCTTATTGAAAGGGCCGCAAGGGCCCCGGCTTAGAGCGTCACCTTGAAAGACAATGAGACATATGCTTTGGGAGAGAGAGTACCGCGAATTTCATTGGGGAGTATTAATTGCCTTTGTTTATTAAATGTTAGTAATCGATTATCAAACTATAAAGTTTCTTTTTCATACATTTTGTATGGTCAGGTCAATCCACCATGTGCAGCGAGAGGCGGCCACTCGCTATGAGTAGTGACTACACTGAGGTGTAGTCACTAAGTCGCGAGTGTTACCACCACATCCATTCAGAAACCGGCTGCCTTCGTTTGATCGGTAATAAAGGAAGAGTGGCGCAGGACAGTCACCGGTGACTCATCTGCGCGGACTCTAAATAATAAAATACCATTCGAAATGATTTATCGTCACCAACCAAGTCAGTCTACTGAAAGCGTTTGTAAAGGAATCGTAATATGCCCTTTCTGTTAACATTTTTAGCGAGAAGCAAAGCTGCACTTCCAACTCTCCTAAAATAGGTTTAAACAACAACCGGCCGGTTATTGAATATCGTCACTCACTGTTCTGACTGGCCTGTTGGCGCAATCGCAGCGATCCTGCCTTTAGCGCAAGAGGTCGTGGGTTCGATCCCCACCCATGACAAATATTTGTGTGACGAACATTTGGATTTGTTGTGTGTCTGGGTGTTATTATCTATTTTAGTATATATTTAGGAATATTTAAATATGTTTATCAGTCTCTGACGCCCATATTACAAGCTCAGCTTAGTTTGGGGTCAGGTGATCTTGGTGTGAATTGTCCCAGATATTTATTATTATTTACTTGTACGGGTGTAGGGCGTGGGTGGTGAAGGCAGCAGACAGCAGGAGGATAGATGCCTTTGAGATGTGGTGCTGGTGTAGGTTGTTAAAAAAACCATGGACTGCGCGTCAAACCAACATCTCAGACTGGAAAGACGACAACGCCTGACCGCGGTTTGCTTGCGTAGAACCCTTCAGGACTTTGGACGTATTGCGCGGCGCGAGCCAGATAATTCAAAGAAGTAGGTCGTGGTTGGCAAGTTGGTAAATGACCGCGGGGGCAAAGCCTAAAAGATGGACAGAACAAGTCGCCAACACTTTGGAGATCCCCATAAGCGCAGCGCTCCTTCAGGCAGAAGATCGAAGCTATTGGAGAGCATAATTGTTGGCTGGAAAGGAGGATTGCATGCTACATGGAGAACAGTAGGTACATGTGATGTGTGATTGTAATAGAATGCCCTTTTCAATTTTTATTTTTAATTTTATGTCCCTGATGAAATAATATATCATCTTACGAAACGTATGTTGTTTGCGTTGTTTGTGCCAATTAACAAACAATATATTGTTCAAATTTTATTCATTAACAATAGCTAAAGTTTAAAATTGGTAGTTTATACGGAACAATTATTGTTATTTTTTTGACAGTCCGCTAATATCAGAAAAATATATTATTTATTTTTTATTTATTTATTTAAATTAATTAAAACGGATAGACCAATTACATTAAATAATACATTAAAGATAACAATAATCAAGAAAATTTCAACATTAATAAACTATGAATATCAAATTATGCATGAATAAAATTGTAAGTAAAACATTTAAATCGAATCGAAAGTTACAGTTAGAACAAAGAAATGTAATCATATATGTATAACATGTTACTTACATAATTTAATGAAGTCATTTAATTTCATTTTGTGAAAGTTTTTAGGCCGAGATCTATAGAGCGTAGATACGCCTCTGTGGCCGAGTGGTTCCAAAGCTCGGCCCTAAAACCCGGCGGTCCCCGGTTCAATTCCCAGGTCGGGCAAAGTGTGTTTTCGGAACATAGCCCGGGTTTGTGATCACCAACCCGCATTTGGCAAGCGTGGTGATTAAGCCAATACCCATCCATTGTAGCGATGACTTGATTTCAATGATGGAGGCCTTTGCCCAGCAGTGGGACAGTATATAGGCTAAATACTTTTACTTTTACTATAGAGCGTGATTAGCTTAAACACAGACTTATTTAGTAAACATCAACTTAGATATAAGTAAGATAATAATTAATGACTGGCTCAGAAGTTACCTTGCAAATCGGACACAATGTGTAGAAGTCACAAAAATTGATAAAAACAATGAGGCTGTTACCTACAGATCTTCATTCCAACATACCAAGTTAGGTGTTCCTCAGGGAAGTGTACTGGGTCCATTGTTATTTCTTCTTTATATCAATGACTTACCTAAAGCTACACACTTTGAAACTATACTCTTTGCGGATGATATTTTACTTGTAATACCTACCACATAATGTGAATCCTCAATTAATGACGCAATAGAAAACATTAACACTTGGCTACGAGCAAATAACCTTTCTATTGATTCCACAAAAACTAAATAAACAAACTAAACATTCAGATACAAATCAAAAACTCACAAACGTAACATACAATGCCAGGGACAGTTATTGAGTGAGGCTGTTTTCCTGGGAATTTAAGTTGACCGTCATTGTAATTGGAAATGCCATGTACAGAACATCTGTAATAAGTTAAACCGTTTCGTTTATGCCCTTTATCGTCTCAAAAATACAGCTAATGAAAAAACTGCCTTTCTTGCATATCACGGTTATGTATCGTCAGTACTAGGATACGGAATAATTTTGTGGGGACTCGACTGATGTGCAAAAAGTATTTGTCGCTCAAAACAGTACAGGTCCCCGACTGACTGAAATTAGGCGACCTAATTTCACTCAGTCGCAAAATACGATTGACAAGACTTTACTTTGACGCACGCTTGTCTCGCTTACACTATGGTCAAAACAAATAGGTCTCTGTTCTTCAACATCGCACAACGATTACAAGCATCTGGACCTCGTGAAAGTTGGAGACCCATGTTTAAGAAGCACAATTTACTTACGGTGACATGTATGTTTATCTATGAAATAGGAAGTTTTGTAAGGCACAACATGGAGTTTTTTAAAATTCAAACGCGTATACAGAGGTTACGTCCAAGGGACCCTTACTTATAAACTGGAATTGCCGCCACACTGTAGTGCCCTCCATCAAAACAATTGCTGTATAGTATAATGCCCATACGTGTGTATATTGGGATTTCGATTGAAATAAGACAGTTGCCCACCCCTTTGTTTTTGAAAAAACTTAAGACGATGGCTTATTCATGCATGTTTTTATGATGTAAGGGAATATTTTGACATCAAGAGTAATTAATTCATTTTCAATCATAATGGAATTTTTTATTGTTGTTGATATTTTATTGGACATTATTTTATTATTACAATAAATAAATAATAAATAAATAAATATCTGGGACAATTCACACCAAGATCATCTGACCCCAAACTAAGCAGAGCTTGTAATATGGGCGTCAGAGACTGATAAACATACTCAAATATTTCTAAATACATACTTAAATAGATAATAACACCCAGACACACAACAAATACAAATGTCTGTCACACAAATATTTGTCATGTGTGGGGATCGAACCCATGACCTCCGGCGCTAAAAGCAGGATCGCTGCCATTGCGCCAACAGGCCAGTAGTAGTTTTATTATTTGTATGATTGTGAAATTTTTCCTACAGTGTAAGTTTTTGCATGCAAAACTTATCACAAGACCAATGTATACCGTGCTTCTAGAGCAAATAAATATTTCATATTTCTTATGATGTGACAAGTCTGTGCTTAGCTAAGTAACGATTATAGACCTTGGCCTTAGACCGAGATCTATAGAGCATGCTTAGCTTAAACATAGATTTATCTTAGACTTTGAACAGCTGTATCTATCTATATCAGATACTTCTTATCGTTATTTAATTATTTTTGTCTTAGTTAAATATTAACTTAGATAATTGTTAGTAATAATTATAAGAATACTAAATAAGTAAGAAAATAATTAATGTAATAAGTCTGTGCTTAGCTAAGTAACGACTATAGATCACGGCCTTAGAGTCAACGAGCATATAATAGTAAAAACACTGGAGTTTATTTGATATTTACCCAACTGGTATTATATTACATTCCAATTTATCAGCCTTCCGTTTACCAATAATTGATAGTAAATATACTGCTTTGACCTTACTTTATACTACAGAACCAAAGAAGTTTAATTATAAAAACAATTAATTTCATTTCCTACACTCTCAACTATCGATTGGTAGAGCTCGCTTTGAAGATATAAGCTTACCGAAATGTACTGCCTACGTGCTCTAATTATGTGTCTATCTAGTTTTCAAATATCTTTGTTTGTCCTCCAAAATGTTCGTGACATTTTGTATAAACACACGGCTTCTCCACTACTCTTTTGTTTGCTTTGTGTGCCGACTAGACAAGCCAGCTCAAAAAGAAGTTTGTGAAAGATCCAGCCAGACAGTTTGTGAGAATGGTATGTCTAAGCCTAAAGTAAAAATTGATAAACTGTAGAACCTTTTTCATTTTAAAGGAAAATTGTTAAAATAGAAACCTTACTTTTGAATGGAACATCGATTTTATGAACGGTGAATATAAATGTTCAATAAAGTATATTCTTCTTATCTATCTAGTGCATAATAATCAGACGATTACTATACCCTGTAAGTTTATAAACATAAACATTCTAACATTGGGATTGGGACGGACGTCTAATTATTACGGACTGCATGTCTCTTGATGCTTATAGCGCCATCTGTGAAATTTTGGATGAACCCCACGATGTAGTACTTTTTATTAAATTGTGGGCGAGAATGTTTTATTATTTTCGGCAAGATGTCGCTTTTTGCAACTAAAAACTGTCTTGGGTTTTATTTTTTAAGGCCCGTATTCAAGCTTAAATGTTACTCTATCTGCATCTTGAGCAAAGGTTGTACAATAATTTTACATAACTTGGTGTCTTCATGGCCAGAGTCCAGGTCATTGGCCTCTCATCGCTTACCACCAGGAGAGACTTTTATTGAATATTAATAAAAAAAACTCAGGTTTATTAAATTTTTTACGATCCACAAATGAATTCAAGCAGCTACTCTAGACCTAGTCGTCGTTTCGTTTTCCACCCAAGACAATAAATTATGTGATTTGACGCATATTATTTCGTCAGAATACAGTGTGAGTCACTTTAAGGTGCACATATTAAAAAATAGGAAACTATACTATAGTCAATTTTATAGACGGAAAAGTTATTGAAGAAGAATTCAGTATTTATTTTTGGCATGTAGTTGGGTAAGTACTCTATGCAGAATTAATGTTATTATAACTTTTAAACTAAAAGCTTTATCGCAATGAAAAAAAGCTTCTGATAATAACTAATAGCAGGCCATGCCTAAAAAATAAAAAAATACGAAAAAAATAATACCTAAATAAACTAAATTAAGAAAATAATAATAATTTAGAAAATAAATTATAAGATGGCGTGGCGGGGGGGCTCAGTACTGGTGGCACCACCGGTAAGCTGAGAGGGCTCAGGCATGGCAGTGCGGTGGACTTCCCACCCACCCACTGCCGGCCGCCGGGCGTGGTGGTGGTATGGTGCCTGCCTGCCTACCACTGCCACTGAATAAATAAAATAAATATTATATAAATTCGTTTATTTGCAAGAATATAAGTTAAAGGGGTTGAGGAATACAAGTTGTGCTGATATTTAGGTACCTATACAACGTAATTATAGATCCTCCCTCAGTAGAATATTTTTCTTGGTATTAAGTTCTACATTAACGGAATATTATGAGCAATTATAGTATTTGATTTGTTATTCCGTGATATGAATATTCTGAGATTTAAATTTTATCAGTGAAAACCTATGATTCAAATTTCTATAAAGTAAACTTTTCTTCGTATTGATTATTCGATTAAATTATAATAATGAGAAACAATTTATGTGAACCGAAATTCTATGTTTGGGGAGTGTGAGGAACAGGGTGTACAGTTCCTCATCCACCATTGAAAAGGGAGGATCCTCCGACCAGACGGGTGTTGTGTCTGGTGGGCTACTGCCCGACGGTTGTTGTCGGGTTCTTGTATCTATGTTCAATCGCTCGGATAACTTCGATATCGCGATGTAGGATACGACAGTTCTTAGTTCGTATGTGGCGAGATAGATGTCGCTACATATGAAACGATTTTTTTGTAATTTACAACCATTTTACGCAAATATGAGAACGAGAAAATTAGTATTACATAAGCATTTTATGCATTTCATATTTTAGAATTTTAATGTAAGGTTAATTGAAAATTTTCTATTTGAATTCTGGTATTGTATAGGAAGGTGTACTCGCTTCGGGTATTTTAAATCTTAAGGAATTCTGAGTTCGGGTATTTTGGGCTCGGTCATTTTTAATCAAGGTGTTTTGTTTTTTGGGATTCTAACATGTACTTAATTAAATACATAAGTTTGTTTATCAGTCCGGTCCGGTCTGGTCTGTCGGTCATAGTAAGTACAAGGTCGGTATACTTATAGGACCAAAGGGCATAAGGGTCAGATAATCTTAGTTTTAGCTGTTCTAGATGATGATTTAGTAGGTACCTACTTATAAATGTATGAAATCTATTCATTACAATTCACGTGATGCAGAAATACACAGTTAAAAATCCAAATAAATACGTTCGTTATCGTATGTACATACAGTGGTGTACCGTGGGGGTGTACTAGTGGGTGGCTGTTATTTACATTGAAAGTAATTGTGGTAGTGTCCTTTGACCCTTAATGCAGATACCGTGACTTTTGGTAGTCATGTATTTGTATACGCACTTTTTCAAACTTCTGGGTTAAGTCACTATAGCGTGGCTAAAAAAATAATTAAAAAGTGGTAAATTCTGTTTTTTCCGTAATGCCGGGAAAAACATACGAGATTCCGTTACGGAATGTCGATTCGGAATTTCAAACAATACAATTCTGTTCTGTGTCTGATAAAGTCATTGATTTGTATGGAATTCCTGCGTTCAGAATTCGGAAACGGAATAATTTGTACGATATATTCCGTATGCATGTGATCAATCTAAGATTAGAAGAAATTAGCCTATTACTGTCCCACTGCTGGTCAAAGGCCTATATAATTGAAAGTAAGCCATCGCTGCGGTTGATGAGTTTTGGCTTAATCACTCCGCTTGCCAAATGCAAGTGGGTGATTAACTTGGACTTTCTTTCAAAAAAATCCAAAAACTCACTATGCTGACCTCGACCTCGAGGATTCGAACCCACGACCTCAGTGCTAGGCTGAGCGCACTTAAAACTCTCTCAAAAAAATCGAAGGCCATCATCATCATCATCCGAGGCCGATATGATATTATTTTATTATTTTCAGTGTTTATTTTTTCGTTGAAGTCGGTTTTACTTTTTTAAAGTTTATTACTAAGCGTTTCTGCTGTCAAAATAAAGCCTAAATGAAAAAATGTAACCTAAGTCACTCGCTGATAAAATGACTTTATATTGGTGAAAGAGTTTTTGAAATCGGTCAGGAAGTTTCGGAGCCTATTCATTAAAAAAATAAACAATCAAATCTTTCCTCTTTACAATATCAGTAAAGATATCTCGTGATGACTTGATTTCAATGATTTGGCCTCAACAATAACTATGGACGATGACTAAAAGTATAGTTTCAGTGAAAACTCTACTAGAATGATGTGACATTTTCTCAGCCAACCACAACCTTATCTATTCCATTACCATTGGAACTAGCAATATGTCAAACTGTACTTGTCTAGGCCCTCAGGAATAAAAAATGAAAGTGGCCAAATGTGATGTCATGACCAACTGCTAAAGTTGTCATTTGGCAACTTATCGAACCTTACTACTGACGCGTGTGGAGTCAATCGTAGGTCAAGCGTCACTCTTTTCAATTCGTGCCGCGAGCATCTGGTATTTTTGTTTTTTGTCATTGAAATGAACCCTCAATGCTCAACGCTACAGCAAAACAACGTATCTGCTTCCTTTGATGAGCGTGCTATAAAGTCATCTTCAAATTGAGAAAAAAATCTAATACTTATGTTCAAATGTTGCCTCATAAAGTTGACTTTCTTCTTCTTAATATTTTGACTGATAAGATATCTCATCCATCATCTATGAAATCTGAGTTATTGAAGTTCTAAAACATTGCTAATAAAAATAGATTCATTTTAAAATTCTGCAGTTTTATAAAATAAACACGAACTTTTGCTATATAGACTCTACATGCCCTACAGTTTAAATATCCACGCAGACCCCTGTTTGCATTTAAATATCCACTATGTTTTCCTCTGTCGACACAACACTGACCTGGTTTTCAATGTCGGCTTTGTTTTCCGCCACCTATCGCGCTGTCAGATTCCCATTACCAGCGACGGAGCACGATGTCAGATCTCGTCTCTACATTAAGAGCACTCTCGTATCTAATTAGAGATTAATTGAGTCAAGCGACGAAAGCCCTTTGTCACTTACTACGTAAAGACCCTCCTCATCTAAGTCCTTAGCTGCCTGATAGTCGACATAAAAACTTTTCGCACCAAATTTTTAAAGAAAAAAAGACCAATTCCAATTTCGAATGTTTTGGTAGCGAACGTGATTGGGCGAGATGACATGCCTGCCTCAGTTTGCCGCCACGCGCTGTCGGTGTTGCACGCACGGCCCGTAGCGCCATGTTTCGCGCAGTGACAGATGGCTGGAAGCGGTATTGGTGGGGAACAGGTACGGAACAAGCAATCACAACTTCCTCAATATAGTAACCGAATTGTCTATCATACTGTGAGAAGCTACACTTGTGTTACGCACTGTACTCCTGATGTTCTGGCGTAAAAACCGCTTGACGTTTTTTTCGCAACGCTCCGCAGCACAACCCTCATTATGTTGGAAAAAGTAACGGTCCGAACATTGTTGCTTTTTTTATTAAGTGTGATATATTGAATACTTATTTGTGCGTTGTTAGAGCTTTAGTTTGAGTAGCAGAAGTGTTATATGAGCGAATGGTGAGCGGTGCGAAGTACGCTAGTAAGTTCAAAACTATTTACAGATGCAATCCCTTGGTTCGTTCAACTTCGCGATCGTTCGGGAGATTTCGGCGCACGTGGCGAAGTACAGTTAGCTTCACAGGTGATAGTGGTGATACAATGGCTATCCGGTGTAGTAGAGATCGTGATAATGATCTATTGATCAGAATCGATCGATGGCCCGTCTGTATACATTACTCTATAAGCTTCGAGGTAGTTAATTAAGAATAATTGATTAGTTTAGCGAAGAACTTCGACTTGGTATAAGGTTACCCAGCCATTTTCTTAATGAACACTCAATGATTCATCGGTCGCGTTCTTGAAACATTAGGCAACTTGCGTGCGTTTTGTTAATCAGCTTTCATTAAGCATTAATTTGGTACATGTAATTACACTTGCTAATATTTGTTAATTGATTCCGATTTTACGTCGACCAAATGGTTATATGCCATAACCATGGCATCGACTTGTATTTAAGATATGCTTAGTCTAGTTATTTAAAAAGGTTGAAGTGTGCGAAAAGTTGTTGTGTGTGAATGCGGAAGAAATTTTTAAATAAATATATTATATTTATTTTGAGGAAAAACAATACGTAATTTTTGACGTTATCACCGTTGTCGCCACTTAGACAATCGCACGAAAGATAAGTTTGTATTTGCGGAAGCAAGAGTAAGTCAAGGTTAAAATGTCTTTATTCAAATAGACCTGATACTAGTAGGAACTTTCATTTCAAAGCGATTAACATTAAGGGGTTTTTGCAACGAAACAAATTAAACGGTAAATTTCTTTACCTATTTTACGCCGGCAACCCGATAGTGTTAAAAATAAATGTTTTAGTTAAAATGCACCTAAGGAGCTTAAAATGTTATCTCCATTTCGTCAAATTCCATCTACCAGGAAAAATCTAAATGATCACGAAAATACACAGTATATATACATAACGTGACTCCTACACGTTCTCCCATAGGTGGGTCACTGTACAATTTACAATCGGTAAACGAAACCAAAACGTTAATACGTGAAGTAAGAATGGAATTCTTGTTGCTGCGCGAAGTCCGCGCGCAGCTGTACAAGCAGTACAAATGCAATCAACAGAACAATTACCATACAACTTCGGACCTTAATCTCAGTATGGATGGCACCAACTTTCCTGAATAATAACAAACTGCACTCCGACGCACCCTGTTAGGTCTAAATCGGAATAAATTGCTCTATGTTTACCCAAATCAATGTACGGAAAATGATTGTACGGAAAATAAGACCACGATATCCCTTATCAAATAAATATAATATCGTTCGTTACTACAAAAGTAATCATAGGAAAGTGAGTCACAAAATAGCGCCGATCCGAATCGCTTCGGATAATTTCGGATAATTAAAATCAAACTCAAAACTCAAACTCAAATAACTTTTTTCAAATAGACTTTCACAGTAAGTACTTTCAAATCGTCAAATTTAAAGCAAGATATGCTAAATAATAGACATATTTACTATAATAATGTAGATCTAAAATACACAGTATACAGACATACTCGTAATGCGACTCTACCACCGCGTCGGAGTTGTTTCTTGCTGAGAAGAACCGCCGAGAAACTCAGCAGTTACTCTTTTAAACTTGTTTTGGGTTTACAACAGGCGTTAGTAAGGTACAATGTGTCATTTTGAAACAAGTAAACCTACTGAGTGTCTAATCTAAAGAATATAACACAATGGAAAAAAAATCAAACATAAAATAATATAAACTTAAGGCCATTTAAACAATTAAGACAGAATATAATATAATAGTATAACTACTAGGAGATATTTCTGAACTATTCAACAAAGCTCTTAAATGAATATTATTATCCACAACTGACTATTTAACGCAGAGCCACCTGAGTAACTTGATGTTATTAATTTGAAGTTCTTTTTTTATTACATCATCTCAATTTAAGTTCCTATATCGAATATCTATTCTAATTATCAATTTTCATGTATCGTGTTATGTGATAATACCAAAAATGTAGTACACGTCATATTTTTTTTCTTTTTAAAGACAAAGATTCACGGGCGTTACGTGCCACGAAGAGTGGAAGTAGGATTAATAGTTTGAGTGGATTTACATTGACACGTAGGATTCTACTTCTTTGTAAATATTTTGGTATTGTCCCTAACTGTAACTGTGTATGTGATTGTAATTTTTTGGCTAGAATATAAGGTACCTAACTTAATGATGCAAGTAATTCAAATTGAATTTCACGTTAAATCTGTTATAAACTTCACAACCCCGTGATTTAATTTTGTACCGAGCAGAAGCTTTAGTCTCGATGATGAGTATATTCAATCAATTCTGCCCGGGATAACGTCATTTTCCCAAAGGTATCTATCCGTTACTCAATCATGCTGAAACGCTGATAACAATTTCAAAGCGAACGCTTTTTGGACGAACTGTCATTTCGAGAGCTTTTTTTCTACCAATGTCTTCACAAATGGATTACAATATAAGCCCTGCTGTATTAAAGACCATTCGAGATGTGCAATATAGACCAGCATATTCATATCTTACTTCTAACAATTCCTATGACATACTTCTACAAATACGTTAAATACCCATTTTGTGACAAGACTCGCTACGCTATGTTATTATGCAGTAATTACTTTAATACGAACCTACTCGTAGTTTATAATTGTTTGTGTTATTAACACTGAAACCATTTATTGGTATTGGTGTAGTAATACACTTATAATTTACGGTATAATTATGCCCATACAATGCCAGCAGTTGTAAACCAATCAATATAAATGAATCACTGGAGTAAATGAGTGACTGACAGACAACGCGAAGCCGAAACTATTGACGTAGCGTAGAAAGTTAGTTATGTACCTTTGAGAGTGCAAGGGGGGATTTCCCGGATCTCCCACGGGAACGGAAAAAAATTGAATTGGTAGGAAGCTGTTTAGCGTGTAAGTTTCTTGTGCCGCGGGCCCAAATTGAGTAGTTGACATCATCATCAAATTCAAAAATATAATAAAATGGTGCATATGAAAACTTTTAGTTCGTTTGCTCAGGTATAATTAATGTTATGGCTCTCCAAACTCAGGTGCACAAGTCTATTTTAAAAGTGTATAATAAATAAAAATAGGTATAACCATTCGATAATCTAGACAATGTTTAGTGACTTTTGATAAGATACCATATTCATAAACGCAAAATTTAATATAGCTGCCAAACAAGTGTCCTTGCACATAGAAATAGGCGTTCTGTTCTGTGACGTCACCATCTTGCGATAGTTTGTAGGTAACGTTTTGGGCAAGTCCAAAAATATGATTTTAAAAATTGCCATATCTCGGGTAGTTTTTACGAGTTTTCGAAATATTTTTTTTACCTATGTTTCTATTATTGAGAGGTATTTCGATAACCACACAAAAATAGTCACCTACCCTATTCATTACATTGTTCTGTGGGCGGAGCGGCGCGAGCGCCTGCACGGTAATATTATCTTTCTGTAATATTACCGTGGCGCGGGCTTGGCGCTTTTCATTCATTGCATTTATGGGACTGGGCTCAAAGGCAGCAAGGCGGGCGTTCCTGCCCCGCTCTGGCTTCGCAGTGTAGGTTGGTGTACCATAATCGTAGGAGTTTTTTTCAAAATTCCTACGATTATGGTAAAAAACGAGCGTAAGTAGGTACGATATCGCGGGCAAAAGATAGAGTAATATACAATTTCAAAATACTTAGCCATTACGAGAATATGATTGATCATCATAAATCGCACACAAAACACCGCTACTCCTGAACATAAGGCAAATGTAGACATTGAATCCGTAATGGTCTTGTTCAGTTCGGTCAGGTGTTTCCTTCCCCCGAGGCTGGCTGCCAGGCGGCCTTGCGCGCCGAAGGGTCCTGCGAGGAGTCTCTCCCTCGTTGGGGATCCCGGGTCCCTTCCATTCTGCGCCGAAGATGACCACCGTCAGGTTTTAGTGGGTAGGGGTCTCTGTTTTCCCAGGAGTTCCGAGTCCCACATATCCCAGGTGTCCCGAACCCAGGGCCTTGGGAATGCCTAAATGCATTTCCTGACGCAAAAAAAAAAAAAGGTGTTTCCTTCCGATGACCCATAAATTTTGGAATGAACTCCCTGCCGAGGTTTTCAAGAGGAGTCTGAAAAAGGTTTTTGCAGGGTCGACAACGCGCGAGCGATGCCTCTGGTGTTGCACGCGTCCATAGGCTGCGGTAACCGCGTACCATCGGGCGGTGCGCATGCTTGATTGTCACCGACGTGGTATCAAAAAACCATAATCAATCCAATAAATTAGATACTATAATTACAAATAACATTTACAGATTACGTAACACACAATAAATGAATGAGAGAATACTTAGATAATTAATCACTTACAACAACGGTCACTTTAATTGAAGTGTATTTCATGTCCCTGTACAGTACGTGCAAGGAATCAAATATGAATCAATATTTGTATGTACCAATGCTTACTAATTAATTCAGGCGTTTAACTACCAGTTCAACTACAATGAAAGGAAGTTTAAAATAGAGTACTTTAGAATTACTTATCAGTTATCACTTAAATATTGAATAAGGCCTATAGGATATATTTAGAGCTTCTCAAACGCGGCGCTTTAAATTGGCTCGTTTTTGGAAGCGCATAGAGCGCATGTACAGACACGCTTTATGCCACACGCTCTGGTACGAGCGTGGACGCCCTTATGCGCTCATATAATCCAAAGATTTTGACTCACCACACCGCTTTGAGCGAACAGGCCGCAATAACGTCTCCACAACAAATATAGACTATTTTTCACTATTGCCCCGTTTGCGCAATGTATAGAAGTCCTGCCTATGCGCCGAACGTCGTGTGTTCAATTCCTACAAATCTTTGTGTTCCGAATTGTGTTTGTTTGGTCTTGTTCGTGTCTTGGTTTTACTTATTCTGTATTTTTATTGCAGATAAATATTGTAATATTGGCAAACCTTATGTCTAGAGCAGTCAACCGTAAGGTTTAACAGGGAAGTAGGAATTTTGAGCACTCATATCCATAAATAGTTTTTTTTTAAATATTAATAAAGTGTATTCAAAGATCTATAATAAAATAAGGTTGAGTCTTTCTGCGCAAGATGCCCAGATATTTATTACTTATACGAGTGGCACATTATGTCTCATGGGCTACCTAAGTAGGTACTATGTAAACCAATGCCTTTTCTGAGGAAGAATCTACCGGCGATAATTTTTACAAAAAGGAAACAGTGAACGATAAATGAGAGGCCATTGGCCCCATCTACCAGCAAAACCCTAAATGCGAGATTCCCTTGACTTAAAAAATAGTGCATTGTTAAAATTTTATGTTTATAAAAAAATTTTTGTTTATCTATACTTCTGTACTAATATTATAAAGAGGAGATTTTGATTGTGTTTGTTTGTAATGAATACTAGAGCGATTTTGAAAATTCTTTCACCAATATGAAGCTACATCATCAGCGAGCGACATAGGCTATATTGGTTTTTTATTTAGGCCATAGCTTAGAATGATAACGTATAGAAGGATAGTCTTCACACGACCGCCCCGTCAAAAATGTAGCACTAATCCGATTCACTCAGGCGTGACTATTACTTGCTTACGTGCGGCGCGCTTTGACATTGAACATTGCGGAGCTGTAATGAACACTGCAAAGCGGTCCGTTTGGAGCCATTTATGGCTGCAATTAAGGTGATTCAAAATAGGCGCGCGGACTTGGTTCCTATATGTAATTATTTTAGGGGCCATAGTTAGTTTTTAGAGAACCTAGTATCTAGATAAACCTAACATAGGATTTAAGATACTACTAACCCAATATTTGTAAGTTTTGATATATGGAAATAAATAAATAAATAAATAAATAAATAAGGCTATATTTTGACGGGAGAAACAGTCTTCGCGGGCGAAGCCGCTGACGGACAGCTGTGTACTATAAAAGTGCACCATAGCTGAGCACGAATTGCCGCCAATAAGCCCTAAGTACCTATTTACGCCGAAGGCGGCGCGCCATGCGAATCCATTAACGGAGATACAATTATTTTGTGAATGCGTTCGACCTATACAATTTAAACCATCTTGATTCATATGGTCAACTTTCCCAAAAGGACAACTTTTTAAAAGATTATTTAATTTCGTTCTGAGGTTATTGATATTAATTTAAGGCCTCCTACAATTCAATTTAAAACGTAATCCTTCAGATAAAAGCGTTTACATTATTTTTAAATTAAATTGTGTTGTAAAAAATAATATTTTTAAAAAGTTGTCCTTTCGGGAAGTTGACCAAATGAACCTAAAGCATTTAAACAGTCACGGAAACAACAAATAGTATGGCTGATTTATTCTGATGGTTCGGACTAGCGTTTTATATGCGCGTATACGGTTTTGGAAGCGCATATAAGCTCGTCTATTCCATAAAGATACTGACTCACCACTACTCTTTCGAGCGAACACGCCGCAATAAGCCCGTGTATGTACGCGCGTTTTTTTTTTTGAAGTGTGAAATGTAGCGCTCAACTGCCTTCAGAGTCTTACCTTTTAAGAGCGTTTGCTGATCAGAAACGTAGCATTTTTTGAAAATTTTCGTGATTATATCGCTGAATTAAAATTTAAGTATATTTTATCTCTCTATAATCTTCTGCACCTTTTTATTTTATAATTATACTTGCTTTAACTTTGTTCAGTGAATTTTCATGTTTCTTAACAATTATTCAGTAGTTTTTTTTTATTTAGCAAATAATTGGCGAATACCTAATTTAGACGATTCAATTTGCTTATGTGGTACCTATTATGCAAAACATAATAGAAGAAAAATTATGGTTTTATTTCAATTCAATAACAAAAAAAAACATTTAATTCGGATTACAGGGATCCATATCACAGAAATGAAGTTATCAACACAATGTCATGAGAATAGAAACGAATATTGGTCTATTAAAAAATAATAATAATAATAAAAAAATATTTTCATATAGACATAATCACAGTCTTACTTACATCCCCTAGTTTTATAGCAATCTGCATGAGACGAAATTGTCTCATTCATAAATGAAGTAGGGACTTCATTTATGAATGAGACAATTTCGTCTCATGCATACTACTTGGCTTTGGCCCGTAAATCCTGAAAAACCGGCTCTTATGCCGAGATACACAAGTGTAAAAATAAACCATAATGATAAAAGAAGACATGTCAAATCGAAATTAAATACAAATACAAATAAAAATAAAAATTATGGTCACTTTTAAATGATACAAAGTAGTTATAAGTAAATTAAATTGAATTGAATTGAAAATTAAAAATGAAATCATCATGAAAATCTTACAAAAATGCAACGTTTTTGATCCACCCCCAGAAAACGCTCTCTTACGTTATGAGAGAGTTGTCAAGTTTTGTATGATACGGCACAGAACCTCTAGTGAATAGTAATGTAACCGAAAATGTCATACAAGTTAGGTACTGCAGTTAACTATCATAGTTCATAATAGAACACAATGAATTTTTTTAGTACGTTCGGAACTTCATGTCACATAAAATTAGGTTTAGTGTTCTGACTGCGAGTTGCTTATAGAGAAGTGAATGACTTCACCATCGCGTTTCGCTTGCAAAAAAACGTGAATTTGTATGGCATCGAGTCAGCGCCATCTAGCGGCCTTAATGTTGTCCGAATTTGCCACTAGATGGCGCTGACTGGATTCCATACTAATTGACATTTACGTGCTCGCATAACGCGATGGTGAAGTCATTCACTTCTCTCACTGCAACTCGAGCACCCAGTATGTCTACCATGACTACACCAGAGGTTCCCAAACTTTTTTTCGCATAGACCACTTTAAAAATTTTGCTGGTTCCGATTCGTGGCAAAATTCGTGCTTGGTAAATTAGGGTTTTACTCAATTATATGATATGAACTATGATCAATTCTTATTTATCAGTCAAAGAAACCTAGGAGGCGCATTAGCTAAGCTTAAAAATGTGTAATAGAAAAAATAAGCCATATATGTACACCGACGAGAATCAAACCCACGACTGGTAGCATGATAGCAGGTACCTACATTATTTAACGGCCACGACGAAGTAAACGAGTATTACCTTGTGTTTTGGAAATTAGAAAGGAGGTACCAGAAACCCCCAGGTCCAACATAAACAAACATGTCCTTTATGGTTTCAAATAAATAAATAAATTTATAAATATGCGCCAGACAACACACCTCTTGTAATGGTCTCGATGTGGGGATTAATATCGATAAGTTACGAGGTAACCACACTAGGAAATAAGCCAGGGGCGTCTCTCAGCACACCAAAACCCGAGTCAATTCAGAAAAGATCGTTCCCTGAATTGACCCGACCGGGAATCGAACCCGGGCCACTACGGAAATCGAGGTGAGAATCCGTGCTACAGCGCACTATGCCAATCGTGTCGTCAATAAATAGGATTTTTTTTTAACCCTACCTCTAGATTTCTAGAATGTAATGTGATCAAACCTATAACAGTTCTGTCGTTCATCAATATCAAAAACAACTTTATTTTCTTACAAATCGAAGACATGAAATACCATTTGGTATTCAACTCGACCGCCAATCAACTTCATTATTAAGTTATTTCGATCAATTCGAAACGAAGCTTGTCACTACGCAGACACTTCTCATATCGTTCGTTAAACATTCAAAGGGCAATAGTCTATTTATAATGACGGCTGGAAGACTTCTAAGATGAATTTTTAATTGTGAAATCCGGGTCAGACCGGCCCTTGTACCCCAGGTCAGCCGACGTGACATGATTGCCCAAGAGCTAGTTCAGTTTGTGAGTAACTATCTTATCGAAAGGTTGTAACTTTTTATAAATTAGGTGCCTATTTAAGCCATCTTGAAAAAAAAAATGTTAAGTTGATTTTATTTACTTAAAAAAAAAAAAGATTTTAAGCGGTACTTACTATTTTTAATGGTAATAGCATTCATGATTAAAAAAATGTTTATGTGTATCCAAACCAAGCTCCGCTTAGTTTGAAGTCGGAGAGTCATGTGATTAGGTAGACTAATTAATGATATGATAATTGACTGGCCTGTGGGCGCAATGGCAGCGATCCTGTCTTTGACACCGGAGGTCGTGGGTTCGATCCTCACCCATGACAAACATTTATGTGACGAACATTTGTGTTTGTTGTGTGTCTGGGTGTTATTATCTATTTAAGTATGTATTTAGAAATATTTGAGTATGTTTATCAGTCTCTGACGCCCATAATACAAGCTCTGCTTAGTTTGGGGTCAGATGATCTTGGTGTGAATTGTCCCAGATATTTATTCATTTATTTATATTTATTGTGATTTGAGGTGGTAAATAGCGCATAATAATTGGCCACTGACCAAAAACACTAAAAAAATTTGCCAATTTATCCAAACTACAAGGCTACTTTGGGGTAACTTCGTAACCCCAAAGTAGCCTTAGCTTAATTCGTATGACATGTTAATGTATGAATATGATAGTTACAAATACTGCTCTATGAAATGAAAACGTTAGGTAAATAATTTCTGTTTTCATGGTACCAACATCAACAATTTACATAGAAATTTCAATTGTAATAGCACTGTTGTTTTTTATATTTTAAGGTTTCCCCATTAATTTTGTGACCGACTGATGAATTATTTTATCGTTTTCTTAGTTTGATTTTCAGCCTTACAGAAAGCCAGTTGGATACAAAAGTTGGCTCTCGGAGTTTAAAGGCATATACGCGGACGTAGAGACTACGCATGGGTGTGAGATTTTCATGTGACGTCAAAAAATTCAGAATTCAAAAATACCTTATTCAAGGAGACTATTTTTATAACAGTTCTTTTAATTCGTCATCGAATATGTTATCTTTAGCTATAGTATTACCATACATCATATTAATTCAATCTATATACTAATTTTTACCGCTCAAAACTTAACTGGTTGCTTATTCGGCAGCGTAGATCCATTAGAATTTATTTTTTCTATTCTTTTTGACCCCAATTCCCCGTCTTATTTAAAAAGCAAAGTTTAGTTTCTTATAGTCGCGATAATGGGTCTGCTATATTCGTCTTTCCAGGCTTAAACTTTATATTATACCGGTGAGCCTGTAATCTTAACACCCACCTTTTTATTCTGGCGCCATTCCTCACACTTTCGTCAGCTACGTTCTGAAGATACTCTTTCTCTTCTTACTCCCTCTCATGACTTGCACCGTCTGTAAATTTATCTGTTTAATCGTGTGGTTGACTGGTAGAGAATGCCTTTTGGCATTAAGTCCGCCTATTGTACTGTGTATTTTTTTTGTGTAATGAAGAATAAATAAATAAATAATTTTATAATACTATAAATTTAAGGCTATGCTTTCCCAAGATTGTCAATATTAGATCGACTTTGTTTGAAGATAAATACTAAATTAAAAGATATTTAAGCAAATAAAAAATTGTACAAGTAGGTCAGTGTTTTTAACTGAGGCGACAACTTTTCCAAAACACGATATAGCATAATTTCATCGATAAAAAAAAACACAAAGAAGTACGTAGACGATTTTTTTGTTTCACCCTTAAATATTCATTATTAAGATTTTGCACCTAAAAATATAAATATAGATAGGTCTTTATTGTATATTCTAGGTCATCAAATTTTAAAACTTTTTAATTTATCTAATGTTATTTCATAATAAATACATTACACAAAAACAGAAGGAAGCCGCGGCGTTATTCCGTTCGCGCAGAACTAATCAGTGACCCACCGAATGCTCTATCGGACGGCGCGCTAAATCCCAGCCACCAGCGTGGAAACGCTTATTCCACCGAGAAGACCCAACAAGAAACTCAGTAGTTACTCTTTTTAAAAAGAGGTGGCTTACATTAATTGGTTCGTTGGCACTATGGTTAGAGTTATTCAGCTTCGGGAGCAATTGATCACGCTTGGTTATGTTTAAAAAAATCTAAATAAGGATATATCATTTTCCTGACCTAGGATTTCATTTCAGCCAGGCGCTCTTACTTGTATTAACCACTAAGTACCTATAAACCACCGAGCCCGAAATGTATCAGACAAAGATGTTGCAAAAAATGATTGATGTAGGTACTCCTGATGATTTTTGCGCTCTTAAATTCTATTTTTCTACTTATGTCAGCAGATTGATTTTGTTTTCAAATGTATCCTTTCGTAAAATCTGTATTGGTCATTATCATTATAGTTATTCTGTATTGTTGTATGATTATCCTATTGATAGATACGCCTTTGCGTGTCAGCAGGTACTTAAACGTACTGGTACCTAATCCAATTTATCCATTAAAACACGTGACATTGTTTATACCATACAAATGACTGTGGTACAGTTATCGTCAGAACGAGTGTCAGTTTTTAAATGTTAAAAAATATGACACCCTTTACTCAGACAATCTGATCTAACTAATATCTAAAAACCTGGACGTAGACCGTTTGAACCGGTAACCCTGCCAAAATTTGTCGAAAATTGTCTACAAAGCCCAGTAGTATTGTAATGCTTGCTATTTATGTAATTATATAGCTTTGTAATACTTCTAATTGTCAATATCAGTCTCTGACGGGAAATTGCGATCCATTTTGTGTACTAGGAATACTTCTTCTGAAACTAACTGTACTTTCAGTAAATCTGCAGATTATCGTAAAATAGCATATAGTGGGGTATATTACTGTGAAGCCCATTGTTCTCTGTCACTCCTGAACATTTACTAAAGGCGAGCGCTTTATATCACTATGTTTCATCAAGAAAATAATTTTAAATTGTCCGTGGTGTTAAAGTTGATGTGTTTGACGTCGAGCAGCTATTCGCAACCAGATTTTCAATATCCCCCAGATTTTCCGTTTACCCCGGATCTTCCGTTCTTCCTAGATTTTCCATCTTCTCCAGATTTCACATATAATCGTAAGTTTTTAAACAATTTTCCACCAACTGCTTGTATTACCTAAACTTGCATTGTGAACCCGAGTAAAGAACCATTTATGTGATTTATTATACGTGAATTATTTCAATTTGAATGAAAATAATTCAGAGTAACGTTTTTTTGTAAATTTTATAAGGTTGTTTCGTGATATTTGCAAAAACTTATGTAGTACTAAGTACCCGAGCTACGTAATAGTTACTTACCTCATTATTATTTCATACAAAAGAAGAATAATTACACATAATTGAGTAAATATTTTTAGTACCTAGGTTTGTGAATAGATAAGCAAAACAATTTCAAACATTTTCCTGTGCGTAATCTGTCCCTCGGCCTCGATTTGTTAAATCATTTTCCTCTCACGAGTGTTTTATATACGTAGGAGCAAGAAATAATGAAAGAGTGGATGAGTATGTACATCAAACCATCATCATCATTTAACTTAAAAGACATGCTCTTGTCGGAGGAGCAGCCGCCACTCTTCCCTGGCCTGCGCCAGCATCTTCACCTCTCTATACGACATGTCGTTTACTTTCTCAACAAACCAACGGGTTTAAAATGTATTCCTCAAACAGCTGAACAACTGACTAGGTCAAGCAGTCAAGATAGATTAGGAGATGACGTTGTATTTTTATCAATAAAAAAAAATCTGAAAGTATTTTTTTATTCCAGGTATTTTACCCGACAGAAGCAATCGATTAGAGGACATTTATTTACGGTTCTACAATGGGTGAGTGCGTATTTCCTTATTCATTTATATCATCTTGATATTTTCTCATGCGTCATAGTAAAGTGGTTACGATATTGCCCTCATTACAAGATTGTTAGGCCCATAAAAAATACCATCATTATATGCGCCAGGAGAGGTGTGTTACCTCTTGTCATGGTCTCGAAGTAGGGATAAATATCCCTGTGTTACGAGGTATCAGACAAGGAATTAAGCCAGGGGCGTCTCCCAGCACACCCAGACCCAGGCCAATTTAGAAAAGATCATTTCCTGAATTGACCTGACCGGGGATCGAACCCGGGACACTACGGAATTAAAGGCGAGAAAACGGGCTCCAGCGCACTGCGCCAATCGTGTCGTCAATTATGTCCAATAATTGAATTATACAATTTATGGAAATGATCATTCCTTTCAGTACTCATTGAGTGGCAAACTTAAAAAATTCCAGACATTCAGATTGCGTAAGCATTCGTGGTGAATTTGTAAAATCTATATTTGTGTAAAATTATTAATTAAATTATTGAATAAATGCAAGTTGAATTTCACACACAAAAACGTACAATTAAAAACCTACGATATAAAGGTAGTAGTTCCTTTAGCAGAAGAGGAGAGATAATTAAAATTCAAACGGCTTCTCTGAATGACTAGAAATAAGAATGCTTAGAAACAAGAATCCTTGCAAAGGCTTTACTTTATTGAATACGTGTGCTGTGAACTTGCAGCTCTCATACAAACAGGGGTTCCATTTATGACTCACGGAGACGAAGAAAGTTATATTGTTTACTAATTACTACATTAAGTCACTATTTCTGAATTCACTAAGATTAAAAAATTATGAATCTGACTTAGGCAGGTTGGGTTACTTTAAAAAAATTCAGCTCATTTTGGGCAAGTAAGCTTTTCTTAAATTTTCTTGACAATTTTCCTTTTCCTCTGGGTAGCTTGGTAGGTATCGCTTTTTTCTCTGTAAGTGTTTATTTCTAGTGTGCAATAAAGAGTATTTAATATGAAATTATAGTCATTCTTCCATCCAATGAATAGACAGTCCTATTGCACGTCAACTCGAGACTAGATTGATTGGCTTGTTGGCGCGATGGAGGTGACTCTACTAAGCGCCGAAGATTATGGGTTCGACTCCCCCTGTGAATAACATTTGTGCCATAAAAACTTGTAATTATTTAGTGTCTAGGTGTAACTATCTTTTGAAATATGTATTATATTTATTTATATTCTATAAATATAAATATTCAGGACAAATAATTTACACCAAAATCATCTGACCCCAAACTAAGCAGAGCTTATACTATAGGTGTCAGAGACTGATAAACATACTTGAATATTTCTAAATACACACGTAAATAGATAATAACACCCAGAAACACAACGAACACAAATTTTCGTCGCATAAATGTTTGTCATGGGTGGGGATCGAACCCACGACCTCCGGTGCTAAAGGCAGGATCGCTGCCTTTGCACCAACAGGTTAGTCCAAGATAAATTAAGCATGGCGCAGTCTCTGACAGTCAAAATGAAGCTCTGTTTGAGGCCTGGTGTATGTACTGTATCAAGTGCGTGGATAAGCCAAACCTATATAAATCTTTGTTCTTATTATTGTTTTTGTGTATGTCTATATTTATCTTTTACACTTATGTAATGTGCGTCTAATTATTATGATCCATATAACATAGCGACCATGTATATGATATGTTATGTAATCTCTGTATTTAGATTAGAATAATTATCTCATATTATCTTACCAATTTCTCAGTTATATCGTGTGTATCCCTAAAATGCGTGTTGCCTGGAAGAGATCGCTTCCTAGCGAAAAGGTCGCTTATATTGTACGAATTAAGTTTTTAGATTGAAATACTGCTATATTTAAGTATCACTTTTTAGTTTCACAATAAAGTATAATCCATAATCTTCTCATTCTAAAGTGCTATTACGCTATCACTGAATTTTTATGCGACGGCATTTGTTTGAATTAACTTGATTTAAATGTGTTCTATTTACTTCTTGACATACCTATCTAATTACTTTATTATTATTATTTTTAATTGACTACTTTGTAATAAATTCTGACATTCGGATTAAAATTGTTACTATTGTATGCCTCTGAGGCGGAACACAGTAAGACTCTTAAATATGTAAGATCTGAACATTATTGTTATACTTGTGATTCACAATAAAGTTTATTTGTATTGTATTGTATTGTATATTTATATTATCTTATCTCTATATATTTATAGACAAGCCTTTGGTACTATTACTTGGCTGATCGGGCTCTACTAGTCTTAAATGAACCTTATTGGTTCTTTAAATCAAAATTCTTTGAATATTCTCAGGACAACTTTCGATGACTACGTGGACCTGCCCCTGCATCAGGCGAGCCGGCTTCTCGAAGTCAAAGGATTTGACAAGAACAGTCCAACAGTGTTCTACATCCATGGCTTCATCGAGACAGCGCAACAAGAGAGCGTCCAGGTACGGGAGGACAGGTCAACATTTACAAAACCATTTTGAAATGAGTCTTATGTCAGCAGCATAAGGTGCCAAGTAAAAATTGATGTGATTTCTGATGGGAGTGTACAACTCTGGCAAATCATGCTCGCATTTGAACTGAATCTACTTCAAGGTTTCATAGACACGCGAGCTCGTAGAATGACACTACAAATATTACGTCCAATATATTGGTGATAAATTAAAAAATACTTAATATTATTACATCTGACCGTACAGTATACAACATTTATAGAATTTAATCGTGGCTAACGTCTAAATTGCTGATGTAAAATCAGAATATTTAGTTTAGGTAGGAGGAAAAAAATCAATGATTGATTTTCTATTTAATTACTACGATATAAATATCTACTACCTATCTATACTAATATTATAAACAGGAAAGATTTGTTTGTTTTTCGTTTGTTTGTTTGTATTGAATAGGCTCCGAAAGTACTGGACCGATTGTAAAAATTATTTACCAATATGAAGCTACATCAGGGTGTGTCATAGGCTTTATTTTTTTTTAATTAAAACTGATTGAATCAATTACCGGAAGATCGGAAGAACGTCTTGAAAATTGTCAACTGAAAATGGGGATGATGCACAACTACATTATCATTGAGCGATGTGAAGGACGGAGACAAACTTATCTGTTTTGATCTTAGCGAGACAAGCGTGCGTCAGAGTGAAGTCCTGTCAATCGTATATTGCGCCTGAGTGAAATTAGGAGGCGGGGGCCTGATTTAAGCGGTCCACGCGCTAGAGGCGAGTCATCTATCTTCCTGTTTTGATTATATTTTGACAGGAGAGACAGTCTACGCGGTCGAAGCCGCTGACGGACAGCTATAATAAATATAAAATAAATAAATAAATATGCGCCAGACAACACACCTCTTGTAATGGTCTCGAAGTAGGGATTAATATCCCTGTGTTACGAGGTACCACACAAGGAAATGAGCTAGGGGCGTCTCCCAGCACACCCAGACCCGAGTCAATTCAGAAAAGATCGTTTCCTAAATTGACCCGACCGGGAATCAAACCCGGGACACTACGGAAACCGAGGCGAGAAACCGTGCTACAGCGCACTACGCCAACCGTGTCGTCTATATAGTTAATATATCTTAATACGATAATCATACTAACGTTCTGTCAGTTTTTATGCTGATTGACATTGGTAGACGACACGATTGGCGTAGTGCGCTGTAGCACGGTTTCTCGCCTCGATTTCCTTAGTGTCCCGGGTTCGATTCCCGGTCGGGTCAATTCGGCAAACTATCTTTTCTGAATTGACTCGCCCCTGGCTGATTTCCTTGTGTGGTACCTCGTAACACAGGGATATTAATCCCTACTTCGAGACCATTACAAGAGGTGTGTTGTCTGGCGCATATTCATTTATTTATATATTTATTGATCATGAAGTCATCAAGTGAAAATCTCTGAATGGATTTTAGTAAAGCTTTGTTCATTTATCCTAATTCGGCGAGATCACAATATGTGGTACGTTGTTTCATTGATAGGGTAAGATATCTTATTAACGAGTAGAAGTAGTAGTAAAAGTCGCTGAGAACAGTTAGTCATAAATAAATACCAACTCAAAGAAACACCAATTACCGGATTATAATTTTAATGAAACTTTAAAACACAAATGATCATAAGGTGGCTTTAATTTACTCAGCATATTAATAATACTTCTCGGTTTTTAGGTCATGGTGAACGCGTACTTGGAAGCACGACCTGGGACTAACGTCATACTCTTGGACTGGTCAAACATGTCCCACGGCTCCTACTTGGTGAATGCCGCAAGGAACACGAAAAAGGTACCTATAGTCATAAGTTAACACTTCCCCGATGTATTACGAGAGCAGCAAACAAGACGTGACGCGACGCGGCAAACGAGATCGACCAATGACAGGCGGCCTATATCCAACAATATCTTCCAGCAAGATAAGGTATGACTTCCACGAAACCGAAGAGTGGAAGCTTTGGTGGAAGTCGGACCTTAGAGCGGTTTAAGACTTCAAAAAACCAAACGCGCTCACACTGGCCTATTGCGGCGGGTTCGCCCGAATCGGTAGGGGCGAGTCAGTATCTATTCGGATTGTATGAGCTTATAAGGGCGTCACCGCTCGTAGAAGTTACGCGTGTTCCAAAAGACGCGTCTGTACGAGCCTACATGCGCTTCCAAAAACGACGTATAAAAAGCTATTCTTAAACCGATCGCCCGTCATCGTCGCGTCGGATCGCGTCACGCTTGTAGCTCTCATACAACACCGGCGCAGCTACCGGGTCACCGGTGACCAGACCCAATATAGCACACAGGCTGCATAACCCAATACTTACAGCGATTCGGTAACCAAAGGCTCTTAATTAGCTGCATGTTGGTTTCCTCGCTTTCGTCGAGCCATTCTTAGTAGACCTGAAACTGCAGTATTTTTTTAATATGATATCATTAAACTATAGCAGCTTCAATGAAAACTATTGTAGAGCTAGTAGCGCTATCTAAACACCCTTAAGTAAATCAATCACCTGATATACAAACGTTCTTTTTAAACCTTTCCAATAATTAAGTCTGGTGTTGCTAGCAGTCAAATAAGTACTGTTTTAAGTTCAAATGATTGACATTAAAGTGTACTTCAGAAACCAGTTCACTGCGACCCGAAAGCTCTTATAAGCATACAAATATGTTCTGCAGGTCACGGTCTGCAGTTTGTAGCCAGTTTCGAATCTTGTGTTTAAACTTTCTTTCAGAGTAACATTGCATAGTGGCTCTAGAGTCCTATAACTTTAAAATGATATCAAGAGATTTTGTTTTGGCTACAGTATATTTAAAATAAATACAATAATTAGAAGCACAGAGGGTCTCAATATAACTATAGTACGTTCGTTCTAAACATTAAAATAAGCAGAATCGTATTAGTCCTGTCGATGAATGCTTACAAAGGAATGTGGGTGGACAAGTCGAAAGCAGAAAGATTGACTTAGGAACTTTGTTTGGACTTGGACTAGTTAGGAGATAAACATACTAAAAGTCCTTACTCCTACGAGGTGAGCCCCTTTGGCTCCCGTTTTTTGTTTTTTGCTTACACCTCGAAACGGGACCACATAATAAAGGCTGATAAAATTATCTACAACTTTGGCGTTCCCTTTTTTTATCAATTACATTAAGGTCGATTTTCAAAAATGTGTTCTACATTCTTAAGTTTTCTGTCATACATTTCTTCATAACTTTTCTTAGCTGCGATCGTGAAGGATACTATATAATCCAAAAATGTAACAAAAAAATTCAAATTTCAACGCAACGCAACGCAATCTCTCCAAGACTGCAGTTGACGAGAACCTAAGAGAGCTTGTATCTATAGTCGAGGTCGAGGCATCCATTGAACAGTTCTCTCAATGGGGTCAAAATAACATCGTCTGTTTAACCCCGGTAAGACACAACTGCGCATTTACCGCGAAAAAAGTCCCGTTTGTCGCATGTCCTAAGTTTAAGAGCACTCCTTTGAGTATCAGGCCTAGCATCGGAATCCTTGGCATGACGTTTCGAGTGATGTACAGTTCCGCAGTCATGTGGAGGATTAAGCCAAATTGGCTTCCAAAAAAACTGGAGTGCTAAACAAAGCAAAGCAGTATTTCTTGCCGCCTCAGCGCCTTCAACTTTTCAAGGCACAAGCAAGGCCTCACATGGAGTACTGCTACCATCTTTGGGCTGGAGCACCTCAGTATCTTCTCCATCCTCTTGACCGTATACAGCGGAGAGCCGCTCGAATCGTCTACGACCCTGTGATTTCCGACCGCTTAGATCCATTGGCCCTACGTAGAGACGTTGCATCTATCTGCGTTTTCTACCGTCTTTACAATGGGGAGTACTCAGAAGAATTGCGTGATCTTATACCTGCCGCTGAATTTCGTTATCGCACGACACGTCATAAGTCGAAATTCCATGCTCATCACCTGGATGGCTGGCGCTCAACATCCGTACGTTTTTCGCGTCAATTGCTACCGCGTACATCCAAGATATGGAATGATCTTCTTCGTCGGTATTTCCAAAGGAATATGACATCGGAACCTTCAAGAAGAGAGCGTATTCCCATTCAAAAGGCAAGCAACGCATCCAAAACCTCTGGTGTTGCAGTTGTCTATCGGCGGAGGTGATCACTTTCCATCGGGTGACCTTCCAGCTTGTTTTCTCTTACATAAAAAAATCATCAAAATCGGTTAACCCAGTCAAAAGTTCTAAGGTAACAAAACATACTACAGATACTGCTCACACATGCTACAGAGAATTTAACACATTTTTAAAAATCAACCATTTTTCGAAGCTCATAGCTAGGCAAAGATTGGAGATAGTTAAAAAGTGTGAATGCCAATGTTGTAGAGAATTTCATTACACAACGTTAGAAAACGGTACCTTCTTCGGGCCCCCCACCCTCGGGCTCACGTAGAAAGGGTAAGGACTTTCAGTATCTTTTTTTTTATATAAGTATTGCCCGTCAAGATGACCTCACTCCACCTGATGGAAAGCGGTCGTGAGGTCCAGATATGAGGTTGATAAGCCCAGTCATTCAAACGAATCACTGAGCTGGCCATCCTCACCTTGAAGGCCTGCAGAAATGCCTTTTCACGCCCCACTTGAAGAACCCGGGATTATACGAGGAAGGAAACACATGTGCTGGAAGAGTGTTCCACGTCTGGATGGTACGACAAAGAAACGAGTCACCGAACCTTTTAGTTCGGGCCAACAAATCTATGTTTATCTCCTAACTAGTCTACACTAAGTTCCAAAGTCTATTTTTTTCTGCTTTCGACTTTTCCTTTAAAAAACATTCGTTACCTAGGCTATATGTAAATGTGGTAAATGCGTCAATGGTAAAAAATTACAAGAGGTTACGCTCTACCAATTATTAACTTTTTTTTTTTTTTTTTTTTTTTTTTTTTCTACATGGCATGCATTGTTAGCCGCTGATGGCTTTCACAATTTCACCGGACAAGTGGGTGAGCGGAAGGCTCTCAACCCTTATATTTAAGTAACGTGCCTAAGGGTGCCCCAAGGGGGGACACGAACCTCGGCTTAGGGCGTTACTGGGAGATAACAAACGGACGTAGGTTTGCGGAGAGAAACGACCCGGCACGTGCCGGTTACGCGAATCTAAATATGACTGGGGTCGCGGCGCGCGTCCACGCCGGCGTGGACGATAGATCGGTCTGCAATTATTAACTGTTTGCTTTTGTTACGTATGAAGGCAAAGTTTGCATTTTTTTTCACACAAGGAAATTAACACACGAGAAGAAAACATACTTCTCTATAGGCTTTTTGTTGATAAAATTAATCCCCTAACTTTGTAGAAAAAACTTACAGTATTTAAGCGAGGATCTCGATAGTGTTTTGTGATGTTTATCCAAATTACATAGGTATTAAAAATAACCACAGTGTCTAAGGAGCCGGAAAAGCTTTTTGAAATCCGTCTGTCCAGTTTCTGGCAACCCACCTCAGGCCAGACTATACTTGTGGCAGGAGCAAAATCCTTCCACCCCATTCGTCGCACCTGCTGAGAGTCTGGGAATCCTTAAAAAGACTGCGGACCCAGGTCGGCCACTGCAAGGACAGCCTGTGTAGATGGGGCTTCATCGACGGCGCTAACAACGCATGCGAGTGTGGCTTTTCCCCACAAAACATGAGTCACCTTTTACTGTACCCTGCATGCCCGGCTAGTTGCACATATGAGGACCTCATGAGTGCCAGCAACAATGCCGTTCAAGTGGCGGAATTTTGGTCGCACGTAGTGTAGTGTTGCCACTCGACACGATAAGAAGAAGACTAAAAATATATTAGTTATACAATAAAATGCATCAAGATCGAGAAGGATTTGACTTCCAGAACTACGAGATAAACTTCCATACTTTTTAATAACAAGAAAACATTTGCATAAGTGTGAATAGATCAACAATACTTGAAGCGATATTATGTGTGATTTTAATTATTTTTCATATTGGTATTGGATGCAACTGTTCGTCTGTCGATGTACGGCGGTAAATTGTTAGCAGAAAATCACAAGCGAAATCAACTAGAAATCTACTCCATCCCTCATCAAATGATAAGTGTATTTTAAATACTTTCATTGTTCACTCGTGCTTACTGTTATCCTTTCTGTTTTTGGTACAACATATCTAATGTTATTCCCAAATCATTATTTTAATCGGCTTTACAAAAACCTACCTACCTTTAAATACTTTCCTTTTCTAAGGGCTAGGTCAAAAGAATTTAATTGAGGAAAAAATAAAGAATCTCAAATAAGTAAGAACATAAATTTATTATTAAACATATTTTAATGAATAAAAAACCAAGTCCGGTGTGGTGTGTAACGTAGACTAAATTTAAAGATAGTAGAGATACTCGTATCTCTATGTTTTGTAAATTAGTCATGAAAACCTGTTTGAATCTAAACAGACCGCCATTATAACAAAGGACAAATATGTGTCTCTTTATGATCCCACATTAGTTTTCCTATGTTGTCGCGTTCAATTGATCGTAATCAAACAAATCAATATCAATCATTTATCTAATTCATAGACTGGCCTACTACTAACGCATTAAACAGGGGGTCTACTACGATACAGAACGAAGTTTCGAGAAATTAAAGGTAAAAAGGACACAATGCGTGGTATGTTATGAATAGGTTTTATGTATTTTGTACAATAAAATATGCTTTTTAGAATACCAAAAAATAAACATACATTTTGAATAGTAAGTACCTATGTTTTTTAACGACTGAAAATTCATGTAACTACCTGTTCAACGAACGGGAGTAGGCCCCAAATACACGCTTTGTTAATTGTACATGATGTAATGTAAACATTAGGTTTCCTATACCTACTTACTAATGTACACGACACGGACACTTATTGACGACACGGTTCGCATAGTGCGCTGTAGTACGGTTTCCCGCCTCGATTTCCGTAGTGTCCCGGGTTCAATTCCCGGACGGGTCAATTCAGGAAACGATCTTTTCTGGATTGACTCGGGTCTGGGTGTGCTTGGAGAACAGCTTCCTTGTGTGGTGCCTCGTAACACAGGGATATTAATCTCTACTTCGAGACCATTACAAGAGGTGTGTTGTATGGCGCATATTTACCTATTTATTTATTTTTTGTTAGCACTTACTGATTGTAGAGTTTCTTTGGCGTAAGATGTAACATTTTGGAATTTAATTTAGCGCACTGTGAACCTAAAATGATTACAACAATCTTAAGAAGAAGCAGATAAGCAATGATGACTGACCTTCGTTTGAAGGGCAATGATCGAGGCAAAAACAGCGGTTAGATAAAAGTAAACCGACTTAATCGGCAATAACTTAACTCTTAAAAAACCGTAATTTTAAGTTTTTAACTAAGCAAATTTACCCAGATCTATTTTTATAATAGTAATTTTACTAGTAACTTGGAAATTGTGTATGTAGATTGTAATCGTAACAAAATATCTTAATCACTGTTTGTGACTTTGCAATAAAAACCTTAATCTTATAATTAATATTTTTAAGCCAAACAAACTCGTAAATGAATGATCAGCTCAAATCAACGCGTAACAAGTACAAAGTACTTTGATTAATTATGATAATGAGTTAAATAATATACATAGTCACGCGATATTAATATCTTTTGATAAATATTCGCTCATGATTATAGGTATCTGGAACAATTTACACCGATATCTTTTCACCAAAAACTAAGTTAAGGTGAAATTGATGTTCTCCTGTGTCATATGAATATAAATGTTTACTATACTAGTGATGGTTCAGAGTTCGGTGGTAAGACTGAACTTAAATATAAACTGAAAATAACACCCAAACACTAACACTACACTGCTACCGCTGGGCTGGTGTCTAGCTCACCTTCGATGCTACTCTCTACAAGAATTGATTTCTCACAATGTGATTTGATATTTCTTTGGATTGCATATAAGTAATCATGTCAATCATCCTTGTCCCAGGTGGGTGCAGCTGCAGCAGAGAATCTAAATGCCCTCATAGAGGCTGGACTGGTCCTGAACAAGCTGCACGTCATAGGCCATTCCCTGGGAAGTCACGTAGCTGGGTACACTGCGCGGGAACTACAGAACAAGTACAAAAAAACCGTTAAAAGGTACTTTAACTTCAGCCAGTACATATAAACTAATATTATCTTAGCAAATATCAGTTCCTTCCAAAATCAGTATTCAGAAGATCCGGTAAGACTCTTTCAGTACTGTGGAGTTTTACCTATTCTTGAAAAGTCAATTAAGATTCGCTTCTTGAACAATACTTTGAACAGAAATTCAAACCCACAAAATTTCCACTAGAAGTATATCTAATAAAAAACTTTTTGTATCGAGAATAAATGATGAATAATTATGGTAAAAGGACATTTGAGTATAGAATACCTCACCTTCATAAATCATAACAAACTACGAAACGAAATAAAAAATAATATTATTAAAACAATATTTAAAAAAAATCTCAACGTATTTTTAGATTTACAGATTATTGAGTAAATTTAGAGAACTTAGTATCTAGATAAACCTTATATAGGATTTAAGATACTACTAACCAAATGTTTGTAAGTTTTTATACGTGGAACAATAAATAAATAATCTATACTAATATTATTACCTAGGCTATTTTTTAACGGGGAAAAAAATCCATATACGCGAGCGAAGCAGCTGACGGACAGCTATTAAATAAATGAATATATAGCCATCATTCATCATCTTTGACCCCAAACTTCAGCTTCACTTAGCTCATCTAATTTTGAGTTATTTGTTCACTAGTAATACGTATATAAAACGAAGTATGTTTTTAATTACTCACTTTCCTACGCCTAGAATGACGATATTGATATAACTGTTAATGTGTTATTATAACAGCTGTTCCTGTAGACAACAATCTACTTTGCTGAGGCCTAAGGTCGTCTGTGTGCGTCTAATGTTTTTAAATGATATGTCTTTCTGTATCGCGCGATCATGATGACAGAGCGTTTTTCGTCATCATCAGTATAATTGTAGCAGCTCAGTCTTTTTTAGCAATTTTATCGTCACATGGTCATCTTCCAAGCGTTCGTTCTATTCACAAAATTAGAAAAATAAAAACGATGAAATTTTTAAAACAGTGATGGCTCTATTACTCTGTTACTAAGAGTAGGTCGTAATAGTCGACAACCAAGAAATCCTTACACCAAGGGGGGTGCTAAAATGGATTAATGATAGTGAAAAAGCTCAGGATATGTAGGTAGAGGCCCGTAGTAAGTAGGAGGATGTTGTCTTTGTTTGTGTTTAATACAGTGTTTCTTAATTACTAAATAAATAATATGAGATAATTTACATAAACTATACATAAATAACATCTGCTAAAATGCACCCATCAACCAAAAGTAAGAACCCAATGGGTCGAAATGTCGTATGGCATAGTTCCTAGAAAGTATAAGAGATGGCGTTGGGTGTCTTTTAGATCGCGCAAGCATTATTTTTTACTGGTCGGATATATACAGAAAGGAGTTTTGAGTAAATTGAGTTCAACAGCAAGGTGTGGTTTTATTTCTTAGTGTTTGGTATGAATTCAGTGATAAAGTGATACGCAGCGACATCTGGTGCCGAAACCAGGGATTATACTGAGGACTTAGAGAAATCGTGAGTAAAGTGCCGAGTGAAAAAACGTTAAAGTGCTAGTGACTTAAAAAGATCTTGAGTGAAATTAGTATCGGTTTAAGACTTTTAAAAATTCCGAAAGTGTTCAGAGACTTTGAAATTTGTATGGAATTGGGACTTGTAAAAATTCTGAAAGTGTTACGAGACTTAGAAAATTATTAGTGAAATTTGTATCGGATCGGAACTTGTAAAATTCGTGAAGCTATTCTGGGACTTTTGTGAATATTTACTAAGGACTTGGGACTTGGATTTTTTTTGAGAAATTTGTATTTTTTTGCCGCAAAACTTAGTTACCATGGATGTCCTTTTATCGCAACAAGACGAAATCCAAGAACAAATAAATAAAGCCTATATTAATTACAAAAAAACGGGCAAGGATAGATTAACTACATTATACACTGAAACAAAATTAGAAAGTTTGGAAACATTATGGAAGAAGTTTACAGATAACCACTATGCTATCATAGTACAAGTGCCCAAGAATGAACGAGATCAAGTACTCTACTTTCGTGACGAATGGTATGAACAGATAGAGGAAGTATTTACAAAATGCAAGACAAGGATGAAATCGGATTTAGCCATGAGTAAACCCAGTTAATCTACCTCAAGGATATCCTGTGAGTCAAATAACTCAAATAACCCAACCCCATCGAAGCTAGAAGTGAAGCTACCTCAAATTCAACTACCCTCATTTTCGGGTGCTTATGAAGAATGGCAAACTTTCCACGATATGTTTGTTTCACTCATTCACAACAACCAAAACTTGAGTGCGGTGCAAAAGCTTCATTATTTAAAGAGTGGTTTAAAGGGTGAACCTGAAAATCTGTTGAGAAGTCTGTCCACAACAGAGATTAATTATGAGGAAGCATGGGACAAATTGATGCGTCGGTACGATAACAAGAGGTACAATTCTAACGAGATCCTTAAAAGATTATTTTCACAAAAGGCTATTCCCAACGAGTCACCCGCCGCCATAAAGCAATTGCTAGACACTACTTCAGCATGCCTGAAATCGCTCAAGAATTTAGGCATTGATATCGAGTCATGGGATATCATCATTAACTATGTCATTGTTTCGAAGCTGGATTATGAGACACGAAAACAGTGGGAAACTGAAGTTAGTCGTTCTACATCGGATGACTTTCCAACATGGGAGCAACTTGTCAGATTTTTAGAGACGAGATTTAGGACACTGGAAATGCTGGCAGGGGCAAATATGAAGCCCAAACCGACCAATAACTCACAAGTCACGAAACAAAAGTCATTCCACTCATCCATACAAGAAGAAAAGGGAGAGAATAAAGAGAATAGTAGAGGCTGCGCGTTCTGTAACAACAAACACCTGTTGTACCAATGCAAACAGTTTGGAGCAAGGTCTCCCGAAGAGAGATCAGAGTTTGTACAATCAAAGAGACTTTGCTTCAATTGTTTCTCATCCAACCACAATGTCAAGAGCTGCCACCAGTCTACAAGCTGTCGTCGTTGTGGCAGACGTCATCACACCTTGCTGCATTTTGAGAGGAGTACGCCTCAGGAGTCTGAGGTATCAGCCGCGTCCAAGGAGCAAGCTTCGAGTCCAGTGAACGATCGGTTAAGTTCAAATTTCGATAAAAAAGTAGTAGCTCATTTTGTCACTAAGGAGCAGCATCAAGGGAAGGTGCTTTTAGCTACTGCATTAGTCAGAGTTAAATCAACAAATGACTACTTCCAAACTGCGCGAATATTAATTGATCAGGGCTCTGAAGCCTCATTTGTGTCTGAGTGTACCGTGCAAGCTTTAGGGCTCAAACGTTTACCAGTCAATGGCTTAGTAACAGGTGTAGGAGATGGTAAACTGAGAACTAAAAATATTGTAAATTTTGAGTTAGAGTCACTACATAACCCTGAATTTTCCATTTCAGTTAACGCCTTTGTTTTGTCTTCGTTGACATCGTTCCTCCCATCGAGTAAAACTTCCATTCTGAACTGGCCAGATCTTCACAACTTACCTTTAGCAGATCCTGAGTATGGCTCACCTGGTAAGGTAGACATTATTTTAGGAGCTGAAACATATAGCCAAATCATACTGAGCGGTCTTTTGAAACATCCATCACACGGTGGTCCAGTTGCACAAAACACCCAGTTGGGCTGGATCCTTTCGGGTAGAGTAAGGCAACAGGATGAGTTGAATCCTAAGGTCGTCAGTCTGCATCTGCAAATAAAAGAAGATTTATTATTAAAACAATTTTGGGAAATTGAACGAGAACCAGATCTAATAAAAAAGAAACTTACCAAAGAGGAGATTCGATGTGAGGAGTTGTACGAGAGAACAACGGAAAGAAATAGTGAAGGAAGGTATGTAGTTCGCTTACCTTTTAGGGAGGATACTCCAGCATGTATCTATGGAAGGTCTAAAGAGATAGCGGCAAAGAGATTCAGCCTATTAGAAAGGAAGCTTAAAAGAAATCAAACATTGCGTGTTGAGTATGCTAAGGTTCTCGCCGACTACCTTAAGCAAAATCACATGGAATGTATTCAGGACCAAAGTGAGATCGACAACCCCGTCGCTGTATATCTTCCTCACCACGCCGTGGTACGAGAGGACAAGGAAACGACGAAGGTAAGAGTCGTATACGATGCATCCTGTAAGGGTGTCAACAACGTTTCACTAAATGACACGCTGATGGTGGGGCCTAAGCTCCAACAAGACTTGCGCCACATTTTAATGAGATGGAGAACACATCCGTATTGTATCGTTGCGGATATAATGCAGATGTATAGACAAGTGGTGGTAAGTAACGATCATGTGGATTTCCAAAGAATTGTTTGGCGTTCTGATCCCGAGGAACCCATTCAACATTTCAAACTTTTGAGACTTACCTTCGGAACAGCATGTGCACCATATTTAGCAGTGAAATCCCTTCAACAGCTGGCTAAAAATGCAGAGTCAAAATACCCATTGGCTGCAAAAATCACGCTTGAAGACTATTACATGGATGATCTTTTAACTGGCTGTGAGACAGAGACAGAAGCCATAAGGATTTATGCAGAGATGAACCAATTGATGAGAGAAGGTGGGTTTCAGTTGCAAAAATGGTGCAGCAACAGTCAAAACTTGCTAAATTATATTGAGAAGGACAACCAAAGTTCGAGTGATATGTTCGTCTTCAAAATCAATGATACCATCAAAGTTTTAGGTATTTCCTGGAACAAAAATTCTGACAACTTTGAGTACACCTACAACTTACCGGAGTTAGATGAACCCGTAACCAAACGTAAGGTTTTATCAGATATTGCAAGGCTTTACGATCCCATGGGTTGGGTTGCACCCGTCCTGATCAATGCCAAGATCTTCATGCAAAAACTCTGGCGTTCTGGTTTGAATTGGGACGACCACTTGACAACTGATCTATTGAAAGAGTGGCTTAAATTTAGAAGTGAGCTAAATAAAATGCAAGATATTGTCATTCCACGATGGTTGTCCATGAAGAAAGACGATCCAGTGGAACTTCATGCGTTCGCTGACGCCTCTCAAGCTGCGTATGCTGCAGTTGTCTATATAAAATCTAGAGATGATGAAGGCAATACTCACGTAAATATAGTGACAGCGAAAACGAAGGTTGCACCAATCGAAAAGGAAATATCTATTCCAAGACTTGAACTGTGTGCCGCATTGTTAGCTGCCAAGTTGGCATTTGAAGTGGCACAAATACTCAAAATACACAAAACCAAGTTGTTCGCGTGGTCTGACTCGACGGTGGTGCTAGCCTGGCTTCGAGGAGAGCCGAGCCGGTGGACAACATTCGTCAGCAACAGAGTATCCGAGATTTTGACTATTTTGGACTGTGACCAATGGAACCATGTGAGTACTGACCAAAATCCTGCTGATTGTGCGTCGAGAGGCATCTCGGTAGATGAGTTAAATCAGCACGATATGTGGTGGCATGGTCCCAAAGGTATTCACCAAAACCACACGTACGCAACTGACTTGGATATCAGCACAACCATCGAAGAGAGACCTATTAAAGCACTTGTAACTGGAGTACAGCCAGAAGAAGAATTTATATGGACGCGGTTTTCAAATTTGAACAAGATGTTGAGAGTTCTATCCTACTGCAGGAAATTCTTGCAGTTGAGAGATCCTGAAACAAAAAGAGTAATGAGTAAAATGATTACAGTCAAGGAAATAAATGAGACACTAACCTTATGTGTGAAGGCAACTCAGGAATTCTATTTCGAAGAAGAAATCAAGCAATTAAAATCTGGGCCAGGAGGTGTTTTCAAGAGAAGTCAACTGCATACTCTTTCTCCATTTTTGGATGAAAATGGGTTGTTAAGAGTGGGCGGCCGAATTGACGAGTCATCAGTGCAGTTTGCCAAGAAGCACCCAATAATTATGCCAAGTAAGTCTCATCTTACAAGGTTGATAATTTTGGACGCACATCATAAAACACTCCACGGTGGACCGCAGATAATGATGAATTTCCTGAGAAGCAAGTTCTGGATTATTAGAGCTAGAGAGAGGGTCAAGAAATGTTACCGAGAATGTGTCACCTGCGCCCGTTATTCGCGCCAGAATAACAATCAATTAATGGGCCAGTTACCTAAAGTGAGAGTCACGCCCGATAAACCTTTCCGATCAGCAGGTGTAGATTTCACAGGTCATATAAGTATAAGGTTTTCGCCTGGTAGAGGATCCAAGTCTTACAAAGGCTATATATGTGTCTTTGTCTGCATGTCAACCAAAGCCATCCACTTGGAGGCTGTATCGGACTTAACATCCGCCGGATTTATAGCTGCTTTCAAGAGGTTCGTGTCCCGCAGAGGTAGATGCCAACATTTATACAGTGACAACGGGACGAATTTCGTCGGAGCTGACAAAGAACTCCAAGACATGTTTAACCGAGCCAAATCGAAGTTGCCCGATGAAATTGCATATTTACTTACCCAGGAAAACACCACATGGCATTTTATACCGCCTCACTCGCCCAACTTCGGAGGCCTATGGGAGGCCGGTGTTCGATCCACAAAAGCACATTTGAAGAGAGTTATTGGAGACGCCACTCTTACTTTTGAGGAATTAACTACAGTCTTGACTCAAGTAGAAGCGTGCTTGAATTCCCGTCCAATATCTGTCTTGAGCGATAATGCAGATGATCCAATGCCCTTGACACCAGGTCATTTTTTAGTTGGGGAACCGTTAGTCACTATACCAGATGAGGATTACTCTGATTCTCCACTTACGTGCCTCCAGAGATGGAAACTTACTCAAAAGATGGTCAATGATTTTTGGCGAAAATGGTCAAACGAGTATTTAGTGACTCTAAATAATAGGTATAAGTGGTTTTCAAAAAAAAAAAAAAAAAGCTGAGCCTGATATCGATGATCTTGTAATTATAAGAGATCATAATATTCCTCCAGCTAGATGGTTGTTAGGTAAAATCATTGAAAAACACCCTGGTAAAGATAACTTAACCAGAGTGGTCACTGTTAAGACAAAAAATGGTGTATGTAAACGCCCTTGTAACAAACTTTGTTTTTTGCCAAAAGACTAGATTTCTTTATTCGTGCTGGGTAAACTGTGTAAAATACTTTTATTTGTTAAAGAAGTTATAAATTTGCACTGTTCATCGAAATATTTCATGTACTGCTGATATATGCTACAGATTCATAATGTTGTATTGTTTGTGTTAGTTTAAGGTTACTTTCACTTAGTTGAAAATGTTCTTTATGGAGTTTCAATAGAGCTACGTTATTTTTTTGTAGGTTTAGTACTTGTGTTATTCAACACCTTTAAATAGTTTTGTATCCTTATGTTCACTTTGATACCGTGATCTGTTAATAACTGTTGTTTGTATCGAGTCCTCACGGTGGGCGGTGGTTAGATTTAACAGCTCGTCAAACCCAATATTGTTAAAAATTGTTTAGAATATAGAAAAGGACAGGGTCCTTTTGGTGGGCGGGATGTTTAATACAGTGTTTCTTAATTACTAAATAAATAATATGAGATAATTTACATAAACTATACATAAATAACATCTGCTAAAATGCACCCATCAACCAAAAGTAAGAACCCAATGGGTCGAAATGTCGTATGGCATAGTTCCTAGAAAGTATAAGAGATGGCGTTGGGTGTCTTTTAGATCGCGCAAGCATTATTTTTTACTGGTCGGATATATACAGAAAGGAGTTTTGAGTAAATTGATGTCCCCCCCCCACCCCCTCTCCGCAGGAGTCCCTCAAGGCTCCGTCCTCTCCCCCCTATTATTCTCGCTGTACACCAGCGATATCCCTGACTTCAAGGCTACACGGCTAAGGCCTAAGCCCCAAGTCGCCCTATTTGCAGACGATACAGCAGTGTACTGTACGTCTCGCTCGACCAAACCCATCCTAAGGTCTCTCCAAAAAGCTGCCGACGCCCTCGGGCACTGGTTCAGTAAATGGAGAATAGAAGTCAACCCGGCCAAGAGCGCCGCCATTATTTTCAAGAATCGCGCTAAGCGCAATTCTTACCGTCACATTCCACCGATTACTATGTTCGGACGATCCATTCCTTTCGAAAGGAAAGTCCGTTACCTAGGGGTCCACCTTGATTGCGGTCTGACCTTCAAAGACCACGTCAAAGTAGTACGCGACCGCGCAGCCTTCGTGCTGGGTCGCCTCTACTTTCTTATAAACAAGCGCAGTAAACTGTCCCTTAGACATAAGGTGAGACTTTACTTGGCTTGCATCAGACCCATTATGACATACGCAAGCCCTGTGTTTGCACATTCCGCTAAAACCCATATCCATAGGTTACAAGTGATTCAGAATAGGTTCATGCGTAAAGCGACGGGAGCCCCGTGGTATTTACGTAATGAAAATCTTCATATTGACTTAGGACTGCCGACTATATCGCAGTACCTTAAGCAATTGTCAACCCAATTTTTTGTATCTGCTCAGACCCACCCCAACCCCTTAGTAGTCGAGGCGGCAAGATATTTGCCAGACACAAATAGTGTCTCAGGGGGACGGCGTCGTCCGCGGGACGTTTTATACGACCCGGACGACCCTATTACCCTGGCCATCGCCAATCACCATAGACTGACCGCGCATTCCACACATATACAACCGAGCTTCCGTCCGCGCCGGCGCGGGCCCGCGTCGCGTTTTCCTTTGAATTCCTTTTCTAGATACCGGCACGTGCCGGGTAGATTCTCTCCCCAAAATGTCAGATTAGACTCAAGTAACGCTCTGAGTCGAGGTTCTACCCCACAAGGGGGCCCTTAGAGTGATACTTTAAATATTAGGGTTGAGAGCCTTCTGCGCTCACCCTACAGACCGGTGAAGCTGCTAAGGCCGTCGAGGCCAAGCAGCGGCGTCCATACAAAAAAAAAAAAAAAAAAATGAGTAAATTGAGTTCAACAGCAAGGTGTGGTTTTATTTCTTAGTGTTTGGTATGAATTCAGTGATAAAGTGATACGCAGCGACAGTTTGGAAGAAAGGCTTAAGATGTATGTATGTGGAAACCAATTTTAATTATTTTTTTTAAATAAATACTAGGGGTTTTCAATAAAAAGTGATAGTGAGTATGAAGCAGTTATGTATTATTTATTGTTATTTTATTTTTCGACATAATCACCTTTGAGGTTTGTACACTTGGTATATCGTTTTTCTAATCCTAAGAATCCCTTCCTAAAAAATAGATTGTCGCGTATTTCCTGACGCAGTTTTTTTATTTGTTCTGCGTATAAGGACCCCGTTATAGTGACTCCATGATTGAGGTATTCAATCATTATCAACCCCTGGCTGTCCCAGAAAAGAGAGCCCATAATCTTACAGGCGGATAGAATTGCCTTAAACTTCTTAGGCGTTGGAGATGACGGCCTCTTCCAAGTCATAGGACTGTTGTTTCATTTCAGGATCATAATGGTGAAGCCAGGTTTCATGGATACTAACTATCGAAATATTTAGTTCTTCAGCTACAAAACGAACAGTAACACGACGATCTGCCGAAACAATTTTTTCAACTTTTTTTATCATTTGTTCGGTACCTAACTGCCGTCGTGGGGCGTCCCGAACGCGGGTCGTCTTTAGCTAAATTTCGTCCTATCTTAAACTTGGCACACCACCGCGCAATCGTAGAATACGGAGGTGCATTAACCCCTATTGTTCCTTTCAAGTCTAGATTTATTTACTTGCTCAGTAGTAAATATTTTCAGGCAGAGATATTTTATTACGGTGCGAATTTAAATTTTATCCATTTTGCGTACCACGCTCTGACACGACGAAAACAAATGACTTCTATTTTTAAAATAAGAAAAGAAAATCTATAATTTTTAGTTTTTTATTTTATCAAATGTCTGGGCTTTACCTGCCAGTTATAACTTTTTTGTTAATCAAGGAGTTTATATGCCATTATGACTTTTTATTGAATACCCCTCGTATGCGCCAGACCATCACTTGTTGTGGCACTTGTCATGGTCTCGAAGTAAGGATGAATACCCTTGTGTTACAAGGTACCAGACAAGAACTCAAGCCAGGGGCCTCCTTCAGTCTATCATTATCCTTACCTAATACGATTCATATGGTTGGGGAGCGTTAAAATGTATTTTTGTACAATACCATCACGACTTTATCCCAAGCGGGGTAGTCAGAGGCAAGTGACTGTGCCGTCATGGTGAACGAAACACTTAGAAGCCCACTTTTCACCAATGGTATTAGAACCCAACGTGGTAGGTGGTGAGCCTTCCGCCGTTATCCGGGTTGATTTGGTTTGTTATAGATGTTTTCGGTCACCGGAGAGTAGGTCGGATATTTAACTTTGAACACAAGGATTTTGGTTCTGGCCAGATTTGAACTCGGGACCACACGACCCACGATCTGAGTTCCAGTGCTGAACCACTAGGCCACGACGCTCTCAATCAATCAATCCAACGCTTTATGTGTTAAACATAGGTTACAGTAGATGGTAAGAAAAACAAAACGGTCGCTATGTTTTGCCTTGCCTAGGCGTACAAATATTAACTTATACAATAAAAATAAAATAACAACAATATTTCAAATATCAGGCATAAAAATATTTGAAAATAATTAAAATTGGATACCTAATGGGTCATTAAATATATAATAATTTAAATTCCATATTTCTAATTCAAATGCTAGATTAATTTGTCACGTAAAAAATCACCTATAGTGTAATAACATTTTTTCAATAACATTTTAAACAGTTCCTTTTTCAAATTCGCTAGTTCTAGAGATTTCAGTGAAGGAGGCAGTTTGTTGTAAATCTTAGGTGCCATGCCAAGGAAAGATTTTTGCAGAAGGGCAGTGTTTTTTTTTTTTTTTTTTATACTACGTCGGTGACAATCAAGCACCACCGCCTGATGGTAAGCGGTTATCGCGGCCTATGGACGCGTGCAACACCAGGGGTATCACTCGCTGATACGATGCACAGCCTTCCTCTATTTCTTAAATTTAAACTATTAAGTTGTCCAGCTGTAGTAAACAGGCTTGTGTTGGTTTTAATGAAAATGATCTCTATTTATCTCTTTATATTATAATATATATTAATTTATAAACACTCAAAGTAAACAGGTTTTGTTGAACACTATGATAATATGCAAATTACATTTAACTGGTTTACCTTGAGCTAACCGTAGCCATAATGTGGTAATGTGGTTAACTACTTGTTTGCATTAACTGTAAGTGAACCATAATAATAGCGGAGCTTTAGGACGGGGTAGACTATGATAATAATGATGAATCATAATATATTTTTTGTAACTCCAGTTTTTATAGGCGAAAAATTACTGTTATTATAAGTCGATCAGCCCATAATCAGCCCTGCTACATCTATCTCGCCACATACGAACTACAAAGTGACGTATCCTACATCGCGATATTAAAGTTCTCCGAGCGATTGAACATAGATACAAGAACCCGACAACAACCGTTGGGCAGTAGCCCACCAGACAGAACACCCGTCTGGTCGGAGGATCCTCCCTTTTCAATGGTGGATGAGGAACTTAACACCCTGTTCCTCACACACCCCAAACATCAAAGTCCTAAAAAAAATATTGCTGAAAAGGCGCCATCTATGTTTGCATCTGTAAACTAAAATAATTTTTAAAAGAAATCATCCACGAGTAATAACATTTAGCTATATAATTTTAATTATAAAACCGAGCCAACTCTTGACGGAAATTCCATCGCGGAAGATCCGCAACAAAACGCTAATACAGTTTATTGCATACAGGGTATTGTTCCGTTGTGGATCTTCCGCCACGAAATTTTCATCAAGTGTAGCCCTGACCTTACACCAAAACATTGTCGATTGGCTCGTTGATTCGGACGATAGTGCTTACTATCGTCCGAATCAACGATCCTACGTCCAATAAACATTCATACAGGATGTTACGAAAACAATGAGTAATTTATTAAGAAAGTTCTAAGCACGTATATAGATACGAGTATATACAGAGATACCTATGTGTGTGTGTGTGGTCAATTGGCCAAGTAAAAAGTCAGTATTATTTTAGCCCATTAATTAACCAAAAGTATCCTATCTTTCAGACTGACAGCCCTAGACCCCGCCTTCCCCGGGTTCTACCCCGACGGCGTGTTGATGGATCACGTCAACTCCAAGGACGCGGAGTTCGTTGACGTGATCCACACTGACGCGGGCGGGTACGGCGCGCCGGTGAGCACGGGCACCGCCGACTTCTGGCCGAACGGCGGCAAGAGCGTGCAGCCGGGCTGTCCAAGATTCGCGCCTGTGCCACTCTCCGAGGACAGTGAGTACATACAGGGTGTCCCTGAAAGTAAGGATCAAATCGGTATATTTCATTGCTGGGGTATTTTCTGACGTTCTTAACCCCATCAATATTGGTCCGATTTCCAACCGTTAAAAAGTTATGATCAATCAATCCACACACAATCCAGCATTTGTTGGCCCGAACTAAAAGGTTCGGTGACTCGTTCCTTCGTCGTACCATCCAGACGTGAAACGCCCTCCTAGCACATGTGTTTTCTTCCTCTTATAGTCCCGGGTTCTTCAAGCGGGGCGTGAAAAGGCATTTCAGGTCTTCAAGGTGAGGATGGCCAGCCCAGTGATTCGTTTGAATGACTGGGCTTGTCAGCCTCATATCTGGACCTCACGACCGCTTTCCATCAGGTGGAGTGAGGTCATCTTGACGAGCAATATGAAAGAATATATAAAAAAATAGTTTTTGTCAGAAAATCCCCTAAGTCCATACAAGAACAATTATTAAAAAGAATGTATCAAAGGTACAAACTTATTTTTTTGCCAATTTATATTTATTTATTATTTATTTATTACAAATTGTTTTGAGGTATAAATTGCATAAATATTTCAATAATTTCTATAGTTATGAGTATTTTGAATAAGAAAGTCGTGTTTTTTGGAGTTTGTATTTTAATCCGATTTATCTTTTTTTATGTTACTATCTGACAAAAATTAAGGATTCTTTTTGAAATTTTTGCTTTTTTTTCACTGAAATGTATGGTATCAGGCTTATTATAACCGTCCTTCATTTGTCAGAAAGTAAAATAAAATGGATTTTCGTGAAAAAAAGATAAATCGGATTAAAATACAAACTCCAAAAAACACGACTTTCTTATTCAAAATACTCACAACTATAGAAATTATTGACATATTTCTGCAATTTATACTACGTACTTGCCTATGGGCGCTGGCGCCCTGGTAAGTCAGTGTGTCGCGTCACGTAGTTCGCGCCTGTGCCCCTCTCCGATGATAGGAAGGACATATGGGTTGATAACTACCGCTCCTGTTACTTTCGAAGCGATTCCAGACCACAGAAATAGCAGAAAGCATCAAACAAGTAACCATAGTAGGAAAGAGGTTCATGAATTGCGGACATTAAAGATTAGGCATAAGCCACATCATATGATTTAGAGCTTATCTGTATCACAAGAGTAGCAGAGACATTTTTTGCAAAAAAAACTGCAGGCAGGCACTAAGGCTGAGGGGAACAGTACGCAAACGCTTTTGTTTCTGTCTGAACGGGAGCAAGAGCGCGACGAGAAGCCCAAGGTTCACTCCTGTACCTTTTATGGCAACATCTAGAACGAATTTCATTGCCAGAAATTAGACTTTTGCACCATTCAGCAATGCTGTTCAGCAACCATTAATTCCACACTGTGCGGCTTAGCCGGGTAATTGTAGGGTCATTTTAAATGCGTTAGAGTAAATAACCCATTTTCCTCTGCAATTGTTCCAGCTGAGTGTGTTTCATGTTTTATGTACATCTAACGAAAAGTATATCATACACTTGTCTTCTAGAATAAAGTGTTACCTAGGTTACACTCCTAAAGCAGAACTTCACTTCAGTCCAATCATACATGGGGCACACTAAAAGTTTTGCACTTCTAGCTAATCGGAACTATTTGAATTATATTTTTTTAAACGTTGCAACCTTCTTAGTAATAAGAAAAAACAATTGGCGGGAAATAGTTTGTCAATTGTTTTTTATCACATATCAAAGTTCTACGTACGCAACGAAAATGGAATTAGGTCGAAAAGATTTTAGAGCGATGATTTTTTATGATTTTAAAAGTTCTCTCTCTCCGCAAGACTGTGCCGCTCGTCTTCAAAATGCTTTTGGGAGAGAAGCACCTTGTTTGAGCAGGCGATGGTTTGCTGAATTTGACAGAGGTCGAGTTGCCTTCAACTGCCGTCAACGAAAATAATGTGGCTACTGTTAAGCGGCTAATTGAAGAAAACCTGCGGATTACCTATGAGACAATTCGAGGACTATTGGGGATTGGTATGAGCCAAATTCAGCAAATTTTACACGAAGAATTGAAAGTTCGGAAACTTTGTTGTCGTTGGATCTGATAGCGGAGCAGAAGCGGGCTCGCGTGGAATGGTGCTCACAGATGCTACTGAAGTACGACCACGGACATTCTAATGCTGTTTATGACATTGTCACAGGAGACGAAACGTGAATTTCTTGTTTTGAACCCGAAAAAAAACAGCAAAGTTGTGAATGGGTGTTTGAAAATGAGAACAGGCCAACAAAAGTGAGGGAAACGTTGGTAAAAAAATGATCGCGTTTTTTTTCTCAGCTACGGGTCCCATGTGTACAATTCCACTTGAAGATCAAAAGAGTGTTAATGCCGAGTGTAGTGGTATTCTACCATTTGTTTACCCAGGGTGTTAGAAAAAGTTCGCGAAAGACGACCCAAAAGCCGCGTTCTCCTACATCATGACAACGTTTCTTCACACACGGCCAACAAAACAAAGTAATTTTTAGCTTCCAAAAAAGTACAACTCGTCACCGATCCTGCGCATAGCCCCGACCTAGCACCCTGTGATTTCTGTATTTTAACCAAAATCAAAGATTGTATGAGATGTTCACTTTCTTCTTCTTATTTTATGACTGGCAACCCACTCCTTTTAATAAGGATTACTACTGCCATTTTCAAGTGATATGTTTTGGGTACAGTTTGGTGTAGGTAGGTAAGGGATAGGATTTTTGGGCAGTCAGATATAGTACATACACATAATAGGAAAATGGAGTAACTATAGCTTAATGTTATGATGGGAAAGGTATTTAACAATGGAATAAATATATTTGTTATTGCTGAGAGATAGTATAGAAGACAAGTCATACGAAAGGGGGGCCTTATACTTAATTGAAATATCATGTAGTGAGAGAGAGTCATAAAACGGACATTTAAATAAGATGTGCTCAATTGAGCCTTCTTCCAGACCACATTCACATAGTGACGAATCTTTGACATGTAGTTTGGAAAGGTGAACTGGAGTAGAACAATGACCAAGTCGAAGCCGAGATAGAGTTGATGAAATGATTTTTTTGAAATGCAATTTAGAAAACCAAGGCTTGAGAGATACATTTGGTTGAAATTGACTATAAAATCTGCCTTTACTTTGATTAGAGTTTTTCCAATCGCGACTCCATTTCTCCAGCAAGAAATTGGGAGGGATTGATGAGAGATCTTGACTGTAAATTTTTTTGAAACCTGTGTGGCCCTGTCTTGCTGCCAATTTAGCTAATTCATCTACCAATTCATTGCCTTGAATTCCTGAATGTGCAGGAATCCATGACATTTTGACAGTCATATTTAAATCAGAGCATTCCTTTAGTTTTGATTTTACTTCTAAGGCTAGAGGGCTAATAGAGTAACGATCGAATGGATTAGAAAGAAGAGATTGTAGAAAACTTAATGAGTCCGAAAATATTATTGATTGTTTAATATTTGAACATAATATATATTTAATACATTCTAAAATGGCCAAACCTTCGCAACTAAAATTCGTTGTAAGAGAAGGATACTTAAATAATTTAAAAAAACCAGTCGAGTGTTGCAAAAACGCAGCACCCACACAATTACAGGAGTCAGAAGAAAGGTCTTCAGAGGTAGTTTTAGATGCATCTGTATAGAAAATTTGGAACTCTGAAAGAGCATTATTTTTAATGAACTCATAAAGTTTTGAATTTGGGTCACGAGTGTCCTTACTGATACCTATTGAGAGTAGAATGTCCGGTTGGAAAATAATGTCACTATAATTATAATGGAACAGAGGAAAACATGGAAATTTTATGACGTCACATTCAAGGTTTTTAAATTTTCTGAAACTAGATATTAAATAAGGGACCGGCTTATTAGACCAAAAACCATTATTTCCTTCCAATAGAACGTTAAGCATTTCAAGCTTTGAAAAAAGGGGGTGATTTTCTTGTTGGCAGACTTTAAAGAAGTATCTATCTGAAAGATATTGTCGCCTCAAATCCAAAGGTGGGTCAGCACACTCTACTTGCAGAGCATTTATAGGCGTACTTTTCATGGCTCCTATAATAATTCTTAAACTTTTAGAATGAGTAGTGTTCAACTTATTCATAGCAGTTTTGCTAGCAATACTAAAGGTAAATGAGCCATAATCGAATAAGCTTCTAATCAATGCGTTGTGTATCAATCTTAAAGAGGACGGATACGCACCCCACCAAACACCCGATAAAGCTCTCATTACATTTAAACTTTTTTCAGCCTTGTTACTAATATAACTAACATGTGGTAAGCTGGTTAATTTACTATCAAATTTTACCCCCAGGAACATGGCTTCGTTAGAAACAGGAAGAATAGAGTCATTAACAGCAATGCAGACATTGGGAATATTATTTTTCCTGGTAAAAACTACCACAGTGCTTTTAGACGTGGATAAAGACAAGTTATGTTCTAATAACCATTTAGACAACTTGCATAACGACTTTTCCAAGGCGTCAGAAGCTATGTCGATTGACTTGTTCGAAGAATATAATAAAACATCATCAGCATATTGAAGAATGGAACATGAAGAATCAGTGATTGATTCAAGATCACTCGCATAAACGTCGTATAAAAGGGGACTTAAGACAGATCCTTGCGGAACGCCCTTCCATGAATAGCGAGGATTATTATCTGCACCAGCAATACGTAAACTGACAGATCTTTCCATAAATAGATTAAAAATAAAATTTGAAAAGATCACGGGAATATTTAACATCTGCAGTTTAGTCTTTAAAATTGTTAAATCAACATTATCATAAGCAGCGGTAATATCTAGAAAAGCTGCTACTGTATATTCTTTTTTTGAGAAAGCTAAATGAAGATCACTAGAAAAGATACTGAGGTTATCCACAGTACTTTTACCTTTTCTAAATCCGAATTGCGAGTTACCAAGCAGACCATTTTTTCAAGAAAACATTCTAGACGATTTTTTATTAAGTGTTCTGTGATTTTGGCAAAAACAGAAGCTAAAGCAATGGGCTGATAGGAAGCAGAGTCAGTGGGGTCTTTGGAAGGGTTAAGAATCGGAATAATAATATGATGTTTCCAAGGTGATGGAATTTGACCAGTACTTATGACAAGATTTATGATGTTAAGTAAGAAGGACAAAGACTGTGGTATCAGGTGAGAAACAAACGAATATGGAATACCATCAATACCAGGTGACGAATCTGAGACGCGTTTTAAAACAAGCCTGAGTTCAGACATTGTGAAAGGAAGACCCAAATCACCAGAGTTGTTAACACAGGAATCGTTATCTGAAGGGGACGGAATCTCATTAATATTTGGTACAAAATCAGGTGCAAGTTTATTAAAAAAGGAAGTGGCCCAGTCAGAATTATTGCTGTCTAGATTGTTGTTTTTAAGGGCACATCTAAAACGTTTAATATTGTTCAAAACTTTAGTCAATGGGGTGTCGGGAGACAAAGAAGAGCAAAAACTCTCCCAACCAGCTTTCTTTTTTTTCTTTAACAGGCGCTTTGTCGCTGCTGTAATGTTTTTATAATTAATAAAATTATGTAAATTCAAACTATCCTTGCACTGTTTCTCTGCAGCATTTCTTTTTTTAATTGCTAAAGTGCACTCATTATCCCACCACGGGGGAGAAGGAGTTTTACCCCTGGCAACATTTTTGGGTTTGAAAGTAGCGTCAGCTGAGGACTGAATCGCCGCTAACAAACTTTCATACGAAGGAATAAGATTGTTTTCATCAACCGCCGGCAATGAAGCAACCATATCTTCTATTTTTTCGCTGAAGGACAACCAATCAAAGTTAGATAAATTGTATTGAAGTAACGGTGGTAGAGGGGGAATGGAATGATTTTTAGCAGGAAGAGAAACAAGAATAGGAAAATGATCGCTACCATGCGAAAGGTCGAGGCATTTTCAAGTGAGGCAAGAAGCGATAGATGGGGAACATAACGAAATATCAACAAAACTTGAGGATTGCCCCGGACAAGCACGTCTCGTTGCGGAACCATCATTTAAAACACAGAGATTTAAATCATGAAAAAGATCAACAAGGCTATTGCCAATAGTGTCATTAATCGGAGCACCCCACAGGGAATGGTGAGCGTTGAAGTCACCTAATACAATTTTCGGACCTGGGAGAGAGGATATGATATCCCTCAATATTGGAATTAGTGATAAATCTTTTCGTGAAAAGTATAATGATAAAATTGATATGTCACCTACCTTAGCAGCAACTGCATTCAGATGACTGTTATTGTAGGTTGGGAGCTGAATGCGCGAGAAGTTGCAATTATTTCTAATAATAAGGGCTGCACCACCCCACACATCATGTCTGTCATCCCTAAGGACAGAATAACCCGGCACTCTAAAGTTGAGGCCAGGTTTCAGCCAAGTCTCAGAAATAGCTAGTGCGAAAGGTTAATGTTTATTAATAAGGTAAAATAAATCATGTAATTTAGACGAAACACTCCTACTATTCCACTGCAGGACTAGACCCATAATGTTTATTGAAGAGTTGATAAATAGAAACTGACAAGTTATTTATCAAAGATCTGGCAACGTTGTACGGTACTGAGGAACTTATAATAACATTTATCAAAGCTGAAAGCAACTTGTTAAGATCAGATTGGGAAACTGACTCACTGTCAGAAACATTTGATTTTAGAGCACACTCATTAGGGGGAGAAGGAATAGCATATTCTGATATCAAATTATTGTGTGCTTTAAAATCATAACCAGTATTTAATGATTGATGGGATTTTTTATTGATAGTTATTGTTTTTTTATATGATTTAGGTTCAGGCCCCACAGAGGAGGAGGAGGAGGAGGAGAGAACTGCTGTGGATGGAGTAGAAGCGGTCACTTGAGAAAAGGACTTTTTAAAAGGAAATATTGATGCTGCTTCTTGATAGGAAATAAAATCTTTGGACATTAATTGTTTGATGTTATATTGCCTATTATATTCAGGGCATTTCTTGTCAGTGGCCTGATGACTACCAGTGCAGTTAACACAATGGAAGTCATGAGTCTCCTCACAGTCATTGCCATAATGATCCTGAGCACACTTATAACACCTTGCTTTACTCCTACACTGCAACCGAGTGTGACCAAATCGGCAACAGTTGTAACAAAGTGCTGTTGGGAATATATATGGTTCAACAGGTATGGAAGAAAAGAATGAATAAACTTTTGTGGGAAGAGTTTGGCCATCGAAAGTTATTACTACAGTTTGAGTGGGGGTCCAGGAAATACCTTGTGGAGTTGTAGTCTTCCGACTAAGCCTACGAGTTTTTATAATAGGCCCTGAGCCTTCAGGGACCCTGAGGTTTTCCACAATCTCTTCGTGAGACCATTCAGAGGGAATGCCCTTCACGATGCCCATTCTGCAAATGTTGTATGAGGGAATTGTTATATTGTATATTAATTTGACTTTTTCATTGTTAATAAAGTTGTTAGCAGCAGCTGAAGTCCCAAATTGCACAGCAAAGCGGTTTCTTCCGATGCGCTTAACCCCGTCTTCCATAACATTTCTTAATTTGTTTTGATATAAGAAGTTCCCGAATTTGATAGGATGGAGAGTGGAGCCGGCATTGGGAGAAGACTTTTTATACTGTACGTGTACTATAAAAGGACCAGAATCTGAATCAGAATAATGTCTTCTCAAAACTTGGGGGGCTTCTGATGTTTCCATATTTGTGGTTGGGGTAAAAAGGGAGCAGTCGGGAACAGGGCTAGTGATGTTTGAGGGACTAGGCGAACACTCAAAAATACTAGGGTCAATCACTTTACGTGAGCCAATTTTTTGTTTGCTTTTAAATACAATGTTAGATAAGTTAACTTTCTTTTTAGATGGTTGACTCTTTTTTTTCTTGTTAGTTGCTGTTATCCACGTATCTGCTTCCAACAGTGTAAGAAGAGGATTTGGAGGGGAAGGAGGGTCTGGAGGTGGGTCTGGATCTAGCAGCTCCATAATGGAACTGCTTAGTAGTGGAGGAACCAAGAATAAATTAAAGTAACTTACCAGAAATGAACAATATATACACACGAAACACGAAATTACAAATCACTATAAGATATATACACAATAATAACTAAAATATAAATAAATAATTAAAAGCAAGACCGCCCTTTTTAACTTCCCGCCAAAAAAAAAAACATGTTCCCTTTTACCAACTCCGAAGAGGCAGTGATAGCGTTCAATCAGTACGTATAAAACATGCCTTCAGATCTGTGGTCCTCCTGTTTTAAAAAATGGTTCGATCGCATGAAAAAATTTTTAAAATGTAAAGGAGAGTATTTTGAAAAGCAAAAAACATAATATTTGGGTTATAACATGTTGTTTTTTTAAGTTACGCAAAACTTATAGTGTGACCTACGTATTAGAATAATAATATTATGTTCCTCCGCAGCGGGAGAACTTATGTTGGACGGTATGTTTGCAGATCTGTGCAGCCACTGGCGGTCTTGGCGGTTCTACGCAGAATCCGTGCGAAATCCCGAGTCGTTCCCGGCGTCTCCCGCCGACACCTATAGCAAATTTAGGGATAACCCGTCGCCTAAGGAAGGGATGGTCTACATGGGACATATCTGTGATACTAGGTACCTGCATATAAATACATATTAAGAAGTATTACACCGAAACTTAGCCGAACCTAATTTCTTACATTATTGCTGTTTTGATACTATTCAGCTGATTAAAATAATTTTGAAAGCAAAAAGTTTACCTTCCTAAGAACTACCTGCCACCGAAACGGAAGTGCGTTACAGCCCATGCACGTCATAAAGGCAAGAGAGGAAGGTATTCCGTAGAATCAAAACGACTTCATCGCCAATTTTGATTATATGACTTACCTATCTGTGTTGTACGATTGTACAGAAGCGTTCATATCGATCTTCACATAGAGGCACCATATGCAGCTGACTTAAGAGCCATTTTGCAATGGTTTTGTAAAGGTTGATATAAGCGCCTCTGTTCTTGAATGTTATTAATTTTTTATCATCATGCTTAAGAAATATGTTTTCTTGCTTCCAGCGCCAAAGGCAATTACTACCTAACAACGAACTCCGCATCACCCTTCGGCAAAGGTTTGGATGGAATATATCCGAAGAGTAAAAAGAAACAAAGTAAAAATTCACCATAACTTAGTTAAATTAGTTCAAGAAGAATTAAGTTACAATTAATGTCGAAATCTAAAAATTCCTAGGGGCCTACTCTGATGTTAAAGGACTTCAGTGGGTGTATATGTGTTACATATATAATTTCACGTTTTATAACAAAATTTGATTTATTTATTTATTTAACATTGCACATGTACACTACCGGAACTTAATCGTAACTTATAGCGATACATGTACCCTGAAAGGGTGTAGCAATCATATGTTATACAATGCTATCGTATGCTGTTTAATTCTTATAAACAGGTAGTAGTTTGAAATATTCAACAAAATAAAAATGCTAACATACTTAAAGAAACTATAACAAATTAAAATTATTTTTTCATTCAAATCTTAAGTTATACTTTTTCTATTACTAATATATTAACTATCTAACACAGTATGTACAAAAACATTATTTTAACACCAATAGTATTTTTTATCACACAAGATAATTACATTTTATCTTGTCATTAATTCTTTAACTGAGTAATAACATTTTTGGATTAAGTTCGCTTTTAATTTATTTTTAAAGATTTTTCTCAGGGTTCATTCTTTAGGGAGTTAGGGATTTTATTGTAAACTAAAATTGATCGGTAGTATGAGCCTGGCTTATAATTTTTTAATTTGGGTTCGGGTAGTGCTAATTGGTCTTTGAGTCTAATGTTTTTGGTAAACTCAAAGTATGTGGGATGTTTACGAACAAAGATGGCTATCTCTAATATGTACATCGATGTGAGAGTCAGTATACCATTCTAATACCATTGGTGAAAAGTGGGCTTCTGAGGGTTCCGTTTAATTAACTTTATATTTGCCCTGAAGATATTATTTAGGTCGTTTACAGAATTACTTATTTACATGTTCTTACAAATAAGATAGGTCTCAAAACTTTTGAATTCGTAAAAGAAAGACTTTTCGTTATTCGGTTGTAATAAGTATCACAGTCACAGCAAAAGTTTCTTCATTGCGTTACAAACCAGTTAATACCTACATCACATCACAATGTATATAATCTATGTATATCAAAGCAAGGAGATCAAATACCTTAGGTTTAAAACCATGTAACAATACACATTATTGTTTAAGTTTAATTTATCTAGTACTTAAATAGTAACAGTAATAATAAACCGCTGCAAATAAAATAATTTAAATTATGAATCACTGGAATTTAATGTGTTCATTAGGCATAGGCGGTTTTAGCGAATTATTCAAATATTATGATCCTATTTATTTGACTTTCTCATAATTATATTTATTTGTATAAATAAGTTACGTGATTGCTGTATTATAGTTGGTAAATCGATGGGGCTGTAGATACAGTCGGCCACAGCGAAGGTGTAACACTTCGGGCTCCGTCTCTACCTCTAATCTAAGTTCACACTGATGTGATTTCATGAGTTCACATGATTCATGTCTGGCAGAACTTAAGTTATAAATTCCCGCCAAAAGGAGCGCTGGCACAAATTGGCAGTGCATGCGGCGCGGCGCCTGCGTTTACAGGTGAAGTCAGTGAGTTTCAGTGAGTCGGAAAGTCGCACTGTCGCGAGTGTTTTTGTTTTTGTCGAACTTGGTGTAATTTTTTACATGATGAATTTTGTTTTTGGCCGGGTCTGTCAAGTAGGTATAACCTACTTATTTTACCTAAAAAATTTAGAGCGAATATAGGAGGTAGTAACCCTAGGTGGTAGACGCAAGTTTAGAAAAAAGGTGCGAGCGGTCCTTCTGCATACTCTTTATTTTGTGGCGCTGGCCTGTGCACTGAGTGGATTTCTTATTTGTGCAGTTGTGTACAAGAAAGCTTGGCGACAGTACTGTCGCCAAGCGTTCTTGTACACAACTCCCGCCACGGGAGTTGACAAGAAACACCGCGGTAAGGCGCTAGAATACCGCCCTATTTTCAGTTTCAAGTTTTCGCGTCCCTAACCCGGGCATTGCTCCGAAAAATCCAAAACACTGTTTGGCCGACATATCTGCTGACATTTGTTGTCATTGAATCTGACCAATAGCAGGGGGGTTAGCCAAGAGCAACACGCCACGATGATTTCTACAATAGAAATCGTTCGAATGTAATTGAACGATTTCTATTAAATCGTCTTAGAAATCGCCGTGGCGTGTTGCTCTTGGCTAGCCCCCCAGTAGGTAACTATTTCGCTTGCTAAACGAAAACGGGTACTTCAGATACATTTGCGAGCCTTTTTATCCCATGTAATGGAGGTTTAAACACTGTAGGTACAAGGTAATTGGTACTTTTGCGTTAGTCGTTAGGCATTTATTTATTTATTTGAGTACCTACACCAACAGCAAAACAAACATTACATTTTTACAAAAAGGTAATCGAGAATCATTGCATTTGGCTCTAATGTATATAAAATATGTTATAATGTAGGGGAAAAAATGTACAGTCACCTACAGTGTCTGCGCGTAGTAGGCAATTATGGATAGGTAGATAAGAATTAAAAACCTGCGCAGTCGTTCGTCTGCAAATCAAAATCTCTGAATTGCGAAAAAAATGTCAACCGAAAACTTGCCACGGGACTACACGCACACCACGGTGTGCGAACATTGCTGTCCTGAAATTTAGTGAAGCGCAGGTTAAGGAGCAAATATTGTACGCTCAACGTGGACTAAAGTCCGTTGTGTGCGTTGCTGCTTATCATCATGTTCTTTTGTTTTCTTGGACTCCTTCGTACTTATGTTCAGTTGGGTCTCGGCGTTCTCGGTTATGCGGGGGACTTTTGTACTGCGTACTTTTAGTCCTCTGTGTGCGTTATTCGATACAGTTAGCGCTCACTTCAAGCTCACAGTGTTACGCCCTATATGTGGTTGACTGTAGGTACTCGTACTTGTTTCGTCGAAAACCTTGTTCTTTGCTGGGATATTATTGGATCTTTTGATCAACCCTTGAATTAGACTGTAGGTAGATACGCACAATGTTTACCAAATGTATTAGTGTAAGGACTTACATACAAAGTGGCACATAAAAACCGACAAAGCGTAAATATCAGAACGAATATTGTTAATGAATACGAAAGTAACTCTGTCACTCTCCCCACGTAAAAAAGAGCAAGAGTAGGTAAGTAAGTGGTCACCCTGTAACTTTCATTTAACGGGGACTATAGCACAACGATATTGATGTGGTACCTACAATCTACTTTGTTGGTCGTTGTAAGCCGCTCGGTGTGTAAAGTGTTTTTTTTTATTTAAATGTAATGTTTAATAGAGGCTTAGTTTAATTAGTACATAGTAGTATACAATTTTCTATTAAAAAAATTTGAGACGGAATTGCATTATTATGAGTCCCTGACGTCAATGAAGCGCAGAAAGCATGCTGACCAAAATATTAATTATGAAAAAACCTTATAACTCATACAATGTTATACTTACCGCAGTTTATACTGTTCCATAGGTTGTTTGCTAGCTATGATGTTGTAGAATATAAAATGATTGTTAAGAGAAATATTAAAATGAAAAGATTCTTTTCCTACGGTAACCGCTTACCATCAGGCGGTCCGCATGCTTAATTGTCACCGACGTGGTATAAAAAAAAATGTTTTAATTTTCATTATATCAGTCAGCAGACAAAACCTGAACACTAGTTAATATAACAGTATTTTTTGGTTTAGCATGAAAATTATGATACGAGCTTCTACCGCCGAATCCTTGACAAAGCACTTTAGTGATGACTGCCTCCTTGATTAAAAAAAAACAATTCAAAATAAAGTGTTTGTAGCATTTTACAAACTGAGTTTTCTTTATAGTTACCTACTTAAAAATTCGCCGTGGGTAGCAAAAGCAAGATATCTACGTTTTTTAACGTTTTTTTAAACAATTTGTGCTTACTTTTTTAACACTAGATCTTTGCTGCTTAAGCAACATAATATTACTTCGTATGTCGATGCAACCATATGTGGTATGTGGTAAATAATATTGTTGTTTATATAGTGTCTACTGCCTATATCGACAGACGACGTGATAAGTATCTAGTTTTTTAAAAAGTATTAATTTAAGGCAAAAGCACGGAGCCCACAATAATATGGCCATAACGTGAAAACAGATTTTTAATATTGATGGGTAAGTATAAATATTTACATTGCTTAAAACAATAACTTAAACTTAATCTAAGAAGCGCACCATCCTAATTATAATTCAAAACTGCACAGTGCTGTCATTGAAAGTTCCATACTCCGGGAAGAACATATCCTCCTGGAAGTCCTGGATGGAGTCATCAGAAGCGAGCATATTCATCTTCTTCATTATATGCTTGCGAATGTCTTTGGTTAGAATGTGGAACGCGAATATCGCTGTTCCTACCAACATCACCCTGGAAGAAAATCCATGCGTGAGGAAAATCACTGTCCCTAATAGTTAGGTTAGGTACAACCACTCAAAATGAGCGAATGCACATTCTATCCTCAGTCTATCAAATTCTCTTTATGTAAACAGAGACAGAGCATTCTCTTGACTCTGTCTACACCAACCTTTTAGGAGTCATTCAGTCATTCATTCACGCCTGAATTCAGAAACAACATTCAAAGTTTCTACTACATGTGAAACAAAGCCATCAATTCAAATTTGGAAATCATCAAGGATGAACTTTGAAAATAGTTTCTGAATTCGGGGAATTATTTTAAATAATGAAACATATCTTATAGACCTGTTTTGGTTGGCGTTTTTTGTTTTGCAGTATTGTGTTCCAAAAAAGTTTATAATTCTGTTATTGGGGTTAATTATATATTCTACAAAGGGGCCCCAGGCCACTGCAACTGCTAGGTACTCAGAATATACGTCATACTTTTTCAGTAGATGACGTGGCGTAACGTGTTATAAGTAAATAAAACACTATTCAAATAAGTCATTTGTTTTCAGTGCTACGTACCTATTGCAAGGTTACGTTCAGCAACAGAAGTAGCTGACCTGACCAGTACGTCTACCACGAGTTGCCTCTTTAAATTTACGTTATCGTTCGCGTAAAAAATGTATTGGGATTTGACATACTCATGTGATTCGTGGTAGACGTACAGTACTTTGCCGTAGTTGTTATTCTTTCTGTCATCTGTCATTCCCGTTATGATTACTATGGCAGCTTAGTCTAAGTTAATGTGACTGAGGCTGTGTCCTCATTAGGCTCACAGTGAGCAGTTGATAGTTTACCTCTAGTTCGCCTCCCTATTATTTTCAATGGAACGCGGACTGTACGCAGTTTGCAGCGTTTCACTTGATAACCCATAAAGTGAGCAGCTGAGTCGCAGCGAACGATACTCGCGGTACGCTACAGTGCGCTGCTCTCTCGAAATTGAGTCAGCGACAGATATGCCGCTTAGAGTTAGTCAGCGGACAGTCACGCGCTCACTGTGAGCCTAATGACGACACGGCCTTAAGCTGTATATATTGCTTACTGTACCTAGAACTAGTGAAAACTCATTCACACCCAAAGAATCCAACGTCACTCAACGTACTCTTTGAACTCTCCGGGTAAGAAGGGCGTGGTGGTGTTTTCTACTGCTACGGACTTGGTTACCCCAAGGGTGTTGTTCTTTTGTGCATTGTAAACTTCTTGGACGAATTTAGACGTCCAGAACAGCGTGAAAGCCATAAATCCTAGAATGAGCACACTGCAAATAATGGTCATTAGCTGGATTTCCCCGAATTAGTTTTGGATATTCAGGTAGTACTACTAACACGAAATAGAAGTAGAGGGAAGATTTAACTAAAGATAAGCTTGTGCTGGAGTAACTACAGGTTACAACACCTAGGAATCGTTTTCTTAACCCTTTCCTCGTCTCGGTACCTTATATGTTTTAAAACAATGGATTTTCTGTTGTTTTATTTCCTTTACAGGGAACCTGTTAAACTGAGACGTCGATGATAAAGTCTTTACGAACGCCGGTCGTGATCGGCAATTTTCGGTCCATTACAAAATGCTTCGGCAAGGTATAAGTGAGAATTTGGAAAAAATATATCTTCTCTCTCTTTTCGAGTTAAAATTAGTCGTCAACTTTAAAATGAAAATACTCGTACTTAGTTAATGAAAACTCGTATTTAAGTGAACTAAAAAGAAACGTTTTTTAGCTTTTGTCGATTATTCTGTACAACTCCCTATTTTAGCTTGTTCTAGAATCAGAAATAAAAATAATAATAGTAATGAAACAGGACCAAGTTTTACAACCTTTGTACTACAATATTTATTACTATTAATTCCTAAAGGGTTATTAAATCCTATTTAATGTAGGATTAATAAATAAATTATTGTTATTATTAAAAGAATATATGGTAGAAAAAAATGAAATAAGTAAATTACTTACAATCCGACACCTCCGGCCATTTTAATGTAGATTAAAATATTTTTTCTATTGCTGAATGTTTCCGCGTCACTATCTTGTTTGATTGTTTTCAGGTGATGAAAATATAATCTCCAAAAGTCAACTAAGTACTCGACTAAAGAGTATAGTCAGAAATTAAATACGCCACCAAATATATTATCAGCGAGATTTCTAATTCAACCTGCATCTCCAATGCAACTGAAATAATTATCACCGAACAGACCCTGCCATAACAAAGACTTACGTAACATATTTACTAATAAATGCTGTCAATGACATTATTATCTAACGACGTTGTTTATTTAATTATGAACGAAGGAATTGTTGAAGTTTGAAGGAACTGTTGAAGCAGAACGCGCTTTGAGCTCCTTCTGCCTTACCATCTCTTGTAGCCAGTCAAGCTATTTCCCTGAATTGAGCGTAGCGATTTAGTAATATGTTTTTTTCATTTTCAGCCAGTCAGAGGTTACCTGTCAATAATGCATCCTCTAGGCCAGATATTTAATGACGAAATTGCTCGCTACCCTCCGTTTATGAAATTAACTTGACTGGCTATATAAGATGGTAATAAGGCCTTAGGGTTTGTCTTGGGCTGCCGGCCGAGAAGAAAAAACTCAGAAAGTAAGTAGGTACCTTGGCTTATTCCAACGATCAGCGGCGTAGAGCCTGTTAGGCTGTTCGCTTCCTGAAAGAGCGCTATACTTCAAGGAATCTTGTTACAAATGCACTTTCGTCTTTCTTAGAGAAGTTAGGTTAAATCCCCGGGAGTAAGAATTGCTCATGCATGACGAGCGATCACCAACTATAGATAAGAATAACAATATTTATTTCTCAAGAATGTTAAGGTAGTACAGAATGTATAAAAAGTAAACAAGACACATTCACACATTGAGGCATGCAAATAAAATTTATATTTTTATTTGCATGCATTAATGGACATCATCTAATTGCTAATTTAAAATGATGTCAACTTTTAGAAATTAGAATTCTAAAACATTCATTATTTCACTAGCACAAACACAATTAAATAATTTAAATTCTCATATCAAAAAATTCAGCTAGGATAGTCTGATCAACTTAAAAAAGCCAAACACTCAAGCTTTACACTGTTGACAATATCTTCAGGCATGAAGGACTGGCCACAGAGAGAGCGATGACGACGCGATGGACTCGATACCAAACCTCCTGAAGCAGTACCGGGAGCAGTACACTATCTACTGGGTTGTTCATATAACGTGTGGTGAGGGTTCTGTCTGATGCATAACCAATGGAACAATGTAACATTTAGTATTAGTTAGACCTCATATTCAATCAAAAAAGCGTATTATGTTTGGCTTATTATTAACTACACATAAACGAAACCAACTCTGACATTCGATTTGACCCCCCCCCCCCCCCTTCACCCCCTGTTATACCACTTATACCACCGCCTCTTCAGTATGAGCACAGGTATGAGTGCACTGCTTTTAAAGTAGAATAAACTTTCACATATTCAATATATACATTGCATATGAAATAATATACATTGCATATGAAATAAAACAGATGTTTTAGAGTATTTAATGTTTTATTTCTAATTTAAATACACTTATGTTTTTATTCACATTCTGAAGTAACAAAAACATTACTTATTCTTATCAGTGTAGTTACAAAGCCTAAATTATTTTTGGTATTTATATAAAACTATAAATATGTAAAAGCTATTTAGTAAAAGTTGCATTTCATTTAGCCATAAACTCTTCCCGTCATCAGCTTCAATATTTTGTCATCACCTAAAATAGTGATACAAAATGTTACAATCTCCGTCAATTAGGTACTAAAGTAAGCAATCAAAGAACGGATTTTTAACGCCGCTGTCAAGTTATCTAATAAGCCTTGGTTTTTTGTCCGTCAAGATGACCTCACTCCACCTGAGTGGACACGAGGTCCAGAACTGAGGTTGACAGGCACAGTAATGCAAAGCAACCCCTGAATTGGTCAACCTAATTTTGAAGGGCCTAGTCCTGCTCAGCCTCATTTAAAAGCTTCCGCCTTTCATAAAAATCATATCAAGGGTCTTACAAAATCGATTTATCCTCATAAATAATCTAGGGCCTTTATAATAATCTGAGTCCCTCCCTTCGTAAAAAACGTATCTAAAACTTGATTTATATATTTTTTTAACTATGACTTTGTATAAGTATTATAAAAACCTTTCAACCTAGTCCAGTGAGGTTGGAGATGGGTACTTCGTTGTTCTGGCGGTCCATCTCCAGCAGGTACCTTCCACCGAGGAATATGGTCACCATGATGGCTCCCGTCAGAAGGGCACTGCAAAGTTTATTGTAGTGTCATTATGGCATGTAACTGTATGTGAATGCTTTCTCCAAGTCTTAGTTGTATTACTTAAGTATCTTACTATTAAGACTGGCATGTTTTACGTCACGTGAACTACGATAGTTAACTACAGCAACTTATATGCTATTTTCAGTTACAATTTCGATTTACCATCTGCTGTTATGAAATCCCTTACAAATAATTAAATACAGACGATGGTGTCTATCCTCATTGTAAACTTATGGCAAGCCCTACCATTAGTTTACGAGAGCGTTTGTTTAAATCATTTCGTAATCGGCTATAACAACACCTATGTATCTCAAGGAAATGGAACTAACAATGTCATAGAAGTTACTGTAGGTAACTACTTGTATTATAGTATACTAGTAGCTCTCCGCCCGCGACTTCGCCCGCGTTATCGTTATATATTATGGCCAAATTACATGAAATCTCTATAAATTGTAGCCCATGTGTTATTCTGATGTATAAGCTGTATTACTGTAAAGTTTTCTCTAAATCCGCGTTTTTGCGTGAATGAGTAACAAACAAACACTCATACCTCCTCACAAAAACTTTCGCATCTAATAATATACACGGAGTCGGGTTTCATGTGGTCCAAACGAAAACCATCGGTAGAGGGGTCAAGGGGCTACTCTAAGGACCCCCATGTATGTCCCGCGAAAATTTATAGTTTTCGAAACAACAGTATTTTTTTAAATTTTTTCTTAGTACTCAAAATGACGCATTTTTTTTAATGATTTCTCCTAAAGTATTATTAATAGACGAACTCAATATCGGGTGGACTGATTTTTATGATTTTGTGTTTTCGTATTTATCTACATCAGGAATAGGATAATAAGTAAGTATTTAAAATATTGGGTAATAGACAAAAAAAAAACCATACTAAATGTTCACAGCTGTCAAGCATTTGCCAATAACTTTTGACAGAACGAAGTTTGTCGGGGCCGCTCGTTTTTAATATTAGTAAGATTCACGATTCGTAAGCAGCCGCAGGCAGCGTCTGGCTTTATTTAATAGGTAACGACGGAACAGCTGTTAGAGGATAACTCGAACCGAGGCATACAAAGGTAATATGGGTGATTTTTTATAATCATTTACTTACACTCCGGCTAAAACCATAGTGAGCTTGAATTTATCCTAACCAATGAACCAGCGCACACTGAACACCACACACTGTGTGATCGGTACTAAACTGAAAGACTAAATGGCACTTATTCGTCTTCTTCTTTGCCAGATACAAGGTGGAAATAAATTTAATAAACTATCAACAAGGATAGGATTTCGCTGTGGGTTGTGCACGGATGTTTTAAGAAAACAAAATTACAAATATTTATTTGTGTTGTTCATTTAATGTCACAAAGTTACACAATTATATTAACATTATAATAAGTACGAGTATTTGCTATGAATACATTTGAGTGCGAGATGTTAACATGTTTCTAGACATTGTATTCGACCTGCTGGCTAGTGTGAAAATTATGTATTTTTATTTCCAATGTCAGTTATATTTTCAATTACAAAACAAAAACTACAAAAGTAAAAAACAAAACAAATAAAAAAACCTAAGAAAATTTCAAGTGGCAACTCCTGGTAGACGTACAGAATTGACATGATCGTACGTAGTAACAATGTATCAATAGCCTAGCCTACTAAACAGTAATTTCAGATAGTTATCATTGAAAGTTAGACCAGGTACTATACGGCAGTATTGGACAAGGAGAGATCCCAAAATAACTAGCTATACTAAAGCTCCTCTAATTGCATAGAGAATACAAACTACCTACTCGTATAAATTAAAATAGGAGATGATTTATACCGTTAACTTATTAAATCACATGATTTTCCAATACGGCATGTTAAATCACCCGTAAAAACGTAAATTTCACTCATATAGACAATCTTATGGCTGCCTACTGTCACTGGACAGGAAGCCTGATCAGGCTGAAATTCACAGTAAGGGGCCTTACCTATCCTTCATGACTTGTCAAGTTCAAACTGAACGTAGCAAGCAATTTCGTAATATGATCTTTAATGTGCAACCAGTCAGCGGTAAGCGGCACTATGCATCTTCCAGGCTGGATAACTCTCGAAATTGCTCAGTACCTTCAGTTTAGGCAAATAGCTTGGCTGCATATAAGCGATTGGAATAAGACCCCAGGTCTCAAGGCTTAAGGCACGAAGTTAAACATAGACATTTATCACAGTCTTATATTTACTAAATATAAGTATGTACCTACTCCGGCCTCACTTACACCATGATAGTTCATGCTTAAAAGTGGAGGACTAATAATACTTCTATGAAAGGTAATTCTGTCAGGTCCGGACGATGACAGGAACAGACACTTAGTGGTAACATGAATTCGAGTTCGATCTGATCACAACACAAGGTCCATGGATTTATATAAATACAAATTACACTGTGGTATTAGGATGGGGCGTTTTCTCCAGCCACCGTTGCTCTTTCACTGATCAGTATACGTAGAAGGGAGTGACACTCTCTTGCGAGCTGGCTTCCGTTCCCGGTTCTGGCTCTGGCTGGTATGTAGTGGTCCTAGTAGTGGTTGAAGTACTTGAAGTACTTGAAGTACTTGAAGTACTTGAAGTACTCGAAGTAGGCTCCGGAGGCAGTTTGAAGTACGCTGTCGTCCAGTACGCCATGAATGCTAGTACTCCGAGTACAAGAATACTGTGAGTAAAAAGAAAGGAAGAAGATCAATGACGTCATAAATATTTGTGTGAAATCTACTACATAATTTTTGGACATCTTATCTATATAAGTTCTCCCTCTTATTCTTGAAAGCGGAATCTCTGTTTTAACAACAATTTCTTGCCTCTTTCATTCTAAGCACTTTCACCATTTGCAAGGTAGTGATAAACTTAGAGTCAAAAACGTATAAGTAAACTGTTACTTACTATCCGAAAGCCATTTGCTTATGATCATGTGGTGGATGTTTTTAAGACCTGTGACATGACACTGTGACCGATACTTTAATGATCTTTGATTCCGCCTAAGGGTGGTTCCAGATTGTAGCCAGGTAAAAGATAGAAGATATTAATATTAAAAAAACCAGAGGTTTGCTATTATAGGCAAAGCTTTAACCCCGATATTTATCTAAGTTAAACTATTATTGCTGAAAGACTTTTTAAAATCGATCCAGTTTACCTATTTTATACAAACAATCCTATTTGATACAAGCAATTTGCAGCGATTTATATCAAAAATGGTTATAGAGCTGGTTCCCGAGTCCGTGTTACATGACGCTGTAGAATTCATCAACATGAGCCATCGGCAAAGCTAAGCAGCTTTGCTGGTGGGAGTCTACAGTTAAATGCAGAGTTGATCCTCGTGTGTGATTGCAATTATTCCAATATGACAACTAGCGTACCGCCAAATGGAAATTTGACAATATCATCGCCAGCTACGATCGAAAGGACATTCTAGTAAAATTAATGCTGAAATTAAATATGCTTGTCACTACGCGAAGCTTCTGTTTACATTATACCATTCCCCCTGTTACTAGCCCTGCCGTTATTATTTCCCTAAATAATTCCGTGCCAATGTCGACCGTAAAGATATATGTTAGGATGCTTATGCAGGCAACAGCATGTCGAGTGACCCGTTCATATTCGCGCTGCCCAATTCCCTGCCTGCTTCCCTGCTCTATGGGGTCTTATGTCAACAGGGCATATACCTAGATGGAAGTGCTTCTGCAGGATGGCAAGGCACTGCTGGCCACTAGGCATGATTATGTTTGCCTACAAAAGGAGATGAAAATAGAGCGATAAAAAACAAAACAATTCTATACTCATTTAATTAAACAAATCATAACTAACAATACAACACGCCTTAATCTAACACGAACAATACAAGTGATCAAAACATGCCAACATACAGTCGTATATTAGTAAATACAACGCATTGCTTACAAGACCTGTTGAAAAAACCGTGAGCGAACTATTCGCTAGAAAATAATACAGGGTGTCACAATTTTGTCAACTTGGTCTGTCTGTGAGGCCTAAGGGACGTATGACGCTATCAAAGGGTAAAAGACCTAAGCTTAATCCTAAATTACAAATAATGGGTCAATTAAGGTTTATGTTTCGGTTCATTTTTATAACAATTTCTTTGAAGATTATTTAAAGATACATTTTAAGAAAGTGCACACGTTCCTGTTTATTCATTTGTATCTGTAATATGAAAATAATCAATGAAATCTTGAAATTCATTAAATAAAATTGTCTCTAAGCACTGTGAAACTGTTTAGTGTTTTTATGAATAATGGGATAAGTCTTTAACAAGCCTTCGATTAATTTTATCTCAATATCATTATTTGCTCCATCTATACGGACGAAAAAGTTTACAAAATAAAAAAACAAGAATGTGAACTACAATACAATTGAAAACTAGAGTTAAACAATATTCGCAGTTAAAACTCATGTTTAATGTGTAAAATAAAGCCACCGCTTTCACAGAACCGTTGCATTAGTTTCTTCGAATTGTTAATTCATTTGCTAATCAATTTCAAACAAAAGTGAGCTTGGAATCAGCCTTGTAACGGCACCCCTAATACAAAAAATAACAAACCTGGAGAACCCCAAAGTGAGCTGTATGATATTACAATAACAAAAAAAAACACATTAAAAAAACGGTAAAGGTTTTTTTTCAGTAAAAACTCAAAAAATAACTACGTATCCTTTAAAACTTATACGATAATATAATGTCAGCCAAGAAAACACTATACCGTTTTTTGTTACATCGTATGTATGTAGGTAGTTACAAACGTACATTGGCTGACACCGTCTTCAAGGATACCTAACAATAATTGTACCTATTTGTAAAATTATACTATCGTATAAGTTTTAGAAGAACACGCAATTATTTTTTGACTTTTTACTGTTTTGTTTTGGAATAGTTTTTTTTTTTCTTGAGTTTTAATGAAGGTTCTTGTTCATTTTATACCTCGAAAAAGTATCGTTCATTTGCTCTTAAGAATTGATGAGTTCCGTTACTACGTCATGGACCCCACAATTAAAAGCTATATCAAACTCTCATCAAACTACCCTTGATGTATCTCCTTTCTAATAAAAAAAGAACCATCGTAATCAGTTGGCGTGATATTGAGTTATTCGTCCATATGGTTTTCTCATGGATGCCACTGTCAGAACTGGACCAAATTAAAATGGGACACGGGAAGCACCAGCTTTCATATAAAAAAGGAATTATCAAAATTGGTCCCCCCTGTCGAAAGTTTTGAGGTAACAAACATAAAAAAACATATAGTCGAATTGAGACCCTCCTCCTTTTTTTGTAGTGATTCTTCGCGGACAAACCATGGAACTAAAACTCTCAACATTTTCGCAATGAAGATGATCCACACTCCACAGATAATAGTATATTTACTGGCTGTTTGAGTTTGTCTATGTCGCATGAAGGAAATTAAAAAAAACTTATTACTTTTCATTACCTAAAGACTAAAGTGGTAACTTTAATCCCGCTTCATAGGGCTATATTGGCGTACTTTTAGAGCATGACAAGTGAAAAATATTGTAATACGGCCCCAGGTTGGTTTTAGAACGTACTTATGTAATAATCAATCCACAATACATTTTACAATATCAACTATTTTACATCTCTAGGGTGGCACAGAGCAGTCAGGTCTTTAACTGGTTCTCAATGGATGGCCCTTCTAGAATGCAGGATTTTCGACGTCACAAGTGACGTCATTATTGCTACATGTTGGTTGGAAACGTGGTACTGAAAACTGTGCCGTTTTTATTCGCTTCGGGCATCGTCAAGAGGTATTTAGTGGTCCAGTATGCCCCGAACGCCAGCAAGCCTGTTATTAACAAGCTGCAAATGAAAGATAAGATAAGATTAGAATAACTGTAGTTGTTTGGTTACAGGGGCCTTCTCACAATCGGTTGTATCCAGTCAGGTTAATTCCCTAAACTGAGGGTAGGGAGCAATTGTGTCAATAAATATCCCGCCTAGAATATGTGTTAACCTAAACATAACCGCTGACTGGCTAGAAATGAAAGATCATATCACGAAATTGCTCGCTACGTTCAGTTTAGGTAATGAATTTGACAAGTTGTAAGGGACTGTAATAATGATTTCTAGAATTATAGAGTAAATGAAGTAAGTCGTTATCGAGAACTGCTGTCTTTAAATTGCGTGTTCTGTAGTCTGGCCGACTTATAATTTAGTTAGTATGTTAAAATAGGAGCAAAAAAATAAGTATACTTATTAAACTAACGAAATAATTATAAAAACAAAGCTAACAGAGCTTCTAAATATACAATTTGGCGATCTTAACCATAGTTTACTACTAATAGTGATCGAAGTTCCTAAAAACTACTAGAGGAGAGATTGGAAATGTTTAAGTTTCTTTAATAACTTGACTTGAACAAAACTGGTTGGTTTTATTTAGTTTAACACAGTTAATTTAAATTATAATAAAATACTTACAATCCGATTGCCATTTTAGTTCTTGTGGCTAGACAATGCTCTCGACTAACAATCTCTCTAGACTGAGCTGCCTCCTATTGTCTGTCTCAATGTTTAAATAATAGTTTATATAGATCATCTTTCAATTAGGCTTAGTCTACAAAGAGGTGGAGAATAAACTGAATGTTGACTTAAATAATTATTTAATGATAAACTGATAATTTTCTCAGAACTTGATTTCATTTTCTTATCTTATTAGTTGATTAAGTGAACACACAATCAACCACAGCCGGAGTGAATTTACTCGTAGGAAATTGAATAGAAATGGCCAATTCAATCTGATGAGAAGGGATAGGATAAGATAATTCAAACGGCGATAGTCTGTCAAGTCAAAAAAAGTCGTCACTAAATATTCGTAGTTTTAAGTCACAAGTCAATTTATTAGAGACCATAAAAATATGCAAAACAGTTTTGGTGTAGACAGGCGAATACGTGTTTGTGATTATTGTCACACACTGTTTTCCTGCCGGAAACCAAGTCTGGAGAAGAGGACACCCTGTTGCGATTAGTAGGAGCCTTTCTACAGTTACTTGTGTCAGCTACTTAGCTACTACAAATGGCCTGCGAAACCAATCCACAATGGCCTACTGCCATAACTGTCATTTTCCATAGAGCCTTCTGAAGAGGTATTCCTCTTCATGGTAGCCGAAACTCATCCTCCACACGCTCCGAAAAAAGAATCCGGCTCGAAGGACCATGAAAAGAAGAGAGAGGAAAAGACAGAAAGAAACTGAATCGAAGACAACTGAATATATTAATAAAAGTCAAAATAAACCAGCCGCCGTCACTGATCTGTCGAATCTGTCATAACATCGTCGTCTTGGTCGTGTCTGTCAGTCTGCTGGCCAGTCAGCCAGCAGACTCAAAGAGTCCGTAACAAAACCTTTGCTCGACGTTATGTTATGTTGAACAGTTTACTGAATAACACTCGTTTATTCTGGATTTCATATCCCAAATTATTCCCAACCAACATTTGCGCAAAAGTAACAGAACTGTGCAATAGCTATACATACGTACAAACCATCATGACTTTATCCCAAACGGGGTAGTCAGAGGCAAGTGACTGTGTCGTCAGGGTGAATGAAATACTCAGAAGCCCACTTTTCACCAATGGTATTAGAACCCAACATGGTAGGTGGTGAGCCTTCCGACGTTATCCAGGTTGATTTGGTTTTTTATCGATGTTTACCATCACCGGAGAGTAAGTCTGATATTTAACTTTGTTCTGGCCAGATTTGAACTCAGCCACACGATCCACGATCTGAGTTCGGGTGCTGAACCTCTAGGCCACGACTCTCTCTGCAATAGCTATGGTGGTGTTTGAGTACCGATTGGGTTTCAGTGATTCGAACGGTCCAAAACCGTGGTAGCCTGCGACTCAGCCGTCGTACATACAACGAAAACCGAATAATAGCGACCATAGGTTCCCCAGCTGAGTATACAACAGCTCCAAGATCAGCTCAGGGCCCGTATTACCATCTCTTATAGCCAGTCTAGTTTATTTCCTAAACTGAGCGTAGCGAGTGATTGCCTAATATGATCTTCATTCAGCTTCAGTCAGCGGTTACCTGTCAATAATGCATCCTCTAGGCCAGATATTTACCGACGAAATTGCTCGCTACCCTCAGTTTAGGAAATTAATTTGACCGGCTATTAGAGATGGTAATAAGGCATATACCTACATAAAAAATTTTCAATAGCAGGAACCTGCCCTAACAGTGTGATCAACTGAATTTACAGGAGCAAATGGTTTTTTTTGTTTGAGTTGTTGTTGGTGAATTTAGAATTATTTTGCATTCAGACCGGTGGCGGAATCCATAGCTCCCTACTTTTCTTAAAATGTTGTATTGCATAGTTATAATTAATTGTATATTGCATACTACGCCTTATTGTAATAGTATTTGACGGCAAAGCAATGTGTATTGTTGTTTAAACATCTGCGGGTGTAGTTAATTATGTGTGGGATTTAAATATTATGTTGACATCCATCGAATTGAAAGTAAAAACAGCTAAGATGTCGTTGTTTCTGTGTTATTTTCAATAAGTTTTGAGCGTAGGTACCTGTTACTCACGGCTCTAGGAACTAGAAGTAGAAACATAGTTATGGTAGATTGATGGTAAGTCATTCAAAAAATCTACGTGAGGTCAATCTGTGGTCCATTGATCAATCATTCAGCTGTCAAACATTCTTCAATTTGAAACGTACACGACGTGCAACATTTTACCATGAAAATAATTTCAAAAAATGAATACCTATATACTATAAACCCGTACTTAAATAGACATGGCAATAAACTTCCTCCTTTTCAAAAAATACTCTAGCCTTGTTTTCAAATTGTTGAGTTTAGGTCTCGTGATAACTGCCGGTGGTTTCTGGTCAGGTGCTGGTGTGGGCAGCAGACCGAAGAACAGGGATGAGCAAACCCTCGTTGGAGGTACTGTCTGGAGCCAGATATTAATACCAGTGGGTCTCCTGATATCCAAATTCGTGGGCGAAGAACTAGACGTCTTTATACACGGATATTTTTTAGTGGCAGGAATAGTGCTGCTGTTTTCTACTGGAATATTTTTGGTTGGTGAAGTACACTTTTGTTATTGATTAAAGAGCATCTAGGAGTAGCAGCTACTTATAGATTTAGCGAATGCTAGTAGGCTGCCACGGACCCCAACCCAACCCTGACCTGACGGAATTTTGGAACGCCCCTCAAGGAATTTGGGGAGAGAACAGGCAATTTAACATAATATTAGTAGCAGAAAGAGGTGATTGCATACATTTTTCAAAGATCTACTAGAGATGGACCACATCCTAGACAGTGGGCTATATTTGCCATGAAGTCCGTATCACATATCGCTTCATATTTAAGTCAATCCACTTTCGTTTCTCATTAGGACCAGGTTTTTTTTGTTTATTTACCAATATTCTTAATGGAAACGAATTTCAATATGTACCTAATTAGGTATGTGGTTTTTTTTTCAGATAACAGTCGAGTGTCTGTCTATTAAAAAACAGAAACGAATGATAAGTGTAGTTTCTGGAATAGTAATACTGCAGCATAAAACAATAAATCCCCCCATAAAATATGACAAGGTTTACTTGTGCATCGGAATATTGTGTCTCATAGCCGGATGTTTTACGCTAGCTGACTTCATAATTCTTTTAATTTAGTATGAGAATAAACATTAAAAATGTAAAACTATTATTTACCCAGTGGTGCTCTACAAAAGTATTTTGAATTTTATATTTTCATAGCCATATTACAATGATTTATTGAGTTGGTTAGATTTAACCAGTCAGGCGATTATTTCTACAACTATGTGCCATGATGCAGTGCATCACACCCATGTTTACTTTGACTATAGGCTAAGAATACTAAACATACTCATAGACGCTTAAATTGACTTTTTAAGCCCCGAATTATCTAAAAGATGAATAACAATTCTTAAATATGCTGGATCATGTTATGGGTTACCTCGTTGCATTTTCCATCATACGCATTGCCCCGAGTTCGGTAACTACATACAATTTAATAGATAGCTGAAATTGGAATGGAACGCAACGAGCCATAACTATATTTGGTATTAATCATTTAAACAATTGCATCATACAAAAAGACTCTAATGGTTAACCTTAAAAAGCTCGTGAGTGGTCAAATTTGCTGGTAATAAATATGTAACTCTACTTCTAACGCTTCAAAGGTTGTCAACATCGAGAAGAATTCGCAGCACGAAACTTGATATAGCCTCGCTTTTAAAAAAAAATATTTAGCAAACACAGTGAAAATAAAAATACCAACATATGAACCATGATAGTCATAAATTTAGCCGTCATAATCCTGCTGCTGAAGAAGAGCTCTGTCGCACAGAACACTACGTCGAAAAATATATCTATAAATAAATATATTTATTTATTTATAATAATTGGGTATGCAAACAGATCACAGTCATTCATTAAACAACCAATAAAATATAATAACTTAATTATATTTTCCTACAATACTCGTAGAGCCTAAAACTGTTAGAGAAAGTTATATCTATGCTATGAATAAGAGACGAGCTAAAAAAAAATTTCAAATAAATAAATAAGTGAGAAAGATAATCATAAATGCATAATAAACTTCAAACTTACATGGTTGTAACTTGATGTTTTTGGTAACTTCTTAACGTTGTTAATACTCGTATTTTTATATCACAGCCTCTTTAGCCACCTATAGAAATAACACTCCATGTACAGGGTTAAACAAATATATAGTGTTCAATCCCATTTCGAATACGATTAACGTTACTAACAAATACTATAACATTACAATTTGAGTAGGTTTTTTACGATGCTCAACACCATTCGATTATTCATATTTATGTATTGCCTGCATTATGTAATTAATAAGCAGGATAAGAACTTTGTAAGTAGTTTTGCTTTTTTATTTATTTACTAACATTGATCATAAATCATATCGTTTCGCCTCTGCGGTCTATTCTAAGACTGCTGGGCCCGGAATCCTGGGTTCGAATTCTAAGTTTTTATTTTACAGTTATTTGGCAAGCATGGTGATTAATTCACACCCTAGCAAATGAACTCCTATTTATGACTTGATTTCAATCATGGAGGCTTTTAATTTTGTGTCGGTGCCTAAAACCTTTTTTTTTATCAGGGGAATTTCAATTTACGTTTGGACAGGTTTGACACCTGCAATGGACCAAAGAGCAGAGATTGTTCTATTCTTACCATACACATAGAAAATAGCACCTTCGTTAAATATGATTTAAACGTCAAAGAAGCTTCGAAGATAACTAAGGTATAGACTTCATTCATTATAACATTAGAAATAAGAAACAGTGATGCTAAAATTAATGAAAATGTATAATTGACGTTGCCATGACGATGACATACCTGAGTATAACCTGGCAGAATTGAAAACCCCTTCCGCCACAACGTATAAAGGGATTATGTAACATTTTAAATTTGGCAGAGTTATAGTGACCGTAAAAATGTGTTCGGATAAAAACCCCTGCTTATTTTAGGTTTTTACATCGACAATATAATAGTTTGATGATGCAAGACAAAATAACTTATTTAAGCAAAAGCCTCATAAATTCTAAAGTGACCACACGGGCAGCATCAGCTTTCAAGTAAAAAAAGAATTATCAAAATCGGTTGGCGTTATATTGAGTTATTCGTCCATTTGTCTCGCATTTTCAACCGACTTGAAAAAAGGAGGAGGTTCTCAATTAGACTGTATGCTTTTTTTTTAGGTACAATTATTGTTATTGTTGGAGTCGGTGTCAGCCAATGTAGGTTTGTAACTACCTACATACCTACGTAAACGTGATATGTAAAAATAGGTATTTGTAGTGTTTCCTTGGCTGAAACCGACTCCAACAATAACAATAATTGTACCTACATTATATTATCGTATAAGTTTTTGGAAGAATACGCAATTATTTCTTTACTTTTTAGTGCTTTGTTTTGGAACAGTTGTTTTTGAAATTGGTTTTTTTTTGTTATGTCTATCTAGATTTAAGACTTATATGGATTTCCAATGGATGCCACTGTCAGAACTGGACCAAATTATAACGAGTCCACACGGCCACTATCAGCTTTCAAATTAATAAAGAATTATCAAAATCGGTTGGCGTAATATTGAGTTATTCGTCCATTTGTCACGCATTTTGTCTATCTAAATTCAAGACTTATGGATTCCACTATCAGAACTAGACCAAATTAAAATGGGACCATTCGGGAAGCACCAGCTTTCAAATAAAAAAAGAATGATCAAAATCGGTTCACCCTGTCGAAAGTTATGAGGTAATAAACATAAAAAAAACACAGTTGAATTGAGAACCTCCTCCTTTTTTTGAAGTCGGTTGAAAAGAACCTTTTTTTACTTTTGTCTGATGCTATAATGAGTGGAGTTTAAATTAAGGTACATTTCAGAGACTAAATAACATGATTTGACATCCAGATACTCAGTTACTAATATAACTTTGATAACTTATTCAATTAAATTTTTACATAATGTCAAAAAAGCTCACTGTATTATGGTTACAGGATCTTTAATTTTATATTGTACCTACAAATAACAATATTGCAAGATGAATTTGAACTTATCTTGAAGTAGAATATTTTATGCAAAATAAATGATATTGTGGTTTTATATTAAGGTTAAAAAGATTTCGGTATATCGAAACCTTTATCTTATCTTACCATTAGGAAAAAGTATACTCACATCTTGTGGCTGAGATGGTCAATGATTTTATTAGAATAAACTGTTTTAATTAGAATTTTATTACTTATTACCCAATTATATTTTTCTTTTCATTCAAGGGGAAAATCGTCATAACCACTGGCAATAGTACTCATGTTTTTTTAAGACTTCAAATGAAGAGTCCATGCGATCATTTGTACATGCAAGAAATTTTACAAACACAACTAAATGTTTCAAAAAAATGTGTCGTACCACTAGTAAGTATGACTTATGACAACTTCACGTCTTGGGTGGCACGCCCCTTTTCCCCATTTGGCGCCTCGGCCACGTGCACAGGGACCGGAAATGCTGAAGGCCCCCTCCACTCAAATTACTTAGTTCAATTGCACACATTTCGTGCTATAAAACCAGACACAATGGAAAATCTTTTGTTTACGTGCCAAAAATGATACGTTTAGCACTGAATGTGTTAAATATATGACACTTAAGAGAATACAGCACGGTCGAGAGAATTGAAAAGTAGGTATTTGTAAAATATATTGCTGTCTTTCTTGCAAACCACGAGCGTCGTGCAGAGTGCGATAGAGACAGATGCGAATCGGACCGAAATTACCCATTAAAAGTACAGAAAATCGACGTTTCGTAGTCCCCTGACCCCTTTTCGAAAAGTTGACCGATTTAGTTCCTTTTTTCATTAAAAGAAAGAAGGACTGTGGCCGTGATCCTATGTTTTCCTTTTTTCAAATAAACTAATCTTAATAGCTTTCTAGATGTTTAAACAAAGCGGAAAATCGGGTATTTGACTGGCCTGTTGGCGCAATGGCAGCGATCCTGCCTTTAGCGCCGGAGGTCGTGGGTTCGATCCCCACCCATGGCAAATATTTGTGTGACGAACATTTATATTTGTTGTGTGTCTGGGTGTTATTATCTATTTAAGTATGTATTTAGAAATATATAAGTATGTTTATCAGTCTCTGACGCCCATATTACAAGCTCTGCTTAGTTTGGGGTCAGATGATCTTGGTGTCAATTGTCACAGATATTATTATTTTTATTTCTTATTCTCGAAATAACGTTATTTCGGTTAGTTTTAGGTGAGATTCACGGGCCTAAGCCAAGTGAATGTCACCTCCTGTATTGGGTTAGTTTGACGTATCCTCCTGTAGAAATTTGCGCACAATGCGACACGTGTTTAAGATGGCAGCCTTCTGCATGGTCATGTAGGTACTTTCTGGTAAATCGATGGTTCTTAGAGAGGAAAGGAGGTGTTTTGGAATTACTCCAGTACTAGAGAGCACCAGTGGCACGATAAAGACTTTATCCATTTGCCAGATTCTAAGAATTTCTTGTTTCAAATCAGTGTATTTGTTAATTTTTTCTGTGATTGTTTTGTGAAGATTGTGAGTATTTGGAACTGCTACGTCTATTAGGTGTACTGTTTTACTATTTTTGTTAATAACTATGATGTCTGGTCGGTTGTAGTGAATTGTTCGGTCAGTCAGTATAGCTCTGTCAAAGTAAATTTTGCAAGTGCTGCTCTCCAGTACTGGTTTCGGTTTGTATTTGATTCCTAATTTCTGGTGAATAATGTTACAAATCTGATTATGACGGTGTGTGTAGTCGGTCTGGGTCAGGTTGGCGCAAGCACCTGTAATATGTTGGATGGTCTCTGATTGTCTATTGCATTTTCTACATTTATCACTATTGAGGTTCCGGTCTTATAGTATGTATTTTTTGTAGTTTCTTGTATTGATGACTTGGTCCTGAATTGCAATTAAAAATCCTTCTGTTTCCGGGAAAAGACAGCCCAATTTCAACCATTTGTTGGAAGCTACGGGGTCAATATGAGGCTGTTCCAAATCGTGAAGATGTCGACCGTGTAGTTCTTTACGCCGCCACGTAGCAACTTTTTCGTCTTCATGGGCTTGTCTCTGCTTGAATATTAAGTCTCTATTGGCCAGGTTTAAAGGTGTGTAATTGTCGTCAGTTTCTACAACCGTTTCGCGAATGACACTGGTTTCAGATTTCTCATAAAAAAATTGCGTGATGTTTTTCAGTTGCCCTTCCCATAGAAGCTTTAAATCAATTAATCCCCTTCCACCTGTATTCCTTTTAACAGTAGTCCTCTCAATCGCTGACTTCGGGTGTAAATAGTTGTGCTTTGTTAACGTTGTCCTAGTTTTTATTTCTAATTTCTGAATATTAGTCTTAGTCCATCTGATCACTCCAAACGAAAATGTTAACACTGGGATGGCAAATGTGTTAATTGCTTTAAAAAGGTTTTTAGATGATAGATGTTTCTTACAAATCAAGCTTAAGCGTCTGACGTACTCCTGGGTTAAATCGTGTTTTATTTTTGTGTGACGTATCCCTCGATTCTGTTGAGTACCGAGGTATTTGTAGGTCTCATTTGGTTCCATTGTCTTGAAATTGTGCGGCTCATCACTGTCTACACTATTAACACTTACTTTGCCTTTGACTATGTTAAGTTTTCTAATCCAAAGGCCATATTAACATCTCTACTAAATGCTTGCGTAACCTGCATTAGTTTTCCCATTTTAGTTTCACACGAAGAAAAAAGTTTTATATCATCCATGTACATCAGATGGCTTATGGATGTGGTCTTAGATAGCTTATATCCTGAATATAAATTGTAAAGTTGATTTTAAAGGGGATTTAACGCAAGACAAAACCACAGGGGGCTGAGAGAGTCGCCCTGGAAGATGCCATTTTCAATCGGAATTTCTTCTGTGCTGATGGTGTTGCAATTTTGTGTAAGTAAAAGCGTCGTTCTCCAATCTATCATAGTGTTTTCTAGGAATGTAATAATGGTAGGGTTAACTTTATAAATTTGCAGAACGTGCCAGGAGTGAGGTATACTATCGAAAGCCTTTTTGTAATCTATGTATGTTATATTAATATTTCTTTTGTGTTTGTGTGCGTGTTTTAAGATTGTGGAGTCAATTATTAGCTGTTCTTTACAGCCTAAATGGTTTCGCCTGCATCCTTTTTGTTCCTCCGAGAGAATATTATTATTTTCTATGTGTGTGTTAAGTCGATTAGTTATACAAGAGGTAATTAGTTTGTAAAGTGTTGGTAAACATGTTATTGGGCGGTATTGTGATGGATCTCCGGTGTCATGTGTTTTTGGGAGCATGTATGGGATTCCTTGAGATAAAAATTTTGGTAATTCAGTCAAACCCTTAATAATATTAATAATGGCCCTTCCTAATTGTTCATGCAGGGTGTAAAAATTTTTGTACCAGAAACTGTGTACTCCTGCAGCTTTCCAGTTTTTCATCTTTTTCGTGACAAGTTCTATATCTTCCCTAGAAATGTCTCTAAACTCCATTTCCTCAATATTACTCCATCTCTCTTCTTCTTCTTTAATCCAGACTGCTTCGTGGTTGTGATCCGCGTGTCTTTTCCAAACGTCGGCCCAGTAGTCTTTCAGTGCTTCAGTTGTAGGCATTTCCCTGTCCACCTGCGTTTCAGATTCTGTCTTACCTAAACTCCTGTAAAATACTTTTTCATTTCTCGAAAAAACTTTGTTATCCTGTTTTCGTTGCAATCCTTTCTTATAGCGTCTTAACCTATGGCTTTTAAGGGACAATTTCTGTTTCAAGGTATCTAAAAACTCTTCTGGTCTTCTGTTTATTCTCTCATGAGTTGAATGCACCTTGTTTTTTTGAAATATCTGTTCTACATGTTTAATGAGTTTGTCGGATCTGTTACTATTTAAAATAAATTGTGTCACTCTTCCTATGTCTTTTCGTAACTTTTCTATATCTCTTTCAATTCTGATTTGCCACCTAGGTTTCTCGGTATACTTTTTACTAGTGTAATTTTGATAAGTTTGTTGGTGAATCTTGTATCCTAATTCTTTGCTTATAACTAATGCGGTGCAATATATCAAAGTGTCTAAATATGTTAAATCTAAATCTTCGGAGACGAATTTTTCTAAAATGTTAGTATTAAAGATACCTATTAGCTGGTGTAGTTTTTTGTCATGACGTATTTTTGGTAGTCTAGGCCTTGCAGTAGGGTCGATCCCAGTATATTCTGCTAGAGCTATTTGTAATTTGTCGGTAAGTTCTAGGATAAACGTATCAGATGGTGCTGCAGATGTGTTTGTATTCTGTCTGTAAGATGATGATGTATTTGCAGTGGTTTGAGTTGGGTTTATGAGAGTATCAGCTGAAAGAGTCGTTTGTGTAGAACTTGAGCACGCAATAGTACTCAAGGGAAGGTTATCTTCAAAACTTGAGTTCAATGACTGATTTAACGGAACGTGTGAACTTCGTGGTGATGAATAAGCTGCAGTTTCTTCTTCTGCTTTTAGTTGGTTGCTTACTTCACTTTTTAATTGTTGTAATGTTATATCAGACAATAACTTATTTCGCATGATGACTACATTGGTCTGCCACTCGTTCTTCAGTGACCTTGAGATGAGGGTATTCTTGCTTAAAAATATCATACAGATTCTTACAATACATTGTACGGTCGGTTTCTAATTTGGTGATATAAAAGTATGTACGCATAATGAAAAAATTTATATCATCTCCCCATTTCATGCGTACTCTGGGCTTGCCAGCCTTGGTGGTCGCAGGATTAGTGACTGATGCCTCCTGCGAAACATCCAAGGTTAGCGGAACTTGACTACTATTTGGTATAACTGAAGATTGGGTGAACTCACATTGTTCGGGATTCCCGCTGAAGGCAGGTCCCCCGGCAGAGGGCCGTCCACCTAAACCCCCGCCACCGATGGCTCGTAAGCTGAGTCGCCCAGCATCGGCTTCAGGCGCGCCCCAGCGATCGCCCCCGGGCAGCGGCAATATACGTAACTTTCTATTTCTTAACTCCATATTGATGGGTTTGCCCACGCCTTGTTGTTTACTTGCATAGTTAATATTTTGCAAGTGTCCGCCCCTCACGTGGCTAAGATGTTCAAGCACGGACGAAAGGTTGGACTTTGAGGGGCATATTATTATTATTATTATTTTTCGAGTTTTGAAGGGACATATCTTTAATAATAATTAATTTATAAAAAAAATAGAGACATGCCGAGAGTGGCAATAGATTTTTTGGGAGAAAAAGTTATTCGTCTACTAGCCATATCCATGGAGGAAACAGGGGACACCGTTTGTATGAATCTGAATCTTAAGGTTATTGTTTTGTTATTTTATAATAATTGACATCTGTTGTTGTTTTCAAAAATAATTCATTTAGTTTAATCTCGTGCACCGTGTTAAATTTATCTGTTTGATCGTGTGGTTGACTGGTAGAGAATGCCCTTTGGCATTAAGTCCGCTATTTGTATCATTAATTTTGTGCAATGAAGAATAAATAAATAAATAAAATGGCTACCAAAAGTACTACACATGTTATTTATAAATACTATACGCTCAATGCAACCCAAAAATTCTTGCGAATGTTTACGAATTGCATAACTTGTAAGATGAAGCGCGAAAACTGATTTGTTTATACATTTGTTGATGGCATTTGTTTGTACATGACTTGTTTTTGTTTATAGCAGTATATTCCTTCTAAAACCAAACCACGTTTAACTTTGAAGCAAAATTTTTTTACAGAAAGATAGAAACTAGAAAAATAAAAAATAAATTTCTATGTTATATTTAATTCTATTGTTTTTCACAGGGCCACTATAAACTAGAGTTTGACGTTGACAAAATGGCAAAGGAATACTACGGGGGAAAAACATTTTATGGAACTTTCACTTTTAAGACTTTGTTCCTTACAGATGACTGCAACTTTTCTTGCTCAGAATTAAAAGTCACATTTGTGCCTCAGAAGTCTACCAAATAGGGTTTCCTATTATGCTGACAAATCAAATAAGTATTATTACCCTTCGTCAAATACAGGCACATTTCTTGAACCTGACACGCTCCGAATCGCTACCTGGCTACGGCTTGGGGTTCCGGTCTGCGCTCCTCATAAACGTCTCTGTGGCAGTGATGTCGACAAGCTAGGACATCACGGACTGTCATGCCAAAAAAGTGCAGGCCGCTTCTCAAGACATGCCGCACTTAACGATATCATACGCCAGTCCCTTGCCACCGTCAACGTGCCAAGTCTACTTGAGCCGACTGGTATTGCAAGAGACGATGGCAAGAGACCGGACGGTATGAGTTTAATTCCATGGAAGATGGGCCGGGTGCTGGTATGGGATGCAACCTGGTCAGACACGCTGGCCCCTTCCCATCTACATGGAACCAACAATAGAGCTGGTGCGGCTTGTGAAGCGGCTGAAAAAGGTAAAGCATGCAAATACAGGGGTCTAGGCTCCGAATATGATTTTGTTCCATTCGGTGTTGAGACCCTTGGTCCGTGGGGTCCAAGCGCTATAAGGCTTTTTGAGGAAATAGCAAAAAAGTTAGTCGACATCAGAAGAGACCGAAGAGCTGGCAGCTACCTCGGACAAATAAATAGTCTAGCTATTCAAAGGGGGACCGCTGCCAGTATCTTCGGAACCTTGCCTAAAGGGACTCCTTTTAATAATATATTTTGGTTATTATATTATATTTTTTAAGGTTTTTAGTTTGAGGTTCATTTTAATAATTATTAATTGTTGCTTTGTGATGTTTAATGTAATTATTTTCAATTAAATACACTTTATTTATATCATTTAATAATAATCATTATGTTGATAAAATAAAGTCTTATTACCATAGTATTTATAGTATTTTTATTATATGCATAAAATAATTGAGATAATATTATTAATAGAAATCAATGAATTCCCCAAATATTGAAAGTGTCGTTACGATGGACTAAAATAAATACTTTTAAAACTATTTCTTACAGTTTATTAATGAGTGTAAAATCCTTAATAATTTTCTTTAAAATTTCAATTTGTGTATCAATAAATGAAATAACATTATTATTCAAAAGTTTTTTTTTTGCGTTCTACCAAATGCCACCAAACCTTTTATTTCATGACCTTTTTTTAAAGTTTCAGTTCAGGTCAATTAAGCCATCTAAGCTGACCTACCAATACAAACTGGATCCACAAACGCAGTCAATAGTCTAGTCTTGGCTACCTTAGAGTTTGATTTGTGTCTAGGTGTAACTACTGTACACTTAAAAGTCGCTTGAAAAGTCACTATAGTCTTAATTAATTTACACTTTTTGAAAACCTTGCCTATTGAAATTGGATCATCACTTCGATTTGTGGGTGAATATTTATATCTTAATCACCACGCTTACGGTATGAAGGCTAGTGATCTCAAACATGGGCAATGTATCAAATCTTTGCCCAAAGATGCATTTGACCCAGTCATCTCCAGGTCTAAGATGAGAACCGAGCTCGAGGTGCAATCACGGGTGGGTGGTGAAATCGCATGAGATTAAAAACACTCTTATGGGTCTTATCGATGCTGACATGAGACGATAGACGTGACTGCGTGAGCTTGGCGTTCAGTTGGTAGATCTACCGTATGTCGAGATAGGATCTATCTCTCGATATGAATCTTTTTCCTATTTATGAATTTCAGTGACCATCTCTCAAGCTTTGCAGCAAAATCCTCCCTATTTACATTGTCTTTTTCACATCGTTTCTTTTGCTTCTTGGGTCCCTTTCTATACAATTGTCTCCACCTGAAACTAAACATCGTCTCCCTAGCATATGTTTGAGGTAGGTAATCTCTGAAACTACTGGACCGATATTAAGAATTCTTTCACCAATACAAAGCTACATTATCAGGGAACGACATAAACTTTAACTACTAACTATTTTTTTTTTTATTTAGGCTATACTTTGAAGGGAAAATCAGTCTACGCGGTCGAAGCCGCTGATGGACAGCTAGTCATGTAATAAAAACAAATGTTAATGTTATGAAAAAGTACCTAACGGCGGAAATTTTTCCCTTTTTTTATATAAAATGTTTGGCCTCAGTCTCACCTGGTGGTAAGCGAAGACGAGGCTAATGGTGGAACACGCTTGCCCAGAAAAAGCCTATTCACCCTGGCCTTTAAGATACTAAGGTTGTAAGTATTCGGAAACACAGATGCAGGGAGAGCGTTCCACTTCCTAGGCGCGGACCCAAGCACAAGAGCGCCATTTTTTTTTGATGACGGGACAACTCAAGGGCTAGCGGTGCGGACCAGAAAAGACGCAGCAAACCGTTGGGTGCCGATTGTTGGAATGTCAACCACATGGGGGTGGAAGCCCTTCCGGCGTTTAGTGGTCCGGTGGTAGAAAGTAGAGGGTGGTATCCGGTTGTGTAGTTCCTGCGCACACTCTTCAAAATACACCTTATACAAAAAACCTATAGACAGGTGACTTTACGCCGATGCTCCAAACCTGAAGTTTGGTTCCAACGAGCGCATAGTCGCCTATAAGTCTCCTAGCCCTTCGGTCCACTGAGTTCATTGCATCCAACTGGTACTTGGCAGAGCCATCCCACAGGTGCCAGCAGTACTCCATACACGACCGAACTTGTGATCTTGATACAAGTGGAGCAGCTGATCCTGTGTGATGTATCGCCGAACCTTAAAGAGGATACCAAGTTTTTGGCAGCGGTTTTTGCTTTTGCCTCAATAGAGCTACCAAAGTTGAGGTTAGACGAGAGTTCCGTACCTAGGAGCTCGAGGTGGTTGATGATCGGTATCGGTGCATTGAGGAAAGTAGGAGTCAGATTGAGTGGACTCCGTTTGGCGGAGAACAGACAAGCCTGGGTTTTGTTGGCGTTGAACTAAACAAGGTTAGCTTCGCCCCAGTTGGACACTGCTTGTAATGTTGAATTCATCTGCTTAACCATGGCCTATCTAAGGGACTCAGTCTCAGCGACACTGGCGCGGGCACTTGACATATATCGCTCTGTAACGGTGCTGTCGTCTGCGTATCCAAAGATACCTGGGCACAACAGATCATTAATGTGCAGCAGGAAAAGTGTCGCAGAGAAAACAGACCCTTGAGGAAACTCGGCATTTTCAGCCAATGAGTCAGAAGAGCAGCCATCAATGACTACCCTTATTGACCGTTCACTCAGGAAGTCAGATATCCAGTCACACAGTGCGGTGGTAATTCCGCATGAAGGAAGCTTGCTTTTAAGACTGTCGTGAAAAACCCTGTCCAATTCCTTTGAGATATCGAGAGAGACAGCGAGTGCTTCGCCGTGTTTATCGATGGCTTCGCCCCACAAGAGAGTGGCATAAGCAAGAAGATCACCAGTTGATCGTTCACGGCGAAAACCGTACTATCGATCACTGAGCAGACTGTACGCCATGAGCTTGCTGTTTAATACACGTTTTATACTTTTGCTAAGTATGGAGGTGATTGCGATAGGTCTATAATTTTCAGAGCCGGCTCGACTACCTTTTTTTGGCACAGGTTGCACGTTGGCAAGATTCCAGGACCTAGGAACTTGTCCCGTTTTGAGAGAGAGACGGTACAGACGTGTCAGTACAGGAGACAACTCGGGCGCACAATTCGGCAAAACCACTGCAAGAATCCCATCGGGACCACTAGCTTTGTTCACGTCAAGAGTCCGAAGCATTTTCAGTACCTCTTTTTGGCGTATAGGGATTTCTGACATTACATAACCGCTTTGAGGTAGCACAGGTAGTGTTTTACTTCCAGAATCGAGACGCGAATGTCTTGCGAATAGAGAAGCAAAATGATTTGTTTTCTCTTCCGCAGAGTGGGCCAGAGATCCGTCGGGCTTCACTAGGGATGGCAGAGATGAGCGGCAAAAGTTCGATTCGACCGTTTCAGTCTAGGACCAGAAAGTCTTGCTACCGATGGGTGAGCGGCGAGTTTGGCTCCGATACGGCTAACCCGGTCAAATTGAGTCCTCTTGTGTACCTGTGGTTGAAGGACGTGGCAGCAGCGTTAAAGGCTCTCTTCTTTGCAAAGACATTTACGTGCGCGAGCTTCATCCCAGCTCTGGTACGCCGATTGTTTTACCGCCGCAGCAGTGGCGCACTCAAGAGTTAAACCAACGAGGAGCTCGGCTATCGAGGAATACGTCGGAAAATGGAATGAAGTACTCCATAGCCGTACATATTACCTCAGAGATAGTGTCAGCGCATTTTGATGAGTCGCCAGAAGATAAGCAAGCTTGCTGCCAAGGATAAGATGCAAAGAAATGCCGCATCTCATACCAGTCTGCAGACTTGTATCGCCACATTCACCTTGTGCCTCTAGGGCTGGGATCGGATGGGGAGCAGATTGATTCCGCAACCGTTCTCCTATGACCGATTCGTCAATATAATGTTCGTCGACAGGACGATTCATTTATTGCCATTTCCCCAGCAGAATCTTTCAACTACGGACATTTTACAGACATAACCAAACTTTTCGTCTATCTCACTTTCGACGTCACGCCTTTCCAGCTAGATAATGTTTTACCGACACGACGAGTAACCTATACCTAGCTCTTCCAACTACAGAACTTTCCATTTACGGAGATTTCGCCGTCAAACTTCCGACAAGCGACATTACAAAAAATACATAAATCTACACCTTACTATGTCTTTAATAAGAGATCAGAGCTGGCTCCTTACCCTAGTAAGGAAATCTAGATTCTCAGTCGCATTTGGTACACATTTGATACACAGATGGCAGGCACACATTTTACCACTTTGGAAGTGTCTATCTTTCAAACGATTGACTTTGAGAAAAATGGTTTGAGGAACCTCAATATATTTTCTTTTAGACGGATCCACTATGTAATTAATTTTTTTTTTTTTAGTATTAGATACCAACATGAATAAGGAGCTCAATATTTAACGTTAATATTTTTGTGTAAACAAGGTAAAAGAAAACTGACAAAAATAATTATTATTTTATATATTTTCTGTATCACCGGTTTCTGAGGAGGATATTCGTAAAATCATAATGTCCATAAAGTCCAAAGCTGTTGACTGTGACGATGTTAGTAGAACAATCATGATAGTTCTTATTTTGGACCAGATTCTCCCTGTGATTACACATATTATCAATGTCTCTTTCGATAGTGGGTTTTTTCCCTCTGCATGGCGCAAAGCCATTGTCATTCCTCTTCCCGAAGTGCCTAGCCCTGAGTCGCTTAATCAATTTCGCCCAATTTCAATTTTACCTTTTTTGTCTAAAGTCTTGGAAGCTGCAGCGCACAAACAATTCTCTTCTTTTATTTATTCTAACAATCTCCTTAGCACTTATCAGTCAGGTTTTCGTCCTAGTCACAGCACCACCACTGCTCTCATTAAGGTCGCTGATGACATCAGAGCCGGCATGGAGGAGTCGTACCTAACGATGTTCTAATTGATTTCTCTAACGCCTTCAATACTGTTAATCATGACATTCTCCTCGCTGTTCTCTCTCACTTACGAACTTCCCCTCCAGTGCTTGACTGGTTCTCTTCGTACCTTCGTGATCGCCAGCAAGCTGTACGAGCCGGACAAACTTTATCTGAGTGGTCTGGTATCTATACCAGCAACAGCATTATCTATACCGGTGTCCCTCAGGGTGGCATATTATCACCAATGCTGTTTTCAATTTTTATAAATATTCTGGCAGGCGATCTTGGATGCTCTCACCATTTTTATGCAGACCATCTACAGATCTATATGCAGGGCAATGCTGTTGATGTTAACAGTGCTATTTGTCGAGTCAACCGTGACCTTGAGTACGTCTCTGATTGGTCTACCAGATTTGGCAAGGTGAATCCAAGCAAATGTCAGGCCATTATTATCGGTAGCTCGCTTCAATTGGTGAAGCTTGATATGAGTGCTGTTACACCTGTTCATATAGATGGTATTGTTGTTCTCTTCTCTCCCTGTGTGAAAACTCATGGCAGTTATATCGACTGCTCTCTTAGCTGGTCTCAACGCATTAGTGAAGCGAGCAGGAAAGTCACTAGAACTCTTCGCGCACTTTGTCGGTTGAAGAACTTCCTGCCTTCATCAACCAAGACACTGCTCGTACAGACCCTTATTTTGCCATTAATGGATTATGGTGATTTCTGCCTCGGTAACGTGTCGCAGGAACTTTTGAATAAAATGGATCGTCTTCCCAACAATTGTATACGTTTTATTTTCGGACTGAGCAAATATGATCATGTATTTATTTACCGATCAAAACTTAACTGGTTGCCAATTTGGCAGCGTAGATCCATTCTAATTTTTCAATGTTCTTTTTTCTATTCTTTGTGACCTCAATTCTCCGTCTTATTTATAAAGCAGGTTTCAGTTTCTTCATTCCTCAAACTGTCAGCGGTCTTAAAATACTCTTTCTCTTCTAACTCCCTCTTATTCTTCCGGCTTCATGTCCAGTTTTTTCACGGTTTCTGCGATACGTGTCTGGAACAAACTTCCAGTCCCAGTAAGAAAATCTCTCGGTAAATGTGGTTTCAAAGTGGCTGTTAGGAAGCATTACAGGGCATTGATCTCTAACTTGGATCCTTGAGATGCTGTGAAGGTCAATGTTTGTGGCTAAATTACTGCCAAGTAATCTGTGGCGTTTATATAGTTGAGCAATTTACTATTTGGAAAAGTTTTTTTTATTTTAATGGCTTATGAAAGTTTTTTTCATTTTTTACTGGGTGTTTCGTTTTTTTTAAGCTATAGAAAATATGTATCTTGTTTTTTTTGTTTGTACCCTGCGTAGTTTAAGTACGCTGCATCTGACGGGCACTTGATTTGCGTCTTCGTGACAAAGAGCAGATGAGGCTTATTAGTCTGAAGGTGGTGGTGGACTGCAACGAGATTAGAGTGCAGACCTCGAATGTTACAGGGGTGCACTTGGAGCGACAGGAAGTGCTTCCGCTGTTGAAACTTTTTCCTCATTTGTGTCTTTGGCATTGTGTGTGGTTTGGGAAGAGTGAATAGGCCAGACCGACAACCCAGCAACGTCAGCAATACCACCGCACCGATGAGAGACTCATATGGAGACCGCGGGGGCTCTTGAACCCCCCCAGAATGGCCATCGGGTCCTGTCCTTCGGTCGCCAACCAGCACGATGGAGTATTCTGGGTTTTTTCGCGAGTTGGCGGGGCAGCCTTTCATAAATGGCTAGCCTACTACTTGGGCCCCCTACTAACTGCGGTCGACCAGCAGAAAAACCGTGCTTCGGATCCCGCTGATCTCCGCCTCGTCACACCCGGTTTCTTGGTGCCGCGCATAAGACCTTTTTTTTATTTTGCGTCAGGAAATGCATTAAGGCATTCCCAGGGCCCTGGGTTTGGGACACTTGAGATATGTAGGAGTCGGAACTCCTGGGAAAACAGAGACCCCTACCCACTAAAACCTGACAGTGGTCATCTTCGGCGCAGAATGGAAGGGACCCGGGATCCCCAACGAAGGAGAGACTGTGTCCGAAGACAAGTGTTAACGTCTTCCTCGGTATCGCAAACCGAAACACACGCAGGCCCCCCCGCGTGCGCTTCGGGACCCCAAGGGTCCTTTTAGTCCTCTTTACGACAGGCAGCGATACCTCGGTAGTATTCTCTTCCCCTGACCGCAGGGAACGCCACGCATAAGACCAGACCCAACCTCTCGTGAGGCATCACGCTGGAACACGTTGAATAACGTTTGGTGGCGTGTCTTTGCCTTGGTGGTGGTAACTAGCCACGCCGAAGCCTGCCACCAGAAAATCGTTGCTCGCTGTCGACCATACACGTGGCCACCCAGGGGTCATGTGTATCGTCTCGAGGGTACAGCATACGGGCACGAGCAACTTCGGCCACCAAAATATGACTTTTGCCCCTATTAGGTATTTGTATCAAGAATTACCTAAAAGACAAATATGTAACAATTGTCAGAATGTGCTTCGTTTTGTCATTAAGTCTGCTAATTGTATTTTACTTTATCTATGAATAAACAATTTTGTGTGGTACTTTGTTGTATGGCGGTAACTACATATATTAATAGATATCTGAAAAATTAGGACGCAACGAGCCAAAACGAAATTTGGTATAATAATGTAAACAATTGGAACAAACCAAATACCACACTGGTTAACCCTTAAACGCTATGGGTGTTTAATTCCGCTGGTTCAACTTATTTTAATACATACTTAAACAACTTGTTTTAAATTCAGGTACTAAGTACCAACATTAGAATCATGATCATCATAAATTCAGTAGCTATGATCCTGCTGCTGGACAAGATTTCTATACCCCATGAGTTTACTACACGTAATATACGACTTTAAAACTACACCAAAACAAACTTGTAAGCCATTTACTATTCATTCGAGGCGCTGTACCAAAATCCACCAAATACACACGACCACAGACTTTAGAACACTAGCACACTATACAAGACCTGTACGTCTACCACGATTTGCCACTTTAAATTTACATTATCGTTCGCATAAAATTTGTTTTGGGATTTGATATGACATGACATGACATGTCGAATCCCAACACATTTTTTTACGCGAACGATAATTTAAATGTAAAGTGGCAACTTGTGGTAGACGTAGGTACTGAACAAGATAAGTCTCGTAGATGGGCTGAAACAATATCAAAGTAGAAAGTAACTACTTAAGAATTCTTGGTGAACCAGAATATGATTACGTCAATAATAGCAAAAAAAAATATCTTCATAATATATCTAAATATATTATCATTTTAATAGCAGTATTAAAAATTATACATTTTCTAAAAAAAAAATGTATTGCAAATAAGTATTGCTTGAGAGGTAGGTACTACAGATTATATCACTGTTAAGATATAAGCGACAAGTAAAAAAGAAATTGTTACAGAGAGAAGTGGAACAGGATGGATAAGTAAGAATTCGTAATGAAATAGCAATTTACAGCGTTGACCATTAATCATCTTAAGTTTCATTCAAGTAACTTTTTATATGATTAATAAACAATAGACCTTATCTAGCCTTGTTGGTAGACCATTGAGACTACCAGCACTAGCGTTCATAAAAAAACAACATGACTAGTACAGGGTTAACAAAATATAAACATACACTATTGAGCCCTATTTCGCATCTGATTAGCATTGCTAACAAATACCGGCCAACATAACAAGTTTTTAATCATGAACAAAACCATTCGATTTATTATATTTTTGTTATGTCTGCATTATGTAACAAATAAGGAGGAAAAGAACTTCGTAAGTAGTTTACTTTTTAAATAATTACTAACATTGATATCTACTACTTTACTATCATATTGCCTACTTGGCTTGCTGATACTCAAAAACGCTGGGCTGGGAATCCTGAACCTTCGTTTTATCGAAAAATTTACCAAATACTCGTAATCACTTCTCTGACAATTTTTCGCTAAATTTCATTTCCCAAATTATTACTTAGCAAATGAACTCTTCGCAAATAATCGTAACGCAAACCTAATATTTGGCAAGTGAACATTCGATTGAACACTAACTCGCTTACGTGAAAATTACTGCAGTAAGTACTGCAGTACTTTTCACAATTTTCATTAGGTTAAATATTTCAGTTGGTAAAACAGATTTTACGCAAAGTATAATAATGCAAATATTTCCTATCTTGTTTTCAATTAACCGTTTCTATTAGTCAATGACAAATTATTTGTATCTTTATGTCAGTTGCACAGAATACACAAATGAATACTATACCATTCTGGTAGTAATTTCTGGTTTTACATTCAAAAATATGCTTCCAGCACTTGCTGGCAGCTGCCGCGACACGTTCGCTTTGCTCGCTCAGCTCGTACGTTGTTTGGTCGCAGTTCTAACCCCACCTAACCTAGCGGTTTCAAATTCTGCAATATATTTTTTAGTATTCATGTTTTTTTCATAACAAACAATTTGACTGCATGTATTTTGTCCAAAGATGTTTTGCTGTAATGAATTATTTCCTAAAAGACCAAATGCCTTTGTGGCATTATCCAAATTAATATTTTGCCAAGTAAAAATTTGTCCAAATGAAAATTTTTGTACTAAAATCATTCGAAATGTTGCACTGTCAAAATAAAAGACTGAAATTTTGGCAAATTTATTTTGGCAAGACGGCATGTGAAACCCAGGATGAGAATTCTGGGTTTTAATTCCAGGTTAGTGTGTTCTCAGATATTTTTGAACATAGCACACATTTGGCAAGCTTGGTCATTAATCCATAATCCAGCAATTGTGGCGACTAATTCAATGATGCAGGCGTTTTTTGAGCAGTTCGTCCTATAATAATGGCTAGCTTACTATTTCATTTGTTTTTAATTTTAGCCATTTTTTTTATTCTACAGGGTAAATTCGACTTACGTTTAGATAGGTTCGAAGCCTGCAATGGGCCAAAAAGCAAGGATTGTTGTGATATTGCTATAGACACCTACAACAGCACCGCCGTTAAATATGATTTAAACGTGAAAAAGCCATCGAAGATCACAAAGGTAACTACTAATTTAGGTAGCTTTTACATAAATGATTGATTATGGTCACACCAGTTAAGCTTATTGTGATGCAGGGGATTTCGGTACAACGCCCCTAGTGGGAATGCTACTATGAGAGAAACTCATGGTAGACTTCAGAATCATTCATAGAAGCACTTTTTAATATATAATAGTATTGTGATGTTCGCAGGGCTGATTTACAAGAAAGACCCAATGATTCTATGAGTGAAAACTTCTTACTTACCTTTTTATTACTACTTATTTCCTTTCGCGCAGCGACTCGAAGTGGGTTTTGGCCTCCGACACCAGAGAATGCCACTGGGTTCTATTCCGCGCTAACTCTCGCCACTCGAAGTTCGCGCAATACGTTCGTTTTCACCTTTTTATTAATCAAGGATTATTTTTCTGTTCATTTAAGGGGAAAATTGTGGCAACAACTGGAAATAGTAATTTCTTAAGGCTTCAAATGAAGAATCCATGCGACCATTTGTTCATGCAAGAACTATTCCAAACAAAAATAAATGTTTCCAAAAAATGTGTCGTACCGCCAGTAAGTACCTTATAACTAAGACAACATTACATCTTGGCGGTGAATTTCCCTGCTCTTATAAGAATTGAAGACTTTCTGTTCTAGACCTTATTTCAAACATAACGACTTACAGAGTAGTTCAATTGAGTCCACGTAAAGTTGTGATGACCGATCGTGTGCATGACCTAAAGACCTGGGCATAGGATGGAGCGGCAATTTTTTTGGAGCTTTGCCCGGGATCACCAACCTACATTTCGTGAGCGTGGTGATAAGCCAATGCCCATAAATAAAAAACGGTTTATACTTATCTGTTCGTTAACTAAGTTTAGCTATACTTGGGAGTAAAGAAATTGATCTCCCCCATTTTATACATATAACAAATAATAAAATAAATTAAAAAACAATAAAGTAATTGAAAAACAGCGGTCCTATTTCATTGCTCGCAAATTTATATAAGCAGGGTACGAAACAAGTAAAATCAAGAACTTCCTGGTAACTATCCAAAAATGTATTCGGTTTGTTATTTTTTTCAGCCTATAGCAGTCCACTGCTGAACATAAGCCTCCCCCAGGGCGCGCCACAAAGCCCGATCTCCCGTTTTTGCCATCCAGTCCCTATCAGCCACTTTCTTTAGGTCGTCGGTCCAACGTGCCGGTGGACGTCCAACACTACGCTTGCCGAGTCGTGGTCTCCACTCGAGAACCCGTCCTCTCCACCGACCATCGGTTCTGCGACAGATGTGACCAGCCCACTGCCACTTCAGTTAGCTACACTTCTGGACTACGTCAGTCACTCTGGTTCTTAGCCGGATTATCTCGTTCCGGACCTTGTCTGTTAACGAGATTCCTAGCATGCACCTTTCCATAGCTCTCTGAGTGACGTGTAATCGGTGGGCTAGTTTCACTGTCAGGTTCCACGTCTCGGCTACGTATGTCATGACCGGTAGGACGGACGCACTGATCAAACACCTTGGTCTTCAGGCATTGTGGCAAAGGTGACTCGAAGATGTGACGCAACTTTCCAAATGCTGCTCATCCAAGCTGAACTCTTCTGGTGATTTCCCCCTCAAAGTTGTCTTTACCCAGCTGTATTTTTTTGTAATTCAATTGTTTTTCACAGGGCCATTATCAACTAGAATTCGACGTAGACAAGATTGCAAAGTCATACTACGGGGGAAATTTTATCTACGGAACCTTTACATTTCGTGCTCAGTTCCTTACAGATGACTGCAACTTTTCTTGCACTGAACTAGACGTCACATTTGTCCCTCAGAAACCTACCCATTAGGGTTACTTATTATAGTGAAAAACTGATTAAGTAGTGATTATTTAGAGATATTACAAACTAACTTGAATTCGAATGACAAAATTTTTATTTATAAGTTCACGTAGGAAGAAAATAGTGTCTAGTTAGGTAATAGCCTTGCTATTAGTGTGTAAGTTCATCGGTTTTTGGCTAAGTTTTCCGAAATGACTATTCGACTTAGCTGGCTCAGCGACCCCTTCTACTTCTTTACTACAGCTAAAAGTACAACATAATAAATTACAAGTACAAATTATTCAAAGATTTTCCCGTTCCGTTGAGCTAAAATTAAAACTTATCACCTTTCTTTTCAATTTATTTATTTGCATATCTTACATTGTTATCCACAATTTCAAACGTGTATTAATAAAATAACATTATTATTTACAAGTGATGAATATTTAAAATGAAATAAATTACCTATCTACATAATAATAATCAGCCTCTAGTCGAACGGGCATTCCCCTTCGAAGTCTAATTTGATGCAGTACATTCCACGTGAGCTGAAAAGAACACAAACGATTTAAATACATAAAATTCTGTTCATTTGTTGATAAATTTTCATTTATGAAAACCTTGCCCTTAAAATAACAAGCACGAAAAAAAAATACAATTTGGTGCAGTCGATAGAAGTTAGGCACGTATATACATTTATACGATTCATTTATTTATGTAGATGTATAGACAATATTCTCACGAGTCAGGAGTGTCTTCCCCCAACATGACCGACCGGCGGTCCAGCCGGATGCCCCACTTGCCGCTCTCCTTGGGGCAGGAGGTGTCGCACGGTACTCCCACCAGCTTCATACTCTTGCGAACAGTAGCGGCAAAGTAACATGAACTCTTGAAGTGGCTGCATCGAGATATCCCTAAAATAAAGACAAAAAGGTGGATTCTTTATCTGAAAAAAAGATCCGCCTACAAACTGATGTGATGTCTTGACATAGACTTATAAAAAAATGTCACTACAGTCACTCACATACATTTTAACATGGGTGAGAAAATAAAAACACCAAAGCAATAAAAAATTTAAAAGAACAGTACGTCTACCACGAGTTGCCAATTTAAATTTACGCTATCGTTCGCGTAAAGAAATTGTATTGGGATGACTCATGGCATGACATGACAATCTCAAATCCCAATACTTTTTTTACGCAAACGATAATGCAAAATTTAAAGTGGCAACTCGTGGTAAACGTACATCTGATAGTACAACAGATATGACCCAACCTCATGTGTTCCTAATAAGAGTAACACTTACACGAAACCCGTAGCAATAATCGAGCTAGTACCTACGAGTACTTCTACCACAGATTAATACTTACCATAGAGAAAAATAATTATACCATAGTTACTAATGCTGCGTTCCAAATGGAGTGGAAATACATCACTCGAACCCGTTCCAAATCTACCCCGAGTGAAATCGAGGATGACCGAGCTGTCACCTGACAGTTTCGCAGTTGTTTTGAAACGGGTTCGGGTGACGTTTATCACTCTGACAAGAGCGAATTCTACCGGTGCCTGAAGCCCGATGAAATTCACCTGACTAAAAGTCACGAATCATCAACCTATTATCGTCCAATAATGATAATATTTAAACATTATTCTGATAAAAATCTACCATGATACTTATTTTTTGCAAATACACGAGATACTGATGTCGATAATATATCTGAATCGAAGCAAATAATTTGTATATCATTCAGATTCAGAAGAATCCGAATCATCACTTGCATGAAACTCATCACTATCCCTATTTTGTACTTCATCTGTATCTACGAATAACAAGCCTTCCATTGGTGGGACCTCTTCTTCCTCTTCAATGTTATGAGCAGGCGATTCTTCGTTATTTTGTTTTTGCATGGTCCAATCATATGCAATTAAGGCAATTTTTTCAGCTCTATCCGTAATAACCTGTTGCGCTTCTTTGTATGGATTCCGCTGATTGTGCTAAAAGAGCGTTCACATGCTGCAGATGTGAAAATTACTTCAGCGACTTTTCTTAATCTTGTGCATTTACAAATGCCTTGCCACCAGGAAAGTGAGGTGACATGGTCTAATTGCTGACCATACAAAATGTTTGCTCCAAAAAATGGATTTTGACTAGAGATATGCCGATCATTAGCCGATTAGACGGTTGCAAATCGGCCGACTAGTCGCCGATTAGTCGGCCAAGCCGATCACAGTTTCGGGGATTTCCGTAACGTTTCATTTTCAGCTCAGCGTGCAAGCCTCAAACGCCGCTTACGAACGTGTCACTAAGGACCTGTTTTGTTTAACTCTCATTGTAAGTATTTTTGTGCAAAAAAGTAGTTATTTGATGAGATAAAATTGTTTTGTGGGAATTAAAGTTGAAGAGTTCAATTGTTTAATCAAAAATTAAATCTCGTACAAGGATGTTTTTTGAACAATTAAGGCGTGTCTCCTGCGCCTAAAAATAACAAAACAATCTAACAAAACATGTCATCAAAACATGTTGGCAAAACATTTTTAGTCCCCTGCGACTTTTTAAACACGAACATCTAACCAACATCTACCTATTCGACAAAATGTCTTTGGACGAAGAGGACGTACTCTATGTCTTAGAAGTTATTTTACATGCAACAAGAAAAAGAAACCAATTTCGCGTTCGACCATATCTACAGCGACGTACTTTTAATATTTTCTTGCGGTTTTATTGGCTGCGGAGACTTGCCCACTTTGTGTTTACTTTTTTGATTGAAATTCTCATCAGTTCAGACACCTCCATAATAGGTTCATATATTTTATTTTTTTAAGCAAAACGCGTGCATACGTGTAGTATAGTGCAAACGTGCATGAGAAACTTGTTTTATCGTCATATTTTAAAACTTGTAGGTGATTTCAAAGTAAAACATGTTAATAAGGACGAAATGACAGTGATGTATCCTCAACCTCAGCCTAAACAAAAATAAATACCTACACTGGCGTGTGTAGCATCTCACGAGAATATGAGAAGTAGACTTCAGATACAATTTATTTTTTCAAGTTCTGAAACCAAGCCCTACCTGAAAGGGTTGGGATTATAGCGAAGGGCTATTTTGAGTCCTGCTTCCCGCCTGGGTAAGGGGTGCAAATTAATGTACGTATTATTAAAAATTTGCACATAAATAATTTGATCTCGTTAAAAAATGTTTTTCATTTGGGGGAATTTAAAATCAGCCATCTGGAAACTCCATTAACCCGTCTCGTGTTTCTATTGTTCCGGTTTTTGCATTGTGAGTCATTGTTTGCCTTTTTTTTCTTAGGGTTTTCTTACGAACACTCGTGTGTTCGGCTGACACTCAAGGGGTTAATACAATGCAGTAGAATTACCTAGCCAAAAAACTCACGTATGATACAGATTGCGTCATTTGATTGGTTGATGGATAGTTTAACACCCAATCACGTGAAAGGACGTTTGTACGATTCAATAGGTTTCAATTGTGAGATGTAAATTTAATTCTGTACTATACTGCACACTAAGAACCTAAAACAGTTATTAATGTACTCTTTGCGTACGTTGCCTATCTGAGGTCAAATGAAGGTCAAACTTATTTAATTAATAATAATACCCACGCATCATGTGTCCCTTGCACCCTGGCTGCAGCCGCCCCCCATTGACGCAAAAGTCAGCATGTCCAACAAGGCCAGTCTCTCCCAGGAAACCAGCGTTCGTGTGGATGACGTGGACCACGTGAGCGTCATCTCGACCCAGACGGAACTGACGGGACCCGTACGCGTTGACTAACGGTCGAGCAGGATCCAAACCTGGAAACATCATAATTTATGCGTCAAAATTTTCCTGAACAAAGCCTGGCTTCGATCACCAACCCGCATTTGGCAAGCGACAATATCCATCAATTGTAGCGATTACTTGATTTCAATGATGGAGGCCTTTGCCCAGCAGTGGGACAATTTATAGGCTAATTACTTTACTACAATTACTTTTTTAATGTAACACTTTCTAAAGAAAGAATTTATGCTATTCTTTAAATTCAAATCTTCCTACCTAACTGAAAAAAACTTACTAAAAACCTGAAAAAATCGGCTGCAACCAGAAAGTTACCACCAACCAATTATAAACTCTAATCAGCGTTTAAAAACACTACTACCGTACTACTGCAGCATTGGTCATCTACATATTTGCGTGGAGTAATTAAGTTTTATTTATGAAAAAGGAGCCTTAAGTGCTGCATGTGTCAGCCAGCAGATTATTATTTTAGAATAATTTCCCTGTTTTCAGACATGAGCTGCAGAATATTATATTTCACAAAGATTACAAAGTTTTTTATGACTGCCAGAATTGTTGTTTGTTATTGTACTTAACGAAAACGTTATTATCAACTTTTATTTTAATTAACGTTGCTGCTAAGATAGCCTTTTCAGTAAACAAGGACTTTCATCAACTTATCAAGTTTCAATGCCGAACTTTACATGAAGATGATATACTGTTAACATGATATATAGTGTAAATAACACATACTATCTCCTCGTATATGCCACGTTAAAGCATAAAATGAAGCCTTACGCGATAGGCGATAGCAAGAAGAATCTCAATTGAAATCTTGTTTCAAAAGCAATATTTCACGTGAACAATTATTGCAAAAGGCATGTCTAATAACAATCTTCGCTAAGTGTAAACGGTTTTAAAAAAAATTTAGCGTGCAGACACTTTCTCAAACCTAAGCATATCTAGGAGTAGCTTATCAAGACTACAAAAGTTTATTTTTAAAGTGACTTAGGTATTTAATTTACCTTATTGGTGACATTATAAATAGAACGACCTGTCTGTTTTGTTAAAGGCGTTGAAAGAGATAAACCCAGCGGTTATCATATTCGATTGTATAATTAACAGAGGTTGATTCAGTTGATATTTCAGTACCAATAAGTATTTGTGTTACTTGTTGTAAAGCAAATGATAAGTACATCTATGAGCTGATGTTGGACATTACTGTCGACCGTAGATTAATAAAAATGACAGTTCAACGAATGAGTGACTTAGTAAGGTCATAATTTGTTTGTTACTGAGTAGTAAGTCTGTAGATATATTATTCAGCCGGCAACTTACTTAAATAGCTTTACAAAAAACAGTTTTTGCCGCGATTTTCATGACAATAAATTCTGAAATATCACTTTAGTTAAGTTTTGAAAAATGTTATATTTTTCAGTATTATGATTATGAATCAATATAATAGCAAGAACAATAATCAAGACTTAAAAATTAATACGAGTAGCTTATCATAATTCAAGTGCTTCGTTGTTCACATTTCTTTCAATGATCTATTTCTTATCTTTCTTTTCAATATGAGGAGGAAACAAAAGTAAATGTTCTAGGACAGGGCTGTCCAGAGCACAGCACACTGACTTAGTTATCCAAATGTATCGAAAGTAAATTACTTTTGAAAAAGAGTTTGTCGTTTTGGAAAGTTCCTACCTACTATTTTTATAAATGAATAAAGTGTAATCATTGGAGTTTCTTCATGTACCATCGACTATTCTATTTATTCGAATTTCGGGATGAATTTATATTTATAACTAGTACAGTTTTTATCGGCGATTTGGACGCGTGAGGTTGGACGCGCTTTTTACAACGAATATTAATTTATTTCCGTCTATTCTATACACTTTCATCCCCCTTTTCAACCCATTGATGTCTTTTTTGCGATAAAATCAGCCGTTGTCCTTTCCCAAGCCTAGTTTATCTCTGTACCGAATTTGACTGATCAAAATCAGTTGAGTGGTTTCGGCGTAAAAGTCTTACAAGAACAGACAGATATTGCTATTCTACTTTCGCGTTTATGAAACTATACATAATATGGATTGTAAAATAAAATTGATTTTCTTTCTAGTATTTTTTTACTGTACTTAAAAAAAATACTTGTCAGGTAAGTTTGTATCTTTTTCATGCACTGCATCAGGGAACAATCTATATTAACAGTAGTATCTAACTTACGTATGTATGTGTGTATGTTTGTTACTCTTTCATGCAAAAACTACTGAACGAATTTAGATGAAACTTAACAGTGATGTAGCTTAAACATCAGAAAAACACATAGGCTACAATTTATAAAAAAATTATGTAGGTAATTTGGCCATGATATATAAGTTCACGCGGGCGGAGCCGCAGGTGGAAAGCTAGTGTTATAATCTTAGGACCCTTTCCCGCTCTTGGTAGTAATTAGTAGAAAACCATTAGAAAAAGTGAATTATAAGTACCTACTATGTTTTTTTTAACTGAAAGTATCTGTTTTTATTTTTTATTCACACAGGGTAAAAACTCCTGCAGCACACACGCTCCTCGTCTATTTGTGTTTTATGTTGTGTGGTGTTTAAAAAACCAATAGCTCGGTACGTTATTGAATTATCGTTTGGTCGTGAATTTCTTTATCGGCGCTTATCAAACTCGACTGTTGTTATGTCATCGTGTGGCTCTCGCCGGCGGCGACAGCCGAGCTATATGTACTCAGCGGGAGACCGGCAGACGAACAACACGTGCTATTAACACATATACCAAAATGGGACGAGTAGACATCAAATATACCAAGGTACGTCTAATAGTTTAATTATTTTGACATTTTAAATAAAATTAACCGGTCCCTTTTTACATAAGTACATTTATATGTCACTGCTCGAAACATATCGGTGTGTTTGTTTATGGTTAGCATAGGTAGTTGCGTTTCATCGCTAAAATTGAAAATTATTTAACGGTTGAAAATGGTAGCTAAAAATCACCGCTTTATTGAAATGACTATCAAATCCACTTAATATAAGAGAAATAGATTATTTTTATTAATTATTTTGAGGTTTGCGGCTTGATTCCTGTACAAATCGGCTTATAATTTGGTTTGAACCCGCGTTACGGTCACTATAAGTTAAAAAAAACCAATACCATGTTTTATTAGTCCGATAGGCAATCGTACTTAACAAAGCTCAGGCAGATAAAATCAATTCCATTGACGAATCAAGATATTAATTAACTGTATTTTATCAGTTTCCCAAAATAAAAAAAAATATTCAGATATCCCTACATATTGTTACCAATACCTAGACAGAATATAATAGGAGCGCTGCACTAACGCAAGTTCAAGGCGAGTTTGGCCTTCATTCATTCCGTTTTACGAGGGACTCGTGCATCCACTACGATCTATATTTAGACGGACATCCATCACATTCATATGTAATTTTGTAGAATACTATCATTTAGGCACATCTTTTTGAAGAATGAAGATTCCCTTAATAATATTTACCTATTCCTTAAGTAAAGAAACAAATACTTTTATTCGCTTAACCTATTTTCATAAGTAAGAAACAAATTTGGGTCAGATATGTACCTAAATTACCTAATTTGTCCCAGATATTTTTTTTTATTATAAAATACTTTCTTATTTGCGCGAGGCGTCATCATTACGCACAGTTAAGTCCTTTTTCTTGCTTTACTTTTATATCGATTACGATTTATATTTCGACGGACATCAATTATTAAGTGATTTTTTGGATAGGAACATGCACAGTGCGAGCTCTTTGGAGAATAAAGATTTTACTAATATTATAACTAAATAAGTATTAAGCGTAAAATGGAGCAGACATTTTTTTTTCACGCGCGTCAGTATTTTAAACGCAATCACGCACAGAATGCTGTCTCTTTTTATTTTCTTTACTTTTCCTATCTGTGTACCGCATCGACAGCGACCTATATTTAGACGGACATCACATTCATATTATGCTATTTTGTTGGATAGGAACATTTTCAGACACATCTCTCTGGATAATGGAGATTCTCCCAATTTATTACTAAATATTATGATGAATTATAAGAAACAGATATTTGTATTTACTAAAATTTCCCTTTTCACAGCTTTATTTTCTTTTCCTATTTATGTATTTACCGTTAATTTGTAAATTTGAGTAAATAAATAAATAAATATCCCTGGACATTATTCCACACAGCGCCATCTAGCCCCAAAGTAAGCTAATTAAAGCTTGTGTTATGGGATACTAGACAACGGATAAACATACTTAAATACATTTTCTTTTGTAAATACATACTTATTATACATAAGAGACACCCAGACCAGTACAAACAGACATGTTCATGCACACAAATGTTTGTACTGTGCGGGGATCGAACCCGCGACCTCTGGTGTAGTAGCCAACTTCTTAACCATTACACCAAGTCGGTCGTCGAGTCGAGTGAATAATATATTCATTTATTTATTTATTTATTCTTCATTGCACAAAAAATACACAGTACAATAGGCGGACTTAATGCCAAAAGGCATTCTCTACCAGTCAACTACACGAATAAACAGATAAATTTACAGACGGTGCAAGAGATAACATTTTACTACTAAAACTAAGTGATGCTAACAAAATATAGTGTATTCTAATTACAAAAGGCAGGATACAGCCTACATTGTGATCATAGCAATAGTATATTCTTGAATTAATAACTTCAAACTATGGAAATAGCGAATTATCTAACATACATTATTCTAATTATGCAAAATATCTCATTTTTGATTCCCGTGTTTTTGTTATCATTTTACCATCATTAACGAATTGAATTAAATGACATTAACCTATCAATGATTATACTCGTATTTGTCAATCCTGAGAGAAAAGAAACCATAGCATCTGAATGCCTAGTAAGTTTTATTTTACATTCTGCATAGGTACGTACATATGATTAATATCCGGATTTTGACAAGTAATTTCAAACAATCCCCCGCCACCCTGGCAGCGCCCCAGTTCACGGTTCTAAAATGCCTTATAGTTTAAGTCTATACAAAGTGAGCATTTTAGAACCGCAAACGGCCACGCCGACAATGGCAAAAAATTGGATTACGTCCCTAGATAGTTAAAAACACCGATTCGGATTATACGTCTGTGGTCATCTGTGGTAGAAAATATTCAAGTCCAACTCGAGTCCTACTTTTTTATCATCCGCGCGCACACAGTTTTCGCACAAAACAGTTTCAGCTAGCCCACCGTGCGCACTTCGCCGAATCGTAATTAAATTCGTACATCCAGCCCGTTGGATTTACAGAGGCGGACTCTACGATATTTAGCCACCATTAACCATTATTATTTATTATTATTATTTGGTAGATACCAATAAATATCACTTTTGTTATTTATTCTTGTAGTTAGTACTGTAGAAGTCTGCATACCATACGGAATACTAATAAACATAAAAAGATCATTAGTATTCACATTGTGCTCTCATGTGTTTGCACAATCAGTACCAACATGCAAATCTGCATTTATTATGTGCTCAAGTTGTTGTTGTTAATAATAAGTGATTATATCACCTGAATGGTTAATGTTAACATGGTTTAGCTTGACAGTCTCATAAACAAAAAGGGAAAACAAATATATTCGTATCCCGTAGGCTAAAGTTACTCTTCATACCTAATATGTTCCGTAACATATAAGTAGAAAAAAAGTCACATCATATTCGTGAGGGCAGCTTCACCTTGAGAGTTTATTATCCTAATACGGGTGATAGACTTAATAAGTACGGACCTTCTTAAAATCATTACAAAATGAGTCATTTCTTGGGAGCAAAAGGTGCAACATGTTCACTCCACTTTATTTTATTGTATTTTGTTTTTTGTATGAACAAAAAATAAAGTTTTATAATAATTTATTCTATTCATTACGGTTTTGTTATAAGTATTGAGTATTAAAAAGATTGTGAGCCATAGATTTACAATGTTGATGTTGATGTCGATTCCGTAATGGAAACCACAGGGAGTTGCCGGTATTGTGCATATTGTGTGTGGTCGGCAGCTGTAATTTGAAACTTCCGTGGTCGTTGTCACCACCACACAAAACAATTGAGTAACTGCTCTTTGTTAACAAATGACTGTCGATAAAGGATTCAGTCACTGTCATCGAGAGGAACAATGCATCAAAATTACCCAACAAGTCTGACAACTTTTTAAATACTTACTAAAGTATACCAAATTAATAGCTTAGCCGGATCCAAGCCACAAACTTTTGCTTGTCGACTGGCGACTAATCTTCTCCGCTGATTGGCTGGTCGAAACAGTACCAGAATAAAATATCTTTCACAACATTAATAAATATTAAAGTTTAAAATTTTATGTGTATCTTTGACGGTTCTCAGTGAAGAAATACCAGTCATCAATCAATTGGTCATATCTGTATTATCGATCTATATCTGGGGGCACGGTGGTGCTCCTGCCAAGAGAAAGCAAGCGTACGCAAGAGCACTGCCTCCCTTTATTAGTGAGAGGTAGAGATTATTAACTGCTGTCATATTCAACCCTTGCATATGTTTCCTTGACCGAAATCAAAACCTCTACAACGTTTTGTTTCAAACTCTTCAGAAGTCAACCACATAAGAATGTATCAGGCTCTTTTTACTTTATTGACAATTTGAATTGCCTGCAAACAAGAAGGTTATAAATGATAAACATTCATATTTAATTATTCGTAAATAGATGTTGAACAACAGTTCAACATTAAAATTAATTATTTTTATTATTTATTTATTTATTAAGTTTGTATCTATTACGCAATATGTCACAATATTTTTCTTTTTACGTTATAGACAACAATCTATTTCGCAATATTGCGCAACACTTTTCTTTTATCTTGATAAAAAATTAACTACTCATGTAAGTAACCCATTCAATCATGGTAAAAATAATATGTAATTGGTAATCGTTTTAGTTGTTCATCAACAACGAGTGGGTGGATGCTGTGAGCAAGAAGACCTTCCCCACCATCAACCCTCAAGATGAAAAAGTCATCACGCAAGTCGCTGAAGGAGACAAGGTAAACCATTTATTTATTTAAAATGGGTTTGCGATTGACCTCAGTCTCGCTTGGTGGTAAGCGATGATGAAGCCGATGTTGTTATGAGCTTACCCATGAAATCCCATTTTACTCTTGCCTTGAAGATACCATGGCCAGAGTTTTCTGAAAAGTAAAAGTGTTCATCACAATATACTCAGTTGTTCTAAAACGCATTAAATAGAGTGGTTTGAATACCATATTAAAGTTCCGGTTAAGATTAAGCCCATTCTATCACCAATCCATAAATAGACAACCGTGTTCAACTAGCCATTGTAATAATAACTACAACACCATCGATTCCGGTAACAATCTATGGAATAACGCTATTGCCAAGTTGATAAAAAGTTTTCCATAAAACAAATAAAACATTAGATGCCCTCGTTGGGTTGTGGTGAGATAGTTGCAAACCTTTTTATAGCAAAAACGGCTTAGCAATTAATGAAGAAGTTAGATCTTGAACTCGCAAAGACTCGATTAACAAAATTTATTATCACTTTAGCATTTCACAATGCTTGTGTCACCAAGCAACGTATTTTTTAGGGAATCTCAAGACCTTTGAAACTGATTGGCTTGGCCTTTGAAATTGACTGATTGTGGCAATAAACCTACAAATACTTAATCTCTTTCTTCATCATAGGCTGACGTTGACTTGGCCGTAGCTGCCGCAAAGAAGGCCTTCCACCGTTACTCAGAATGGCGCACATTGGATGCTTCCCAAAGGGGGCGGTATCTCCTCAAAATTGCTGACTTGATGGAGAGAGATGTCAAGTACTTGAGCGAGCTCGAGACGTTGGACAACGGAAAACCATTGAAGCAAGCAGAAGGTGAAGTACTGTGGGCAGCCAGTATCCTCAGATACTACGCTGGAAAGGCCGACAAGATCTTCGGAAGCACCATCCCTGCTGGTAAGAATTGATTAATCGTTGTATATTTGCGGCTATTGTTATCATATACAGTGATTTCGTAAAGATTCTTAACTATTTTTATGTACACCTAGATGGAGATGTGCTGACATTCACGATGAAGGAACCAGTTGGTATTTGTGGACAGATCTTGCCATGGAACTACCCGATCCCCATGTTCGTTTGGAAAATCGCACCTGCTATGGCAGCAGGTAAGAAAAATACCGTCGAAAAACCCGTAGATAACGAATATCAATCTTAAAAGTAAACTATCTGCACAGCTCAAGTAATTTTGAGATTTTTCACAATATCGCTGGCTCACACACTATCGTTTCACAACTGAGTGCAAATTGATGTGCTATTTAAATGGTGCATCTAATCTACCCCACCATACAACAATCATCGAAAAAGACGATTATTAAGAGCGTTATGTAGGTAACAATAAGCGTATCTTAGATAATGACAGGAAGTTTCTGAAGAAGAACAAAATATTTATTAAAAGAAAATTATTAGGATTGATTAATCGTTATAGCATTCCACAGAAGTATTATTTTTAGAGCACATTATGTGGTAAAAGTACCATAAACATTATTACTTTTAAGACTTATGCCGGATCTATTAAAATCTACTTAAATAGCAGCTGTCACACTTCATTGTTCTCTTTAGAGTAAAGTCACTTTAGAATTATTAAGGTTTTGCTTGAATAAATTATTTTGTCTTGTACCAAACTATATTGGTGATGTAAAAACCTAAAAGAAGCAGGGTTTTTATCCGATGACGTTTTTACTGTCACTATAACTCCACCAAATCTAAAATGTTACATAATACCATCATATACGTTGTGGCGGAAGGGCTTTTTTTTCAATTTTTCCAGGTTATACTCAGGTGACATACATCGTCATGGCAACGTCAAATGCAAATTGTCATTCATTTTAGCACCCCTGCTTCATAATTCTAATGTTATAACGATGAATGAAGTATAGCATAAGATTATCTCTGATTAAAACTAGACATTTATAAAGACTATGAACAAAATCTTCGTATGACCAGGTTGCACCATTGTGCTAAAGCCAGCTGAGCAGACTCCCCTAACGGCGCTAGCCATGGGAGCGCTGGTTAAAGAAGCAGGAGTACCCGCTGGAGTCATCAACATTATCACAGGGTACGGACCCACTGCTGGCGGTGCTCTGACCCACCACCCTGATGTCGACAAGATTGCCTTCACTGGCTCCACTGAAGTAAGTAGTTATATAAAAATCGTTACTTTTTAACCCATTTTTAAAAAGGAGGAGGTTCTCAATTCGTCGGATTCTTTTATAAGTCCTCATCCACGCGTCGTATTCCTCATTACTGAGGGTCGTGATTCCCCCGTTTTGTCAGTTTTCGCTTAAAGATGTTCCGCCATCAGTGCCTATCCTTGGCATTATGGAGCGCATCGTGTAGTCTCGTGTCCAACACTGCCCGAATCTGGTCGGACCACTTCATTGGACTACGGCCTCTCGGGCGTCTGCCATCAACCTTGCCTGTGAAGAATGGAGTCATTGGTCCAGGGAGCAGTCCAGGGTGTCTGCAACATTTTCCTCCAGCACCAAGTTTCAAAGGCATCAATACGATTGCGATCGGCTTTCTTGAGAGTTCACGTTTCTGCACCGTCGCTGAAGATTGAGAACACCAGTGACTGGACTAATTTTACTTTGGTGAGATGTTACGGTATTTCATTATCCGTTGCCGCATGGGACGTTGCACTTTTGGCCTTTCCTATACGTCTTTTTTCTTCCTTAGCGCCAAGGTAGATATGGTATAAGCCTTAACAAGTATATTCTCCGATTACTCGAAGCTTGAAAACATTTTTTTTTGTTTGATAGGGTATCAGGTTATGGTTTGGCTTTAGGCTATGGTTTTCAAGTCAGGATCTAATGATAGGATCTTATAGAAATCGAGAGCAACCTAAAAATATTAGGGTGCACGTACAATTTAAAAAATATTTGTTTTTAAGAATTTCAAGTATTTGCGTCTGATTATTCACATCTTATGCTGCTAGGCTGATGATGGAAGGTCCAACTCCTTACCAGTTAGGAGGTTTGACACATAAATAAACAGATTAAGGAAAAATTCAACTATCTTCAAAAAAACCACTCCTCCAAATAGTTGTGATCTGGGCCAGCTCATACATTTGAAATGACTAGCATAAATTGTGCTGGTGCCTACCTCAATAAAAATGTGAGCCCTTAATAGTAATATTTAATCATTTTCAGTGGTTTTTAGTCAGAGAATTTTTTAATCAATAGTTTATGGGCAACTAGCAACACTATAATAAATTATAAAAAAAAAATAACAAAACAAAACCAACTTCAAAAAAAACTATTCCAAAACAAAGAACTAAAAAGTAAAGAAATAATTGCGTATTCTTCTAAAACTTATACGATAATATAATGTAGGTACAATTATTGTTATTGTTGGAGTCGGTGTCAGCCAAGGAAACACTACAATATACCTAGCAATATACCTATTTCTTACATATTATCACGTTTACGTATGTATGTAGGTAGTTACAACCTACACCAAACATATCCTTTCCAATAAAAAAGAAGCATCGAAATCGGTTGGCGTGGTAATGAGTTATTCCTCCATTTGTCGCGCATATGGTTTATCTAGATTAAAGACTTATATGGATTTCCCATGGATGTCACTGTCAGAACTGGACGAAATTAAAATAGGACCACACGGGCAGCATCAGCTTTCAAATAAAAAAAAAATATCAAAATCGGTTGGCGTAATATTGAGTTACCCGTCCATTTGTCGCTCATTTTGTCTATCTAGATTTAGGACTTATATGGATTTCCCATGGATGCCACTATCAGAACTGGACCAAATTAAAATTAAACCACACGGGCACCATTAGCTTTCAAATAAACAAAGAGTTATTAAAATCGGTTGGCGTAATATTGAGTTATTCGTCCATTTGTCGTCCATTTGTCGCGCATTTTGTCTATCTAGATTTAAGACTTATACGGTTTTCTCATGGATACCACTGTCAGAACTAGACCAAATTAAAATGGGACCATTCGGGAAGCACCAACTTTCAAATAAAAAAAGAATGATCAAAATCGGTTCACCCAGTCGAAAGTTATGAGGTAACAAACATAAAAAAAAAACATACAGACGAATTGAGAACCTCCTCTTTTTTTTGAAGTCGGTTGAAAAAACAATATAGGTTTGACTTAAAAACATTATAACTTACTAATAATGATCCGAACATGATGATTATTATATAGCTTCCATGTACCAGTAGTGGCTATCAAGAGTAGTAGTAACCTTACAAGTGATGACCTTGATTGTTAGAATAGAAATGTATTTGATTATCATTAATAACTTAAGTAACGAGTGGTTACCATTAGCAGTTTATCTTTGTAAATGAGAGTCACTCCAAAGATTACAACACGTAATTTTGTTTTTATTTGATTATGAGTTATGGTACCTACTACAAGTGTTTTGTATGATGCCATCGACAAAATACATTTTGAGAGTGAAGAGCAATAGGCACTTCATTGAAATCTGGAAAAGTAATCACTACAAAGTGTATCCAAGACTGCATGATGCTCCGGCCATCCTTCCAAATCAAGAAGTCATGCTCACTAAAATGTTTCTGAGGTGGTAGCGCTGTGTGGCGGGTCGTTTCATTCCATAAAATATGGTTAATTGGAACGATGGCTGGATCATACGTCAACTTGTTGTGTGTACTTTATTTTTATAGAAGTCAAGTAATTTTAATTCGATTGAATGATAATTCAATATTTATACTATCATGAACACTCATCAACAAACAAGATAAGATAAATACGAGTAATATTAACTGCACAAATAAATAGCTACAACAGGAAATTATAGAAGGAAGACACAAATCAACGTACATGAACAAGTTAGGCTCTGCAAAAGAAATGAAAGAAATCTTCAACTATAATCCTGATATAAAAATAAAATTGTTGTGTATTGTTTATAATGCTAAAGAAAACATTAAATGTTTTTTTTCAATCAATTCAAGATACCGCTGCATTGATAGATTTTCTCAATGCGGGTTAGCAATAGCATGATACAAAAAAAACTAGCACCAGTTTCCGAAAGTAAAATGTGAACATGAAAAAAATACTTGTACTTTATTTTTATACTAATAAAAACAAGCCAATTTCCAATTATTTGTATCTTATTTTCTCAAGACTGTTTTGTGTATCAACTGTCTTTCTCCACTGGTTCTGATCGTTGTACATTCATTTGTTTTTCAGGTTGGACGTATCATCATGACCGCGGCAGCCGCTGTCAACCTGAAGCGCATCACCCTGGAACTTGGAGGCAAGAGCCCTCTTGTCGTCTTCAACGACGCAGATGGTGAGCATTTACTCTGGTTTTTTTGCTTATGTGAAATTGAACCTTCGAAATACATATGTATAATGCTACCTCCAAGTTTTGAAGTTATTCTGATGAACGTTTACACAATACCAAAAATGTTAATTTTAAGATGGTCGTCAGAATTATAATAAATAATTTAGTAAATTACTCTAAAACATTACCCAAGATGGTCACGCTGTAATAAACATCTGACGCTTGTTATATCTTAACGAGGTCATATGTAGGACGCTTGAAGAACTCTAATATTTATGTCACATTGCTATTCTTATTTAAGCTATAAGCAAGAAAATAACGTCCAATATTTCTCTATTTTAGTTGACAAGGCGGCTGAGATTGCCCACAGAGCAGCTTTCGCCAACGCTGGTCAATGCTGCGTAGCTGGCACCAGGACTTACGTGCAGTCTGGCATCTATGACAAGTTCATCGCCAAGGCCGCTGAACTCGCCAAGAAGAAAACCGTCGGGAACCCTTATGAAGACAACACACAACAAGGACCACAAGTAAGATTAGAACAAGCGCAAGCATATTTTATTGTAATAAAAGCAAATTTATGAACGACATTTTACAAGTATGATTCTTATTTAACTTGTATAAATGAGCTTTCAACCGCAGTAACGACTACAAATTGATCCAATTGAGAATTAATATTACCAGACGATTGAATTTCCTGTCTTGCGAACGGTAAATATTAAGTTACACAAAGCTTTTATTTTTTTATAGCCTTTCATTCTAAGCCGGGGACTTCGTTTTAATTCCAGATTGATCAGGAAATGTTTGACAAAGTCATGGGCTTTATCGAGGCAGGCAAGAAGGGTGGTGCTAAGTGCGTCGCGGGAGGCGAACGCCATGGCAATGTTGGCTTCTTCGTCAAGCCCACAGTCTTCGCTGACGTCAAAGACGACATGAAGATTGCGAGGGAAGAGGTAAAGTTATTAACAAAGCTAGCTGGAAATAGAAATCCTAAACCTTTTAGCAACAACTGAGATTTTTGTATTTTGATTTACGTACTTTTTGCGGTGGGTACGTTTTCTTGTTCTTATTTAAAAGTATCGTCACAAATAAATTAAACTTATTAATGATTTAAGCAAAGCATGTTTCACAATATTCAACCCTATAATGTTTATTCGAGCAGATCTTCGGGCCGGTGCAGAGCATCCTCAAGTTCGAGACCTTCGAGGAGGTGGTAGACCGCGCAAACGACTCCAACTACGGACTTGGCGCCGGCGTCGTCACCAACGACATCACCACCGCTCTTGCGTTCGTCAAACACGTTCGTGCTGGCTCCATGTGGTGAGTTAAATCTGTGTTTCCTTTTTGTTTTCTCTCAAATAAGGTGAAGAATCAAGTGCATTTATATTAAAACATTTTTGTTTCATTAGTCAAATTTCGACAGTATTTAGTATGATGTTTTGCCGAAAAACATTGTCAGAATCTTTCAGTTTTTGTTGGGCATTTTCAAGGTACATATTTAGAGTAGGACATAATTGATTGTACATCTTTGAACCAGTTTCTGTGAAGATAGTAAGGTTAATATAATTTTCTGTCTTTCTAGGGTCAACACATACGAACACGTTACTCCCCAAACTCCGTTTGGTGGATTCAAGGAGTCCGGTATTGGACGGGAATTGTAAGTATTTTTCCTTCTTTATTACTTAGAACTTAATCCTTTGTAAGCACTAAACACTTGGTTTATTCGTTCATTTATTTAGAATAAGTACACAGACAGATTAGCTGATTAGGCTGATTAGGCAATAAATGCCGCCATTTTTTAACGGCAATAGGCAGCATCAAAAATCTGTCTTCTTGCCAGCCATACCGTAATGGCTAAACATGCAAGTTCTCAATCGGTGAATCCAACCCTTAATAACGGACGGAGCTAAGATGAATAGACATTCACAGTTTACAAATACCTACTGGGGAAGCTAGGGTCGAAATTTCTCCAAAGCATGAAATCCAGAAAAATACCACCAACTACATAGCTTTCAGGACTAGAAGGCTGAAGTGGTAGTAAAATGGCTACATGCTCTATCCTAGGAAGGTTTTGTTTTGAATGAAGAACGCGTCTCAGCCTTTTTTTGAGCTGAGACTCTCAGCTCAGAAAAAGAAGTGTAGTAGGTACCTATGCCCTACGGCCTGGGATGATAATGCGACTTCCGAAAGCATGCTGATGGTAGGTGAACGCGTCAATCATTGGAGAAGGCCTGTGTCCAACATTTTCATCATTGTATCATTTAAACTGATAAAAGCATAAGGAATATGTTCAAGGATTGTCGTTATTGCTTTACCAAATTTTAATTTTTTTCTTACAGGGGTGATGATGGAATCCAGCAATACCTGGAAAACAAGACTGTCTCCTTTAACCTCCCTAAGAAGCCCCTTCTGTAACTGGACTTGTGCTGAAAGCTAGCATGCCAAATTCTATAATATTGTTATACAATTGTTTACACAGATGATTTTATATTTACGTTAAGTATAATTGTGTATCTTTACGTAAATAAACATTGAATTTCATTTTCTTTGTGTTGTTTTCATCAAGCAGCGCTCTTAACAGCTTATGCTTTAAAATTGATTGAAATACACGACCTCTGGTGGGAATAAAAACATCTCTTGTTATTCAGGGGGATATCAACCCTTTACACCAAGACTACAATTATTTGTTTTAAGGGAAAAAACTGTCACTTTAACTTTGGTCTAAAACGACGGGTCTGGTATTCAAATTAACACAGAATACTGATATTACTCATGAGCTATGGTTTTCAATTTTGAATAAGGCCTCTACGTAGAAAAAAAAATTCTATGCATGGCCCTATAGCCCGTATTTCTAAAATGAGATTAAAAAATAAAAAATTATATCTTATATTAATATCTTCACAATTATATTTATTGATAGTAAAGTATTTAAAAAATATATTCACTTGACTACAAAACGTCTTCTCACTAACAATATCTTTTTCACGTAATCTCATACATTTAAATTTGTCAACATGTACAACCTTAGTTGCTTTATACTCTTGAGCATAGGTAGGTATTATAGAAGGTATTCTCGTAAGTTCCACCACAGGCCACATGGACGCGAAAAAGAAACATAATATCTGAGACATACGAGTACCTATTCGTCTTAGGTTTTACAAACATTGCGACATGCGATTGTTAGGCAGGTATTCTTGTCGCCAAAATTGTGGTAAAAAAAATACATTGATGATTGAAAACTTATTATGATCTATCAAGATTATTTCATAAGGGGGACAAACTATTTTCACCTATTTCAACTGATGCATTGATTTCAACGTCACGCGTTATCATTGTGTGAGGGGCCTGTCATACGAATCAACACAAAACTGAAATACACTAAATAAAGTTAGCATACTTAAATTGAGAAGTGCACAACCTGAGTTAGGATGCAAATCTTAAAACTTTAAGGTGTGGAGGTGTGGTCGCACACAAATACTTCAATTTCGCTAATGCCTTAGCGAAATTGCATTAGCGAAGCTTGTCACGTTTAAGACTGTTGCATAGCAAAATACAAGTGATTCGCTGCTATTTTCGCCGTATGATGATATCCCTGACAGTTCATAATTGACAAATAGCGATGCAACGAATAAAATTTAATCGATGGTTTAAAATGTCGGATGAGTTGGCAAAGGAAATGGAATCGGATTTTAATTTTTTTAATGAATTCTTAATAAACGGGTTATGGCGAATAAGTTATAGAATAAAACGCGGTCTTTCGAAAAGAATAGTAACTTTATTAATCATTTACAGCTAGAACTTGATTCTTGTGAACTGATATCAGTATCGAATTCGTCTTCTACTGTTGTTATTATGTGATGGTCTCTTATTCGGTCAGTGTGGATGTATTTGTCCCAGTCCTCCATTATGGTTTGGCGAGTTTTTTCAACGCCCTTTCTCCATTTTTCACCGGTTACATGCCCCTTTTAATAATTTCATCATCTTATTTGAGACATGTTGTTTTTGGCCGCATAATTTAATGTAATAAACAAAATCTAATGAATGAATATTTTAGAAAATATTGTGTCCTCGGTAGCCTAGGTACATTGTTTAAACACTCATTAAATATAATTTCAACTACGTGTGCCGCAAAAATACTATTCCTAAAATTAGCATCTTATTTAGTGGAAAAGTAGTTGTTTCATGACAACGATAACCTAGGGCTCTTCAAGTCTCTAATACATTTTTTACGCGAACGATAACGTAAATTTAAAGAGACAACTCGTGGTAGACGTACAGGACGTGCTTTATACTCGATGTACTAGGTGGCTTGGATTAGCGGGCGAGGAGACGATATTTAATGAAAATATGGCTTAGGGATGATTACTTCTTATAATCATGAACTAGGACACTATTACAGTTATAAAGTCACAAGCAATATATTTCAGATAAAAAGCTTTGCGCTTATTGTACGCTTCGTCGGAGTGGATAACTTCTTGTCTTCTGTACCAGTTTCACCATATTTTTCTTTTGTTATACGAGAAACGGTAGCTGTCCCGATGTCCGGAGCTGCCGCAATTCGGTCCATCACTCTTTCGGTCGGTATTAACGGGCCCCCATTAGTACGCTCTCGTTCGAAGTAGTCCCTCAAACGAATAACTTACTCCCGACTTTGAGCATTCAAAACAGTCTTTTTGGTTTTTTTCGGCATCGTACCAAACAAAAACCACTAAAAAGAAAATCTCAACAAAAACAGCAACAAAATTCAAAACAAACAAATACGCAACTCAGACGTAACGCAAACACAAACCGCATACAACTCCGCCGCGTACTCATTTATCTAATTACTTTCTTTTATTTTTTATTGACTACTTTGTAATAAAATTTCATTGGGATTAAGATGATAACCTACTGTCGTATTATATGCCTGTAAGGCGGAACACAGTGAGACTATTAAATATGTATCATCTGAACATTATTGTTATGGGTACCTGTGATTCACAATAAAGTTTATTTGTACTTGTATCTGGCGTGAATGACATGTATTCATCGATTTTTTTGTCGATTCAGTAGTGTCAATAAACTATTGAATGGCGTTCCTTTTCACGCATCAGGCGCTGATATGATATATTTATTTTAATTTCATTTACTTCATTTAAAAACAGTTAATAATTATGAAAATAATTAACTGGATAAGTTTCGAAAGGCCAAATTTTTTTAATAGTTTATTAAATTTCCTTTTGCCAGTTTCTTTTTATTCAGTTTGAAATAGTATGCCTGACAAGGAACGATATAGAGCTGTCAGGCATATCATCTTAGAGTGAAAATAGTATAGTTTCCATTGCATTTAACTAACTAATGAAACTAATTAGATGACTAATGTTATTATTTAAGCTTTCAGTTGTCATTTAGCTTCTTAAAGTTGTCGTCTAGCTTGCTACGGCCGGCAGCAGGATCTCGCTAATCCCAATTTTCAACATTAATGCCGTACTCCTTGAGTTTAACAAAAAATAAACTGTCAAAGCCAGCAGTGGAAAGGGGTTGGAACTTTTTTTTCATTTGGTTTTTTTCTCGATGTTTCCGCGCACGATGAAAGTGGCTCATTAAGGAGAGAGGACATCATCGTCTGCTTACTGCGAAAACCTGATAAATGCAGATTTTAAAGTTCCGGGAAAATGGCATTTGAAACTTACGAAATTTAACTGTCTAGATCAAGATAGATAAATGTATCATACTAAAGTTGTAAAATATGTCTTTAAGAATGCATATAATTTATTTGTGTCGTTTGTCGTGATAGTAAAAAGGGCAAAAAATTAAATTTTAACTAATAAGCGCATGTAAATTTCTGGTAAGTATGAATAAACGTTTTTAAACGTCTTTTACTGTACTAAATTTGTCTGTGCTAAAGTTTTCACGTACAATTAGAAAAATGTATAAATACATTTATTATTATTTACATGTAAAAAGGTTTCCGTATTTATTGGTTATGGTGGTGTATGATGTTTTACTTGTATGTAAATCGAAATATATGTATGTATAAGTTTTTAATTTTGGCAATCTCTGCAACAGTCTCACCTAATATTTGTTCGATTTTACCAGTAGAAAGAGCATGAAAAATTACATATAACTGTGTTCTTAACTTGTTTTTGTAAAAAAGTGAATTTATTCGGTTTTCGCAGTAAGCAGACTGTGCCGGATGGTCACTTAGTAAGATTAGGCACACACAGTGTACGTGTATGAGTTTGTTTATAAGCTTTAGTAGAATTATAATAAACCAGACTATCACTAACTGTTGTCTCATTTCACTGCCATCCCGTCTGTGGTTATAGACGATATATAAACAAAGTAAAAATTCCTGGTAATATGACACCCTGAAGTGTTACGTTTCCGAGTTATTTAAAGGAAAAGATCGATATGAAAAAGGTGATATTCATTGAAAATCTACTAACTATGAGGCTTTTCAGACTATTTTGTTAACAAATAACCTATTTTAGGACATTTGAACAGTCTGATAACTTCTCACGCAATCTCCTTACATCCCAAAGTCACCTAGAAGAAATTGCTTAAAGCTATGAGGTCACTATTTGCCTATCCTATGCTGTCACAAATGAAATTGTATTTCTTCTATGCAATAAAGTATATTTGATGTTCATTTGAAATCTTCTACTTAGTTGATTTTTTAACAAAAACCAGGTAAAAACCACATTAACTTCATTATTTCAAGCACTTACAAATGTACATAAAACTGCGACAATACATATAGCCAACTGTTTAAATGTCCCGAAATCTGTTATTTGTAGACAAAATAACACGAAAAACCACATAATTAGAAAAGTTTAATAAATAAACAAATATCTGGGGCAAATTACACTACGATCATCTGACCCCAAACTGAGCAGAGCTTGTATGTCCTATGGGTGTCAGAGACTAATAAATATACTTAAATGTTTATACATACCTACTTAAATAGACTGATGATAACACCCAGACATACAACAAACACCAATGTTCGTCATATGAATGTTTGTCATGGGTGGGGATCGAACCCACGATCTCCGACGAAAAAGGCAGGATCGCTGCCATTGCGCCAACAGGCCCCTGACTACTGAACCAAATTTGCCGGATTGGCATTACATTACTGTCACCAAAAAAATTGTTGAACCTGAATGCTGTTTAATAAATACCTAAATAAATACCTGGGACAATGCACGCCAAGATCATCTGACCCCAAACTAAGCAGAGCTTGTAATATGGACGTCAGATACTGATAAACATACTTAAATAGATAATAACACCCAGACACACAACAAATGCAAATGTTCGTCACACAAATATTTGTCATGGGTGGGGATCGAACCCACGACCTCCGGCGCTAAAGGCAGGATCGCTGCCATTGCGCCAACAGGCCAGTCGTCCAGTAATCCAGTTCAATAGGGTTCATAAATTTTTTGTTTGACATTTCTGCAATGCTTGTCCAATGAAATTCTGTTCAAGAGTCAGGCCCCAGGCCAGCCCACTTTAAATTAATAATCACCTTTCTTTTATCGATTTTCAAATAACTCGGAAATGTGAAACTTTAGGGTACCATATTTTGAGACATTATTTGTTTGTTTATGTGTCCTCTTTCCAAATATACCACCTAAATCGTGTGCATAAACTTTGAAAAAAAATCGGCTGGTGGCTATGCCAGCCCCCATACAAAAATGTTCAAACCCCTTCATACGTACAGACTACCACAACTGGAACAGAACTACCGAAATATATTAAGATGACCTCTCATCTCAATGCTATAAGAAGCATTTTGGTTCTGTCTCGATGTCCTCTTGTTAATTTTAGGAAGGAAAGCCGGTATTGCGGAACTTACTTAAAATTTAGTCGCAAGTTCAGAAAGATCGACGGATAGCCTTTGCAAAGGCTATCGACGAAATCACTCACAGGAGTTCTATATTGATTGTGAATATTGTGATTGGCCGGACCCGGCTGCTCTGTTCAAAGCATTTTATAAAAGATACTAATGAGCAAAAATATTAAGTAGATAAATGACGATATTTCCTAAACCAGCCTCTTAAATAGCACGGTGGATACAACGCATGATATTCATTCCATGATTGCATTGATGAGTTTGCGGTAGTAAGTACAAGTTAGAACATCACTACGAATTCCTTTTCTTAACATCACAACCGTTATTCTGTACTTCTGAAAATGAAACATTACCATCATGAACTTAACGTCGAAAGTCTAATAGTTTCATGCCATTGACCGCGATGAATATAGACACGAACAGCCACTAAACGCTTTACAACAGCAGTCAAAACTGGACATATTGAACCTTAACGTGACTGAAATATTGTTTATTTTACATTAATCATGAGGTAAAACTGACATTTCTTATCTAAGGCCAAGTTCAGTTCAGTTTGTTTGTAGCCTGGCACGGACGTTGTTTAAGCTTTCTCCATAAAGCTAACATTCAAAATGGTGAAAATTGACGTGAAATATACAAAGGTTAGTATAATTTTCACAGTTTATACCTAACAGTTAATGGTAGTTTTAAATGAAAATAACAACATAGGAGATGAATTCCGGTTGAAATTCTCTAGCTACTTCTACCTTCTCCAATCAACTTATTTAAACGAATACTGAAGCTTTGGCATAAATTAAGTATAATTAATCTTTGTTTTGTTTTTTTAATACTTTCATATTATGTAGCCAGCCATGATTTGATATTATGCGGGTTTCTACTCTTATTTATTGGAAACGACATTAAATTTGTCTTTTTCTGTGGCCAATGTAAAGTTGTTAATAAAAAACGGACATTATTATTTTTAAAGTTTCTGGGTTAGTCTTTGAGAATGTGCATATTGCACGGCGTATGACAAATTTTAATGTTGAAAAAAAACAATTGAATGATAGTGTAACACAAAGATAATTACTCCTATTCTACTTGGTGCAACAAATATAATTCTAGTAATATTAAAATATGTAAGTACTGAAAATTTCACTACCGTCGGTGTCCCTTCTCCTAGATTTCGGTACATTTAATTCAATTTGTCAAATCCATTTACGAAGGACATGGCAAATTGTAATAAGTGATATCTTCAATAAATAATGGTCAGCTCTATGAAATATACTGATACTACCATTTTTATAATTTCCATTTTTACCATCGGCAGCACTAAGAAATGGTACAATGAGTTTATTTGAACGGTAATGATATATATGAGTTTAAGCTTTAAATGAGATATATCATAGTAATCGCAAACTCTACAGGCGTCTACAGATGGACTGCATTTTAGTGGCGCCCGGGAATGCGTCACTTATCGCAATTTACTACAACAAATGTAATTAGTAATTACCTATAACACTGCTCGTAGATGTTTTGTTCAATGAGTAACAATTCCTCAAATTGCTGTGAACGATCAACCGGTGATCTTCTTGCGTATGCCTCTCACTTGTAGGGCAGAGCCATCGCGAAACACGGCGAGGCTCTTGCCGCCATATGTCAGGGTCTGGCACGATCTTGAAAGCAAGTTCCATCATACGGAATTCCCACTGCACTGTGTGACTGGATATCATTGATGGCTACTCTTTTGATCTATAAGCTATAAATGCAGGTGTTCCTCAGGATAAGCAGATGACACCTGCGTTTCATAGAGATATATGTCCAGCACTCGTGCCATTCTCGGTGAGACTCAGTCCCTCAGAGAGGCTATGGTAAAGCAGTATCTGGCTTAAGCGAGGCTGACCTTCTTAAGATCATCGGCAACAAAACGCTTGCTGTTTTCCACCGAACGGAGTCCATTTAATCTGGCTTATGCTTTCCTGAATGCACTATACCGAAAACCAATCACCCCGAGCTGCTAGATATGGACCTGTCCTCTAAACTCCATCTCGGTAGTTCTATTGAGTCTAAAGCAAAAACTAAACATGCTCTTCAAGTTTCATCGATACTTCACACTAGAAACAGCTTCTACTTTTGTATCAAGCAAAAGCTCAGTCTTGTATAGAATACTGCTGCCACCTTTGAGATGGCTCAGCTAAGCCCAGCCAGATGCTATGGAATTAGTGGACTGAAGGGCCAGGAGACTAATAGGCGACCATACGGTCATTGAAACCAAACGCCAGAGTTTTGAGCATCTGCGTAAAGTCGCCTATCCATCAGTCTTTTACAAGGTGAATTTCGAAGATTGTGGGAGGAACTTCATAACCTAATATCACCCTTCACTTTTTACTTTTTAAATAGGGGTGGTAGCCCTATGTGGTCGACTTTCTAGCAATCCGCACAGCTAGGAAGTGAAACGCCCTCCCTGCGTCAGTTTTTCCGGATGCGGACAACTTTGGTGTTTTCAAGGCAAGAGTGAATAGACATTTTTTGGGTAGGCGTGTTCCACCATCGCTTACCACCAGGCGAGTCTGAGACCAAACGCTAACCCAATTATGATAAAAAAAAATTACAAGTATCAAAGTTCAAAAAGCCTTTGACTTCAAACCTATTTGATCGTATAACACTTGGTAGTTTTTTAATACATGTTAGGGCTATTAAGGAGATTTTTTAATACTTTATAACGACAGCCAGACCTGGCTTTGTTCTATTATTTGAACTACTTCTCGCCTTATCACAACATTTTGGGGCGCCTCCCCGCATGTCCTTCGTACATAAGGGTTGGTTCTATGCTTGTCGGCAGGCAAATACGCATGTCCAGTGTGGCATCGCTCCATTGTGGCTTTGAATGAGACATGCAGGACCATCACGGACTGCCCCAAACCAACATATGCCATGACCTGCCGTGGCAAACGTGAAAGTCACTCAACTGACTCCAGACCAAAGTTGGTCGCTGCAGAAGCACCCTCATAAAATAAGGGTACATCGGCTCAAACAATGCACAATGTAAGTGCGGGGCCTTGGAACAATCTATGCAGCATTTGCTGTCCTGCCCCAGTGCCCAGACAGCTGCTCACTTCATGAACTATATGGAGCGTCCTTGCTGGGATAGCAGTGGCAGAACATTGGGCTGCTGTAACATAGTACGCCATCAATACAGGATCATTGACACGAACAAGGAGATGATTAAAGCTTGTAGCTTTGAAGTTTGACAGCTATTTGTGTTCATTCCTTTAAACGGTTTAAACGTTAAAAAATTGATTTTTTTTAAATTATAAAATATTTTCGCGTAATCCAAACGTTTGTTTCATTTCTAATGATTTTTTAGTAGTAAAAAGTATTACTTTGTACTGTATTGAGTTCATTGTTCTTAATGCATAGTTACCATTAAACCGTATCTAATTACCATTTGTTAATGTCTAATTACCATGAATGCCGAATATCATTACCGTTTTCCAAAAACAAAACGCTTATATCTCCAAAATGAAAAGTCAGAGAAGTGTGCATTGTACATAATATTATGAAATATACAGTCTAAAATTTACAAAAATCCTATAAAGAACGGATTTCGACAGACTTTTTTTCGTTAATTACAGAAACACCATTAAGCACAATCTCAAAGAATCGCCCTTGTGTCACATAATTGGTTTTTAAACACACTGAAATATACTGTTATTTTAAGTTTGGTAGAAAATAGCACCTTTAGAAATAGTTAAAAACTTTTTATCGATCTCGGTGAACTATGACCACAATTTCATATAAATTTAATGATTATGAGCGATATCAATTTTAACATAGTAACAAAACATGTTATCGAAACACTTAACTATACCTTACCTACTAAACATGGAGGTAGCATTTGCATTTGTTTTTTCTGTAGAAATGTGTAAAATAATATTTATGTTTTCATCAGTTAGTCTTTGAATCATGGTTTTCTTATAAAACCTTTGTTCTTTTCAATTCCAACTGACTCTTTTTTTGAATTTTACTTTAAAATGAAATTTTTGTTTCAAAATTTCGTCAAACAAAATGTATGCGGCTACCTCAGGTACAGGTGTTTATTAAGAATCACTATGTCCTCAAAACTTCAGAGAATCTCGAGTTCAGAAAATATATTTTGAACATTCAACTGACGATCAAGAACGAGTAGTTACTCGCATAAACAACGATAAATCTAATTGTCTCAACAATAGGTATATCTAATTGTCTCTCCCTCTCTCGTCGGTCCCTCTTGTCTGAGGATCGTGGTCAGCTTCAACGTTGCATCTGGAGCGGATGGTCTGCCTCCACAGGTTTTTATCCTGCGCGTCTTTTACAACGGTGTAGAATTTGCAGGATGATGAGCATTTCGCTTTATCGGTCCACCTTGTTGGTGCACGATCGCGTGATCTTTTGCCTTCGGTGTTCAAGACCAAAATATTTTTATCAAAATTTTGTCGTCTCTGCGCACATGCGCATACGAGTATGTTACTGTTGTCAAGACACGCCACACATGTTGTTAAGCTAGCACGCCAGAGTAAAAAAATACACTAAACTGAGTAATATCCATTAATATACTATTTCTATGTTGATAAAAAAAATTATCTGTAGCTTTCTAGTAAAGTACAACTCTTTTTAGTAGATACACTTTATTTCGAAAAGCCACCCAACTAAGTATTTGGCTTACTTCCGTTATTTACCGTAAGTAAATACTTCTTTTCGCTCGTCGTAATAGACTGGGGATTAAGGTATCAACTATTTACGGTTAGGCACAGAGAGGACTTTATAACGACTAATAAAGAAATTAAATTTGCTAAATCCTAGGCGGCGCTGAAAGTCTAAAAACTCTAACTCATGATTTTATTTCAATTTTAGTTATTTATCAACAACGAGTGGACCGATGCCGTCAGTAAAAAAACATTTCCCACCATCAACCCGCAAGATGAGTCCATCATTACACAAGTCGCAGAAGGTGATAAGGTATATAACATTTTCAAACCTTATTTTTCAAGAAAAGTAAATTTTACATGGTTATCCAGCTTCGGGAGTCGTTTAAATGCACTTGAAGCCAGAGTTATTATAACAATCCCTGCGATAATTTTATTTCTTTTAGTTATTTATTATGTGGCATTCGAGAGAAGCATGTTACAATATATAACGATGGATTGTTATCGACAATGCGAACGTACACAATTTCTAAATGTACGGTCACGTGCAATAATATTATGTTTGCCTCTAAAGTCAAAGGCATAAGGTTCAAATATACTCGTAGATACATATTAATGCACGTGACTGTATGTTCAACTACACGTTGGTTTCTTATTAAAGGCTGACGTAGACAAGGCAGTAGCAGCAGCCAAAAAAGCATTCAGCCGCTACTCACCCTGGCGAACAATGGATGCCTCACAGCGAGGCCTGCTGATGCTGAAGCTGGCCGACCTGATAGAATCCCAGGCTAGGTACTTGGCCGAACTAGAGACTTTGGACTGTGGCAAGCCAGTCAAAGTTGCCGAAGAAGAAGTGTACTACTCCGCTACTTTTCTAAGATACTACGCAGGGAAGGCCGACAAAATCTTGGGCAATACAATTCCTGCAGGTAAGTCCGTTGTCTTCTTAGCTGCAACGTTCAGAAACTGAGTATTCAACATAACTATCATAACGAGTAAATCCCACACAGGGTAGCCAGAGGCAAGTGACTGTTGCCGTCATGGTGAATGCAACACTCAGAAGCCCACATTACACTAATGCAATGATGTTAGATGGTGCGCTACCGCCGTTATCCGGTTTGATTTGGTTTATTATCGATGTTTTCCATCACCGGAGAGTCGACCATGTATTGAAATTAATCAAAATTTAATGCATTGAATAATTTTAAAACATATCGTGAACAAATATTTGCACGTGTTTAGGGGATACTGATAAGAGTTTAGAAATTACTAAAACAGTATCACGAGCGTTCATTTACTCATTTCTTTGTTTACGTCTGGCTTAGATTATTAGTTATTACTAACGATAAAATATTGTTTTTCTTTACTATCATTAAATTAATTGACGCAACATATCACGAGCACGTCGTCTCTGTTAAAAGCGCGCGTGCTAAGTTCATGGATGACACCAAAAATAGGTCATGTTTTGATCTTGGCCCTGATCTTATTACTCACTATACGATGTGACTAAAAAAGTTCTAGTACAAACAGCGTCACATCTTGTTTGTAAACAAGCTGGTGTTTTAAATAGGTTTAACTTTCTCTGTTAATAATACTTTGTACAGAAATTCTGCAATATTTTTTTGCTAATATGAAAAATTTAACAGATGATCATTTTTGATATTGTAATTATATTGAATGAAAGTAAATGTTGGAGATGAAACTTTAAGTATCTACTGATATTATTCATAGATACATTTTGCAGTTGTATTCACATAGGGACATTACGTGCAGTATTTAATTAACTTATTTTGCAATTGGCCCTTCTGTAGTAAAATTGTAATTGGACAATAGCTTCATTATGAGTAACGATAAGTTTATTCTAAACATTTACAGATGGAGAAGTTCTATCCTTCACACTAAAAGAACCCGTTGGAGTTTGTGCGCAAATCATACCATGGAACTATCCAATTCCTATGCTTGCATGGAAAATCTCCCCAGCTTTAGCTGCAGGTACGAATACAAACACGTTATTAAAAAAAATTACTTGCATGAAAACGTAATATATTACGTTACTTTACACCTACGCGATTTGCCTAAATGTTTGCAACAACTACTTAAGCCAAACATTTTCTGACAATTTATAGATTTTTAATATCCTTTCTATCCAAAGGTTGCACAATAGTCTTGAAGCCAGCTGAACAGACCCCGCTCACAGCGCTGGCCATTGCCGCGCTCGTCAAGGAGGCTGGTTTCCCTGCAGGAGTTCTAAACGTGGTGACAGGTTACGGACCTACCGCTGGCGCCGCGTTGACCCACCACCCCGACGTCGATAAAGTTGCATTCACTGGATCTACCGAGGTATCTCCAACCTTTCTCCTTTTGCTTGCGACAATTAAAAAGCTTATTCAAAAATTATGCATAAGTGTCCTAAAATTCCCGAACTTTTAAATGCCTATGCAGCTGTTTAATATGTCTACAATTGCAAAATTTAAAAACACGATTTGCAGGTTGGCCGCTTAATTCTTGGTGCAGCTGCAGCCGTGAACCTCAAACGAGTAACCTTGGAGCTTGGAGGCAAAAGCCCTCTGGTGATCTTTGACGATGCTGATGGTATTCATTGTTATAATATTTTGGTTAGCTTATAGTTAGCGAACATTTAAAAAAACCGTTGTTCTTATATTTTCGGCAAACTGATAATTTCCACCCAATTATTATCCTAAGTAATTTCTTTCTGATAAAGGTGTGGTTTTTGTTATAGCTTCCGCTAATACACCCAGGACCCAGCCACATTATTCCATTGATCGTATTATTTTGGTATGTTTTCCTGTGTTTGCAAAGAAGAATAGGGTTATATATTGCTGACAAACATTTCAGTGGAACAAGCCGCCCAAATAGCTCACGCTGCAGTGTTCGCCAACGGAGGGCAGAGCTGCTGCGCAGGCACGAGGACCTTCGTGCAGTCCGGAATCTATGACCAGTTCGTGCAGAAGGCTGCCGATATCGCAAAAAAGCGGTCTGTTGGGAACCCCTTCGATGACGTTCAGCAGGGTCCTCAGGTATGATACCTCTTTATCAGCATCATCACCATCATCACTTAAGCATATGAGAAATGCTTGAGAATAACATTTTCAGTGAAACCGCAAGGCATCCCAAGTGTACGGACACTAATGATAATGACGAAACTGACGAAAATAATGACACTCCGTCGTCCGCCGTCTAAAGTTAAACGAAGCTGTGCTATCACAGTTATTTGGCAGAACTACCTAGTCCCTGGCGAAACTTTGCTAATACTTTTGGTATTGTTAGAGATTGACATTGAATCAACATGGTTCCGAAATGAGACCGCTTTTCCTCTAATTTGGCATAGAATATCAGTTAAAAAATATGATAAACTGGTTGGTAATCTAGCTCATTCATTAAATTAATCGCATTTGTAGTCTTAACAGAGCACAGTACTTGTTTGTCCGTTGATATCGTGAGAATGGGCGTGGCACTTGACGAGGCTTATGCCTCGTGTGAAGTGCCATTTTAGGAATTCTAGTGGGAAGCACAGTTTATTCTATACTAGCTTTCCGATTGCGGCTTCGCTCGCGTTAACTTCATTTCTGTAACTTGTTTACATAAAATCTGTTTGTTTAAGCTGTTTTACTGTAAAGTTTTATCTAAATCCGTTCAGTAATATTTGCGTGAAAGAGTAACAAACATACACACACACATATGTACATACATCCTCGCAAACTTTCGCATTTATAATATTAGTAAGATCTTATAGTGCTTTTACTACGCTGCTGAGTAGCCGGTCTGTGTTTTTTTGCTTAAATAGTTCACAACGTTTTTACAAAGTGTTCATAAATTCATGATGCCTTCCAATCAAACAAAAAATATACACATTCTTTCGTGATCTTTTTTTATCAAGCAACGAGCTGCCCCAACAGACTTCGTTCTATCAAATGTTTGACAGCTGGTGTCCAATATCATTATCTCACCCGCTTTTCTCCGACTTGATTTACATACAGGTCAATATTTTTTTTAGCCTTACACTCAGGGGTATCCGAAAATATCCCATGTACCTATGTTACCCGATTTTTGTAGATTTCGAGTTATTAATTTTTTTACGAATTTTTAAAAATTTCTAGGTTGAGTCACTTTTTCGGTAACTGTAGCGCGATCTGTTGAGATAAAAGCCTGATTTCTTTTCCTTTATTAGATGAATAATAGCGATAGATGATTCTGAAGAATTCACATCCATGACGTTTATCATAACTCTAAAAAGTTATGAAATTGAAAAAGTTAGAAATGCTGTTTTTTTCCTGAACTTTGAAGGCCGTTTTAAAAAAAAAGTTACCTAAAATTTTTCATCCAAATCTTTTTAAAAAACTAAACTACACTCTTGACTAATTACCATGTCAAATTCAATGAGGTAATTCAACGGTATCATACCTAAATTTTCATTCAAAATGTCACAAGTTTAAAATATTTGGGTACCTCACGAACTCACTGAAAGAAACCTAATGAACCGCGTACTCATTTGTGATTCTATAGTACGACGTAATGAAACCGAACCATATTTGAAGAAGCTGATAACTGGTGTTGAAAAGTGGATCACGTACGACAAGGTCGTGGTCAAAGGCCAGTCAGGCTTCACAGACTGTGGCGAAACCCGGGTTAACTCGCAACAAGGTGATGCTGTGTGTGTGGTGGGATTGGAAGGGCATTATTCATTATGAGATGTTACAACCAGGCAGGACCATCGATTCTGAACTCTACTGCGATAAACTGATGAGATTAAAGCAAGAAGTTGAGAGAAAGCGGCCGGAATTAATCAACAGAAAGGGTGTGGTTTTTCATCATGATAACGCAAGCAAAAATTAAGAGAGTTTGGCTCGGAGGTGTTATTGCATCCGCCGTATAGTCCTGACCTTGTATCTTCAGATTTCCAACTGTTTCGGTCTCTTCAGAATTGATTAGGCAGTGTCAGGTTAACATCACGAGAGGACTGCCAAAACCACTTATCGCGGTATTTTGATCAGAAGCCTCAAAATTCCTATAGCAATGGGATGTCCCTACCTACAAGATGGCAAAAAGTAATCGAACAAAATGGCACCTACATATAGTTAAATGTAAATAAACTACATTAAAAAATGTTCTGAATTTTCTAAAAAATGCGAAAAACTTTTTCCACAACCATGGAACCATATTTTCGGATTATTGACGTGTATATTTGGACCACCCTGTATAGATAATACATTTTTCACTAAATTTTTTGTCCAATCATTATAAAATATGGCCTATAACACTCCTGAATAGTTTAGCTTTCTGTTAGTGAAATAATTCTCACGATCAGATCAGTAGTTTCGGAGCCTATTCAATACAAACAAACAAACAAATAACCAACAAATCTTTCCTCTTTATAGTATTAGTATAGATAAAGAATAATAACAGTTAATATTTTAAGAAGACTACATAAAAAAATTAAACGACATTTTAAATTTAATATTTGACCTAAAATTCGGTATGCAGACAATGGTTACCGATGGGCGCAGCTTATGTCAGCATAGTAACGCATAACGCAGAGTACAGTGAAACCGAAAAAGATAAAACACTACAACAACATAAAAAACTATAACATGAATAAACTAAAGCACAACACATCCAAATAGCGAATTGCATATTCCCTGTCATTAGACAAGATCAAGCATCTCTTCATGAGTTTTAGAAGATCGGAGAATGGGAAATAATGGGTCACGTTTAATTTGACTTTCAGATCGACAAGGATATGTATGACAAGGTACTAGGCTACATCGAGTCTGGAAAGGCAGCTGGTGCTCGCTGCGTGGCTGGCGGAGGCAAAGTGGGGGGCAAGGGATACTACATCCAACCTACCGTGTTTGCTGACGTCAAGGATGATATGAAAATCGCCCGGGAAGAGGTAAGCATGTTGGTTGTTGATGAAGAATCAAGCGATTCCACATATTCCAGGTTGAAGGTTAAAAAATTGAAGACGAACATTTTTGCCTGTGTTATCAAATGCCAAATCTTAATTAAATAAAACGTTAGTCACTTTAACGTAAATGAATGAAATACACCAGAATACTCGTACAAACAAGCGCTACTTATTTTAAGGTCAGATGATGAGCTTTTTGCTTTTAGTTTCATCTTTAAACTTTCCATTCCAACGGTCATCAGTTATACGTGTTTCTTCACTTAGTTTTTTACTCAGACAACGGGCTACGTCGGTCTATTTCATTCTTCTGCAGATTTATCTCATTTTTTATTCGGTAATGCAGAGAAATGACATGTTCAAGTTGAATTTCATGAAATAATTAATATAATTCGTTAATAGCTCCAATGATATTATAAGTTGTAGTTAAAAACGACGTGTGTAAGAAACAAACACATAGGTATTTGGTTCTTGCAGATTTTCGGCCCAGTGCAGAGCATCCTCAAATTTGAAACGTTCGAGGAGGTAGTCGACCGGGCGAACGACACCGAATACGGCCTCGGCGCGGGAGTCATCACCAACGACATCACCAGAGCCTTGAGCTTCGCCAAGTTCGTGCGCTCTGGCTCCATTTGGTAAGTCCTGATCAATTGTGAAGGAGACTAATAAATCGTGACTACAAAAGCAATAGAAACTAGATTTAATGCATCACGCATGCATCACGCTGTTCTGCAGAAAAAATATTTATGGGTGTAAAATTCATACTTAACTGAATTCTTTAAACTTTACTTTATTTTTCTGCTTATTTAACAATACCTTACATTTTTATTTTCAGTGATATTTAGATACTTCATAAGTAATACTAAGCAGTAATAGGTTACATATGTTTTTGTTTTAGGATAAACACTTACGACCACATCACTAGCCAAACACCATTTGGAGGCTTCAAAAACTCTGGATTAGGAAGAGAATTGTAAGTACCTGACTTTTTTCGAACCCTGCTTAAATAAGACTTTTTTTAATGTTCCCGTCAAGATGACCTCACTCCACCTGATGGAAAGCAGTCGAGAGGTCCAGATATGAGGATGACAAGCACAATAATGCAAAGCAATTACTGAGCTAGCCATACCCATCTTGAAGGCCGGCCCTGGCACCGGTTAGTGCAGTGCTGATCCCGGAACGCGACCTGACCGAGATAGGTCAGAGTCACTCGGCGGGTTTTACGCAACTGCATGGTGGTAACATCAACCGGCCGACATAATATGTCTCCCACCTGAAGAGCAGATGGTCTGCTGCGGGCTCCCTTATTCGCCTCTTACGACACTCACGGGAAGAAGATGGGGCGGTGGAAAGTATTCTCTTAAAGTGCCGCCACCAGCACGGCACCATCATTCATGCTGCATCTTGTAATCAATAGGTTTTTTTCTTAAGTCAGAGATTTAATTATAACTTAGACTTAAAATCTGGTGTTTTGCAGGGGTGAAGAAGGTATCAACAACTATCTGGAATGCAAGACAGTGACTTTGGCTCTACCTAAAGTGCCCCAACTCTAGACGTCAACCTCATCAACATACACACTTATAACGAGTTCAGTTCACTTTGTATTCCGTCAGTTTAATTTAAAATACAACACTACAATATCATTTCGTACAGGTTATGAAAACAGTTTTTGCCTACTAAATCGCTTGACAAAAAAGGCAGAAACGTAGGTACTGTGTTAACGCTCTGTCTGGCGTAGTGTAAAGTAGAAATGTGCCAATAACTCAATAATAATAGTAGAAACTACCTAGATGTACATACCTGGAGGAATCATCATGAATTTATATAAATTATTAATATATTTGTGGAAAATTGTAAATATCAGAGATGCGAATGTTGATAATAATGTTTGTTATGTAATACACTGATCTGAAACAAGAGATACTTAGAATCTGGCAAATGAATAAAGTCTACATCGTCCCGCTTGTGCTCTCCAGTACTGCAGTCATTCCAAAACACCTCCTCACCTCGATGCTAGATATTGATTTACCATAAAGTACCTATACCACTTTGCTGAAGGCTGCCATCTTGAACACGTGTCGCATTGTGCGCAAATTCCTACAGGAGGAAACATCAAACCAACCAAATTCAGGAGGTGACATTCACTTGGCCTAAGCCCGTGAGACTCGTCACAAACCGACCGAAGTAACATAATTTCGAGAAAAAGTAATGTTTGTTATGTTATGATTTACGATGATGGAATAAAACAACGCACAGCAACTTTACAAGTAACCTGTTGTGTTGAAATGTAGAAAAGATAGTAAGTAGCTTTTCACAAAGGCCTCAGCCATATTTTTTGTGTAAGTTCAACAACAACAAGTTTGGCCACGTAGATTCTGGAAATGACGTTAAAGAAAGCAACCCAGGCGTACAAATTAGGATCCAACATTTTCCGTGCCAGCTCTATGTTACTTTTACTTCTGTATTTCGCAGTCGTGTTTTGTGATATTAACTTTATATAGTTCAGACAAATCATGATGAATATGATGATTGATGACTTACCAACAATCTTATACTGCTTCTCTGTAAGGTGGTTGGAGATCATCCCGCAGATGTGTGCTCCAAGCGAGTGGCCCACACACGTGGTCTTCTTCGCGAGTCCACCGGCTTGCGTTATGGAGGAGTACAGCTGGGCCGTGCATTGTGATGTCAGCCTGGGTAGGAGATCTTACATTACAAAACAAAACTTAAATGTGTGCTAGCAATTCATTAGCAATGTAGTTGTTCAAAAAGTGTTCCTTCTGCTTCCTTATGCTTTTCTCCGTAAATTCTGCGAAACGCTCCGTAACATTTCTTTTTTTTGTCCTTCAAATCAAAGTTTGTGACAATGTCATGCAAATTATAGAATGGTAGAAATTCGGAATTGAGTTGTTGAATTGAAGCACATTTTTGAAGAACAACTCACTTCATATTTGATAGAGCTGAGAGGTAGCACGGAAACCTTGTCAATGGAGACCAGTCGACCATAAACACGTTGTAATCTTTACGATATAAATACGCTGAAATAAGATAAAACATTATTAATAGATTAAGGAATGGAACAAGTCAGTAGTAAGATAACTTAACTTTAGTTCTTGCTTATGTCGAATGTGCAAGAAGTGACATCGCCTATGGTCTTTGTACTTTGACAGTAAACGTAGCCTTCTTCGAGTTCCTATGTTGTACTGTTGTCATCGGTGACATATTATGCAACAGTATAGGTCATATCACACTTTACCCGCACCACAGTACAGCTACAGCACGGCATCGCCTCGTATTTGGGCTACGGCTAGCAGCCAGCGCGCTTACTACGCGCCGTCCGCGAGGTGCAAGCTCGCAGTCCACGTGCCGACCGCGACGTGCAAGCTAGCAGTCAAGTAAGGGCACCGGCCGGCGCCCGGTAACACGCGATCGGCGCGCTGTAAGTTCGCGGTAGTGACAAGCGCGCTGACCGCCCACGCTCGGCTTTTTTATATTGACATTGTAAAATATATTATGTACACACTATTCAATGCTGTCATTTGAATAGCAAGTTAATTGCCGAGTTGGAGCGGTGCCGTTGCCGCGCCGTGATTATGTGCGATGGATGAACATTTGAATGATTACGAGCGTTGTGTATATTGGCCTCATTTAAGACTGCGTCCATGTTTTCTGTGACGGCTAACTAGGTTAGGTTGTATGTAAGTAACATGGGGATAAATAAACTTCATAGTGACCCCTTATTTTGATCAGAAGAATGGTTCATCTATTTATTGCTGTGTTTTTACGCTCTTCTGTAATCATCAAAGTCGTTCTCAGTTTTTAGGCTTCTTAACCTGAAACACTTCATACCATTACGTGTGTCGTTTGCTTAAAAAAAAGCGTTAAAAAAAACTCACCATCTCGTATCGTCGTCATCGGTGACTTGCTGTGAGTGCCGTTGAAGCCGTGGATTATGAGCACATTCTTCCGGCTGGCTTTCCAGCCGTAATCCCACAGGCGCTTCGGATACCGCACGTCTACCCATTGACTGTGCAGGTGTTCCCTAGAAAGACACTGATATTCATTATTATGGCCGAAGTAACTGGTGAACGATATTTTGAATAAGTGGCTGTTTTAAATGCCGGAACAGCTTTATCCTGGAACAAATCACCACCATAAAGAACGGTCCAGGTGAAGGCAATGCAAATTATGGCTTTATACTCACTCACACCCTACTCACAAAGTATAAGCGTCCTGCGTCAGTGCTCAAGTCAATTGTCATGTTTTTTTAGTAAGAGCTTGTTTATTTGAGCTGTAAATGGTTGGAACAATGTTTTTGGCTGTACAATTGGCATGCCTTCAAGCGGTAAGCGGTTACCGCAGCCTAAGGACGCATGCAACACTACTTGGGTGTCACTCGCGCGTTGTTGACCCTGCAAAATCCTCAGCAAACCCCTCTTGAAGAACCTCATATATAGCTTATTGTGAAAACCTCAGTCAGCAGAGAGCTCATTCCACAACTTAAACGTCTCTTAAGGTAGCATCTCTGAAACCGAACTATTCCAAGGCTTCTACATAAAAGACCCGGTATGATAGATACTTACGGCGTGAACAAGTAGAAGTTGATCTCGTTGTCAGGACACTGCCACTCTCTCTTCATCACGCAGCGCCAGTAGCGGAAATCTATCATCGACATCAGGCTGCCCTCCGCATCAGGAACTGGTAATTGAGAATTTCACAATTAGTTGAAATGGCTGCTCCGAGGAAATTGATTGCCCTATTCCGTCCTCCATGAGATAACGTCACTTTAACTACGATAGTTTATTATCGACTCATTTACATTCGTAATGACGCCACAATTGATATAGTGCGCTGTAGCACATTTTCGCGCCTTGGCTTCCGTAGTGTTCCGGGTCCGATTCCCATGTCAATTCAAAAAAACTATATTTTCTACATTGTCTCGGGTCTGGGTGTGCCGGTAGAAGTCGCTGGCTTAAAATTATTTGTCTGATACCTCGTAACACATGGATATTCATAGGGGTATATACTTGGAGACCATAACAAGTGGTTTTTTTATTATTTATTCACGAAAGGATATGTTACGAAATCTCATACAAATACATTTCTTCAGACGCTAGTGACTATCGGCAGCGTAAATCATGTTAGGGGGACTGGGGTCTTATTACAATCGCTTACATCCAGTCTATTTAATTCCCTAAACTGAGAGTAGCGAGCAATTTCGGCAGTAAATATCCAGCCTAGAAAATGCATTGGCGGCAGGTAAAACCGCTGACTGGCTGGAAATGAGAGATCATATTACAAAATTTCTCTCTACGCTCAGTATAAGTAGTCAACTTGACAAGTTAAAAGGAATTGTTGTACCATGGCGCCAGGTATCCATAGTATACTTAAACTGCCGACCTCAACCCTACAACGCAATGAAGAATTTCCTCCGAACATTACTATTTCCAATTATTAAATTTACAGAAAAAGATACTTACTAGAGTTTGCCACTTTGTACCTTTTGATTGTCAGGGCAATGGTAGCGATCCTATCTTTAGCAACGGAGGTCGTGGGTTCAACCCAGGGTTGGAAATAATCATGTACGATTTTTTTGATTTCTTAATTTTATCATTTATTTTAACTATATTTTTGCGCAAACCGGAACGCGCCCTCAAGGGGGTGCGTGGACATACAGTGCGGTGATCTCATTTTTGTTTGACATGCGAATGCCAAGGGGAATCCCCGTGTAGTGTTTTTTACATTTCGATTGCAATTATGTACTTACTTTCGTTCTAACAAGCATTCAGCAGTATTGCTATTGCTGTGATGCGTGCCTAACCAAAATCCCTCGCCAAAGAGATAGTATTTGGGAATGTAGCGACATCTATCTCGCCACCTACGAACTAACTATGCATTTCACAAAAAAGCACTACCAAAACTGGCTGTTTTTGATTTTTGCTGAATTTTTATTTAAAAAATCATGTGATTTGAATCATGATTTAAATCAAAATTATTTATTTATGCCAACCCTGGTTCGACCTATTACAAACATTCATGTGAAGAACATTTGTGTTTGTTGTGTATCTAAGCAAGTATTTAAAAAAAAATATATGTTTATCAGTCCCTGACACCATATTACAAGCTCTGATTAGAGTTAGGGGTCAGATAATCTTGGTGTGATTTGTCCCAGATAGGTATGTAAATTCATTTATTTATTTAGTAAACTTTTTAGACCAGTATTTAAAAAGCTAGATACAGAAATACTTTTTGACATACTTACTTAATACTTTTCATAACAGAGTAGGTAGGTATAATTCATAGTTTTTGGAACTAAGTAACTCCCTAATTAATGAAAATGAATCGAGGAACCCTTTTGATTGCTTTTAAAAAGCCCCTTTATTTTTGAAGTGTGCAATGTATTAACTTATTTTATTTAGAACCAATAGGGCTGAATAATTTGTAGTATAGTATTGTACAAATAGTTCCAATATAGTAAGTAGTTTGTAAGTTTCTTCATGCAAAACAGTTAATCAATTTTTTGTAAAGAGTAGACACTTTATTTTATTATTCGTTGATTAGTCATAAAATATAAGCAGAACTTTCACAATTTATAAATAGTCATAGTAACGAGAATAGCAACAGATTTAAAGTTATTTTAAAATAACGGGTTTGTGTTATGCGAACTGGAACTATCAAAACTAGTTTTTAGTTCACAAAAATTCCAATCAAATCCGTCACGCGATTTTATCTTGCAGATGAAAGCAAAACACAACGTAAACACTTTTTTTGTTTAGTAAACCGTTATATTTTGTAACTAAAGTTATATTTTTTAAATATGGCTTGCATAATAAGAAGTTAATAACTACGAGTAACTTATCAATTAAATATTTACAGGTGACGATGAAAGTACCTATTAAGGTTAGAGCAGGTATAAAGAACCCTTTTTATATCTACTTATAACTTGGTTTATAGTTTTTTATGGTTATATAAAATGGGGTCAAAGTATCTAACTCATTAAGTATCAATGGCAATAATAGTTTTTGCAAATGAAGGCTAGAAAATATCTATATTTTGAAAACAACAAACTCAGGAACGGAAGTCAAACGTAGCCGACTCATCAGATAAAACGGTTACAAAATGGTTGTTTAGGTGGAGATAACTCGTGAGGGGTGCCTGAGCGACAACCTGTGGGACCACTTTCACCACCTGCTACCAGTCACTGACCACGAATGCATTTCGCATTCAAGTTCCCGCATCTTCTAACGTAATGCTGTGTTTTGCATCAACCGGTTCTGAAGATCTACCCACGTTCGTCCGAATACGAAGTATCGTTAATCATTAGGCAATAAAAACATATCTACTCATCGATTTTTTTATTTTTTTTTAGTTTTCTCAGTACGTGAATTTATAGTACACAAAAGGTAGGTAGGTACATAAAATCTATAAACATCGAATCTTCTTAAAAGTTAATTCTTATAAAAACGGGTTTTTGCAACGAACTAAAATTACGGTAAATTGTTTTACCTATTTTTCTGGACGTTTCTTGAGTCCGCTCGTGACCACTGTGACATGCAATTGTCGCCGAAACGTCGAGAAAAATAGGTAAAAGAAAGAAAGAAAGCCGAGATCTTCATATTCTGTCTCTTCTCTACACTGTCTTGTTTAATCCCCTTTCACCTCCGTACCTCAAGGAACTATTTCACTTTCTGCAATCTGCCACCAGTGAAGACATGCGGTCTTGTCAGAAACTGCATCTAACACTCCCCTCACATTCCACTTCCTATTATTCCAAATCATTTGTTGTTCGCTCCATTCGTCTGTGGAATTCCTTACCTTTACCCATCCGCAAATCTCAGTCCTTATCTACATGTCTATAAATCCCAAGTCAAATCATACTTCCTCTCTCTGTAACGTAGTATTTTATTTTGTCTCATCCTTTATTTTTCAGTCCTTAAAAATGGAAAATGGTGATCCTATTGCAATACCTATACCTACGTATTTTATGTAACACAATTCATTTAGTTTATTATTTAAATACCTCTTACTTATCCTTTATTTTGCACAGCCTTACCCGTTATATTATACAAGTCTCTCTTCAGAAGGTAGTCTGGAAGAGATCGCTTTAAAGCGATAAGACCGCCTAAATTGTACATTTTATGTCTACTTACTGTTTAACTTGCTGTATTTGTTTGTTTGTGCAATATAGATTATTTATCTTATCTTATTTACCCTAAAGAATTAATAAAAAAATATTTGGTAAACATCACACAGAAAAACAAAAATACAAGTAAAAAATAAAATCAACATAAAATACAGCGAATTGGTGGAAAACGACAAATAAAATTATATTAATGTGTGACATAGTACCAAAATGGTTACCACCCAGCTGTCTGTCATGACAGCAGAGCCATGACGCTGGTCTTCTGTGGTAACCACCATGCATGAGATGAGAGGATGTCACCGGCCTACTTACTTAATGTTAGGTATAACATTCTTAGCGCAAGAAATAAGTGTGTTTTGGGTTATTTTTGTGAGTTGTTTATTTGTTTGGGTGTGTATCTCGGCTTGTGTGTTTGATAGGAAGTGCCTGTGAACAAGTGCATGCGTTATTATGTGGGTGAGAGCAATTACACATATAAAATAATCAATTTTAGTTAAAATTTATCAGCGTACGACTGCTTAGGAGTTGCTCCAAGATCAGAAATGTCTTTACATGATGTTTAAAAGAAGCAACAGAACAACAATTTACCGTAATTTTGTTTCGTTGCAAAAGCCGTTTTTATAAGAATTAGTTAAAATGCAACAAGAAACTTTAAAATGTTATTTCGTATTAAGTTGTACTATGGTAGACTCCGAAATTTAATTAGATTTAGACCGGGCGTTGGAGTTATCGAGTTAATACACCTAAAACAAAAATCACGACTTGTATGTAATGATTGATAATGTATGGTTAAAATGTAAGTATACTCCATACCCGCTTTGCATTTCAATACACAATGTATGAAAATGAACTTTCAAACTTGCGTTGCAGGTCATCCATTTAGACTGAACAAATTGAACACAGCTCCGATTATTTGCTTGATTCGAATTATTGTTGATTCGGAATTTTGATGATTCGGGATTGTGGAATTCGGTATTCTGACTTTCGTACTTAAAACATTCAGAGTTTTAAAATCTCAGATTTTTTTATGATTAATTGGAATTCTAAGGTAAAATATTGTGTACCTAGCCTTAGGATTCAAAACGATCTATGTCGATTATTTGCGAAGTTTGCATACAAAAAGCTCGGTGTGCTAAACAGGGCGAAACATTATAAAGTTATAATGCTGCTGCTATATCAAGCGCAAGTCAGGCCACACGTGCAGCACTATTGTCACCTAGGGGCAGGGGCGCCTGGGAATCATCTCAGTCCTTTTGACTCGGTCCAGAGGCATGCGACCCGGATTGTCGACGATCCCAAACTGACGAGCGGTTTAGAGCCGTTATGTCTAAGGAGAGACTTCGCCTCTTTATCGCGCGAGTGATACCCCTGGTGTTGCGTGCGTCCATAGGCTGCGGTAACCGCTTACCATCAGGCGGTCCGCATGCTTGTCACCAACGTGGTATAATTTTTTTTATTTAAATGAAACATAAATGCTAAATAATATTCAAAAGGAAGTAGGTAGCGGTTATTGAAACTGGATCAATCTTTATAGCTACTTACCTGAAAAATACGATTTAAATTATCTATCACAGTAGCGTGATCGATACGAGTGGAATCCTAACATCATCATTCGTCATGCAAACGTACAAAAAGCACAAAAATGTAGATAAGTGGTCGAATACCGAAGAAAGCGGCTCCAGTTTTGGTTTCTTGATTGAATAAGGTAACTTTTACTTTCACATTACATAAGTAACTTATTTCCCAAAGCCACTATTATTATTATTCAATCTTATGTTTCAAAATGCTACATAACTAAACTGTGCAATCTGAATTTAAATTATGGAATTTATTACAATACGTGAATATATTGCAAACGACTATTTATGATAATCTGGTAACAGTAGCTCTTCGTTTCATGCTCTGTATACAACAATGCCTTGTAAACTATTATAGAAAACAATACGAATTACTTTGAACAAGCACTGATTAGTTTTACCGCAAAATTGTTATTTCCCAATATTTCCTAAGTGAAGGGGTGCCCCGATTATCTGCTGCTACTTTCTTGCTTATGATCATTTGATCAGTGCTGCATGGCTAGCCCTAAAGCAAATTAAGCAATTGCTAACGGCTTCAAGTCTCAGGTGGCAACAGAAACAGATGCTTAGGACAAGCAATTGTTTAGGACATCACGTCTTAAAGGGCACAAAAGAAACAGATGCTAAGGGAAAGCAATTGCTAGGGGCCGCAGAACCAGTTTGCTTAGGGACATAAGATTGCAAAACTCAATAAGCTTTGGAACAGCTAACCACGGAGGTAATGTGTGAGCACTTCTACAAGGAGGGCCCTAGTTTAGAGCCGGCAGGTGCGGTCGACCAGCTGCGAGCTGGAGGCACCAAAGTGACATATTTAGGGCGGCCGAAAGAGCGCCAAAATAGCAAAAATCCGCCAGCCCCCTGCAAGTTTATGAATAAATACGCGCCAGACATCACACCACTTGTCATGGTCTCAAAGTAAGGGTTAAAATCTTTCTGTTACGAGGTACCAGACAGGGTTTAAGCCAGGGGCGTTAGTTTAGAAACAATATACCAACAATAGCAATATGTGGCAAGGGACCATTATTTTTGAAATTGCGTATACTCACACTTCCTGGAATGGACAAACTGGAGTAAGTTTGTCAGGCAACATCCAGAATTATTCAAACGGGCTAGTGACATTTTTCCAAAAAATACAAGAGATAGTGACAGGCTGGCCTTGGGAGTTTTAACCAAGAACCACCCTCTACCAAAAAAGCTGTTACTGCATGTTCGTTAGGGTGTTTAAAAAAAATTCCAACCAATATAAGCATGGTCCGGTTAGGCTGATGACTGGGAAGCTTCGCCAATGGCTAATAAATAAATGTTATCTTAAGCGATAAGTAATGTTTAGAAAATAGATAATTTTGCATGTTGATGTTTATTAGATAGATAGCGATTTTAAATTGTTAAACCATATTTAACAACTTTTGTACCACCTATTCTTTGCAAATAAAGGCTTTGACTTTGACTTTGACTTACACTATACAACAGTAGACGTCGGAAACCATTCTGGCTCTACCCTGGTCAAGAGCCGCCACTGGTGACTCTTGCATGGCATAAGCTGACCTGTCACTGCTATGAATTTCCCTGATACAAGCCGATACTATACGGATTCCATATGTATACGTTTTAGGTGTTTTTGGTTGACTGTACAAACAAGTACTATTACCTGTGGTACAAAATGTAAGTTAACGTACTAACTTTGTAGTTAGTGTAACTTTTTTCGTATAGATCACGATTTGGCTCATGGGCAATTTAATTTGATTTTTTTTAATTAAATCAATTTACAAACTCACAGGAATTACATACATAGGCTAGGTTTTGTATAATACGCAAACTGACTTTAGTTTTGGTCAAGATGTATTTTTTAAACAACTATATTATAGTAAATGATATGCACATTAGTTAATAAACATTCACGCTCTTCATTCGCTAAATGCGGTAATTAAAGAACCGCCTCTGCCAAATGTAAAATTGATGGTAAGTAGGTATTTCAAGATGTGAGACATTGTTGCCAATTGCACGCATATCTTCGGGCGATCGCGATCTGGTGGAAAAATACAATTTCTCTTTTGCCGGCAGCTCGGCGGTGCGGAAAACTGGTCAAATAGGGGCAGTGTATACCGGTGGTTCCGTATCACAGCCACCGGTGCGCAAATGGACGTGACTGATCTGGTTTATGAGGTGAATAATCCAGTGAAAGTATGGGATCATACAGGAGTACATAATTTTGGATACCAATATGGTATCAGGAAAGAAAAAAAAAAAAAAAAAATGTATGTATCCAAGATGAAAGTTATGCGAAAAATTTAACAATTTTATTAAAAACTTTACAACAAAACAAGAAAAAGACAAAAAAGGTAATAAACGGATTTAAGCGCAAATATTGCAAAAAATACGCATAGATTCTCGAATCTCGAAAATTGAAAAATTGATTAGAATCTAAATTTTGAATTATTGTTCATATAAAGTTTACAAAAGCACATGAACCCTAACATACTCGTAATGTTGTACAATACTATTATTTTATTAGCCTAATTCATGTTCCAATAAATGTCTGTTGTTGTAAGTTTGTAATTATGAAATGATTAATGTTATATAATATTCAATTTAATTGGGTTGTGAGTATAGACGTCCATCATCAATGTTCTTCGCCTTGTCTGTTTTTGTTATTCTGTTATTTATTTGCTAACTACTAAAAGACACAAACTAAATATTACTCACCACTGAGTAATATTTAGTTTGTGTCTTTGTTTTATTTAAGAACGTTTTATTTATTAAGTGATAATTCATAATTGATTTTGAAATTACCAAAAACTTGTGTGCATGTAATATACACATGTACCTAATGTACAATGTACAAGCCTTATTATAAAAGGAATTCTACTATAAATATTTTAATAGTTTAATTTTAACATGAATACTAGGTTAATTCCTCAAAATAAGGACTTGATTTTAACATTTCCATTCGTAGTAAATATATAACTAATATTGCAATGAGATATCTATTTCTAAATAACGTTTCTAGTCTGAACAACAAGCGTAACTTCGAGCGGGTTAGTATGGATATAAAACGTGGATAGATTCCGAGAAACGATGTGGTTAAACCGTACTTTATAGTCAAGATTAAATCTAAGTAATAAGCAGTTAGTCCAAGCCTCTTTTTGTGAATGTAAATGTTCTTGTGTTTAAATATTGAGCCCTCAATTCTTAAAAATGACACATTAATGATGCAGCTCTCAGCTAAGTTAACCTTTAGTTCAACTAGCATGTAACTACGCCAGGCAGATGATAGTGTTCCGTTCGTAACAAAAACGGCACAAATAACACAGACTGTGGCGGTCTTACCATGAATTGGACAAAAACGGGATAAACATTCATAACTGTCTTGTCTGGGTGCTGTATATTTTGAAGTATAAACCAAAAATTAAACAAGCTCTGCTTGGTTTAGGGTCAGGCGATGTGTACATAACTGTTTGAGAGGTTTCATAAAAATATATTTATTTGACATAGCTTTCCGCCAGCGGCTTCGCCTGCGTGGACTATTTCTCCAGTCAAAATAATAATAAAAAAAACCTTATCTTACTCCTGATAATGCTTTATATAGGTGAAATATTTTTTAAAATCGGTAAAGTTCTGAAGCCTATTCAATGCAAACAAACAATCAAATCTTTCCTGTTTATAATATTGTATTCGTACCTAAATGAATATTTATTTAAGGAAATTGGTGTGACTCCTGCTGAAATTTGAAGACTGGTCCCAGCCCTAGGCGTTCTGTATGAAATAATTAACTGAATACAGACATTTAAATATTTGATAAGGCCGAAAGATTATTGGTCTCTACGACTATCATCAAGAAAAGTAAAATTAAATTAAATAGTACCAACCAACATCCATACATAGCGCTAATAAAATTAGCACAGAAATAAGTCCACAGTTCTTTCGCCACATGTTCACTTATTATACCACTACACTTTTAAATACCTAAAACTTCGATTTCTACATTATAAAACACCCATGATTGTTTGAGCTAATTTTTCAAATTGAGAACGCGGTGACATTCAGTTCGCGCGCTTTCGCGGACGCGGGACGGGTCGCGAAGTCACCGAGCGCGCGTCGTCGCCGGAGAAATGTTAATGACGGCATGGAACGATTCAACCTGAATCCATCCACACGGGAAAGAAAGTAAAATTATTCAAGATATAATACAAGCGATAAACGTGGTAATTGTGTGGCTGGTGGTTATGTTCCCAGGATGTGATGTCTTTTACTACTTACAAAGGTTATTTTTTTGTAAAAAGAATAAGTAATTTAGGTACTAAAAATAAGTGTGAAAGTAGGTACCTACTTAGTCTGTCTGTCTGTTACGTGTTCTCACTTAAGAGCGTTTGCTGGGGGTAGATCGTAAACGTCGCATTTATTTAAGATTTTCGTGAGTAGGTATGTACCCATACAGCTGAATTCAAATTTAAGTTCAAATTATCTCTCTATTACTGCACCTGCACCTTTGCGTCTACACCTTTTAATTTTAAATTATAACTTTAACTGTGTGCACTGATTTTTTACGTTTCTTAACAGTTATTGAAAAAAACAGTTTTTTATTCAATTTAGCAAATAATTGTCGACTACTTAATTTTGGACGATTCAATGTGTTTTTATATAGTTACTATGCAAAGAATAATAAAGCAAAAATTTAAGTTTTTCTTCAATTAAATAAAATAATCATGAAATTTTTACAAAGATGCAACGTTTTCGATCCACCCCCAACGCTCCTAAAACCTGGTAACCTAGTTATGTTTAGCCTTGCACCAAATTCTTACAAATTGGTATAGTTACTCTTTGTTTCGAATAAACGAGTTATTTATACAGTGCTGAAACCCTCAATCAATTTTCATCTAAAATATAGGGATTAGTTTCAAACGAAATGACTTAAGAGTTGCTCTCAGAGGCAAAGTGCGAATTCCCAAATTGTAGGTAGGTACTTAGCACGTGGTCGTAAATTGCGGTAGTTACCAACCATCACATCCACCATCCACATGCTTTTTTGCCGCCGAAGAAGACTAAAATCAGCCCCGCGATTCAGAACGAAGTTATCGACCGATTCGGTAAACTTGTTTTAATTATAATTTATAAATTATCCGCTAAGCGGTAGCAATAAATATTTGTATATGTTGAAGCCAAAATCTTTTGTTTTCGTAAACTAAATAATATAAAAAATACCCATAAGTACTTAAAAATTAATTAAAAATAAAAGAAAATAACCGAGTCGGTCGATAACTTTGTTCTGAATCGAGGGCCTGGCTCCTAATTCAGAGCATCGTTATCGATCAGCGCAGGAAACTTTGTCTTATTGTATTATGAATGAAAAAGGCATGACGGTTTTATGAAAGATAAATCTAATAATGTTATCCAGTATTTCATATCTGCCCTGTCCAAAAGAAATGCCTACAGCCGCGTGATACGTAAACACGCGATAGAGCTGCTCTCATAAAGTATCCATATAAATTATACTTGATATTCTGCCTACTTGGGTTTCTTTCTGGTTTTGTGATGGTATTTTGTGATTATAAATATTATTATTTTTTATTTTGGGCCTTTTCTGAAAGTGCCGGCTAACAAAAATAAATGGTACGTATTGTTAGAACTAGTCTAACGGAGGAATATATGGCACTAAAGTCGTAGGGTTGCCACAAGTCAAGTTATATGAGTTCCAAAATGCATTATTTTCATACATCCAAATAAAAGCTGATGTAACAATGCTTCAGATCTTTACTTCTAGCAACATCATTCTTATTTCATAATTCCCAACACAAAAATCAGTGAATCATTTTAAGAATTAAACGAAAAGTTAAGTACCTCACTCTGTATAAGTCTAAACCTTTCCTTTTCTGAAACTACTGGCCTACGAAAAATAACTGTAAGCATATTTAGAACTAGATATACAGAGTGCCGAGTGCGAGTTGCAGTGAGAGAAGTGAATGACTTCACCATCGCGTTTTGCGAGCACGTAAATGTCAGATAGTATGGAATCGAGTCTGCGCCATCTAGCGGCAAATTCGGGCAACATTCAGGCTGCTAAATGGCGCTCACTCGATGCCATACAAATTCACGTTTTGTTTCTCGCAAACGCGATGGTGAAGTTATTCACTTCTCTCATTGCAACTCGCACTCGGCACTCTGAGCAATAAATTATTGCGGCATAAAATTCGTAGGGTTGTCCCAAGCCAAGTTGCATGAGTTCAAAGATTTGTAATTTTCATATAAGTATTTATTGATTTTTAAAAGTGTTGGGAAACTTAAAATAACAATTGATGTTAATAGAATTAATTTTGATGTTGCTAGAAGCATTCTACATCAGTTTTTATTTGTATGTATGAAAATGACGAATTTTTGAACTCGTAGGTATAACTTAGTTAGTGGCAACGCTACGAATATTGTTCTGTATGACTAGTTCTAAATATACGTACCATTTTTTTTGTATGGAGTGAAAATAATCTACTTTGAGACCAAAACATATTTGCGCCTCGACTGAGACGTACGAAAAGCTTCATTGTTGAATAAATCTATAATAGATACTTATTTGTTTAAAAATCTGCATTTGTATAAAAAATTTAATCAAACATACTTTTGGGAAAAACGGACAAGGCGGAGAAAAAGGAACATCTTATAGATACCTGCAGCTACTTTGAAATTAATATGTTTAACCACAAACAGCACAACATAGGTAGTCTACAAATCCTCCTTGCCATATTGTAAGCACTTGTGTGTAATCACAATGCTTACAAAACCATCACACTCCATTCGTCACTGCGGAGTATTTGCGACTACCGAGTCCGACTTAGTTACCGAGTTCATCCTTCATACCGTAGGCGCTTCAATTGAAGCGCGTAGGTGTAACCCGCGTTTCGCCCGTTAGATAATATTGCCGTGCATTGGGTAAGCAGTGTTATGAAACTATGGATATTTGCTGTGCCGTACCACTCATAAGACTTACTAACATAGATAAGTTATGTTTAGCCGATGTGATTATTACAGAGCCACAGAGCGCCACCTATCGATCATACAGTGTACTCCTTGCTATGCTTTTAAAATGGCTTTTTTATAATCTACAGTCAAGAAAGTATGTACTTATGCTGATTTTTGTTACTTTCATGTTATCGTGTTTGTTCTGTTATTCTTTTGTTGATTCACTTTTGAATATGTTGTGCGTTACTTGACAGGTAAAACAATACTTACTTTTTCATAATATTATCTACATACTACTATTTAATTAAACAAAACATAACCTAACAAATAAATAAAGTTTTCAGCTTTATCGAATAAATACCTAGGTAAAATGATTTTTTGTACAATAAAAGCTAAATAAAAAGCAAATGCTAGGTATTTTATTTCGCTACAGATAAATATTTGGGTGATATTCACGATTATACCAAGTACCTACTACTACTTCAACTATAAATGCCGCGAACGAAGGCCACAAACAGCTGAAGGCGATTTCATTATATTCCGTGCGTAAACGTGTGTAACTTTTCAGTCCGGATTGCCACTTCACAAAATGTGCTTAGGTGTAAAAAAAATTGGTTCCCACATAGAAATTATGTTACTTTTTAGTCATTTATATACTCAACTAAGTAAACTCATTAAGTGGAGTAATCGAGTAACTAACCATTTACGATTAAGTATTTACAGTAAAAATCTGTGTAGAAATCTCTACAAAACAAACATTGGGAAGAAAAGACATATAGAGCATAAACGTGTGCTTGTTAATGAACCACATGATTCTGTGTACATACAAATTTATCTTGTTAACATTTGACTTTATGTGGCCTTCGCGTGGAGCAAATATAAGTATTATTGCCATGTTCAGCCTAAAACGCACGCAATCTGTATCAAAGTAGTAAATTTTTGAGATTACATAAAGTGTTGTTAGGTATCTGTGTTTTGAGCTTCCGTAGGTACCTATAAACATAAAGAGGGATCCCTACTTTAAGAATCTATCCGGCTGTCAACAAGACAGGCAATTGTCCTATTTTATATTGCTCGTCAAGATGACCCCACTTCACCTGATGAAAAGCGGTCCTAAGGTCCAGATATGTAGAATTCAAGTGATCAGTGCATCAACTAAAACTTGATTATGAGTAAACTTAATGAATTAATTTGTGAATAATAGTTTTTTAAATGGTGATTTTTTAGTTTTACATAGATTTGACGTCTTGGAAAAAAAAAATATTTTTCAAAAAAATCATCTAAATAAACGCATTACAGCCTTAAAAATTGAGCAATTGTGTTTTTTTTTTTTGATGTTTAAGTCAGATAACATGAATTTCACACTTCTGACACTCTGAATGAAATTTAACTATGATGTCGTTAAAATAACTCATTCAAATTTACTTACATGATAAATAGTTAAAAATGTAGTAAAGTTTCAAATCAGATTTGAATGAAAAAAATTACGTAACTTTTTTAAACACAAGGTTTAGGGAAACAACTACGTTTTTAACTTTTTTAATTTCCAATTTTTATTATAGAGTTTGATAAATATTAAGGATGTAATGCTTCAGAATCAACTAGAGCTAGTATTAGGTATCTAATGATGAAAAATAAATCAGGCATATATCTCAACAGATGGCGCCACAGTGACCGAAAAAGTGACTATACCCAGAAATAATTCAAAAATTCGTTTAAAAAAATCAAAACTCGAAAACTAAAAATAATCGGGTAACATACATGGATATTTTACGATACACCTGAGTATAAGCAATCTAAGATATGTTCGATTCGATGAAGAATCGACGTGTATGTTTGGACCATCCTGTATACAACGCAATCTAAGCAAACATTTCTCAATATCGTGTAATAGTAACAAAATGAGTAGCGTTACTGGTATCACTTTTTTGCAGAAGTAAATCGGGATGGGAGAACACATTATAATCAAAGTTTTAAATCTTCTAATCACCTACCAAATGTAGGATTTGAAAACTGGTGAAGGTTCAATTTCACAGCATTTACTACGAAAACGCAATTGTGAGTCTTATCTATATTTAATTGGAGAAGTTTTTATATAGAAGCAGTTTCTTCACATTCTTTATGAGGTAAGTAAATTCAGTTAATATTATATGTCGTGGCATTTAAAAATAAATATTTTTATGTTGTTATTAAGCGCTGCGCATTTAAATTTTGGTGCATCTGTATTTTTTCAGACAGGAGAATATATCATGGAAAACCACACAAGTAACTATAAATTAACTTAAAATAGTATTCTTTTCTCGACTGTCCTTTGTAACTGACCAACAATTTGGTTTGAACGTAATGAAATTTATTTTTTCTGAAAAATATAACTTAAACTCATTTTACACTGTGGTAACTTATTATTAAGTAAATATTTATTTGTTTGTTTCTGTAATAAATTATCATTTATAAATATAATCAAAACCTATTACTTAGTGTGTTGTTTTGTGACTAAAAAGTGTGTTTAATTAACATTTTTTGTTTTATAGGTGTCCGAGTGTATACGTTCGTAGGTAATTTTATGATAATTTGTGTTATGATTTTTTCATTTGAAACTTGTCTTACTAACTTAACTCACTACTAACCGAAACTGCTTTTTAGAAATTAAGTTAGTAATTAAAAAAGGTAATGTTTTGGTAAATAATTAAATAGACACGCGATTTGTATAAAGATTAATGTGAAATATTATTTCGGTAAAACATCAAACCATGAATAAAAATTGAAAACTGTTATGTTGGAGTTGATTGTCACTTTTTTTTAAACTTATGTGGGTAGCTGTGACTTCTCTTGAAATAAATCAGTCTTGCTTTAAACCTCAATCTGGTTGTTGACTATAAAAACTATAGTACGTCCACTACTACAACTATAGTACACCCATTACCACTTTAGCCATCTAATAATCTCATTACTTTATTTTCATACAGATGACAATGCAGAAAACGCAACTCATAAAAAGCAAGTATTGTTTGCTTTAATATTTTTTACGTCAAATTGTGTAATTTTCGCTGGTTCAGGTTCCACAGGTTTGATAGTTTTCGCTTATCCGGCAGGAGCTGCTTGGATGTTCTATTTTTACGATGTCACCAAGCTGATACGACGGCTTCTTGGCGCCCATTGTGGTGGACAAGGTTGTGCCCATTTCCATATTTTTCTACGTATCGCCAAACTGCTCAACAAATATGCATAGTTATCTTTTGTAAGTAAATAACTCATTTCAGTTACGTTCATAAAAAATATCATTTAAGTATTTTTATACAACATGCATAATTATAACCTTCTGTTATCAGTTCAGGGGCCTTAAAATAATCGCTTTCAGTCAAGTTATTTCCCTGGTTGAGCGAGCAATAAATGTCCAGCCTAGAAGATTAATGAGAAGAGTTAGTGCTAGGTAACCGCTGACTGGCTGGAAATGAAAGCTCATATTACGAAATTGCTCGCTACGATCAGTTAGGGAATGAACTTGACAAATTATAAGGAATTATATTAAAGTAAAAGTAAAGTAAAAAAAACATTTATTCATTTAAGCTTGTACAAAGCACTCATGACATGTCAAAAAATATATAGAAAAAATAATAATAAACGTAAATAAAATAGTAAAATAATAGTACATATCGTGAATATACATAATGTGAATCTACCACCGGTTCGGACGTTGCTTCTTAGCGAGAAGACTCCGGCAAGAAACTCGATAGTTAGGTACTCTTTTGAACTTGGTTTGTTTTACAACAAATAAATTCAGAGTATCTTCAGTCAATGAGAGTAGAAAAATAATACAATATTGAGCAGAGGAGCAGATTATTCCTACTACAAACTCTTGTCGTTCAAGTAATCCTCTACATTATAATAATCTTGTTTCATTAACTTTGCTTTAATTGCAGACTTAAACTTGTGAAGAGGTAGATCAACAAGACTTGAGGTATTTTGTTAAAGTATTTGATGATACAGATTGACCCACAAATGAGTTTCCCACCTTGTGTAGCCTAAGACTGGGAGTTTTCAATTTGTTTTTATTTCTGTTTATGAGTACCTATCACTGTTTTTTTTGAACAGATGCAAGTAATATGTTTATATTATGGCCCCAGACCGTACTACGACGCGTTATTATATGCTTACTCTCCCTTAATCTTTATTAATTATTTTACAGTTTTGTATCAGTCAGCCTATATGTTTCAGTCGTACTAACATGGGGTATTCTCTATGCGGAAATTGGAAGCCCAGTAAGTCTACAGGGAGAATTACTGAGCATGACCGTACTGGTCGTCGTAGCGTACTTAGTTGGCTGGATATGGTTGAAGCTAACCACTTTACCAGCTCTTATTGGCATGTTATTGACTGGAATTATTTTCCAAAACCTGAAATTGGTTCATATGACAGACGAGTATAGGAAGCTGAATCAAGACTTGAGGTTTGTGAAATTATTTACCTACTTTTTGGATTTATTTAATTTTGTTCATTGTAAATTGTAATTAGTCCATCAAAAATAGCAACTTATGTTCGTTTCAGGAAAGTAGCATTAGTAATTATATTAACTCGCGCCGGATTGGGACTTGACGCTAATGTCTTGAAAAAACACTACGCAGCTGTTTTGCAATTGGGCCTTTTACCATGGATTGTAGAATGTATCGCTATCAGTGTTACAACACACTATCTCTTACAGTTGCCTTGGGTCTGGGGTAAGGTAACTTTAAATTGATATGTTTTTTTATTTAAAATGGGTTTGCGTTTGGCCTCAGTCCTGGTGGTAAGCAAAATAATCGCTCTAAATACCATTTCAAACAATTAAAAAAGTTAGGTAATAACATAAGCCACTACAGCCTGTTAACTCTTGAAACTAGTACTGGGGCCTTTTTACTATCTCATAAAGCCAGTCAAGCTTATTGCCTACACTGAGCGTAGCGAGCTATATCGTAATATGTTTTTTACATTCACACCCAGTCTGCGGTAACATGTCAATAATGCATACTATATGCCAGATCTTAGAATAATTATATATATAGAAACCAAGTCCGACGTCCATTTTGAAGCACCTGAATTGGAGCCATAAATGGCTCCAAACGGACCGCTTTGCAGTGTTCATTACAGCTCCGCAATGTTCAATGTCAAAGCGCGCCGCACATTAGCAAGCAATAGTCACGCATGTGCGCGTCGTATTAGTGCTTCATTTTTGACGGGGCGGTTGTATGAAGACTATCCTTCTATACGTTATTATTCTAAGGGCCAGATTTACCTACTTTTCTTTACCTTCTGACGAAATTGCTCGCTACGCTCAGTTTAGGAAATTAGCTTGACTGGATTTTTGAGATGGTAATAAGGCCCCTGGGTCCGTATTACAATCGCCAGTCAAGTTTATTCCCTAAACTGAGGGTAGCGAGCAATTTTTTTTTTTTTTCATTGCCCGTCAAGATGACCTCACTCCACCTGATGGAAAGCGGTCGTGAGGTCCAGATATGAGGCAGAATTGCGTCAGTATCCAGCCTGGGAGATGCGTTAGTGCCAGGTAACACCTGACAGGCTGTAAATGAGGGGTCATATTGAGAACTTAGGGAATAAACTTGACAAGTTTTATGGGATCGTAAAAAGGCCACATAACTTGACTTCAATCAAAATTAACGTACGAATAACTTTTTCACTTGTCATGCTCTAAAAGAACGCCAATATAGCCCTACGAAGCGGGACTAAAGTGACTACTTTAGTCCTGGAGTAAAAAGTTATTAGTTTTTTAATTTCCTTCATGTGACATAGGCAAACTCAAACAGTCAGTAAAAATATACTATTATCTGTGGAGTGGGGACCATCTTCATTGCAGAAATGGTGAGAGTTTTTGTTTCATGGTTTGTCCGCAAAGAAGGTGGCGCCATGTGTTTTAAATTGTTAATCTGTGACTGGTTGAGATGAGGATGAGAAGTGAAAACGCTAATTTTAACGAATAATTTTACAGGATTCTTACTAGGTTCAATGATAGCGTCAGTGTCTCCAGCTGTTGTAGTGCCTTGCCTATTCAGGTTGAGAGATGTAGGCTATGGAGTTTCCAAGGGCATACCGACTTTAGTCCTAGCCGCTACGGCTATAGATGATTCCATAAGTGTGGCTGTCTTCGCAATTATCTTAAACGCTATGTTTTCTACTGGTTCCGCTACTTTTAATATCATAAAGGTAAACATTCATAGGGAGTATGTATATACTTTTATCAACTAATTTGCTTAGATATTTTTAGTTAACATTTCAGTTTTGATGTGCCTTTTGATATTTACGAAAACAATATAACAAACTTTATGAATTCTACTTAGGTACCTAGTCATGCTTATTATTATTTTTACATCTCCTCCCATGAGCTTTCTTCTATTAATGACAACAAATTGGATTACAATAATAGTATTATGAAATTTATGAAATGACAAACAAATAGGGTAAAAGAGGGTAATGGGAGCCACTTAAGCGAGACATCAAATACAATTCAATTTCAAAACAAAATATTTATTGCAACCGCCTATAAACATAATTTACTTAATAAATTAACAATTGAGATAAGTTTCAATCACTTTGGCAATCAACTTAGGAAATCATAACTCCGATATGAGGGTAATGGTGGTCACCCATGGGGGCAATTAGAGTCAAATAAAATCAGAAAGAAAAACAGGTTGTTAGAAGACCAGGAAGCCTTTTCAGTTGGCTCGTACTTTCGGCATTTAGAAATAAATAAAAAGAATATAGATGCTTATTTTTAGATTGAAATTATTTGCGGGTAATAGTGCTTATTTGTGGGAAATGACTGATGAAGGCTGATGAAGGCTGACGGCCAAAGATTCCCCTTGCTTGTCGACTCTCATTCATTACCCACTTCTACACGAATGAGAAAAAAAATGTTTTCAAATAGAACTGTGGAATTCTAACACAATGTGAACTGTACATCATCACAATTTCAAATGTTTAACTAGGCACAAGTAAATGTCTTAATCGTATACTGCAAGACATTCGACACTTACCTTCTAATTTACATTGACGAAAAATTATATCAGCGGAGCGTAAAAACAAAATACAGCCGTATCTCAGAAGCGCAGGCGCTAACTGGTGCGAGCCGTTTGGTTGGGGCAACGCCCGGGGACCAGAGCGAAGGAGAAGACATCGTTTACGCGTCCCTCGTTTTGTGGATGTGTGGGTGATACCCATTACCCGCTGATTCCCATTACCCTACTCTCCCCTACCTTTTCGCACAAAAAGCCCATGAGTAGAATTTGAAAAGTTTCATTCTTTTGCTATATTATTTATTATTTTTAGGGTCCTCTGTCAATAGTTGCTGGTATAGTCCTTGGCTCTCTATGGGGCGCTCTGTCGTCTGTCATACCAGAAAAAGGAGATACATACGTTGTGCCATTGAGGTTCTTGTTTCTTTTCTTGGGTGGCCTGTTTTCCTTATTCATATCAGGCCTAATCGGATGGAGCGGGGCAGGTGATACAGTGAATTATGACAAATACTTAGACAATATAAAACTTTTTTAGTTAGTTAATATAGTTACCAACTAACACTGTTTATTTGTTTTTCAGGACCTCTGGCAATAGTCTCGTCAGGGTTTGTGGCTGCCTTTTTCTGGGAAAAACAAGGTTGGCCTATCAATAAACACCCTGTCAGCAATATTTTCAGAATATTGTGGATTTTCTTTGAGCCAATTCTTTTTGCATTTACTGGAGCTCAAATTACGGTAACTATGTGATAAATAGAATAGAATAGAATGTAGGTATTTATTAAATTTTTGGACATCGTTACATTTATGAGAGAAAATAACACTTAGGTGATAAGCATACAAAAATAAAACAAAATAACAACAAGACGAAACAATACCATCAGCCAGCGACGTCCCGATGCCCAAAATATTGTAAAAGGACCTCATTCAGCATTTAGCCTGGGCTTTAGGGCCCAGGCGCTGATTTTCAGTGGGCGCACGGATATTGCGGTGGACACGCGTATGTGCCTTATATTATTTAAAAGTATAATAAATGTTTAAGATAGGTAAGAAAATCTACATGCCTTTGAATTTTATTACAAATTAACAGCTAGATACACACGGTTGTTTTTTACAATTGGTTTGTATGAATGTGAAACAGAAATCTATTTTCTTAGTTTGAAGTTGCAAAGTGTACAATCAAACAGCCTATGATGTAACTTTTGAGAGATAGAACGCTTTTCCAAATAAAGAATTTATTTATTTTTTAGATCAGTGATTTGAATCCTCAAGTCATTCAAATGGGTGCAGTATGTTTAATATCGTGTCTGCTGTTAAGAGTCATAGCTACGTTCTTAGTGAGCTTCGGTTGCGGCCTTAACAACAAGGAGAAGTTGTTCATTGGTCTTACTTGGATGGCGAAAGCTACAGTCCAAGTACGTAACTTAAATAAACTAACGATTACTGTGAGCAAGTTATTTTACTTTTCTTAATTTGAACGTAAATCCCACTATACAAACAATAATATTCCATGATCGTATTCGTAAAAGTTTTACTCCATCTCGAAGGGGACTATAGAGGACCGTTTGCTAAAAACAGACCGTTTTATTCAAAAACGCGCAATAGGGTGTTTGACCACATCATTATTTAAATCATGAAAATATATATATAGTCGAAAAAAAAAAGTGCCCTATAACGACTTTTAGTTACCTATGGCCCTTCAGACTTTGGTGGGAAAGTCAAACCCGTTTGCTAAAGACAGACCGTCTGATTCGAAAACGCGCAATAGGGTGTTTGACCACATCATTATTTAAATCATAAAAATATATATATAGTCGAAAAAAAAAAGTGCACATTAACGACTTTTAGTTACCTATGGCCCTTCAGACTTGGGTGGGAAAGTCAAACTTTGAAAGTGTACAGTAAATAAATGAATTCTTTTGTTAAGAAACCATATTCATAAACGCAAAATTTAATATAGCTGCCGAACAAATGTTTTGCAGAACGCTAAGAAATAGACAGCGAATGACGTCATCAGCGAAGTGTTGCTCTAAGCCTCAGGATCCTGCCTGAGCCTGAGATCAAGGCCTCAGGCCGGATATCTTCGCTTTAGCTTTTCTATGAGCTTAATAAGTAGCTATTTAAGTTCAAATACAAAGTAGGACATGCCAATATTCTACTTATTGAATGACTACAAAAATGAAGAAAAATCTTCTTTACTTAACTGTTTTCTTGATTTAATTGAAATATTTTTTGTAATTTCATACGTTTTTTGTGTTTACCGTACAATAAAAGGATGAACTTTTCAGGCAGCTTTGGGTCCAGCTGCGCTCGATTTAGTGCACAGTGGGGCAACTGCCGGTGGTACTGCCAAAGATGAAACATTTTACGCAGAAGCACTTCTTGCAGTCAGTGTACTCAGCGTGGTCATATCCGCACCTCTTGGGGCCATACTGATTGCTATTACTGGGCCTAGGCTACTGAGCTGTGATGATGGTACGAGGTTATAAGTAAATCCGTTATAATAACCGAAGCTTATAAAATGATTAGTTTCTGATTTAGATTTTTATTTTAGGGGCAAGTAGGAAGTTCGAAGAAGATGCTACAACACCTGCAGAAAATACAAGCCATCTTTGATGTGTATAAAAGATAAAGTATTGGTACTTAAACACGGACGAGTAAAATTTTACTCGTCTGTGTACTTAAAATGAAATGATTTTTCGTCAAGAGAATTAACTCATATTAGAATCTCTCCAGTTAAACGCTTAAAACTATAATTTCCACTTAATCTCCAAAAGTTGCTTTTTTCCCAAGTGGTTTTTACAATTTATTCTAATAAGTAGGTACATTAAGCCACCATACCATACCATGTTTCTTATTCGTATAATAATTTTCTTATCTACAGACGCGTTCACATCAACCTATAAAAAACCATTGCAAAATGGGTCATAATTATGTCAGCAGCATAAGGTGTGAGGGTTAATGTGAACGCCTCTGTACATCACAGTAAAGTCAACCACGGGTCTGTTGTATCGTACTTAAGATATTATCTTTATTATTCGCGAATTTATCGAAACGCTACACAGTACAATTATTCATCTAGTGTTGATGAGTTTCATGTTATCTTTTAAATTTTATTAATTTTGCATGGTACTTATGTGTGATTAATTAATTATAATTGTGTATGTTCAGGTTAAAGACACGCTTTTTAAAGCTTATTGTCAGTTCTTTTACACGTGCAGTCTGTGGGTGAACTATTCGCAGAGGGCATTTAGCGACTTGCGTGTTCAATATATTAACGCGTGCAGGGTGCTGGTGCAGCCCCTGCCTTGTTATTGCAGCGTATCCGACATGTTTGCTCAGGCGAGAATTGATAGCTTCTACGTCATAATTCGTAAGGGATGCGCCTCAATGCTTAGTTAGATAGGTTGGATAGTCCGTTTGTAAGACACAGGATATTTTTGCATGCACCAGTGCCCCTTAATTATTATGCCTCCAACAGGAAGTGACTTCATGTTTGTATTTATTTATTAATTATTGTATTATTTTGTATCTTTCGTTTCTTTTTTTTTAAATATTAACTTAATTTTATTGTAAACATGTGGACTACATTGTCTGAATAAATGAATTTAATTATTAATTATTATTAGTCCCATCCGCGCCAGTTCCAACAGCATCTTGGGCGTTCTGGCAGACCATTGAGACTACCCTTCTTGCGTCACCGTGCTGCGTTACGTTTACGTTGGGGGGTAGTACCTGTGGTACCCCTTCATTTTATTTTAAGTATTCATAATAAAGTTCACATTCACATTATAGTTTTTAAGGAATTGTTGCTAACCTATGGATCAATGATCTAGTATAAATGAATTTATTTATTATTATTATATAATATGTTTGGGTAGATATTTGAAACATATCCTCTTGTATTTCTCGGCAAATTAATTGTAATTCTTATGAGAAATAAAATGAATGTCTCAAAACAAGACCTTTTACTATTGTTTAAACTACCTCTATAAATTATTTATGAATGAATAAATAACATTTTACACTCCGTACGCGTACTTACTTATGTGCGTACTGGTACTACTAAGAGAAGTAAGGCACGTCGTCGTTTTATTTCGATATGTTATTTTACAATAACTTAACGGAGATTAAATATTCAAAATTTACCTGGGAGCTTCCCACCAAGGCCGTAAAAAGCTTCTGAACGAAAAACATATTCAGTTAAAAAAAATTGACATAGACTAACTGACAGCAGCAAAGCTTGACAGCTCAGCTCAGCTGAGCTTTGTGATTTTGTTTGTTTGTTGTTTTTTGTTTGCTTTTTGTTGTGTTGAAGAAAAACTTAAAATAAACCTATTTGATTTCATGTGTTGTATGTAATGTCGGTCATAGTTATAGCAGTAGCAAGTGAAAGTGGTGTTCCTATATTTTCTCGTAAACGTGGTAACAATGAAAACGTACGAAAGCAGCTTGAAGAGTGCATTACCCCTCACAAACGGAAGCAGCTTGAAGAGTGCTTTTACATAATTTAAGATTTTTAAATTCTAATTTCCAGATTCAATTTTCAACAATTGCGTCTCTACATGGTATCAACATGTTCAGTAAATGCCACAACTTATCTATGATCAAAACTCAAGTAGAAAATGGAAATATACTTTGGAAGGAATATTGCAAAAGGTTGTATTTTCATAGTTTTCTTCGTTCCTCATCATCACGTAACCATTAAAATGAGTATTGAATAAAACGAAAGTTTAATTAAGTAAATTATGTATGTAATATTTCAGTGTTACACTAATTGGTATAGCCACAGGCGGTCTTGAATGTGACCTAGAGCTTCTTCTGTCATGCGTTCATGATGTCATGATATTTTGTATTGGGAAAAAAGAATTGGAGAATCTTAAAAATATTGATCAAATAAAACGGGATCTTAGACAGTGCTACCCTATCTTAGATTACCTGTTAGAATCCCTGGATCCTAATGCTGTATCTACTCTGCCTACGCTGACACTAGATCTTATTCAGAGTATGCTATGCCCACAAGCACAGCAGCTACAGGTAATAAGATTGCAAACTGTACTGTTTGTGTTAGCTTATCTTGCTGACCTCTGTACATAGAATTTTCTTGAAATATTTGAATGACCAATTTTCATACATGCATAAAATATTGCTGGTTTATATTTTTGAGCCACTTTTTTGGTTCAAAAATATGACTAGAAATGGTTACCAAGATCCTAGGAAGACGGTAACTGTAACAAAAGTCAATTATATTTTAGAAAAAGAGACTTTACTTTTGCCTGGTATTGCTTTTTCCCTAATTTTAGATTGTGTGTGTGAGCTTCTGGCATTGTTACTATCACAATAATTACAGCAAGCTCTGGACCATTATGCTGAGAGTGTGACGGGTCGCTGGGCCTGCCTCAGCATCCATGGCCAGTTAGTGGCCACCAGCTCGGACTTCAGTGAGCTGGATCCAAGAGAAGCTAGATTGATGCTCTTGCTAGCAGCAGCGCAAGATGGGGCTCCTCTTAGAGATACACCTGTATTCCTACCACACATGAGTCCCAATGTAAGTTAAACTAAGCTAAACATTATCTTAGAAGTATATTATTATGTACCTTGGGTGTAAAAGGCAAACACGTTTAAGGTTGTGGGTTTTGATTCCCACATCAGCAGTAACATCTGGTAATGAAACAGATATTTGTATTGGTAAAGTTACTGATACTTTTATTGTTTATGGTTTTAAAGTAACAGCTTTTGCACTTTGAATAGAACCTTGTTGTAAATGGATTCTTATTCAATTTCTCAGTTTGGACATCATTACCTTCATAAAATGAAAACTGTAAGCTTAAAGTGACACAGCAAGCTGTGCTCGGCGTTTTGCTATGTGATCGAAATCAGAAATGAAGTATGTTCTTGAAGAACAAAAGTGATTACGCACAGATCCGGTGCACGGACAACCTGGTAAAAGTATTAGGATTCTGCCCCCTCCCTTATTCTCTTAACTAGCAACGCGAATCGATTGCTAGTTGCTCGCATTTTAGTGGCTTGTCAGCCAACGAGGATGAAAGTATTTGACGTCAAATAGCAATAATCGCGATTTTCTTGCGATCAAAGTAAGTGTGCATAGCCCTACCGGTGGATACAAACCACCTCCGATGCCTATGGGGAAGCCTGTGTTCAGCAAAAGACGTCTTAAATGTTCTGAATCGGGAAGCAGGAAAATGGATGTGTAATTATTACAGTTTCTTATTTTATTTGGTGCTTGCTTTTGGCCCCAGGGTAATATTTTTTACGGAGCAGTCCTTATCTAGTAACAATTAAGGCCTGTGCAGACGAGCGATCATCCGCGACGAACTATTTTGTCCGTCATAATAGATCCCTTACAAACTGTATCGAACAACGCACACGGCGGACTAAACGTACGCCGTCCAAAAAGTCCGCTGAATAGCTGCGGGCGCCGACGGAGCAGAGCGGACAAAAGTGACGCGAAAAAATAAACATAACTGACTATGAGCAGTCAACGCACACGGCGGACTTTAGTCCGCGTTATTATCGATTCGGAATAAAGAGGTGGACCCAGTATTCTCTTTAAAAAAGTCTTTTCTTTTTCTTAAACTTCATGTAAATTACCGCACAACGTAATCGCCGAATATTTAAATACTCTCGGACAACAAATTAATGATCGCTCTCCGTGTTCGTTGAGTTCGTTTCGTGGCAAGTCCTTAAAGTCCGTCGTCTGTGCAGGCCTTTATATTAGAGTTCGATTCGATCACAATCGTGAAGCTTAAACGCCAGTTTGCATAGACCACTCAAGAATACGTTTACGTCTTCATGCCATCAGAGCTCAGGGGCGCCACCACTTTTCATGCAAGCTCACGTTCACGTTCCACAAATTCTGCTTGTTCAATATTCCTATTTAAACAATCATAACCATCTCTAATTACTGGTAGTTTTTAGGTAGCTTTCAGGGCAGTCACTTGCAAGCTACTGGCAGATGTTTACATCCTGGTAGTATGTGGAGCCACACCAGCACTGTCGCAAATAGATGAAATAGTACTGCTTTGCTGGGAGGGGTTTGCACAAACTATCAAAGAAGCAAAGTTAGTTTACCCAAGAAATTTTCCATTGAGTGTCTCATTCGAGCCAAGCATAATAGGGTAAGCTGAAAACCATTTTTTTCTGATAGTCAAACAAATACTTCTCATTGCAGTAAAACATCGGGATTGATGACGTCGTCTGTAAAGAAGTTGATACATATTTTTATTATTTTCAGAATTTTGGCCATTAATATAAATAAAAGAAGATGCGTCTTTTCCCGACACCTAGTTGCCAATCACAAAAGTCGAGGAATGTCTGGTGCACACAAAACTGATATACTCAGAACATTCTATGTAACCACTGCCAGAGATTTAGCTCCAGAGTTACAAATGAAAGATGATGACAATACAGGTGAGTGTACCTACGCTTAAGTTCTGTCTCTAAAATATGGTTTTCATATAAGAGCACATTGTACCCACTACAAAATCTAGCCCTTTGCTTAGAGCGATTACAGACAAGCGTTTTTTTCGCGCTTTAATGGCGCTAACACGCGCGATACATTACACGGGCTTATTGCGTGTTCGCTCGAACCTGTAGTGATTTAGTAGCTATGTGGAATATACGAGCTTATAACCATGACTACTCTCGTACAACTTACGCGTTTGGCATAATAGCGTATAAAACGCTAGTCTGAATCGCTCTTAGGGCGCGATCTATAGTCACGACTTACGCTTTACTCAGCCAGAACTCTATCTTAGTCTGAGCTTAGCATACACTTGGATTTGAAATTTATAGTCCTAACATGCAAAGTGTAGGCTGAGCACAAGCTTAGCAAATGAATCGCACAACGTTCCATCCTATTACAAGTATAAACTTTTCTTTCGTTCTCCAGATTAAGAAATATAGAATGGTTATTGGTATAATCAAAAAATATTATTAAATCAAGTTCAAATATGTAGCAAAAATCATGAAACTGACGTTTTTATCCACTCAATGGGGAACAATACTGCTTTTTCATCCCGACAGAGGGCGTTTTAAGCGACTGATCCTAAATTTTATCATCTGTCAAAGCTGTCAAATGCTATACAAAATAACCTAGAGAAAGTTTTCGAAAAACATTGTGCCTCAATATGCTACTTTTGGATGTAAAACCAAAGGGAGTCATTAATTTCCAAGTGATACTTCGCTGAGAAAATTGTGGGAACAGTCTCCCAGAAGGAAAAAGCGGAAAGCTTCCGACTCATTGAGGGTAGTTAATGATTATTTTAAATCCGGTACCACTATGGTGTAAATATAGCACAAGTAGTCTCAATATAAAAATCACAATTACAATAAAAACTGTACTTTTGTAGCATGAAAATGGCCTTGGCTTGAGTGATTTTCAACCGACTTCAAAAAAAGGAGGGATTCTCAATTCGACTGTATGTTTTTTTTTTAATGTTTGTTACCTCATAACTTTCGACTGGGTGAACCGATTTTGATCATTCCTTTTTTATTTGAAAGCTGGTGCTTCCCAAATGGTCTCATTTTAATTCGGTCTAGTTCTGACAGTGGCATCAATGAGAAAACCATATAAGTCTTAAATCTAGATAGACAAAATGCGCGACAAATGGACGACAAATGGACGAATAACTCAATATTACGCCAACCGATTTTGATAATTCTTTTTTTATTTGAAAGCTGATGCTGCCCGTGTGGTCCCATTTTAATTTGGTCCAGTTCTGACAGTGGCATCCATGGGAAATCCATGTAAGTCTTAAATCTAGATAAATCATATGCGCGACAAATGGACGAGTAACTCATTATGACGCCAACCGATTTCGATGCTTCTTTTTTTATTGGGAAGGATATACTTCAAGGGTAGTTTGATGAGTTTTAGGTTCTGGTTATGGGATCCATGACAAAGTGACGGAACTCTTCAATTCTTAGTAGCAATCGGACGATACTTTTTCGATGTATAAAATAAATAAGAACTATTTACTGAAAATCAAGAAATAAACAAAAATTTTACCAAAAAAAACCAAGTTAAAAAAAAACTATTACAAAACAAAGCACTAAAAAGTAAAGAAATAATTGCGTATTCTTCTAAAACTTATACGATAATATGATGTAGGTACAATTATAGTTATTGTTGGAGTCGGTGTCAGCCAATGTAGGTTTGTAACTACCTACATACATACGTAAACGTGATATGTAAGAAATAGGTATATTGCTAGGTATGTTGTAGTGTTTTCTTGGCTGACACCGACTCCAACAATAACAATAATTGTACCTACATCATATTATCGTATAAGTTTTAGAAGAATACGGAATTATTTCTTTACTTTTTAGTGCTTTGTTCTGGAATAGTTTTTTTTGAAGTTGGTTTTTTTTTGTAGGTTGAAACCTCACAAATTCGAAAAGTCTATGGGAACGAATTATTACATGCATATCGAAACGTCGTGTATGTAACTGTACACTAAACTACTTAGGGAATTTCGAAAGAAGGACGGCGAACTTCCGTGTAATTTCAGACCCATACTTACGGGCCACGTACATAAAAGAAATCGGTAGATGTTTTTAAAACTACGCTAGACTAACAAAAAAGTTAATTGTTTTAACTCTCTTAAAGCTGGGGTTAAAAAGATATTAAAGCTATAAGGCGAATGTAGTGAGGTTATATTTTAAATCGCTGGTTTTTAATCATTTTTTAATTATTAAAATGATACTGATGCTTACACATCAGTCAGAATGGATACATGTTCCACTACAATGCAACGTACAATATTCGCATTTTGTCCGACTAGGCACGGTTTCATGCAAAGTGTTCCGTTCCGGAGTATTGCGCGGATGACCGTCGTCGGGAGGCGGACTCCGCGCCCTCCCAGACGGGCCCACGTCTTTGCGACGGGTCCCGTCGCGGGTGTACGAACGAGCTTGTTCAGTTCAGAACCCTCGATGGGCCTCATCCACTGTGGTGCACATCCACATCCTCATCCAATGCAAAGGCGCACTGCGAGTTTGTTAGTACGGCCGCGTGCTTCTTCTAATACGCGTATAGCTCGTGCCGCATCGGTGCGCGGCACGAGCGATCTGTCACCCGTTGCCCTTATCACATCATCACAAAACTATAGAACAAGACAAAGGCCTTCAAGGTGAGGATGGCCAGCCCAGTGATTCGTTTGAATGACTGGGCTTGTCAACCTCATATCTGGACCTCACGACCGCTTTTCACCAGGTGGAGTGAGGTCATCTTGACGGGCAATATAAAAAAAAAGAACAAAAGAAGTACATTTCTGGTGTACTTATATTAAGTTCGTTAAGCTCAGTATGAGGCTTATTTAAGTTTTACTGCTATGTAAGCTTTGAAATGAAAATCATATTAACTTATTTATGTACATTTATTTAAATAATTTACAAGTGGTTCAAGAATGCAGCAGGAGCGCCGAAATGATCCGGATGACAAGCGTACCCCATGTGCCATTAAATGGGCATTATGTGCGAGCAACACCCAACTGTATGATTTCCAGCAGCACAATAACAATAATATCCTAAAATGGCTTCACTCCCTTGTACTACTTAAAGTCTACTAAGTATTACCCTTCTGTGTATAGACTCAGGTACATGAAGTTTTTCCCGATCATCACACTCTGGAAACAAGCAACGGCCAGCAAAGGCAGCTGCTCTTCTTGTTGTTCTAAGAGCTATTTGAGTGTTTGCTTTATTATTTGCTTGCTGGGTTTCAATTTGATTATGTTTTTCTGCAACAGGTGGTGCAGGTAATTCTGGAGGGATTCTACTTTCTCTTACAGTTTGATTATTTGTTGAAAACGAAAAAAACTGTTACAAACAATAAAATAATAAAAATTAAACGTAACGTAATGTGAGTGATTCGTTTGACATTGACAATATTGACATTGATGACAACAATGGGCAAAAGGCAAAGAAGTATATTACCATACAGCCTCTTTGTCAGTTTGTTTTTTCACTTTGCACTTGAATACATTCAAAATACAATTATGTGGCTTTAAAATTTTCATTATAGTGTATTTATTTAATTAAAATAGGTCAAGACAGTTAAAATATAACTTACCATAACACAAATTGAAAATAAAATTAATTCCATGATTGAAAACTTCTGCGTAGATTGGAATACTCTCACAGGAAATAAAACCGTTTAGTTTTTGCACTTTTTGTTGCACTACAGAAAAGTTTTGTTTCATTGAAATCGGGAATAATTTATCTTTGACCTGTCTTCTTTAAAAAATCCTGATTATATGGAAATAAATTCAACAAATTTAACTCTATTTATTTAACATGTTTCCGTTTGGTAACGTTTTTGTAAAATATGGAGGCGAGTTTCGCCGCCCTTCTTTCGTCGGAAAAACATCATATTTTTAAATATTAAGCTTCAGTAAAACCCAAACGATGAATATGAATATTGTATTTTATTAGAATTTCATAATCATTTGAGTGATCTACAATCAATTACGCAAGTTTTAGGGGCCTTGCGTTAAGGAAAACCGAAAAAAAAAATATTTCGGGACGCGCTAATGGTCGGGTCGCTGGTGGCGCCATCTACAATTAGCTTTGCGTTTTGTTCCCTATTGAAACAGACCGCTTCTTAATAGTTATTTTATTTCCTTCTCAAGTGAAATAGAACGCAAACCAACTGACGACAGCTGTAACTGTCAAAATCGCTTATATCGCTGTACGATTTTGACAGTTCACAGCTGTCCAAAGCGATTATCGCTTTCATGCTTCCGATGTTGGGAGGCCTTTAACTATGTACCTACTATTTTTGTACGGTTAATATTCTATGTTTCTGGTAAGTCGTCGATCTAGAGGACTTGGACTTTGCTTAGCGTGAGCTAAGACAGAGCCGCAATCTCGACTATAAATTTCATTTCGGTAAGTTAAGTCTTAGATTAAGCTAAGCACGGTCTATAGATCTCGGCCTTAGTCTAAGTGCTTCTACAGTCATTGGAACTGAAAAGCCGCTATTACTAATAAAATTGTAACGTAAATGTAATCTTTGTCCAATTTTTCAGAAGAATGTTGTGATGGAATTTGTGAAACGTATTGGAGTTCTGAGTACCACAAGTGCCATGCACAGAGAGCAGGAAACCTCTTAGCTTGTGTACTGTATTCTTCTACTGTCCCAACGCATACAATGAGGTGATAATAAATTCCTAAGTAATTAACACCCAAGCTAAAAACATAATGCTCTCATAACCTCAATATTTGCTTTCAGACTTATCACAAGTCAAATACTACAAGAGTTGAGCACAAACAAAGAAGTATACTGGTAAAAAATACTGCAAAGACCGACTCATATTATCTGTCCTTTTTTAATGGAAATGTATTATATTTAAAAATAAAAAACAGAAATATGCTTGATTGTATTTAATACCAAACTCTCAAACCACATTTGATTGATGATGATTGATTCTTGTAAGTCGCTAAAAAGGCAATGTTGTATATCATCATACTGTATACTGGTTGTTAACAGGCATAATCATTAAAATATCAAATCTGTATATAAATATAACTAGGCATCTGATAAAAATAAAATTTCGCAATCGCGAATTTTTACCACGATAAATGCTATCTGGAGGTACTTATTTGGTGTATCTATGTATATTAGGTATTAGCTGCTATTTATGAATACGCAGTAGTTAAAATAGATTGCTACTGTATAATGTAACTTATTGCAGATTAAATTCATTACAAGTAAAATTGTGACACCAAAAAATTGTGACCCCCAATTTTGTCAAGAATCAAAGTCGAATGACAGTGGCTTTATTCTGACGGCCTTTCTTAGCAGGACCGGGGTTTACAATTAAAAATATCACACCTTCAAGATGGTTATTTGTGATTTATGATAGTGAGATCAGTTAAAATGCTCTTGAAGGAAAACAATATTGATCAAGTGCAGTTCATTCGAAGCCCCGGATCACAGTTTAAAACACTACTTTCACCATAACTTTTGTACCTTAATTATGAAACCATATTACAGCAAAACTTTGAAAATAAAACACGATTATGATGCATACTGCATGCATTCTGACATGACCAATAAATAAAATACAGTATGTTAATTAAATTGGCAACCCTATTAACAGGCACACGACATTGCTATAAAAGTCCAAAAGACTTACACAAAGTAAAAAAACGCCTGTGGTATGTAACCAAAAAAGAGAGGCATGGAACACTAATAGAATATCCTATATTAACTATTTTTTTTTCAGAGTACATTCGCGAAAGAGACAATACGAAAGACCTAGGAAGTATAAAAGGCCACAATTTGTACAGATAAAATCAATTCCTTTATAAATCAATCTCAAGTCTCATTCAATAAAGGGAGCAGGTATATAAGCCACCAGGCAAATCCATATTGAGATCATAAATGCTTCATCAATCAATCTTGTCACTCAGACGAAAAAGCGAACTATGTATAATCAGGTATTGCACATAATTTGTAAATAATAAATTTAATAGTTGTAATAGACGCGTCAGACCATCTTGCGATTATACATAATGAAGCAAAAACGATCCTAATACAATTCGCCAAAAGTGACGTCCTTAGTCCCTTAAAGATTTAATAATCTACTTAAAGCTACTCAGCATTCTACACTGAGGTTGTTTTATTTTACATTTCAGCTGCTGTATTAGATCGAATATTTTAAGCGAAGGGCCAACTTTCATTTCTAGTAGTTCTATGATTTCGTCCTTGGAGAGTTGCAGCATCATGGGCCCGGTGATATGGTTGAAGTTATCGCAGTATGGCTGGCAGTCGTTCACTGTGAGGAACTTGGCCACGTCTGAAGTGGACCAGTTTTCTGGCTCGACTGTGTTGAGAACGTCTAGGGGCACGGTAGTGTTGACTAGTCGCGGTATTACCTTGTCTTCAGCGCTTGACTCAGTACTCTCCGCACTTTCTGCCATCTCCGCTGGTTCAGATATCTCTGGAACTTCGGTCGTTTCTACTGGAGCCTCCGGAGAGGACGGCTGGTTCGCGTTCTGGCTTGAGTCTTGGGATGTGTCAGTTGGAATACTCTGTAATGAAATTTGTTAAATGAAATACCGGCGATAGAAAACACTGATAATAGCTTGACTGCCCATAAAAAGATGTGACATCTGCCAGAGGCCAACTTTCCATTTTGAAATTTTGTATTTATTTATTACAAATGTATTACAACAACAAACAAAACAAAAAATATCTTTATTTAAATAAACCTGTAACAAGTACTTTTAAATCGTCCGATGACCGAGCTGTCCTGACAGTTTCCCAGTTGTTTCGGAACGGGTTCGGGTGACGTGTATAGTGCTAGTGCGAATTCTAGCGGTGTCTGGAGCTCGATGAAATTCGCCTGACAGCTGTCAGAGGCAGGTTTTGCTCGTTTTGTCTCTCTATTCGACGAGGGTGAAAATCACTCAGCGAAAAGCGATTTGGAACGGACCCTTATTATGTTATTATATTTATTTTGAATGTGTTGTCAATGAGGTTTTTTTTTATAATTCCAGTGCTCGAGAGTACCAAAGGCACGATAAATACTTTTTGAAGATTCCAGATTCGTAACACCTCTTCTTTTAATTCCGAGTATTTATGAATTTTGTTTGCAATAGTTTTTCTCAATCTATCAAATATGCAGTTTTATTTAATTTGTCAACTAAGGTAATTTAAGAATAGGACGCCGTTTGAATATGAACCTATCACGCGCTGGGGCGTGACGGGCGTGACGGGCGTCCCCCCCGCGCCCCGTTTCACGTCCCGCGGCGTAATAAAAACAAATCATTTATTTCAGATAAAAAAAACCATATTAGAAACAATTCATTACAATAAGCGATCCACACACAACTTAAATAGAAATTGAAACCAGAAAATTAAAACGATATACATACTTAATAAAACGATACATCTAAATTAATTGAAAATTGACTTATTAAATGAAGTGTGAAATTACATTCTCGTATCTATTTATCCACACTTCTAGCAGTGGCGAGTCCCATCTATCACTCAGCGCCCTGATAATGCTATTCGGACTGCCTCGGCATTTGTGTAACAATGAGGCACACCTTTTTCTCATAAGGCTGCACGTGTAGAAAGACTGGCAGTAAGCCTTGAATGGGCAGTCAAGTTGTTAATAATAACCCAGACCGACGGCAGTAGGTTCGTTACTTAGCACGTTGGGTTCAAAATACGCTTTGCCTCAAAAGTGCAAGCTTCAGTACCTCTACCATGAGTTTACGTCACGTAAACTGCGATAGCTAACACTGCGGTAGGACGACACGGTTGGCGTAGTGTGTAGCAAGTGTCTTCTCCTTGACTTCGATTACAGGTCGGATCAATTCAGGAAACGATCTTTTTTAAATAGGCTCAGGTGATCAGATCTGGGTATGCTTAATTCTTTGTATGGTTCCGCGTAACACAGGGATATTTATCCCTATCTCAAAACCATGTGTCTGGCGAATATTCATTTATTGTAGTAGTAGTATGAACTCAACTTCCGAGAATACATCATTAAAACTTGCAAAAAAGCTTACAGGATGTTAGGATTTGTACTGCGGGGGGCTAAGGGTTTTACGAGCATTAGCGTAGTTATCACGCTCTATAACACCCTAGTTAGGAGTCACTTAGAGTTTAACTCAGGCATTTGGGCCCCTCATGAAGATAAGTATAATCTCATGCTAGAAAGAGTGCAGAATAAATTTGTCAGGTACCTCTACATGAAACTGTATGGAGTGTATCCATTTTACCCTTTGATGTATCCAACTTTATTTATTCTAGGTATGGTTGGATACAACAAATTGGAGGTAAGGAGAGATCTAGGTCTCACTACCTACATATTTAAAGTTCTTGTAGGAAAAATCGAAAACGCAGTGTTACTGGGCCAAATAAGTATTTTTGTTCCGGACAGGTATGTGTGGCGGCGGCGGAGGCCGGCTACTTGCGCCGGTGCGCGGTAGAACTAACTTGTGGAGTAAGGCGCCGCTGACGCGCGCTCTCGCCACACTCAACCATATTGCCCAGGATTTAGACATTTTCTACTGTTCTCTGAGTGAATTCACAAGGATAGCCCTTTATATTTTATCGTATCAGAATATAGGATGTTAAATTGTCTTTGTATGTCATTATTTAAAAAAAATGTTTTATTGCTGTTCTATTGTATTAGGTACAAAACCTGTAATGATAGAATAAGTTTTTGATGAATGAATAAATAAATAAATAAATATTCATTTACTAAGGCAACTTGTACGTCTAATTTAATTTCTATTTCTATACACTAGAGTCTAGTGTATAGAAATGTCGTCAACAATGTGTGGTCAACGTCGACGAATGTAGTGTCTAGTACAGTACATTCGTCGACATTGACTGTGGTGACGAAAGCTCTTTAAATAAAAAAAAACATCGCTTACGCGCACTTATCGATTAGGCTGGCAAATGAGTACTTTACTGATTCATGGTTTTTTAAATTTCAATATATTTAAGGTTAAGTAGAGCCAAGTAGTTATGTCAAATCAAAGCGCTTACCGTGGAATCCTGATTGACATCAGATCCTATCCTATCCTGAGTATCTATCCCGTTCTTCTCATCGACGTCCATCTTGGTCGGCTGCTCGTCTGGCGGGTCTTCCGTCCGCGGCTCCATTTCAGGAGACACTTCAGACACGCTCGTCAGAGGTGAGAGACTCTTGGTGTCGCCTATATCAGAGTTCTGGGAGCTTTCTTCTGTCGTGTTGGGCTGGGCTACGACTGGTTTTGGTGCTGTGAAGAAACATTTAATAAGTTTTTTGGATCAACTATACAAACAGTTAATATGCATTTTACAATGCTTGTTTTCTTAACTAAGGGCCGATTTTTCAATCCTCAGATAATGAAATTTATCTCTAGATATCTATAGATGTTATCTGTTGAATAAAGCCGCTAACTGAAGAATAAAGTTATCTGCTTCTTGAGGGGCTGAATAAGATTTATCTATGCATTTTCTTTGACATTTTGAGGTCATGTGGTGTGTCATTTGAGATTATTTTTATTTTGTTACGGAGTTTTGGAGTGTAATTATAATCACAAACCTTTTATCACAACTTTAGACAATAAAAAAAGCTAAGGTTGTTTTTCTTATACGTCAGTGTCAATTTGTGAAACATCAACTTTTGGTCTTGTTTCATTCTAAGATTGCAATGATTGTTTAAGTGCATCTCGCTTGTAGATAATAAGTGTGAGGTTAGCGATATAAGTACATAGACAAACGATAGATAGCTATTCTTTGTTTCCTAGAAACAAGATGTACTGCTTATATAAGGACTTCAGAGGTATCAAACTTACCTACGTATGTACGTACGTCACCATAACCTGAAAATCCGGGCAATAATCATAAACCAGCGCCTCGTAAAAATAGCAAATATTGCTAAAACTAGAGATTCTAGTATGTTACGCCAGTGCACCTGGATATAGTTACTTGCAGGATGCACACGCTCTAGTTACACAAAAGCGCAGTCGCTAGCTAGTTATGGTATGCACAATGTTCCAGCAGTATGTTACCTTGCTTGCTGCGCCGGCGCCGCGGCTGCTTGGCGGGCCGCTAGCGCCAGTGCACCTGGATATAGTTACTTGCAGTATTCACACGCTCTAGTTACACTAGAGTGCAATCGCTAGCTAGTTATGCCCAGCAGTACGTTACCTTCTTGCTGCGCAGGCGCCGCGGCTGCTTGGCGGGCCGCTAGCGCCAGTGCACCTGGATATAGTTACTTGCAGTATTCACACGCTCTAGTTACACTAGAGTGCAATCGCTAGCTAGTTATGCCCAGCAGTACGTTACCTTCTTGCTGCGCAGGCGCCGCGGCTGCTTGGCGGGCCGCTAGCGCCAGTGCACCTGGATATAGTTACTTGCAGGCTGCACAGGCTCCAGTTCCACAAGAGTGCAGTCGCTAGCTAGTTCAGGGTATGCACCATGTCCCAGCAGTATGTTACATTGCTTGCTAGGCCGGCGCCGCGGCTTCTTGGTGGGCCGTTAGCGCAAGACCACCTGGATATAGTTACTTGCAGGCTGCACAGGCTCTAGTTACACAAGAGTGCAGTCGCTAGCTAGTTATGGTATGCACCATGTCCTAGCAGTATGTTACATTGCTTGCTAGGCCGGCGCCGCGGCTTCTTGGTGGGCCGCTAGCGCAAGAGCACCTGGATATAGTTACTTGCAGGCTGCACAGGCTCTAGTTACACAAGAGTGCAGTCGCTAGCTAGTTATGGTATGCACCACGTCCCAGCAGTATGTTACCTTGCTTGCTGCGCCGGCGCCGCAGCTGCTTGGCGGGCCGCTAGCGCCAGTGCACCTGGATATAGTTGCAGGATGCATACGCTCTAGTTACACAAGAGTGCAGTCGCTAGCTAGTTGTGCCCAGCAGTACGCTACCTTGCTTGCTGCGCCGGCGCCGCGGCTGCTTGGCGGGCAGCTTGCGCGGCGGGCGCGGCGCGGGCTGTAGCGGGCCCTCCAGCCGGTGGCCGACGCTGCGGCACCAGCCAACGGGGTACATGTCCGTGCTGTGCGCCCAGAGCCACTGGTCGTACTCCGCGCCCCAGCCGTCAAAGTGCACCTGGAGGCGAGACAAAATACATGAACATAATTTACTACGCTCTGACAAATATAGGGCTTCCTACGGTTTTGAGCATAACATTACAGTACTGCCTCCCTGATGACAAAAATTCGCCTGTAATGTACATTTCAGATTCGATTTTGAGGATTACTTCATTAGAACATTATTTGGTGCTTTTACCTCCAACGTAATGCTCGAATCTGTAACATTACAGTTTGCGCACTGTAATGCTCGGTTTTCCTCTCACACTGATGTAATGCTCGACTCGCTGCCAATGCGAGTTGGATTCAACGTGCCATAGCGAATCATCATCATCCGTGCGGTCTATCCCGGTTGTGAACCCACACTCCTTTCTTATTTCTTTGGCCCACTTCGCGCGGTCTTGTGCATCCTCAGTGGTGAGTTTGTTGGCACGCACGTCACCCTTAACGACGTCGAGCCACCGCTTCTTAGGTCGACCTCTTCTACCTGTACCTGGCGGTGGGGGCATGGCCAGACATTTGTTGCCCACGTAGTTTGCCGATCTCCGTGAGACATGACCATACCAACGAAGGCGGCACTCCTGCAGCTTGTCTGCGATGTCACGAACACGAAGGCTGCCGCGAATGTGGGTGTTCCGCACGCGATCTTTGCGTGAGACTCCACACATCCCCCACAGCATCTTCATTTCCGTGACGCGCAGCTCCTACTTGTGTCGCTCTAGTAACGGCCATGTTTCACTGCCATATAAAAGGACAGGCCTAATGATGGTTTTATAGACCTGCCCCTTCAGCTTGATCAGCATTTAGGGGTCACAAATGACGCCAGTCACCTCACGCCATTTGGCCTAAGCCGCGGAAATTCGGGGGCTCTGACGCCGCAGTTGATCAGATCCCAGGTATTTGACACGGTCCGTGCGCTCGACCACGTCACAACGCCTATGCGGACGGACTGAGGATTTGTGTTGTTGCAGGCCATGTACTCCGTCTTCGCCACATTAAGTTTCAGACAGCCGTTTTCAAGTGAATTTTACACTTATTCACAAGTTGTACCAGCCGTCCCCTGTCCAAGTCTGCTAGCGCAATATCATCAGCATAGATGAGCAACCAGGGTGGTTGCTCCTGGTGGTCTCGGATGCTGTTTGACAGAACGTCTAATATATCGTTGTCCGCCGCAAATGTCCGTGCGTCATCTCAGTCTGGACCTACTGAAAATCAGCGCCTGGGCCCATAAAGCCCAGGCTATATGCTGAGTGAGGTCCATTCGTCTTTTTGGGCATCGGGACACCGCTGTCTGATGGTATGATCTTTTTTTTCCTGTTACCTATATGTTTTGTTGTTAATGCCTACTTCTTTTGTGTTTACTTTATAAATGTAACGATGTCCATAAAGTTAATAAATGTTTTTCTATTTCTATTTCTAATATTACGCTGAACAGAAACGGGCTAAGCACGGAGCCTTGGTGTACTCCAACGGTGATAGGGAAGGGAAGCGTGTCACCAACCACAGTCCTAACTATGGAACTGGAATCGTGGTACATGTGCCGGATAATGTCAATAAAGACTTCGGGAACGGCCCTGGACCGCAGCGCCCAGCCGATCATCTCACGAGGGACACAGTCGAAGGCCTTCTGCATGTCTAAGAAAAGGAGATGCAAAGGTGTATTCTTCAGTCTGTATCCCTCCATGAGCTTTCTCAAGGCAAATACGGGGTCCATGGTCCCCGCAACCCGGTCGAAACCCATACTAACACTCCTGTCGAATCCGAGAGTTCACAATGCGCTCGAGGAGCTTCATGGTGTGGGACTGAGCATTATCACGCCGGTCTTCAAGGGCTGCACCGAGCCCTTGCCCTTGAAGACCGGCGTGATAATGCTCAGTCTCCATTGGTCAGGTATCTTACCGGTGAGGAAAATGCGGTTAAAAAGGTGGGTAAGAATGCCCACACCACCAGAGCCCATTGATTTCCACGCTTCGATAGGACTCCATCGGGTCCGACAGCTTTCCGGTTCTTCATGCGGCTAAGAGTCGACTGGACTTCATCAGGCGTTACCGGGGGCACTAGTCCCTGATTTGGAGAGAGTTCAGGTGGCTGCACCTCTTTGTGCTGCTTGTTGAGCAGCTCGTGGAAATAAGAGCGCCATCTCTCCTTCACCGCGCGGGCCTGTATAGCAGGATTACCGAAAATGGTATTTTCACAGCGGCACATGGAAATATCCTGGGCCGCTTAGACTTTCAAACGTGCCAACTTGTAAACGAGCTTCTGCCCCTTAGACCACTAACTTATCGCACAAAGGACGTAAGTGGTCACGTCTGGCTCTGGCTACAGCTCGTTTAGAGGCACGTTTGGCATTCCTGTAAGCGGCGCGATCTTCAGGAGATTTGGACGCTTGCCACGCTTTGAAGAGGGCTTTCTTTGCCCTGATCTCCTTCTGGACTGCTTCATTTCACCACCAGGTCTCCTTGTCAAGCCCACGTCCACCCCAAAACACACCCAACGCCACCCTCGCCGCCCCGGTGATAGCTGCCTGACACCTATCCCAGAGCTGTTGCCCGGACTCGCTATCCGCTGCGATGCACAGGTCACCGACAGCGGCAGCGAAGTCATGGGATCTGGCTCCTTCAAGCTGCCACCAACTGGTTCGGGGCGGGCAGCGCTCCCGGCATTTGCCTCGAGGCTTCACTCAAAAGTAGACGGTGTTGGGCAGTAAGACTCTCTCCGGGTATGACCTTACAGTTAGCTACCTTGCCGATCTGGGCTGTCCTGGTGAGAAAGTAGTCGATCTAGGTTGCGCTCCTACCGCTCTAGATGTGATCAGATGCTCGGGACTCTTTTTGAAGAACGTGTTCACGACGGCCAAGTCGGCAGCCATACACGTCCAGAGAATCTCTTCGCCTTCAGCGTTACGACTGCCAAAACCAAAACCACCGTGAACACGCCCTTATTCCTCATACTTTTCACCCACATGACCGTTCAGGTCACCACCCAGAACGAGGCCTTGGAACAATGGAATAGTGCATAGGAGCTGGTCGATTTGTGCAAACCAATGCCTTATTGCAAAACAGTGCCTTATCCGAATCGCTACAACAGACCTGCGGTGCGTAGGCACTTATCAGATTGGTCGTGACCCCTTCGATAAGCACCCTCACGACCACAAGGCGGTCGCTAACGCGATTTACTTCCAAGACACTATTCTGAAATTCCTAGGACAACACCACCCAATTGGCCCCAACAGGAGAAGCAGCGTAGAACAGCTTGTAGCCGTTCCCGATATTCCGGGACCTGTTGCCTCTCCAGCGAGTCTCCTTCAGGAACGCCACGGCCACCCTCCCAACCTCCGCCTGGCGAGCACATCGGCCAGCTCGTGAGCGCGTCCCGTCAACGTGCCAACGTTCCACTCTGCGAAGCGGACCTTCCTCTGGACTAATGTCTTTAACCGTGCCCGCCCATAGCCCGGTAGCCCTAACCCACTTAACACAGAAGTGGGGCGATCCCACTGCGCGTCGTTTTCCGGCGAACGCCCTATCCATGTCGGGTACTCTCTGCTGACTTTCCATTTTTGTTTGGCTTGAGTTGGCTTTACAGGAGCGACTGCCATCTGACCTCCCAACCCAGTAAAGGGAGCCGTCGCCAGAGCCTCCTTCGTTGATCAGCAGGGTGTACCAGCTTGCAAGCGAGGTTGGCTTGAGGCCCAAAGATATTGGAGGACCCCCTTACACTCCACATGCCATAGCGAATAACGGGCACTAATTATGATTAATATTTATCACTAATAAGCCCCATTTAAGTTTAATTTTAAGCAGAGTCCAATTTTTTTAATTTATTTTAGTTTAGGCTACAAAATATGCCCTGAAAAATATAAGCGTATATTTAGTTACCTTTAGCAAGTCCGCAACGACCCTCGCAATAGTGGCGACGCAAACCAGCCTCGGGTCCATAAGGTCGGCGCACTCCACCCGCATGCCGGCCACGAAGCCGTGCGAGACCACGTGGCCGCGCGCCACGAACAGCGCCCGGCTGGCCGCGCGGCTACAACTCATCGATAGATACGCTTCCCAGTTGAACTCATCTGGTGTGAACCTGGTGACCAACACAACCTACTATTTATCAAAAGTCTTACAAAAACGATATGGCTCTCAGAAAGATAGAAAGAAAAAATATATTTATTATTTTTAAGGACATCGCATTTTTACATTAACAACAATTTTACATGAACAAAAACAAATTTAAAGAAAATACAATGATAGATAGCGGTGTCGCGATGTCCGTAAAATGAATTGGACCGCGCTCAGCTAATGCCTGTGCCTTAAAGGAGTTATAGGCCCAGACGCTGATTTCAGCGGGCCCATTGACAGTTGTATGCACGGAAAATATTGATTGACAATCCCAATGTGTAAGTGTAAGTGTGTGATGCTGTATATGTGTGCGTTATGACAGAGCGAACGCGGCATTGCGACCTTGAGCGTGATGAAGAAACCATTCAAGTGTAAATTAAATTTATTTGACTATCATTTCAAGGTTACCATACAAATCAGTCGGAACAGTCGGTAATATTTGTATGAAAACATTAAAATTAAAGACAATTGGGATTTTTTGTTTACTTACATAGGCTACTACATCACTTCCTGAATATGCCATATCGTTTTTGTAAGTCTTTTGATAATCACCCGGCATTATCGATGATTTTTACGTAACACATACATAGAAACAATTGACCGCAAATAGTTTTATCGATTGACGAGGTATTAAAAAGACAATACGAAAAGTTAACACCAAAATATTTTTATTTTTACCACCAAAAATACTAAGTGAAGCGATCGTCGACCATCTGAATGAACTTAATCAAATTTATTAGAATTTTTTGAGTAAGTAGGTACTTGATGAGTATAATAGGTATTATACTCATAAAATACATTAATGGTTAAGAAAATACCTTTCAACATATGAAGGAAATATTTATATAAATTCCTTTTTAATTTTTATTCTAATAGTTCATGAATATTGTTGAGAAAACTTCAGGAAACATGATATAATACAAACAAACTTACCCATTCGGTGGCACTAGTAGAATGTTATTCGCCGAAGCGAACCCAACCGGGAATATGCAGGGCGACCTCTGATGGTAGCAGAACCAGTCCGCCCCAGACGCGTCTGCCGGGTACACGTCGATCCTTATCATCATGTACCCTTCGCTCAGTATTTGCATCACCGTAGCAGCGCACACCGCAGACAAATTTAGAGGATCTATTGCTTCCAACTTCATGCCTTCAGAGAATAGTGGAGGCTCATTGGTTGGATATTTATAAAACATATCAGGAGTGGTGTCGTTTGCAATCAACCGGCCAGCAGCGACCCTTTGGCAGTACTGCTGGGGCGCGTCCAATGGGTGACCAACGCGAAATGCCCACCCCACAGGGTGAATTAAAGGTGAATCCTCATGACACCAAAAGCCATTATCTTCGGGAGAACTATCGTAATATTTCACATGCAGCCTTTTGCCAACTATTTCACACACACTGGCTACCTGCAAAGTAATTAATTCATCAATCATTTTGTAATAAGAAAGAGCTCATGTGTGTTTTTCGCCAGTTTTATGAATACTTAAATGCAAACCTTAACTTGTGAGATTCTATTCTTATCAACTACTTCCATTATAGATCCAATAGAAAATCTTGATTCAAGACTATCCTTCAGTTTGGTATAGAAATTAGCAGGTAAGGTACGAGCTCCAGTCAGCTGCTTCACTAAAAATCTGCAAATGATAACAATAGGAATAATAATAACAATAGGAAAAATACTAACAATGGAAATAATACTAACAATATGAATAATACTTGCATGCAAGTGCCTGCAGTTTTTTTAGGAAGAAACGAAACATAATTGGAAAATAACTTCAAAGTGAATAAAATTGGGAATAAATAAATAAGAGACCACCTTGTGACATTGATTTGGTTCAAATTTCTTTGTGACAATAAATCACAACTAAAAACCACACATAGAAAAAATCATGGAATATTTGTGACCCAATAATGGGTCAACACACCATTTATTTTGTAAAACAACAAAGCCAACCGGAAGTCGGGCATTACTGCAATCCACATGTTCGATTTTAACTCCCGGCTGTGCCGGTTAAGCTGGCCCGCTTAAGTTTATAGCTACCCATATGAGAGGGCAAGTGCACATCGCGGCGTGGATTATATTATGTTGACCTAGGTAAGCTTTACAAACTTAAGGGCGTTTGACAGATTCAACACAACTCTGGCGCGATCTCATTTTCGCGGAGATATACAGGGTGGCCGGGGAGTTGACGTTCAAGCGTAAAATTTAGATACTTTATGATGAGTATCCAAATCACCCTCATGTATGTTCTACGATTTTGCGTAGTTTTCGAGTTACCAAGTACCTAAACCGAGTGAAATAGAACAGTGTTTCCTCCAGTTGATTTCTCTTTCCTTTTGGGTGTAATAATCACACACAACGAGACAAAAAGGGGAGTATTATTATATTAATTTTAAGCGAGAGCGATAATAATCCAAAGAAATGTGCTTGTGCACCAAAAACGACGAGAAATTTAAAAGAATGGGGGCCTGTTACTGATTTGTACGGGCTTATATATAAAATTCAAAAAATTCCCGCGGTTGCCAGGCGAGAGGCGTGTGAACTTATGTGTGAAAACTTATGTTTCGTTCGGAAATTGACTTTCCGAAACAGTTAGTGATGCCCTACACTCTGAGTGAATATGCAGAAATGCATTATTTCTACGGCGTTGCACAAGGCAACGGTCGTGAAGCAGCAAGACTCTACAGGGATCAACTTCAACGAGGCGGAGCGCAGCCTGATCATTACCCTGACTATCGTGTGTTCATTAATACTCACAATACGTTAATGGCAGGCCGCATTCCTGGCCAACGTGGCGGTGAAGGCATTCAAGGGGTTGATCAGGAACGCAGGGAAATCGTACTGGAGGAAGTGCAACGCAATAGAAGTACAAGTACGAGAGCATTTAGCTCGTAACCTTGACACACCAAGATCTTCAATACAGGATATTTTCATCATTTCACGGAATCATTTCACACCTACCACATACAAAAAGTACAAGCGTTGTGCAGCCTTCAGATTATCAATTGAGAGTCGAGTTCTGTAGAACTATTGCAGTTGCAGAAAGAGGAAGAAGATCCCGGATACTTTAATAAAATCTTGTGGACCGACGAGTCAAGATTTGAGCAAACTGCGGTTTTCAATATCCACAATTTTCACATTTGGGCCGGTGAAAATCCACATGCCGCCAGACCATCACACGGAAAAAACATTCTAGTACAGATAACCAGAATATGATATTTCGTACAATACTGTTTTGCTGTATATGTGACGACAAAACTGTTTGTTAATATTACCAGGCTGTTCTCGTTAAATTTTAAATGTAAATATGAAGAAGCACATTGTAACAGCTACACGATCCGGAATGTTCACCTTACAATTTTATTATTACGATCTACTAAGTATATTGTTAAAAATAACAATATATTAGGGATGCAATACAAGTCATTTCCTAGTACTTACAATACTTTAGTGATCTATACTTTATGGTTCTTGTTTGAAGTACTATTTAAATAGTTATCTTTACAGTAAATGCATTGTTATGAATGCAGTAATGTTGTTCATAGTGCTGATTAATATATTACACATAACAGTGCATGGATGCAATGATTGCAATGTAGTTTTTGTAATGGGGACTATATTCTTATTGTAACATTTGTCATTCCTATAGTTGACTGTATAATAAATAGTTTAAATTTAGGACAACCATGCTATAGGTACAGAAAACTAACTTCAACCCCGCCAATGAACTTAATGACAAAAGTTACAATAGCATTATTGTGAATGCAAAAAATAAAAAAGTGCAAAATATATTAGTTTATAAATCATTTATTGCAACATGTAACATAATATTATTTCAACTTGTATTCAATTTTCTCCGAACATATTATTTATTTATTGTAGTAATTATTGAAGATAGCAAATATTAATAATGGACAGCATCCTTGAATTTCTTTCAGAGGCGCTAACAATTTCAAATTAGAAAACGTTTAAATAATTTGTATAAAATGAATTGACACATCTTTTTAAACTAGGTACCTACTACATAATTAGAATTTATCACTTTTTTAACATTATTGTACTGAATAACATAACATGAAAAACCAAATCGATTACAGTAGTTTAAAATTACGAGTACCTTTCTCTTAATCTTGTGCGAGGAGATGAAATCATTTTTTTTCTATGAGTGTATTACCGTTACAGCTTTTGAAAGAATTGGTTTGATTTAGATAATATTGAATTACCTAAATCTATCGGTGCCGCTATTTTGCTGCTGTTTGCCATTTTACAGCTTATCTTAAAAACTACTTTTTACACTTATATGAGTAAAAACTTCTTAAATAAGTAAAAACTTTTTTCTTTTTTGAAAATTTCCTTGATTTGGAAAGCCATGTCACATAAAATTGCACTGGGAATTGTTGCCATTTTTGGGTCGTCTCCAAGTAAATATTTAATTATAATATTGCAAAGCTTTCTTCTTGAACTACTGTTCAGCAACCCATCTTCCTGATGCAAACTTAGTAATAGTCTGCCATCTACGCTGGATTGAAGGATAGGTATTAGGTACCTATCCAATAGTTTCTAGAACAAAGATTGTGTTTTTAGTAAAAAATCAACAACTACTATTTGTATCCCAAGCTACCTTACTCACCTTGCTTTGAAAGACTCCTGTATTTCTCGTAGACTGTATGTTATTATAGAACTAGCCTGTAGATCCCACAGACCAGACAAGAGGTTATCTTTGCTTGTTGATGGAATGGGTGATGAAGTGAACACTGCACTCTCTCCTGTCTGATTTTCATTCTCCAGTTGAAAAATTTCTATATTAGAAATGCTACTAAACGGATCACGATGTCGATCTGATAAGCCATCTTTATCATGGTTGACTCCTGTAGTAGAATCCAAATCCTGAGATAAAATAAAATAATTATATTTTATTTAAATTAACTCAGAAGAAAAAGGGATGATTTATATTAGACCGGGCCATTTGAAAATATAAATCAAAGAGACCTACCACTTATACTTCTTCTGTTCTGCTGTGGGTAATACTATTGAACAATATCACATACATTGCTCTGGTTTTAAGGTAAGAAGGCATTACAGGAATCGAACCTGGGACCTCAGAGACGAGGACACCCAGTCCAGCCCGCTCGGCTACGGAGGTTGGATTAACTTCAACGCGTTATATTTAGGTTAAAAATAATAGCCTTTTGTATTTATTAACTTTCCAAAAACACATTATTTTTATTTAGTACCTACCTAAATAAACAATACTAAGCTACAGGCAAAATTTGAAACAGGTTACACTTATTAGATAATTACTACAGTGTAGTGCAATACAATTAGATTTACTTACGTACAAGTAGATTTTCTTTATCTGACTGTTGTGATTGTGACAATTTCACCCAATTTTCCGAATTCTTTGAAAATATAGCCCTGTTACCTATGACTGGAAATAATTCTTTAATCATGTGTACATCTAGCAGATGTAGACAATCAATATTTATTATGTTTTCTGAAAAAAAAATTTTAACTTAATTATATTATATTAAATAATAAATTTAATAAAATCAATAAATCAACTTACTACATCCTATTTGGATTAAGATTCAGATAGACCTAAACATATTTATTGTAAAAATATTAGCTTGCAAACAACACCTACCTAGTACCTACTTATTATATTTAATGGTATTTTACGTTTGCGTAATAATAAGTAAGTGCAATTTTTTGTTACAGTTTCTATTTTATTTTGTGGATACAGTTAGAGCCTCTGCCAGCGAAATAGTTGTGAAATAATGTAAAATATTCACGACAGCAGTTTTACAGTGTTACTAAAGTTACCGACTTAAACTTACTAAATGTACCTACCTACTTGGTGAAAGAAATTACTTAGACGATGGTCTTCATTTTGTAAAACAGGTAGCAAATTATACCGCTTAGGTACTGTGAAGGGAAACTACGGAACCCTAGATTGCGCGTGGCCTGCCTGACACGCCCTTTTTGATCTGGGTTTTTGTGTGAAATATTTGTTAAGCATGATTAAGAAATATAGAACTGTCCTAATGTAGTGTATAGTATAGGTACCTAGTAGTATACTATTTTATTTACCAATACTTCAATATTTTTGTCGTAAAATTCAATGGACACTAACTAGGTACCTACCACAGAGTACTTTGTGTAGGCAGGTACTTACCCACTTTAGACTAGGTAGTAAAGTACCTATAGCTACAACCTGCACTAGAAAACTTTATGAATAAATTGGTTTTATTCAATTAATCAACTAGGTACTAGCTCAGAGTAAATAAATACTACGGTACTAACTTACTAGTTTTAGTTTAGGAAAAAATGCTATACTTACTTGCAAATATCTCAATGTATCCCTCTAAATTCCACGCCTGCAACAACACTTTTATATCTTCCTCCATTGCAAAACGAAAAATCAAAAGTGTTTAACGAGTATGTTATTAATACAACACAGATTACATAGATCCTTAAAAATAAGCGTGCGGACACCGCAATCGATAATTTCCATTACGAGTATGTAGGTATAATGAATAAAAATAGAATTATACGGGTGGCGAGCGACTATTGTTCACCACCACCGGATACCAAATATGACGCAATAAAAATGCAGGTTGCGACCTGTTTTGGCGGTTGGCGCCCCTTTTCCCCTTTCCTCACCGCTTTTACCGATTTGAAGGGTACAGATTACAATGCGTATTTTCACCGTTACAGATGCATCATAAATTTTACAAAACTATTTGTATTAATTATGTTTCGTGGTTAATCCAAACGATTTAAAAGTAATTGTTACAAAATCATGTTTAACTAGAATCATATGATAATGTTTACAAGTCACATATTTCATGATACGATATTTTTATTTATCTACACCCGGTATTCGTTTAGACAACAGTTTTTTTTTAACTAAACGGTCTTGTAGTATTGTAGGAAATCTTTTTTTTCCGTGCATCATTTCAACATCGTTTTAGCGTGAACATGTGGTCTGGTGTCTTGAATGGCGAATTAATAGGCCCATTTGAACTGCCATCGAGATTAGACGGCGACACATACAAAAGTTTTTCAGAAGACAATCTACCCCTATTACTGGAAGATGTAAATCTTGAATTAAGAAGAACGATGGTGTTCCAGAATGACGGGGCGCCATGTCATTACGCGACACAAGTGCGTCGCCATTCAGACCAGACCGACTCCAACAGGTGGATCGGACGACGAGGGCCAATTGCCTGGCCACCACGCTCGCCTGACCTCAACCCTATTGATTTTTTACGCCAGAGAAGCTTCGAGTGGAGAAGAACTGACAAAAATTCACGAAGCTGAAACCACTGTTAAAATTAACCGTGAAGCTTTTATGCACCTAAAACATATTTTTTTACGCAGATGCAGATTGTGTATTTCTGTGGGAGGGCGAAATTTTGAAAATTTGCTTTAAATGAATGTATTTTGTTAACAATTAACTGCGTTTTACTCAAATCCATCATAACTCATAGAGACAAAGATTTAAATAAAATGAAATAATTATTTTTTTCCTTTGAAAATGCCTTAATTTACTTTGAAGGTCAGTTACAGAAATTAAACCCCCATTAACCCTATCTTTATTTGGCCTTGTTTTAAAGTTTAATGTCTCAGGAAGTTTCTAAAAGCACTTTGAACTCAAAATCACCCCATTTAAATTTTTTTTGATACTTTGAAAATTTGTGTGTACTGAGCTCAAATCGTAATTTTGAACTTTCGAACAAATTCTGATAAATTCTGCGTTGCCTAGATAAACCATAAGTTTTAGGGTGCTAGGTTAGACTATGTTAGTCAGTTATCACAAAAAAACTGAACCAGAAACGTCCAACAGAATGAGAAAAAATCGAAAACTGATGTTAGGTGAAAATTACGAAAAAAATCATTGAAAAAATTATAACTCTAAAACTACGCAAAATCGTAGAACATACATGGGGGTGATTTGGCTACTCCTCATCATAAAGTATCTAAATTTTTCGCTTCAACGTCAACTCCCCGGCCACCCTGTGTTTATGTGTGCGGTTTGTTTATGTCCGAGTTTAATTTAAAAATTGTTCTATTTTATCATTGGCCAGCTAGAAAAAAGCTAACGAAATAAATGATAAGTAAGCATAAAAAACACTATAAAATTCTTGATACTTTACGTGTATGCTGATAATAAAATGATGTCGATCAACGATGGGTGGCTGCAACATTTACGAAAGTTTCTCAAAACTTTCACACGCTAAAAGCCAATACGAAAAGTGATGTAAATGGGTTTTATGTATTTAGCTCATAAATATGTGATACTCAGAATACCAAATAACCAAGATTTAGTTGAGGATTATTCTCAACGCCTTACGATACTTCGTTATCGGTGAACAAGAGCAGCGAGGCTTACATGCGCGCCGCGAAAAGAGTAAACAAAAAATTCTCCATTGAAATTTTGTAATTTCTCGATCTTGTCTACCATCCTTAACATTGCAGCTATTGTCGTGCGTGACTTAATATTTTGAATGTGAAATTAAATTTTGTCGACAGACGCCTAACAACATGGCGCTTTATTTTTGTCGCAGTTTTGAAGTGATACGAGATATCACTTTGCGAGAAATATCTTGTCAGTCATTTTTGTGGACGACAAACCAATAATGCATTTAAATAACATAAAAACGGGCGAGGTGCGTCAAAATGCAGACATTTTTAGGTGCATTAACAAAGCAATGCATTTAGCTATTTATGAATATACATATATTAAAAAAAACAAATAGAGCGTACCAGTTTTATTCTTATTTGCGGAAAAACGTTTATACTTAGGTATTAATCCAAAAAACATACTTAAGCTTCCACAGTAGTGTTGCAAAAATAGCTAGGGGTATCGTTAGTACCGATACAATCAATTATTTGTTTCAATAAATATCGATTATTTGTATCGATTAAATATATTATTTGTATCGATAAAGTATATCATTTATTTGTATCGATTTATATATCGATATAGTCGATTAAATACGAATAATATCGATTATTTATATCGGTACTATTGATTTTGTCAGTTAATATATTAATAAATCTACGCTAAACATGGCTACACTGTCATGCGAGCAAGCTTGTCTTGCCTATATCTTTTGTTGACTCTCAGGACGAGAACGAGAAATTCCTTGATGTTGCGCATCTAAGCCCTTCGAAAACCATTTCGAGGTATTTATATTTTATACCCTAGTTAAATATTTAACATTTTACAGGCAAAGGATCTAGGATATTTTTAAACGTATAGAGAAATTTAAAATAAACAATCAACTTCCTTACTTAACACACCAAGACCAGAACATAAAATGATCAGTATGAGGATTTGATCAATCTGATAATGTATGAACATAACACCATTTTTTTTAAAAAAAGTGACAGTTGATAAATTTAAATTCTTTGACTGGGCTACTCCAGGTATTCATAAAAGTAGGATTAAATTATACGTATTATATGATTTAAAAGCGAACTTTCATAGTACCAAACTAGTAGATTATGTTAAATCTTACTCTAAGATATTTAAAAAATCTTGCAATGTTGCCAAGTCCATTTTTTTGCGAGACAAAATAAACAAGCAAAAAACAAAATCAAAGCGACTTGGAACATTATAACTACAGAAACTTGTAAGTCCATACCACGCAATAACTCATTCTCACTTAAAATTAGAGATAATATTATTAAGTCTGACGTTGATATAGCTAATACATTTGAATAATTTTTCTTTGAGATACCTTTTATTACTACCAGTAAACTAAATTCTAGTTCACTGCTAGTTAGTTATCTCCTCACATCAAGTGTTGATGAGTGTGCCACTAGGTTTTGCTTTGATCATATATCTCCTCATACCATCCTCAAAACGTTTAAAGAACTTAACATAAAAAAACGGAGGATTTATGGTCTATTTCTGTTGATATAATTAAATGAGTCATAGATACCATCTACCCTAGTTTAGCGTTACTTTTTAATAACTGTGTAGACAACGGTAAGTTCCCTAATTTAATAAAGTCATTCCCCTTTATAAGTCAGGTGAGAAAAGTGGCCTATCCAATTATAGACCTATTTCTATTCTACAGGCTATAAGTAACATTTTTGAAAAGATAATATTGAATGTATTACTCTCTCACTTTGCTTTGAATAAATTATTACATAGTAATCAATTTGGATTTACTAAAAATAGGAATACAACCGATGCAGGAGTTGCGCTCATCAAACACATATTTGATGCGTGGGAAGGCAAGCAAGATGCAATAGGAGTTATTTGTGATTTGTCAAAAGCATTTGACTGCGTAGATCATGAAATCCTACTAATTAAGCTGAGACATTACGGTGTTACAAATATTTCACTTAGCCTTATAGAATCCTATCTCACTGATAGAATACAAAAAGTGAGAATTAATGGTACGAACTCTTCCGGTGCCACCAAAATACGTATGGGCGTGCCCCAGGGATCAATATTGGGTCCTCTGCTGTTTTTGATCTTTATAAATGACCTGCCTTATTTTGTCAAAGACCTATGTGGGATTGTATTATTTGCTGATGACACTTCTCTGATTTTTAACGTAGATAGAAGTAACAAAGCACTTGACGACGTAAATAATACTCTCTCTAAGGTACTGTATTGGTTCACAAATAACAATTTACTGCATAATGCTAAGAAGACTGAGGCCCGTAGTCTGAAACGACGCTCAAGCGCGCTTTGAACTGTGATTACCTGATCTACTCTTGAGTCTAAAATCTGTTCTTGAGTACGTTGCTTATTCTAAAACGAATATCAAACGGGTCTCAGTTGAATCGAGTTTCAAACTAGATTTGAGTAGAGTTTGCTTTTTGTCTATGAATCAAGCTTGTTTTCGATTACAACAATTCATTTTTACCACTTTTACGTTCCATTACAAGCAGATACAATGGGTTTATTGTAAAAAACAAACCGATACACAATGGATTTGCACCAAGAAAAGGTTTAATTAGCCTTTCAATACTTAACTTGTTCATGTAATGTAATTATTACTCTGAAACTATTACTATTTAAGTTTTATCTTGTTATTTGTTAATTTATGCTATTAACTGTAACGGAACGTAATTGTAACCTGACAAGGGAGGCACTCGATATATACTGTGCTTGGTGTATATGTGTGTGTTGTTTACTATACCTACCCCTACATATAGATTTGCATACCACCCACTTCGTTTTTTTTTAAGTACTGAATTTCTTTCTAATTATGGGTAATTACAAATTGTAGTTAATCCAGGAATGAGAAAATGAAATTATCTTATTTATTGAGGTCGTCAAAAATATCTAAGGATCCTTCCTTGAAGAAATCCATCGTTTTTTACAAGCAAATCTCTACTCAAGCGTGGTCAAGAGGTCACTTGCGTGATCACAGATCAAATCTCTACTTGAGCGCCGATTCGCACCTGAGTGACGTTTCGGAATAAGTCTAAACTGTGATCAATGAATCTGTACTCAGGGGCGGTTCTGGAATAAGATATCTGCTTAAATCGAGTTTCAAGTCAAGATTCACGCTTGAGCGTCGTTTTAGAATACGGGCCTGAATGTATCAAACTCAAACTCAAATAACTTTATTCAAATAGACTGTATCAGTACTTTCAAATCGTCAAATTTACAGCAAATTTTACTAAATAATAGACATAAATACCATAATAATATGGATATGTAAATAAACAGTATACAGTCATAATGCGCCTCTACCACCACGTCGGAGTTGTTTCTTGCTGAGAAGACCCGGCGAGAAACTCAGCAGTTACTCTTTTAAACTTGCTTTGGGTTTACAACAGGCGTTAGTAAAGTACAAGCAGTGTGTCATTTTGATACAAATAAACCTAAAAGAATATAAAACAAAGAGAAAAAAAAACAACTATATAAGAATATAAAACAAAAGTTCATTTAAAAAATTCAAAAAGAAAAATTGTTAGTCAGTACATACCTATTAATTATTCCAATAAAACATCTGTTACAATAGAGCTATTTAATCCCGCATCGAGCAGAGAGCTTACACCCAGGCATTTTTATCTATAAGGTAATCTTTTGTAGTCTAATAGGCCTTTTTTAATGAAGCTGTTTTGATGTGATTTTTAAATCTATGTTAAGGTAACTCACAAATGGCTTTTGGAATTTTGTTGTAATAATGTATACCTTGCCCCATAAAGGATCCTACAACTTTTTGTAACCTAAAGAGTAGAAGTGCAATTTTATCCTTATTCTTAGTATTTTTGCAATGTATATGTCACTGTGTGTAGTATAGGGACCAATATTTTTTCTCACCAAAACAATGCAATTGTGAATATATTGTGACGCTACAGTGAGGATACAAATATTCTTAAAAATCTCCCTGAGTGAAGCCCGTAATAGAATACAAAGCTTATAGATGGATCTGATCGCTCGCTTCTAAAGGATAAAGATGGTTTGCATATCCGCCGTTTGTATATCAAATTGTCTATGCCCAATAAACATGAATAACGAGCCATTAGAGATTGCGAATTCCACTGTATTTCTAGGAATTACTCTCGATTCCAAGTTACAGTGGGGTCCGCATATTTCTGCTCTGGCACGAAGACTTAGTCCGGCAGTTCATGCTGTTAGAAAAATAAGGCTCCTGACTGATATCGCAACAGCAAGATTAGTGTTCTTCAGTTATTTTCAAAGTGTTATGTCGTATGGTCTACAGTTGTGGGGCTCGGCAGCGGATCTCAACACCATTTTTGTTCTTCAAAAAAGAGCCATCCGCTCCATTTACAACCTTAGACCACGCGACTCGCTTCGTGAAGTATTCAAAGAGACAAATATTCTAGCTGTGTACTCTCAATTTATTTATGATAATGTAGTATAAGTCCGTAAAAACTTGCATGTCTTCAAGAAAAACAGTGATGTTCATAAACTCAATAGGTACTAGAAATAAAAATAAGCTCGTAACTCCCAGTCTAAGACTGCATAAGGTAGGGAAATCATTTGTTCATTCAGCAAACTTGTTGAACTGCCTCTTCACCAGTTTAAGTCACAAATGAAAGCTAAGTTATTAAAGCGAGCATATTATAATGTGGAGGATTTCTTAAATGATAAGAATTTGTGGTCATCTTAGGTATGTATAATCTGCTCCTCTGCACATTTTTTTGTTATGACTTTACTCTGGCAATTCGATTTTGTGTATAAAAACAAGATTGCAAAGAGTAACCATCGAGTTTCTTGCCGGAGTCTTCTCGATCGGAATCAAACTCCGAACCGGTGGTAGAGTCACATTATGTTAAATTATGATATTTACTATCATAGTATTATTTTCTGTAAGTTCATTTTCATTCAGTACATTTTTGCTTACAATTTTTTTTTGTAAGTATTTGACTTGACATAAGTACTTTTTATAAGTATACCTTCTGTGTACTAAGTATCGGAAATTTGTCAATAAAACAAAAAATACAAATTATTCATCTAAATTTATTTTATCGCCTTCAAAGTAGGCCCCATCGCTTGCAATACAACATCTCCACCGCTTCACCCAGTCTTCCATACATTTTTCATAGGCTATTTGCGGTATGGCCTTTAGCTCATTCAGCGAATTTTCTTTTATGGCTTCTATCGACTCAAAACGTTTTCCTCGAAGTTGTAATTTTAACTTGGGAAATAAAAAAAAGTCAGACGGAGCCATATCAGGTGAATACGGTGCTTGGTCGAGAACTTTTGTTGAATTTTTCGCTAAAAACTCTTTCACTATAATGGCTGTGTGTGATGGTGCATTATCATGGTGCAGCATCCATGAGTTGTGTTGCCACTAATCTGGACGTTTTCAGCGGATACTCTCACGCAAACGCTTCATGACGCCTAAATAATATTCTTTATTCACTGTTTCTCCCTCTGGAAGGAATTCGGAGTGAACCACACCACGGTAGTCAAAAAAAACTGTCAGCATCACCTTGATTTTGGAGCGACTTTGCCGCGGTTTTTTGGGTTTCGGCTCGTTTTCGAGACGCCATTCTGAAGACTGTTGGCTTGTTTGCATGTCGTACTCATAAACCCATGTCTCGTCGCCAGTTATTATACGTTTCATAAAGGTCGGATCCGTAGAAGCTCGGGAAACCATGTCTTCAGTGACATGCTTTCGCTGCGCTTTTTGAACAAAATTAAGCTCTTTTGGAATTAGTCGAGCGGCGACGCGTTTCATGCCTAAAATGTCAATGAGAATGTTGTGGACGGACTTAAAAGATATGTTCACCTCACTAGCCAACTCTCTCAGACTCATACGTCGATTTTCGAGCACTAGCTTCTTGATTATGTCGATGTTTTCTTTGGTCGTAGCGGTTGAAGGTCTACCAGAACGAGGCAAGTCTACTACAACTTCTCGGCCTTCTTTAAAAGCCTTATACCATTCATAAGCCCTTGTTTTTGATATACACGATTCACCGTAGGTATTTCGCAACATGTTTAGTGATTCACCACATGAAATATCATTCGAAACACAAAACTTAAGGCACACTCTTTGTTCAACAATATTTTCCATTGTAAAAATCGCCGAGGACTCAAAACTATCCTATCACCAACAAAAAGTGTAGTTTAAAACAAATTAAATGACAGATCCCGCACAAATTTTGCGCGCTTAAACTATCCTATCACCAACAAAAAGTGTAGTTTAAAACAAATTAAATGACAGATCCCGCACAAATTTTGCGCGCTTAATCAGTACAGTGCTACCAACATGCAGTAAAAAATTAGAAAGACCTCTTTTACGCGGGTCTTTTTATTGACAATGACATATTCCCGATACTTTTTACACAGAGTAGTATATGAATAAATATATTTTTTACTTTACTTTTACTTTATTGCATTCAGTTTTAGGTAGGTGTGCCTGAATATCAGCTCAGTCCTTCTGACTTGGTCCAAAAACATGCGACTTTTTTTTTCTTGGGGAAATCTTCGGGACTTCTACCGACTCACCCACTCACCCACGGTACTCTCTTCTCGACTCGACTTCAACACTTTAGCTGCGAGGCGAGGTTCCTAAGAATAGTTTCGCAACGCTCCTCTGCCAGTGCTTCCCCGTATTGGGACCCTTCCAGCCGACCCACACTGAAGGGGGGAGGCCACGGAAGCACCTGGAAAACACAGGTACTTCCACCGTCACGGTGAAAGCCGTGCATTGCCGGCAAAAGCACCCCCGTACTCAAACCCGCTGGCTACCGCCAAACGCAACCACAACCCACCTATAAAAGGGTAGGGAGGGCACCTGACACCTTTAGGCGCTGCGCCCGTGGACGCCCCTTTGGGAGGGCAGTGGTAGGCAGGCAGTCACCAATCACCATACAGCCACACATAGGCAGTGGGTGGGCGGTAAGTCCACCGCACCGCCACGCCTGAGCCCTCTTAACTTCATGGTGGTTCCCGAATTTCACAAGTACCAAGCCAAAACAAGGGTGGGTAAGTTTACCTAACATAAACTATATTTAACTACAGCATCTCGTTTGACATTTTCAGTTCCATTTCTATCCACTGGCAGCTCTGTCACAAAATGTAATACAATTACTTTACCGCATGCGCTAGCGGCTAAGACAACCCCATCTGGGATAAAGTGGTGATGGTATGCATGTATGTAAAAGTTACAAAAGTTACCATTGAAAAACTTTATACGTTTTTGCCAAGTACAAAAGTTCCTTTGAGCCTAACTGGGCAGGCAACGCGCGAGAAATGCCTGTGTTACGGTGTCAATCAATTGTACTACAAATCGGGCGATTCACGTGTTTGCTTGCCATTGTCATTGGGAATATTTCGATTACTTTTTTCGTGACAAGTTGCCACACACTTTTTAATTTATGAAAAAATACAACATTTAAAAGCAAAAAAAAACACTTATTTTTATTCTAAATTCGTAACTACAAAATAATGTATATGTTGGTGGACCAAGGGCACAAATCGTCGTTGGGCGTTTGCGACGTGCAAAGGGGCGAACCTCATTTTCAAACAAATTTCCGGATTGAAAACGCTTCAACAAAATTTGTGCTACTCTCACAGACACTGCACTAGGTCCATGAATATCGAATTTTTTTCGCGGCTTGCGTTGCATTTTTACTTTTTTTGTAGTAAAATATTAAAATGTATCGAATTTCTTCATTAGATTCACTTATCTTAACAGTAAGAAAAACAAATGAAAATCACACATTTTCCTAATTTGAATTTGGAATATCTCCTTTAAAATTTAAACTTCTAATGATACTAAAACCAGCCAGATACAAATAGTATAGATTTTAATACAAGTTCATTCATACTATATGCGAAAGCTTTTCCCTAACCTAATATGTTGCATTTTGTCTTCACATTCGCCAAAAGGAGACGAGGAAATACAGACATTCTCGCCGATATCTAGCATTCAGTCTTAATATATAATCAAATCTTCTACAGAATTTCAAATATTTTTTTGAGTCTATAACATGTCTCATTGATTATCTCCCTGTGGCATTTATTTGGAGAGGCCTATGTCCACCAGTGGAATTCTAAAGGCTGTTGATGATGATGACCGATATATCTACCATACTTACTTTTTCCAGTCCGTATATTTGTCTTCAATGGTGCGCGGCGGTATAAGCGGCTTGCCGCGGGTGGCACACCATCCTACTGGGTGCACTTCTGAACAGCACAGGTTCACCCAAAAATCTTTGGAATCATCACTGCCAAAACCCTCATATCGTAAAAGCCCCATATAACCTTTCACCTAAAAAATATAAATAGCAATGAGTAACATTTTCTTAAACTACGTCAATAATAGAGAAGCGATGAGACTTTAATCTGGTTAACAATCTTTCCCATGAATTACAACCAGTCAGGAGAAATATTTCATACCCCTTTTTTCAAGTGTTGTTTAATCCTGCCTTTTCTATTAGAGGTAAGGAGGCATTTAACTAGGTTTACAGAGCATTTAAATATATTATATCGCTGATTTCAATTAAGTCTTTCTAAACATTTTGGAAATATAACATTCATCAACATTAACAACAATAATTAATTAAAAACACAAATATTTTACCTTCAACACTGTGGCCACCCAAAAATATTCACTAAGCTTCTCAGAGGAATTTTCACAATCTGTGTTCTTCACTTCAACCTTCATGCCTTCAAAAGTGTTGTCCCACATATCGTGAAGTGGTGCATGTTTGAACAGACTGACAGGAGCCGCTAGAAAGTCACAGCCAAACAGCTCGTCCTTCCATTCATAGCTATTGGCCACTAAAGTGGCAGATTGCTTTATAGGTCCAGCCTAGAAGCATTCACATTTTCTATGTGAGAAAAGAGCAATACAATCCTAATATAAAAATTATTCTAAAGGTTAAACTAACCATGTTAAACTAGTAAAAGATTAAAGCTTCACCCAACCACCTCTTTTTTTGGATGTGAACAATAATAATGTAATAATGTATAATAAATACCACTGAAAGTTATTTCAATCAAATTATTTGTAAAAACATAGATGAAAATATAAATAGTTATTTTTTATTACTTTAGGTTTTCTGAGAGCTACTATTTGATAGAATTAAACACTGATAAACAGCATAGACTGGAATTTATTTCATAATATAATTATACACGGAGCACATCACATAGCATCGTGTAGGAAACGAAACCCATGGCCGATATCAAATGAAAGTAGTGATGTACAAGTTTTGAGGGTTCCGAGTCCTTTTGTCTACAGCTCGGTGTCGTTTACAGGGCTCGCCTCGTTTGTATGAAGCTCGAAAACTGGGGAGTCTTTTCCAGAACTCGAGCCTTCTTGAGAGCTCGATTGATATCAAAGCTTTTTCAGGGCTCGATCGATGTCGAGACGTTTTAAGAGCAGTCTTTTTTAGCGCTCGAGGCGTTTTTAAGTGGCGAGTCGCGCTCAAGTCGGTTTTACGTTTGGAGTCTTTCTTTTCAAAGCAGGCAATAAAATATGTGTTTGTGGGATATAATATACCTATGTGACCAGAAGCGTATTTTAAAAAATAGAGGTTTAAATAACACATTGAAAGATAATAAAGTGAAAAGGTTTAGGAAGACTCGAGCTCTTTTAAGACTCGAGTTCTTTTGAAGGCTCGAACTCTTTTGAAGCTTCGAGGCGTGGCTCAAGGAGCTCGTGTCTCGGCTGGGCTCGGGCCTACGAGCCTACCCAGCTCACTGAGTCCGGCTAATCCGCCTCGACGCTTCAAAAGTAGAACTCAACGCCTCGAGGTTCGTACATCACTAAATGAAAGGGGTTCGCATTCCTCATTCAAACTCAACACTATTGTATATTGGATGCAAAAATTGAAATGTTAATATAGTTTGTGCCAGATAAATGTGCAATAAAGCTCATTGACCCCACCTGTACCAAAATTTTGCTCCCAATGAAACTGTCGCTGATTTGTCATAGAAACTAGCTTTCCTGTAGCTTCTAGACCCTGGCCCGGTTTCATAATAACTTAGGCAAATACGCCACCCAGTACCCAAAAAAAATTAATACCGGGCAAAAACATTTTTAAGAATCCTTTCTTTTAAGTTTTGATGATGATTAGATACGATAAGTATTGTATAGGTACTTAAAAATATATTTTCGCCATTAATATTATTTCTTCAAATATTCTTGTTCCTTTTAAAACAATACCCTACAACATGGCAGGCCATAACATAAACGTATTTAACTGATCAATTAAAAACTTTAAAGATGTTGGGTCAAAACATTTAAAACTTGGTCCTCTAAAATAATAAATTTTAAGTTACGCCGACCTATAGTATAGCTGGTGAGATATTATAATGCCAAATGGACACCAGCTCTCAAAAATTTGACAGAACGAAGTTCGAAGACGATGCCTGACAGCTTTTATTGTTCCGTGTCACGCATATAAATGTTATAAACTATTAAAAAACTATTGTTCTTTCGTATCTTATTAAGTAACTTATTGTTATTCTCTTTATTTAATATATAACTTAGATATGAAATTTGTACAGTACTTCCATAAAACAAAGATTTATAACAATAAAACAACGAATTATTAATTATAAAAACAAAATACATAATTACAATTATAAAACCTAAGCTTAAATTAAAGTTATAAAAACAATGAATTATAAAAATACTGTAAAAACCTTAACCTAGGAAACCGCCGGCAGCAGGGCAGGCAAGGCCCAGACTACCGGTGGTTAGGGCTGCAGAGAGAGGAACCTCCTCACAATGCGAGCCGTGTCCAGGAGCACCGCCTTCTGCATCTGACCCTTGACCCAACCGCTGAGCGAAAGCCTCTCAAGGTGTAGGTCGAGGCTCTTCGCTATTAAGCCGTTTGCCGGGACAATGATCGTCGAATCAACATTCCACGTGGTGGTCACCTCGTGAGCCAAGTCAAGGTACTTGCTGAGTTTGAACTTCTCAGCTTATTATTAAATGGTAACAAATAAGGTAAATTAAATTAAATTCATTTATCTTCACAGCGAATGATGCGTGAAAAGGAACGCCATTCAATAGTGTATTGACACTACTGAATCGACTAAAAATCGATGAATAGGAGCGACCATTTTGTAATCACGTCATTCGCATCAGTACCAGTGCGTCTGCCTTGTGTGCTATTTTTTAACTATTATTTTCGAGATACCGCGTTTTATTCTATAACTTATTAGCCATACCGATTTATTGAGAATTTATTTAAGAATTAAAAACCGGTTAATCAGATTCCATTTCCTTTGCCAACTCGATTGAATTACATTCGTGACATCACTATAATTGACAATTATGAACGGTCAGGGTTAACATCATACGGCGAAAGTAGTTTATTATGTATATGTACTAGCTTTCCGCCCGCGGCTTCGACCGCGTGGACTAATTTTTCTCACACGTTGGGTTACAGGTTTTCATAGGGATCCCTAAAGTTTTCACTGTAAGTTTATACCATGTGAAAAATCGCACGATTTCGTTGCGGGGTATAAGCGCGCGCTGCGTCTCGCCCTGAGCGCCGAGAGCCGCGCAAATTTATAATAATTTTGCGCGGGTATTTTTTAATTTCAGGATATTTCAAAATATAATAATCCAATTAATGTGTTGGAAATGCAAAGGACAAAATCTATCACTGTAAATTATCTTGATGATGAAATAACTTTTTATCTTATGGATTGATATGCTTGTGTAGTAATCATTCTAAAAATCTACCTTTTAATTTACATTATTTTTTAACACATAGTGACATAACTTAATAATATGTTATTATTTGGCTCGTTATTAAAATATAGATGTATTGTGTCGCGGACTTTTTCATGGATCTTCTAAAAACCTGTATTGTTGTAGTACATTGTATGCATGTATAATCAACAGTGGGGCCACCGCACGCACGAAAAGACTTTCGATAACGCTTTTTTCCCGGGTAACTCTTTAAATGTTAATTTATCTTGAAAACTAATTATTTTAAAACAAATATATGCTTCTAGTACTTTTTCATTACACACATGTGGTAGGTTTTTAGTTATTTTAAAACTATGATATCATCTAAGATTTTCATTGAAATCCAAAGATGTCAAGAGAAATGTTGTTCAAAACTAAATACCTACTGGTGATGAATAACTTTTTTAATTCTATTTGTCAGTGAAAACATTTAAGAGAACATTTTTACTTCCATCATGGTACGCATTATAGGTGTGCACTTAAAAAAGGCTTGCAATGTATATCAAGTTTGGAAGTCAATGACGCCGCTGTAACACAAGACTGCGGATTAGTACTTATCTGCAGACAGTTCCAGACGTTTTTTCATATTGTTACTAATAATGGAGTTCATTGGTAAAAGTCGGTCATTGCCCTTTAATGCATGTTTATCTGGCACAAAGTATAGGCATTAACTAAGCTGTGGACGTTCACATGAACAGGGTGGAAAATATTCAGTTCATTTCATAGCATAGGTGAGCTAAACAAAAATGGTTTCTTTGAAAGCACCTTCGTCCTTCTTAACTTCTACCAAAACAATCATACACTTTTGTCATGTTTTTACATGATACTAGTAAAAATTATGAGGAAACCTGAAAAAGGTTGTCTAACAACGTAAGTTTGTATGACCTTTGATTAAAGACCCTCATAGCCATAACATAACTTATGTTTACTTTGGGTGAGATGGTACTTATCCAGAGATATGTTTATTTATCTATTGATTAACAGTGCCTAACCTGCAAATCATTAAGACTAGCATGCCATTGCTGCAGTTGTGGTAAGGGCTCCAGAGGTATAAGGCCTGCCATATGCTCAGTTCCTTCCATTTTGAATCTCCAGTTGATATTACGCCTTCGAGTTGAACTTTGACAACATCTAGGTGAACAGAATCTCCTGTTCTTGATGAAAAACTGCTCACGGCGCCCAACACGACCACATAATTCACATATTGCTGAAATTTGTAACAAAGTTGTTTTTATTAAGTTTATCCATCCTTCCTGATTTCTTAAGTCTAGTTTCTTTCAGTATTTCATTGCCTTCATAGTAAAGATGAAACATAGCAAATGAATTAGGTGAACAGATGCTTCCAGCTTCTATTGAAAAATAAATACAACAATGAAGATGAAGTTCGGTTAGTTATTTAGAATTGACTGACTAGTTTGTCTTCTGCGCAAATTTACAGGATTAAAGTAGAAGCCGACATAATTCATTAGGATACATACCTAAACTGTCCTTTTCTAGAGGCACTATGGTCAATTCATCAGCATTATAAGAATCATCGGGAATACTTGTTGAAATATAAGAATTTATATCACCGGCGACTGAGTAATTAGCCATATTTTGACTAAAGGCACTGAAGATCTACCGAACACTTTTGTGGTAAACACTGCAATCCTCATGACTAACAATAATTATCATGTAGACGGTTATTACTTCAACTGCAGCTTTATTAAGTATTCGTTTGTTCAGATTATCGTCTAAATAATATGACACAATGGCTAAATTCTGCTAAAGCACATTTATTTAGCGAATATTTGCAAAACCCAACTATCCTTTACCAACCAAACTGAATAACTCGAGTCTCGAATTCACCCTGTACCACAGACAAACTAGGGAACAAGTTCACCACAGATTACGGAAGGAAGAAAGAGAATTCATTGAAGAACAAAACTGCATAATGATCCCGACAGAGGGCGTTCCAAGCGACTGCACATCAAATTTTCTGTTAAAGCTGTCAAATGCCATTCAAACTATCTTAGGAACGTTGCTTAATCTAAAACGAATATCAAACGGGTCTCAGTTGAATCGAGTTTCAAACAAGATTTGAGTAGAGTTTGCTTTTTGTCTATGGATCTGGCTTGTTTTCGTTTACAATAATTCGTTTATACCTCTTTTACGTTACATTACAAGCAGATACTATGTGTTTATTGTAAAAATTAAACCGATACACAATGGACTTGCACCAAGAAAAGGTTAATTAATAGCTAATTAATAGCCTTTCAATACTTAACTTGTCCATTTAATGTAATTATTGCACTGAAACTATTTCAATTTAAGTTTTATCTTATTTGTAAATTTTTACTATTAACTGTAACGAAACGTAATCTGTAATCTGACAAGGGAGGCACTCGATATAATCTGTGCTGGGTGTGTATGTGTGCGTGGTATACTATACCTACCCCTACATATAGATTTGCATACCACCCACTTGGTTTTTTTAAGGTAGGTACTGAATTTCTTTCTGATTATGGTTAATTACAAATTGTAGTAATCCAGGAAATGAAATTATCTTTATTTATTGAGGTCGTCAAAAATATCTAAGAATCCTTCCTTGAAGGTATCCATCGTTTTTGACAAAAAAATCTCTACTCAAGCGTGGTCAGGAGGTCACTTGCGTAATCACAGATCAAATCTCTACTTGACCGCCGACTCGCACCTGAGTGACGTATCGGAAAAAGTGATCTGTGATCAATGAATCTGTACTCAGGGGCGGTTCTAGAATAAGATCTCTGCTTAAATCGAGTTTCAATTCAAGATTCACGCTTGAGCGTCCTTCCAGAATACGGGATTTAGTTAGTGGCAAATCATTCTTCACAAGCTGACCTTTTATCAGGATACTGTCAGATACCCGTAGCAGAAGAATCACGTGACACAACAGCTTTCGTGACTCCTGCCCCCCGATCCAGAACGACCGATTCGGTAAATTTGTTTTCATTGTAGTAAATGATTCGATAGACGGTAGCAATCATTTTTTTGATATGTTACATCCAAAGGCCCTAAGTTTTCATAAACTCAATTAGATAAAACCTACCCTACTTAAAAAAATAATTAAAAATAAAAGAAAATAACCGAATCGGTCGATAACTTGGTTCTAAATCGGGGAACAGATGGGAACTATGGATGCACGAGAATGCCTTTTGGCCTTGTTGACACTTCAGCAGTGTTTCGAAGCACGATTAATTAACAAGGCCCTTGGTTCCAAGCGTTTTGATTTGGCTATCCCATACCTAGATGACTTATTATCTATAGGAAGCTCATTGGAAGTACGAGCAGCATTTTGTGCCGTGCTGGTGGCGGCACTTTAAAAGAATACTTTCCACAGCCCCATATCTTTCCATGGGTGTCGTAAGAGGCGACTAAGGGTTTCTTCCAGCAGACCATCTGCTCTTCAGGTGGGAGACTTATGTCGGCCGGTTGTTGTTACCACCATGCAGTTGTGTAAAACCCGCCAAGTGATTCTGACCTATCTCGGTCAGGTCGCGTTCCGGGATCAGCACTGCACAAACCGGTGCCAGGGGGACTGTGATCGTGGCAATTGATGGACCAGTGGGAGCCCTAGCGGCGGTATTGTGTGTGTAGTGTGTATCGGCCCGCTGGCCAGGGAGACCCGTAGAAACGGTGGTGCCGCTGGCCGCCCGCGGCATAGTACAGGGGCCCAAAAGGGGTTAACCACCTCTGGAGGCTGCCCCACCAGGTCGCGCATAATCTCGGGGTGGCTCGTCGTGCCGGGTGGTGCCCGGTTCCGGTGGGGCCCGGCGACCACACCCGAGGGGGTACGGGGGCCCTTCCGTCCGGCGGACCGGCCTACACTATTCCACGCAATTAATACCAATGCAGGGCACCACGCTTTGTCTTTCATTGCCTCGATCACAGTCGTCCTTTCACGCCCCTCCCATCCTCCAACTTCTATGGCAGTCAGAAGCACGAAAAAACGGCCTACAGCGGCATCCCCATCCCCCACCAACACGCTGTTTGAGGTGGAGTTCGCTAACATCCGCGGACTCCATGCAAACCTCAACGCCGTCCATCAACACCTTGAGACGGCGAGGCCTGCGATGCTCTTTTTGACGGAAACACAGATAGGCCGCCCTGTCGATACGTCATACCTGCACTACCCCGGCTATGTGCTGGAAGAGTCCTTCCAACCTAAAGCCGGTGTATGTCTATTCGTCAGGGCGGACGTCTGCTGTAGCCGTCTCCGCTGCCTAGAAGACCCATCCTTCTCCACTCTCTGGGTGCACGTTGACCTGGGCTCCACAAGCCGGGTCTATGCGTGCATATACCGCTCCCACAAAGGCGACGCCGAGACAACTCGACTCTTCGAGCATCTGAGTCAGGCCGCAGACAACGCTCAGGCGCAGTTCCCAAATGCCGAAATGGTGTTTTTGGGAGACTTCAATGCCCACCATGAGTCCTGGTTAGGCTCATCAAAAACAGACCATGCAGGCCGAACTGCCCATGCGTTTGCTCTCACGCAAGACCTGACGCAACTGGTACACCAGCCCACCCGGGTACCAGATATTGTCGGTCATACTCCCTCTTTATTGGACCTTCTGCTGACGAGTCACCCAGCCGGGTATAAAGTGTCGGTTGGTGCTCCATTGGGCTCCTCCGATCACTGTCTGGTTGGCGCTACAGTGCCTTGTGCAGCTCCCCCACAACCTGTGGAGGTGACGCGGCGGTTATGGCACTACTCGTCGGCAGATTGGGACGGATTGCGAGAGTATTTTGCCTCCGTCCCTTAGCGGCAGTGCTGCTTTGGAGAAAGAGATGCTTCAGAGAGTGCATCTGCTATCGCTGACGAGGTCAGTACCGGAATGGAATACTACATTCCTTTTACTGATGTCGTCAGTGCTAGCAAAACTGGTCCCTGGTTAATCGCGAGTGTGCCACAGCTGTTGAACAAAAACAGGCTGCGTACCGTGCTTGGTCTAGGGCCCAGGCACTCAATGATCATTCAAACCTTGCCTCCCTGAAAGCAGCCTTTAATAAAGCCACCAAGGCCACGAAGAGGGCTTACATTAGAGCAGACGCCCAGCGAATTGCACGTGTTGGCCAAGAACTCATCACGCACCCTACGGGTAGCCGCTCCTACTGGCGACTGGCTAAACACGTGCAATCTAACTTCTGCGTGCCTTCGCTGCCCCCACTGAGATTCCCTGATGGATCGTTGGCTCATCAGCCGCAAGAGAAAGCCGATTTACTGGCTAACCTCTTTGCCGCAAACTCTTGCATCGATGACTGCGGTGCTGCGCCGCCTGATATTCCAAAGTGCGGCTCCACAATGCCTGATATTCGTATCAGGCAGTGTGATGTTCGTGCCGAACTGCAGTCACTCGATGTCAGGAAAGCCAGTGGCCCTGATGGAATTCCAGCTGTGGTGCTGAAGAAATGTGCAGCGGAGTTGTCTCCAGTGTTCACTAGCCTGTATCGCCTCTCCTACAATTCGGGTCTTGTGCCGTTGTCTTGGAGGGAGGCGAACGTTCAACCAGTTCCCAAAAAAGGGGACCGGTCTGACCCGGCCAATTACCGTCCAATAGCCGTAACCTCAGTTTTAGCTAAAGTGTTTGAGCGGATCATAAACACGCAGCTCATCCGCTACCTAGAGGATCACTCTCTCATTCACGACCGTCAGTACGGCTTCCGACCAAAACGGTCTACGGGTGATCTTCTAGCGTACGTAACACACATCTGGGGGGAGGCTATGGACAAGCATGGGGAATCTTTGGCCGTCAGCCTTGACATTGCCAAAGCTTTCGACCGTGTATGGCATCGTTCGCTTCTTTCCAAGCTTCCGGCATATGGTCTGCCACCTCGCCTATGCGACTGGGTCGCCGGATTTCTGGAGGGACGTAGAATTCGTGTCCTTTGCGATGGTCAAAAATCACGCTTTCTCCAGATTAATGCCGGAGTGCCGCAGGGCTCCGTCTTGTCGCCGACGTTGTTTCTTCTGCATATCAATGACATGTTATCTCTTGGTAATATTCATTGCTATGCGGATGATAGCACGGTCCACGCGCGATATTTCGAGCGCCCTGGGGCAAAGCAGACTGACATCGTGGAGAAGAGGCGAAGTCTTGTTGTTGAGCTTGACGGAGTGTTGGACCGCATTTCAGAATGGGGTGCATGCAATCTTGTCGAGTTCAATGCCAAGAAAACGCAGGTGTGTGCATTCACAGCAAAGGCGTCGCCTTTCCTTTCCCATCCCACTCTTCAGAGCACCCCACTACCGATTAAGGATAGCCTAAACATCCTTGGCATGGATGTTCGTAGCAACCTAAACCAGCGGGACTACATTGAGAGCGTCATTAGAACTGCATCCCGTAAACTCGGAGTCCTGAACAGAGTGAGACGATTCTTCACGCCTGAGCAGCTCTGTCTCTTGTATAAGACGCAAGTTCGCTCGTGTGTGGAATACTGCTCTCATCTCTGGGACGGTTCCGCTAAGTACCTACTCGAAGCTCTTGACAGGTTGCAGCGGCGTGCTATCCGTATTATTGGAAACCCAGAGGCAACTTTGACCCTTGAGCCTCTCCAATTGCGTAGAGACATTGCCAGACTAAGTGTTCTCTATCGCTTCTACAATGGGGAATGCTCTGACGAGTTATTCCAGCTTATCCCACCCTCACCTTTCCACCCCCGTACCACGCGTGCTGGACTACGGCGTCACCCACACACAATTCAACATTTGTTGGCCCGAACTAAAAGGTTCGGTGACTCGTTTCTTTGTCGTACCATCCAGACGTGGAACGTTCTTCCAGCACATGTGTTTCCTTCCTCTTATAGTCCCGGGTTCTTCAAGCGGGGCGTGAATAGGCATTTCTGCAGGCCTTCAAGGTGAGGATGGCCAGCCCAGTGATTCGTTTGAATGACTGGGCTTGTCAACCTCATATCTGGACCTCACGACCGCTTTCCATCAGGTGGAGTGAGGTCATCTTGACGGGCAATATATATAAGAAAAAAAAAGCATTTGAAAAATTAGAGGCTATTTTAGAGCTTTTACGAGATGCTAACCTTACCCTCAATTTGAAAAAAAGTGTTTCTTTTTCCAAGGAAATAAGCTATTTGGGGTATGCAATATCCGACTGGACTTGGACCGGTGTATCAATATCAGCGGTGTCAGAATTTCCTAAACCCCAGAACGTTCACCAAGTATGTCAGTTTGTCGGTCTGGCTAGCTTCTTCAGAAGGTTTGTATAAATCTTTGCATCAATCGACAGGGGTCGCAATACCAGTCCCTATCTCCGATACCGGTATTCTCGGTATTGAGTCACGGGGAATCCCGGTATTTCCGTTTTTTTCTCTCCGTCAGTCATTTTAGTCTCGAATCCAAAAGTCAAACAATAAGAGAGAATTTAGGGAAAAATCAAAATCAACTTCAAATCAATTAAAACGAGTAATATTGCAAAAAGATGGCGGGACGATCTGGATAAGTACTTACAGGAATGGCAGATCTTATAGCTGATGATAGGCATCACTGGAGGGATTTGGGGGAGGCCTTTGCTCAGCAGTGGGACAATTCAGGCTAAGTTAAAAAAAAAAGTATTGCAACGGTTAGTTACAACTTACATAAAAAAAACAAACAAAATCATATCTGCGTTTTCTTGGCATTGAACTCGACAAGATTGCATGCACCCCATTCTGAAATGCGGTCCAACACTCCGTCAAGCTCAACAACAAGACTTCGCCTCTTCTCCTCGATGTCAGTCTGCTTTGCCCCAGGGCGCTCGAAATAACGCGCGTGGACCGTGCTATCATCGGCATAGCAATGAATATTACCAGGAGAGAACATGTCATTGATACAAGCACCTACACAGAGGGGGGGATAGTTGGGATTTATCCCGCCCGAAATCTGACTGAAAAAAAAACTTTTTAACAGTCTGTTTATTTATTCACTTGCGTGTTCTTTCATTAAGTAGGTAAAATAAAAATATAGATAGATCTTGGTCTGATTATGCTAGCGACGTTACTATATCTAACCTATCGCGCCATCTAACCTATTTAGAAAGAAACCGAGAACGAAGCCAATAATGTCATCTATCGCCGAGTAGAAAAACGAATAGTAGAAAGGTCGTCGAGCAGCGAAATATCGAGAAGCTTCCATAACTTTCTGCTACCAGATAAAAGATGGCGCAAGAATGTTCCACTGTATTCAAGAATACGAAATGGGTATCAGACACTTGGTTAGTTTTGTCAGCAAACCATTTGATAATTGGAAAGATGCAACAGAAAGATTTCGCGAACATTCTGCTGCTAAATATCACCAGTTTTCTAAGTTATGCGCAGAAAATTTCTTACGCGTAATGGATTCCTCGGCTGTAGACGTTGCATCGCAGCTTAATGATCAAAGGCGCAAAGAAAAGAAAAGAAATAGAACAGCACTAAAAAATATCATCAAAACTATCATCTTCTGTGGAGAGCAAGAGTTGCCGCTTCGTGGAGACAAAGACAGTGAACCATTAGAAAATAACTTTAGAAAAGCCACTTAGTAAAGATGGGAAATTCAGGGCTCTGCTGCGATACCGAGCAAGCTATGATAATATCCTGAAAGATCATATCCTTACAACCCCTAAAAATGCAACGTATTTTAGCCCTATTATTCAAAATGAAATAATAGATACCTACTTGTGGAAAGATAATTCAGAAAAAAGTTGTGACACAAATAAATACCTACTTCAGAGTATTTCGCGATTCTTGGCGATGAAACTTTAGATGTGAGTGGAATGACACTGAACAGTCTTTGTGTGCGAGACGTTTATAGAGGTATTTTGAGGGAGGACTTTCTCAGTTTCATTGAAATTCACGACCTAAGTGCCGAAAATATAAGTGCAGAAATAAAGAACTGTCGTGAGATTGGTTTGAACCTCTATAAACTAGTTGGTCAGGGGTACGACGGAGCTGCTACCAAGGGAGGACACATCAGTGGTGTGCAGACGAGAAACAGAAAAGAATTTCCTAAGGCCACATACGTACATTGCTCGGCTCATCGTCTGAACCTAGTTCTTTCAAAAGCTCTTTCAGTTCCCGAGGTGAGAAATTCAATAGGCGTTGTGAAAGAAGTCTGCAATTTACTTCGCAACAATGCAATGGCCGTGAAACAGTTCAAGGAAAATGTGGAAAAGCTCACACCAGAAAGTAGGAAAAAAAGACTGGTTGGCATGTGTGACACTAGATTTATAGAACGTCACGATTCTATAAATGTATTTTGTGAGTTACTCGAACCTATTGTCGTTACATTGAGAGAACTATCCTGCACAAACATAACTGTTGCTCAAACTGCATCCACACTCATAGCTGCGATGGGAAAGAGTAGTTTCTTGATTTCTCTAAAAACCTGTGAAATATTTTTCAGTTACACTCTCCCACTATCAGCATATTTGCAGAACCCTAAAGGTCACCAGCTTTTTGTGAAAATGAAGATCCTTACAGTTACTTGCCCATATATCATTGAATTATGTCGTTTAGTTAAAAAACAAACACACTATTTTTAAAGAGTTGGCGATAAACCAACACGGTACATTTCACGCCGAGAAAATGATTTAATTTTACCAACAGCGCGACTCACCCTTCTGATGCATGGTTCTCATTACATGGCTGGTAGAGTGTTTAATCATTTACCAAAATCCTTAAAAGCCCCCCAATGTGATATGATAAATTGAAGATTTGCTTAACTCATTCAATGCCACCGACACGCTTGGCGTGTTCAGGCTAAGCTAAGTCTCTATGCCAAGAACACGCCTGGCGTGTTTTCAATGTTTTGGTACTTTTTCTCAAACTAGGCCATATTTTCTGTTCAATTTTTTTGTACATCATTTTTAAGGTACAGGCTATGGCATATTAAAGCGGCCACCTAAAAAAACTAGTTATAATTTTTGACGAAAAATAGGTGTTATGTGGTGCCGAGAACACGCTCGGCGTGTTCACTTACTAAAGCTGCCCTTAGGTTCTCAGACTTTTTTATTCGATTGAACGCTAATTTTGAAGTCATAATAAGCTTGCGATGTGTGATTTTGAACTAACTTCAGAAAGTAGAAAGTTATCAATTTGTCGCGTTTAAATACAGGGTGACCTGGACGCACCAAATCCCAAAATAAATATTTCGAGATGCAACTATAACGATTTCTTTTATTTTTATTAGTCTATATATGGCGTGTAAATAAAAATTTCAATTTAAATGCTCAATAATTGGCAACGCTCACGTCATCACATTATATGTGTACGCGAAGCTATTCATCCAAAACGATCGTAGTATTCGTAGTGATAAGCTGAAAAATCACATATCTCAAAACACAAAGGCGCGCGCTTCTTTAAACTATTCGTTGAATAAACAAGTGTAAGGTAGATATTTTAATTTGGTCTTATAAGGTAGATATTTTTATTTGCTCGAAAGTAGAAATTATCATCTGAGGTCACTATAGCTTTGTGCCTCCTCAACGTACAAGAGTCTTTCCACCTCCCCACACATTGGTAGTTAAAATTAAGTCAGGAGATCTAGCAAGACACGGTATCAAGCCTCCGCTCACATTCCACTTAGGTATCACACCCTATAGTTCTCGTCGAACTTTTAGTCCACTCTGAAGTTGTCGTGAGTCCCACATTCCTATTTTTTCCTTTAAAAAATAGGTATTGCTAATACGCGAATCTACTTCAAAGTGGACTAGAAGTTTGACCCAAACTTAATATTATAATAATCAATTACTGATCTTAAAGAGGGAGCTCCATCGTGCTGTCATAATATTGTCCTAGTAAAATAAGGTTGACGTTGAATCGTCGCCTCATTTGTGCTAGCACACGAGTTTCTTTCAAGAAACTCGAACATATCAGTACCAATACTACTCCTGGTACCTGCTGCGGTAAAGGCTTTGCTTGCGCCCCACGTAAATTTCACCACTAACACATACTCGACATGGGTCATTGTTGCAATAACACACACGATACGATAAATAAATATATGGGTTTTCGCACGATAAGAGATGCATGCCGTTACTGACTGTGAGCTTACTGTCAGTGAAATAATTTTCCCGATAGGATTCCCGAGGTTCCACAACCTATTCAAGACAAACAACCAAAAAAAAAACAAACAGTCAAATCTTTCTCTTCATATTTTTAGTATAGATAAAGTGTAATAAATACTTACTTCGACTCTGGAGCATCGGGCATCATGAAGCTGGCGACCTGCTTCTGGTCCCTTAGCTTGGCTATAAGACACCGCTGGGCCGGGGACATGTTGGCCAGCTTCCAACTGGCTGGCGAAGCTTCCTATCTTGGACTTTGGCTGCCTGCACCAATTTCAGCTGGTTAACCAACTTCTCCGGCCTAAAAAAAAATGTAAGATCCGATAGAAAAAAATACTATGTGTTAATTTTATTAGCTTTTTGAGTTGATTTTACCGTATTCTCGATGGCCCTGGCTCCGAGCTTGGCCCTGGCTCCAAAGTTGATGGACCTGCTGCTGGTTCAGGTGCCGGAAGCGGACTGAACATAAAAGTAGTTCTAAATGTAATATACAGTGTTACTTTTAAATTTACTGCAGTTAACCTTAAATCGAACAAACGGTTTACTTAAAAGGCACGCCAAAGAAACTTGAAAAGGTAACTTCCGCATTTCAGTATTGAATAAGTAGTATAAAAAAGTCACAAATATAACAATAAAAAATAAGCGATTTGTACAAACATTTCGGGGTACAAAATCTTGCGTGCACAGCGCGGTTTCTGGATCCCCCATTATGTTTATTTTTATTCAGTATATTTTTGCTACAATTTTTTTTTGTATATGACTTGTCATAAGTACTTTTTAAAAGTCTATATGAATAAAAATATTTTTTACTTTACTTCCTTTACTTTACTTTACTTACATTACCGTCCTCTTCCTCTCGCCCCTCTAACTCACTTCGCCACAATATTTTTCTTCGCAGGCATTTTCCAAGCTTAAAGCAAGAACACAAAACTATAAAGTCTGCCACCACAATAAAATTGACGAGACGATTAGCGTAGTGCGCTGTAGGGCGGTTTCTCGCCTCGATTTCCGTAGTGTCGGGTTCGATTACCGGTCGGGTCAATTCAGGAAACGATCTTCTCTAAATTGCCTCGGATCTGGGTGTGCTGGGTGTCTGGGGCATTTTTTTTGGCATTTTTATTAAGTTGTGGTTTTATCGTGGAATTTATATAATCATAATCATAATCATTATTTATTTGCTCTATACACATATAAAGTTTTACAAATGTAAAAACTAAAATGTACATAGACCCTCTTAGGGTGTTGCAAAGACATCTTACAAAAACTGAAATATAATACAGTACGACCTCAAAACTACAATAGGTGTACCAAGGTAATTAAATAGTAATAGTTAACACTTAAAAGACTAAATAATATTAAATCAAAACAAAAAAAAAACATGAATTAAATTATAATTTATCCTCAAAATATTCTTTCAAATTTGTAATATGCTTTGCCGATGAGAAATGTTTTAACACATTCACTGCCACCACGATTTTCTTGAAGTTCATCGAGATGCCGTCATATAAAACTGCGGACACGCTAGGCGTGTTCGCTGCATTGCGTTTGTAAAAAAAGTGAACACGCCGCGCGTGTTCTTGGCACTGGTTGAAGGTAAAATTCTTTAAACGGCTATTTTTCGGTTTAAACTATGTTTACCGGTTAGTATTTCTTGTACTGTGCGAGAATAAAGGTGTCTAAAATAGTGTCGTGAGTTTTGCTACTTGGAATTATGGCGGCAAATAGATTTTATGGTAAGTAAATGTATTATAATGTAATACTTGGTTCTTAAACTTGTTTCACCAAAACCCCCATGCATCAATGAATAAAGTTTGCGGTTACTGTGAATTGTAACATTGGAACTGTTTATTGTGCAAGTACATCCGTTTTATTATTATATTGAGTGACAATACTTTTTAAACGTGTTTGTCTATGAATGAATGAATTCATTTAAATTATTAAACCGATAAAAGCTTTGAACTGCGGAAAACCCCACACTTCTCAGTTAGCCCGACAAGAACAAATAATTGGTATTCAGGAGTGTTATATGCGATATTTTATTATATTAAACGAAAAAATCACTGTAAAATAATAGTAAATGTAAATCAAGTCTAAATCAAGAAAAGCGGGCATAATGTACACTCGTAAGTATATAAAATCACAACTGCTCGTATCTTATTCTTGATGTATGTTTTACTTACAGAATGGGAAAAGGAAAGGGGAAGGGCAAGGGACAGGGGGAGGACACGAGGCATTGGGTCCCTTGCCCACTCATACCCGGCGTGCCGGCCGTCCCCCCACCTAGAATCCCACAACTTTGAGAGTTAAAATCTAAACATCAAGGTCTGTTCAGAACTTTTTTTTGTTACTTTTTGTGGTATAGATATCATCCGTATTAGTACATTAACATTGTCTTCTTAAACCCAGAAATGGAAGCTCCAGAAGCGGAGGCGGGCAGTGCGAGCCAGGCTGCGGGCTCGCCACTCTATGTTATTATACCTGGGCCATTAATGGGTAAGACCAATGGTTCGAAATCAGTTTTATGCGCTTGCTCACAACGTTCTTTACATTGTACTTTATTCCAGACACGACCGAGGTGGCGCCACCTCAAGCGAAGTAAGTTGCTAGGCGTAGATAAATTTATATATGGTTTAGAAGAGAAACAAAATACATATTTTCTTTTTGTTATTGCCAGAAAACAGAAGTAGCAGTTTCCGGTGTCAAGTGTTGGAATTCCTATTTAGGGGTATGTAAACAAGAACAGCAATCAAATATTAATGATTGCTATTTTTATTTTTATACTACTCTTAAGTTTTATGCAGTGTTTAAGGACATTGGACTAATTTTTTTAAATGTTTCAGCGTCCACCACTTCAGAAATGCCGGGATCCGGTAGGAGTGCCAAGGCGTACGAGATCGGTGAGTTAAAAATCTTAGAAAAATTACTGTATTTATGCTGCCTCCATTATGACGACAGGCCGGACCAAAATTCTAAAATCAATGAATTATTTTCCTATCAATTTGAACAAAACTACGTAAATCAGGAAAAAATCGTTCATCTATCTATATCATACATTTTAGTCTTATAAATTTTAAAAGTGTCAAATAAATGCGAATTAGTTCCATATTGAACATACATTATGGTTTGCAATAAACAAATTGAAATTGAATTCAATTTTATTCTAATTGATGGGTATTTAAATTTCCTAGAGGTATACCGAGGCCACTGTAAAAAGCCTGTAAAAATTATCTGCAGGAGACGAGATGTTGAGGATCTCGACTTCGACGTCAACGCTGGTAGCGATGTCGACGCCGACACCGACTTCGACGACAATTTGTTCCGCCAGCGGGACGTTTTTGAATTCCCTGGCACGTTCGACGAAGCGGAGGATCCCGGCCTTTTAGAAGCGGTGACCGAAATCGACACCGCGGCGGATGCTGCTCTTCGGGCTCTAAACGAGTCCGAAGATTACCTACATTTTGATTGGCGGGGGGAGAACGATCATTTTTAAAAATGGGATACTGAGATAATTGCCCACATTGTTCGCGAAACAAATGAATACGCGCGCCAGAAAAAGTTAATTTCCAAACCCAACTCCAGATTAAATCGGTGGAAGGACACCACCGAAGAGGAGATCTGGAGGGTTTTGGGGTTATGATGCTGCAATCGCTACTCATAAACAATGTGGAGCGGGAATATTGGTATCTCAGATTAAAGCAACTAAAGCTTGGCGCATTCGGGGATATCTTGCCCTTCAACCGGTTCCTATTACTCAAACAGTGCTTGCATTTTGTCAACAATATGCAAGCACCGTTTGAGTAATAAACTCCTTGCCCGAAAAGACCACCAAACTTCATAAAATCATGCCCGTCATCGAGCACTTAAACCATGAATTCGGATCTTTATACCTTCCCGAGCAAAACGTTGCTATTGATATGTCGCTCCTTCTTCGGAAAGGGCGACTCTCATTCGCGCAACTTAACCGTCAAGGGTAGGTATAAAGAGCTTCGAATTGTGTGAATCGAGGACGGGTAAGAAATCGTTAGCCACGATGCTGAGGATGAGCCGGAGAATGCCACGTCGCAGATAGTGCTTGGTCTCATGAGACTACTGTTCAACAGAAGGCACACACTCGTGATGGACAATTTCAATAATGCTCCTCTGTTGTCCAGAATCCTTAAAGCCAAGCACAAAACAGGCTCGATGGGCTCTCTGCGGCTCAACAGGGAGTTTGTCCCCAAATCATTAAAGGGGAAGAACAAAAGAAATATGAAAGCAGGGGAGACCTGCTTTAGTACGACCCAAGACCTGAGTGTCGTTGTGTGGATGGACAAGAGTCCAGTACATATGATCTCGACGTATCATGAAGTAAAGGTCGGCGGAAAAGAGAAGTACGGGTACTATAAGTACAAACCAGAGGTAGTCCTTGACTATAATCTCTCCATGGGTGAATCATTCAAATGGGCGAATCATTCAAATAGCTAAACGGAAGCGAGAATTTGGGTCGTTTGCAAAGGCCGACCATGGCTTTCGGATGGCCAAACGAAACTTGAAGGTGGGCTTTTGGATGGCCAAGCAAAACTTGAAGGTTGGCTTTCGGATGGCCTAATAAGATTTGAAGGTGACTTGGTGATCTGGATGACATGAAGGGTTACGTCCTTAACCTTTAAAATACCTAGGTAATTGTGATTATTGTTACTTAATGTGAATTGAGATGCTTATTTACCTACGTATATTTAATTTGCTGCTTAGCACTATGATTGACTTGTAGACAGTGCCTTAATGACATTAAGGGAGTTTGCATTATTGTGTAATGTTATGTTAAGATATAAAAGTAAATAAAATAAATATTTCGAACGTAGTTTAAAGTGCAGTAAGTTATAGTCACGAAATTATATTATTTATTTGTTACTGTCTAATTCGATGCAGTTTTATTATTGTATTGTATAAATAATTAATTCAAAAGTGAATTTTTATTTTAGCATTAAACAATGCTCTATTTTCTACACAAAGATATAAACTAGAAAAAATCGACCTGATCCTGATATGTAAAGGAATCATGATTAACTTGGAAATAACTTTGTATGATTAAATTAAGTACACACCCTTTTGTTAAGTTGATAAGTACTTAGTTAATTTATTATTTTACAAACTGATTGACTACGATCATTGTTGGTATGAGGACCATACCACAAAATAAAGAGCCTCTACTTGAGCCAAGCTCGATGAAGAATTCATGTAAACAAACCAATTTAGGGTTATCAAAATTCGTGTTTCAAAAAAAATACAACATTTTGTATTTTCACCATTAATTATGCACATTACTCACCAATTATTTGTTAATGCTTATTTTTGTAGCAAATTTCACTCAAATCGCTTACTAAACTTCGTTGATATCGCACTATTAAGAAAAATGTTAGCAAAAAATTGATTACATTTAAGGGATAACCCTAATGACATGTGCAAAATCCAGGTAGGTATCGTAAACATTTTCGCCAATTTATATTGTGCTTTCAAATAAAATAGACACCCATGTCTTTTTTAAGCACGCCTATCCTATTTCTTTTTGAGTCTACCGCGTAATTTGTAAATTTTAACCATTACGTTCGGTTTCACCGAATAAAGCAATGCAAAACATTAAAAAAAATTTTTTTTATTACGTTATGAACCAAAATTTTTACATATTTTTATATAATTATAGGTATTAACTGGACTGTATTAAACTGGACAATGTGATTGACGAATTCATAATCCAACTTACCAGAGACACGTCAAGTTCATCTTACTCGTCAAGTTCTGATCAATGAATTCATCATTCATTTATCACTCTAAGAACTTTACATTGTTGTTTAAAATATTTATGATATTAAGAATATCCTACAAACCTCACATACATTGTTTAACACTTGTGTTACGGATTGTCAGAATCAACAATGGAAATACAAATATAATACTTAAACATATATTTACACCGAGACACAGAACAAGCAAATGTTAATCACATGAATCTTTGTCCTGGGTCGGGATTGAACCCACGACTCCTGCTGCATAGGGCAGGGGGTCACTATCCAATGAGCCACCGAGCCAGTCAATTTATTATAAAATCTAAGTGCTGTTTCCTGAATAAATGATTTGAATTAGAATTGTTTTTTTATTTTATTGCATTATTGTGGGCAATGCGTGTAGGTTTGTCCAGCTGATCCCGTGTCAAACTGAAACTCAAACTCAAATACCTTTATTCAAATAGACTTTCGCAGTAAGTACTTTCAAATCGTCAAATGTGTACGAAAGTACACACAGCGTCACGCCGAGTTACCCCCTTGCAGTTCTAATATAGCGCTTGTGTGTGCCCCCGACATAACGGTTCAAAGTCCAACAAGGGTAACTCGACGTGTGACGCTGTGTGTACATACCTAAAGAAAACAAAGCAGATTCAAATTGAAGGATCCATATTTTAAACACTCAAAACTGTCATAGGTCATATTTATTTTTATCATAGTGAAAAAGGTTTTTGATATATGGTTGTCAGTGGTTGCTAAGCAACGGTTTGTTGTTAAACATTCTTCATCCAATTTGGCTCTAGTATAATTTGTGACTATACTTATACTATACTTTCGCCGTATGATGATATCCCTAACAGTTCTTAAATTGTCAATTATAGTGATTTAACGAATGTAATTCTTCTTCTTTCGTGTCGGCAAGAACACGGGCTAAATCCGACTTGCCCAGAAAGCGGCTACTGTGGTAGCCCTCTGGTTACTGACAAGTAAGTCCTTACGCGAGCAGGTGGTCGGGCACGCGGGACAGTTAGTGAGGTGAGCCATGGTTTGCAGGGGTTCTCCACATTCACAGCTGGCGTCTACGTTGCTTGAGTACCCCCACCGACACAGGTTATCTTTACTTCGACCAACCTGGGTCCTCAGCCTATTTAGATTCTCCAGGTTGGCCAAGGTTCCTTATACCCTGGAGGCAGATTTTCATCAGGGGGGTACAGTGAATGTGGGTACTCGCTTGCCCAAAGCCTGCACCTCATGTCAGTAGGGATTTCGTCGGTAGGCTGCGTAGATCGCAGGAAGCTTTTGCGGCTTCGCAACCGACCTGTGGCGGGGGAGAGCCCGTAGAGTGGATGTCTCGGGTCGCTTTCCTGTTTTTGTTTTTCAAGCGAACATGTCACTTCTCTACGGACTCTGGGTGGAGCTATTCCCGCAAGAGGAAACAGCATACCGACCGGGGTTGGCTTAAGACAGCCAGTAACTATGCAGCAGGTGTCGTTCAGCTCTGCGTCCACGTCTCTGGTATGTGCTGACCTAGCCCACACTGGACACGCGTATTCTCCTGCTGAAAAACACAAAGCTAGTCCCGTAGTGCGCATAACCGTTGGGTTTGCTCCCCAGTTAGTGGAGGAGAGACGGCGCAGTAGATTATTGCGGGAACTAACTTTTTGTTTTGTGTTTCTGCAGTGGGTCTTGTAAGTCAGAGAGCGGTCCAGTGTCACTCCTAGGTATCTAGGGAGGTTACAGTGTTGGATGGCGACGCCTTTCCAGGAAATGTTCAGCTCCCTGTTTGCCTCGCGGTTACGAAGGTGGAAAGCACACGATTGGGTTTTGCTTGGATTGGGCCTTAGAGCGTTATGCTCGTAATATTCATGGAGGTTTTCCAAGGCAAGATTCAGTGTACTTTCCACGGTTTCGAAGGTCTTATCTTGGCAAGTCAGTGCAAGATCATCCGCATATATATATCGTTGAGTATTAGGGTGGTGGGGCTGATCATTCGTGTAGACGTTGAATAGAAGTGGTGCCAGGACACTTCCTTGGGGAAGGCCGTTTTTCTGACATCGCCATCTGCTCTTCTTTCCGTGTAAGTGGACGCAGAAGCGGCGATTACGAAGGAGCTCACTTAACAGTGACACGAAAGTGGGATCGTTTGTGGCACTCGATACTTTAGACAGCAATTTTTTTATGTTCACTGTGTCATACGCTGCTGAGAGGTCGACAAACACAGCACCTGTGACCATGCCCCGCTCAAATCCGTCCTCAATGAATTGAGTGAGGTTAAGTACCTGACTGGTGCATGATTTTCCCGGCCGAAATCCGGCCTGTTCTGGGATGAGAGTGGGATCAATGGTAACTGTGAGTCGGTTGAGTATTAGTCGCTCGAAGAGCTTGAGGGTATGACACAGGAGAGAAATTGGTCTGAAGCTCTTAGGGTCAGATGGAGATTTCCCAGGTTTTAGTAAGGCCACAATTTTCGACTTCCTCCACAGTTTCGGGATCTTCGCTGATGCCATGCACGCGTTAAATAAACTAAGCAGCCAGGATGTAGCCACTGGTCCCAGGTGTTTCAGCTGTTCGACTGTGATATCATCCAAGCCAGCAGCTTTGCCGTTTTTGAGTGTTTTTATGCTTGTGGTGATATAAGTGAGTGTGAAAGGCAAGCTGATGTTGTTGCATGTCTGTTGCGTATGTTGGGCTGATCTTGGTGTTTTGGGAAGTCTTCCAGTAGGCTTTCCATTAAGTATGAGCTGGTGCGCTACTTGATTGGCTATGGTTTGACCCGGTAATGATGGAGGGGGCGGGTCATTTGTCAGTTTTTGTATAGTGGACCACGCTTTCTTGCTATTATGCGTCATATCGATAGACGTGACAGTATTCATCCACTTTTCCTTCCTACTATCGCCTACGAGACTAAGAAGCTCTTCTCCGATCGAGATGATCTGTTCAGAGAAGGGGTCTTCTGCGAAGAGTGCCTCATATTGTGTAAGCAGGGTGGAAGCTTCTGATGTCAAGCCTGGGACGTATGATGTGCGACAGCCTCTGGGTATGGTCCGCCGGGATACTGACCAGATGACTTTTACAAACTCGTCGTAGTTTTGAGGTTCAGGCGGTATGTCGAGAAGCTGTTGGTCCACTTTTTCAGAGAAGCTGGTCCAGTCAGCTTTGGCAAAGTTGAACCGTCTTCTGAATGGGACCTGTAAAGGTCTCACAGTAGACACCACCTGGATCACCACAGGCCGATGCTGTGTTTTAGGTATTGGAGAGCACAGTTGTTTGGTACATTGAGGTCTTATATTCGCGCTGCAGAAAGCGAGGTCCGGGTTATAGCCGCGACGCCAACGGCGACTGTAGAACGATGCAGGGAGTTTGGCACTGTGGATGAGTTCCAGGCCGTGCGAATCTGACCATCGCTCTACAGCTTCTCCGTTTGAGTCACTGGCTGCGTAGCCCCAGGTGGTACTGTGACTATTAAAGTCGCCAAGTATTAGTTTAGTGGGGTGATTATCAAAGTTCTTAGTTTTGATAAATCTAAAGTCGTCATTCGGGGGCTTATAGACAGAGGTCACTGTACAGTTTCCGAGGTCGGCGGTGATAAATTCTATCGAACCCTCTGATATACAGTCTGCTGAAAAAACTGTGATGGATGGTTTTGCAAAAACTGCGCTGCCATACTTTTTGTGCTCAATTTCAGCGATAAGGACCATACCTGCTATATGTGGTCTTTGTTGGTGAGAACCACGGTGTGTTTCTTGGACACACAGAATGTCGCATGAGTGCCTCTGACAGAGTCTGGATAGTAAGATAGACTTGTCATCTGAAAAGCCTTCGATATTAATCGTGATGACAGTCAGGGCTGGCTCTGAAAAAAGCTTTTTAGTTGGTCCTGAAAAGGACCGTTCTGGGAGCCCTTGATAGGGCTGGTTTAAGCATGGAACGCCCATTTGCCGTGGTGAAAAGATTCGCCAGCCTAGCCACTCCGTTACGGTGACTAGCTGTTTCCAGGGTGCGCCGCGGGGAGGCTCTTTTTATGCACCCTAACGAATGTAATTAAGATCGAATTGGCAAAGGCAATGGAATCGGATTTACCAATTTTTTATTTTTAAATAAATTCGTAATAATAAGTTATAGAATGAAACGCGGTATCTCGAAAATAATAGTTAAAAAATAGCACACAAGGCAGACGCACTCGTACCTACTGATGCAAATGACGTGATTATGTGTCTTCTAAAACACAGTGTTGGCTGTGAAGAAAGCAGTCCTGATATTTGTCATAAATAATGAAAACTTACCAAATTTTACGTTGTTTTTACTTCTTGGCTTGACACCTGCCGAGTCCGTAACTTACTCGGCTTTGCAACCTGTCAAGGCTGTGAAATTCAATAGCGTTATATATTATCAAATATATGCCGGTTAAACGTCAAATTTTTTCAATAAAATAAAAAGTGTTTAAAAACATGAAAACACAGTGTAATCTTGGAAATAGCTAAGCGTGATTTGTGTTACCCTTGATGAGGAACGTGTAGAATTGAACCGAATTGTTCGGGATTCGTTTGCATCCTCGGAGGATGAAACTTTTCTTATTTTTCATTTAAAAGTTCGCTATTTCCACCGAATACGAATCGATTCAACATTGGTGAGTCTTATAATTTATTAACACACATAGGTATTTATCCCTCTCGCTTAAGCAACAATGCGTGAACAGACATTATCTTGACTTAGTAGGTACCTACCTACTCATACAGAGTGCTAACGTACCTACCTATCTAATATCGAGTGTAACAGAGGCCTCACTGAAGTGTGTCTTTAATTGGGCTTAGCGTCAACTAGGACGATAATAAAATCACACATCCTGTGAATCCAAACGAGTGTATATTACTCTGACTTACTTATGATTTGTCTTATCACCACGTTCCATGTATAATATATATAAGAAAGGCGGACCCTGGGACCCCACACACGAGTGTGGGTTCACAACCGGGATAGACCGCACGGATGATGATGATTCATTTTCGTTTTTTTCTCCATCTATTGAGATGAAGAATCCTGCATTCAGATATATCAAAAATCTCTTGCCTGAAATGAGATTGGAACCAGTTAAATGTGGATAAAGGAACATCCTCTTCTATTATTTTTATGATATTCCTTCAGTTAAGTACCTACATAAAAAGTCCCAGGGTCCTCCTTTCTTATTTTCGTGGCCCACTTCGCGCGGTCTTGTGCATCCTCAGTGGTCAGTTTGTTGGCACGCATGTCACCATTAACGACGTCGTCCCACCGCTTTTTGGGTCGACCTCTTCTACCGGTACCTGGCGGGGGTGGCATGGCCAGACATTTGTTGCCCACGTAGTTTGCCGATCTCCGTGAGACATGACCATACCAACGAAGGCGGCACTCCTGCAGCTTGTCTTCGATGTCACGAGCACGAAGGCTGCCGCGGATGTGGGTGTTCCGCACGCGATCTTTGCGTGAGACTCCACATATCCACCGCAGCATCTTCATTTCCGTGACGCGCAGCTTCTGCTTGTGTCGCTCTATTAACGGCCATGTTTCACTGCCATATAAAAGGACAGGCCTAATGATGGTTTTATAGCTCTGTAAAGTGTAAAATGTATAATTAATATTTTTTTCTTTGTTTTGAATTTGTTTATATAGTGAAAAACAGATGAATGAAGCAGAAAAAGGAAACAGAACACGAACCATTTGAGCATTGAAGTGCTGAAGGCTGATATTTTACAGCTTTTTTGGCTATATGGATTGGGTATTGACTCAAAACTTCATCACTTAATGGCTGTGCAGTCATTTCAAAACATGGGATATCATTACTCCGTAGTTAAGTTTTTTTCTTTTTAAAATCCTTAGGTTGAAAATACTTTCCGCAAATATGCTTTAATTGGTGTAGTTTTTTTATTGGCACATATGCCAAATCTTCTTTGCCAGTAATTTTTACCCATTGCCCGCAACTGGAAAGTGAATGAACATTATAGAAAAAAAAGTATTTTGAGGATCAAGAGCCGCGGAGGGATGGAGGGCTGTAAAAGCTGATTAAATTAACTCTTTGTAATAGCATGACATGAGAAAGCGAAATGTGAAATTTAAAAAGACGACTATCGATAGAAAATGGCACTGCACTATTTGTTCACATGTAAAACGGTTATGATTTTTTTATACGAAAATCTGCACCAAAGTCCCAAACTACACCTTAGTACTAACCGATCTTCATCCAGCGGGAATTGTACTATAAATGTTCGTTTTTTATTTACTACACTCTCGTTTTAAAACCACATATTTTGCACGTTACTATTGGCATCTTGACTAAACACAAAATACTTAGCAAATAAATCACTGAATTTGTACTAGCTTTTAAACACTAAAACATAACAAGTTTTACAGAAACCGTTTTATCACTTGGCGATAACGACAAACCTACAGATTACGGAAAAGGGAAAGAACTAATTGTCAAATTGCAAGACATTCTAGGGCGGCGACATATAACACGGCTAAAGAAGAGAGTCCGCAACGTCTACGCAATCATGTAGGTTTGGTACCTAGTCTTAACTTATACGGGTTATGCCACCCACCATAAAAAAATCCATGTGTTTCATACATTTTTCTTTTCCTGTTGAGCTTCGCCAGACTGTGTTGAGGGAGGACGGACAGTGAGCGTTCACACGGGTGCGGGTGGGCAGAACAGATAATATTGACAGGCATATTGGCAGAATAACAGATAACATTCAAGACATACAGAATTAAAAGTTTCTAATTTAGAAATAAACACTATGAAGGTTTACTACACACCGCACTGCCCTCGCGTTGACACGAGGGCAGTTGGAAGACAGTCTAGTGCGATAGGTTGCCCCTGAAAATTGACCGGCAGGCTATTTACTGTCCAGCCTTGATTACTGGCACTATAGTGCTGTACTGTTCTGTCTCGGCGAGTACGTTCACACAGTAGCAGTACTGTTCTACCCTCACTGTCCTCCCCTCGTGTGAAATTGGCATATTAATTATCCTGCCTGATTACTGGCACGACCAGTGCTGTCCTGTCTATGCGAGTACATTCACACGGTAGCAGTACAGGCCCCTGACTCCCGAATCAAATTTTGCCGGATTGACGTTACATTACTGTGATCAAATTTTGTTTTAACCTTAACGCTTTGGAATTAAGTTTCCTAAATTTCTTGTTTGACATTTCAGCAATGCTTGTGCAATTAAATTCTGTTTGAGAGTCAGGCCCCTCTGCCCTTCGGGCCCCTCTTCACTGTCTGCCCTCGTGGTAAATCGGCATAAAAGTTATTTGGAATAAGAATCCAATGTCTTTAAATACCTTTGCCAAAGAAGATTTTTGACTACGGAAAAAACCACTATTTCATAGATTGTGTTAGTTTTTTTAATGTTGGAATCTCTTTTCTTTGGTAATAGTCGTATTATATGACGACGAATAACATCAGCGTCAAAATTGTCAGCTGATGTCACTTTACAGGGCTGATGTTTTTTCTTAGGTGTAGGTAGGCTTATTTTGTTCCATGCCACTGCTGCCGTAGCCTTTTTTTGTTATTTTTGCCACTGTTGGAGAACTAATAGCTAATGCTGCTGCAACACGGTCTCTAACTTGAGTCACTGATATAAGAGGCCCACCATTACGGCTTTCCTTTTCAAAGTATTCACAAAGTCGCAAGACAAACTCTCTTGTTTGTCCTTTAAGGACTTTATTTTTTGGCATTTTGACAGTAACGAAGGGAGGAACAATACGCTTTACTCAACCAAACGTGAGAATTCACAAATAAATCAATACGGAGGAATATGAATACTCAACTCGACGTATGAAAATGTGGATCAGTCTGGCGAAGCTCAACAGGAAAATAAAAATGTATGAAACACATGGATTTTTTTCTGGTGGTATAACCCCTCTAAGTCAAGACTAGGTTGACAATTAGTTTTTCCCTTTTCCGTAATCTGTAGGTTTGTCGTTATCGCCAAGTGATAAAACGGTTTCTGTAAAACTTGTTATGTTTTAGTGTTTAAAAGCTAGTAAAACTAACGAATTCTGTGATTTATTTGCCAAGTATTTTGTGTTCAATCATGATGCCAATAGTACACAATTCCCGCTGAATGAAGATCTGTTAGTACTTATTATAATTTGTTTTAGTTCTAAAGTCATGTATGGTGTATTTTATTGAAATTTTAGTGCAGATTTTCGTATAAAAAATCCATAACCGTTTTACATGAACGTGAACAAATAGTGCAGTGCCATTTTTTATCGACAGTCAACTTTTTAAATTTCACATTTCGCTTTCTCATGTCATGCTATTACAAAAAGTAATTTTCACAGCCCTCCATCTCTCCGCGTCTCTTTTTATCTTAACAATAGTAACGTAAGTAGGTAAGTCACTAGCCCACCATCGCATCTGTGTGATGGTAACATAGTTTTATCTTCAAAATATTTTTTTTTTCTATAATGTTCATTCACTTTCCAGTTGCAGGCAATGAGTAAAAGTTACTGGCAAAGAAGATTTGGCATATGTGCCAATAGAAAAACCACACAATTAAAGCATATTTGTGGAAATCATTTTCGAAATAAGGATTTTAAAAAGAAAAAAAACTCAACTACGGAGAAATGCTATCCCATGTATTGAAATGACTGCCAAGCCATTAAGTGATGAAGTTTTGAGTCAATTCCCACTCCATATAACCAAAAAAGCTGTAAAAGATAAGCCTTCAGCACATCAGTGCTCAAATGGTTCGTTGTTCTGTTTACTTTTTCTTCTTTATTCATCTGTTTTTCGCCACATTAACAAATTCAAAACTAAGAAAAAAAAAATTATGAATTTTACACTTCACAGAGCAGCTGTCTACAATTATTTGTGAAGATTCCATTTGCTAATTGGGAAATGAAATTTTCCGGAAAATTGTTTGGGAAGCGATGATTTGGTATTTTTTTTGGATGAAACGAAGGTGGGTGGGTTATATTATGTTTATCATGGGCCCGATTTATAAAGGGTTGAGTGAGTGTATAGGTACATGCTTATGTCAAGTGAGCCCATTTTGTCCTACGTCCTTTGTCAATATATAAAAGTTAAAATTAAGGCTTTTTATTTGAATTTAACGCCTTAATCCAAAGTAAAATAGGTAGGTTCCTACAGGTATCTTCGATCTCATTTTATCGATACCACCAATACTCAGAATCTTTGGTTAGCACAACCCTATTATGTAGGGTATGATGTTGGCAGTAAAGCTTGTTATAGTTTTTGTAAGGTTGTCACTGTGCAGTCCATGCGTTTCATACATATTGCCTTTTTTTTCTTGATATGGGAGTCCCGTCTCTTATAACGCTAGTTATTAAATCCTTTTTGATGTGGATTAACACTGACAACAAAATGGCATCGCGCGTCGCCGCCACGTCCAGCAGTCTGGCGAAGCTCAACAGGAAAAGAAAAATGTATGAAACACATGGATTTTTTTATGGTGGTGTAACCCGTATTAGTTAAGACTAGGTACCAAACCTACATGATTGCGTAGACGTTGCGGACTCTCATCTTAAGCCGTGTTATACGTCACCGACCCAGCATGTCTTGCAATTTGACAATTAGTTTTTTCCCTTTTCCGTAATCTATAGGTTTGTCATTATCGCCATATTATGATAAAACGGTTTCTGTAAAACTTGTTATATTTTAGTGTTTAAAAGCTAGTAAAACTAACGAATTCCGTGATTTATTTGTCAAGTATTTTGTATTTATTCAAGATGCCAATAGTAACGTGCGAAATATGAGGTTTTAAAACGAGTCGTGTAGCAAATAAAAAACGATCATTTATGGCAAAATTCCCGCTGGATGAAAATCGATTAGTGGTTATTATAATTTGTTTTTGTTTTAAGGTTATGTATGGTGTAGTTTATTGGGGTTTTAGTGCAGATTTTTGTAAAAAAAAATCATAACCGATTTAGATGTCAACAAATAGTGCAGTGCAGTTTTTTATCAACAGTCGTTATTAAAGTTTTTGAATTTCACATTATGTGATGCTATCACAAAGAGTAAATTTTATGAGCTTTTACGGCCCTTCATTCCTCAGCGTCTCTTAATCTTCAAAATTTTTTTTTCTATAATGTTCATTCACTTTCCAGTTGCAGGCAATGGGTAAAAGTTACTGGCAAATAGATTTGGCATATGTGCCAGCCAAAAGCAAAACTACACCAATTGAAGCATATTTGCGGAAAGCATTCTTGACCTAAGGATTTTAAAAGAAAAAACTCCACTACGGAGAAATGCTATACCATAAATTGAAATTACTGCCAAGCCATTAAGTGATGAAGTATTGAGTCAATTTCCACTCCATGTAGCAAAAAAAGCTGTAAAAGATCAGCCTTCAGCACCTCAATGCTCAAACGGTTCGTTGTTCTGTTTACTTTTTCTTCTTTATTCATCTGTTTTTCACTACATGAACAAATTCAAAACTAAGAAAAAAATATCAATTATAAATTTTACTCTTAACAGAGCTGCTACAACTATTTGCGAAGAGTCAATTTGCTAAGTATTAATTTGGGAAATAAAATTTTTTTGTTTGGGAAGCGATTATTTGGTCATTTTTTTTGGTGGAACGAAGGTAACCCATATTATGTTTACCGTGGGCCCGATTTATAAAGGGTTAAGTGATTGTAGAGGTACATAATTATGCCAAGTGAGCCCATTGGGTTCTACGTCTTTTGTCAATAAATAAAAGTTAAAATTAAGGCCTTTTATTTTGAATTTAACCCCTTAATCCTAAGTGAAATAGTAGGTTCCTACAGGTATTTTCGATCTCATTTTATCGATACCACCAATATACAGAATCTCTGGTTAGCACAACCCTATTATGTAGGTTATGATGTTGGCAGTATAGCTTGTCACAGTTTTTGTAAGGTTGTCACTGAGCAGTTCATGCGTTTCATACATATTGCCTTTTTTTTCTTGTTAATGGGAGTCCCGTCTCTTACAACGCTAGATAAATTATATCCTCTTTGGCGTCCAGTGTTGCCGTTTAATAATCGATAAAATTATGAGATTATCGATAAAATGTGTTAAATCGATTAAAACTTCTTCATTTATAAAATCGATCGATAAAAGAAATCGAATTGGTAACGGGTCAGGGTATCACTATTTGATTAAGTATTAGAGCTATCTAACTTATTATCTTTGATGAATCATGAAAAGTGACGTGATAACTTTGTACCGACGGCAAATGAGCGACTACACTTGTTGCAATAATCAAACGCGAAGAATCACTCTAATTTGGCGTGTTTATATATTTTTATGGTGCTTTACATTTAGAATAAACTAATTTCATAAATTCAGCTCATAAAGAAAAACAATTCATACTGATTCGTACATCTACCTATGATGAAACAGTCAGCGATTTAGAACTGTCCATGTAATATTTTTCGAGAAATTGACTGCAATAAGAACGTTCCCGCTTAAGACTAACTATTTTTGAAATTGAATCTATCTATTTGTATGTTCTAGCATAACATTTAACTTATAATATGGATTTTTTATAAACTCATACACTTATTCTTTAAAACATGTATTAATACAGGTTGTTTTAGAATCTAGAACGAAATAAAAAATGTTTAAAAACTAAGTTCACGTCCACGTCCAGAACATGAATTCGAAAGTGAACTAAAAACTTAAATATCTACGACGAGCTTAGAAGGTTACGTCATGTTGCCAAAATTTTAGAGATGGGACACATCGATAAATAAAATTCGATGGAATAAGATATTATGTTTGTTTTCTTTCATTCAATAAAATGATATTAACTTCAGGCCCTGCCACACTGAATGCAGTTATTAAATCTCGACATGAGACACATATGGTCTGAGGTACAATTCATCAACTTTTCAGGAGAGGCAAATAAAAATCTGGTTGGAATTTCCAAATTAAGTTACATTTATTGTTCTTTTAGCCATATAAATGAATACTTATGTTACAGTAAACTTTTGCCCCTTTTGTTTTCAAAGTTTTTAATTCCAAAAATATTAGTAATAATCATAATTTTTATAAAAAAATGTGTTATCTGATCTTATGCTTGTACAATTTGGGATGTAGTAGGCCTAACGTCACGACGACAGCCGTTTATCACCAAAAAATTCCGATTTCATTCACTTGGAGAAGGTAATGTTGTTATTGTTTCGGTTTTGCTTTTGCTGTTGACTTTCTGTTGCAATTATGCCGAAAAAACAACGAAAGACTGTTTTAAACAGTGAATCTCGTGAGTTTGTGGTCCGCTTACGAGATTATTTTGAACGGGAGCACCATAATGGTGGACCGCTGTTACCGTTGTCGCAAGCATGTGACAGAGTTGCTGACGCTCTTAATATTGGAAGAGCTACAGTGACAAGGATAACCCACGAAAAATTCGGAGATGATTCAATGCAGGAGAATAAACTATTAACACCAAATAAAATAAGGAGAAAAAGAAGCACTGTAACTGGTATTGACGATTTTGATGCCGCTGCAATACGAATTCATGTTTATGCATACTACACACGTAACGAGTATCGCTAAAACAAGCAAACCTTTTTGATGGCAGCCAACCATCTTTATCAACCATACTCAAAAACATTGGATTCTCATATAAAAAGTGCAATAAAAGAAAAATTATCCTACCAAGGTACCCGAAGGCAAAGGGCAAAGGCTAATTATTTGTCATGCTGGTACCTCCTCTGGCTTTGATCCTAATTGTTTGCTGGCATTCAAATCTCTTCAAACAACAGAATACCACGAAGAGATAAATTTTGAAAAATTCAAAGAATGGTTCGTGAAACTACTGATAAATCTAGAAGAACCGTATATAATTTTTATGGACAACGCATCCTATCATTCTGTGCAAAAAAATAAACCTCCGACCTCCAGTAACCGAAAGAATGAAATTATTTGTGGCTGCAAGACAATGGAGTACATGCTGACGATTCAATGTTAAAAAAACAACTTCTACATTTAGTGGCAATACATAGGCCCCGAACACCAACCTATGTCTTGGATGAAATGGCGAAAGAAAATGGGGCATACAGTCATTCGATTGCTGCCTTACCATTGCCAATACAACGCCATATAATTAATTTGGGCTCAAGTTAAAGGTATCTATAATATTAATTTAAATGTTGCATTCTATCTACATTTCATTTCATGTTAAAATAAACTTCAAATCATTTTCTTTTAGGTCACGCAGCAAGAAATAACACTTCACCGCCGTTCACAGCAAACAAAATGTTAACTTTGCTGAATAATGCATGTGATCATGTGGCACCAGACGACTGGAAGAATGTTATTTCTAAGATACGGAAAACTATTAACGAAGATTGGGAGCGAGATGTACATTTTGGTTCAATAAGTGACCAGGCATTAATAATTATTTTTCAGGACTGCTCCGGTGATGACGATGATTGTGACTAAAATATCATTTCATTTGTTATGACAGATGGCTTTATCATGCATTCATCGACTGCATTGTTCTATTTTTATTCATTATTCTCAAATATGTTTGTTCCATAGACTGCATGTCTATGCCATCCACTCTAAATGTGTAAATTTGACATCGATATCTCAACGGAACTTTCCCAGCACTATTGACACCTGCCATTCTAATCAAGCTATATTTTACGGAATAAAGTAATTTACAGTATTTTACAGACCACAGACAGGGAGCATGTATTCTCTTTGTCTGTGTGCTGTAAAATACTGTCAGATCAGAATTATTTCGTTCGTTCATTCATTCATTCATTGCGTGCGAGCGAACGTGGATTTGTTTGCCTAGGTGGGTGTGTATTGATTATTGAAGAAGTGTTGATTTGTCTGTGTGTGTGTAGTAGTGAACGAGACGAGCAGTTAGTTAGTCGTAAACACAGATTATCTTAAAAACAAAATTTTCTTGCATTGTTTTGCTGCCTTTGCTGGTTGATTAACATCTTGGTAAGTTCAAATTGTTACTGTATTCAGCCACTTCTTGAGAATTATGGCCATGATCGCAGTCACAAGTCTTTCTTTACATGGCGTGTAATGCTGTGGTGAGGCAGATAAAGTACCTTGCATAGTTTATTTGGTATTGGTGCCCAATACAACAACACAGTGAAACTGCAGAACAAAGTAGAACTATTGAACAACGGTATAGCCAAATGTCCACTAAACAATACCTACTTATTCCAAGTGCATTGCATCATACATTATTTTGTTTCACAATCTGACATCTGCATGTAGTGCATCTGGCAGTTAATTAATTATTTATCTTCAAAAAAATATATTTGCCTATTTGATTTTACTACTCGGCTATATTCCTACTTACTCAGCATAGAATTACAATACACAGCATAGTAGTCTATACTAAAATCACTAATCAGGCACTTCATTATAACAACAATGGGAATCTTGTAAACCCCTGTTTCAAAAACACAAAATACTCCCTCTGCCCTTTATCTACATACTAGAACTTTGTTTGTTACTCAAAGCACCCAGGATGCTGTACAATGTGTAACCAATTAAAATCAAAAATGAATTTGAGTTGTTCCAAGTTGGAATTTGACCTTATTTTAGAGGAACTCCAGCCAACGGCAGCTTAACAAAATGTTTAATAAGCTACTGTTGGACATCACAGATATTCAAAAAGAGTATCAATGGCTGCTACAGTAACTTTGACCTCCAATAATGAGTTCATGGAGAGAAAATAAAACATAGGTTGACTAATTCAAACAATTTGATACTTTAATAATTCATTTGTATTTGATTGTTAATGATTTAACCAACCGTTTCACTATGTTAAATATAATCACAAGATATAAAGTTGACATTTGCATGCCCACAAAACTAGGGTATAAAATTGTTAATGGCCAGCATTCTATTTAGATAACCAGAACTATACCCTGCGTTACAAGGGAGAGGGCAAATAATTTTACTATAAAATTTCTAACAAACATTTGCAGTTTGCATGAATCTGTTAAATGTGAAACTTTAATCTAAGATATCCAGTACTGGTATTGTTTGATTCTGATACTGGTTTTTAAATTTATATTAGACATTTGCTTGGATTCTGGTTTAGCAATAGTATTAAAAACTGCTATCCATGATACTTTAACTCCAATAATGTTTTGTTTACACACATGCTAGCTAGTGTGATAAAGAATTTAATTAGGAAAAGCAAGATCTTAAAAAAATAATAATAATTTTTATACCTATACATGTACATTTTTGAGGTATGGATATGTAATATTAAAAAATGAAATAGATTGTAACTCCAGAAATTGGTCTAATACTGTAGATACTACTGTAGTACTTACTAAAACATTAAAAACCTGTTTTTTGATATGAAAACAAGCATTGTAAATTGCTGAAATAAACAAAGTAATAATCAAATAGCATATTTCATCCTAACCAAAAGTTTAAATACATATTTGTATGTTGAAAGTACTTGCCTTAAAACATTGATAAAATAACATTGTCTTGCAACGTACGCATGTCCTAGAAAGTATGTTTAGTCCATTGAGATTTTGGTAGCTCAGTGGTTAGCCTGATTTCTCCAAGGTGGGATTCAAATTGTTAAGAGTTTTTCAGAGATTAAAAACCTGTTTTGTTTCAGAGATAAAGTGCATCCATTGTTGAAAAATGGGTAAAGGTGAGTATTATGTTAAAATTAATTATCCTTTGATTTACAAAAAGTAAAGTAATGACCGGCCTGTTAGCGCAATGGCAGCGATCCTGCCTTTAGCGCCGTAGGTCGTGGGTTCGATCCCCACCCATGACAAACATTTATGTGACGATCATTTGTGTTTGTTGTGTGTCTGGGTGTTATTATCTATTTAAGTATGTATTTATAAATATAAAATGTATGTTTATCAGTCTCTGACGCCCATAGTACGAGCTACGCTTAGTTTAGGATCAGACGATCTTGGTGTAACTTGTCCTAATTTATATTTATTTATCTATACTGATATTATGAAGAGGTAAGCGTTTGTGAGTTTGTATGTTTGTGACAAGTAATCTCCGAAACTACCAAACCAATTTTAAAAATTTATTTCCCTGTTAAAAAGCTACATCATCCCTGATTGCTATAGTAGTCATATATTTGTTTTGAAATAATTAGTTTTTAGACAGATCAATTAACACTTAAGAAGTAATCCGGTAAACAGCGCCATCGAAAATCTTTTCTTGCGCGCGCTGGCCCCACTGTTGACTTTACGTGCATACAATATACCTACTACAAAAAATATAGTTTTTTAGTAGATCCATACAAAAGTCCGCGACACAATACATCTATCTTTTATTTAAATGAGTAGCAGTAGTACATATAAGGTATGTATGTGTTAAAAAATAATGTTAATTAAAAGGTTAAATTTATGCATTAATACTACACAAGCATATCAATCCTTATGATTACTAGTCCTTTACCATTAATTAGATTAATATTTCTGAGATATCGTGAAATTGCGCTAGCTCTGCGTGACTTAACGAGTTGCTCCATGTAAATAAACTCTCAAAAATTCATAATCCCAGTTAATTACAGTGATTCCTATACTAATAAGCGTAAAACTGAGTAATACTTAAGTGAAAGTCTTATCTTCGTGAATACTGTGCGAGTGACTGAGAAAAAGTAGTAATTATCAAAACAAAAAAGTGACGACTATTCTGAGGACACAGGTAGCATTCCGAACTGTTTTGCGTTGTAAATATATTTACAAACATAGCGTCCCCCTTTGCAGTGAATTTCTACACATATTTCGTCGTGGAAAGTGTATCTGATGCTATACATTCTGAGAACTGCTGCATTTAATATTTTTCACTAACTCTCGCTACCCATCAATAGATGACGCTACGTACTTCAAGACTAACCTAGTAGCTAAACCAAGAACTAGGTATTTAGTTGCTTATTGTTATTTTTGGCCACTCACCAACAGAGGGCCCTGCACGCTTGCCTTATAACACCGTGGCTAAAAACGATTATAATGCGTCCTTCACGACCCGTGGTCTCGGAGAATTGTGCTGGCTGTTCGAGCAATTTAGCCAAAAAAGAACACCTACGGTGTGTAACGTGTAAATCGGCATAAGATTTGCAATGTTTAAACATGTCAAGCGTTACCGCTCGTTTTATGCTGCGAATGTGGAGCGTAAAAATAGCTGGAAATGTCCTGAATGCTGCACTAAAATTCCGAAGCATGGGAACATTAACACACCCATTCGCTTGACTTCACCGACTGGCAACGACGAGAGTAATTTGAAAACCTCGCTGAACGATAATGTAACGTGTTGCATGGTCCGGGGTCCACCACTGTTGCAGTGCTGTCGAGGAGACGCAATAAGACACAGTTGGACCTTAAGAATTACTATATAACCACAGCCGGAATGGCAGTGAAATGAGACAACAGTTGGTAATAGTCTGGTTTATTATAATTCTTCTAAAGCTTATATACGAACTCATACACGTGCACTGTGTGTGCCTAATCTTACTACGTGACCATCCGGCACAGTACTCCCCCCTTTTAAAAAAAACATAATTTACCCTCTTGCAAAATTGAAGTCCTGAAAAATTGCAATGACATAGGATGTTAATTATATCACTTCAACGGAATCTGAGCACTGGTTTGAATAATCTACCTGATCTTATCATGTACGTGCTCTTGTCTTTTTCCAAACCATCACGTTCTCGAACCATTATTTATAATAAACGCTGTGCAGGCAAATACCTTCTCATAGGTGATTTTGTATGCCTATGCACTTTTACGACAATATTGGTGTGCAATATTGTGAAATAAAATCTTCTTAGCACCTTTGTTGTCCTCGGCTTGGGGTTATACGATAACCTAAGAAATCAAACTCGCACTGGAGGAATTAACTAACCAAATAATTAACCCATTTTCGTACAATTTTTCGAACACAATCTCCATGGGTTAATTTTTGTACCATCTGCGGCCTAGATGTAGCTTACACTTCGGAGGCATTTGTTCCGGTATCGTTAAAATACCTCATACCACCTTTTCGGTCGGTAACAATGAGGGGTTACATTAACCTAGATATTCGCTCCGGCATCGATTTAAAAACCTCAACCTCGACCTTCTCGGTCGGTAACAGTGAGGGGTTACATTACCTAGGATATTTGCTCCTGTATCGATTAAAAAAAAAAACTCAACCTCGACCTTTTCGGTCGCTAAAAAGGGTTGCTTCCAATTGCATGGTTCCTCACATCTGTGAGCGAATTTTCCATATTTACGATGATAATGACAAATTGTTGCTTCTTTGTTACGCGATCTTGAACTTGCGATGGCGGCGCGCCGCCGCGGCCGCGGCCCCTTGTCGTGCGGCTGGCGCGCCGCGCGGCTCGCGACGAGCTGCTGCAGGCGGCGCGGACCCGACGCGGCGTCACCACCGAGGGAATTTCTCTTGCAGGCCCCCACCAGTTCATATACATAAATGAGCGTCTCACTGAACCAAATCGGCAGCTATTCCTTAAGGCGCGAGATGCTGCAGAATACATACTTGCGATAATTGCTGCGTCGGCTATTCTTGCGTTTCGTATCGTTTTTGCACACATTTCCGTTTGTACTTGTTTTAGCTGCGTCAGCACACCTTCTAACATTTGATAATGACCTTCGCTTGCGCTGTCGTATAAACGGGGTGTCCTTTATCTAGATCCGAAGATTCTGTGACGGCTTGCTTTTGTAGTGCGATGACTGCTTCAAACTGGGCAAACCAAAGACGGGCTGATCCTTACAGAATTCCGGAATATGGAATACGACGGCGGTGCTGATAGTGACTTCTTGCGACGCACTGATACACGATTTGCGCGGAAATACCATTTTGTTGTTTCAGGGTCGCGTATTTGTTCCGACGCGGGGTCACCACTGTTGCGGACCCCGACGTGATATCACGTCGGGGTCCACCACTGTTGCAGCGCTGTCGAGGAGACGCAATAAGACACAGTTGGACCTTATGAATTACTATATAACCACAGACGGAATGGCAGTGAAATGAGACAACAGTTGGTAATAGTCTGGTTTATTATAATTCTACTAAAGCTTATATACGAACTCATACACGTACACTATGTGTGCCTAATCTTACTACGTGACCATCCGGCACATAACGCAAAGAACCAAACAAAACAAAACATCTGTTAGCGAGGAATATATTTCAGATAACCCAGGAGATGAGGATGAGATCTCTTCCGACCCAGTTACATGTATTAAAATGTTCACGAATGAAATGCGAGAGATGGGACAAGAAGTAAGAAAGTTCAGTGACAGGTTAATGGAACTCACTGAGGCGATCACAGTTCAAGATACACGCCTTGATAAGTTAGAAGCCAGGATAGAGGCTTTCGAGAGCAGAAAGGATGATAACGATTGCTGCCAAGTTGATTCACTGCAGGAAGAAATAAATCAGCTAAAAATGGAAATTCAGGACCGGGACCAAGAAATGTTGGGCAATGACATAGAGATTGCAAGGTTCCCGGAATTGAAAAACGGAAGCACCACGCATATACTACTGACAATCGCGAGAAGCTTGGCGTAGAGCTGGAAGAACGTGATGTAATACACGTGCACCGAGCGGGGCCAATCCCAGCACTAGTAGATGGCGGCGCGCCGCCGCGGCCGCGGCCCCTTGTCGTGCGGCTGGCGCGCCGCGCGACTCGCGACGAGCTGCTGCAGGCGGCGCGGACCCGACGCGGCGTCACCACGGAGGGAATGTCTCTTGCAGGCCCCCACCAGTTCATATACATAAATGAGCGTCTCACTGAACCAAATCGGCAGCTATTCCTTAAGGCGCGAGATGCTGCAGACCCAAACCTCAATGGATAAGCTTCTTACTAAGGAATATTGACTTGGATCTCTTTAATGCTGATGTTGACTCCATCGTTTGGGAAGAACTGTTAGTGTTAGTGTTATACGTATAAGACACACAAATAGGCATTTTTACAATTCTAAATATTAACTATTTTGATCTTCGTAAACGATTTACAATTTAAAATATATTACATTAAAAAAAAAAGGAAAATAAATCAATTATTAGCGTAAAGCGATAACAGACATACAGACACACTTTCGCATTTAATAAGATAAGATAATTATGCATTAGTAGGGGTTGTCTTGTTAAATTACGTTAATTATGCAAAACAAATATTTAATTAAGACCATTAGTAATAATAAATAGTAATAGCATCGATAAATTATCGGAAATATTGAATGCATACTGTTCTGTTACCCTGCCATTGCCCTAAGCGGTGCACTTGAAGCTACGTAAGGAAAATTTGTAAGCAAGTCGAAGCTCGTAAGGTGAATTTTACAGGTTGAACTATTATATGTTTAACCTTAAAATTATAAGTTACACCAAAAAAAGAAAAGTGATCCAAAAAAAGTCAAAAATTGAATATCTTAGATAGAAAATTCGCATAATAAATAAAATGTAACTTATATCTGAAAAAGTGATGCGTCAACTGTCAAATGTAACAGTATGCCAAAATTAGTAAATGTTCACCAAATTGACATACCCAATTAAAGCGGCAACGCTACCCAAATAAAGTACAATGTTTGCATTATAATGTTTGTTTTCGAGCCAAATATGATTATGTTGGTTATCCTCGATTATTATGAGTTATGCAGTATGCTGCGGCCGCACTATCGCGTTAGCGCAAAGATTTGCGTTGCCGAGACAGGTAAATAGAAATAGAAAATATTTTAGGTCTGGTCAAAACATTCGTCCTATCGCGAACACGAATGCCTTTCGCGTCGCTGTCGGTATGTTTCGTCAAAGTTACACTTCGCGCGCTTGCAGTTTGAACGGTTTAATCATGGATTGGAGTACATAATGGGAGGATATTCTCAGGACGAGTGCGTACAGAGCAGACGTGTTGCAGATATTTAAAAAAAAAAATTGTTATTGCCAACTAAATTCTACCCTAAAGTCAATAAGCATTGAGCAAAAAATAGCTAACTTAATAATCAGTGCACCTTACGACCTTCTCATCCTAACGGGTAACGCAAGTGACAAGACCCCGCCCGCATACCTCAAGTGTGAGTGAGACAAGTTCTTATTTTTTGGCTTGCTCCTCCGCTACGTAGCACGCAGTGAGTAACAAGCGTTCACGAATATAAAGCAAAATGTTTTGCTCACCGAATGGAAGCGACATACCAACCCGTAGTGACTCGCAACCGAATTTAAACTAAATGCGCGACTCACAGATTATACTTCGAGGCAAACGGAAACAAACTGATGACAATGAGTTTATAAAATCTGAGTTGTGTGAAGTGAGACAACAGATGTCCGAAATAATGAAAACATTACAATCTTTGACCCAGAGTCAAACAGATAACACAAATAAAATATGCTCCAACATTGCTACTATAGAGGAAAAAGTTAACAAAATTAATGCATCAATGGAACATCTGGCATCAGAGCAAAACAAAATAAAAAGTGATGTTGCAAAACAAACAAACATTTCTGAAAACACCGAAAGCAGGGTTCAATCATTGGAATCTGATGTCTTGACACTAAAAACTGCGTCAAACGCTCAATCTTCTTCTCTAGGAACATCTATAAGTGAAGAAGACCTCATGGCTGAGCTGAGTGAGCGAAGCTTCCGAGCCAAAAATGTTATCATGGTCGGACTTCCTGAGTTTGAAAACAAAAATCTAGCTGAAAGAAAAGAAGTCGAAATGAAGGGAGTCATGGAAGTCCTCTACTTAATTGACAAAACAATAGTCAAGCCTGAGAAAATTGTCCGCCTAGGAAAATATCATCAAGGAAAATGCAGACCTAGAAAGTTACTTTTGCATCACAAGACATAGCAGTATCAATTCTCCGTAATAAGGATCTTGTCGCAGAGAAGTCGGACAATTTAAAGATATATGCCGACCGAACACCAAAACAACAAAGTCACCTGGAATTACTGAAAGAAGAACTGAATAGGCGGACTGACGATGGAGAAGCAAACCTGAACATCAGATACTCTAACGGTGTACCAAAGATATCTCATAAGTTGGCAAAAAACTTAAAACAACCAGGCCTCCCGACTTGCGAGATGGAACCTTAGAAACAACCAACATCTCATATCAACTAGCTGACAAATACGAAGATATAATTACTACAGCTAAATCTCTAGATTGCCTTTATGCGAATGGCCGAAGTATTGTAGCGCCTGGAAAACTTGACGAACTGCGATGTATTATTCAATCATTTACTGATACTATTCATCTTATATTGCTTTCGGAAACATGGATAAAATCAGATGCTGAAGCGAAGCAGGTACAGTTACCGGGATATACACATTACTACAATACAGAAGCAACAGTAGAGAAGGAGGGGTATCCATATTTGCTCATAATGACTTGAAACACAACATAAGTGAAGAAAAAACTAGAGATGGAAATCACTATCTTTGGATACGCATCGAAAAATTCTCTCTGGATATAGGCGCCATCTACAAACCTGGAAGTTCAAATTCAAGGATTTTATTGAGACTTATTCGCCACAACTGCAGAAAAGAAAACGCGCTGTGATAATTGGGGACTTAAACTATGATCTTCTAAATCCAGATCGCTCAGTGAGAGAATATCAAGATATGCTTGCTAAAAATGGTTATACTATACCCAACAAAATTGCAGAAAACCATAATACTTACTCGTGAAACAAAAACCTGCAAAACTATACTAGATCATGTATGTTCTAATTTAAAAGACGACAATTTTCATCTAGGGATCATAGAATCGGCAATGTCAGATCACAAACAAATTTACTTTGAAATGAAAAAATATAAGCCAAAAACTCTTTTGAAGAGTAGATATGAAGCCATAGATTATAAAGAACTATATAAAAATATTGACTCCATTGGGAATAGTCAAAATAACGTGGAATACGACATATTGCAGGAAAAGTTAAAGACTGGTTTAAGGAATTGTAAAATTCAAAAAATTAAAATTTTAAATCCGCCCAAACAAGATTGGATAAACCGTGATATAATAAAAGGAATAAATAAGAGAAACATACTTTGGAAAAAACACAAGAGAAATCCCGAAATCATAGAGATAGAAAAAGAGTTCAAAAATTAAAGGAACTAACTTGCCCAACATATCCAAACCCGTAAGAAGGAACATTACTACAAAGCTTTCATAGATTGTAACAAAAAGCCTACAAAATGTGGGAGCTAATAAATATTCTTGCCAAAAACAAATGCAAGAAACCTATGAAACTACCCAAGCTTCTTACCCCGTCTGGAACTATAACTGATCCAACAGATATTTGGGAGTACTTTAATAAGTACTTTGCAACCATTGGTCAGACACTAGCAAACGAAATACCTCAACAGTATCATGGAAACTCAAGCTTCCATTCGGTACCTCAAGATACATATGAAAATAATGAAAATGGACTTTCAAAGATGTCGCCAACCACCCCCGATGAAATAGGTAAAATCATTGACAGCCTCAATAATAACACTAGCTCAGGTATTGATGGTATAGGCACTAGGTCCCTAAAATGCGTTAAAAATCTCATACTCGATGAACTCACTGCAAGCATAAACAGCGGCTTAGAGCTGGAAGTTTTTCCTGATTGCCTCAAAGTTGCAAAAGTGTCACCAATACACAAATCTGGGTGCAAAAGTGATCCAGGAAACTATCGTCTCATCTCTGTACTACCAATAGTATCAAAAGTTTTTGAACGAGTAATTTTTAATCGACTCAATAATTACCTATCCTCCATTAACTTCATATATAAAAAGCAATACGGTTTTAGACCCAAATCCAATACCCTCTCCGCCACAATAGATCTAGTTTCACAAATTAAAATCAATATTGATCAGAAAAAGGTAGCTCTTGGAATCCTTATAGATTTGAGGAAAGCTTTTGACACAGTGAGTCATCGCCTCTTACTAAATAAATTACGCAGTATTGGAGTTACGCAAAATGGCTACAAAATATTGGAGTCATATTTGTCCAATCGCTGTCAAATGGTAAAAATTGGTCAATACCAAAGTGATAATGTGCCCATCACTTGTGGGATCCCTCAAGGATCGATCCTGGGACCCCTATTGTTTTTAATCTATGTAAATAGTATTCAAGGAATCGGCTTTATCGGTGATATCACTCTTTACGCGGATGACACTAGTTTGTTTTATTATGGGCACTGTATTGACGCCGTTATTGCAGATGCACAGAATGACTTAGACCTCTTGAATGATTGGTTTCACCACAATCTTCTTACGATTAACGCAAAAAAAACTAATTATGTAATCTTTTCGGCTAAAAACAAGAAAATACAAAATTATCAAAATGTGAAAATTAATGGGCAAATCTTAGAAAAAAAAGTTTTTGAAAAATATCTTGGCCTAACCCTTGATAATCAGTTAAATTGGAAGCCCCACATCGAAAAAATTAAAACGCAACTGACACGTCTTACTGGCATGCTACGAAGCATTGCCCGTAATTTACCACAAAAAGTGCGGTTCTATGTCTATAACTCTTTAGTCAAACCCCACATTGACTGCTTGGGGGAAGTCTGGGGGACAGCGGTTAAAAGTAACATAGAAACTATCCAGACTGCCCAAAACAAGCTGATAAAAGCGTTGTTCCATTACGATTTTTTAGAATCTACTGAAAAAAATTACAAGGAAACAAAACTTTTGACTATTAAACAGACACATACCTACTATACCTGTATACTGGTTCGTAAAATTTTCAAAAAAGAAATTCATAGTCAAATTACTTTTACACAAAAGAAAAACGTACATATTAAACTTTTGAGGCGTGGAAATGACTTATGTTTACGTCCTCCTAGAACTAATTATGGAAAAAAGAACATCATATATGAAGGTGCAAGCCTGTATAACAAACTCCCCGAAAATATTAAAGAAGCCAAATCAACGTCTATTTTTATGAAGCTCCTAAAAAGCTATTTACTCAAATATTACGATATTTAAAAAAAAGACATCTTCAATAATACGATTTTTCACTCACTTCAATGTCATGTATGTCTCTTTACCTAATTATTAAAGTCACTACCTGAGCGTAGTTGGTAAGGCCACTTCCAGTCGCGCGCAACTAACCTTGCGTTTTGACGCGTAGTTCTTTTACTGGATTCGGCGGTGGATGGCGAATTATGTGTTCGAACTTAAACGTGTGTTCTTTCAATTTTTTAACGTAACTACCCTTTTACTTTTGTTTTGTGTTTTCTTAACTCGCTAGTATTTAAATTAAAAATAAGATAATATTGTACGCTCTCCTAAATTAAGTTATAATAATTTATATGTTTTTCTCACACAAGTGAATTTATTGTAATTCTTGTGGGAAACAAATAAAGATCTTAAACCAGATATTAGTATTCATACAAAATTATGAATCTGAACCAGTTTTATGGAACCCCATGAGCAAAACTTCAAGAAAAACGATCGAAATGAATGATAGCGACGTTCTAGCACAAAATAAGGCTGCGTTCCAAATCGAGTGGAAATTACACTCTTGAGGAGTGAAAATCACTCGAACCCGTTCCAAATTGGCCCTGTGTGATATCGAGGTTGACCGAGCTGTCACCCGACAGTTTCCTAGTTGTTTCGGAACGGGTTCGGGTGAGGTTTATCACTCTGACGAGTGCGAATTCTACCGGTGCCTGGAACACAATGAAATTCACTTGACAGCTGCCAGACGCAGGTTTTGCACGTTTTGTCTCTCTATTCGATATATTTTTTAGAGTACCTAAGACTGTAACAGCCGGTTTAATATAGTCACCTATTTGTTTATGGGCACGAAATTCTAGAAATCAAATAATAATGTAAATCTTTAATTATATTTAGGCAAGAAGAAAGTTGGTAAGGGTGGTGTGAAAGAGATGGAAGAATTGGAATCTTCACAAATAAGTGAAGATCCATCTACATCTGCCACTCAACCGGCCGAAGAAGAGGATGAAGAAGGAGGGTTGACTGGTGCTGCGAGAAGGAAGAAGAAGAAGGAAACCAAAAAAGCTGAAAGAGACTCTAAAAAAGTTGAAAAATCAATAAAAGATGTTTCTGAAGCTCCTGGAATATCTGTATCTGCAATTGAATCAGCTCTGCCATCCTTGACGCTGGCGGAAGAGGCACCAAAACCTAAGGAAGAGGTACCAAAACCTAAGGAAGAGGTGCCAAAACCTGCAGAGGAAGAAGACGGAGGTCTTGGATTGGGGGGACCGAGAAAGAGGCAGCCACGTAAGAAAAAACCCGCAGACGCCGCTAAAGCGGCGGTAGGTGCTGCAACGCCAGTGCAAGGTCTGGCAACCGGTCCCGCGCCGCAGTCTTCAGCTCCAGCAATGCAACCGGCAACACCGGGGGCTCCCCCGCAAGCTGCGCCTTCACCCTGGGCTCGCCCCACTCCAACTCCCGCTGTTGTATCTGCTGGTCCCCAACAAGGCGCTCCCCGGCCTCCACCACAGACAGCGTTGCCCCGACAACCCCCAACTTCAGGGCCCCCAACGCCTGCAGGCGACTATGGAAGGTCGGGCCCATCACAAGCGTTGCCCGCTTCAGCTTCGCTTCAAGCTATTTCCGGACCAGATTCGTCGCAACAAACTCGTGCCACTAGATCAGAAGTTGCCTGTCGTTTCAAGATACCAAAGAAGATATTAGGCAATCAAGTTCCTGCACGACAAATCTCTGTGCTGACAAATTATCTGCCGATGACTATTAAACCCCTAAAAATAGTGAGTATTTACTGTTGCTGTTAGTAAGAGAATATTCTGATGATTCGTTGATGAATCTATGCCCATAGTACAAGCTCTGCTTACTTTGGGATCAGAAGATCTTGATGTAAGTTGTTCCAGTTTAATCTTTTTTTATTAATAAAAAAACCGTCTCTATATTGCCAACTAAAAATAAAAAATGATTTCGGCTTTCCTCAAATAATTTGAGGCCGCTTTTCGGTAATGTGTATTTCTAATCGTCTTTTGTGTTCATTGCAGTATCGATATGATGTGTCCTTCAAGCCTGACAGACCTAAAAAGTTCTTTGGAAAAGCGTTCACGTTATCCAAGGAAAAACATTTCAAACAGAATTTGATTGCATTTGATCAAATGAAAAATTGTTATGCACTGACGCCATTAAAAGACGTTACACAAAACGATCGCTATCTTACCAATGTAAGTATAATTTAGGTATAAAATTAAGTTAAAATATTTTACAATAATAAGCATAGTTCTATGCCAAGTTTATTACGAATAGGAAGGCGAAATCGATTAAGTTTTCCATATAAAGTAGCTCGAGTTGATTAATGGCGTTCTATCTTTCGTCCTACGAGTGTACTATTGACAAAATTACTCACGTTTTTTATTACAATTATTTTACGTTCAATTATCCTAAACATTTTCTTACAACAAAATACGTATGTACGACCTTACATCTTTCTTTATTATTTATTATAGGTGGAATTAAAAGACCCGAACGGTAGAGTGATGGCATTTGAGGTGTCCTACAAATATACTGGAATGGTAGATTTGGGTACCATAATGGCGTAAGTATCAAATAATCATATTAAAAAAGGGTTTTATTTTCGCTCCACAAACAATTTATGTGATTTTTTTTTTTAATCTTGACAGGTACGTTAAATCTGGTGCAACTTCGCTTTCCCCACCAACTGAGGCTATTCAGTGCATTGATGTCATTTTAAGGCAAGGCACTTTAGAAGACTACGTTAAGGTAAGTCAAGCCAAGACACATGTGTTTTAAGAAAGACTCAGAATATAATCAAACTTTAAATAAAAATACTTATTGCGATAGTCCGCATACGCTAAGGTAAAATTGTTGAATGATGATGATGAAAAAAAAACATACACTTTAATATAGCCAAACAATGTATATCCAAAAACCATTTTTAAATGTTCACTATCGTATAAATATTAAGATTCACTGTACTTCAAAAATCGTAAAGATTTATCATTTGTAACATACATACATACATACAATCACTACTGTAAATGGGTAGTCAGAGGCAAGATGATTTTTGCCGTAATGGTGAACTGAGCACTCAGCATTAGTAAATTAATCAAGGTGTTTATTGTAGGCTGGCCGTCAATTCTTCAAGCGTCCAACACGACCCATCGACCTAGGGGATGGTCTTGAAATGTGGACGGGTTTGTTCCAATCGGGGATATTTACTTCGCGGGCTTTCATCAATATTGATGGTAAGGAACTTGTTAGCTAATTGGTAATATTGGAGATTATATGGCCAACTCAGTACAGATCACGTCATGTAACAAGAACGCTTGGTGACAGTGGATGGAATGGTTCTGCGCACGGGTACAATATGGAGGGGGGGTTTCATACCACCAATTTGACTCTAAATTTTCTCACTGCGCAGGTTCAGTCCTGATAAATGACCGGATTTATACTAGTATAGAAACTACCGATGAAATTCAGAATTTGTTATGAAATTACTTTTTATTTTAGGGATCACATACAAAATAGTAATCTGATTGTTTCTTGGAATCCTTTTAAACTCAATTATATAGTTGTAATTTTCACTTAGGTCAGATCAGATCAGATCTCTTACTGAGTGTGCCAAATCATTTTCCTCATGGTAATAAAAAAAAACATACAGCATACACCTAAATAATCGGGCATTACATGATTCAGACAGTCTTGTAATAAAATATAAGGACACTATGAAGACGTGAGATATAATTCTCATATTCGCTATTGCTTTAGGTCTGGTCAATAAACGATTTTTCTTTCTGTTTCTTTCATTATGGTTTATTTTAATCATAAAATTTTCTGCTTGAATTTTTATTCATAGCCATAGCATGTCGCCTCCTTCTCGATAAAGAGCTATATTTTTTGTACAGTTGCTCACAAGGGGTTCCCCAAACAGCAGCCCTTGGTCCAAGCGCTTAATGACTTCAGGCTTGATCCTCGGAGGTCGCTAGAGATGCAGCGCGGCCGCGGCTACGAGAACTTCCAGATTTTCCTGAAGGGACTAAGGGTATGTGCTGAAAATAAAATAATTTTGAGTTGGGAGATGTAGTGCGATTTGGATCGGTTGATAGATAGGCCGGCCTAGTTGCTCTTGATATAGTTCCGAAATTTCTCAAATAGAAAAAAAACGGGAAAAATACCGTAAATAATTGTTTTTTAAAGACTCTTAGAACTGCAAGATCTTTAACTGAATTATAAACTTTTCACTATCGTCAAATAATATTTGCTATGTTGTCAGACAGCTTGTAAACAAATACAAGGATAAATCGTGGTTTATAATAATAACAATGTGGTTGATAACTTGCCCAGTGGTTGACTGGTAGAGAATGCCATTAGACATTAAGTCCGCCAATTGTACTTTTCTTTGTGCAATAAAGAATAATTAAAAAATAAATAAACTTCTAACTGAAATGACTATAAAGCGGAATACTAAAAAGTTATATGTATCCACCCCTCTCATCAGATCTGGGCCCAGATTTTTTTTATACTTAACTAGACAGTCATTTGATCGTAATCGCACCTGATCGTAAGTGACGATGCGATCTATGATGGAACATGTCTGCCTTCAAAGGGTCAATACTTACTTAACCGAGCCTATGTGCCAGTTTGTGTTAGGAAATATTGCGTGCTAGAGCACAATGGTAGAGATTCTTCCTCTTGTGCCAATGTTTGCGGGTTTAATTCCCAGCCAGGATAAACATTTATGTGGTGAATATTTTATTATTCTTAGGTATTAGCGACTATCGGCGGCGACAGCTCTGGCAAGGGCGTGAAGCGGGAATTCATATGCAACGGTATCGTCGGTTCTTGCAAGACTGAAACCTTCTGCTTTGAAGAGCCCAATGGGAAGAAAACTATGATGACTGTCCAGGAGTACTTTGAACGTGTGAAGAAAGTTAGGTTAGTATTGTTGTAATGTCACTTATACTCCGTCTTCTTATGAATTTATTCTCAGTGGAATTTGTGACTGCTGGGCCACCTTCTGGCGAAGCAAGTTCAATCGGCGCATAAAGCCAGAGTGTGTTGAGCAATTGTCTCGTCTATATGTGCCTGATAAATATTTACGTATTCGCTCCGGTCGGAGACATCGGCTGTTCGCTATTCCACCGTGTCGTACGAGCTACTGCTCGTGAGCAATCCCCGCTGTGTCGTATGCAGAGGGCGCTAAACATGTTACTGGTCGCTAACCCTGAATTGGATATATTCATTGACAGTCCTCAATCGCTTTTAAACAAAGTCGAAAAATTGGTGTATTCCTTCCTGTAGCTTCCATAATTATGTAACTTGGATTATCCCGTTTAATTGTGTTAAATAAATAAATAATACAGCATAATTATATACAACTGAAATCGGCTTTAGGCAGCCTGTAACTGTCTGTGAATTTGGGCGTTTCAAGGGATAAATGCAAACAATTTGCCTGTGTATATGCAACAACAATATTAAATGCTATTAATAGACATTAAAGTTCTAGTCAAAAGAACTACTATCTTAAGTTGGTAGGTACTTCGCGCCAAACTTCTCGTCCACGAAGTCGTCCCCAGTCCTGCAATCCTATTTCCCTGTGAAAAATAGATATAAATCACTTATTACTGAAAGAGATTTCTTTTTTTTTGTGTATAAGATTTCCAGTAGTAAGTAAAATGTCTTGACTATTTAAAATATCCAGATTCGTTAATCTTGGTGTTGTTTCAGGATTAAGTATCCGGACCTTAATTGCGTATGGGTGGGCTCGAGGGATAAGACCATTTTCTACCCTATGGAGTTGCTTGAAGTGTCCTACGGACAGGTAATTCATTCAATAGATTTGTTTTCCCTTAGTCCATATTATTATAAACCTGTTTATTTTATCTACGTATTTACTTGAAAAAAATATTTATTAGAAGAAGAAAAAAATTCTACCCTTGCTCTGGTGCATTTTTGTGTTTGGAAACGCACCCTAAGATTTACGAATTGTGATGCTCTAACGCCCTATTTCAGAAACGATAACCAAAGTCCATCCATAGGGACCATTAATTAATTACGTTAGGGTCCCGTTGGGGGGGTAGGGGTTTTGGAAAAATCTCTGCATACTCTTACTTTAGGGGAAGGGGGGGGTTAAACCCATTCTTATACAAATCGCGCGGTCAATTTCATTTTCGTCTTTCTTTCAAAAACGTTTGCGTAACAAAGTTTTAGTGTAACTGATCCTTTTTTAACATTTTATTATTTTGAAAAACGGAACCTTATACCGGATAACCTTTCTTAAGAATAGGTTTTGACAAATCTTACGTACCCCCCCTTACATGGGGGTAACGGAGGTCAAGAACTGCCAAAATCATCCTCACGTAATTAATTAATAGCCCCTTACATGCATTGCTGCCCCTTTGATTTCGACACTAGGATAGCATCAATTTTTAGTATGCTCTACTATCTACTTGGATTATCGTTTCTGGATCCGGGGACCTAAGTGATCTTTGACATCAAGTAGTGTTTTTCTAGTGCAGCCATAACAGTAATCTTTACATTATAGAAACTGACAATTCGTCACAAACAGTGTTTTGTTAATTAACTTCCTTATGTATAGTCAGCAAAATATGCAGTGTGTTACAAAACAGTGTTGTAAGGCGGTTTTATTTCTTAGGAATGATGTGGTCAGTGTCTTAGATGATCAGCCGTTTTTGCTGACTGTATAGTTTACAACTGATATATAATTTAGATAATAGTGAAATAGAAAAGCAAAGCACTCTATCTATAGGAAAGCCAGCGAAACGTGATAAAGAATGTAAACAAATGTTAGGGGATCGAACATTTAAATAAATTATATACCTAAGTTCAAATTTGGTACTTACCTACTATTCCAATCGTCGCGTCTACGCGTCTTCATCTGTTTTAGACGAAGATTATTCGTCAGAAGGTTCTAAATCATCCTCATTGTAAAAAAACAAATTTCGATGTTTCTCGGCTGACAGCTTTCCTGTAGGTGCCACGAATCACACAATGACAGCTGTGTTGACCAACGGATGAAATTATTGCGTACGAGATATAAATACCAATAATCATCGCTCGTTATTGCTTGGGCCAAATGGCGTGAGGTGACTGGTGTCATTTGTGACCCCAAAATGCCGATGAAGCTGAAGGAGCAGGTCTATAAAACCATCATTAGGCCTGTCCTTTTATATGGCAGTGAAACATGGCCGTTACTAGAGCGACACAAGCAGGAGCTGCGCGTCACGGAATTGAAGATGCTGCGGTGGATGTGTGGAGTCTCACGCAAAGATCGCGTGCGTAACACCCACATCCGCGGTAGCCTTCGTGTTCTTAACATCGCAGACAAGCTGCAGGAGTACCGCCTTCGTTGGTATGGTCATGTCTCACGGAGATCGGCAAACTACGTGGGCAACAAATGTCTTGCCATGCCGCCCCCGCCAGGTACCGGTAGAAGAGGTCGACCCAAGAAGCGGTGGCTCGACGTCGCTAAGGGACGTTGACATACGTGCCAACAGACTCACAACTGAGGATGCACAAGACCGCGCGAAGTGGGCCAAGAAAATAAGAAAGGCGGACTCTGGGACCCCACACACCAGTGTGGGTTCACAACCGGGATAGACCGCACGGATGATGATGATGATCGCTCGTGATTGCAAAGTGACTCAGTAACGGTCAGATTTTTAAGTACTTTATCTCGTTTCGTGGGTCTTACTTTGATAGATAGTGTAGAAAATATTGGAACTGCCTAGTTACGTGATTGGAATTAACTATAAGCTGGCGAATTCGAATTACATAGTTTGTGTCAGTTTGCTAGGCCAATATGAATTTACATGATTGGCGTTGTGCTGTAGCACGGTTCGCCATAACCTGCGTGGTGCCCCAAGTTCTATTCCCGGTCAGGTCAATTCAGGAAACGATCTTTTCTGAATTGACTCAGGTCTGGGTGTGCTTGGAGACGCCCCTGGCCTAGTGCCTCGTCTGGTACGTCGTAACACAGGGATATTTATCCTTTGAGACCAAGACAAGTGGTGTGTTGTCTGGCGCATATTTAAATTTTTCATTTATTTATTTAAGAATTTAAAATTAATAAATATGCGCCAGCCAGACAACACACCTCTTGTTGGTCTCGAAGTAGGGATTAACACACATTCCGCCAAAAAATACAGTCTTGTTTGTAATTATACATAGAATAATAATGTTTCTGGTTTGAATTAAATTGCTTACCTACGTTAGTCTCGTAGGCTAACAATTTTCACAAATATCCATTTATAAATGTAATAGCTTATAGCTTAAGCTAGCCCAGCCATTAAGCAGATACATAATATGCGCCACTACGCTGCTATTTAATTGGGTACATGACAATTTTTAATGACGTGTTATCGAAATACCACTCAAAGAATCATTAGTATAAAACATATTATGATAAAACATATTATGAACGGACGACAAGTTCCCGAGATATACCACTTTCTACGAACAAACTGACGCTCCATAGTGGTAACGTCATTACGTCATTTTACAGCAGTTCTATTTCTATGCATTCTCTTTCCTAACAAATGTAGCTTAAAATTGTCCTAAAAAATTTCATATTGCCCTTTTTAATGTATTATTTATTCAATGTATTAAATAATTCTGAGAATCCAATAATGTTGTCTTCTACCCAATTATTGCAACAACGCGTTTAAACATATTGTTATACCTGCGGAAGCTAGGTGTTTTTCCTACCCAACGGATTCGGTCCCACTAAATTAAATTCTGGCAAAATCACGAGATAAGTAGCAGGTTCTTTGGTGCATATCGTAATCATTTGATATTCAATGATAGTTATGTTGATAAAGTTACTTTATGCAATTGCAATGATTGGCTCGTGCCGGATTTTGAGCTCATTCTTAATATGATACGTGTCCTGACAATTTATTAATTGTCATGTTGTTGATTGTTATTTTGCACTTACATAAACCATTTTTTTTAATTTTGATACCTTATTCGTTAGGTGGGGGTAACGCTGACGATTCTGTAAATAAAAAGCTAAAGGTAGCTTTGCTGCCTATTAAAATTGATAACAATACTGTGTAACACACATATTTATAAATAAATAAAAATATCCCTGGACATTATTCCACACAGCGCCATCTAGCCCCAAAGTAAGCTAATTAAAGCTTGTGTTATGGGATACTAGACAACGGATAAACATACTTAAATACATTTTCTTTTGTAAATACATACTTATTATACATAGGAGACACCCAGACCAGTACAAACAGACATGTTCATGCACACAAATGTTTGTACTGTGCAGGGATCGAACCCGCGACCTCTGGTGTAGTAGCCAACTTCTTAACCATTACACCAAGTCGGTCGTCAAATATATTTATATTTATGTATAGTAGTAGTAGTATAGTAGTAGTAGTAGTGGCGCATATTATGTATGTATATTTAGAAATAGACTATAGGTTTTCGTCAATAATATTTCTTAGACGCTTTTTTAACTATCTAATTTTTAACACACTAACGCCTGAATCCCGAAGCGACAATCAAAATAAAGGTTGAGCACACTTCAAATTGAAGCTGTCCTTTTATTCCGGGTTGACAATGCATTTACGCACTATCCCATTGCCTGAGGGAAGGAAGTGGGGGAGTGTGGGACTCCACCGGTGAAGCCGTCGGAATACCCACTAAAACAACCCGGGTATACCTCACCGCTTTGGAACGGGACGACATGGAGCAAAAAGGTTACCATATCGTCATAGCGGTCGACCCAGCCTACGCGCCGGGCCTCCTCACGCTTCGGGGTCATCCTGGTATACTGGGACAACTCCGGACGGGAGCACCATGGAATAGGTTGAAAACCCCCCGGCTTTGACCCCGGTGCTGCTTTTAGGGAGCAGGAAGAGGACAGGCAAACCGCCTTCTTCCTGCCGTCTGCGTCGGAAAAGGGCCGCCAGAGGATTATCCTCTCAGGTCCATTTTCCGCGGTCTCCTTCTGCGTCATAATCTCCTCGCAGAAGGAGATCATCGCCATCCTCCTCACTCCCCAACAATACCCGAATAACGGCCGGGAGCAAGAGGTTTCCGCCGATGATTGCCCCTAGAGCACGGCGCTGATCGGCCCATCAGACCTGGAGTGTGTGCAGTGCCGTATCTTCATCAGCGCCGCACTCTTGGCACCGCAGGGTGGGTTCCCGCCGGGTGATCTTGTGCAGATACTTCACGAAGCACCCGTACCCGGAAAGCATCTGCACTAGTCGGTACGTCAAAGGCCACTTCTCCTGACGCACCCACTGGTTGAGGACCGACCGTATTGCCTCTATGGTGTTGCGGCCGTAAAGCGGGTAAGCCAGGTCCTCCGCACACCTCCGTAAGAGCGAAGGCGGTACTCCTGCAGCTTGTCTGCGATGTCACGAACACGAAGGCTACCGCGGATGTGGGTATTCCGCACGCGATCTTTGCGTGAGACTCGACACATCCACCGCAGCATCTTCATTTCTGTGACGCACAGCTCCGGCTTGTGTCGCTCTAGCAAAGGCCATATTTTATCGACCTGACCCCTTCGGCTTGATCGGCATTTTGGGGTCTCAAATGACTCCAGTCACCTCACGCTGCGTCACGCAGGGGAAACCTCGCATCCGGGCACCAAACATGGCAGCGTTGCAAACCGGAGACTAAGCCCGGAAATTAAGCTGCCACTTTGGCTGCTTCCTCCGCAATTGTATGGCCAGAAAGACTGCCTGCTTAGGCGCACACAATGCAGTGTGCCGGTTGCCCACACCGGGAGCACAGTCCATCCCTCTCTTTATCAAAGGGGCAGAGGAGGAGCGTGTGGCCGATCCCCGTGCACTTAAAACAGCGCATGGAGGCGCCTCTAGAGCCCTGACCTGAACGGAGCTTCAACCTACTAAGAGGCCCCCGTTCAAAAGAGTTCACGCAGCCGCGACAGTTGAATGTGACCGACCTGGTCCCATTGAGTCCCAAACTAGTATCACTTAAAATTGTTGCTGTCCTGTCTTGTCACATGTCACATGTCACAAATGAATCAATAATAAATAATCATGTATGATTGTCATTTCTGGATTCAGACGTAAGTTCCTACCAAAGATGTACACAATTACATCTGTAAAATGGATTGTAAAAAGGAATGCTAAAATAAGCATATAATGCAAACTAAAAGTAAAGTTTGATTGAGCATGCTAACAAAAAAAATAAGGTTTGTAAGTTTATCCGTTAATCTTCAAAAATATAATTCTAAAATATTTATTGTTTTAATTTCGTTTTAAAATATGTTTGGTGTTTGATATTTTTAATAACCTAACACACTTTAACTTTTTGATTTATTTTAACATGCGTAACCAAGGTTATGGTAAATTATCCTTTAATTATCTAAATATTGAAAGCGGGCAGAGGGGTTTGAACCTTTGTGACATAGGTCACCAGCCGCCATTTTGTTTTTTCTCGATGTTTCCGCGCCCGAAACTAAAACAAAATGGCGGCAGGTAGCTATGCCAGCCTCCATACAAAAATGTTCAAATCCCTTAGGGGGTCCTTTTCAAAATTTCTGGGAATATACAAAAATTGGCTATAAAACAATAAATTTTTGGTGTGCTACTGCGAATGTTTCTCTTTCGTAGTATCGACTTTCCAAATTGAATGCTTTGCATGTGTCAATGCTCGCTAAGAACGCTTTGTAGAATTATAATTATTCTCTCGGGCTCCTTCACACCAGCCTATATAACTAGTAAAAACAGCGCTTACCATCAATTCTATAGCTATCCATTCATTTGATGTCTAATCACATGCTTGCGAAATACACCTGTGAAACCGTTATCAGATTGTCTGAGGTTTTTTTTAAATGTTTATTCTAACATTGGTATTTTATAATAATGTAATATCTTTCTTTGTCTTCGTACGATTTCAAGACTATCTATCAGTAGAGTTAGATTCTCTTTGCTTTATGCGTTATTGATGGACTCTGACAATATGGGTTACTGTTTAGGGAATTTGTAACGGTAACTTTCCTGAAACAAGTTGTTTATCATGTTTTACGATTTCATTACCTGATTTTTGAACATTCAATTAAAAGAAAGGTTCGGTATTATTATGAATTTCGTCACAATAGTGAATAAAAAGCAACTTTGTTACATGAATGCTGCCGTTCAAAATAAACTTTCTTCGTTAATACTGCAATATGATGTATCCATAACATTCTTTATTTTCTTACTAATATAACTAAACTATGTATATTTGACAGTTGACAAATGTCAGCAACTCGACATATTGCAATATTTATTAATGCGCTGCGCGTTAAAACAATAGTTATATGTTTAGTAAGTAGGGCAGGCACAAATGACTAGCCTGGACTTAAACGTAAACGTAACGTTTTGTCAAAATTAAGTGTATGATCTTGAGTAGCTCTGGCGACAGGAAAGTAAACCAGCTAATTTCAGGAGAAATGACTCATGAGTTCGACACGATTACGAACCGAAACGTAACGTTATTTGTGCTAGCCCTACTGTTGATATAAATGTTGTACGCTAAAAAACATGCATGAGGCTTAGAATGACCGCTTGGGTGTACAATGATTAATTATTTTACTTTATATTTCAGGCGCAAAACAAACAATTGAATGAGAATCAATTGGCAACTATGGTAAGGCAGGCTGCAACTCCGCCTGATGAGCGCAAGAAGAAAATCGAAGAAGTTATCCAAAATGTAAGAGGTTACTAGGTTATGTATAATCAGGGATTCACAAACCAAAAACTCAGATCCCCATCGCCAAATTACTTTGAAATTCCTGTCTCAATTTTTTTCCTAAATATACAAAATTCTTACCAATTTAAAAACTTTAAGGTTGGTCGTTTATGTCGATCCCTAGGAAACTGAATTTAGGAATCCTTGTCTTACATAATTAGAATGCCTTTACAAGACCTTCTAATTATATATCCTAGTAATGTATTTTTTGTGTACAAACAAACTAATACAAAAGAAGACAAACAAAGCTTGGTCGTCGATTGACTGACTTAGTTAATCCCAATCACAAGATAAACATCACTGTGATTAACATTTGTCAATTAGGTGCAAGTTTCATCTATCGATATTAAATTTCTAAATAATGGTACTTTTTATCAGCCGCCGTCTTAATTCTGATCAAACTTTTAATTCTATCTTTTAACGACGTGGTTTAGAACAGTCGTGCTTAAGTTGAAAAACATTAGAAAATTACTATACCTCGTCCATTTTATGAGTAGTTTTTTGGCAGCTCGACGACTGACAAGTTAGTGATGTCCTAAAGATTCTTAAAATATTAATTTTACTATTATCATTCATCGAACTAGGCACATAAACATAATAATTGATATGGATCAATGTACATTTTGATTTAATATTCTCTTAGTTTTTTTTTGCAAATAAATATAAATCCGTGTGCACTGTGCATATTAATATGACATACTAGTCGTGATGGGCCTCACGGCCTCGAGTGGCGGATGGGGGCACGGTCGGTAGCACAGCCTAGCTAGCTACCGGCTAGGTCTGATGGACTCGCTGACCAAAGAAGGATGTGGTCCTCCGGCATTTTGAGGATTGTGCGGCGGGTTAACACCCCGCTCACGTAAGAAACTTAAGTTACGAAACCGACATTAAGAAAAGTACGACCCGATCTTCACGCCAACGACAAAAAGCAACGAATAATGGACCTCCGATAAGTGACGTGAATATTAGAAGTTTATATAGACCCGGCGCCTAGTCCAGGTCGTCGACGAGTTGCGCCGATACAAAATGGGAATTGCGGCTCTGCAAGAGGTGAGATGGCCTGGGAGTGGTGAATGCTGTGAGGCCTGTTCACTAACCCTTGCTGAAAGGAAAGTGTGCGAAAGATTCTGGGCCCAACCCAAAACGCAGACGGAGTTTGGAGGAGGAGGACAAATCGCGAGATTGAAGAGCTGGTGGCCGAGCCCAATATCATCGGCGAGATAAAGGGTCAAAAACTTCGCTAGCTCGGCCATCTGATGCGAATGGGGGAGAATCGTGCGGTTAAGTGGGCAAACATGGGACGACCGTGTGAGCGACGGCCGGTTGGCCGTCCTAGGTATCGCTGGGATGACAAGGTCATGGAGGACTTGCGCGAGCTCCAGCTCGAAGACTGGCAGGAGGTGGCGCACGATAGACCAAAGTGGCGTATCTTAGTGTCGGAGGCTAAGACCCACTTTGAGTCGCTGCGTCACTGCGCCGGGGGGGGGGGGGGGGGGGGTACCCGTCCATGAAGTACAGTATTATTTGTATGAAATTTTAACGTAAACAATAGGAAACTTCATGGGCGTGAGCTGTCAAAAAGCCAGTCATAAAATAGACAACGTATTAGTGCCGAAGAATTAATGAAACCCTTTCTAATCTAATAAAACTATTCTTTTCATTTTAGATGAACTATTCAAAGAATGACTACTTCAAGAAGTTTGGCTTAGATATATCTGACCAGTTCCACCCCGTAAAGGCAAGGGTTCTCCAACCCCCACAGCTGCAAGTTGGCGATGGACAGATTGTTATGCCTAAGTAAGTACTATTGCCAGGCCTGTGTCACTTCAAAGTTTAGGTACGCTCGGCCTCGTGGCCCCTCTCTGGGGTATCTGACAGTGGGTGGCCGGCGTTGCCGCTCGGCTCGCACACTCGCCGCCGAGCGCGTTATTTAATGTTTTGTTTCTGATTGGTTTCAACTGTAACTTGTAATTATGAGTAATTTTATGAATACTAATGACTACTACTAATACTAAACGATGTTATATAAATTACAGTAAGACTTTTTAGAAAGTTAATAATTAAATCAGCTAGTTGCTACCCTGCGCTCTGACAGCTAAATCTGTTACGTTCAGCGGCGCACAGTGGAATATGAACGCTCGTGCTTCGCGATAAGTTTCGATTCCGTGTGCAAGCTACTCAAACATGGCCTTGATCGATAGCACGGACAAATTAAAAAGTAATAGTGTGACACGAACTTGTAAGATAAAAGGAGACTTTTTTACTTGTCCGCGTTTCTTGAGAAAACCTTCTTTACGGAGTACTATTACCTATTCTGTGCAATAACCATTACGTCTACCATAAGATTGCGCCACGTAAACATCGATAGCTGACAGCAGCAATTTGTATGCCATTTGAGTTTCATTTCTATTTACTATAGGCAACGTCAACGCTGACGCTAGAGCAACTGTTATCGATGTTAGACGCAAGGAAATTAGTACGACATACTCAGTAAATGATGTAGAAGATATACTGAAAATAAGATTTTTTACTTATGGCTTTTTGCGTTTGTTTTTCTATGAAATTCTGAGAATAATAAGAGCCAAATTAGTGGTTGCTCATACTGTACCCGTGAGAAGAACCATCTTCTCCACAGTCGCCTAGAATTATTTTTTCTCGCCTCGATTTCCGTTTCGGGGCTCATTTCCCGGTCGGGTCAATTCAGGAAACGATCTTAACTGAATTGACTTTTGTCTGGGCGTGCTGGGAGACGCCCCTGGCTTATTTCCTTGTATGGTACCTCATAACACAGCAGGGATATTAATCCCTACTTCGAGACCATTACAAGAGTGTTATTATAATTATTATTTATATTTTCATTAAACTTTGGACACAATCTATAAAATCCGGATTCAAGTATGCGTTATAGAATGTTACTATAGTATCAAGGCTACGTCCACAAAGTGGCTGGCAACAGTTAGTTCAGATGTGACGATAAGATTAGCGCTAGGACGGTTTGTCGTCTGAACTTGATGGTGTCCCGGGTTCGATTACCGGTCAGGTCAATTTAGAAAACGAGCTTTTCTAAATTGGCTCGGGTCTGGATGTGCTGGGAGGCGCCCTTGGCTTAAGAATCCTGGTCTTGTACCTAATAACTCAAGGACATTCATACTTACTTTGAGACCATGACAATTGGTGTGTTGTTTGCGCATGTTTACTTATTTGAAAAATCGTTAAAATTTTTAAACTTTGTTAGGCGTGGACAGTGGATCGCGAATAAAGTGTTCAAGGCCGAGCCGCTGCTGGCCTGGGGCGTGATCGCAGTCGAAGTGGACCCCACCCGCTGCCAACCGGAAATCCTTATTGATTTGGTGAGTGACCATTTTGAGACTTCAACCCTTATTCACAGATTCTAAAAGACGTGTTATCCGAAAAAGCTTCAATCATTTTTTTAAATTTATCATCGGTGTCAAGAAAGCACGCGGATCCTCCAATATATATAACTTAATCCATAGGGTTATGGAATAAACTGCTGTAACGGAACTAAGTATAATGTTTGATCTAATAACAGCTGTCCATAAGATGACCTTAGATGTGCCAATGAAGCTGCTGTGAAGTTGCAGAATAGTCAAATGATATATGAAGTTGTTATCGACCCGAAAGAAGAAGAAGAATAATCGGACAGCAACAAAAATTTAACTTTCAGCCTAAAAAATCTTAGTATCTTCATGCTTAGTTAAAATAAAAGATTGTTATAAATTTCCAATTGGTATTATAAAAGTACCTAATCAATAACGGTGGTAAGTTACAAATCGAATAATCCAAACATCCAACTCAAACCATTTTGATAAGTGAAAAGTTGTTAACAGGAACGACCGATTTTCGTAAAGAGCAGAAATACATTATAACCAAGGAAAATGTGTGCTTAGAATGAAGTTAGGCACACTTTCTTTTGTGCCTTTGACTAAGCGCTGATGCGGAAGGACTTCGCATCAGCGCATGATCCAAAAACTATTGGGAACGAAGTCAAAAAAAAAATATTTTTCATCATAAAAGTAATACCAATGGTTCTTAAGGTGTGCAATAATGGTTATCTGTGATCGTAGATGATGAAACAAGGCGCTATGATGGGCATGACGGTATCCCAGCCAATCCTGAAGCGCTTCAACGTGAGGATCCAGGAATTGCAGAGCGTACTCTTCAACGCAGTAGAAAAGGGCGTCAAGTTCTTGTTCGTGATCGTTTCTACCAGAGGGCGCGACTACTACCACAAGGTGCTTTGTTTGTTCTGATGCAATTACTTTATTAAATTAATAACGTTATTTGCTTGCTGTCTGAAATTCAAAACATGGGTATTTTTAGGAACTTGTTATGAATAAAAACACTACTTACAACATTATGAAATCGCAAATGTGATTCGTCGTACGTTTCTACATTTCTGAAAAATAGTCATAAAAACTCCACCGAGCAAAGAAACATTTATTTCTTTTTATTTTCATGACTGCTATAGCTAACCGTTGAGTTTCGGTACAATTTGTTTAAACTATCCAATTATTTTGAAACTGTCTTGTATGTACCGAAATCAAGGTACTTTTAAGTATGAGTAAGTACAAATGAGCCTGCATTTCTGTTTTAAAGTGTTAAAATAACGTCCTGTTTTTGGGGCATTTTAGTTTCTTTTTGGATACTGGTGCTGGTATTTATATCCTTTACACAGCAGAAGCCGTGTTCTCGGCGGGCACAAGCTTGCCCCCTTCGGACGTCATTGACATCACTCCCAGGAAAATAATTCAGTTCATGATGGCTGCAGGCCTGGAGAGTTATCTTTGATGGGATGATGACCACAATAGATCAATCCTGGTCGCAGTGGTCAATCGCTTTGCCGACATCCTATTACTAAACGATTAACGAATATCCTTTTCAATCAGAAAAAGTCCAATTTAATTAGTAACTATGTAACAGAATGATCGCAGACGCAAACCTTAATATGACTTATTTATACAAATGGATGATCGAATGATATTGTTCTGTCAGGTTAAACAACTGGCAGAGAGAGAAGTGGGCATCCTGACCCAGTGCATCAAGGAGTTCACGGCAACCACCCGTATGAACCAGGCAACGGCTCGTAACATTCTTTTGAAGGTAAATTAATACTTTATTTTTGTTATGTAACATCAATCTACTGTATTTATCTGTAAGCATACCAGAAAAATAAAAAAAACGTTTTTTCGCTCTTTATGAACCTTCTTAGTGCTTTAATAAAAAATAAAAAATTGCCCAATGGTCGAGCCGTTTTTATTCGATTCATTTTTATTTATATATTATGTCGCAGGATAATAGTTAGAGCCGGATTTTCGAGTGAATTCTAGGACGATCGTAAAACGCCGGAAAATAGGAATCTGACATTTAAAATCTTGAACTTGAACGCCGATTGGCTAATCACAAATCGGTAAATCCGATTCCATTTCCCTTGCTAACTCTTCCGATATTTTGAAACCCGTCGAGGTCGTGTACCTGACAGTCGGAAATAAGCCGGCCCTGAGGTGCGCTCGTCCGCTGTCACAGCAATGTTCAGCGAAACTGACTCGGGCAGCACAAGAGTCGACTGACTGACATTTATTTTCTGCTTGGTCCAAATAACCAAAATAACATAGCCACTTCAACCGGCTTCACTGGCGGAGAGTCCCACACTCTCCTGCTGCCCCACCCAGGAAGTGGGATAGTGCGTAAGGTATTTCTCACCCGGAAAAAAGAAAAAAAAAGGAAGACCTACCCTTTTTTTAAAAAAAGCTGTCTTGGATTGATGCCTAATGTCTGGGAAAATTGGGATTATAAAGAAAACTCCAGTCTTCAATATATAATTTTATTTCACGGTAGCTTACACTAGGTAACTTTACTTTCACTGTAACTTACACAAATTCACAACTTGAGTAGTTTACTCTACGACGGTCCAAATGCGACTGCCCGTGCAACTGACTCTCTGTTCGCGTCATGCCCCACTACCCATCCCCGTATTTCCCAACAGAGCGTTCGCGTTGGCGGGGCTGGGCAGTGTTGCCAGTAAGTAATAAAAAGTACTACCACGTTTGTAATTTAATTAAAATCATGACATTCGGCCATCCTACAACGTGCAGTCTCCCGGCGCACGTGTCAAATAACTCTAAGAGTCAGGTGCCTGGTTACTGTACATTATTGTTATTATTAAGTAGCTTACCAATTAGCAATTATTTATTTTTTTACATTATCATCATTATTTATTGTGATTTGTGATCCTTCTGAATAGCATGCTTAATTGTAATGCAGTAACATTTGATATTAAATAATACATTAATTCACTTAATTAAAATCATGACATTCGATGGACATATACATTACATTTCGTCTATTACGTACATAATAAGAAAATAAGAGATTGTTTGTTCTTACAAAATAAATATTTTCTGAGTAATTAATACCTATCTTTATAAAGTTTTCCTGTCATTAACTTTTTTTTTTTTTTTTTTTTAGATACTCATATTCAAATTTCTTAATATAACATTATCAGAGAATCATCAAGTTTTTATTTTTAATCAGTAACATGAATACATTCTATTTGATATTAGCATTATTTCTTTACAGCTAGCATAAATACAACACCAATACAAGAATATGCCTATATAGCAATGATATCATACATCACAATTTTGATTATTTGAAAATCCTGAAATCGTTTCAAATCATTTAAAATAAGTTTTGACTGCAGTATTGAATATAACCCTTTTTACTATTACCTATAATTAGAAAATAACTGGCGGCATCGGCAATCCCATGTATAGTGCATAACTACAATTCAATCCCTATCGACATCACTATGTGCGCTAGAACTGCTTTTATCACTATCGTGTATTTCTAGGGCCTTCACGTGAATCCACGGTCTGATTCTATCCGCTGCTATAACTGAATCATAGGCTTTACCTCGTTTTGGAAAACCAGGGACGTCAGTTACTCTATAACGATCATTTCCGATGACTTCGGAGATTTTAAAGGGGCCAATGAACTTAGAGATAAGTTTAGTACTCTTCCCGTCATTACCATAATTGTTTCGCGAAATCTTTACTAAATCGCCAAGTTTGTGTTTCATTGCCGGGGCTCGATTAGTTTCATGTCTACTTTTCTGTTTCAATTGATCATTGGCTATGTTGGAACTAATTTCCTGCCTAATAGTTTCTATACTGTCATTATGGCGTTGATTGTCAACCTCTAATTTATTTGTTAGGTTATCCCGCATCCTGACACCAAATAATGCTTCTGTAGGCGTCTTCTGAGTAGTAGAACTCACAGTATTATTTAAACCCCACTGGATTTTGCCCAGTTGCTTGTCCCAGTCGCGTTCGTGGCTGTTGCAATTTTGAGCCGCTAATGAGCAAAGAATAACTTGGTTATACCTTTCGGCCTGCCCATTGGCCCTGGGGCAAGCAACTGCATTCAAAACATGCTTGATACCGTATTTATCACAAAAGTCTTTAAAAGCTTTTGACGTGAAGGAAGTACCGCGATCTGATATTATCCTGGCTGGAACGCCGAAATCGTAAAAAATGTTTTGGAGAACTTTAATGGTGCTACTAGTTTTCGTATCTTTAACAGCACGAACAAATGCGTATTTTGTGAAACCGTCCACTATGGTTAATATATGAGTGTTGCTCTTTTTGCTTCTCACAAACGGGCCCAAGTGGTCAATATGGACAGTATGAAATGGGATATTTGTCTTTTCGATTGGAAACAAGTGACCAGTTTTCTGTCGTGACGCATTATCTTTATTATAGGCACACTCTATGCACGCGGCTACATACTTTTTAACGAATCGTCGGAGTTTAGGGAACCAATATTCGTTTTGGATACGTTCCAAAGTTTTGGCGTAACCAAGATGACCTACATCATCATGGTTTGCCTTACATATCTGCCATCTAGCGTTTCTTGGAACGACTAGACGCAAGCCATCATCTACTTTCCTATAGACGGTACGATTTTTAATTGTGTAGTTATTTTTAATCTCCTTACACTCCTCATTTTCATCTGGCTTAAGAACTTGAAACACCCGTGCAATATCTGGGTCCGCCAGCTGCAAAGTGAGGAGCCAACTGTTTTGCTCTATGCTATAGATATTGACACAAGGATTGTCATCTGTACTCCTAGAATGCGTGGCATTTCTACTTAGGGCGTCCACGTGAGACATCTGAACGCCGGGACGATATTCGATATCGAAAGAATATTCGGAAATCTGTAGCCACCACCTCGCTATTCGCGGTAGCAAGTCCCGCTTTGTCAAAGTGGTCCTGAGCGCTGCACAATCTGTGTAAACCTTAAAATGCAGGCCCAGCAAGTACACCCTAAATTTCTTTAGAGACCAAACTACGGCCAGTGTCTCGAGTTCATAGGAGTGCAAGTGCTTTTCTTCAGGCGTCGTTTGCCGACTGAAGTAAGCAACGGGCTTAAGCAATCGAGTGTCTCTTTGCCATTGCATTAAAATACCTCCTACGCCAAGAGAACTGGCATCGGTGTGCAGTTCAGTCTCGAGTTTGGGATCATATAAGGCTAGGACTGGCCTACTCACAAGCTGTTCTTTCAAGAGAACAAAAGCTTTATTTTGTTCGTGAGACCATTGCCAGACTGAATCTTTTTTCAGAAGGCACGTTAAAGGCCTAGCAATTTCTCCATAGCTTTGTATGAATTTACGGTAATATCCTGTTAAACCGAGAAATTGGCGGACTTCATGGACGTTGCGGGGAGTGGGAAATCCTTCCACTGCCTGAATTTTCGTTTTACCGGGCTGAATGCCATCGGAAGAGACCTCATATCCAAGATATTCTACTGTAGTTGTAAAGAACTGACACTTTGATAGTTTCAATGTAAGACCATACTGCCTGAAAAGCTTTAAAATCTCCTCCAATCGTTGAAACATCTCTTCAGGGGTTTTAGATGGTATGAGAACATCATCAAGGTATGCCAGAGCATACTCATACCTTTTATTACCCAAAATTTTGTTTATCATTCTCTGGAAGACAGCCGGTGCATTCGCTAACCCGAATGGCATCCTTTTGAATTCGTAATGGCCATCGGGGGTTACGAATCCAGTAAGGTGTTGACTGTCTTTTGCCATGGGAACTTGGTAATAACCAGAGGCCAGGTCCAAAGTTGTAAAGTGAGCGTTACCACTGAGATTCGAAATCTGATCGTCAATTATTGGGAGAGGAAAACGATCTTTACAGGTCTTGTTGTTAAGGGCTCGAAAATCAACGCACAGCCTATGCTCGCCAGTCTTTTTCTTTACCATGAGAATAGGGCTGGAGTATCCGGAATTGGACTCTTGGATAATGTCATTACGGAGGAGCTCATCAATGGTTTCTCTAACTTGCTCTCGCTCTGAGTGTGAAAGACGATACGGACGGTATACAACTGGCCTATTATCTAGAAGCTCAATGTGCATCTCTACGTCCTTTACACAACCTATTTCACTCAAACCTGTGGCAAAACAGTCTCGGTAATTCTGCAATAGAGAGTATAACCTATCGATTATTTCTGTGCTCAAACCGTGACCTACTTTTATTTCGGCTTTCTGTAATGGTTCCATTTCCGAGAGACCCGTAACAATCCTATTAACTTGACACGTCTCTCTCTCCACGAAAGGCATTGCCCTTGCCATCAAAGTATTTTTGAGTAAAGTTAACACACCTGATGTCAAACTTGTAACGACCAAATGGCCTTTACCTTCAGTAAGACGATATGCACCTTGAAGTAAACTAAACTATCTTCCTGGCCGTACGGTACAGAAGCCTTCGACGTAAACATCCCCAGAAAACGTCGGGTCACTAGCACAGACAGGTAAAGAGCTTGTCTGGGTTACTTGTGTTGATTCAGCGACATATAATTTGAGTGGCTCCTTATCAGAATCAGTACTGAACGGGTTACAAGACGGACTTTTATAAAAAGTTAGGCTATTACTATTTTTCAGGACGGTTATGAATGAGAGCTCCGTAAAATTTTGACCAATAATCAGCGACGTTGGCATAAACTCGTCGGCAACTATGAGTACTTCGATTGACGCATCGACTTCGTCTATTTTTATAGATATGCGTGACTTATACAATGGCTGAATCGAAGAATTGCCAAAACCCCGCACTATAGGTAACCCATCGTGATTTTTAGGTAACTGTAAGGTTTTGGCATCTGTTTGCCGCATAAGGCTGCATTCGCTCCCAAAATCTACATATGCTTGATAAGATTGGTCATTGACAGAAATAGATTTAAAATATTTATCATTAGCTTTATTTGAGATGTCAATCTTCAAGGTCTTTTTTTCCGATGGAGCCTCATTCCGTGTTTGTAGTGCTCGTTGCAATGGCAGCAACTTACAGTCATCATTATCATGACCAATCCTATAGCAACGCTTGCATTTTACAATTTGGTTGGGACATCTGAAGAAAGGATGTCCTCTTGATCGACAATTATAGCAAATTATACCATTACTTTTAGTGCCTGAATTTATACCATGTTTATTCGCGTTTTTCTGGCTACTTTTCTGCTGACTCCCATTCTGACTAGCTGGCTCTGAACGCTGTGAGCAAAGAAAATTCAACAGCCCTTCAGGTTCCTTACAATCAAGAGTTTGCGCACCACTTTTGATTGACCCATGACTCAAACCATGCACGATACAATCGACCGCCTTTCTGCCAGCTATTTCACACCTGTTCAATAAACTAAGCTTATCATAAAAATATTCGCGCAGGCTTTCATCACTTCGCGAAGTACGGCTTAACATTTCCTCCAAAAGGCGGCCGTAGTTCTCCTCACTGGGGAACGCCTTTTGAAGCTTAGTTTGCCACTCACTCCATGAATAAACCACAGTAGGTAGAGCTTCAAACCATTTCTTGGCTAATCCAGTTAACTTTTGCAGAGAAAAATGTACTATTTGTTTTTCATCCCATCCGTAAATACTGGCGCACTCGTTTACTTTCCTGAGCCAACTTTCAATGGGTTGCACTCTGTTTGCAGGGTCAAATTCAGGTATGACGTTATTCAAACTATTATTATAAGATGAACTCCTACTTGATTCACCTTTGAAGCCCGCCAAAAGCTTCAGAACGTCCTCAGTGGTCAACCCGCTCGACTGCTGACGCGTCTTCCTTGGCGGGCTCTCATCACTGGAGGACGACGTTGAAGGTCTCCTCCTTCTTTTTTTTCTGTGTCTTTTCCTTGGTGGTGTCGTGGGAGGCGTTCCCCCATCATCGGCATCACCTTCCAGCGGCATAACTGAAATTCAAATACTTCCTCTGAATAGACATCCACTCATGTGTTTATCGTATAGTAATAATATTTCTATTCATTATAAATATCATCTTTCAATTGCTTCACAAATAAAATAAAAGGCAAATTCCTAATCCTAACTAGTAACTTAGAAGCTCTGAGTATTGTTTCATAACCTAATTATGTTTTAATAAATATTATTCAGCTATCATATTATCAAATAATTTTTGAAACACCTATTCACTCAACTGTCTCGACAAAAATATACAGGTCACGCATTCCTCCTTCATCCAATAAATATTCTCACCCAGTCTTCTTATGCGATCGATAGATAACAAACAACGATGTTAACCGTTGAATGAACTAAATAAATCTTTACATTTTCATTTTCGTTCAGCGATTATAAATAGGTCACTTGCTTCTCGATAATCCAGTAAACATTCATAGGTAGTAATAAATAATCTAGTGAACATTAATAGTTCAATTGTTCTTCGATAATCCAGTAAATAATCATAGTTTACTCAAGTAATAAAAAATATAGCGAACATGCATTGTTCACTTATACCTCGAAAATCCAGTAAACAATCATAGTTTACTCAAGTAATAAATAATCTAGTAAACACGAATAGTTCACTTGTCCCTCGATAATCCAGTAAACAATCATAGTTTACTCAAGTAATAAAAAAAATCTAGCGAACATGCATTGTTCACTTATACCTCGAAAATCCAGTAAACAATCATAGTTTACTCAAGTAATAAATAATCTAGCGAACACGAATAGTTCACTTGTCCCTCGATAATCCAGTAAACAATCATAGTTTACTCAAGTAATGAATAATTTTGTGAACGCGAATTTTACACGCATTCTTCTATAATCCAGTAAACATGCCTAGTTTACTCACGTCATTATTAATCCAGAGAACATAAATAGTTCACTCAGGCCAGTTTTAAATAATCGAACAAAAACATGATTGTGTCCAAATCTAATAACTTGTAAACAGATATTGTAATATTTCACTCATACTCGTAGATCAAAAGTAGCTATCTATTCAAGCCTCAAACAAGTACTCCATAACGTGAGGGTAGATCGAAATGCTGAGTCTTCACTACTAAGTTCTCTTAAGTATTTCATTTTGATAATAAGCTCATGATTGCACATAAAGAGTACCTGTTCACTAAATCTGTAACAAAGATTAAAATTACGAATAATCATTGCTAAACGGTATCAATAAATCATTAATTGATTGTTTTCTTTGCGAGTGCATCTTGTTCTAGTAAAATATTCACACTGCCTCAACCTGGTAATTCGCAAATGTATGCACTGTCGAAGAGTAGCCTCGACCACGTGCAATGTAAATGCATGATGCAGTGTGAAATTAGTCAACACCTTGCACAGAAAACTCATTATATCTTAATTTTAACCTTGTTTTAATCACTAAGGAATAACATAGAAAGTAAGCGTACATACCTTGGTGTATCCCACTTCTGAAGTATAAAGAAAACTCCAGTCTTCAATATATAATTTTATTTCACGGTAGCTTACACTAGGTAACTTTACTTTCACTGTAACTTACACAAATTCACAACTTGAGTAGTTTACTCTACGACGGTCCAAATGCGACTGCCCGTGCAACTGACTCTCTGTTCGCGTCATGCCCCACTACCCATCCCCGTATTTCCCAACAGAGCGTTCGCGTTGGCGGGGCTGGGCAGTGTTGCCAGTAAGTAATAAAAAGTACTACCACGTTTGTAATTTAATTAAAATCATGACAGGATGGTGTTTATAAAGTAACCTGTATAGATTGTGTTAATATTATGTATGTTTAGCTAAATTTTCAATGTTAAATGACGATTCAAAAGAACTGTAAATTAATGATCTACCCGAATGAAGCATTATTAAATTAGAATTTAATTTGCAAAGGTTTTGTAAAGGTTAATGTGAACGCATCTGTGCAAGGTTACCGTTGTTGTGTTAGGTGAACTCGAAGCTGATGGGCGTGAACCAGACGCTGAGCCAGCGCTCGCTGCCGCGCTGCATGCAGGCCGGGGACGTCATGGTCGTGGGCGCCGACGTCACGCACCCCTCGCCGGACCAGGTGACGGCCGACACTTTATACTTTGTTTTTTATTATTATCTTCACTAACACTAGGCTAAGACTCGTCTGTAACTAACAAATTGATCCCTGCTTGTCGAAATTAACAGATTTTAATTTATTGAGTATTTGATGACTTTATCGGTTTTAATAATGATGCGATATAATTAAATAAATACGTTATAAAAAGTGTAAAGTTTTTTTACCAAACATAAATAACAACTACCGCAAGGAAACTGGCTTTCGAATGAAAAAAAACGTATCGAAATCGGTCAATCAATTTGAGACAGACTGTCACAAACACAGACTTCGACGTCAAAGTTACAACACCCCTCTTTATGCATCGGAGACTAAAAAGGGCAATATGAAAACTCTTAGTTCTAAAACATTTGTATACTTAATTTTTTTATGGCCTTTCAAACCTAGGTAGCCCATTTTGAAATGAAACTATTCATTAAACTACACAATTTATGGCAACTTTTGTTAAAAAATATATATTCATAAACGCAAAATTTAATATAGCTGCCAAACAAATTGTTTTACTGAACACAGTAATAGAACTGAAACTGCAAGATGTGACGTCACAACCTTGCCTCCGTTTGTGGGGTCCGTAAATATGACTCCCATAAGCGGTCAAATGGTTTGATAATGTTCACGTATTGGTGCTTGTCAAACAAACATTGACGATTCAAAATCATGTTTTAGATTTTTAGCCGCTTCCATCATATTAACAATGCCTTTGTTGTTTTGTATGGTTATTTAATAATTATTTTTTGATTAAAATTCCATAACAGTATAATTTGAAGCAATCTGTTTTATTCCAGAGCAACATACCAAGTATTGCGGCAGTCACTGCTTCTATTGACTCCAAGTGTTTCGTGTACAACATACAGCTGAGCATACAAACTCCTAAGGTAAGTAATTTAAGACCTCATCTCTCGATCTCTACCGATAGAAGTTTTGTAACATACAAAATGGATACAGTATGGCGTTTTGTAAATACATACATACATATATACCATCACGTCTTTTTCCCAACGGGGTAGGCAGAGACCACATCTTTCCACTTGCTACGGTCCTGACACACCTCTTGCGCTACAAACACAGATCTACGTTTTGTAAAAGAGTAGAGGAGGGCAATAGTTCGTCGCTTCGCTCGTTCAACCGCTTTCAACAAGCAGTCAAAATTCAAATGTTTGGGCTGGTATTTTCATCAAGTTATTATGATCTTTTACTAAGAGCTTCCTAAATGTCACAGCAGTAGAAAGTGACTGTGGATAGGCCGTTTACCCTATAAATAGGGGAGGGTCTGTGATCAAAATTGAATGCCTTTCGGCGGCTAACGAAGGGAGTGGTCGCTAGATCTTTAAGAATTAACGCGTGATACTGCTCTGCATCGTTATTTTCCAAGTAAACACAAATTTTCGTTACGTGAATGTTTATCATGGGTGGCTCGAACCCACGATTCGACCTTCCGCGCTAAAGGATCGCTACCAATGTGCTAACAGATCAGTCAAATGTGGTATGGTGGCCATTATGAATAGGTTCATCCACGACACAAGCAAAACCTGAAACACACCTCTTTTTCGAGCTTTGCTGGGCCTATTCACTAACTTTGAGCGCAATAAAATTGCGAGTTTGAAAGATATGACGTTGAATACTGCATCGTTGGCTCACAAGCTGTCATAATGCGAGTGACTATAGGTTACCCGCCGTAAAGTCGACCTTCCTGATGGTACGCGGGACGCGGGGCGGCGGGTGTGTACGGTACACACGGCATTACGCCGCGGCGAGATATCTCAACACATGAATAATAAAATCTCCGTATTGTGATTTAGGAAATTTATAACTTCACATGTGTTAGTATTTGTTTTAGTATTATAGATAAAAATGAACTAATTAAATATCAATTATTCATTAGACGTGGGACCGAATACGGCCACTATAACTTTACTTAATAGTTGCCTTATCCACGCCAATGGCCTTCGAAATTGTCTTTTTTTTCATTTATGTCTTCACCTGGAATAATCCTGAATACAGTATACTAACGACATAGCAATGTAAAAAAAACAACTTTACTAGCACAATGTAGAAAGCCAAATGGATGCACACCTGAAGAAGACGCCTATTCCAATTTTTTTCTTTAAAAATAATTCGCACATTTAAAAGCACAATCTTTGCTTGACTGCTTAATTTTTTATTACGTATAGTCGGCAATTCCATGTTTGTATTTATCTCATGTGAAGCAGACACAAGGCTGCAACCGCGCAAGCTTTGACGTTGAACGTCTATCTGTCGGTAGCTGACAGGTGACTGATTGAAGTGATTGATTGGCCGGGCGGGGGCCCGTGTCCCGCGCACCATCAGGAGCTATAGCAATTGAGTTTTTTTTCTATATTTCAAATGCAAGCGTGAGATCCAGGCAGTGGAATCACTGAGCTGACCATCCTCATCTTGAAGATGTTAGAAAATGAAGGTACTGCTTTAAACGTTGCTGTTTTTTGTTGCAGAAAGAGATGATAGTTGAGTTTGAAGACATGATGCTTGAGCATTTGCAAATTTACCGCAAGAACCAGGGCGGGAAACTGCCCAGGAAGATCTACGTTTTCCGCGACGGTGTTTCTGAGGGACAGTTCGCTCAGGTATTGCTTTTGATATTCATGAAATTTGACATGGACGAATTTAGAATTTAAGTACATATGTACTGTCACTGTGTCATTAGCTTATTTTTGGCTTGTAATTCAGGTGAGTGGAAGAACATCTAAGCAAAGAGACTAGATGACCGTCAGCGGCTTCTGTCAAAAAAAATATAAAGCTTCATTATCAGCGGGTAACATATCGCTGATAATAACATAACTTTATACTGGTGAAATGAACTTGGAGCCTATTCAATGCAAACAAACAAACAATCAAACCATTCCCCTTTATAAAATTAGTATTTATTGTCAAATTTGCCTTCTGTGTTTTTCTCTGTAAGCCAAGTAATAAATTAGGCAAATAACTTCAACATACGAAGGGACTATTTATAAAATAAAGATGATTTGATATTATGCATATGCAATTTAATAATGGGAATACTAGAAAAAAACAAATTCTTGGTCCCAATCGCCCCAAGAGATCTGATAGATAATGTATTATCTTGACTGGCCTGTTGGCGCAATGGCAGCGATCCTGCCTTTAGCGCCGGAGGTCGTGGGTTCGATCCCCACACATGACAAATATTTGTGTGACGAACATTTGTATTTGTTGTGTGTCTGGGTGTTATTATCTATTTAAGTATGTATTTATGTTTATCAGTCTCTGACGCCCATATTACAAGCTCTGCTTAGTTTGGGGTCAGATGATCTTGGTGTGAATTGTCCCAGATATTTATTTATTATTAATTTATTTATCTATCTTTCTCTATATAAACGTGAAGCTGTTTTCCAAATGCAGGTGATGAACAGCGAGCTGCAGGCGGTGCTCAACGCCTACAAGACGGTCGCGGGCCCGTCAGCGAAGCCCGAAGTGCTGTTTCTGCTCGTCCAGAAACGCCATCACACGAGGTCCGTGTTTTTTAAACTATCACACGTACTCTTTCTGATTTATTGAATTTTGAAAAACGTTTCTTTATAAAATGTTTGGTCATTTATACTGCAAGAAAAAATATTTGGCCTACTTAGTATGTGGCGTAGAAAATATCTTAGCAAAAATTTTTATTTATTAGGGAACTTTTAAGGCCTGCGCAGACGAGGGATTATTCGCGGCGTACTTTTTTCTCCGTCAAAATAGATCCCTTACAAACTGTACCGAGCAACGCACACGAACGACTTAAAGTACGCCGAACCAAAAATCCGCCGTAACACCGCGGACGCCCGCGGAGCTCAGCGGATTAAAGTGCGCGGGCGGCTGCGAAAAAAATAGAACGAACGAACTATGAGCAGTCAACGCACACGGCGGATTTTACTCCGCGTTAAAAATTTATTCGAAATAAAGCCAGTATTCTCTTTAAAAACATCTTCTCTTTTGCTTAAACTTCATATAAATTACAGGACAACGTAATCTCAAAACATTTAAATACTCTCGGGCAGCAAATGATCGCACACCGTGTGCGTTGAGTCAGCGGTAAATCCGCGGAAGATTTTGTATTCGCGGAGCGTACGTTCGTATTGGAGCGTACTTTTGTATTCGTGAAAGTACTTTTGTATTCGCGGAAGGTACTTTTTTCTCCGCGTACGTCGTCTGTCATATAATTTTCTTTACAGTTTAAATAAATATTCACTCGTTACATATTCATGCTAGTTTTTTTATGTTAGCTCATGTGGGATAGTTTCGTTTTAGTTTTTTTTAGACACTAAATTACAAACAAAAAGTGAGGCTAAAAAACACATTTTTAAATGATCTTTAACATGTTATTTCTTCTTATTCTCCATCTTAATTGTCTCAAAATGAAAAAAAAAACACTCATTGTTTACACTTCGCAATTCGCATTGCCTTGTTTAGTAATCACTATTATTATTCTTTTATAGATTGTTTGTGCCGAATAGCACTTATAATGTGGAGCCCGGAACGGTGGTAGACGAGGACATTGTTCACGCTAGCGAACTGGACTTCTACATGGTAAGATGGATTCAGAAATTAAATGTTTTATCATTTGGCATTACTCAGAAGCAGAACTCATAATTTCGGTTTAACTAGTGCAATTTTTAAATGAAATAAACAATCTCTTTTTGTTTGCTATCTAGGTTTTTTCCCTCAGTCTAACTTCCTCTTCATCTCATTCTAGTTTATTTAAATTACTTATAATTTAATTAGATTTTCAAAATATAATCTAAAAATTATGTAAGCATCTGGCTTTTTGAAAATAGCCGTCGTCGTTGTCACGTTTGGCTTGCTGCAAATGGTGCACTTTGCACAGTCTGCATTTGTCATAATGGAAAATTACCAAATTATTGATTGATTGAGCACTTGCTGCAAATGGTGCACTTTGCAAAGTTTGCATTTGTCATAATGAAAAATTATCAAATTATTTATTGATTGAGCACATAAAAAGTGTATGTTGATCATATATTATTAAGTATTTTTTTTAATATTACCCGTCAAGATGACCTCACTCCACCTGATGGAAAGTGATCGTGAGGTTCAGATATGAGGCTGACAAGCCCTGTCACTGTGATTTATGTAGTAAAGCCACTATTACACCATTTTTATGAGAACAATCTCTTACACAGTGAACAATATCGATTCACTAGAGGTCGTTCTACTACAGATGCTGGCGTTGCACTTCTAAAACACATATTTGGGGCTTGGGAGAATTCACAGAACGCTCTCGGCGTCTTCTGTGACTTGTCCAAGGCTTTTGATTGCTTTGATCACGATACACTTATACGCAAGCTTGATTTTTACGGGGTAAGGGATAATGCTTTAGCATATTAATTTCGTACCTTAGTTCTAGATCTCAAAAAGTTGATGTTAACAGTGTTCTGTCTACAGGATCATAAGTTAAAATGGGGGTACCACAAGGATCTATTCTGGGTCCATTCCTATTTCTGATATATACAGGGTGTCCCTGAAAGTAAGGACCAAATCAAAATAGCGCATAGCGGGGGTAATTCCTGACCTTTCAACCCCATCAATATTGGTCCGAATTCTAAGCGTTAAAAAGTTATGATCAATTTTAGCCATACAAAAATAATTATTTAAAAAAAAGTATCAAAGGTACTCACTCATTTTTTTGCCAAACGATTAGCAGGTGATTTGTCTTACTTTGACTAGTTATTTTATTGAGCTAGAAAACCCATGTCAATATAAAAAATTAAAATATTGCAAGAAAAAATGTTCAAAAAATTACTGCATTCTTCATACACATCTGCTTGTACAGATGTCGTGAAAAAAAAATGTACTAAGTACTGGGAGTTGATTTAGTATTTCATAAAGTGGATTATTTAATACAGATTCTTAAAAGGTATAAATTGCAAAGTTAGTCTGGTAATTTCTACAGTTGTGAGTATTTTGAAAAAGAAAGGCGTCTTCTTTGGAGTTTGTCATTTGCCTTTTAAACTTTCTTTGCAATAAAGTCCATTTAATGTTACTTTCTGACAACTGCGGGATGGATTCAAACTCAATATTATTAAAATAATAAAAAAATAAAAAAAACAACTGACCAACAATTTTAAAATAATTTTCGACAAAATGGAATTTTATAGTTCTATGAAATTCCATTTATGATCACTTTCTATCACGTTTCTTTTTGGACTTGCAATATTATTTTTGACTTTTTGACTAATTATCAAAGTAAGGGGCTAGTAAGTCAACCATTAGTCAAAAACTGGAATTATTAAAAATTCTGATAATTTCTAAAGTTGTAAGTATTTTGAAAAAGAAATTCGTCTTCTTTGAAGTTTGTCATTTTAACCTATTAGACTTTTTTGCAAGAAATTCCATTTAATGTTACTTTTTGACAACTGCAGAATGATTTCAAACTTAGTACAATTAATGTAATTAAAAAAAAATTAAAACCTTACTAAATTTTTTATGAAGTCCTTTCCACAAAATGAAGTTTTATAAATCCACGAAAACTCATTTTTGATCACTTCCTGCCGTATAAAAGTAAGCTGTAAATCAGTAATCCTTCGTTGTCATTGTGTATCATCAATCCGTTAAGAAAAAATAAATAAATCTAAAGCATAAATTATTATTTTTTCCACTTAATGGAAATTAACAAATCCAGTTTTTGACTAATGGTTGACTTACTAGCCCCTTATTTTGCTAATTAGTCAAAAACTCAAAGTAGAAAGTGATCTTACATGGAATTTCATAGAACTATAAAATTCCATTTATTGAAAATTATTTTTTAAATTGTTGGTCAGTTGTTTTTTTTTTAAATTATTTTAATAGTACTTAGTTTGAAACCATCCCGCAGGTGTCAGAAAGCAACATTAAATGGACTTTCTTGCAAATAAAGTATAATGGGTTAAAATGAAAAACTCCAAAGGAGACGCCTTTCTTGTTCAAAATACTCACAACTGTAAAAAATTTCAGACTAACTTTGCAATTTATACATTTTAAGAATCTGTATTAAATACTTAATCCACTTTTTGAAATACAAAAACAACTTCCAGTAGTACATTTTTTTTCACGACATCTGCTTGAACATGCAGTAATTTTTTGATAAACATTTTTTCTTGCAATATTTTAAGTTTTTATATTGACATGGGTTTTCCAGCTCAATAAAATAACTAGTTAAAGTAAGACAAATCACCTGCTAATCGTTTGGCAAAAAAATGAGTGAGTACCTTTGATACTTTTTTTAAAATAATTATTTTTGTATGGACTGAGGCGATTTTCTGAAAAAATCTATAATTGATCATCACTTTTTAACGGTTAGAAGTCGGACCAATATGGATGGGGTTAAAAAGGTCAGAAATGACTCCCGCTATGCGCTGTTTTGATTTGATCCTTACCTCCAGGGACACCCTGTACAAATGATTTACCTTTTTACTTGAAGGATATTTGTGATGTCGTATTGTTTGCAGACGATACGTCAGATAGCTACGTCTTTAGTTTTTAAAACTGATAGAAATAAAAACCTTTTTGATGATGTAAATGACGCACTTTCAGAGGTTTTACAATGGTTCACAGTAAATAATCTACAGCTTAATGCAAAAAATACTAAATTTATTTTAAGTTGCCTAATGTTAAAGATAACCAACCACATTGACCTAAAAATAGATAGTAATACTATGAAGCTTGTTGATGCTACAGTTTTTCTTGGAATCACATTGGATTCAAAACTCCAATGGAACCCTCATATAACAGCTCTCTCGCGCAGACTAAGTTCGGCTGCATTTGCAGTGAGAAAAATAAGGTTATTAACAGATGTTGATACTGCTCGTTCGGTTTATTTTAGTTATTTCCACAGTCTTACGGCATTGTACTTTTAGAGAGGTTTTTAAGGAAATTGGTATTCTTACTGTAGCTTTACAATATATTTACAACTGCATTGTTTTGGTAAGAAAAAATATTGGTCTCTATACTAAACACAGTGATATACATTGCAAAAATACTAGGAAAAAAGATAAAATTGCGCTTCCACTCTTTAGGCTACAAAAAGGTTTAGGATCGTTTATGGGGCAAGGTATACATTATTACAACAAGATATCAAAAGCCATTTGTGAGTTACCACTACATAGATTAAAAAATCAATATTTTATTGTAATACCTACTTAATACTTAGTTTGTACTGACTACCAATTTTTCTTTCTTAATTGTTTAAATGGCCTTAAGTTTATATTCTTTTATGTTTGTTTTTTTCCATTGTTTTATATTCTTTAGATTAGACACTCAGTTGGTTTATTTGGATCAAAATGACACTTTGTACTTTACTAACGCCTGTTGTAAACCCAAAACAAGTTTGAAAGAGTAACTGCTGAGTTTCTCGCCGGGTCTTCTCAGCAAGAGACAACTCCGACGCGGTAATAGAGTCGCATTATGTCTGTCTGTATACTGTGTATTTGTATATCTATATTATTATAGTAATTATGTCTATTATATAGTATATCTTGCTTTAAATTTGACGATTTAAAAGTACTCACTGTGAAAGTCTATTTTAATAAAGTTATTTGAGTTTGAGTTTGAAACATTTTTTTGAATTTTACACTAATTTTATTAGTCTCTGCACATGAGAAATGCACATTAAATAAAAAAAAATTCGCAGTGCACGTTACTTCACATGTAAGGATATAACTAAATATTAATCTTCCAGGTATCCCACCAAGCCATAAAAGGCACGGCCCGCCCGACCCGCTACCACGCAGTGTGCAACGACGGCGGCCTTCCGCACGACGAGGTGGAACAGCTGACGTACTACCTCTGCCACCTCTACTCGCGCTGCACGCGCGCCGTGTCCTACCCCGCGCCCACCTACTACGCGCATCTGGCTTGTCTGCGCGCTAGGTCGCTCACTTTGTAAGTATCACACTAGTGACACAGCCCAGCAGTGCCCCCTGTTCTTCTGCAGCCGTGCCGTGTCATTCCCCACGCCCACCTACTGACTTCGAAAGATTATGATTTTTAAACAATTTGTTTCAGCGGCGAAAGATTCGACAATAGGGAGTTGGAGCTTCGTCCTAAACGTCTGCGAGTTATGGACAAGATTTTGCAGTGTAGCAGTATGTTTTTCGTTTGAATATGCATTCGACATTATTTACAATAAATGTCTAAATAATACGTTAAAAAAAACAAAAAAATACTAAAATCAAACAAAAATAAGTCATTTCTATCTATCTATACAGGGTTACAGGAAATGTCGACCTAGATCCGTTAAGGGCGTGTAGTACACATCATTTCTGAATGATTTCACTATGGAACCCCCCATCCTAAACTTAACCGTTTTCGAGATATTCGAGTTTTAATTTTTTTTATGAAAATGCCCAATTTTTCGGCTATTGAATTGAATATTTTGAATTTTTTTGACTCTTATGATTATTTTTTTGGATTTTTACATGAAGAATGAGATGCTTAATGACCTCAATGACTAAAATTGCACGTAAGTTAACTAAATAGGTCGTTGTAGACGATCAAAACTTAAGAAAATAAGTACAAATTATAAAAAAAAAAAACTCTTCTGGATATCTCAAAAAATTATTACGGCACTTGCTCTGCAGATGTGCATCTACATTTTATCAGCTATCCAACGAGGTATAACACTCTAGGTTATTTATTAACCTCAAAGGTGAAACTTAGTTTCTAAGGCTACATGGCAGTCGGAATAAATAGCGCTTATTTAATCTAATTAATTTGACTTAAGTTCAGCATTATCATTTCAGCCTACTGGCTTCCACTACTGAACATGGGCCTCCCTCGGCTAGGTACAACCTTCATGCATCCATCGATGTCCCGCTATCCTGACCTAGGAGATCATTCAGTTTTTATAGCATTTTTTTTTGTTTAGATCGTCGATCGTACAAATAATGACCGTACGCCAACTATTAGTTGAGCGTAAGTGACTAGTTATTGGCTTTTGTTTGGAAAATAACGAAATCGGTGCGTTGTTAACGCTAGTTCGCATACAAAGCCACTCACGCTCAACTCATAGTTGGCGTACAGATCGTCGGTATTTGTAGTAAGCTAAATGAAACAATAAATCAGTTCAAAATAACATTTATTCACCTAATGTTTTTGAATAATTTTTTATAGTTCATGTTCTACGTGTCCACCTCTATCTTGTTCCTCGTCGTCATCAATGACACGTGGTCTTCCTAAGTCCGTACGTCGTCGCGAAACAGAGCCAGTTTCACGACGTCGTCGGTAAACTCCGTCGAAAACGCTCACATCAGGTACTCGACGGTCGGGATAGCGTCATATGTACTCAGTCCGAGCTTGTGCGGACACGCAATTGCAGTATCCGTAGCAGATAAGCATATCCGCATATTCTTCGTTCGAGTATGTTGCCATTTTCAACAGTCCAGTATCATAAGCACAAATCAAAGTCCAGTAAACAAGCACAGTAGTCACAGTTAGAAAAATCTGTCCAGAAACAAAGCCAAGTCGTGTGGGAATCCGAAAGCACAATAATTCGCATGGATGAATCGCATGAGCAGACTAGAATGGATGGTAAGCAAACAAACGACCAAATACAAAACAATGGGCATGTTGTACCCCCAAACTTGTTAATGCACATTATTTTTCTCACTCTCACCTGCATAAATCGTAAGTTGTCTCGCTCTCACGCACCGGATTAACTTGAAGGACAATAGCCGAGGGACCCGTTAGACCTACTACCTGAACCTTTTCAACTATGTTTTTTTCTATGAGTTTAAATACAACCCTAGGTTGTTATACCTCATTGGATAGCTGATAAAATGTAGATGTTTTTAAGCACATCTGCAGAGTGCCATAATAATTTTTTGCGATATCCAGAAATGAATTTTTTTTTAATAATTTGTACTTATTTTCTTAAGTTTCGATCGTCTACAACGACCTATTTAACTTACGTGCAATTTTAGTCATTGAGATCATTAAGCATCTCATTCTTCATGTAAAAAACCAAAAAAATAATCATAAGAGTCAAAAAAATTAAAAATATTCAATTCAATAGCCGAAAAATTGGGCATTTTCATAAAAAAAAAAACTCGAATATCTCGAAAACGGTTAAGTTTAGGATGGGGGGTTCCATAGTAAAATCATTCAGAAATGATGTGTACTACACGCCCTTAACGGATCTAGGTCGACATTTCCTGTAACCCTGTATATATAAAAGAAAGTTGTAACTAACACGTTAGTTACACTGCTTATAACTCAAGAACGGGTGTACCGATTTTCATGATTTTTGTGTTTTTGGATTTGTCTAAATCGGGAATGTATTAAAAAATATGTAAATGTTCACAGCTGGCATTTGCATATAACTTTTGACAGAAGGAAGTTTTTCGGGGCCGCTAGTTTTCTATAAAACTCTGACGTCCATACTAGATAGACTCTAAAAAAACATACTTTGTTTATTCATAATCATTTGTCTGTATTTGTTAAAAATAACATAGCAATGATATTTCGTTTTTTAGACACGTTACCGGACTACTCATATTGTCTCCAAAAACGTGAGACCTAATAGTTCGGTATATTGTTTCGCGGAAGTCTCAATCATGTCATGATACTAAAGACCTAACTTCAAAAGTCTATTTTTATGCATATGCTTTTTTATGAATTAAATATAACATGTCTGTCTATTTATTTATATAATGCCGTTGGGTAAAATGTACTTTTTATTAGTTAACCAGAGATTCTATAAACGATAATATACAATATAAGTAGCTGAGTAGGATATTGATAATAAACGCTAAAATACTATCGTCACTAACATCAAGTATAATCAATTGGGATTTCATTTACACTTAATATTAGCAGTTCTTGTGTAAAAAGTTCCGTCACGTAAATGGCACCAATGTGTTTAATATGGTCGTTGTCACATGCCCATGAGGGTATTTAACTCTCATTGGTATTTAATATTACAAACCTATTTACAGCGCTCTGTTGTCAAATTCTTCTAATAATATATGTATAGTTCGCGTCAAACTTCTATTCCGCTCTGAAGTTATTTCGTGCGTAAAATCCCATTTTGCAGAAAAAAATGGCCAGCCTCGTCTCGTGTTCAGAGCGTACAAGAAGTTTGACGCAATTCGAAGATTGAACTGACTTCTTAGTAACTGAAAAATAAGCACAAGAAAATGTATTAAGCATTCAAATTTATATTGTATTTTTAATTTAAAATTTAACCCGGTTTGTGCATTTTGTTTCGCGTTTTTACTACAGAACTACTCCTAGCATGAGTATTCTAGCTAAGCTAGCCTGCCCCCCGATACCTAACCTCATTATCGACCGATGCAGTAGTTTCATTAAAATTACCATTCTGATTCATTACTAGTTTGGTAAAATTTAACATTTATGGTTATTTTACGCGGTTTTAAAATGAAGGGACTAGCTAGACTATATTGCCTGGATTGCACCGGCTGTGTTATTACAGATATTTAAATATTTAACAGGCTTGTTGAAAAATTTTGCTTATAATATAGCTCAGTAATTTTAGTTTATTTGTTTTTTTGAAAATGGATTTAACTAAATGCTTCAAACAATAGCTTATGTTTAACTGTTCACCAAATTTGATTAAAAGTGACATCCAAAAAAAATATTTGTAACCCAAAATTGGTAAATGTTCACCAAATTTTGTTACCCTATTTAATACTAAAACGTACTCATTTATTTAAGTCAACGTTGGCCAAATAAAGCAACTACATCCAAAAAAAATATTGTTCACCCAAAATTGGTAAATGTTCACCAAATGTTGTTACCCTATCTAATACTAAAACGTTAAGTCAACGTTGGCCAAATAAAGCAACTGACACCTAAATATGTATCTCTAACACACATTTATTTGATGTTCATCAAAATGTTAACTCCTATTTTTTCAAATCTGTTATCCAAATATGACGATTTTGTTAGTGTTACCTATATAACCATATGTTACGTATTTAGCAAACGAATATGTGCCAGCCCGTACCTATAATAACCAAAAGTTGTATTACTTAAAATCAGTTTCAAATAAACAGTAAATGATCAACACGTATTTTAATTACCAACTTTCCCACGAGTAAAGTTGCACACAGCAAAGTTGTACCTCTTTTTAAATCATGCAATAAACAGGACCCAGGTAACTTTAGGCCAATATCAATCCTACCAGCTTTAAGTAAGATCTTAGAAAAAATTATACAAGATCAACTTTTGAACCACTTTCACGAGAACGGACTCCTACACAGTGAACAATATGGTTTCACTAGCGGTCGTTCGACTACTGATGCTGGTATTGCGCTCCCAAAGCACATCTTCAGGGCTTGGGAGAATTCACAGAATGCTCTTGGTGTATTCTGTGACTTATCCAAAGCGTTTGATTGCGTGGATCACGAGACACATTCGCAAGCTTGATTTGTAGTGTGAAAGATACTGCGTCGAATAATTTTTTTCGTACCTTAGTTTTAGAACACTAAAAATAGATGTAAATGGTGTACTGGCTCACCAGTTGAAATGGGGGTTCCACAGGGATCTATTCTGGGTCCTTTTTTTCCTAGGATATATAATGACTTACCTTTTTACGTTTAGGACCTTTGTAACATTGTTTTATTCGCAAATGACACCATCCTTAGTTTTTAATATTTATAGGAATAAAAAACCTTTTTGACGACGTTAATGACGCGCTTTCTAAGGTTTTACAATGGTTTAAAGTCAATAACCTACAGCTGAACGCAAAAAAGACCAAATGTATTAATTTCAACTTGCCTAATGATAAAAATAATCTCATTGATTTAAAGGTAGATGGTAATAACATGGAGCTTGAAGATTCAACAGTGTTTCTTGGGGTTACACTTGATTCAAAATTACAATGGAACCCTCATATAAATACCCTTTTAGGCAAGCTCAGTTCGGCTGCATTCGCTATTAAAAAAATAAAGTCACTAACAGATGTAGACACTGCTTGTTCTGTTTATTTCAGCTGCTTTCATAGTATTATGTCAATTTATGTCTTACGGCATTGGTACTCTGGGGTAAGGCAGCAGATATACAGACGATTTTCATCCTTCAGAAGCGAGCTATTATATATAGCTATATAGCGAGCTATTATATATAGCTTATATAGATTATATAAGCTTCGCGGACGGGCCTCGCTTAGGGAGCATTTTGAGGAAATTGGGATCCTTACTGTAGCTTCTCAATACATTTACAACTATTGTTTTGGTAAGGAAAAATATCAGCCTTTATACTAAACACAGTGATATACATGGCAAAATACCAGGAATAGAGATAAAATTGCGCTCCCATCCTTCAGGTTACATAAAGTTTTAGGTTCATTTATAGGGCAAGGTATACACTTTTATAATAAAGTCCCAAAGGCAATATTATGTGAGTTACCACTAAACAAATTCAAAAACCACATTAGGACAGTATTATCAAAAAAGGGCTATTACACTACAAATGATTACCTTTTGGATAATTTTTTTTTAACAAAAAGAAAACCAACTTCAAAAAAAACTATTCCAAAACAAAGCACTAAAAAGTTAAGAAATAATTGCGTATTCTTCTAAAACTTATACGATAATATAATGTAGGTACAATTATTGTTATTGTTGGAGTCAGTGTCAGCCAAGGAAACACTACAATATACCTAGCAATATACCTATTTCTTACATATCACGTTTATGTATGTATGTAGGTAGTTACAAACCTACATTGGCTGACACCGACTCCAACAATAACAATGATTGTACCTACATTATATTATTATCGTATAAGTTTTAGAAGAATACGCAATTATTTCTTAACTTTTTAGTGCTTTGTCTTGTAATAGTTTTTTTTGAAGTTGGTTTTTTTTTGTTAAATTTTTTGTTTATTTCTTGATTTTCAGTGAATAGTTCTTATTTATTTTATACATCGAAAAAGTATCGTCCAATTGCTCCTAAGAATGGAAGAGTTCCGTTACTTTGTCATAGATCCCATAATCAGAACCTAACACTCATCAAACTACCCTTGAAGTATATCCTTTCCAATAAAAAAAGAAGCATCGAAATCGGTTGGCGTGTTAATGAGTTATTCGTTCATTTGTCGCGCATATAGTTTATCTAGATTTAAGACTTATATGGATTTCCCATGGATGCCACTGTCAGCACTGGACCAAATTAAAATGGGACCACACGGGCACCATCAGCTTTCAAATAAATAAAGAATTATCAAAATCGGTTGGCGTAATATTAAGTTATTCATCCAAAGTTATGAAACTGATTATTTTATGCATCAAAGTACAATTAAGGATGATTCAGTTGGGCAAAGAAAAAATTTGAAAAGTCTTCTACTTTTTAAAAAATAAAAAATTTAAACTTACAGGTCCGAAATTCTCAGAAATTCAGAAAAAAAATCATAACTCGAAAACTATGAACAATCGCGGAACATACATGGGGGTGATTCGGGTACCCCAAAGGGTGCTCTATCTGTGGGCTTCCGCTTGACACTTCTTTTTGGGACAACCTGTATATGAGCATTTAATTTCAGAGAGGACACCGTGCACCGTCGAAATCGGCCCTAACATGCAAAAACGAATGTCCTTCATTGTAATTCTGTTATTTTATTTTTATTTTATTAGAAATTATGCATAGTAAACGGACATTCTGTGATTAGAAACGAAAAACAAAAAGTTATGTAACTACTACACAATTTGATATGGTTGGTGGTGATATAATGGGTTTGTCAAAAGTGGTGACAAATTAGTTTTAACTTATGAAGTTATACTTAATTAAATCGCGCTATAGTTGTGTCTTGTCTCAAGCATTTAAGAATTTAAATTCGTTACGCCTGTTTTTTGTTATTTTTATAGTAGGTAAATGTATTTTATTGATGCCATCTGCCAACATTCTAATAACAAAATGAATATGAGCAATAACGTTTTTTTGATTTGAAGTTGTAATAAATAATTGTATTTTATGTTCATTAATTTCATATCAGTTGACACTCAGGTTATTTCTTACTTAAAGGTAAACAATATATCTATCAGAACGTAACAAAAAGTGTACATCGCCTACGATTAACTATAACCTCAAAATCGAATACATTCTGTAGTAGGCCACGGTTTCTAAAAGTTGTCCGTGTTTCAGCAAATGCCTGATGAGAATTTGTGAATGATTCAGAACACAACTGGTATTTTCTCATTGCTGTGCGTTCCAGGGCATTCAATGTATGGGGAACGAGCGATGTCCTTTGAAATTCACCTGTTATAATGTCTAAAAAATGTTACGAATTTGTAAGATGGAGAACTGCTTGTAATTTTAAGTTCGCAAATATATTTGTTTTGTATCGATTATATTTTGTACTTTCTACCTATGCATTTTATGAAAAATGAACTAAGTAAATAAATAAATGTTTGTAATCAATAGGTCCAAATAAATTTGGGAACACATTACATTTTTCATTTGATAATCAAACTTATAACAAATTCATTTCGACATAGATTTTGTTTTCAAACCTGGTTGTTATATGGTAAACCAAAATGTGGTCAACTTTATGATGAAATGTGTGAGACCAGGCGAATTTTTAAATCAAAATTGAAATGGTGTCAGACTAATCAACAGCAAATAAAAATGGACTCTATTGCTGAACACCATTCAAACAAAAATTTCTCCCAGTTCTGGAAAACTACCAACAGACTTAATCCTGGGCCGGGCCTTCCCGTGAGCGTTGCGGGCGCGCATGATCCTGAAGATATTGCGAATCTATTCCGGCAGCATTTTAGAATAGACTCACCGCTGGGGCCCGCTCGGCAGATGCTCGATGCTGGGTTAGGTAGTCGTGAGCGTACTGTTTATTTCACAGAAGGGCAGGTGAAGAGTGTAATAAAGGGTATGGTAAGAGGCAAGTCGCCGGGATATGACAGCCTTAGTATCGAGCATCTGCAGCACGCAGGAGTACATCTACCAAGGGTTTTGTCATTGTTTTTTAATCTGTGCTTAGGGCATGCTTATCTGCCGGATAGTCTAATGCATACTGTTGTGGTTCCAATCATAAAAAACAAGACTGGTGATTCCTCTGATGTTAACAATTACAGGCCTATCTCACTTGCTACTGTGATTGCGAAAGTACTGGACAGTCTGCTCAGTCAGCGGTTGAAAAAGCACATCTCACTCAACGACGCACAGTTTGGCTTTAGGCCTGGTCTTTCCACTGAGAGTGCTATCCTGTGCCTAAAGCAGACTGTCCAGTATTATACGGCAAGGAAGACACCAGTGTATGTTTGTTATCTTGACTTATCGAAGACTTTCGATCTTGTGTCCTACGAGATCCTGTGGAACAAGATGAAACTGGAGACTGACTTGCCAGATGAAATAATAGCACTCTTTAAGCGTTGGTACAGTTCACAAAAAAATAATGTGAGATGGGCAGGTTCCTTTTCTGAGGATTATGGGTTGGAGTGCGGAGTGAGGCAGGGGGGGCTGAGCTCTCCTACGCTCTTCAACCTGTACATGAATCGCTTAATCGATGAACTTGGCAGCACTGGTATCGGTTGTCACATAGACGGAGTATGTGTAAATAACATTAGCTATGCGGACGACATGGTGCTGTTGAGTCCATCGGTAGGTGCATTGGAGAGATTGCTTCGTATTTGTGAGTCCTATTCTGCCGCCCAGGGGCTTAGATACAATGCCGATAAAAGTAGGATCATGATTTTTAAACCAGACAGGAAGCGTTACACCACTATACCTAATATTACTCTCAGTGGTGTTCCGTTAAAAAAAGTTGAACGGTTTAAATATTTGGGCCACTGGATAGCAGAGGACATGAAAGATAATATTGACATTGAGAGGGAGCGTAGGGCACTTTCTGTTCGTTGTAATATGTTGGCTCGCAGATTCGCACGGTGTACAAAAAAAGTCAAAGTAACCCTTTTTAAGGCTTTCTGTCAATCATTTTACTCGTGCGGTCTGTGGGTGAACTATACACAGAGAGCCTACGGCGACTTGCGCGTGCAGTATAACAACGCGTTCCGGGTGTTGATGGGGCTGCCGCGCTACTGCAGCGCCTCCGCCATGTTCGCGGAGGCGTTCACAGACGGGTTCCCCGCCATTATGCGCAAGCGCTGCGCCACCTTGCTGCGTCGCGTGCGCGACAGCCCCAACACCATCCTGCGCGCGTTGGCTGACCGCTGGGATTCTCCTATGCTGGGGCGTTGGATAAGATTGCATGCTGTAAAATAACCCGACTCGCTGGCATAGGGGGTCCATTATTTTTATTGTATTTCTTTTCTATTTTTTTTTTTTGTACACTACTAACACTAGATATAAGTCAATTTTGTAACTAACCAATATGGATCGTTGATATCCGAAAATAAATTATAAATTATAAAATTATTATAGAACGGCGTGTATGATCTTAAATGAATATTTGCGGCGCAACGCTTGATGATGATGATAAACGGTGAGATTGTAGGAGCCTCTGCCCATGAAACCGACAAGAAAACTATTAATACCTATTAAGGTATTAATAGTTTTCCTTTGGGTCTATTGTTAGTAAGACAAGAATAGTAAATTTTATATCGAGGGACTAAACGAAGCCATAATATACCAGAGGTGGTTTGACTCCCGAGCGTGCGAGGTAGTCAATGAAACCGAGGGTATATTACGTTGGCGTTTAGTCTCGAGGTGCAAACTGTACTTTTCACTTCGAGTGCGAGAAAAATAGTCAATTTAGTACAAAAACATTTAAAACCGAACTTTACACTTGACAAAAGTTCTGGAATTTTCGTGGTCAGTTTTTTCTTCTGAAGTGAACCACAGATTAACAATTTGAAACTTTCGGTCCACACTCCACAGATAATTGTATATTTTTACTGGCTGTTTGAGTTTGTCTTTGTCACATGAAGGAAATTAAAAAACTAATTACTTTTTACTAGGGCTTTCTTTTTTTTCTTCGTAGGGCTATATTGGCGTACTTTTAGAGCATGAGAAGTGATAATATATATGTGGCATAGCTATTAGCCGCATGAATAATGCTCGGGATGTAAGATCTGTGGCATCTTAAAAATCTAGCTCCGCTGCTCGATGTATTATCCCGGATAAGCAATCTAGCGTTGCTATCCGTGCAGACAATTGGGGTTACCTATTAATTAGTAACTAATTATCGGACTATAGCGAACTCATGACTTTGTAATGCGTGGTTAGGCATGAGACAATAATTTCCCATGTTTCTGTCCTGTTTAATTTCGCCTTGACACCGTCTTACGAGCTGGTGCATATTAATTACCCAATATCAACGAGACGCCGCACGAAAAACCCATTGCATGCGAGTAATTGCAATGCAGCGTGTCTACTTAAAGTTTTAGAATTTAAACTGTAAAGATAGCTACTGCCATACTAAGAAGAGAGCTCTTCATTTGGAGCGAAATCGTTTGGAATTCCGTGGCATAATTCGGAAGTGTTTTTAAATAGAAAAAGTACCTACAACTTAAGATTTGAATGAAAATATAATTATAAATTTGTTATAGTTTTTTTTAACTATGTTAGCATTTCTATTTTGTTGATTTCAATAATTCAAACTAAACAGATTACATATGTTTAAAAGTATTATACAGCATACGATAGCATTATATAACATATGATTGCCACACCCTTTCAGTGTACATGTATCGCTATAAGTTACGATTAAGTTCCGGTAGTGCAATGTTAAATAAATATAAAAAACAATAATAATAATAAACATGCGCCAGACAACACACCTCTTGTAATGGTCTCGAAGTAGGGATTAATATCCCTGTGTTACGAAGTACCACATATGGAAATAAGGCAGGGCGTCTCCCAGCACACCCAGACCCGAGTCAATTCAGAAAAGATCGTTTCCTGTATTGACCCGACCGGGAATCGAACCCGGGACACTACGGAAATCGATGCGAGAAACCGTGCTACAGCGCACTACGCCAATCGTGTCTTTTGATCCTGAAGTACCATTCTTTCAATCAAGGATAGACCGGCCCATGCGCATACGACATAGGTTAACATAAAAAAATATATACATACAGTGAAACACAGAAGCTAGAGATGTCATGGTAGGTGAATAAAGGGTGATAGACCACAGAAAATAATAAGTAGTAGGTACCTACTCCGGTAGGAGGATTAAAAGTGATAGATAGTTTCGGCTGACACCCGATACAGTTGTCATTGCGCAACTTTCAGAGTACCATACGCGTAATAATGTCTGCTTTTTAAACTTCATTTACCTACTTAGTAACAGAAACTAGGGTACATATACGTTGAGTGTTAACAACCTACATCGAGTACCGGACACGATACGTTAATCACTAACAAAGATTGATCCATTTAACAAGACAAAACAAATCACCAGCAGGACACGTTAAAGGAAACAGCAAAAAATGATCTCTAGACTAATCACTTCACTGACTTAACAACCGGTATCGTAAGTAGACACTAGTTCCGGAGAAATAAATCAATAGTGAATAATGATTAGAGGTTTCAAACGACGTGTGTGAGAAGAAATAATTTAAATGTCTGGCATTAGTCTCGCAGGTATAATTATTATAGAAGTGTTTAGTGCTTGTTGAGTAGCAAATATTACATCTAGTTTTTTTTTTAATTGGTAATGTTAGGTAATTAGCCTACATGTCCTAAGCCTGTCCCGCTGCTGGGCAAATGCCTCCATCATTGAAATGAAGTCATCGCTACAATAGACGGGTATTGGCCTAATCACTACGCTTGCCAAATGCGGGTTGGTGATCACAAACCCGGGCTACCTATGTTCCGAAAAATCCGAAAACACACTTTGCCCGACCTAGGATTGAAGTCGAGACATCCGGGTTTCGGGCCGAGCTCTGAAACCACGGAAGCGTCTGCTTCGCTTGAATTGATGTCAGTAAAAATAGTTTTGAGTGAAACTTCTTTTTGGCCAATGGTACAACAAAATAAATACCTATCTAAGTAACCACGTTAACAAAATAGAAACGCAATGTGTGGAGTGAAAAGATGCCAGGACTAGCGTGCAACTTTTACAATCCATTAAAATATGAAAGCGCGATCATTTACAAAAGTACAATATATTTTTAAATATTTAGTGTTTGACAATATGTTGTACTTTTGTAAATGATCCATTCTCTGCTATCTGCTCATAAAGCGAACACTTAAATACCAAATAATTTTAGTTTATCCATAATTTATGTACCTAGCTTTTTCTATTGGTGTTTTTTTTTAAATCGGTCAATTGGTTTCGGAGCCTATTCAATGCAAACAACCAAATCTTTCCTTTAAATCAATTCTTAATATGCAGCTGAACGAGCAATCTTGGACCCAAGCATCCCTACCCATCCGTTATGGTGGTTTAGGGATTCGCAAAATTTCCAGTGTCGCTTTACCAGCCTTCCTATCTTCTGTCCATAGTTCAGCGAATCTCATAAGGAAAATTTTAAGGGCATCCCCTTCAAACTTTGAGATTGCTGGCTTGGAAGAAGCTAGAAACGCTTTCGTAATTGCATGCCCAGGTCAAAATTGTCCAGTTACTCCAAATTTTCAGAGGAGCTGGGACGACATTTACTGCAAATTGTCTTATGACAATCTTTTGAGCTGTAGTACAGGTTCGGCGCGTGCTAGGCTTTTGGCCTTGGGTGCGCATGAGGCCGGCTACTGGCTTCACGCGTACCCTTCGTCAAATACAGGAACATTTCTTGAGCCTGACACACTCCGAATCGCAACTTGTCTACGGCTTGGGGTTCCGGTCTGCGTTCCTCATAAATGTCTCTGTGGCAGTGATGTCGACAAGCTAGGACATCACGGACTGTAATAACAAAAAAGTGCAGGCCGCTTCTGAAGACATGCCGCACTTAACGATATCATACGCCGGTCCCTTGCCACCGTCAACGTGCCAAGTCTACTTGAGCCGACTGGTATTGCAAGAGACGATGGCAAGAGACCGGACGGTATGAGTTTGATTCCATGGAAGATGGGCCGGGTGCTGGTATGGGATGCAACCTGTTCAGACACGCTGGCCCCTTCTCATCTACATGGAACCAACAATAGAGCTGGTGCGGCTTGTGAAGCGGCTGAAAAAGGTAAAGCATGCAAATACAGGGGTCTAGGCTCGGAATATGATTTTGTTCCATTCGGTGTCGAGACCCTTGGTCCGTGGGGTCCTAGCGCTATAAGGCTTTTTAAGGAAATAGCAAAAAGGTTAGTCGACATCACAGGAGACCGAAGAGCTGGCAGCTACCTCGGACAAAGAATTAGTCTAGCTATTCAAAGAGGGAACGCTGCCAGTATCTTCGGAACCTTGCCTAAAGGGACTTCTTTTAATAATATATTTTAGTTTTTAAATTATATTTTTTAAGATTTTTTAGTTTTAGGTTCATTTTAATAACTTCAGATGTGTTAGTATTTGTTTTAGTATTTTTAATTACTTTGACTCCAATATATGTTGCAGGCAGAAGTTATTTAAAGTATGGACATGTTAGGTTCAAATATTGAATGCCATGGTATAATTCAACCGCTAAATAACTGTGTGGGCATACTCTTATTTCTAATTGATGTAAGATATTAAGTTCATTAGTCTACTTAGTAAGGTCGAGAAATGAACCCGCTACCTACACGGTTCCGATAAGCAGTCGGAAGTAACCGCAAGGCTGCCGTCATCCTTCCTTCCGGCTTGTTATCTTACTAATAAAATACGTAGCACAAATCGCCATTTAAATAATTATACACAGTATGGATAACATTGTCTTAGGGCCGGGATTATTATGAGTGAAAAGAAGCAGATATTTTGCAGCCAAACAAAACATGTGAAGCACAGTCTTTAAATATGAAATAAAACGTAACGTTTACAAATCTCAGGTGATTATTGAAACCGTTAGGATGATGATTTACACAATCTGATATTCGCTTGGAAAGTTTTATAGACATCACCTAACTAATGATGAGTATGCCATGTTGTATAATTTTTCTAAAGTATAAATAATTACCCAGTATATTTTTTTTATCGATTGCGATGTTAATTAGCGTTGTTGCGACAGCGATAGTCTATCCATAGTATAGTGATACTATCGTGACCCCGAAAATCAGTTGTACTATCGATAGTCCTGTCGAAACTATCGCCCCGTGACGATATTATCGATAGTATCGATAGTGAGATTTAGGCGATACTATTGACCCTATCGATAGTCGAACATTTAACGATACTATTGCAAGCGTTTTATTCCCAGTCGATAGTATCAAAAAGACCTAACTCGATAATTACTAAAGCAAAACTATCGATAGTATCGTAACGGGTCGATAGTTTCGATAGGACTATCGATGGTATGACTGATTTTCAAGGTCAACTATCGCTATCTAATTTTTTTTATTTTTTTTTATTTAAAATGGGTTTGCGTTTGGCCTCAGAGAGCGTTCCACTCCCTAGCGGTGCGTACCAGAAAAGACGCAGCAAACCGTTGGGTACGGACTGTCGGAAAGTGGGGGTGGAAGCCCTCCCGGCGTCTAGTGGTCCGGTGGTAGAAAGTAGACGTTGGTATCAGGTTGTGTAGTTCCTGCGCACACTCTCCAAAATACACCTTATAGAAAACCGATAGACAGGCGACTTTACGCCGATGCTCCAAACTCTGAAGTTTGGTTCCAACGAGCGCATCGTCGCCTATGAGTCTCCTAGCCCTTCGGTCCACTGAGTTCATTACATCCAACTGGTACTTGGCAGAGCCATCCCACAGGTGGCAGCAGTACTCCATACACGACCGAACTTGTGCTTGATACAAGTGGAGCAGCTGTTCCGGTGTGAAGTATCGCTGAACTTTATAGAGGATACCAAGTTTTTTGGCAGCGGTTTTTGCTTTCGACTCAATAAAAAGCTACCAAAGTAAAGGTTGGAAGAGAGTTCCATACCTAGGAGCTCGAGGTGGTTGGTTATCGGTATCGGTGCATTCAGGTAAGTAGGAGTCAGATTGAATGGACTCCATTTGGCGGAGAACAGACAAGCCTGGGTTTTGCTGGCGTTGAACTCAACGAGGTTAGCTTTGCCCCAGTCGGACACTGCTTGTAATGTTGAATTCATCCGCTCAACCATGGCCTCTCTAAGGGACTCAGTCTCAGCGACACTGACGCGGGCACTGGACATATGTATATCTAGAGAGATACAGATTACAGATTACAGAGGTAACAGTGCTGTCGTCTGCGTATCCAAATATACCTGTGCACAATAGATCATTAATGTTAAAATATCGCTATCGTAACAACACTAATGTTAATAAGATTGCTTCTCCACTATGACCGGAATGAAAAAAATGATTAGATTTTTAGTCTGCCTTTAATTAGCTAATGCGGCGTTTAAACTTGATACTCTTTTCCTATAATCAGAGGGCTTGTGTAAAAATATCGTAAAATAGCAAAACCCAATTTACACCGTGCAATAAAATGTAACCATGTATTATTTGGGTATTTATTTTCTTTATATTTATAGTGCTACAAGGTTTCGGTTGCCAACCTGAATTTTATTATAGAGATGTTATAGAAATCAAGTTTTCGCATTGGTTGTATACAAATAAATAAAAAATCAATTTGCTTAAATTACACTGCTTGTTTTAAGTAGTTTGGTGATCATCAAAAACATTTATGGGGCTATGTTGCGAAATATTCGAAATACCTACTATAGATGCACCGCCTATGAATAGAAGACAGGCCCTAGAGGCATGAGGCGTTATATCTATTTAAAAAAAATGTTTACGACCACTATTTACAAGATAATGGAAAAAATCGCAACTTTTACATTCACAGCGTTGATTCAGCACGGTGTGTTAAACATAGATATCGTTTTATTACTGTTTGAAATAAAGCTATTAATATCGTAACATAATAGGCAGTATACGTCCAATATTTGATCAGATTTCATAATATTTTGCTGTTTTCGACACGGCTATCATTTGCCCATTTCTATATGGCTCGTTATGACAAGGTTGTACAGGTAATTCTGCAGTGATTACTTTAATTAAACTCTTTATTGCGAGAAGGAAATGGTATGCAGGCAGTAGCTATTTATTAATTATCAGCTTGCATGGCACAAATTGTTTATATAGATAAATATGAAGTTTGATTGAATCAGCTGCTCACCGAGTTATCTACGTATATGACTGTTTATGTGTATGTTAAAGCAGGAATTGATAAGCCGTGATCACTAAAAAAAATCGCGTATTTTTTAAAAACCGGTCAGGGATTTATTCATGTAGGTCGTCTTTACCTGCCTCCCTAAAATATGTATCTACTCTTTTTTTATACCACGTCGGTGACAGTCAAGCATGCGGACTACCTGATGGTAAGCGGTTACCGCAGCCTATGGACACGTGCAACACCAGGGGTATTACTCGCGCGTTGTCGACCCTGCAAAAACCATTTCAAACCCCTCTTGAAAAGGGGTTTGAAATGGTTTTTGTCCTAACCTAACCTCGGCAGTTCATTCTACAATTTAAGCGTCCTCGTAAGGAAATATCTCTGAAACCGAACTGGACGAGACCATTGCGGATTGAGAGTGTGAGGATGAACGCCCTGTCGGTGGCGAGCGGTGCGGTGGTAAAAAGTAGCCGTGGGCATCATATCAAACAGTTCTTCAGAACAAAACCCGTTGTACAAGCGGTAGAACACGCATAGAGAGGCGAAGTCTCTCCTCAGACTTAACGGCTCTAAACCGCTTGTCAGTTTGGGATCGTCGACAATCCGGGTCGCACGCCTCTGGACTGAGTCCAAAGGACTGAGTTGATATCCAGGCGCTCAAAGGTGACAACAGTACTCCACGTGTGGCCTGACTTCCGCTTTGTACAGCAGCAGTCTTTGCCTAGAAGTGAAGTACTGCTTCGCCCTGTTTAGCACACCGAGCTTTATGGATCCCAACTTCGCCTTTTGTTCCAAATGACTTCGAAACTGTACGTCACTAGATATGTCAACACCAAGGCTCCCAATACTATTTGTTAAGGTAAGGGTAGTGTTCTGGAACTGAGGAGCTTCAGTGAATGGAGTTTTCTTAGCGGTATACGCGCAAACTTGTGTCTTAGTGGGGTTAAACTGGACTAAATTGTTCCGACCCCAATCACAGACCCAAGCTAGGGTATTCTCGATTTCAGACACAAGTTTAGATCAACTTTACTCCACAAAGGTACGAGAGATATTTACTCGGCCTGTGTAAAAGGCATCTCCAGGGCTATCATCCGCATAGCAATGAATACCATCATTAGAGAGCATATCATTGATATGCAAGAGGAATTGCGTAGAGAGCCTTGTGGGACGCCAGAATTGATGTCCAAGCTGTCGGAGCAACTACCGTCTACAACGGCTTTAAAACGTCTGCTGGACAAGAAACTGGCAATCCATTCGCATAAAACCTCAGGCAGTCCGTAAGATGAAAGCTTTGATAGAAGATCTAGATGCCAGACCCGGTCGAATGCCTTAGCTATATTTAGGCTAACAGCCAAAGCCTCACCTTGACTTTCAATGGCCTGAGCCCAGCTGTGTGTGAGATACACCAGAAGATCGCCAGTCGACCGAGCATTACGGAAGTCGTATTGGTAGTCGCTTATCAAATCGTGATCCTCTAGGTACCTCAGGAGCTTGGCATTCAACACACGCTCCAAACCCTTTGAAAGAAGGGAGGTAATAGCAATAGGTCTATAATTCGCCGGGTCCGACCTGTCACCCTTTTTAGGCACCGGGTGCACGTGGGCGGTCTTCCACAAAGACGGACATTGCCTTTTTGCGTAGGAAAGTGCGAACTGCGAAAAGGCGCGTTAATACCGGGCACAACTCGGGAGCACACATTTTGAGCACCACTGCTGGGATGTTATCCGGCCCACTCGAGTTGTGGACGTCCAGAGTCTGCAACTCTCGCCGGACTTCTTTCTGGGTTATGCGGATCTCCGGCATAATGTGACCGCACCAAGGGATGGTAGGTGGCACGGCGCTCCCAGCGTCCAAAGTCGAGTTTGAGGAGCACTGTGGGCCAGAAATCGGCCTCATCTGGTTTTTGGAGTGGTGGCAAAGACGAGCGGCAAAAGTTTCCCTCGGCTGCCTTGGCAAACGACCAAAAGGCATGACTCCCCGAGGGGTGGCCTACGAGCCGCTCCCCAATGCGGCCGACGAAGTCGATTTTTGCCCTGGCGATGGCTTTTTTTGGTACTCGTACATAAATGGCGTTGACAAATTCCCAAGTAGTTTAATAGTAGATATTATATTTTTTTCAAAGAGAAATAAGTAAACTAAACACTTCTTGCCCCTCCAGATTCTTCTTTATAATAAAGTGGAACATTTCAAGGTAAGAATCTGGTTTTTAGAAAGAGATTCAAAACTATCCTAATGAATCAATCATCATGTTAAATAGTGATTTTCGGCTCTGTACACCAGATTTATGTATTTAATGACTTATACGGACGATTCAAGGTTTTTGACGAATGACGGATTAATATTCTGTAGGATAGTGGAGTATTGAATCAGACAGGCTCTAAACCAAAACGAAAATTAATATGCAATATCCAAACTAAAATAATAGTTTTATAATCAGATGTGGGTTTTAAAGACCTCACCAAATAAATAGGATACGATTGAGTAAATTGCAAGGAAACGTGTACAAAAAAACAAGAAAAAGAATGGTGTGAAAAAAGAGACCACATTTTATAAAATGTTCATAATTATCTTGCTTAATGTTATGTTAAATTTTCATAAATCTCCGCGTAATTTGGGGTACGGCACGTACTTATCTGATCTTAATGTGTCAGTAAATCTGGTAAATAAGCCTGTAGCCGGTCTCAGCTATTGTCTGCACAGCGGCTGCTAACAATTGAACCGCCGAAGAACGGTTGAATGGTGGTGAACTTGGCCCCAATTTGCTCGGCTGTTAAGTAATAATAACCGATTTTTTCCGGCGGCACGGCTGAACGCCGCGAATTGTGCTGAGAGCAAGGTGAAGGTTTTGAGTTTATCTTTACGTCGGTCTATGAAAGAAGTAGGCAGTCTGTGAAAAGCGGAGATAAATTAAATGAATAAATATGCCCCAGACAACACACCTCTTGTAATGTTTTCGAAGTAGGGATTGATATCCCTGTGTTACGAGGTACCACACAAGGAAATCAGCCAGCAACCCAGACCCGAGTTAATTTAGAAAAGATCGTTTCCTGAAGTGACCCGACCGGGAATCAAACCCGGGACACTAAGGAAATCGAGGCGAAAAACCGTGCTACTGCGCACTACGCCAATTGTGTCGTCAAAAGTCGGAGTGTCGGAGATATAGCTGTAACCTTTTTAACGCGCAATTAGAGCTATGCACTTTTATGTCATTTTCTCGCAATGGTAGTCGGCGTAAGGATGGAATTGAAGATAGTTTAATAATTAAAATACTGTTATGTGAACTTCTTTTTCATGAATTAGATTGTTTGTTGCTAGGCCCAAACTTCCTATGATCTGTAAGCTGCCAATCTTAAAGTTGACTAGGAATAATGACTGTCTCAAGACTTAAGTCCCTAACTGCACTTTATTTAAGTGCGATGCTAATAAATAAATCATAAACAATGCAAATAAATACTGACCTGTTAACAAGTTGTTAAGGTTTTTACCGGCGTTTTCCACAACCGCGTTAGTGGAGAGTTACCGAAGACTCCGCATGATAAAAGAGTTGAACTCCGGACAATGCCGGGCTATGCTTTATTATGACTAAGGCCGAGATCTATAGTCGGTTACTTAGCTGGGCATAGATTTATCAAATTAATTATTTTCCTACTTATTGAGTATTGTTGTAATTATTACTAACGAATACCAAAGTTAATCTTTCACTAAGACAAATTTAACTCAATATCGCTATAGATAGCCGTTTCTATAGGATAGCTCCAGCTGTTCAAAGTCTAAGCTAAGTCTAAGCTAAGTCTAAGCTAAGTCTAAGTTTAAGCTAGGACGCTCTATGGCTCTCGGTCTAAAGCTTTTCACCAGTGGCTTCGCCCAGGAGGACTATTTCCCCTGTTAAAATGTAGCCTAAAACAAAATAAATAGCCTGTAATAAGCTTTATTGGTGAAATAATTATTAAATCGGTCTAGTAGTGTTTGAGTTCATACGTTACAAGCGTACAAAAATCTTTCACTTTATATAATTGATTATTATTCTTGCATGTTCTGCAGCCTTGCATTTTTCACACCCGACTCGTTCACAACATGAAGATGTGAAGATCAGCGAAGCATCATCTTGGATCATTGAACCATGGAGCCGACAATTAGGTCAATATCAGTGCTTCAAGTTCAATGTTCTGCAAACGCCAACAAGTTTTTTATCTGTAACAATGTTGTATAACACCTTCATTGAGCTCCTACTTTTTGCTGGATATAGTTTGATTTTATTTTGTATTTTATATTTCCTTATTAAAAATTCAAGATCACTTCTGAAATCGATTTCTGCGATGTTATTCCTATGGATGGATACAGCCTTATACGTCCCACTGCTGGGCACAGGCCTCACCTCAACTATGAGGTGGTACGAGCCATACTCCAACACGCGGGCTCAGTGCGGATTGTTGGAGAGGTGAATGTAAGGCCAGTGATAAACCTTACCGTCAGACGTTATCAAGCCGCCTTTTTAGCCTCTGACTAGGCTTTACGACTAATATCTTGCGACGTCAGCCGGGACCACCTGTTTAACGTGCCTTCCGAAGCACGGAGATGCCCGAAAAACACATCACTTAATTTCGGTCGGGATGGTCACCCATCCATAACCCGACCTGACTGGCGTTGCTTAACATCGGATCGTTGCCGATCCGCTGCCGTCACTTAGCCACGGGCACCTCGGGATGTTATTCCTAGTTTCACGAAGTTATTGAAATGTTTATTTTATTTGTTTCGATCGATTAACTATTTGTATATCTTAATCTTCATTTAGCTCACACTGCTGATCTTAGGCCCCCCTCTAAGATTACAGGAGTAATTTATACAAATAGTCAGAAACTATAAACCTTTCTCAAAATCTATATTGTTATAGATTATCAGCCTGTCGCATTTTCAAAATACTCGCATCGGAAAATCACATTTTCGTAAATGTGTAAGAATTTAAATTGCGTCTATCTGTAATTGATACCCTTAATTACTGTATTATTTAATTGTCTACAGTAAAAGAGTAGCGACAAGCGCAATAATTCAACTGACTTAAAAAAATGCTATTAAGGTTTCCTAATCCATAGCAAATAGTGCTAGTTTTCATAGATCTTATTTTATTATTCATTTTGTTTCTTATCTCCTACCTACTCACTGTGGTAGTAGGAGAAAGTGTCGTAGATCTAACTCGTATAAGATGTTTATTATTAGTCTCCCGTAAAAAAGCGTTTGTAAATAGATCGGATTGCCATTTTGTCATCTCGATGACAAAATTATAATCTGGTCTTTAAACAATGTCCCTAAATGAAATGACATTTTGTGAATGAAGCTCCAGGACTTCGAAAAATGTAATGTACTATATTGCTCATAAGCTTCGAAGGTTTCGGTTTCAAAACGTCGAGCTTTCAGCATTGAGGCTTCGCCAACTTTTAAAAAGTTTCGCATAGCTGGTTGGTTGCTAAGCTAAAGAGTCAACGGTCTACGTGATCATTGGCACGCCAGCGTCTATAATAAGGATTTCGTGATCTTTGAATAGCAAAAGATATCATCTATTGCGTGATACAATTATATTACATACATTCATTCATATACCTACATAGGAAATCAAAATATTTAGTCAAATGCGCTGCGTCGTAGACTAATTTCTGTTACGGATATCCTCAGATAAACACACACATTTAGAATAATGAAACCTAGAAGGATAGTTCCATACAAAAAGATGCGCCAAACTGGAAGCCAAAACCGAACGTCAAAAATGTGTCATGGCAGAAGTAACCAATAATATTGCAAGTCGACAGCATTTTCCCTAAAAAGTGTGGAGTTTGAAGTCATTTCTGAACATACACTTTTTTGATGGTCATTATCTAGCGTGTTTAGTTAAAAGTTGTTAATTATATTTTGTAATCACATAAATAATACTCTCATGCTGAAAAATATAAAAAAAAATATTTTATATCGAGAGACTAAACGAAGTCATAATATACCAGAGGTGGTTTGACTCCCGAGCGTGCGAGGGAGTCAATGAAACCGAGGGTATATTAGGTTGGCGTTTAGTCTCGAGGTGCAAACTGTATTTTTCACTTTGAGTGCGAGAAAAATAGTCAATTTAGTACAAACACATTTAATACATATTACTAAAATAAAAATCACAAATGTTTTTTATTCCTCCAGTCCATACAACTTTTGTAAGTTTTTAGGTAAATCTTCTGCGATCTTGGCGGCAAAAGATTATCTATTATGTCTTTTGCTCTTTGCTCAACGTCAAACTCTTCACTGTCACAGGACATTCTTAATACATTTATTTAAAACCGAACAAATTTACACTCGACAAAAATTCTGAAATTTACGCGGTCAGTTTTTTTTTCTTCTAACTAAACCAGTCACAGATTAACAATTTAAAACACATGGCGCTACCTTCTTTGCGGACAAACCATGGAACTAAAACGCTTAACATTTTCGCAATGACGATGTTGCGTCCACACTTCACAGATAATAGTATATTTACTGGCTGTTTGAGTTTGTCTATGTCACATAAAGGAAATTAAAAAGCGAATTAGTTTTAACTCCCTAGGGGCTAAAGTGGTCCTTTTAGGCCCGCTTCGTAGGGCTATTATATTGGCGTACTTTTAGAGCATGAGAAGTGTAAAATGAAATAAATAACTACTTCAATTTAATAAAATAAATTCCGTCCAATTTACTAAAAGTTGGAAAAATATTTTCTCATTACTGGCATCATTTTCAAATTTAAGTTTTTGAAGTGTGTTAAAAAGTTATGTAATGTCTTCGGCTAAAGGACTTGTTTCCAAGCCATGAAATAAATAAAAAAAATAAAATAATAAGAACAAAAGTTTTTTCTACACCAATTACTATATTTACTTTGGGTTTTTAAGTGCTAATATAGTCCTAATATAAGTTAAAACATATTGTCGTCTGTTGGTAAGTAATATTCATATCTTTTATGTGTTTTACAGAATCATTGTGAAAGCACAACAAATTGTCATTTTGCTGGAGCTCCTACCAATAGACCATGACCTTGATCACTGGCAGGACGTCGCGATGCGTCGATCGGGTCCGGACATGGTGTCTGGATTTCAGTGGCATCAGTAAGCATGCGTCGACTCTCCTTCTAGGCGTAATTATTCTCAGCACACACACATAACGTCACATTATTTTCCATTAAACTATTTTTACCTGATGAAATCAGTAACTCGACTGAGCAAAACAAATACATTCTTACAAACAAACGTAGTAGTTACTACGACATATTTTCAGCAGTACCTAAGTCTTAAAAATTTGATTTATTGCTCTCCTTAAAACATGTAAATATTATTATTTCAGATTCTATGTTTCTTAGTCGGAGGACTGTCCGTAAAAATTTAACGTCAGTGTCGTTTTAAATTCCTTCTGATTAAAAAAAAAATCATGTAAAAAGTATTTCTCGATAGGATTATTTTTCGAACGTCTTGATAGCCCCATTATAATATTATTATCACACTCAGATTCTGTAAAACAAGCTAAAATTAGGTGCAGCGTGACCGAATTTGCAATAAAATGTGTTTGCAAAACGTTATGTCACTGGGTAAATATGTCGTTACCGTAAAAGTGAAGCTACCACGAGTACTTACCTACCTGGTAAGATTTTTAGGTGCCATTCACCGACATTGCCCGGCGCAGGGCGTTCACCTTCGAGGCACACGGAAGCTCTCGTGGTCCAGTTTTTATTGTTAAAGCTATATTTTTTCTTAAACTACGCAAGGGCGATAGCGAAAGTGGACGGTATTGGGTGAGTATTATGATCTTTTACGGCTTCTGTGTTGTTGGGCGCTACTGGGCACCAGGCTACTTCCGATCTGTGACCTGAAATACAAGCAGCAAAAGCACTAGTTCTTTTGAAATTGAGTCAACGATTAAGGAATTGATCTGGCACAAAATAAAAGAAGGACTTCCAGTTGAGCTGCTCGTCTAGATGCAAATAGCTTACCTTACGAAAAAACATAGTTTAATAACAGTACCTATCCCGATCCGAGAGCTCTTTCTGAAGAGCGGTTCCTGATTATACAAAAGTCCTCCTTATAATAACTCAGCAGAGCTGGTTCCATGGTGTCACACCCGTATTCTGAAGTATCAACTAAGCAGCCCCTCGATGTAGGTATACCTGTTCCTTCCAATGCCACTGGCATATTAGGGCAGATTATGGTGCTGAACATAAAGATCTACTTATACGTTTTCATCATCATCATCAGCCTATCATAGTCCACTGCTAGACATAAGCGTCCCCTAATGCGCGCTATCGCGCCCTATCCTCAGCTTGACGCATCCAGTTTCTGCCCGCAACCTTTCGCAAGTCATCACCCCACCAGTCCGGGGGGCGTCCTACCGTCTCCACTCTAGAACACGCTTACCCCAACGGCTATACGGTTACGGTTACGGTTTTAGAATTTGGAAAAAACAATTTTCATAACCTTGATTAACTACTTTCTACGTATCTAAGTGAATTCTTGAAAACGAACATTTCTAAGATGTGCGTCCCTAGATGTGAATTGATCACAATCAATAGAAGAGACACACTCAAGACACAATTTGAAATAAATAAGTTGGTTGCCATTCACAAAATAGACAAATAATTATAATATACACACATCAAAAGTGTCTAGGGATCAACATATGTTTTTGCAATAACTTTTCTCCTGATTGATATTAATTAAAATTTTCTTTAAGGATTCATCAAATAAAGTGTTTTCGTTTGTCTACAGTAACGATAAACCAAGTCACCTTTGCATTAATAAAGAAATTTGCCATTTTCCTAATATAGGGATTTTTGACATTTGAACCACTAACATTAAAGTTCGAAAAAAAGACTGAAATAACAGTTTTCTTTAAAATTTTATTGGGTAACTTAAACAATTAATAATCCGTGTTTCTACCGCGAACACTAACAACACAAGAACATCGGTTTGGCATACTCAAAATGAGTTCATCCAAATCACGCTGTGGAATGGCCGCCCATGTTCGTTGCGACAACAAAAAAAGGTCTTCACTGGATACCCTCCATATTCGGCAGAGCTCTTCTCTGTAGCATATCCCATGCATGCTCAATCGGGTTCAAGTCTAGCGACTGAGCAGGCCAGGGCAGGACATTGATGTTAGCTGCGGCGAGAGTCTGTCTTACAACTCTTGCGGTGTGCGGTCGTGCATTATCATGCATTAACTGAAATAAGGGACCGATTTGCACTTGTAGAGGAACGATGACGTCTGATACAATCGTCTCAGCATTAATTTGAGCGTTGAGGTTGCCTCTGATCCAAATCAACTCAGTTCTTCCGCCGATCCAAATACCCGCCCATACCATGATGGTTCCACCACTATAAGGATGGACTTCCTGGCAGGATTTTAATCGCTGTTGGCGTCCAGGGGTTCTCCAGTGTCGTATACGTCTTGTATCCGGTCTCATACCAAAACGAGACTCATCAGAAAAGCACACGAAACGCCATTGTTCTTCTGCCCAATTTCTGTGTTCAAGAGCCCATTGATATCGAATCCTACGATTGTGCATTGCTATAGGTGGTACCCTTAGCGGTCTTCGGGAATGAAGGTTCACTTCATGCAAGCGGTTTCTGACTGTTTGGTCGCTAATTAAGTTCCCTGAAGAGTGATGAAGCCTCACGGCTAACATCATGGCGGTTATTGTTGGAGCTCTTCGAGTTGTGATTTGAATGTATCGGTCTTGTTTCCGTGTGGTGCAGCGATACCGTCCTCCATGGCGCTCAGCCACGGTACCAGTGCTTCGGTAACGTGTCCAAAGTCGACTGATAACACTCTGACTTGTATTCAGAGCTAAAGCCACAGTATGTTGCCGGAAACCAGCTTCTATCATTCCCACGGCTCTGAGCATTTCTTCCCTGCTTAAATGACGTCGCCGCTCCATAATAACGTTGGTTTTAATCAGTAGTAGGGAAACAGTAGCACTAATAATGTCTTCAATGCGTTGTATGTTTTTATAGGGAAAATATTGACAGCTGATTTTCATCTTTTACTCGAATTTGATTGACAGTTCCTGTTTCAAATTATGAAATGCACCAAAAAGGATCCATATAAATTTATAAAATCATAAATTTATTACAAAGCCACATCTCAATCTCAAGAAATCCGCATAAAAATGCTTGATCCCTAGACACTTTTGATGTGTGTAGTTTATTGAAACTAGAATTTAAGATTGTAATAAATTTAAATATGTGGTTTGTGAGGTGTGATAATATTTTTTTTATACGTATTGCCCGTCAAGATGACCTCACTCCACCTGATGGAAAGCGGTCGTGAGGTCCAGATATGAGGCTGACAAACACAGTAATGCAAAGGAATCACTGAGCTGGCCATCCTCATCTTGAAGGCCTGCAGAAATGCCTTTTCACGCCCCGCTTGAAGAACCCGGGACTATAAGAAGGGGGATGGTACCAAGTAAACAGTTTTGGATTATTTTTTCATGTCGAGAGGTTATTATACTTTGACTAGTTAAGCTATATCGTCATACGATCTCTTCAGCCTGATGAAAACAAACTATTGGCAATATGAAATTAATCACCCAATCAAAGCCCTATTTAAATATTTTAATGTTCTACGTTGTCGAATTTGTGTGACCTTTTCGTATTACATTTTGTTTTTTAATATCACTTTCAAACATAACTAAATGAGGTTGACAAAAAGTAGGCCGAATTAATAAATAAATTGAAGGTGCAATATTTGTCACGAACACACAATTTCCGTTAAACTTATTTTTTAATGTTATTGGATCTTAGGCTACTAAGTTGTTTGTGCTTATAATGTTATATTTAGGCACGATAGTGACTACTTATTGAAGCACTTCCGGTTGAACGGCGAATATTTCCGGTTAAGGCATTACGCTCTCATATTCTCATGAACTTGGACAACTTTATCCAAGATTTGCAATCTGATGAATATAAATGGTTTTATCATTATTATCATCATTAATTTACGGCCATAAGATGGGCGTATAGATGTTTATATATATAACTACAACCTTTATCATGTCTACTGCTCACTCTGTCTAAACCGCCGGTCTACCCGGTTTTTCTATGGATTTCCGCATTAGAAATTATGGTGAAATTTTAAACCTCATCTGAAATCTATTGAGAGTCGGTAATACCTAATTTTAAATCAATTTAAAAATAGATATGTAAGTGACATACTGTATTACTATTTTATAACTATCATCTGCAAGTACCTGACCCTAAATTACATTCCTAAATTCCGCTATTAAAAAAGACAATTCCGTATTATAGATAGATATCTACTTATTGACTGGCTCGTTGGCGCAGTGGCAGCAATCTTGCCTTTAGCGCCGGAGGTCGTGGGTTCGATCCCCACCTATGACAAATATTTGTGTGACGAACATTTGTATTTGTTGTGTGTCTGGGTGTTATTATCTATTTAAGTATGTATTTAGAAATATTTAAGTATGTTTATTAGTCTCTGACGCCCATATTACAAGCTCTACTCTCTAGTTTGGGGTCAGATGATCTTGGTGTGAGTTGTCCCAGATATTTATTTATTTATTTATATTAGCCTACCGACTGTGTAAAACGGTGCAAGAAATCAAATCATAATTCCTAAAAATTACCGTTGTTGGTTTCATCAATATAGGTTATGTTGATTATCAAGCCGGGCTATTTGCTGAAAAATGTAAGAAGAGTATTTCCCAACCTGGGAATCAAAATCAAAGTGAATAAAACTTCAAGTAAACCATAATTACAGTTCTTTCGGATCGAGAAAAACAATTAACTTTAGCTAATGATATTATAGATGTGCCTAATCTTACTACGTGACCATCCGGCACAATAGACACATATAAATATTAATACAATCTAATAACATAATACATACGTATAATGTGCCTCTACCACCGGCGTTTGAACGCGAAATCCACTGAAAAGACCCGCCAAGAAACTCAGTATTTACTCTTTGAAAAATCGAACCGTAGTACCAAGGATTTTCCCCCGTATCAGGCAGCCCCTCAAATAAATATGATGAAATACTAACTGCTTAACGTACCACAATAAAATACTTTATAATCATTATTTATTACATACAATACAATGCAATTGACTCAATAAAGTAATTAAAAATAATTTACAAAATTACAACACCTGAATTATTGCAACTGCTTTCGAAAAAAATAAATATTATATTTACTATCTCTAATTACACACGTACTAGTCTGCCTAAAACACATGGCTTATATCTTTTTTAGTTAGTCTATATTTAAATCAGTAAAAAAATAGACCTAAAGCCAGGAACCAGGAGCAAGAAGTATCTTGACTAAACTTCCCGCAGTAAGTAAGGTCACGTTCTGTCCTATATAACGTGTCTCTGCGCCCGCGCAGCTTACAACCCGACTCACGCGCACACAGCCAACACCAAACATTCCAGTACGTAAAGAATAAAAAATAAAAAAAAACTGTTGTAACGCTCATTAAGAACCAGCGGCCAAGGTCGCTTGCGAAACCGCCTTAACATAGCATTTCTCATTTGTTAGATACGTGATCTAAGTGCAGTACCACCACTTCGGTTGCAGTTGGAGTGGTCAAGAGTTTTCTGAGTTGCAGTCAGTCGACGCGGACGCTCCCGTCCGGCCATAGTGCGTAAACGCAACCACCAGTGATTCTGTGACAGTGCCTGGAAACTTGTTCGACACGATGACCAACTACGCCAAAATCGTAAGTTAGAATTTATGGAAAATTGTTTCAGACATTTTTGGAGATTCATCTTTCATTAATTATCATTTGAAAATCGGCCTACAAGTAACGAAAATAATAAAATACTTACTTAATTTAAGAAAAGGCGTTGAGATCTTAATAATGATAAAATAATTTAGTTGACACCATATATTATCTGAAGACTATCAGATCTAGATCATGAATACTGACAGAAAAAAAACCACATATATAATTTTCCAGTCAATTGACGCTAATTGACGTAAATAAGATATTTCAACAGACCTTTTTAAGTTCCAATTAAAATGACAGTTGTAAATAATAGACGGCTATCTGCGTGACGGGACAATGGGTCAGTTGGACTGTGTCAATATTTCGCACGAAACTAAGGTGCTCGTTAAAATGATTACGAATTATTGTTAAACGATTCTCTTATCGCAATTATAACGCTGGACATGTCATGACAATAGCATTTCATGGATATATTATTTCAATTATCTAACACTTTCAGCAAGTCGACCAGACAGTAGATAGACGCCTTGTTGAACTTTTAATCAGGAATAATAATCATTTATTTTTACTAAAACAATTTGCCTGCGTAGTGTCTTATCCTTGTTTGATTTATGAACTTAATAATTACAGAGATCACTAATTTTTCAAATTTGGAGGATCTGTCATTGAGACAAGCTTTTCATCGAAATATTTGGAAGTCTTTTAACTAAAATTACATTGATTTTGAGTGTTTCGATGTTTTGAGTAGTGATAGTGATCACTCATTTGAAAAAATTTTCACGTGTTTAAAAAGGACCTAGGACCCACTTACGAGTATGTTTAGAACATACAAATTACCTATTCATTTGTCATCACCCAGCAAAATAAGACGAAGTCAGAAAGTTAAAAAAATTACGGCTTTTTAAAGTGGGTGTATTAAAAACAATACAGTAAGAAAGGAGAAGAGGTCACGGGCGGTATACAGACAGCTAGTACCTATAATTGTATGGAGCAGGCAAGTGCGCTTTTGTTTCGAATGTAGAGAGGCTGTCTCGGCTCTTATCTCTGTATGCAGGTCAATCCCTATTTCACTGTGTCATCTCTGCACAATTTTGTTTGAGATAAGAGACAGTTTAGGAACTGTCAGGTAGGCCACGAGTGTCACGACTGTACATGGCCACGCATATTTTGATGTTTTATGTCGTGATCGCCGTAAAAAAGCTTACATAAACTTCTGTTATTGCGACTGGTAGATAAACCTACGCCGAACGCTTCAATAAATGTATGAAATAAACAACTTTAGTATGACACACTGCTGTCATTGTTTGCAACAAAGAAGCTTTAAGCATACTGTTTGTATCGTTTCGTTCATACAACAGGTATTAATGCGGTCAGTGTCAAAATGATATAACACATCCATAATATCGTACATCTTGCTTTTGATGCTACTGCAATAAATAACAGTCTTAACTATTTTGGGCGCGAACGAAATCGAGTTAATCACATGATAAAATTAATAGAATAATAGAGTGTATGTAGCAAGACGTAAGCCATTGAGATTGATTGAATGATCACTATCGGGACATATTATCATCATGTCTACAATAAATAAATTACGAAAGGTATTTTGGGTTGCCTATTAATTATATGAATGTTTTACATAATAATGAACATGGACCGAGGCTAACAATAGACAGTCAATCATTAAAGTCAATGTTTTTTTTGCGTTTGAATAATAATAATGAATAGCTTCTCAGTGCAAATACATTTCATGCATTGTTACCGAAAGTAGATCGATTAACGAGCAAACAGATTTCATGGTCAAACATACAAATTAACTGATATATATAGGTAGTGTTAAAATTGCAATAATTAGTAAGTCTTTATCAAATTACCAATAAATAACAATACCAAAATACTCGCAATTATAGATGATAAATCTAAAAGCTTGATATAAACAAAATAGTGTCTTGAAAGAGCAAAATCGCGCGACAAAAAGTGTGTGTTCAAATATTTAACTTAGGTCAGTCTTTTTCTTTAATTAAAAACTGCAACAGATGATGGCCGTCTTGAAATATTTCAATCCACTTGAGCCTTTTAGCTAAATAAAACATTTGGAGCATCTCATTCCTACTAAATTCATCAATAATTTATAAAAGTGTCATACTTACGAGTTATTTATTTTTAAATACTTACATACTCGAACTTATGTCTTCATTTATACCCAGACACAGATGTTACATAAATTTTAATGATCCTCAGAATTGTTTAAAGTTTAATTTCTTTTTCATGGTCCATGGTCCTAAAAAATACGGTATTGCAATAATAGCTCAGCAGGTATAGATCTCAATCAATAATAAATGATTGCTCACCAGTTGTCGTTTTCTCTGCGGATTTCCTAGTAAGCCGAATTTTATTTATGGTTTGACGGTGATCTAGACGATAATCCGGATATGTGCCAAGTTACTCCATCGATTTCGTATCACTTCTGATAATTTTATCGTTTTGAGATATTTTTTATTCCCTCCTAGTACAAACATTTATGTGATTAACACATTTGGTTGTTTTGTGTCTTGATTAAATAAGTAGTTAGGTAGGTATATATTTAAAATAACTGAGCGTGAAGTACTTATAAGTACTACACCCTAAATTTAATATTTATTTAATATATTTAATTTAAAATTAATTTGTGGTTCAATAGCTTAAATATATTTATTTGTTTGCTTTTGCCATACAAACTCTACATCACCCAATACGATCCACATACCTACTTAAAGGCATCATCATATACTAAAAAAATATAATGTGTGTGAATTACGAACTAATAGCTTTAACTAATAGAACTAAGAGCGGTATCTCCCTGACACAGGCTTATATAGGCTTAAGAGGGGATACTGAAGTTACCTGTTTAAGAATCTTAATATTTGTAACTATTTTATTATATTTTATTTTTAATTTATAGCTAAAAAAACATATATAAACGAAACCTTATTACCCTAAAAGGCAAATCTAAAATACAGAGATAGGTTACAGGCACGATAAGAGACAAATAATAATATTATAAATATTTTTTTTTTTCTTGAGACAAACGATGACGTAGTTTTTTTGGAATATAAGTAGTGTCGTAAATAATTTGGCAAAAAAAACATTGCCCTCTTTAGCTTGGTTGTAGGAATAATGTATCTTTTTTATTAACATAAGAATTTATTTGCATAACAACATGGTATTAACAGAGCAACACTTAATTACTCGTATATATTAAAATGAACCTAAAACTGTAATATAAACCTAATAAAAACCTTAAAAAATAAATTAAAAAACTAAAATATATTATTAAAAGGAGTCCCTTTAGGCAAGGTTCCGAAGATACTGGCAGCATTCCCCCTTTGAATAGCTAGACTAATTCTTTGTCTGAGGTAGCTGCCAGCTCTTCGGTCTCCTGTGATGTCGACTAACCTTTTTGCTATTTCCTTAAAAAGCCTTATAGCGCTAGGACCCCACGGACAAAGGGTCTCAACAGCAAATGGAACAAAATCATATTCGGAGCCTAGACCCCTGTATTTTATTAACTAGTGAAGGTTGTGCGTAAGCTGCAATTGCATTTTAAGTAAGAGGTTACTAATGCACTCAAAAGTTACGCGAAGGAAAATAGCATTATTAACTTTATTGGAACAGCATTGCTCAAAATATGGGCCATTATCTAATTCTAGACTGTTGTTACAAGACTCTGATAGGTCGAGTCTGAAGTGTAGTTATTATGGGACTATTTATTACTTGAGTTCTCTATCTACAGATAAGTAGGTTCTATGCTCGATTGTTGAAAGACTCAATTTCAACCGTCAGATAAAAAAGTGTATGAGCGATGTACCTACCTACGTCCACGTAGGCCGCGTAGACGTTTTTGTATGGGACTTCGGTACAGCGCCCCTAGTGATCAAAAATGGAACCTAAAATGGCATCCACATTTCTGGACGCAACGATCTCCGTTTACATGACGAAAACTCATGGTAGACATACTGGCAGATTCAAGTCATTTGTCTCCTTTCACTAATTCCTCGACTAAGTACAATCTAAAGTTTGCTTGTTGGTATTGATTTCACTGCATGTCATCGTTGCAAAACTTTACAACAAGCCGATTCGATTCGTAGCCATTCTAAAGTATAAGTAACAAACTTCTAAACGGTATTCTCGTAAAACTCTATACAGAGTGAATAATTCCATAATCTCTTAAAATCTAACGTTACTCATATTTTTATAAGCACACACATTTGAATCACCCCTGCAACACATTTTGGTAACGCAATTGAACATCTAGTCTGTACAATCTGGCCAATTTTTTTTTTATTTGTAAATACGATAAAATTTACCCTTTGAAAATTAATATAATATTTTGAATATCTTGTAAAGCAGTGGTAACATAAAATAACTGCAAGAACATTCGTTAATCAGTTTTTGACATAAAAATTAATATGGTGGTAAAATCTCATCGCTCCCGGTCACCTTCAAAAGTAACAAAAATGTTTGTATTAGATATTAAAGTCTTTGTTAAAATTGAAACCATACGTCATATCACTACTTCACTTATATTAATCTTGTAAAGAAAAAAAAAACAATTGTTTGTTTGTAATGAACAGGCTCCGAAACTACTGGACAGATTTTAAAAATTCTTTCACCAATGTAATGCTACATTATCAGTATACTCGTATTTTTTTAATTTAGGCTATCTTAGACGGAAAAAATAAATTACGCGGGCGAAAAGGCTGACGGACTGCTACTAGCAATATGAAAATAAAAGCCCAACCTGTATCTCAAATGCTGTGGACCTCATTAATTTCAAAGATACGTTCGCCATTGAAGCTGTTTGGATCTAAATATATTACCCTAGCTTCCAATTTAAGTAGTTCACGTAATGCGGGCCATATATATATTTCAAATACCTTCTATCACAACATAAAGTTGGAACAGCAGTTTACAACATAAAACTAGCGATCCTTATAAATTTATGATCTCCATATAATTATTCTGTTTGTGATTTTCAATAACATTTGATTCGAACTTTGATCTCTGAATCCTATTCCATTATTAAACAATGTGACACGGAACAGTGTTTGATATAAAAGGCGAAAAGAGAACGTAATATTCTCATCTAATCATGCCCTTAAAATATTTAACAGTTTATATTCTATACTACTTAAAATCTTTCCCTAGATAAATCTTGGCTATGAGTCCTTATTGACAAAGTTGTACTAAACTCTTTACAGCCGACAGATTTCATCCACAGCTGATGAAATTAGTATAACTACAGAACTACACATAACAGTTTATTACTACATGTTCAAAAAACATCAAAATTATGAATTCCTTCCGTCGAATAACAACGCGAATGTCGACCGAATAGGTTAATTTGTCCTATACTAGCTTTTCGCCCGCGGCTGCGCCCGCGTTATCGTTAAATATTTTGGCCAAATTACATAAAATCTTTATACATTGTAGCCCATGTATTTTACTGATGTATAACCTGTATTACTGTAAAGTTTCATCCAAATTCGTTCAGTAGTTTTTGCGTGAAAGAGTAACAAACATACATACATCCTCACAAACTTTCGCATTATAATATTAAGTAAGAAGTAAGATTTTACGACTAGGCAACATCATCGTTGCAATTATAAGTACAAAAGCGTGTAGGACAATATAGACAATTAACACTGATTAGAAACAGAATCAAAATCTGAACATACACAACGATATTTGACTGTCGAGTCAATACCCATAGCGCGAAGAGCCGCGGGTTCGACACGACACCCAACCCAGGAAATAATCAATGTGACAAAAATTGTTAAATGAGTGCTAAGCCTTATATATTCAAAGAGCTCTATCCTCGCAACACCATGGAGTTCTGCCAGAGGGGTGTGAAAAGTCAGCCGACATTTAAAAAAAATTTGGTATTTCTGTGTCTTGATGTCTTAACGTACGTACATAGGTACCAGGTTTGCTTTAAGGAGGGTTCGACGATCTTGTAGTAAGGTGTCGCTAGCATTGATTTAGGTATCACTTTATGTCTGGATCTAAGACTCTCGATCAGAAGTCATCAGACCGCAAAGACTAAGCAACGAATCTTATTTTAATTAAGAAGTTAAGGCGGGTTTTCGTAATTAAATGAGAAGCACATTAATTGGTTTACTTGGTGTACTCGGAACCGTTACATCACGGAGCGTTTTGCTTTTCTCAACAGCTTCCTTGTTGAGCAATGTGCTACCACCGGTGCAGTGTTGGGATTGCTGTACAATTTTTTTTGATACCTTCTATTTTACCACTTGTGTAACAAAAGTGGATTTTTAAATATTATTTAAATAAAATAAAGTAAAAGAGCCATTAAGTCGAGCAAGAATCAACACTATTATTAAAACTATTGATTGAAATTAGCTCATTAAGGAAAAAAAATTATGCATGTTATAGTTATTCCATGATAATCTTTTTACAATGAAGCAAATTAATACTTATCGTTAAGCACTTTCATCAAAGTGTGACTCTCACTCACAAAGTGTCACTCATGTGACTAAAACACGCAAATCAAGTTACCAGTTTATGAAGTGTTGGCAATATATTTTTTAATATGTCACATTAGATTTCAAGGGGTTTTCAGTTCTAAGGTAATCTTCAATTACTTTACTATGCATTACAATTTGAATTTACAAAAAAAATGCGGTAACAATTTGTATTACTGAAGAATAATTGTATTTAACTTTACTCCACTTAATCTATAGTTTTCAAGTAGGAAGTGTATGCTAACTACGAGAGAATCGCTTAAGGCGTTAATATCCAGGCCTCGCCTTATAGAATACTCGGTTAGGGTTAGAATGAGGTAACTTCTCGATTTACCGCTGTACTAGAAATTACAGTATAAAGGTTCATTATCTGTTGATTACATCATTTAAAATGTCAACAAAAATGGACATATTTTCATTGTATTTTATATGTGATGTGACCACATCGACGTGTTAATTCGAGTTAAACTCAAAATGTAACCAAAAAACGACATATTTAACTCAGGACTTTGAAAGTAAGGCAAGCATCTCCTACATTAAATCATGTAAGTCTTGTACTAACTATTATGCAATTGCACTATTAATAAGTTAACCGGCTCTATAATATCACTGAAGTTGACCTAAATTGCAAAGAATACATTAATTGAATACAAGAATCGAATTAATTACGGCCAAGGGTGGGCGTGTTAAAAACTCATTTGTTCTCACGAATTGGCTCTTGATATAAAATAAAATAACATGTTCGTTCTTGTGTTTTGTATACTTCAAAATTAAAATTGCGAAAAATTCACTCATGTAATTAGTTTATTACATTGTTTATTCAGATCCGGTTTACGATAAAAAAAGTACATTAACATGTGCTCAGTTTGACGTAAGTATTATAACTTCTTAAGAAAATCATCATGCGGTTTAATGTCAGTAAAACATTCTTTAGTTTTTTTGCATCAATTAAGTGTTACCCGTTTGATTATCGTAAGTGCTTGTACAATTGTTACGGCAAAAAATGACCTCCCATCGGTAAGGTGAATGACCCAATTACTTAGTGATCTCATTTTTAACTGCAGTAAATAGTAATGCATAGAAATACTTCCACAGGTCCGGAGTGTGAACCGTGGTTTATGAGGTGCCTTGCTCTTGATGACAGTAAAAACTATTATTTATGAGTGAATTCGTAGAATTATTTTATGATTCGATATGTGAATCAGGGGGGCTAGCCAAGAGCGACACGTCACGATGATTTCTACAATAAAAATCGTTCAAATGTATGGGAATGACATAAGCGCCAGTGACAGCTTATGTCATCCTCATACATTTGAACGATTTCTATTGTAGAAATCGTCGTAGCGCGTTGCTCTTGGCTAGCCCCTCTGGAATGATAATTTTCTATTGTTGTTAGATAAAACATGAATGAAGGTAGGCACCTGGGGTGTTAGTGAGCGGCTTTATTTCTCAGACTCAGTCATACTTGTTTACACGATTTACCCAAATTTTAAAATGAATAAGCTTCAACAGTTGTAATTTTAACCGGTCTAACTGCGCCCATAATTTCATGTTAAAAGCCCTTCCGTCTTGTTGTGATAAAGTAACATTAAGTTATACATATCTGTACGAAATCACCATTAGACATATTTTTATTTAAACCTACCGCAACATTATGCCATCATCTCCTAATTACGCCATTAATTTTTTACCCAATAGTGTAAATTATGCTCAACCACAAGACATTATAGGCAAAAGAATGTACTCGTATTAGGCTGCCTTGAATGCAATAATGACACAAATGACATAATAGAGATACAGTGTCGGTAATGGACCAGCGGCTGCTAATAGCAAAAACTGCACGCGACAATTTGATGTCGCCTTGGACATTCCACGTGCGGCCAAAATAATGGGACTTAATATTGAGCGCGGGTTGAGGCTGAGGTGTGATCAAAATGACTGGTGATAAGTTGCAAATGAGTGCGAAGTCCTGTGCTAAGTTATAATAGTCACAGTAGCACATTCGTTGTATTGGATCTTATTTTTATTTAAATGAGAACGATGTTCATTTTGAACAAGTATATGTAAGTAATACTCGTACTATTTTAACACGTTTTTGACATACATAGCAGCTTTCGAAATAGATAACAAATCATTTTCCAATAATTCATGATAGCTTTTACAAATGTCTACAAAATTGCACTTCTTTTTACTTTTTTATGTTTGCACAATTACAAAAAAACTACGAAAAACGAAAGAAAATTAGGTTACTTAGGAATGATAACATGATATGTGAACAGCTTTTTTAAGATATTTTTTATTTAAGATATTCACTGTTCAGTTTTTAAAAACAATGTCTAATTTAGAAGACAAAATAACAAATCACTTGGCGGCGCTAGTTGGCGGCTAAAATCGCATTAAATCTGCACAAGAGACTTCGACAAGAAACTTTAAAGTAGGTATTAAATTTGTTGATTGTAACTAAGTACTCGTAGCTAGTATATGACTAATAACCAAATTCAGTAAATTTTTCATGTTAGGTTGTATTGCTAAAAAGCTTTTATTGTTTTTCCTAAATAAAGCTTTATTAAATAATCATATACACGCAGGAACCATATTCTAAATATTGCCAACAGTGATGCTTTAAGACGTTTTAAATTTATATTACGATGTTCCGAAAATTATGTAATTCCGAAAGCGTATGTTTGTCGACTGCTCCACATAATATTTAGTTTACCTGTGGAAAGCGAAATCCGCCATCTTGTTATTTATGTTCGTGCGTTGGTAACTTGTTGCCTATAAAAGTATTCGGGTAATGGGGAATTACCGGCTGCATGTGAATCTTCAAATATACAACTTTCGAAGTCAATGATGACGTCTCGTGTTTTACTGTTTTAATACGAAACTGTACATCATACATACCAATAATTTACTTAATTGTTCTTGGTTATGTTGTATTGTTTGGCGGTTGTTAATTGTAAACATAAAAAATACATTTGTATTGTCATAGTCATTTATAGATAAACAATTACAAATTGTGTCTGAAATTAATAAACATACAAATTTAGATTCTTAATTAAAATTTATTACAAAACAGAATTATTGAACATCAATGTCAGACATAAAAAAATACAACAATAATTCAAATTCAACAACAAAGATTACACGTATGTCTAACCTTCTTGACAAAATTCATTTAAGTCATAGAACTTATCTTTTAGAAGAAAATCCTTAAGGGTATTTTTAAATCCACTCTTATATATCTATAATTGGCAATGGGTAATTTATTGAGCAATCTGATCGATTGGCAATGCGCACGATGCATAACGACAGTAATTCTGGGTATTAATTTGTATGGGAAATCTTTACGCCCAGTGACTCTCTAATTTGTCTTTCTCCGCGAGTCTCAATAACGTATATGCTTTGCAAAGTTACACAATAAGACAAAGATGTACAAGCATGGAATCGTTAAGATGCTGAGGTTATTCTGATATAATCTAAACTCTATTTACGAGTATTGCACAACATTTTGATTTTTAACTAAACAACAGAAGTAACGAGAGTTTAAATGCATGCAATGCAGTTGCATTTGAACTCGTTCTTTGTTGCGTGTTTAAGTATGTAACTAATCTTAATATTACGCACGTTCACATTATACTTTAGGGACCTAGTTAAGTATACAATGGCTTCCCGCCAGTGATAACCTCAAAATATTTTTTGAAGTGTTAAAACTTCATGGTTATGGATCACATAGTTCATGGTTTTAGTTATTGATCGGTTGATCAAGAGCTTAATTTATGTATATTACGACTGTCGACCGCAATGAGGCCATCAGCCTGATATCTGTATGCCCTGGGACTTAACAAATAATGAAGTTAAACCCTGCTACCTAAACCATAAAGGTATGCATTACAACTGTAGAACTGACATACTGTAGTAAAAATGATGCTTATATCTACGATCAAACAGGCAAGACTGTCTAACAATGCCTACATGATACGATATTTCTGAAGTCAGTTAAGATAGCTCAAAAAACTGAAAGTGTATGTGTCCCTGATTTCAAACACCATGTCAAAAATTAAATTATATTTTAAAGGATATCGTTTTTAGGTATTTCAATCTATCGTAAGATGAACTTCTCTTGTTTTAAGTTAAGTTGGTTGGTCGACTATTGAAAAATCGACTCGCACAATTAACCGGGTTTCATTTTCCTTGACTATAAACACAGGGTAGTAGCCGATGACCACGCCGTTTTTAATTTGGGTTAACCCTGACTCTAGACCTTGTCACCACGTAATTGTGAATAGACCATTTTCCCATTGTGAGATGGTATACTTCCTTCTGTCAATTTTCTGGCCCTCGGCCTCACTATAAGAGTCAAGGTGACTCTAATGCACTGTTATAGCGCTTACTTAATGTGTATACAGGCCTTGTCATTGTGTGTATTTACATAATAGTCGGCCTCGACAGTCCCGCATTTTCTATCTAATTGCAGCTTGATATTCGTCGTTTTGCGTATTCGGTCACAAGTGATTTTCTTTAAAAAATTGTGATAGATTACTACGATCAATGAAGCTAGCTGGTTTTGTGAAACTAGGGCAAATTCTGATATTCAAATTCGTTAAGATTGAATAAGTAAGTCTATTGGGCGCTGAAATAGGAAGTACACTGTTAAAAACGCATCGCTGCGCTAATAATTTTGTTTTTCCATAAATATCTACTTCTTAGTTCTTAGCAAAGTGACTTTTTATGTATATATATCGCGAAATCGTATTTCGTAAGCCAGAGTAACCTTGTTAGTGGAGATTTGTGATTCTTTACAGAAGGTACGAAACGAAGAGTCATTTTCCCTGGCATGCTCTAAATATCATGATATAAAGATTAGAGACATTGATATCCAATTTAAATTAGGCTTATGTTGAGTAATGTCAAATAAAACGGTGACCTAAAGAAGATGTTAATATCAAACTCGTTGCAAAACTGCTCAATATTCTGTCAATATCGCTCGTATCTCAAGATTAAGGTCATACAGAGTTTTCACTAGTAGGCCTGCTGTAGCGTCATGTAGTGCCATAACTAAGGCGGTGCAATGCATCAAAGCAAAGGAGCGTATCCTTTAGTGTTGTAGAAAGAAAGAATGAAATGCCTCTTCCGATGATGGATCAATTTTAAAGACGGTATTGAAAAGCGTTTTCAAAAGCGTACCCAATTACAGAAGCTTGGACTGGCATAATTGCGCCATGTAGGTGATAACAGCCGGTCATTGTACTGTCTTTGACTGGCACCGCATGCCTGTTTTCACCTATGTTAATAATTACTTATAATAAATCACATTTGTCTTTAGTAATTATCTATTAAATTACTCTTATTTAACTCAACACTAATCGCGATACAAGTATTCTGGGTCAGATTTATTTGGTTAGGAAAAGTTCACGAGACTCCCTCATTTCGGCGTCTGACAGACTCTGAATACATGTTTGATGTTAATTAGTATTGATGTGTTTTATCTGGTATATCGATGAAGTTAAATGTGTGGGTTGAGTTACTTAGAAGAAATAACTTTGGCTGGTTTTGTTGTTTTAGAATATAATTTTAAGACGTTTATAATAACAGTGATCATTTACACAATTATTTGAGACTTTATTGACATAAATTCGGTCCATTTGGGATGTGTCCCTGATGTTGTCAATACAATTATCAGTAAGAAAACAATATATTTGCCAAGCGAGTCTTAACATAGCACCGACACGAAGACCGTTTTTACGAAGAACGAGTGAATTGGCACTTGGCACGTGTTGGCAATATATTTTTTAATATGTCACATTAGATTTCAAGGGGTTTTCAGTTCTAAGGTAATCTTCAATTACTTTACTATGCATTACAATTTGAATTTACAAAAAAAATGCGGTAACAATTTGTATTACTGAAGAATAATTGTATTTAACTTTACTCCACTTAATCTATAGTTTTCAAGTAGGAAGTGTATGCTAACTACGAGAGAATCGCTTAAGGCGTTAATATCCAGGCCTCGCCTTATAGAATACTCGGTTAGGGTTAGAATGAGGTAACTTCTCGATTTACCGCTGTACTAGAAATTACAGTATAAAGGTTCATTATCTGTTGATTACATCATTTAAAATGTCAACAAAAATGGACATATTTTCATTGTATTTTATATGTGATGTGACCACATCGACGTGTTAATTCGAGTTAAACTCAAAATGTAACCAAAAAACGACATATTTAACTCAGGACTTTGAAAGTAAGGCAAGCATCTCCTACATTAAATCATGTAAGTCTTGTACTAACTATTATGCAATTGCACTATTAATAAGTTAACCGGCTCTATAATATCACTGAAGTTGACCTAAATTGCAAAGAATACATTAATTGAATACAAGAATCGAATTAATTACGGCCAAGGGTGGGCGTGTTAAAAACTCATTTGTTCTCACGAATTGGCTCTTGATATAAAATAAAATAACATGTTCGTTCTTGTGTTTTGTATACTTCAAAATTAAAATTGCGAAAAATTCACTCATGTAATTAGTTTATTACATTGTTTATTCAGATCCGGTTTACGATAAAAAAAGTACATTAACATGTGCTCAGTTTGACGTAAGTATTATAACTTCTTAAGAAAATCATCATGCGGTTTAATGTCAGTAAAACATTCTTTAGTTTTTTTGCATCAATTAAGTGTTACCCGTTTGATTATCGTAAGTGCTTGTACAATTGTTACGGCAAAAAATGACCTCCCATCGGTAAGGTGAATGACCCAATTACTTAGTGATCTCATTTTTAACTGCAGTAAATAGTAATGCATAGAAATACTTCCACAGGTCCGGAGTGTGAACCGTGGTTTATGAGGTGCCTTGCTCTTGATGACAGTAAAAACTATTATTTATGAGTGAATTCGTAGAATTATTTTATGATTCGATATGTGAATCAGGGGGGCTAGCCAAGAGCGACACGTCACGATGATTTCTACAATAAAAATCGTTCAAATGTATGGGAATGACATAAGCGCCAGTGACAGCTTATGTCATCCTCATACATTTGAACGATTTCTATTGTAGAAATCGTCGTAGCGCGTTGCTCTTGGCTAGCCCCTCTGGAATGATAATTTTCTATTGTTGTTAGATAAAACATGAATGAAGGTAGGCACCTGGGGTGTTAGTGAGCGGCTTTATTTCTCAGACTCAGTCATACTTGTTTACACGATTTACCCAAATTTTAAAATGAATAAGCTTCAACAGTTGTAATTTTAACCGGTCTAACTGCGCCCATAATTTCATGTTAAAAGCCCTTCCGTCTTGTTGTGATAAAGTAACATTAAGTTATACATATCTGTACGAAATCACCATTAGACATATTTTTATTTAAACCTACCGCAACATTATGCCATCATCTCCTAATTACGCCATTAATTTTTTACCCAATAGTGTAAATTATGCTCAACCACAAGACATTATAGGCAAAAGAATGTACTCGTATTAGGCTGCCTTGAATGCAATAATGACACAAATGACATAATAGAGATACAGTGTCGGTAATGGACCAGCGGCTGCTAATAGCAAAAACTGCACGCGACAATTTGATGTCGCCTTGGACATTCCACGTGCGGCCAAAATAATGGGACTTAATATTGAGCGCGGGTTGAGGCTGAGGTGTGATCAAAATGACTGGTGATAAGTTGCAAATGAGTGCGAAGTCCTGTGCTAAGTTATAATAGTCACAGTAGCACATTCGTTGTATTGGATCTTATTTTTATTTAAATGAGAACGATGTTCATTTTGAACAAGTATATGTAAGTAATACTCGTACTATTTTAACACGTTTTTGACATACATAGCAGCTTTCGAAATAGATAACAAATCATTTTCCAATAATTCATGATAGCTTTTACAAATGTCTACAAAATTGCACTTCTTTTTACTTTTTTATGTTTGCACAATTACAAAAAAACTACGAAAAACGAAAGAAAATTAGGTTACTTAGGAATGATAACATGATATGTGAACAGCTTTTTTAAGATATTTTTTATTTAAGATATTCACTGTTCAGTTTTTAAAAACAATGTCTAATTTAGAAGACAAAATAACAAATCACTTGGCGGCGCTAGTTGGCGGCTAAAATCGCATTAAATCTGCACAAGAGACTTCGACAAGAAACTTTAAAGTAGGTATTAAATTTGTTGATTGTAACTAAGTACTCGTAGCTAGTATATGACTAATAACCAAATTCAGTAAATTTTTCATGTTAGGTTGTATTGCTAAAAAGCTTTTATTGTTTTTCCTAAATAAAGCTTTATTAAATAATCATATACACGCAGGAACCATATTCTAAATATTGCCAACAGTGATGCTTTAAGACGTTTTAAATTTATATTACGATGTTCCGAAAATTATGTAATTCCGAAAGCGTATGTTTGTCGACTGCTCCACATAATATTTAGTTTACCTGTGGAAAGCGAAATCCGCCATCTTGTTATTTATGTTCGTGCGTTGGTAACTTGTTGCCTATAAAAGTATTCGGGTAATGGGGAATTACCGGCTGCATGTGAATCTTCAAATATACAACTTTCGAAGTCAATGATGACGTCTCGTGTTTTACTGTTTTAATACGAAACTGTACATCATACATACCAATAATTTACTTAATTGTTCTTGGTTATGTTGTATTGTTTGGCGGTTGTTAATTGTAAACATAAAAAATACATTTGTATTGTCATAGTCATTTATAGATAAACAATTACAAATTGTGTCTGAAATTAATAAACATACAAATTTAGATTCTTAATTAAAATTTATTACAAAACAGAATTATTGAACATCAATGTCAGACATAAAAAAATACAACAATAATTCAAATTCAACAACAAAGATTACACGTATGTCTAACCTTCTTGACAAAATTCATTTAAGTCATAGAACTTATCTTTTAGAAGAAAATCCTTAAGGGTATTTTTAAATCCACTCTTATATATCTATAATTGGCAATGGGTAATTTATTGAGCAATCTGATCGATTGGCAATGCGCACGATGCATAACGACAGTAATTCTGGGTATTAATTTGTATGGGAAATCTTTACGCCCAGTGACTCTCTAATTTGTCTTTCTCCGCGAGTCTCAATAACGTATATGCTTTGCAAAGTTACACAATAAGACAAAGATGTACAAGCATGGAATCGTTAAGATGCTGAGGTTATTCTGATATAATCTAAACTCTATTTACGAGTATTGCACAACATTTTGATTTTTAACTAAACAACAGAAGTAACGAGAGTTTAAATGCATGCAATGCAGTTGCATTTGAACTCGTTCTTTGTTGCGTGTTTAAGTATGTAACTAATCTTAATATTACGCACGTTCACATTATACTTTAGGGACCTAGTTAAGTATACAATGGCTTCCCGCCAGTGATAACCTCAAAATATTTTTTGAAGTGTTAAAACTTCATGGTTATGGATCACATAGTTCATGGTTTTAGTTATTGATCGGTTGATCAAGAGCTTAATTTATGTATATTACGACTGTCGACCGCAATGAGGCCATCAGCCTGATATCTGTATGCCCTGGGACTTAACAAATAATGAAGTTAAACCCTGCTACCTAAACCATAAAGGTATGCATTACAACTGTAGAACTGACATACTGTAGTAAAAATGATGCTTATATCTACGATCAAACAGGCAAGACTGTCTAACAATGCCTACATGATACGATATTTCTGAAGTCAGTTAAGATAGCTCAAAAAACTGAAAGTGTATGTGTCCCTGATTTCAAACACCATGTCAAAAATTAAATTATATTTTAAAGGATATCGTTTTTAGGTATTTCAATCTATCGTAAGATGAACTTCTCTTGTTTTAAGTTAAGTTGGTTGGTCGACTATTGAAAAATCGACTCGCACAATTAACCGGGTTTCATTTTCCTTGACTATAAACACAGGGTAGTAGCCGATGACCACGCCGTTTTTAATTTGGGTTAACCCTGACTCTAGACCTTGTCACCACGTAATTGTGAATAGACCATTTTCCCATTGTGAGATGGTATACTTCCTTCTGTCAATTTTCTGGCCCTCGGCCTCACTATAAGAGTCAAGGTGACTCTAATGCACTGTTATAGCGCTTACTTAATGTGTATACAGGCCTTGTCATTGTGTGTATTTACATAATAGTCGGCCTCGACAGTCCCGCATTTTCTATCTAATTGCAGCTTGATATTCGTCGTTTTGCGTATTCGGTCACAAGTGATTTTCTTTAAAAAATTGTGATAGATTACTACGATCAATGAAGCTAGCTGGTTTTGTGAAACTAGGGCAAATTCTGATATTCAAATTCGTTAAGATTGAATAAGTAAGTCTATTGGGCGCTGAAATAGGAAGTACACTGTTAAAAACGCATCGCTGCGCTAATAATTTTGTTTTTCCATAAATATCTACTTCTTAGTTCTTAGCAAAGTGACTTTTTATGTATATATATCGCGAAATCGTATTTCGTAAGCCAGAGTAACCTTGTTAGTGGAGATTTGTGATTCTTTACAGAAGGTACGAAACGAAGAGTCATTTTCCCTGCCATGCTCTAAATATCATGATATAAAGATTAGAGACATTGATATCCAATTTAAATTAGGCTTATGTTGAGTAATGTCAAATAAAACGGTGACCTAAAGAAGATGTTAATATCAAACTCGTTGCAAAACTGCTCAATATTCTGTCAATATCGCTCGTATCTCAAGATTAAGGTCATACAGAGTTTTCACTAGTAGGCCTGCTGTAGCGTCATGTAGTGCCATAACTAAGGCGGTGCAATGCATCAAAGCAAAGGAGCGTATCCTTTAGTGTTGTAGAAAGAAAGAATGAAATGCCTCTTCCGATGATGGATCAATTTTAAAGACGGTATTGAAAAGCGTTTTCAAAAGCGTACCCAATTACAGAAGCTTGGACTGGCATAATTGCGCCATGTAGGTGATAACAGCCGGTCATTGTACTGTCTTTGACTGGCACCGCATGCCTGTTTTCACCTATGTTAATAATTACTTATAATAAATCACATTTGTCTTTAGTAATTATCTATTAAATTACTCTTATTTAACTCAACACTAATCGCGATACAAGTATTCTGGGTCAGATTTATTTGGTTAGGAAAAGTTCACGAGACTCCCTCATTTCGGCGTCTGACAGACTCTGAATACATGTTTGATGTTAATTAGTATTGATGTGTTTTATCTGGTATATCGATGAAGTTAAATGTGTGGGTTGAGTTACTTAGAAGAAATAACTTTGGCTGGTTTTGTTGTTTTAGAATATAATTTTAAGACGTTTATAATAACAGTGATCATTTACACAATTATTTGAGACTTTATTGACATAAATTCGGTCCATTTGGGATGTGTCCCTGATGTTGTCAATACAATTATCAGTAAGAAAACAATATATTTGCCAAGCGAGTCTTAACATAGCACCGACACGAAGACCGTTTTTACGAAGAACGAGTGAATTGGCACTTTTCACATCACTAACCATTTTATCCAATGCGTGTCTAAATTTTTTGTTGGCTTTTAAAGTTTTTGTATGAAATACTCATAAGTTCTATATCTGTTTCTAATCACACGACAGAACAACTGTCATCAATCCACACAAACTCTAATCTAATATATGCTAACAGGAACAGCTTTTCTTTTCATCACAGCAAGTATAGCACAACTATTAGTATGGATTATTGAGATAATTGATACAGTAAATCTAAAGTCGGAAGGCGGAAGTTCATTGGCAACCGGTCTTGCCGGTCTGCGCACGCGCACCGCGCTCATGTGAGTATGTTAATATGTCAATTAGGGCTGCCAAATGTGATCAATTTTGACAAATATAGAAAAAAGAGGGTTCTTTATGTGCAATCTTTTTTTTTGAGACATCAGTTTATTAAAAGTAGGTAATGTCAAAATATCACAATTTTGTTTTGTTTCTTCCGATATAAGGTCAGTCGTGTGTGTGAATCAGAACTTAAGGAAGATTTAAAAATGACTGCATAATTAACATAAGTAACATATCAATTATGGCGACGACTTTATGGAGATCTGTGCCCAACAGTAAGACAGTAAATAGGCTAATAAATGACTTTTTTAATTAAATATTAATATATAAAATAAACCCTAAACATGTTGAAGAGCTGGTAGGTAACCCTGCGGGTGCGTCGGCGCAGCTTCCCGCTACGTGTGACAAGCGCGTTCAGTCAGGTGCCCATTCATAGCTCACACTTTTTACGCACACGTCTGACGGACGCGCTAGAAAGTTTATTTTTAGATTTATGTAATAAAAACGTAATATGCAGCGTAATACCGAATACTTGTACTTGTGAAAATATGTGTAATTGAAACTACATTTATTCTTTCATTTTTTTTTCTGTCCTGCAATTGTTGTCATAGTAACAAAAGACCAAGCCACATATTTGCACCATTAGGTATAGAGTTTGTGAAGTTAGGGTTTGAAGAGTGTGTAGAGTTAGAAGTTTGGCTTTACATGAGATCTGATAACTTTTTTACAGTACTTGGCATCATTTTATATGAATATCTTTTTAGTGGGATATGTTCATCTCACATTACTCTCTCTATTACGCTGCTTTTAATTATCGATTTTCATGTATCGTAAATAAATACAGCGGATAAAAATTGTAAGTAGTTAAATAATTGATATCTTTGGAAATTAACTAGTTTATTCAACTTATGACCTACTGGGAACTTTCATGTAATTATAAGTCAGAGCATGCAGAAAAAGACAGCGAAACAGGCAAAACAGTGCTAAACAGAGTTATTAAGTTTTGATATTTTATTATATATTACCTTCATGCACGGTAAACTTCGATGTATTAATTCATTATAGTAACTCAATTTGATGATATAGATAGATGTTATTTGAACATTTTAAATTGAATTGGCCATAAAACCTTTTAATTACCAATTCACCTTTTAATAATTATAGGTAGTTTCTTTTTATTAGCGCTAATAGTTACTCTAACAAGATCGGAATGCAATGGGAAATTGAAATCGCTATGTTATACTTAAGCGAGATCACTTGGGACTTATTTAACTGATAATTTACATACGGAACCTTCAATTTGTAGCTCGTAAACGAAGCACAGCGCAAGACGTTGGATAAATAGTTACTTATCAACGGTAACCCAGTTAGGCTAATTGGCTGCTATTTAATCACTTTCGAGTGTAATTAAATTACACAATTAAATGTAAGATTGGATTTAATACCTGATATCTTACTGGAACTCAATATGTGAGTTGTCTTCTTATTCGTTAAAACAGTCGCATTTATTTTTGTGATGATTTTAATAAATTCAAATAAAGTATTATATTTTTACTTATATTTTCACTAAGCATACTCAGTCAATGATGTTGATACTATCTAAGTGATCTTTTTTTGTTAAATTATGTTATATTCGTCTGATTAGGATTGACTTAAAATATAGTTTGAGCTTAGTCGCAATCTGTAATTTCCTAGACAGACAATCCGGCACAATTCTGAGTATATCTGGAACAAGCTCTAGATTCCTTAATCTGGGATTGAATACATTGCATCGTTTAGAATGAAACAAATTAAAATGAATACTGAATAACTACAATTATAATGAATAGGTACTGAATAACTACATATAAGACCATGCGACATTGTTTTGGTTTCGAAGTAGAGACATGTCCTTGTGAGTTACGAAAACCAGAAATATTCAAATAAAAATAATCAAGAGACGTCAGTATTGGCTGGCGCAGTATCGAACTCGGGACCCCTTGCGTGTTAATCACTGCGCTAAAATGGTGCGTCTAAATGTTTTTTTTTGAACAGACGTTTACAAAATAATTACATCACATTAAATATTAACAATACAGATAGCTAACGTCACCTTATTTACATTCATCTACATTTTACATGCTTGTTACAGCACTGATTGGCTGTGTTTAATAGAGTACCTAGAGCAAATAGTACAGCATTTCTGACCTTTTGCTAAATTATAATGATATTGAATGCTAAATATATTTAACAAATAGAGTAACATTCTGCATTCGGTTATTATACTAATGATATACTTTATGCACCAGCAAAACAATTACAGAAATAACAAGTACCTAAGCACTCCCAATACCATTTGAACGTCATCTTATCTCTGAGAGCCATCGCTTCAGATTTGTTTTCTGTGTTTTGTTTGCACTTAGCAAATGTTGGTTAATACGAGTATGTCAAGAAGCATATTATATCATTAAGTGACGAAAAACAAGAAAAGTTGCGTCCAATTTTGGCCAAAATTAGGAAATTACAGGTATTCTATGGATCTCACTCGTAAACTGGACCGGATACAATGTTTGGATGAAAATGACTCAGTGATTTCTCGGCCGTAAGTTAATTCGTTCGCACACAATCCAGTGTAAAAAAAACATTATTGACACCCGTAACATTTGCGTTTTCGCTCAAGTTTTTAGGGCCAATATGATCTCGTGTTCAATGCCTCTGATTCAACGATCCTATTCGGCAGTTACGACGAAATTGATCCAAATAGACTTAAAGTACAAAGGTGCGGCTACTTGCCTTTGTTCCTAATTATATGAGCTTTTCTTGAATTTGAATGCCTTTCATTGGCACTTAAGCTGATTTTCCGTAGCACTTTGTAAGCCAATTATGGCTTGGCTTTAACTGTACAAAATAACGCGGGACCTGCTAATATCTTTGTTGTGACTTAACTTCAATATAGATTGTGGTGATCTTAAATTGAAATAAGTCCTTTATGTTATTAAAGTGCATTAGCTATTGCTAGTGACTTCGTTCGCGTGGATTTAACCCGTGTGAATTGATCTGAATCGCATATTGTAGAAAAGCGAATGATATACATTTTCAAGGTTTGTATTGCTCATTTTCAATTAACTAACTATAAAAAAAAATTATAGTTACGCCCTTTCAACAATACCCGAATCTAGGTAAATGTCGTAACTGCAAAAGCCCTTCGCAATTGAAGTGACCATAGCGTCTACAATATCTAACGCGTTCTTGACGTAACCTTCGTTATGTAGGTGACACTCGGCTGGCCACATTAGCATTGCCGCATACTGACAAGTCTGTTCATGATGTACTATACTCTACCATTCTACTCAGAACTTACTTACCACAGAGCTTGCTCAGTGAGGGTGACATGTTATTCAAGATATCTTTATTGAGCCTAAAACAAATTCAAATATGGCAAAAGCTTTGAAAAGCTTAGGGCCTAGCCCCAATATCTTGAAGCACTAATAAAACTGTCATAGTAATACGTCAACGTCTTGTTAGTATTAGATTATGGTTAGCATTAAGACATCATTTCTGAGTATGACAGATTTAATATTGTTATGAGACTCGCTACGAGATACCAACTCTGATCGGTGTATTGTTATGTTAATTTAAGACCAATAGTAACTGGAATCTTATGAAAATAATTTCTTTTTTGTTATATAATGTTTATATTTGGGGTTAATTATGCAATTCGCAAATCTCGGTGATGAAATCAATACCCATCAGTTGTGATGACTTCGATCAAATGGTGGAAGCTTTTGAACACTTAATCAGATTACTTTCATACATTTTGAGTAATTTTTTTTTTTAAACTTAAAATAGGATTGCTACAAATAGTAAATCTATTACAAATAGCAAATCTAGCGTGCCATACAGACCAACACTTATAACGAGACAAACGTAGATTATATGGTAATTAGGAATGAAATACAATATCCTACGTTGAGTATATTATGTAAGATTACATACTTTATTGTTTCCTCCTATAAATTACAGTAAACAAGTCCTGTATGATTACGGATCGATTTATTTGCACAATGGATGCTTCTTTGTTTCAAAATAAAAACTTAATCTAATATGGTGCCAAGTAAGAACTTAGGCAAATTAATTTTGTGTCTAATTAAGCATGGTTAATTAATTGTAGCGTTGTTATAAATATTCATACACAGCAAGACCAACTTTACAGTAGGTATATAGATAAATTCTTGAATTAATGTTCTGGCCAAGTCTATGTACACCTATTTAAAAAATGAAGAAAAATCTACTAATTCCAGTAAATATACAAACAATAAGAATGATAACTTTATTTTCTGGTTCTTTAATAAAAAGGATTCGGTATTCAAGTCCTATTTCAGTATGGCAATACACTTGAAGCCATTCAGAGTGAACTGTCACTGTCACTAGTGTCACTTGTGTTGTATACTTATTTTGGGTCTCAATTTTGCAATTTGCATTAATATTTGTCTCAGCTCAGCTTTTGTTTTGAGAACTTTGAACTTCTAATGCTATTCAGGCACCAATAAGCACAAAAGTTGTTCGTAACAAGTTAAAATAACCTCCATGTTGTTGTTGTAGTCTTGTCAAATTGACACCGCGTAATCTGTGGTAACACATTTCCGCCATGATGTTTTTCGTTGTGTGTTACAATTCCATTATTAGAAATCTTTTTGAATCAAGTAAATATACCTTTATTACGTATTTTTTCGTACAGTGTACCTGGCCAAGACTCAACATTTTAGGATATCTCCTTTAACTTTATTTATCATCACGCTTGCTAATTTATTGTAAATTAGTCTTATTCGGACTAAAGATATTTCTCCTTTGTATTATTAATATTCACAGTGCCACATAATTAATCTTTCTATTCTTCACCAAGTTTCATAATTCTTACGATTACTATTTAAACACTAGTAACAATGATTGTTCTATCAAGCGCACACCCTTGTCCCACATACATACCAATGTCTGGGTTAATCTAAAATGAGGCGAATTGACCTAAAACTGGAGATACGCCCCTTGGCTACTTCAGCAAAAGATAATTATGAATGCACATAGCAATTACGTAGCGTAATGATGTTCACGTGACGATGCGCGGTAATTGCAGTGTAGATCGACCTGTTGGTATACAGGGTCGATTAAGCTATTTACTTAATATCATAATAGTCAAATTAATTTTGTAGGTCAAGGTCTAGCGAGAGATTTGACCAATTGTGTCAGGTTACGCCTGGTGCTTTTTTGAACATTATAATAAGAAATGAAAATAATGTAATAATTAATATGTAGTACTTAGTATCTTCATTCTGTTATAATACCTTACAATAATGTACAATTTAACGATTTTGTTTTGACTTTTATGTACATAACATTTTCAGTTTTATTATTCTTTGTAAAACAATGAAATAAGCAATCTTTGTTTTACGTTCCTACTAAACCTAGTCTACATATCTAAACTTATATCTTTGTAAGTAATAAACGGTGTAAGTGTGAGTGTAAAATTTTGCAATTAATTCCAAGATTTCAAAATGGTTTTCTTCACTTACGCAAAATTACTCGTAACTAAAACGAGTATTTTCAGATGTTTCAGTTCAATTAAGGCATAATTATTTTCTACTCCAACGTTTTTCAAGAGTAACGTAATCATACTAACAATTTTTATGAGTAATAATAAAATGGCCATCTATATGTATTAAATCTTAGTATATTTAAATGAAAAATAAATAAATTTTTGTTAGTCCAGTTTAATAATTAATTAAATTCATTTATTCAGACAATGTAGTCCACATGTTTACAATAAAATTAAGTTAATATTAAAAAAAGAAAAGAAACGAAAGATACAAAATAATACAATAATAATAAACAAATACAAACATGAAGTTACTTCCTGTTGGAGGCATAATAATTAAGGGGCACTGGTGCATGCAAAAATATCCAGTGTCTTACAAACGGACTATCCAACCTAGATATGATCCGAAGAAGTAAAATTAGTTTTTTAAGTTCACTAATACCATTTCACTAATACCAGTTCAGGTACACAGTCTAAACTATTATTGTTTTAACTAAGCACTGCACCTAATTTATATTGCACGTACAAAACAGAAGTATCGTAGAATACGCAATGTCTATTAGCCTAACAAATGCAGTTGCAACAGGCTGAGAAACAAGATCACCTAGCAGATGCATTCCGAACACGAGCGGGATTTGAGGCGATTGCGAAACTAAGCCATCGGGGTCTTGTACAATTAATTACAACGGCGTAAGGTGAATTTATTGCACGATAATAAAGTTACCTATAAAGTACTTCGGGGCTTAGGTATAAATAGAAATAGGTGACGCGAGTGTACTTCCTGGGAGTGCAATGATCTTCCCGACGCTCCTTCGTTCCGCAGTCTAACGGTGCGTTTAGACCAAACGAGCGAATGCTCATTCTATTCCCACTCTCTGAAATTTTCTTCGTGTAATACTAAATCTCTGTTCACACAAAGATAATAATGAGAGAGAGGGGATAGAATGAGCATTCGCTCGCTTGGTCTAAATACACCTTAATGTTACGGTAACGGGTCTCAAAATCAAGTAATATTCATAAAAAAAATGTTTTTGATCTTTATTTAAATCGATCAGGAAATCGTCATTTCGAGGTCAGAAGGCCAAAGCGTGATGTCCTGAATATTTATTCAATTTTATAATCAGAATGATAGCTAATAAGGTTTTTGTAAAATTAGACTATTCTCCTTGTAGCTTTGGGTTGCAATTATTATTTGACTAGCTGGCGGATAGGTTATAGGATAACTATGGTAGAGATTTTCTGGATTTGTTAGTCATACCTATATGTAAGTGAAACTGCCATTGACTGTTAAGATCTAATGAACAGTTATGGAAATTATAAATCAGGTCGACGGACGGTAAAATATTATGAGAATAATCGGGAAGTTGTTCAAACAAACAATAGTTTAATTTAATCAATAAAGGAAATAGTGCTAAGTATTTGTGTTATGGGGAGCCCTACTTGGGAGTGAAAAAAAGTCAACGAAAATAGGATCCCTCCATATAATATTTACACAAAATTCAAAGAAACAGAACAAAAGATCGCGTGAAAAATTAGGAGCGAAACCGGGCGTGCATTCGCGGTGCTAACTAGGAACGGACTGCTGGCTGCTGATGGTGTCGGCCGGCGTCAGCGGGCCGCGGTTGCGCGCGCAACCGCTTTCGACGCGCGCAGACGGCTCCCATATTGAAATGGTACCGCCGCACTGCGCAACGCGGTAAAGCGTGAGAGGTTTTGCCTCTCTAGTCCCACGCCCGGCCTTGCTCGTACAACCAAAAATATGTATCTAAAAAAATAAGAATAAAAATAAATAAAGTTTATGAAAACACACGAGTGACGCCACACTACCCCCCTGCTGAGACCGAGGCTACCGAGGTTGAAAGTAGTCAGGATACCGGACCGTCCTTCCAGCCCTCGTCTTTGTAGTGGCGTCGCGAGGTACCGCTGATGGTGGAACTTCTTCGGTGTCATCTTTGGTGACATAAGCTGGCTTGACCCTGTCTATTGATACCGTGGTCTCTTTGTTTCTGACAGCCAGCTTTATCGTCTTCTCCGTTCGGGCCAACACTTTGTAAGGCCCCGTGTATGGCGGCTCAAGGGAACGCCTAGAAGCGTCTTGCCGGAGATAGACGTACTCTGCTGTGGCCAGATCCTTTGGCACGTAAAATGTTTCTTTGTTGTGTCGCGCCGCTGGTTTAGGTGTTAGGTTGGCCATGTGAGATCGCAGCCGCGATGTGAAACTCGACGGGTCGTGCAGAACGTTAGCGGCAGGAGCGAAGAATTCCCCAGGGAGGCGGAGTGGCTCCCCGTACATCATCTCTGCCGCTGATGCCTCTATGTCTTCCTTCCAAGCGCTGCGGATACCCAATAGCACCAGAGGAAGAACCTCCGCCCAGCTTGGGGTGGCGTGACACATGATGGCTGCCTTCAGTTGTCGATGGAAACGTTCCACCATGCCATTGCAGGCAGGATGATATGCCGTTGTTGGACGGTGCTGCGTACCGAGGATGGATGTCATCGAGTGGAACAGCTCACACTCAAACTGCCTGCCACGGTCGGTGGTGATTTTTTCAGGGCAGCCAAAGCGGGACACCCAGCCAGCGATGAAGGCCTGGGCGCATGTCTCAGCAGCGATGTCAGCCAGTGGAAACGCCTCGGGCCACCGGGTGAAGCGGTCGATGACGGTGAGGAGGTATCTGTAACCATTGGAATATGGTAACGGTCCGACAATGTCCATATGAATATGAGCGAAACGATATGATGGAATGGGAAATGAAGAGATAGGTGAATGAGTATGTCTAGCTACTTTGCTTGCTTGGCAATCTGTGCATTCTCTAGCCCAAATGCGGCAGTCTCTCTTTATCCCAGGCCAGACAAATCGTTTTGAGACTAACTCCACTGACGCCTTCACCCCAGGATGGCTCAACGCGTGAAGAGCATCAAATGCAGGCTTCCGAAATCTGAGAGTCAGGTACGGTCGTGGATGTTTAGATATGTCACATACAACCTCTGTGCTGGAACCAGGAATCTTGACCTTCCGTAAAACCAATGCTGTTGATCCCTGCAGTATGAGGTCTCGCAGCTCACGGTCAGTGCTCTGGGCTTTGGCTAGGTCTTCGTAGCTGATTGGAGGTGAGATAGCCTCGATCCTGGAGAAGGCGTCCGCTACCACGTTGTCTGGGCCTGTAATGTAGCGAATATCAGTTGTGAATTGACCTATGTAGTCCAAGTAACGAAATTGTCTGGGTGAACAGTTGTCACGATTGTGGTTGAAAACAAATGACAGCGGTTTGTGGTCAGTGTATACCGTGAACGTTCTAGCTTCGACCATGTGTCTAAAGTGCCGTATGGCCTCGTAAATAGCCAGAAGCTCCCTATCGTACGGACTGTACTTCTTCTGTGCAGATGTTAGGCGTTTGGAAAAGAATGCCAGCGGCTTCCAACTGTTGCTGACGCGTTGCTGCAGCGATGCCCCTATGGACGTATCTGAAGCATCAGTGTGAATCGCCAGCTCCGCATCTGGCTCGGGATGAGCTAACAGCGCCGCTTCTGCTAGACTTGCCTTACAGCCATTAAAAGCCTTTAACATGTCTGGTGTTAAAGTAATATTTTCGCTACCTTTCGTCTTAGGTCCGGATAGGAGCACGTTCAGTGGACCTTGGATTTGCGCTGCATCGGGGACGAACCGACGATAAAAATTGTACATTCCAAGAAAACGACGTAACTCCTTGACGGTTTTGGGTACTGGAAAATCCTGTAAAGCCTTCACCTTTTCTGTCACCGGATGGACACCGTCAGGTGTTACTTCGTGCCCGAGAAAGGTGATGTGGGGCTGACCGAACTCACACTTAGCAGTATTGATCAGAATACCGTAATCTGCTAACCGCTGGAACAGCCGCTGAAGGTGCTCGTGGTGCTGGTTTTCTGATTTAGAGTACACCAGAATGTCATCGATGAACCCGTAGCAAAATGGCAGGCCTCTGAGCACTTCATCAATAAACCGCTGGAAGGTTTGCGCTGCATTTCGCAACCCAAACGTCATGTAAGGGAATTCGAACAGCCCGAACGGCGTGGTGATAGCTGTCTTCATGATGTCGTCTCCATGCACCGGAATCTGATTATAGGCTTTAACTAGGTCAATTTTTGAGTAAACCTTGCTGCCGGCTAGTTGCTGAGCAAAGTCCTGTATATGCCTGACGGGGTACTTATCTGGAATAGTGCGAGAGTTCAGTGCTCGGTAATCACCGCAGGGGCGCCAGCCATTATCCTTCTTGGGCACAAGATGAAGAGGCGATGCCCAGGAACCCTCTGATCGTCGCGCTGTACCATTCGCCAACATGTCTTCGAATTCTTTCTGAGCTATCCGCAGCTTGTCAGGCGCCAGGCGCCGCGGTCGCGATGTCACCGGCGGGCCGGCTGTTGTTCGAATATGGTGCACCGTCTGGTGTTTCACCGATCGCTCGACACCTGCAGGTCTAGTAATGTCAGGATACTCACGCAACAGCTGGTGATACCTGCAGTCTCCTCTAACCATCTTGACCGAAGCTACATCCACTGTCGACTGCTGTGCTGATTGGGCTGCTGCGGTGAGCGTAGTTAGCCCGTCGATCAAGCGGTGGTTCCTCAAATCTACAAGCAAATTATAAAATTTAAGAAAGTCAGCTCCAATGATCGGTTTGGTAACGTCTGCAACCACAAATCGCCATCTGAAGTCGCGCCGTAGACCTAGATCGAGCCGTAGATGTGCCCAGCCATAAGTGTGGATGCAAGATCCGTTGGCCGCGAAAAGCTCGTAGTCAGTCTTCTCACGCCGCTGCTGGAGTGCTGACCGCGGATATACACAGAGATCGGAGCCAGTGTCTACGAGAAATTGCATTTTTGTCACTCGGTCAATGACAAACAAACGGCCTGTTGATAAGGGACAGTCGCTAGCCGCTAATCCCGACCTCCCTGGTGGTTTTCCGTCTTGAAACTACACGGCTGCTGACATTTTCTAGCTTTTTCGCCAAACATGTAGTGATAGAAGCAGAGCTTGTGGTCTGAGCGGTATTCCCGCGATCTCGAGCGACTGCGTGAAGGGTTTCGATACTGAGAGCGTCCCGGCAAATTATTCCCCGTAGCGAGTGCTGCCATCTGCTGACGTAGCAAACTGACTTCCTCCACGAGATCTCCGTAAGATGGCAGCGCGCCAGCCGACGAAGAGCTCGTAGCCGGCGACATCGACGCGACACGCGGCACAGGCGGGACAATCTCGAACACCTTATCTGCGAGATCAGCCAACTTGCTAAGTGGTAGGTCGGCTTGGGACGCCATTATGGCCTGTACATTCTGCGGCAACCTACTAGACCACAGTGATTGCAGAAAATCTGTAGGCACGGCTGGACCAGCAAGGCTCTCCAGATGTCGCAAAAATTGCGAAGGCCTGCGGTCACCTAGCTCTTCATCTGCTAGCAACTGCTTGATACGCCTTTCCTTTGATGCGGACAATCGACGTACAAGCTCCGACTTCAGTGCGTTGTACTTGTCTTCTGCCGGCGGGTTGGTGATAATATCTTTGACCTCGCGGGCGTATGGCAGGTCCAAATTTGATACCAAAAAGCTAAATTTTGTCTCATCTGTGGTTACCCGGGATAGTAAAAATTGATGCTCCAACTGCGCAAACCATAGGGCCGGGTCCTCGGGCCAAAACGGAGGTACGCGTACTCCCACGCGCTGCACTTCCATTTTCTCTCCAACAGCATTTGCAGTCTGCTCGTCCATTGTTTTTTCTTGCTGCGTTTTTCTTTTGTTCCGCCAAACGTTTTTCTAGAACAATCGATGGGCGACGCGCGTGTATGTATCGCGTACTTTATTGTCCAACGTTCGCGTGCTTCTAAACTTGGGGTCACCAGTTATGGGGAGCCCTACTTGGGAGTGAAAAAAAGTCAACGAAAATAGGATCCCTCCATATAATATTTACACAAAATTATTTACAAAGAAACAGAACAAAAGATCGCGTGAAAAATTAGGAGCGAAACCGGGCGTGCATTCGCGGTGCTAACTAGGAACGGACTGCTGGCTGCTGATGGTGTCGGCCGGCGTCAGCGGGCCGCGGTTGCGCGCGCAACCGCTTTCGACGCGCGCAGACGGCTCCCATATTGAAATGGTACCGCCGCACTGCGCAACGCGGTAAAGCGTGAGAGGTTTTGCCTCTCTAGTCCCACGCCCGGCCTTGCTCGTACAACCAAAAATATGTATCTAAAAAAATAAGAATAAAAATAAATAAAGTTTATGAAAACACACGAGTGACGCCACAGTGTAACTACAGACCTAACTAACCGCTACGTTCACAGGGTCAGTCAGGTCAGACAGTAAAAAGTAGCCAAGTGCGAATCGAATTTCCGTTCCGGGAGTTCTGTATATTAAAAGAACTTCAAATAATTTCTTAAAAACTGTCATAGGTAGAGATGATTTCATTTTACCCTGAAACAAATTTGAATGTTATAACCCTGTTTGATCTAGTGCCTTAAATTAGAACTTAAATTCAACCTGGAAAGTAATCAGCCTATATTACACTGTACCACTGCTGGGCAAAGGCCGCTATCATTGAAATCAAGTCTTCGCTACAATTGATGGGCATTGGTTGGTATTGGTTACGCTTGCTAACTTGGTTTGGTGACTCAATTGAAAACTATTTTTTTTTATTTTCATGTAACTCTAAACGAGCATTATTTGTACCCAACACTGTGTCATTCAAACACTACTGGTTTGACCAGAGTGTTAAAATGACCCTTCGTATATTAGCATAGTGTTAAATAATACACAGGCTACGCGATCTCGGACAATGGCCGCTGGCCGGCGCTTGCGCAAGACAACGCAAGCGCGGTGCGTTTACACTAGGGGTGATCGATATTCGTAATTGAATTATCGATGTTTTCACGTCGATATAAGTCCGCAAAAAGTAACTCATTGATGATATTAGAATAATATCGGAAACTTGGGCCCCATGGGCGGTCTTGTCCCCAGAGCTCTGGCCGGATTTTCCACCATAATGCTCTCAATGACACCAAACAAACAAACAAACAAACAAACAAAAATATCTTTATTTAAATAGACCTGTAACAAGTACTTTTAAATCGTCATTACAAGAAAATAAAAAAACTTAGTAATAGACTTAAATACTATAATAATAAGAATACATAAATACACTGTATACAAACATAATGTGACTCTACCACCGCATCGGAAGTTGATCTTATACTGAGAAGACCCGGCGAGAAACTCAGTACTTACTCTTTTAAACTTGGTTCGGTTTCACAAAAAGAGTTAGTAAAGTACAAAGAGTATTTAAAAAAAAAAAAAAAAACTTACATTCTAACATTTCCTTAAAATATGGACCTAAAAGTACATCTAAACTACCGGATATAAAGCAAAAACATTGTACAAAGTTTATACAATTCAAGCCTAGAAATTGTTAGATTTTTGTTAGTCAGTACAAACTAGTTATATAAATATTACAAGAGTTAACTAATCATGTGCCGAGTAGAGAACCCAGGCCTTTTTATCCAAAAGGTAGTCATTTGTAGTGTAATAGCCCTTTTTTGATAATACTGTCTTAATGTGGTTTTTGAATTTGTTTAGTGGTAGCTCACATATTGCCTTTGGGACTTTATTGTAAAAGTGTACACCTTGCCCCATAAATGAACCTAAAACTTTCTGTGCGTCGCTCTTTTGCCACCGTTTCTATTCCCACCACTCTCCCTCCTCGGGGTTTCTTTAGAGACGATGGCAAGAGACCAGATGGTGCCACACTTGTGCCATGGACGCTAGGTCGCATCCTCATCTGGGATGCCACTTGTGTAAATACCTTGGCAGCGTCTCACGTCCATGGGCTCCATGGCACAGCATTGAGGGCTGTCGCTGCGGCTGATCAGGCTCAGATCCTCAAACGCCGCAAATACTCGTCATCACTCCGTGACAACGAATTCGCGGCGTTTGCGGTGGAAACGCTGGGCCCATGGAGCTCGGACGCGAAACAGCTCTTTAAAACGATCGCGTCCAAATTGGTCCACGCTTCAGGAGATCCTAGAGCTGGAGCATACTTTGCTCAGCGCCTGGCGCAAGGACAATGCCGCAAGGACCAATTTTAGAAGATGTTTTTTTTATTGTAAATTTTTATTTTAACGAGTTTATTAATGTTACTTTTCTCAGTGCAAATATTTGTTTTGGTAATGTAAATATTTAAGTCATTTTTAAAAGTAAGATTTTTTAGTGGCTTAAATGTAATGATGTAATATGTTTAAACTAAATGTATCAAAATTTTAAAACAAAATATAGTGCAATAATTTATAAATAAACCATAAACCGTTCGCTACGCCACCGTTATATGATCGGAAAGTTGATATTTTCAACTGGTAGATCGCCAATGAAGAAACATTGTTTTTATGGTGAACTTACCTAGTGGTGAAAATTTGATTCTTAATGAAATTATGTTTTGGCTGGAAATGCTGGCATAAAGTCAATATTAATTCATCCGGCTTACTGTAGATTAAAATGTTTGTTTACAACGATGTTCGACGTTTAAATCGATATTTTTCTGTTTTCGATAAACCCTAGTTTACACTTGGTTCGGCTCACACTTTCGTCCCAATATCTGCCGCTCCTTCTTCCTTAACCCGATACACACAGAGGCCAAATTGCATCAGCACCATTAGAAGTTAGCAACCGCAAGCATGCGTAGATAAATTCCACAAACCCGCACTTTAAATTTTGTTCTTAATTAAAATTCATAAGCCTAATTGCCTTCGAGGCGTTTGACGATAATTATGCAGGTATCCAAGAAGGCGTCAAAATGTAAAAAATAGGAAGGAATTTCTGTGACCTTATTGCTGATACAAAGTGTATCACAACCGGTACTATACAGACATTACCTAATCAATACATATAATCAAATTATTACCAGTGTAAAACTGAAAAATTAAGAAAATAAATTGCGATGTATGTTACGAACCTATGCATGCATAATTGCACATTACTGTAAGAACAATGCACGTTAAACATAATTTATGAATTGAATTGAAATCTTATTACAAAATGTTATTTATGACGTGTGTTATAACTATAATATAACGTAGCATAAGTGCATTTTTGATTTTTAGCATTTAACAATGCACTATTTTCTACACAAAGATAGAAACTAGTATAATTCGACCTGATCCCGCTTGAGTCCCTAGAATGAGTTCCCTCGATTTTTTCTAGTTTCTCTTTGCGTAGAAAATAACGTAGCATTTCTAAATTTCTATGTTATGACAAAATGAAAAAAACTGTTTTTAGCAGTAGTTCGGTATCTAATTACATATTATTTGCCCTGCAAGGATGAACCTCTGGAGTTACAAAACTATATGCGACCCGAATTAAATTAGCTTTACAAACAAAACCTTGCCTTCTTTGCACAACTTACTCCTTCATGCATTATGCACAAGCTTGATGAAGCCATTTACTTGATTCTCCAATTACACATATTTTGTGTCTATTTGTGCCTCTTTCTTTGAAAGTTCTGTTGTGATTTACAAGCCTGCCTTAGTAATTAGGTTCCTTGGTTTCCACGATATTCGCCATGTCTCATGTTCTGGTAGCCATTGGGTTTCCAGTATTTAAAAATAATTTGGAAACTTCCACAACAAAATGTTTGTGCAGATCAGTGTTGGGTCTTTTTAAATAAAGCTTCTCTCTTATTTATATTATTCAGGGAAAAGGGACTCTATGTTATTGTACATTCAGGTGATCTCGTGATAATCATGGTTTTGTTTTAATTCCAAAACTTACACAAAAACAATTAGAAATAATTCCCTGAAGTAAATAGTCATAAGTAGTACCTAGTACTTAAGCCACACAAAAACCAAACTTAAATATATGCACCAAAAGTAACCCACACTTTTGGAGTGGACCAAAATCAGGCCTTGTTTAGAAACCATGATCTTAATCATAATCATTATTGTTGTTTTCTGCGGTACAAATAAAATTTTGTAGGTAGTATGCTTACAATGACGTACAAACATTGTCTGTACGTTTGGACACAGCAAGTACTTGGGTAAATGTGTCATGATTGCGCACTGACTGTCTCAGATAATAAAAGCAGCAATGGCTAAGTGGCTGGTCTGCATAATGATTATGTATTTGTCTAAGACTCCATTTTGTAGATTCGTTGCTACATTCCCCAGAGGCGATTTGCTCAGCACTTTTTCATGGTTTTATTGCAGACTCCATCACTCAAAAAATACGAGTACTAAGCCGCCAAACAAAAAAATACTCATATGATAAAATTGATCATTAATTCATAGATTAAAAAAGAAAACAGTTGCATAGTTCAGTTCACTCTCCATCAAACACATGTCAAATAATGGTATTGACAAGAAAATTCGTAAAGATTCAAAAATACGAGTACATTGATCTCTTACCCATTTTAGCATAAATTTATATATCCTGCCTATGTAGTATAAAGTGTGCAACAACTTAAAAGTTAATGTTTCCCTTTCTCTTGAATTTAAATGCGTTAAGCAATACATAAATTATGAGGGCTTGGCTAACATTTGTCATTTTATTCACATAACAAATTCAATGCTCGCCAATGAATAACCAAATTACCATGTCCAGAAACCAGCTTGCAATTATATCTAGACACAAAATTGCCTTGTGACGATGCAAACATTGCTGTGACAGACGGGCGTCAAAATAACTGGTTTTAAGTTTTACTATCAAATTATAGATCTGGCAAACCACATTGAAAATTATCAGTAATGTGTGGTATTTGTATGAACTCAAAATTTCTAAAGTCCTAAGAAGGTGACTGCTGAAAATAGGCCTTAGATTTCCATAGGCGGAATCATGCCGCATCCACGGATATACAGTTCGATTCGTCTATACCTTTTAATAGTCGCTTTTCCAAAACTTTTACGCCATAAGTATGTCTATTAGTTAACACCATCGACCCCAAGGGGTCCACGGGAGACTCGACGGGGTCTATGTTGCCGTCACATTTTTTGTCGTTTCTTGGGAATATGGTAGAAATGTATCTAGAAATTTCAGAATCTCAGTAAGTGTTACTGAGATATCCGTATTTGCTTTTACAGTAATGTACTCGTAACTGCAAAAACGTTTGATTATCAGCCTGGTTGATATTGTCGCCTGGAATCTGAATGAAATCTCACTAAAGCTCGTTTGTCGCAATCATTTAACCATCATGTTGAGTTATTACTAATGTTCGTAGCTAAGCCGCATTCGTAGTTTACTTAGATAGATTTTGCGAGGCATTGGAAATAATCACCTCATAAAATGTGCCTGCTGACTATTGCGTCCAAACACAACTTTTGCTTTCAATTTTGTAACAAGCGAGAACAGCAGTAAATCAGTTGTAATATAAATTAACTTTTAGTATTAATGAAAACAGTTATGAAATGTAAGAACTAAACTGCTAACATTAATTGGTGCGGCGAGAGATTATGTTTCATGTTAATTAGCAGTATTAAACATAAACAGCGGTTGCTAGTGTTAATAGAAAATCTTTTATTTTATTAGTGTTGGTTATCGACAATTTCGCGCTAAAAGCCTGGTGAAGACCGGTAAATTTGTCACAGTAGATTGAAATGTAATTTAATGTAATTTTATCAAAATACTAATGAATGCTCGAATTCTTTTTGCTGTTTATATTTCAACATTGTTTGTCTTGCTTAATTAGTATTTTTTTAACGGGGATGCTCCAAACGTACTCTTTATCCAAACGATTTTTTATTCGATCACGCCACGAATTTGTATGGCAACAGATATTGTTGGTGTCAGGTAAAGTTGTTTTAGGTTAACCTGCTTCTCCGCTATTTAAGCGTGAGTTTGAACAGTATATTTTTCTACTAATGCTATCGTATGTTGTGGTGTTAGCCAAAATTAAAAAAAAGAAGTCTTATCGTGAAAGTACCAAAGATCTAAATGTAGGCTCCGCCGCCCGTCTGCACCATATCGCACGTGGTTGCTATCAGCGCAAGCGCATATGTGGACTGCCTTCGGCGGACCTCCGTGAGGTCACACGTCAAGTTCACGCGCCGATTCGAGAACCAGTTGCATGCTGCATTGCATGCGTGACGTAACGCATTTCCGCGGTTCCCTTGAGGGTTAAATGTTTGCGGGTTAAATGTTAGCGGGTTTTATTGTCTATTATTGTTAGGGGTATAGCTCATTGTTGTAATTTTGAATACAATGATCGGATTTGTGCAATGAAATAGTTAAGGAAATAAGTATTCAATGTGGCATATTTTGCACAGATGACTAACTGTCCCTCAAACTAAGCAAACGCCTCTGATTAAACTTTTCTTCTTCTTTAAACGGCTGTTTACGTTTTGTTCGTACGTTTTGTTTTAGGTGTATAGACTTACATTTGGAAGACTGCGTTCTAAGAATGAAAAGATGTCCGAGGATATTAAATCCTGATTGATTTTTTCAATTTTATGGTCCTAAAGCTAGAAAAATGGAAAGAGTACGGTTTTTTAAATTGTATTATGATAACATCTACTGATACAGGTTTTTTGTTAAATTATACTTCTAAGTAATGGATTCAATTGCAGGACGAAAGTTTACTTGTAAAATCTGCGTCATCAAAACCGCAGGCGACAGCTAGTCAACACATAATTTTATTAATACAAACAAACAATCTTCTAAATTGAAAATACAAGGATCTATAAAGGCAATATACCTACCGGAATTTTCGGAAATGTCGTGTAGACGATAACGAGCGTGAAACACTATTCCACTGCTGTCAAGGTTCAATACGAGTCTTACCAAAACCAACATTCTATACCTTTCAACACAAACCCGTTCGGGCCGGCCGCCGGTCTGCCTTCCGTATTCGGGTTCCGGGTTCGGTTCCCGCGGTGCGGGTGTCAATTTTGCAACGATTAACGATTTTGCGGTGCGTTGTTGTGTTGCTTAATACTCGTTCAGTAGCAGGATCTTGTGTCTTTGGTCAGGTTTTTACTGTTACAAAGTGTTGTTTCTTTGTAGTTAACATTATAAAAGCCTTCTTATGTTGCTAGTAGATATATGTGTATATTTCTACAAATGTCCATTTGACCTCAAGCCGAATAGAAATTTTACATACAATATTGATAACAACGTCTCCTTGGATACCTTCGCTCGTTGTTTTCGAGTTGGCTTACACCAAGAAGTTAACTTCTAGCTGTGATAACTAGTATGGTCAACCAAACTATGCAAAATCCATAAATAAAAATCACCAGAAATCATGAAATACTCAGAAAAAAAAACACTACCACGTTTTAGGACCAGTACTTCTACCACGAGTTGCCACTTTGAATTTATGTTATCGTTCGCGTAAAGAAATTGTATCGGGATGACCATGACATGACATGAGAATGTCAAATCCCAATACATTTTTTTACGCTAACGATAATGTAAGTTTAAAGTGGCAACTCGTGGTAGACGTGCTGGTCTGGGCTAATTGCTATGTGGTGTTTAGGAATCGCAACAACAACTATTATTTACTTTTTAGTGACAGTACGAGTAGAAGTAAGGAAAAGAATACAGTTTTAACGAGTTTTTTCTTTGTTCCAGGCGATAGTATTGTGCGCTTGCGTCGCTCTGACGACGGCTCAGTTCGGGTATGGCGGCTTCGACGGGTTAAACGGGTTCTACGCGACGAGCTTTGGAGCCCCTAACTTTGGGGGGCTTTCAGCGGCCGCGGCCAGAGACCCCAGAGCTAACACAGGTATGAACAAGCATTAATACATCATTCAGTCTTAGATAAAGTAGCTTAAAAGCACCGACATGGTGCGATGACTTGGAGGCTTACGAGGAGAACTGTCCTATAAAGCGCAAGATAGACTGGCATGGAAACGGGAAAGATAGGCCTTTGTCCAACTGTGGGATATCCTACTGGATGATTTAGAAGCAGCGACATTTTAGTAAGTTCATACCGGTAGGATTGCATAGGATATTTTCACTAATTTTGAGAAACAACTAATCTTTTTGACTGACTGCCTTCTCTGCCCAAGATTGCATGGAGAGTGTTTCCACGGTTAGATTTAGCGAATAAAGGCTCTCAGGCTTAAAATGAACATGCCTATCCTTTGTAAAGGCTTTTATTATGTAGTGACCAAAGTATTAGGTATTACAACACTTTGTCTACAGTGTTATTTAGGAATTGTGTCAGCCTAATCATTATGTTATTAGGTCCACTTATACACATTTAATATTTATTTATATGAATGATTGTTCGATTGCGTTAACGCAAATGCTGGTGCTATTATGTAACACGGAATAAAATTTAATGAAATTTATTGGTAGTAGGTAATCTGTAATCATGTTTCGTTGGCCTAAAAATACTAGTGCTTAGGCGAGACACCTATTAAATAGACTAATCTTCACAATAATAGAACACAGAAAGATAGTAGTAGTAACCAATTTATTACTATGTCACATAATAATATGTGTCCTTTTTATATGTTGTTAAAACACATTTATTTCAATTTCTCACATTTATTACATATTTTATGTATTAATAATAGTGAAATCGTTATTGGCCTAAAATGAATTCAACAATCAACTACAGGATTCATAAAAAACCCAGTTCATTGCTGTTTCATCCGACATTATGATTCATAGGATGCGATTAATTTTCAATTCGAATCCACGATTGCATGAATCAGCTGATGTGTGCATTCATCGAGTTCTCGATGCATTTCCTTGATATTGCATCGCCAAACGAAACCTTGGATGCGTTAATTGCACTTCAGAAGGATCTGTGCACTAATTGCGATACTTATCTTTAAGTGTTACGAAAACACATATGCCTATTATAAAACACATTTATGCAAGGGCTCTAGTGATTTGTGGTATATTTCAGATTGCTACCTTCAGATAAAATGGTGTGGCAGGGGTACATACAGTCTGGTTGTTAGTTAAATGTGGCGAAATAGATAGCTTGTTGAGTTGCAGTAATATTTCTAGTTGGATAAATTGATAGTTAAATTTTCTCGTTTCTCCATGGGTTACACTTGTAATAATACTTGTATAAACATACCTATTAAAATTTTCCGAAAATTTTACTTTAGTGTTTTTTTGTACTACGACTTCTTTGTAAGGATAATGGTCATGATCAATATTTTATCTGCGCACTTTTCCCAACGATTAAATTCAGAAACAACAATCAAAGTTAAGCAGCTCTTAGTCATTACTAATGACATGTGTCAGGACAGCATGAATTTGGAGGAAAATGAATATACTTACTTTGACTGTTGATTCTGAATTTGTACGTGACTGCGTGAGTGGATCTAATTAGATTTTCATTTCATTTATTGCGCTGGTTACCGTGTCTTACTTCAACTCTTATCAGACAAGGAACCACAACTGGTACAATGTCAGCACAACAATCATATCTCTCCTTATCAAAACAGCGAGTTCCTTTTTATTTCATAACGGCTGTCAACGTTTCCTAACAACATTTATGAATGGGTACAATTGTATCTACTTACTTATAATAACAGGTCAGGTAATGGTTCGGGTATTGTGAGGTGGGCAGTCGTTTAATCTCCAGTAGGGCTGGCTCGATATTTTTGACAGGTTTGAATTTGGCCAGTCAATAAAACACTGCGGACAGTATCGCGGTTATGAACTGCGATTTTGAACACTTAAATGCTGCTTTCTAGAGCTTTTTCATGAAATCGCAGATCTATTTTTCGAAAATCACGTGGAGCCCCTTCATGTTTGTTCAATTCGTCTGTCAAATTCATCTTCTATTGATACTAATTAACCCAAACATTATGATATTCACTCAAATACGGGAGACTTCCACATCCCTTCTACAAAGTCTGCTCTGGATGTATCTAATATTTTTAGAATGATAGTTTTGAACTGAAAGTTGTTCAAGTAAATACATAGCAACCCTACAAATATCTTATGCCCGTGTCTTGTCCAACTGCAGGTAAACACTCAATCATTCTGTAACTCTAATTTCACAATAAAACACAAAAATGTTTTGACCATGAATGCTACCGCGATCATTATCTAGCATAATGGGGCTTTATTATGGTTTTATTGGAGTCATTATTTTTATTGGATGCAGGCCGTGTTGTAGTGTAGGTACTGCTTAGGCATCTTAAGAACAACTAGCTGCCTCGACATAGTTCGGACTGTCAAAAGTAATTGCACGTCGCGGCGTCGGTAAAGCAGCACATCTCGCCCGCGTTTCTCCGACTTGATTTACATATACTATTATTTTTGACTGAAGGTTTTGTTCAATAATAATATAATATAGCCTTTGTATCTCCCTGATAATGTAGCTTCATATCAGTGAAAGAATTTTAAAATCGGTCCAGTAGTTTCGGAGGCTATTCAATACAAACAAACAAACAAATCTTTCCTCTATATAATATTAGTATAGACAAACTTCAGATTATGAGATAAGAGCGGTAGGCTACAGTGGATTCCTCTGCCTCTAGTTTAGCTGTAGGTACGGTCGCAATGAGAACCTTTAGGAGACCACACAGCCAAAACTACTGTTCAGGCAGTGTCGTTTTCCTAGCAGCTGGTAAGTAATGTCACAGATTACTTAATAGTTACTAACGTACTCGTAACAGATAAATCAAATCAATAAAATGTCAATTTTCTTAATCCTTAAATGCGTGCTGTCATGTGTCAGGCAAATATTGCCGGGGCTACCTCTTTCGATATAGATGTCAGTAGGTACGTCTACCACGAGTTGCTACTCTAAATTTACGTTATCGTTCGCGTAAAAAAAATGTATTAGGATGACACATGACATGACATAGCAATGTCAAATCCCAATACATTTTGTTACGCGATCGATAATGTAAATTTAAAGTGGCAACTCGTGGTAGACGTACAGTTACTAGTCAGTACCTACAGTACGTCATCGCGTCAGTTAAACCGCAAGATTTGCATACAATTTTTCTACGTGGCTGTTGACAATCAACTGCCAAATGGGAGTTCCATGTCCCGGCAGCTGGTAGGTAAGTTTCACGCGCAAGTTCGTGAAGTGACAGGGGCCTGGTAATATTGCTAGAGTTCTTGTGTCGACAGCTGTCAAGACGAATTGCTATTGGTCGTTTTACTAATTTAATTACACAAAAACAATGTACCAACCTGACAAGGTAGGCAACGTGTGTTTGATACCTTAAAGGTGCCGGTTGATGCGGAGCCTGGGACAAGAGATGGACGATAAGTCGGTTTCCGGTAGACTTTGTATAGGGCTTGCGTGTCTCTCTCTGATCTCGGTTGCGCGCTAACTGGCACCCATACGACGCCATAACGACAAGGAGTGTCTCTTGTCATATTGCCAACCACCTTTAAGGTCATACAAATACCCTATACAAAGCCAAAGGGCACCTTTAGTATTGAACTTGAACATTCTATTGTTATTATCTATTTAAGTATGTATTTAGAAATATTTAAGTATGTTTATCAGTCTCTGACGCCAATATTACAAGCTCTGCTTAGTTTGGGGTCAGATGATCTTGGTGTGCATTGTCCTAGGTATTTATTTATTTATTTATTATTCTTGCTTGCCACCGACGTTGCATAAAAAAACTAAAACATTACCTGTTGCGTTTCATATTTGGTGAGATATTTGTTTCACAAGTTAAGCATAACTTTTAATTAAGCAGCAGGAAGTAACGCCAGTGCACTTTGTTTAATTAATCACATATTAGTGTCAGTGTCTGCCCCTCCTCGCCAAGTATGGCAGTGAAGTGACCGTTGCACCATAAACAGGCAAATGGATCAACACGCTTATTTTAGTGCGGCAAAAATACCGGTTCTACCGATATGTCGAGTGTTTACCGATATGTTACAACGTGGTTGGCTCGTTAGGTAGTGATCCTGCCTCCTTTTCTCTCATGACCCCATAGGTCGTGGATTTGATCACCACCCAGCAAAAAAAACACGATTTTCCTTTGTCTTCTTGAACTTGAAGAATGTATTCATGGTAAAATAATATTTTAATCAGTCTCTGTAAAACATTTGCCAATCAAAAAATTCCAAACAATAAAAGTCTTCATTAATTTGAATTAAAGTTTAGTATGAAATTAATGATTTGATTGAATGATTAGTACTCGTATGTTTATTGAAAACCTGTAGGAGGATATTTATCTTTTCGCCTCTACCGATTTTTTAAAATGTTTCGATATAAAACAGCACTAGCTCCATAAGGGCCTGCGTAAACGGATGGCCTTTTTACAACATTTGAATGGTCAATACATGTTGTAACTGATTATGGTAATATCAAGGCATTTGCAACTGAAGTAGTCCAGTAATAATTTGAGATAGTATGTAGTTACAAAATGGGGTTCAAGTCAATAATAATACAGTATCAATATTTAGTATTTCAATATGAATGGTAATTTAATAGGTTATATCAATTCTACTATCTTAAAATATCACTGCCCAGCTCCTTGACTAAATTTGTTTGTTCTGAAAGTTAATTGAAAGGCGAAATTTGACTTGAAACCACGAAGAAGCAAACCTCGAGAAAATATTTAAAATCATATTACTCAATCAATAGATAATGAATATTGAATTATGTGGCCGAAACGAGAACGCAAACTAGGATGATACGACCACTGGTGCAATTTACAGACTATACAAACCTTGGAATAAAATTATGACCTACATTGATGAACTTCTTTTTCGTAGTCATTCAGTCTTCGACTCAGTCGACTGCAAAGTGGTCCGCAGAGTCTTGGTCATGATCAGGTCGATTCCTGTGCCGCCACGATTTTGTAGTTCGATGTTTGGCAGAGTAGGAATTATCGTTTAAGCTAGAGTGCGGTTCAGATTTGATAAGGTCTTCCTCCGTGTCGGAAAGCGCACACAAGATCTTTTGCCCTCATTCTTGATGAACGAAAAGTGCATAAATCAATTTCAATTATAACTTTATCATCTGATCTGTCAGATATCAGGGCTTGGTTTTTTTCCGATTTCGCCTATAAGTATTTTTATTTCTGCTTTTTGCTTAAAAGAGAAATGTGTATTTTTGATTAAGTGATGACCAAAAAAGATGCTGGATTATCATCTCAGCCAGGTAGATTCACAATGTGGTACTTAACCAATATAAGAGCATATATCAAAAATTGACAATAGTTTAACGTGGGATAATCAATTAGACTTCTTAGAATCCAGATCTCAACGTTGATAAGCTCACTACGCAGTCTAACAAAATGTATTACGCAATGCTGTTTACAATTCTCTAGTGAAATCCCACTTTTTATATCTCTTATAACCCCATATTTCTATGAGATATAAAAAGTGGGATTTCACTAGAGAATTGTAAACAGCATCTAAATTAAAAATAAAAATAAACAAAGTAGTTAAAGCTCTATTCCACTATCCACATTTAACACCTACAATAAGGCTCTTTAATTAGAAAAGTATTATCTACATAAGAACATTCATACACAAATATCATTTACAAAAATAAAACAAACATATACGACAAAGACCACATAATACTACCCACAATAAGAACCAATTATGGTAAAAAGTCAATCACTTATGCAGGAGTCCAAATTTACAACAAACTACCTACTACCTACCTACATAAAAAATGCGAAATACTTTAGTATTTTTAAATCAGAACTACTGAAATGCACAGAAAATAATCATTTATAACTATGACCCGTTGGATCTCGCACACTGAACCCAAGGTGAATACTGTACCTAACATTTTTAATTTTAAGTTCTCATGTAAGTGACAAAATGTCTTTATAGGAATAAATATCTTAGAACTGATATTTTTTGTATTACATACAATTTATCATTTAAAAGTGAGGAAGTAAAAACCGCTAGCGCTTATAACTTAGCCCCACACCGCTCGCATTGCAGAATGCAAATTGATCTACAGTTTATTTAAACATGGCAAAGCGGAGTGGTTTCAATATTTGATCTCCATCTGCTGTCTCGTATCGATCTCAGACACAATGAGAAACGACCTTTGTTTGCCATTAGCCGAATTGCTTTATGGCTGTCTTGTTACGACGATATTACTGACGTGATTGTAATAGATGAATCAAGAATACAATGTAGCTTAGAATACATGAATACATTACATTTGGAACGTTACGCAGGCTTCTAAAGTAACATTAGGCTAAGAATATGGTCAACCACTTCAAAATCCAATGACATATTATTTTAGCTTAGAAATGATCAACATATTTTTAAATTGAGTAATGTTTAGTCATTGTTTCCAAAAGCATCGATTAAACAGTACGTTTATGAAACTTTCTCATCCTAAATTATATTATAGATTACCTCACTTATCATCATCATCATCATCCGTGCGGTCTATCTCGGTTGTGAACCCACACTGGTGTGTGGGGTCCTAGGGTCCGCTTTTCTTATTTTCTTGGCCCACTTCGCGCGGTCTTGTGCATCCTCAGTGGTTAGTTTGTTGGCACGCATGTCACCCTTAACAACTATATATATACTACAATAGATTACCTCACTGCGAGTTCAATAAGATATTTTATTATTTGAATTATATTTTAGCTTACAAAATTACAGATTTTATTTGTCAGGAAAACGAAACATTTACAAAAAAATATGAATAAGTTGACTTTCATCATCATCGCAGCCATAAAACGTCCACTGCTAAACATATATAACATAACATAACTCATAGATTCCTTGAGCTGGTCGCACGCTGCATCTATCAGAATCCTGGGACTGGGTGCTGGACTTGATTTGGCATTACACCATATCGATCACAGCTTATGTCTAAGCCTATTAATTATGCAACCTACAAAGGTTCTCCATATTCGAAAACTCAGTCTATATCATTACATTCAGCTACTTAACACACGCTACGCCTTCAAATTTACTTTTAATCAGAACGCAACTCGTGCGCACCATAATTGTCATTCTCGCAACATTTCTCCGTAGGTGTAGCGGCTCGGTTTTAATTGATAAACACTTTGAAAACGTAAATCTCTCAGATAGTTGTGATTATACATAATTGCATATAATAACTGGTTCGTGTTGCTAAATGATCGGGCAACTTGTGTCATAGAAAATAAGTTTAAATGACTTTATTTTGCAGTTCGATTGGAGTGGCTAAAATCAATTTTGTATAAGTATACTTCGTGTCAGAGTTTCACGATACAAAATTGTTGTTATTAGTAGGTTAACTTTACGGAAATATTTTAAATTGTTGATATAAACTATATTTTAAGCTCAGTTGGCCGTGTTAATTATTAAATTTATTTGAGTAGTTTGTTAATAATTTGTCTTACATAGACGGGATACTATTCATTTAGATTTGTGTTGTGATGAATAATAGATATCGTAACACAGTTATGTTGTGGTATACAGATTGTGATTAACCCGTAAAAAAACATTTTTGTTCGGTAAGTAAGCTATCTCGACTTAATTTTTACTATGAGGTTTTGATTCTCAAAATATCGTAAATGCGCAATCTATTACTTACATTTTTGTTAAGTTCATTTACAAAAGTCTCCAAAATTCAACAATGTTGTCTCTATTTTCTTAAATTGGCTTCAACTTAACCAGTCTTAACAAAGGACATCTAGAATACGTCAAAATGGACAATTGTGCTCGTTACTCTCTCGAGCACGCGTCGATAACTTTTGAAATAACAACTCGCGACCAAATAACGCCGGGGTACAAGGGGTCTCGTGTAAGGGTTGCTGTCCAGCAATAGGAATAATATTATCGAGTCGAGGTGAATTATTGTTTATGTTAGAATGAGTAGCGTTTAGATCATGAATTTAGGATTGTTCCACATATAGAAATCACTATCATTCATGCTGAACATGGCCATCGAAAGCCAGCGGAAATTTATCAGGTATCTCAGCGTTCACGTTGGCCATAGCTTTCAAATATACGAGAAGGGGAGGTGGATTTTTCTATGTGAAAGCCTAAGATGCTCAATCATAGTAAGCGTCATAAAAATGCCCTATTTTTGGCCTATAACGCCCCTTGACACCTACCGCGCAAGAGCTTTGGCTCTTCTTGCCCTAACTTAGGGCCGGCCCAAGGTCGTCTGCCTGCCTTGCTTTTTATGCTTGATAGTTTTTTTCAGAAGTTCTTTTTTCTTTCTATGTACTCTGCCTGCGTGAACTTGTTATTCGCTTAGCTACGTCAGTGACACTAGTTTTTCTACGGGCTACTTAACGTGCTTGCGTGATAAAACGTGTTCTATTATTCAGCTCAATTACATAATTATGCAGTTCCATTCTTATATGTCGGTTGAGTAGTTTTGCTGTGGCCTTCCGATCACAATATTTTTCGATTGTTAAGATTTTTCAGTCCTCAAATTGATCTAAATTGTTACACCATCAGACTTTTAATTTAATTGAAAAATTTCTTATATCATCAAAAATCGCATCTAGTACCTACATCCACCTACACAAGTTTATTTCAAAAAAGCATTGCTGTTCTGCTGGACGCCAACCTTTGCACTTGTGCTGACTAAAACACGCTTGCTCGAGCAAAAAGGAGCGCAGTTGGGCAAGCGAACACACGGCGCGTCCCTCAATCAAAATTAATTTTGGTGGCGTAAGGGTTCTTGTTGATTTTGCATAGTATTAGTTTTTTTAATTATTTCTCAAAAATTAATATGTAAATTTGTCCAACTTGGAATTTTATTAATGACAATTCATGTCCCAAAATTATAAAGCTTTGTGAATTTTGACATTTTATATTCGCTAAACATTTTAGTTTTAATGCAAGTCTTAAGTTTTGTTGAATTCTCATCAGCTCATAGAAGTTATTATACATTTATAATTATGTTATGTCCTAAAACGAGCTATGTTATGATAATCTTGCAAAGTATGCTTACAGCGTAACCAAGGTACAAGGACAGGTCATCTCTCATAACCTTGGCTAATTTGGTTTATTGTTACAAAAAACTCCACTTATTGTCATCATACAATAAAATAATTACGGCATTGTCCCGAACTTCTAAAAATCCTATTCTTAAGACCATTAATGTATCTAAGGTCTTGAATTACGAAATACAAAACAAACAAACATAATTGTATTTACTTGTTCCGCTTAGTTGCTTGGAAGTTTATCAGAATCTTAGAACAATGAGGTTTGAAGTAGTTTATGGCATAGATAATTTTGCACGTGACTGTATGTGGGTGGTATAGAACCTCATCACTACGTAATTCTGGGCTTGTAAATAGCACATAAAACAAAAAGATATGCATTTCACAACGCGAAAACAGATTATATCGCTTAATTTAATGCAGACGTATTTAATTTAATTACTTGCAGTGGAAGTTGTAAAACCGACAATTTCGGATTACGCGTGTCCGTTACGGTGTTTTGTCTTGCGTCGTTTCATGTAGGACAATTCGTAGTATTTTTTTTGCACACATTTTTGTTCAGCGTGATATCTGGGTTCTGTATGAAACTGTGGTTCTTGAATTTCCATTGTGCTAATCGAACTGATCAGCCTTAACCCTGCGTTACTGTTTCGCTAGTTGTTTCCAGGCAAACAGCTAGACCTGGATGTCGCAAGGTTTCGGCCGGGGTCCGTAAGCAAATACTTCAATGACACTAAAAGAAGAAGCATCAATGACACTAAAAGAAGAAGCATGTTTTCTTCCTCAATAGCATGCTTCTTGATGAAAGAGTGCTACCACACACTGTCCCCCGCTTTCTGTATCCTGACACTTTTAGCGACCATCTTTAGCTGATCAGTATTTTTTTTATTATTAGAAAGATCAACAAAATTTAATTTGGATTACATAGCTCCACAAAACTGTGTTCACAGTTTGACTATGAAAACTCAATGAAGACTTAAAAACAAAATTAAACAATACATAAACAACTAACACCACATAAACATAACAATCAGACAGATTCAAATAGAAAAAAAATGAATTTTTAAAGTCTTGTCCATCAAGTTCCTAAATAATAATTTCTTAAAGTTTTTGTGATCAGACTCATATTGTTATTATTTGGGCAACATGTTAAACATATATGGTATGCCTTTTTTATTAGTTCTGTCCCCGTAATAAATAGTAACTCTCGGCACATCAAAACTGCCAGCACAGGCCGACTTTGTACAATTCCCTTTGCTCACTACTGATAAGTTATGCTCCTAATTGCCATGTTGATGTAATAAAACTAAATAAGTATGTCTGCCATAAGTTTGCACGAATGACAGTCGATAGCGTCCGCATTCACGTTCACGTTCACGTTTTGTATGGGATTTCAGTAGAGTACCTCTAGTGATTATAAAACTGGAATTTAAAATGGCACACAAATTGCTGAACTCAACTTTCGTCGCTTACGTGGCTGAAACTCATGGTAGACAAACAGTTCCTAGTGGATGGTAGTTTCGTTGACCATCTTTACTTCTTCGCACCAGAAGAAGTCTTCTCTAAGCTTCATGAGCTCTATAGTTACGTCACACGTGGCCCACCTATTGCCATTTTCTTTCTCTCACCCCTTCGAATAAATATTCATCTTTTTTATTACTTTGGTCGCCATTTCAGTATTACAACATCTTGCTTGTTCACTAGAGATGATGGTATCATTTCTCAACCTTGCCTAGTAGCATGTATTTGTTCTTCTTTTATAATTATAGGCTTTTACGATTAATTGCATGTCTGAGTGTGAATGACTGGCTGCTATTTCGCAACATTATTAGACCAATGTAACAATGGAAAGTTCATTGCAATATAGAGTCATTGATAATGCTAATAGTAAGTAATTATAGCAAATACAGACCCATTGAATAACTCGTCACTTAGTAAGGAAAATAATAATTGTTATTAAAGGAAAACTCTTGATATCGTAAGAAAAGGGTTCTTCATTGTTGATCTTTCAAAAATAAAATAGGCATTCTTTTTTTTCACCTTTTTTAATTATATTGTTTTGATTTTTTTACTTTAATTGAAATACTCGGTATGTCTTTGATGAATCATAAAATTGATAGCAAAATAAAACGATTCATTCTTGTTTCACTCAACCATGATTTTTTCTTTCTTTTGAATTTTCATCAAAAACTCTTAGTATAAACGATGCCTACTATTTTTTTAGGTCTACTAATGCGTTTATAACAATTTTATCGTTTTTTATTACACTTCCAAATGGAAACCTATTTAAAAATACAGTAGCAGTAATAACCGAAACCGATTTAATTTTATTGTCATCGGTTTTTGTAGCCAAATTTATTGAGTTTAATTGATTAAACCTTTCTATCGCCAACCTTGCGCGATATATTGTCATTATTGTCGACGGTAAACGGATTTAACTGTCTATATTTAACACACAACACAACCTTAATAATATAAACAGCAACTGCTGGTAACGTTCGGTCAAGGGTTCTATTCTACAATGAAAAAACGGTATAGTGCCGGGGCAGAACATCTTTCTGTCAGAGCTAAATCAACCATCATCTAAAATATTTTTATTTAATTAGGGTTTATTTTATGCGCTCTTTTCTATGTTTATAGGTGCCAGCTGATCCCAGTCAAGAATCTATTCTTTTTGAATCACTTATTGTTTGTAAAGTATCACGTTAAATTAGCAGAAATCCTTCTAATGTACGAAACCCCCGCCGCGTAAGGTCTACTGAGGCTTGACAACATTCACTAATGATTTGTTTTCAGTCTTATGTCACAGAAATAAAGTACATAATTGTACTCGTACTTCTAAACATGACTGTTCAATTAATGCATGCACGAAATCGGTTACGATTTGATTTATTGATACTTTGTACCGATTCGTACGAATTTCACGTTCGAGTGGTAATGTTGTTTATTTTGTGTCGGTCATCCTAACAATTGAATCATACTTTCAGTCTGTTGGGTAACCACTTCTTTATAGAAACGAGGAAAGAATCTTCAGGATGCCTCGCCACCAGTTGGCCCGATCCTGATTGACCGAACACTAAGTCCCGTATTCTAAAACAAAATCTGTACTTGAGTATAGATCTGTGACGTTTTTGTATGAACTGACGTTTTAAAATCTCTACTCAAGTACAGATCAGTGCTTGAGTATGATTCTAGAATACGGGCCTTAATGTGTGAACGTGTAGGCGTTAAAAAAAGATAATTAGTTTACAGTTCGAAATCGATGTTGATTTTTAGGTATTTCAATCAACATATTTTATCCGCCAGAATACATGAAACCTTTTCATATTTCATTACTTTTTATTTGCTTTTTAGGGTTCCGCACCTCGAAAGGAAAAAATGGAATCCTTATAATATAGGATCACTTCGTTGTCCGTCCGTCCGTCTGTCCGTCTGTCAAGACCGTTTTTCTGGGGAACGCGTGGAGGTATCAAACTGGAATTTATATCAAATATTCAGGTCTAGTGTCCCTTGAAGCTGTGAAAAAATCAAACTTCTAAGCCAATGCAATTAATAGATACAGCCATTTATGCCGCAAATTTTCGACACACGCAAGGGAATCAAAACCTACAGGGTACTTCCCGTGAACTCAGAATCTTGAAATTTGGTGCGAAGCAACGTCTTATAGCACAAACAAAGGAAAAATTGTGAAAACCGTAAATTTTTAGTTACATCATATAATAAAAATATTTTTAACAAATATACTTACAGGTTTGTACGGAGCGCGAGTCCGACTCGCACTTGGCCTTTTTTATCCTTCCAAAGTTTCACGAAACTTGGAAATTCTACTCAATTTCTAACCTTCTTTTCCCATAATTCCGTCGTGCGGTTAATATGACTTCTTCGCCGATAGTTGGCATTGCCAAGTGGCTTAAGTATTTGTTACTGAAATCATTTCAAAATACATTAATGTAATTTCACAAAACCTAAAAATATAGATAATGGAGCAAGTAGAGCGAAAAATTACACAGCCTGCATTACCCTTGAAGAATGCTAATGAGAAAACGATTATCCATTTATCATAACCAACGAGCCTGAGCGACTTATCTGTAGCAGCTCACATTTGGAATAATATGAGCTAATTGTTGGGCTGCAATACGAATTAAATGTTATAATGGAGGTCAAAACAAATTGTTTGATTTCTGCCTACACACGCATTTTTTAATATTCGATTGCGTGATTGAACGGTCAGACAATGGCTAATGCTTGTAGCCGATGGGAAAAAATCACGAATGAAGATCGCTAGCCGGTAAACGCAGTGATAGCACAATTACCTGGGTCTCTGACCTGAGGCTACAAACAATAATAATAATAATAAATATGCGCCAGACAACACACCTCTTGTAATGGTCTCGAAGTAGAGATTAATATCCCTGTGTTACGAGGTACCGCACAAGGAAATAAGCTAGGGGCGTCTCCCTGCACACCCAGACCCGAGTCAATTCAGAAAAGATCGTTTCCTGAATTGACCCGACCGGAAACTACGGAAATCAAGGCGAGAAACCGTGCTACAGCGCACTACGCCAATCGTGTCGTCAATCCTTTATAATTATTACTTTTATTTTAGCATTCAACTAAAAGTGCTGGTTTTTATATCTAATGAATAAAAACTAGAAAAACAATCAGTCACAGACTAATGCGATATGGGATACCTTTGACATTGTACTAGTCTCCGTAAGATTTTCCTTGTTTTCATGGAAACTATCTACTTTCGCCGCATGATATCCCCGACAGTTCATAATTGTCAATTTAAAGTGCTGTAACAAATGTAATTTAATCGAGTTGGCAATGGAAATGGAATCGGGTTTACCGATTTGTAATTGTTTAATTAATTCTTAATAAACGGGTTATGGCTCATAAGTTATAGAATAAAACGCGGTATCTCGAAAATAATAGTTATAAAATAACACACAAAGCAGAAGCACTGGTACTGATGCGAATGACATGATTACAAATTACAAAATGGTCGCTCCTATTAATCGATTTTTTGTCGATTCAGTAGTGTCAATACACTATTGAATGGCGTTCCTTTTCACGCATCAGGCGATGTAAAGATATATTAATTTAATTTCAAAAACTTCATTGATTAACGGTTAATAATAATAATAACTAACTAACAACTAACTACTAACCACCGGTAGTCTGGGCCTTGCCTGCTCCGCTGCCGGCGGCACCCTAGTTTAAGGTTTTTATAGTATTTTTACAATCCATTTTTTTTATAACTTTAATTTAAGCTTAGGTTTTAAAATTGTAATCAGGTATTTTGTTTTTATGATTATAATTCATAAGTTGTGTTATTGTCATAAATCTTTGTTTTATAGGAATACTGTACATTTTTATATCTAAGTTTTATGTTAAATAAAGAGAATAACAATAATTTACTTGATAAGATTCGAGAGAACAATAGTTTTTTAATAGTTTATAACATTTTCTTTTGCCAGTTTATTTTAATTTAGTTCGAAATAGTATGCGTGACACGGAACAATAAGAGCTGTCAGGCATATCATCTTACAGTGAAAATAGTATAGAAAGACTGAATAAAGCATAGGATTGTTTATCTATGATTTCAACATATTCTAATTAAAATGATAATGTGCAGTCTGTTACAAATGTTCAGGGCTATTCATGCAATGGCCATTTTACCAATGCCTAGGTCATTTGCAGTGGCTCTTTGAGGTCTTCGTTTTAAACACCCCGTATAATTTTAATATGTTTATTTAGTGCAATTTTCAGGCCAGGATTTGTCTTATTCAACGTTATGATTTGAAAATTAAAAAAATATAACTTTTTTGGAGTTTGCTAATAAGAGAACGAACTGATAAAAAATACCGATGAATGCTAACTACCTGCAACCAAATGTTCTGAAAAAGTGTAGGGATTAACATTTATGAAATTATCAAGAACCTACTCTTATTAATTTGATCAAAAATCTTGAATGTAGTGTAAAGCATTCTGGGTGGGCTTATGTTATGTATACGTAGATTAGTCTAGTAATAAAGTTCGTCGCGTTCATTAAAATATTTATGACAGAAATTGCTATATCAGTACATGTTTGCAAAGGTCACCCACACTCGAGGTGTGAATCATAAATCAATGTCATTTAGTTGAGCCACAGGCTAACTGAGCAATCAGTGTTTAAATATTTACCCAAATTAAATATTCATTGAACCACAATCAAACCAGAAGCTCAATTACCGAGTCATTTTAAATCCGTCAGCCTGTATAGGTCACTGGTATCTGATACTTACGTCAAAGCTGCGAATTCTTCGCCAATTACGTTTTGTCGGTGACTGTATTATTTAATTCATTCATTTAACGATGGTAGGAAGCCATACAGTTTGATGTTTATCGAACGTGAGACGATCTCGGCGTATATGCAACTCAATCATGCGAAAATTTCGTCGTTTACGTAAGAAGAAATCTGGTCATAATTTAACCGTAAAGAGTATTGCGTAACTTTTGCTCTTGGAATTTGGGAAACTTATTTTAAAGTGAACTATGGCTCGAAAGCAAAATTGTCGAGCCGAGTGCATTGGTGGGATTCGAAAGAACCCGTAAAGTGAGGTAAAAGTGACCACACACAAAATTTAATGAAAGAGGCTTTTTGCCTAGGACAGAATATAGAAACCTTTCATTTTGAACTTTTTTTAAAAGTAATTTATTGGCCAACATACACTGCGGCATACACAAAAAAAAAGATTAACAAAGCAACAAAAAAAAAATACACAGCATAAATATAGTTTTTCGGCTCGTAGACTTCATTATTCTACAAAGATAGAAGCTAGAAAAAATCGACCGGATCCTCGGAATTCAAGCGGGATCTTTGGGTAGAATAAAGTGCATTGTTGAATGCTCAAAATAAAAAAAATCACTTTTCATTACTATTTAAACATTATCTGAAACGTTCTACCGAACCTATTCATCATCGAATAAATATCTTGGTGCATTACCTATTCGGAAAACAATCAAAACATATCAACTTTACTTATATGCGTGATTTCTTTCTTCCAGGCCCTGTTGTGTTCCCCCCCTCACCCCCCGGCGACCCGTCCCAGACCAGCGGAGTGGTGGTCGGCGCGTCGGGATACGGGTTCGTGCCCCAGGGCTCGCAAGGTAAACCCTATGGCCGATGACTTTAGTACTCTGTAGTTAGCACTAATACCTTATGATAATGTCCTACGTGCCAGATATTGCGATGCTATAGACATAATATAAAATGTTTTTTGATTAAAAGGTACGATTGTTAAGTCATTTTAATATGATTGTATCTGGCTGTGTAAACTACTGTAAATGAGCTGATTTATACTGATTGTATTTTAAAGAAAATTAGCTACTCTTTATAGAGCTCTTGTAAAAGAAATGCCTTCATCCTAGAGACTGAAAAAAAGGAAATTCTATAACTGTATTGAGTAACTGTAACTGGTGCAAACCAATGTGTTTTTATATTCTGGCCACGTAGGACAATGCGAAGTTTAGTTTCTAATAATCTATCCGTCTTTAACTAAACAGTTGGATAGTCTATTGGAAACAAATTTTGTAGTTGATCTGGATTTAACGATTTTATGTGCTATTCTGTTTTTTGATATTACTATCCTTGCATCTCTTATTTTATCAATTTAATACACAATTCTAGTTTCATTAAATTTTGTTCAATTTGTTTTTTATTACAACGTTTTGTTATACTTTTTTTAACCAAAACTATTTATAACTTTGTTGAAAATGGTTGTTGTTTCATGTCAAAACAGAATAGTATGTTAAAATGATAATTTAGTTGAAAGCTTTAAGCATGTTAGTTTGCATGTAGACCCTTTCGTAGTTAATTCCTGGACTTGGTTCTAATGAAACAGTAGTGATTAATGTATGTTTGTTTTAAAGTTACATCTAGCCAGGAGCTTCAGAAGATGTATAAAAGTTTAGCATTGTATACAGTTGACTGTGTTGTCTGAGTGTAGCTGTAAATAGAGCTAATGTATTTATACCTAATTTAAATAAATGTAAAGAATTCTTGTATGTTTTATTAACGTCTCCTTTAGATATTAAGATGCACTTTGTGATACGCATGTCCACAAGTGCCTGATAAAATAATCATGTTTATACACTCGTAGTAGATTTTGCACTAAGCATTCTTAATGCTTTTTCTTTCTTGACGGCATGCATCTATTTTAGTGTAAATAAGTAGAAATTTATTTTAAGGATTAACAGAAAATTATATTTTTTTTGACTTTAGGTACCTTAATTTACTTTTGGCTCAAATTAAATTATATTTTCCTAATAAATTTCACCAGGTAACGATACGTTTTAAAAATCAGGTTTAAATCTAATCTAACGTTTTAACAAAACCATCTGAAAATATGACAACTACATTTCGTAAATAGAGTCAATGATGTATGTATGATTTATTACTAAGTCTTACATACGAGTATGTCTAGTTACATTCTATTGTGCTAATGACCAATCACCATAAGAAATTAGTCAATAAATAAACGATTGAACAATGAACATGTTGATCCGGTAGCGTGAAGGTAGGACAGTTCGGTCACGAAGGTCACATTCTCATTCATTCACTCGATTCCGGAACAGTTTGAATAGTGTGACGCGGATTTAGGATTTCCAAACTGATAATATAGAAGCTGGATATTTCATAAAGACAGCTTATATATTATTCTAGAATCTAGTTATTTATAATTCATGAAAAGTAACTTAAAGGGATGTCGACAACATTAAAAAAATGGCATTCTGTATAGTCCGTCCGTTAGACCATCCAAAAATACTGTACATATATTTTTCGCTTTATCAAATTATTAAAAAATTACAAAGATAAAGAGTATTTAAGTTCCGGAGTGGGGGCATGTAACGTCACTTCTAAGTAAAAATTGTACCTAGGCGTGACGTCACGCGAAACTTCAACGCACTGTATCATCGTAATTTTTCGTTGAAGAGAAAAAAGAAAAAATACGTGTCCAGAATTTTTTGATAATCTAACTGACGGACTAAATAGTTTTTTTTAGTCGTTTAGCCTATTGGAAAGGCTAGGAACATCGGCGGAGTTTGGGCGTCCACTGTACAGATTTGCCCATTGAAACATTAGGAGTTATGGTTATAGTTAGCTCAGACATCTTGTCCACTCTGAAGTGGTTTCGCGCATGCGCAATACCTACCTATTTTTCATAGAAAACAATAGGAATGCGGGACTCGGGACAACTTCAAAGTGAACTAGAAGCAGGACGCAAATTATATAGATCATGACGTCTTCTGTAATTCAGGTCGTGGGTTCGACTCCCGCCAAAAAGAAACATAAATTCTGTGTTCACATAGGACAGATAAATAGGTGTAACTATCCATGTATGTAGTAAGTGGCAGCTCAGTTAATGCTGTTAGTAGTACATTTTCGTTGATGTTATTGTAACGTAAATTTTAACAGAAACCGTGTGTCCGTTAATAGTTTTTTGTTTAATTTTTATTTGATATTTCAATAATTGTATTACATAGCTATTAATGAACCGCAATATAACATTTGCATTCTTTTAAACAGTTAAGTGTGTGCACTAATTTTGTTAAAACAAGACCACTTGTTACCACATTTACTGCAAATTAAGAACTTTAGGCCAGATAGTATCCTTCGAAAACAGGCAGGAAAAAGAAATCGATCGCCGCATCGACAATGCCTGTCTCACTAAAGCGCAAACTCGTTGATGGTTGTATCCTGCACATCCTAACCTACGGTGCGCAAACATGGTCCATAACGAAAAGTCAGAAGTCCAAACTCGAGGTTTGCCAGAGAGCAATGGAGCGAAGTATTCTCGGTGTAAAGCTGGCTGACCGAATAAACAACAATATCATACGCTCCAGAACAGGCATAACAGACGAAGGCGAAAAAACAGCAAAATTGAAGTGTGATTGGGCGCGTTACGTTATTCGCATGTATCCCGGCAAATGGTCTCGGATTGTCACCCTATGGCAGCCTACCGACGGATTCCGTTGCAGAGGACGGCCCAGTAAAAGGTGGAGTGACGATTTGAAAAATCATGAAGGGGACTGGCAAAACCTGGCACAAAATAGAGATTTTTCGAAAAAATTGGGAGAGACCTTTGCCCAGCAGTCCGACACAACAGGTTATTAAAAGAAAAGAACTTTGAACTTTAAACCTTTAGTGAACAATTGAAACCAAAAGTATGGAAAAATCGATTAGGACGTGTAGTCAGTTATTTATTGTCTTAGGCCGCCTAATAAACTAAAACAGATCTGGTTACCCTAGCTAAGACAAAATGAAAGGTATTTTGGCCATTAACTGGACGCACACAAATTGTTGCTATATTAGTCACTTTGTGCTAAGAACATGACTAAGTTGCGCTATTATACCTATTACTCGTACTATACCTACCCTTATTCTACGACAAAACCATAATCATATTAACAAGAGCGCTGTATCTGTATATATTACTAATCTTACTTAGGTACTAATATTATAAATGAAAAAGTTTGGGAGGATGTATGTGTGTATGTATGTATGTATGTATGTTTGTATGTATGTTTGTTTGTTTGTTTGTTTGTTTGTTTGTTTGTTTGTTTGTTTGTTTGTTTGTTTGTTTGTTTGTTTGTTACTCTTTCACGCAAAAACTACCAAACGGATTTGGATGAAACTTTACTGTAATACAGCATATACATCAAAATAACGAATGTACTACAATTTATAAGGATTTCATTTAATTTGGCCATAATATATACCGATTACGCGGGCGAAGCCGCGGGTGGAATGCTAGTATTATAAATGCGGAAGTTTGTGAGGATGTATGTATGTATGTTTGTTACTCTTTCACGCAAAAACTACTGAACGGATTTGGTTAAAACTTTACAGTTATACAGCTTATACATGAGAATAACACATGGGCTATAATTTATAAAGATTCTATGTATTTTGGCTATAATATATAACGAAAACGCGGGTGAAGCCGCGGGCGAAAAGCTAGTCTTTCATAAAGGAAACGCATCGATTTTTTTCCTTCGTTATTTAAATAAAGTAAATCGTAGGTTGACAGGTTGAAGTACATGTGTGAAATAGTATCCACCTTAGCTAGAGCATCACTGCCGACGTAAAATGAACTATCTTGCTATACACGCTCATACTACGCGCGGACCAAACGAATTCTGCCGTGAGGATCCAGCCAGCAGCAGCTTTACTTCAACCAGAAACCTAGTAAAAGTGATGACCATCGAATGTTGTTTTATTAAAGACTCCAACTCAATATATTAGAATGTTTTATTTATTGCGCAAAACCCTTTACGTACTGTTTTGTCCATGTGAAATCCATTCAGTCCATAAGACTCATTTTGCAATCGTTTTTGACCTGTCGTCCTGCGTACCTTGCTCGCGTGATCTCTGTGTCACTTAATTGACAATTGGCTGGACTCGAGCTACAAAATACAACAATTGCTGGTAGGATAGACCAATTTCGGATTGGTCGATGAATTATTTATGTGATCGCACTGCACTCCTCAGTATTAATAATTAAAGAGATTCAAACCAAAGTTGGAAAACCTTTCTCGTTATTCACTATTAACAAAGATTTAAATAGTGTGACAGTACAGTTATTTTTTTTGTAACAATTTGTTTTTTTGGTAAAATAACGCTGTACTAGTATAATAGTAAAAATACTGTATTATCATTTGCTGAAAAGCGTTCAGATAGAGAGCGATTGCGTAGCATTGCGAATCTGAAAAATAGGATACCGTAAGAAAATAGTTTAAGGGCCGATTTCTCAATCCTCAGATGATGAAATTTATCTGTAGGATAAAGTTTATTCGAAGGTTAACCAGATTTTGAATTTTTCAATGGTCAGATAGATGTTATCTGTTGAATAAAGCCGCTAACTGAGGAATAAAGTTATTTGCTTCTTAAGGGGCTGGAAAAGATTCATCTATGCGTTTTCTTTGACATTTTGTTGTTAGGTGGTGTGTCATTTGAGATTATCATTTTGTTAAGGAGTTTTGGAGTGTTATTATAATCACATTTTTTTTACCACAACTTTAGACAGCAAAAAAAGCTGAGGTTGTTTACGTCAGTGTCAATTTGTCAAACATTAACTTTTGTCTTGTTGCATTCTGAAATTGCAATGATTGTAAGTGCATCTCGCTTGTGGATAATCAGTGTGAAGTTAGCGATATAAGTACTAGACAAACGATGGATAGCTATCCTTTGGATAAAAGACGATTGAAAAATTTAAAATATCTATTCGCTTGATAAACAGCCATTTAATTTTATGCTGTGCCGTGCTGGTGACGGCATTTTAAAAGAATACTCTCCACAGCCCCATATCATCCCATGGGTGTCTTAAGAGGCGACTAAGGGTTTTTTTGCAGCAGACCATCTGCTCTCCAGGTGGGAGACTTATGTCCGCCCGATGTTGTTACCACCATGCAGTTGTGTAAAACCCGCCAAGTGATTCTGACCTATCTCGGTCAGGTCGCGTTCCGGGATCAGCACTGCACTAACCGGTGCCAGGGGGACTGTGATCGTGGCAATTGTTGGACCAGTGGGAGCTTTAGCGGCGGTATTGTGTGTAGTGTGTATCGGCCCGCCGCGCGCCGGCCGCGGCATAGTACAGGGGCCCAAAAGGGGTTAACCACCTCTGGAGGCTGCCCCACCAGATCGCGTAATCTCAGGGTGGCTCGTCTTGCCGGGTATTGCCCGGATTTCGGTAGGGCCCGGTGACCACACCCGAGGGGGTACGGGGGCCCTACCGTCCGGCGGACCGGCCTAAACTATTCCACGCGATTAATACCAATGCAGGGCACCACGCTTTGTCTTTCATTGCCTCGATCACAGTCGTCCTTTCACGCCCCTCCCATGCTCCAACTTCTATGGCAGTCAGAAGCATGTAAAAACGGCCAACAGCGGCATCCCCATCCCCTACCAACACGCTGTTTGAGGTGAAGTTCGCTAACATCCGCGGACTTCGTGCAAACCTCAACGCCGTCCATCAACACCTTGAGACGGCGTTGCCGATACGTCATACCAGCACTACCCCGGCTATGTGCTGGAAGTGTCCTTCCAACCTAAAGCCGGTGAATGTCTATTCGTCAGGGCGGACGTCTGCTGTAGCCGTCTCCGCTGCCTAGAAGACCCATCCTTCTCTACCCTCTGGGTGCACGTTGACCTGGGCTCCACAAGCCGGGTCTATGCGTGCATATACCGCTCCCACAAAGGCGACGCCGAGACAACTCGACTCTTCGAACATCTGAGTCAGGCCGCAGACAACGCTCAGGTGCAGTTTCTAAATGCCGAAATGGTGTTTTTAGGAGACTTCAATGCCCACCATGAGTACTGGTTAGGCTCATCAAAAACAGACCATGCAGGCCAAACTGCCCATGCGTTTGCTCTGATGCAAGACCTGACGCAACTGGTACACCAGCCCACCCGGGTACCAGATATTGTCGGTCATACACCCTCCTTATTGGACCTTCTGCTGACGGGTCACCCAGCCGGGTATAAAGTGTCGGTTGGTGCTCCATTGGGCTCCTCCGATCACTGTCTGGTTGGCGCTACAGTGCCTTGTGCAGCTCCCCCACAACCTGTGGAGGTGACGCGGCGGTTATGGCACTACTCGTCGGCAGATTGGGACGGATTGCGAGAGTATTTTGCCTCCGTCCCTTGGCGGCAGTGCTGCTTTGGAGAAAGGGATGCTTCAGAGAGTGCATCTGCTATCGCGGACGAGATCAGTACCGGAATGGAATACTACATTCCTTTTACTGATGTCGTCAGTGCTAGCAAAACTGGTCCCTGGTTCAATCGCGAGTGTGCCAAAGTGTTTGAGCGGATTATAAACACGCAACTTATCCGCTATCTAGAGGATGACTCTCTTATTCACGACCGTCAGTACGGCTTCCGACCAAAACGGTCTACAGGTGATCTTCTAGCGTACGTAACACACATCTGGGGGGAGGCTATGGACAAGCATGGGGAATCTTTGGCCGTCAGCCTTGACATTGCCAGAGCTTTCGACCGTGTATGGCATCGTTCGCTTCTTTCCAAGCTTCCGGCATATGGTCTGCCCCCTCGCCTATGCGACTGGGTCGCCGAATTTCTGGAGGGACGTAGAATTCGCGTCCTTTGCGATGGTCGAAAATCACGCTTTCTCCAGAGTAATGCCGGAGTGCCGCAGGGCTCCGTCTTGTCGCCAAACGTTGTTTCTTCTGCTTATCAATGACATGTTACCTCTTGAAGATATTCATTGCTGTGCGGCACGGTCCACGCGCGTTATTTCGAGCGCCCTGGGGGAAAGCAGACTGACATCGAGGAGTAGAGGCGAAGTTTTGTTGTTGAACTTGACGGAGTGTTGGACCGCATTTCAGAATGGGGTGCATGCAATCTTGTTGAGTTCAATGCCAAAAAAACGCAGGTGTGTGCATTCACAGCAAAGGCGTCGCCGTTTCTTTCCCATCCCACTCTTCAGAGCACCCCGTTACCGATTAAGGATAGCCTAAACATCCTTGGCATGGATGTTCGTTGCAACCTTAACCAGCGGGACTACATTGAGAGCGTCATTAGAACTGCATCCCGTAAACTCGGAGTCCTGAACAGAGTAAGACGATTCTTTACGCCTGAGCAGCTCTGTCTTGTATAAGACACAAGTTCGCTCGTGTGTGGAATACTGCTCTCATCTCTGGGACGGTTCCACCAAGTACCTACTCGAAGCTCTTGACAGGTTGCAGCGGCGTGCTATCCGTATTATTGGAAACCCAGAGGCAACATTGACCCTTGAGTCTCTCCAATTGCGTAGAGACATTGCCAGGCTAAGTGTTCTCTATCGCTTCTACAATGGGGAACTCTGACGAGTTATTCCAGCTTATTCCACCCTCACCTTTCCACTCCCGTACCACGCGTGCTGGACTACTGCGTCACCCACACACAATTCAACATTTGTTGGCCCGAATTAAAAGGTTCGGTGACTCGTTTCTTTGTCGTACCATCCAGTCGTGGAACGCTGTTCCAGCACATGTGTTTCCTTCCTCGTATAGTCCCGGGTTCTTCAAGCGGGGCGTGAAAAGGCATTTCTGCAGGCCTTCAAGGTGAGGATGGTCAGCCCAGTGATTCGTTGAATGACTGGGCTTGTCAACCTCATATCTGGACCTCACGACCGCTTTCCATCAAGTGGAGTGACGTCATCTTGACGGGCAATATATAAAAACTTCAGTTAGCTATCTAGGGAATTAACTAAGAATTGGACAATCGGGCCTTAACAAAATAAATTGATGATTAAGACTCTTTAACGTTTCTTGTAGCAAAACTTACGCTTCATACTTACATAACTGCGATGAAATAAGTTCAAATAGAAAGTCATTACCAATTACCGCAAGGAAAATCCAATTATTCGTCGTGAACCTTTTAAATTATGTTCATTGAAATTTCTCGATGACTTCATTTATATTTCGGGGCCCCGAACATTCAATTTGCGAGCTCTCCTAATCTCGCGGGCCCTACGAGTACGAACCACGGTCAAACGCATTTTAATTATGAAATTGACATATCGCTTTTAGGGCCGTGCTGGATTCAGGGACTTTTTTTGCAATGAATTTATTTTCAAGTATCAGAAACTGTTCTTATAAAATATTAACAGGTTCCATTGCCAGTAAATATAACGATAGAAAATCCTTTGTTATGTTTCATGATACATGGAACAGCCCGAACAGAGCAAGGGTAGATCATTCAATTTAAGGATCAACCTCCAATTATTTCAGTTGATTTGTTGCATGTTCAATATGATTTTGTTGTTATAGATTGCTTGATTACTGTTTCCTTTTTAGTTAATCGTTTACCTTAGTAGCTTAACCACCGATTGAGATGTCGGGTCGCGGGTTTGATTCCCGCACCAGCACAGACGTTGGTTGATGAAACAGATATTTGTGTTGAGTCTGGGTGTTTGTGGTACCTTCGTTGTAACTAGATCCCCTAACCCAATAGAAAACTAGGACTAGGGAAGGTATCTAAAGTACTTTCAATTTCCAAATGTCAAAGCCACCATGGCGACGAACGTGGTTATTGATTATCTTATTATTGGCTTCGGGATATTTCATATTTTTTGTAATTCAGACATTTCAATTATACTCGTACGTAGTCTATATCTACTAGTAGTTATTTCTACTTTGAATGTGGAAGTAATTAATTGAATTTACAATAAAAACAAACCATATGAGATAAAACCGGACGGATCTAGTTTATTGATTTCCTCAAATCAGATTAACTTTGCGTTCATCCGTAATTCGGAATACTCTGCCCCTGCCCTCAATACGGCCCTGCCAAGGATGTAACGTGTTCACTGACTCGAACATTTTATGATTTAATAAAAGAGTTTGGACTTACGAAATTAATTGTTTTGCCATACATCCCGCCTACATCCTAACTGTACCTTTGTTATTTATCTAATGCATATTAATATGTTTGCTCGCTTTTAACGAAGGGCATTCTGTCATGTGCGTTTGTTTAATTAATCCCAGCTAACTGGCCTTTCGCTCTCAAATGAACAACGCCTGCAAGTGCAGGTTTTGGGGTTTCAAATATATACTTATGTATTCAAAACATTTACATGCTATCGTTTCACATTTGAAAGTAGAGGAAGAAAATAGCATAGATTGTTTATAAAAATATTTAAAACATTGATGAAATATCGCTGCCTTGCAACATGTAATACACCGAAGACATTTGCCAGGTCCGCTCCAGAATTCAGAAACGACAATGCAAGTTTAAACCTAATCTAAACTATAACATGATAGTATTAAGGTACAGAACTACTAATCAATTATTAATTAATCAATAAGATCTTCCACTCAACTTAATTAAATTTATAGGCACCATATACGTATTAAATATTGGTTAAATACGTCATGATATCATAAAAAAAAACATACATACCATCACGACTTTACCCCAAGCAGGGTAGTCAGAGGCAAGTGACTGTTGCCGTCATGGTGAACAGAACACTCAGAAGCCCACTTTTCACTAATGATATTAGAACCCAACGTGGTAGGTGGTGAGCCTTCCGCCGCTATCCGGGTTGATTTGGTTTTTTATCGATGTTTTCCATCACAGGAGAGTTAGTCGGAAATTAAACAATGAACACAAAGATTTTTGGTTCTGGCCAAATTTGAACCTCGGGACCACACGATCCGCGATCCGAGTTGGAGTGCTTAACCACTAGGCCACGACGCTCTAAATACTAACAATTGAACAAAATCTTCCTCGTACGTAACTATCTGTGTGATATTAAATCAAACATCATAAAACTCTTTTAATTTGTAGGTACAATCTAAGAAGGTATAAAATAAAAAAGTTGTCAGTTCAACTATAAGCGAGTGAAATCAATTTCGTTATTTATTAATATCAGAGGAAATAGCAAATCAGTTGGTACGGCGCGGCTGAAATAATTTCCGAGTCACATCAGACGGTAACATTTCGACGCTATAAATAATGAGAAAAATTTACTACTATTCGAAAAATATGAAATCACAACAAGCATTCTATTTATGACTTGCTATTGCCGGTGGTTTTGTTTGGGTAATTTACGTAAAATCTTTTTTTTTATTTATTCATTCGTACATACCCAATGCTGGACCATACAAACACACAGAATTTTTTATTTAAAATGGCTATTTTCGTATTCAGTCTATTATATTATAAATGCTAGTAAAACTTTCTGAAAATATTCCATTACTAGATGACCCGGTGAACTTCGTATCACCCACATTATCTTTTATAATTTCTGAACGCATTGATACTTTGTTGGCGACTGATACTCGTTCAAAAAGAGGTTAAAATCAAAACGAATTTACCGAGTCAGTCACCGATAACAGAAGAGCTTCTGAATTCATCAGCCTAAACGATACATCTAAGTATGAAGTGCTATTTGACTGTACGATTTATCATAATTGTTATAAATCAAATTAAAAATCCTATTATTCAAGTAGACCACATACATTTACAGTTTCATTGAATCGTCATTTAAAATTTAGCTATAGTATAAACATACATATTAATACAATCTATATACTAAATATAATAAAATACATACATATAATGTGACTCTACCACCGCGTCGGAAGTCTGATTCCACTGAGAAGACTAGGCAAGAAACTCAGTAGTGCTCTTCTAATAGCATTAATACCAATACAATTCCATTACAAAATTGATTTTCCTTTAACGTTTTACTGATACGACAAAAATACCTAAGCACTAAGACCCCAAAAGCGTCTTTCCTTGTACAAAGCAATTGTTTTTAAAGAACGGAGGAAAAACGGATATATCTCGCAAAGTTTCCCGCACTTCCGAACTCAAGACAGTTTCATAAGCTTTTTTGCTGTCACAGACAAGACATGTATTTTGTATTTTCTTTTATAAAATACATTGTTTGTTTTCTATCGCCTTAATACATTACGACAGTGTTTGTAAATACCTCAGCTGTTTTTGTTTCTGTAACACGTTTAGAATAAGGTATTTAATCAGTAATATTTAAATCCTTTAGGGATGTAAATAATAATTGACTTACATCTTCTTCTATTATGTAAGAAATAGGTACTTTTAATTAAAATATGTAGCAATGAATTTGCTAATAAAGCCCACAACTATGTGAGTCACAGTCATCTTATTGAAAGAAATCACCAGTTTTTATTTCGTTAACATTCAATAACCGAGTAAGTTATGAAAGTGTGATTGTTAGAAAAAAATGTGATACTAAATATAGTTTTTGAGTGGTTCGTGAAAAACAAAATTAGGTACGAACAGCACTAGCCTATTGGTCAATTTGAGTAGTAATCTACTCTGGAGGAATGAAAACTATTTTATAGGATGTAATTCTTGTAATGTTAATATAACGAAAATTCAATTCCAATAATCCTTCCATCGCTTAAGCAAATCAGAGTACTCGCAAATTATAACCATAAATTTGAACTGTATGGTTAGGTATTAAAAGCGTTGAACAGTAACTTACTGATAGTTGAGTTGAGGGTCTCTTTCACACAACACTGACAAAAATATGTCTATAATAATATTATAAAGAGGAAAGATTTGATTGTTCGTTTGTTTGTTTTTTTATATTGAAACTATGAACAGATTTAAAAATATTTCACCAACATGAAGCTACATTTTCAGGGAGTGTCTTATGCTATATTTAATTATAATTGAACTAAACATTCAGCGAAAAATAATAGTATATGTAAATCAAGTCAAAGAAACGCGGGCGAGATGTGCTGCTTTACCGACGCCGCGACGTGCAATTACTTTTGACAGAAGAAAGTCTCTCGAGGCAGCTAGTCTACCATAAGTTTACACCTACGAGTATGACAGCCGCCAGGGTCTGCGTAAGCCGAGTTAACGTCTTTGGATTTCGGTACAGCGCGTGATCAAAAATAGAACCAAATATGGAATTCAGATTTCTGTAGTCAACTATCTTAGATTCGGTGTCAGAAACTCATGGTCGACATACTGCAGGGCGCGGTGCCACGGTGTTGTGTGTCGGTGCGGTGCCGATTAGGTGCCGCTGCTTTGTTCTACATTGTATACAATCCTTTTTTTCCGGGTTGTAAATGCATTTACACACTATTCCTCTGCTTAGGGGAAGGCAGTGGGGAGTGGGGGGGGGGGGGGGAGGAGTGTGGGACTCCTTGCCGGTGAAGCCGCTGAATACCCACTAAAAACAACTCAGGTATACCTCTTTTTGTATACAATCCTAATAATAAAATACTAATATATATATAAAAATAATAATAAAATAAAAAAATAAAATACTAATTTTATAAATGCGAAAGTTTGTGAGGATGTAAGTATGTATTTATGTTTGTAACTCTTTCACGCAAAAACTACTGAATGGATTTAGATGAAAATTTACAGTCGTACAAAAATACAAAAATATACAGCTTATACATCAGAATAACACATAGGCTACAATTTATAGAGATTTTATGTATACATGTTACAAATATGAAGTTCACGCAGGCGAAGCCGCAGGCGGAAAGCTAGTATATTATAATCAGAGCGCACGCGGCTACACGGTGCGGTGTGGCATCGTGACACGCCGCACAGCAAACTCGTCCTATGAAAGGATCAGAGATCATGGATGACATTTTCAGGGCCAAAGGGAATAAGCATTTGGGTACTGGGTAAGCGTATACCGTCAGCATAGTCATTGCTTTCCACAGGCGAGACTAAGGTCGAACGCAAACCCATTTTAAATTAAAAAAAAGTAACTAAGTGATTAAAGACAGTGCAGTTGGCTGCGATATTGTAGCATCCGAATGCTACAAGATGACGATGCTTTGTCTCTCAAGCATCGGAAACATAGTTACGCATTAGCCTGCTCTTGATTAGTTTTTTGAAAACATCGAATTGCACTGACACGGTACTCATATGTTCAATCAAGTCCCTATTGATTTTGACTGAGTTACATTCTAGAATCTAGAGTATAGGCACTGCAACAGGCATCGTTTTTGTTTTTAAACCAGTTTGATTTTCGGAGTATTTTCAGCTGTTCCAGAATGTGCACAAATATGGTATGGGCTGGTGGCATTTTGATTAATATAATAAATAAAACTACGAGTTGCTATGATATATTGCACCCAAAAACTTTAGTAGCTCTGATTTAATGAACAGTGTTCTTGTCTGACTTAAAATTGCACATCTGTTATACGTGCTTTGTATTTATTCGAGTGTTTTCAATAGACGGCAGTGATAAGCGGTAGCGGAATTGAGACCAATAACAGTTAGTGTAAAACGCATAATACGATATATTATTAATCGATCAAATTAAGTTTATCGCGCCCTGATCCCGAATTCCCGACCTATCATTTTTATGATATTCCATTGAAAGACTTTTTCAAAATAAAATTAATTCAAAATAAACATTCTCCTTAATGCATTTTCACTAACTCTTGTAAGTTCTGTGTATAATATTGAACTAATTATACGATTATTTACTAAAATAGTTAATTCATATTCCTATTGTTCTTTTTATTGCTGTCATTTGAAGTTCAAAAATCCACGGACGGTAGGCCTGTATGTAATAGAAATTAGCCGTCGGCCTAAGTTACCAAGTATGCCTAATGATTACAGTACTAAGTTAAAACACATTTGAATATTCAGAAAAAAAGTAACATATCTCGTAAAAAGCAATCAGTTTATTATTACAGTTTTTTTCAAAAAGGCCGTTTTCGTCACATCCGCTCCCGCTTATGTGTAAGCGTCAACGGAAGTGGCGCGTCTCGCCGCCGCGGCGCCGGCCCGGAACCAGCTGAAGGGTTGCGCCGTCACAAATCAAGTTATGAGAAACGCCACAAAAGGAAACTTTGTGCATTTCCGAACCGGCGAGCGTGAAATCCGACATGCACTCCCCAAACGCGAATTCAAACCCTAAAATTGAATAGACAAGACCAAATACACCTTGATCAATCTCGAGGGCGTTTTCACCCACTGATACAACTGAATTTGAGTGATTATTCCTCTCATTCATATTGAAAATATTTACGCAGCAATGCTATGGTGAATCAAATTATGAAAACTTTTAACTAGTTATTCAAAAGTTGGTAATTTGGTTAAAATATTTTGATTTTGCAACGTCTAAGATTATGTTTGATGATGAATTTGACTTAATATTTATTTTGTTTAAGTAATTATAGTTTAAAATCTTATGAGAGCCTTTACTTAGTCTTCAGATTGTTCAGATTTTTGAACCCTAAATAGAGGTAAATTTAAGCGATAGCCGAGGTTCCAACTTCTAATTTTATAACAAAAGTATTATCAAATTATGAATTATTCAAGTGATTGAGTTTAAAACAGTCAAATCTGCTTTAGAACTCTTTTGGCCTACCTACTCTCGCGATAGTTACCACCAATAAATATTTCCTAAATTAGTGTATCAGGACCACTTAGTTATTTATTTAATCGCTTAGTAAATCTTAATTTTACAGATTTTTTTGAGTTAATGCGATATTTATCTAATAACTAACATACAACGTTTTTTTTCAGGACCAGCATCGCCACGGTACTTCTACCAAGGATTCTTTCTAAGGTAGACAATAAGTTAATAAAATTGTACCATACCTGTACAAAAAATAATTTAATATCCGCAAGTACCTTAAAATATGAATATCTATAGCGAAAATATTTTGTTTAATTAAATATTGCGATGCAATAATTAAATTATAATGAATAATTTATACCTGATAACTAAATCTGTGATAAAATAGGTACAGCGAAGGAGTCACTGGTGGCTATTTTATTGTGCACTTAATCACACCTCAGTAGCAGTAAGTAGTTCAACCCATTTAACTACGTTACGTGGGCACGTAGCTGCGTAGTATGCAAGTTCATAGAAAAAGGAGGTCAACTTATGCTGTAAGCAAATGAGTAAATAAATGGAACAGAGTCACAACTACACGTATGCGCATGAGCACTGACATCATCGCCGCGTACGGACAGAAACCGGTTATTACCGGCAAGTGGTGAAGCTTCGAGTTGACGCATATACGCCTAAAGCTTTGGTGTCTTGATCGTAACGCAGAACGCTGCGGTATGCGGCAAGCGGTGCCAGACACATTATCGTATGAAAAACGTCTATAATGGTTTCTTATTCCGCTGCAGTATGCGTCAGCGTTTTCATACGAATATGTCATTGTGTCCGGTACCGCAGCGTTGTACGTTACAATTACGAGACCAAAGCTTTAGGAGTGTATGCGTCAACTCGAAGCTTCACCACTAGCCGGTATAAACCAGTTTCTGTTCGTACTCGGCGAAGCTTGTCACGCGCACACGTGTAGTTGTGTCTCTGTTCCAAAACCTTAAAGCTTAAGGCTGCTATGTGCTATGCAGCTATGCTGAGATCTGCAAGCTAAGCTACGAAACTATTAGGCCATTTCCACTGATGTTATGCTATATAATGGAGCGAGTAAGTTGTGTTTGTGCGATGAAGATGCGCAGCTCGCGCTATCTGAAGTATTGACAGTAGGGAAGGCACACACTTATCCACAGCTCGCCTACACTGCACGCACATGTCATGTGTCATATTAGAAACATAGCCACGTAGAACCCATTTCCAGCAGTGCTATGCTAAGTTTACCAATGAATGCAGTTGATGGATATCAAACGCATCCAGAGCAACCTAGCATAGCACATCTCTGGAGTGCAAGCAGCCTAAGTGTACCTGTCACAGCACTTGTTGAAGCTTTATCTCTGATCCGGTAATATGCTGTGTCATATGCTGTAAGTGTTAACTCCAGCTGTGGTTGAATGTACTTGACTAAAAACGAAACATGCAAGTATTTTTTGCTTGAATTAATTATAGCTGTCGAATAGTTCAGTTCCACAAATCATTTAAAGATACTTAGCATGTAAAATAAAGTATCAATAAGAACTTATCGCGATTAAAATATAGTCTAAAAAATATTATGTGTCATTGGTTTTAACAGTTTGTAATTAAAATTTGATAGTCTAGATGTCCATTCTACTCACTAAAAGAAAAGGGAAAGTGTTAAGCCAACAGAATTGCCACCTCTGTCATTGTAATTTTTTTTACGACCGTGTATTTCGAATAGTGGACCTTGTGCATTAATAATTGTATAGCTGTACAGTGATATTAATAAACGAAATGTATGTAAATAAAAGAACGAAGAACTTATAAATGTAATGCCTTTTATTTCTAGTTCCTATTTGCCTTAAACCTCTTTTAATTAAATGTTAATTGATTTCTACAAATGCATAAACTAGTTCCAACTAGATGGCATGCATGCATTTAAGTATAACTGCCGCCAAACCAGAAACGGTTCACTGTCAAGAAGCATAAAAATTTTAAGCATAAAATAAGTTAGCATATTGTAATTACTACTAATTATAATTTCGCTTATTACTAATAAGCACAACAGTTTTTAGCATACAATTTTTAGCATAAATGCAATGAGCATAAACATGATTAAGCATAAAATAATTAACCATAAATTTTAAAACCTGAAGGATTTCCGGGTGGTCATAAAAAAAATAACCCTAACCTACCGACACCTGAAGGATTTCGGGGTGGTCATAAAAAAACAAACCCTAACCTACTGACACTTGAAGGATTTCCGGGTGGTCCATTATGCCTGAAAAAATTGTGCCAAAAATAATAATGCATAAATGCATTATGCTAAATAATAATTATGCCACAGTACATATTATGCTAAAACCAAATTCGGTCTAATTAATATTATGCTAAATAAATTATGCCAATTTCATTATGCCAAACCATTTTAGGACAAAACACATTATGCCAATGAAAGGGATCCCATTTTGATATACTCTGGCGAAAGTGTCGCCAGGGTACAGAGGTGACCTTGGTCAGGGCGACACCACAAAATAAAGAGTTTACAGAAGGACCGCTCTTGCCTTTTTCTATCAACTTGCCTGATCGCCTAGGGTTGCTTGCTTGCTACTATATTCGCCATATAAGCGCGATTTGACAGAAACCGCAAAACAATAAAATACATCAAGTGAAAAATACCTACCTACCTAGTAGGCTGTAGAGAACACCAATAGCCACCGCTTCGGCAGTCACCTGTCGGCGGCGCGGCGCGCGGCGCGGACGTAACAGCCGCGCGTGCCAATAAAAGAATATACCAAAAATACTGGTGTTTTACCAATGCATGATAAGATAAGTTACGGAAAAAGTAAAAGCCCATTTGTACTGGATTTGAATGTGTTACGGAATATATTGGTTTACCTATCTTTTTTTTTGTCTCCCGGAAAAAATCCTTTATGTACTATCCCACTGCCCGAGGGGTAGGCAGTGGGGGAGTGTGGGACTCCCCGCCGTGTAGCCGACGGGATACCGCACTAAAACGACCGGGGTATACATGGATCCAAAAAGGATTACCACATCGTCCCATGCGGTCGGCCCAGCCTACGTGCCGGGCCTCTTCTCACTACAAAGGTATACCAGTATAATGGTTTACCTACCTATATACTTATAATACTCGTACATAGTACTACTAACTTACAAACGTTATCTGAGTTTTACTTACATTTCAACATCATTTGGTAACTTAAAAAACGTATAATCACAATTTCGTGTGGTGTTCATACAGCCAAATACACTGCAACAGAAATATCTGCGCGAAACCATTTTTGACCATTGAACTATAATGTAAGTATCTGACGACTTACAAATAATATCTCAATGTTTTTGACAGTGCAACTGACCGCGACACTGAAACTCACCGACTTCGCCTGTAAACTCACGTCTCTGTGTGCGTGTGTCAAAAATGGCCTGTTGTTATAAGCGGGCTATCTGTCAGAGCGCCGCGCATGTCTAATTGGTGCTGTCATCGCTATTGATTGATAGGTTGGCTTAATCATCACTATCATATTTTTATACAATCGCTATGGTCTCTTGTGGGAATCTCCAGCTTTACAAATGGACACCTTAACCTTGACCACGAAGATTTGAGATGAGAAAATAATGAGTTTTAAAATAATAACTGTAAACACCTACAAACTTTTTTTTATTGATCATCTACTAAAGATAAATTGGAATAATTGCTTGGGTCTGAGATATAAGCACCAAAATAACAGTGCACGTGAAAAAAATATGGCGGTCGCATTGATCGTATTTCATTTTTGTAAAGCTGGCTAAAAACTCTATTCCCTGCACAAAAGCTTACAAAAATGAATCAAATTGTTTACTTATCACTTCTTTCAGCACACGTTCATATTTCTGTGAAAAAACTTTCCAATTTCGAAGCAAAACGTGCCGTTGTCGTGCCCTCTGGATTATTGGAATATAGTAAAGGTAAATGAGATTTGCGTTCGCAGATGTAGTGAGTAGCTCCTTCCATTGGGTTCGTGTTACATGCGCCGTTTCATCGCCTAAGCGAATACGGCCCGAAGTAAGGCGTTGGTCGAGTATGGATAAGCCTGGATATGAAAAAAACATCTCGGAAGTAAGTACAGTAAGTCCTAATAATTTAAAAATATAAAATTTAGCACATGATAAGTAACTTCTCAAAAGTACCCATTACATGAACATTAGGAAGCCAAATCCACCTAGCTACATAGATATATACTTACATATATACCATCACGCCTTTTTCCCAACGGGGTAGGCAGAGACCACATCTTTACACTTGCTACGGTCCTGACACACCTTTTGCGCTTCTTCCACTCTCATTAATCCTTTCATACATGCTCATCGATTATGGGTACTCCTGACCTGACCTTTTCTGAGCTCGTCTTGGACTTGTCCTAAGTACGTCCGTCTAGGCCTTCCCCTTTCAACATCTCCATCCACCCTCGCCTTGTAAATTTGTTTCGTTAATCGCCTTTCATCCATACTTTCCATATGCCCAAACCATCTTAGCATTCCCATCTCAATTTTTGTGACAACACCGCTCTCTTATTATGCTATTCCTTACTTTATGACTCAATGTCACTCCTGCCAAACTTCGCAATACTCTCATTTCCACTGCATTTATCCTACTTTCATCCTTCTTTTGCCATACAAGCGTCGGCACTAACACCCCCGCATGAACAGCCAGCCAATATACAAATTGCTGTAGTTAACTACAGCAATATGTATATAATTGTTAGTTGCATTTCTATTATATAGAAGCACTGAACCGAAATCCCATACAAAAACGTCAACACTGAAGCTAGCGACTGTCATCGGTGTAAGCTCATGGAAGGTCCACATGATTCTTTCACAGAGGTTATTTGTTTTAAATTACATTTCTTTTGGGTGCTGCCTCTACCGTATCCTGCTTTGTATTCAGGCTTGGCTATTATGGTTGAATCTGTCAACGCCATGGCTATCATATTAGGTATGTGGGTTTCGGATCCATCAAAAGGATGTTCGCATTATGCACAAGTTATGTCGGCCAGGGGTTACACTTTGATATTTAAATGATCCCGGATATTTGTAGCTGATATCTACCGGCTTCTTATATTGGTAGCGAACAAGATATGATTTACAAATAATTTGACTCAGGTCGGTGTCTTTACAAACAACCGATCTTTGTTCCTCGATTAGGTCTGAACAATAAATAAATGAAAAGTTAAGTGTTAACAGAAATTGCATTCAAAAAAATACTATTTCTAACACAAAATAGTATTTTCGAATAACGCGTACTCATGTAATAGCGATCGTCTAATATTGTCATCGTCAATATTTCCACTAACGAATGATCGTTAAATTAATCTTGAGGATTAGGAATAGCGAGCAGAAATAAAAGCTTTAGTTTGCATTGCTAGCTTTATTCATGGTCAAAACATATTTTGTATCATTATTTTTCCAAGAGGGAATTAAGAGGTTATTCAAATCTTCGGTATCCATTTTTTCGGCTTATAGTCATTCCAGATGTTAGACTAATACTATATTATACATATATATACCGGATAGTATATTGCTCCTGTGAAATGAATAAACAGGTCAAAAATAGATCAGAGGCCTTATTACAATCCCCTATAACTTGTCCAGTTCGTTCTCTAAACTGAGCCTAGCGAGCCATTTCGTAATATCATCCCTGGTTCCCGTTTCCCTGGCACTAATGAATCTAGGCTGGATCTTTACTGACAAAATTGCTTGCTACCCTCAGTTTAGTTTCACTTGACTGGATATGAGTTGTAAAATTACTCGGATATGAATAAATGAATTGAATTGAATTGAATTGATATAAGTAAGAGATTCTAATAAGGCCGCTGGTAAATGTGGTAAGGCCGGCCACCGTGTCATATAGATGCTACTGCGGCTAAGTATCTTCCTCAATGTTGTTACCTATATAAGTAGCGCTGTTGTCTCACCCAATGTCGTTATTGTTCAGTCTATGTAATCTCATTGAGTTCATTGGCATAAAACAAATAAAAAACCTTACCACATGCTCATCATATTAAATACATAAAAATTACAAATAGTTTTTACACAGCGATTCCGGAGAAGAGCATTTCCGAAATATCATACTTACCATTAACATAATTAACATGCTACAGTGTTGCTACATGCTTTAGTGTTACACGTCACGAGGTAAAACATCATCATTTTTATAGTAATGTCATCGTGTATGTGATAAAAAATCTATCACGATGGTTACATGAAACCACAGCATGTAAAACATCGTGCGTTAGACTCAGGAGTTATAGTTAGGCCATGAAATAGCTTGCAAAAAAAACAAACCTTTGTAGATTAATGTTTAAAGATTGCCGAGGTGAGCCCTTGTAGCCAACTAACTGTCTTCCCAACATATTCTAAGGGTATTGAAGCCAGGCTACCCAGCGTTCCCTTTTCTTCATTCTCGTACTGTTTGTCAATTAAAGAAGATGCAAGTTGCCGAACAAAACCTGCAATAAAATAATCTTCATTATGTAAAAGAAGTAATCTCTCAAAAATGAAATGAATCTTTGGTAGTTCAAAGGTGCCCAAAGAACGTTTTACTAAATTACTCGTACATAAATGCTACCCTCCAGATTATTTTATGGTTCACTTAGGGTTAAAACAAAATTCACAAACAAACATCTTATAAAAAATTTCGACTTGATTAAATATATTTATTACTTGTAACATTGAACTCTTTACACTACAAAATTTTGCCCACTCCTGCAGAGGATAGTTCATTAAAAACAAAATTGTAATGGGTATACTTAACCATCAATATCTTCTATTATTTCGACAACTTCGTCTTTTTTTTGAAGCAAATCACCTATTTTGTGAATTAATCTCTCTATGAAAGCTTCTGTTTCTCTTAATACAACTGCTGTTTTTCCAGTAACACCTTGAAGCTGCGATTTGACTTGATCTAATTGGGTTTTTAACTCCACACTACTTATTTTAAACAGTTCCAAAATGTAGTGATTTTGCCCATAGAGTATCTTATCAAGTGATTGCAGCAAAAGTTCGACTATGTATTGAAGTACTAAAAGAAGTTTTGAAAGATCTCCTTTCTGGGTCTTACCCAGCTCTTTTAAAATTGATAGTAACTCGTCCAATACTAATTTGACTTCAAGTTCTATTACAAGTATTTTATTATGCTTTATCCGTTCATTTCTCTTCCTTCCAGCACTTGATTCATTATTTTCATTGTTGCTAGAGCCAGTATTAGAATCGCTCTCTCCCTCCTTGCTATAGTTTTCATAGCTATCGTTGTCGCTATAATAATCCTCGGCATTTGCACCAGCCTCTGCACCAGCACCAGTTCCAGCTCCTGCAGCAGCTTTTGCACCAGCACTAGCCTTGGCTCCTGCACTATTCGATCCGCCAGCCCCTGCACCGGCAGTGGCAGAGGCTCCCGCACCAGCGCTAGCTTGAGCTCCTGAAGTCCTTGAAGCGCCAGCTCCTGCATTGGCAGTGGCAGAAGCTCCTGCACCTGCACCAGCACCAGCTTCAGATCCTCCAGATTTTCCTTCTACTTGTTTAATCTTTTCAGATGGGAGAGAGTCCTTCGTACTATCAACAGTATTTCTTTTTTTACGACGTAATGAAGCAGATTCTGTAATGTGCAATGAAATTACTTTTTTAAAAACAACGAGCATCATGTGTTGTCAGTGAAAAAAAATATGTAACTTGTATGATTTGAATTTTTTAATTATGCCAAAAAATAGGACCAGGTACAGAGGCGTTCGTATCAACCTTTGCAAAATCATTGTAAAATGGATTTTCTGTTAGCAGCATAAAGTGCCCCTGTGTAAACGTTGATGTGAATGCCTCTGTGCTGCTTCTGCTTTGGTAAATAAAGTAACACCGACATCAAAAAGACTTGTTATTTTGGAGAAATTCAAGACTTAGCACTTATGGGGTTGGGGAGCGTCTATATATATATTTGATATGGCAAGTAGTTTACTGGAAATAAGACAAGTTTACCGAATCAGAATCAGAACTTCGTTCTAAATCGGGGGACAGGTGAGACTATGGACAAATAATGTCCACCTATAGTTGAGCAGTTGAGTTAAAAATATGATGATAAAAATATGATATTCTTCTGGTATTTCAGCAGATTCGAAAGTAAGAGGTTTTAACGAAATAGTTATGAAAAGTCTGACTTAGGAAATTCAACTTTTACTACCTGCAATCTTTATTGGGTTAGTGGCTGACATATCTATACTGATATAATTTCGTTTATTCGCATTAATTTCTTGGAAGTCAAAATATGGAAGGAGGTTATCTTATCTTACATTAATCTTCTATTCGAGCTACATCTCTTGCACTAGCAACTGCGCTTAAATATATGGTTTATACTTTCGTATTTTTGATATTACTTTCAATTTGTCTAAGAAAGAGACGCTAAAATTTCAAAAAACAGAAGGCCAATTAATTACACTGGTAGGCAAAAAATTCATAAGCGATTAATTTGAACCTAAATATAATTTTAATGAATTTTATATTGTCTTTTGTACAATAAACTAATGATATGCTAAGAACACCCAACCATGTCACCTTGGTCTAGATACTTATTGTTTCTTATTCTACTTGTCTGCATTATTATTTTCTTAGCTTGTGGTGAAATACGTGATTTGTTTGTATGTAATTCTTCTTGTATTACCTACAAATTTTAACTTAATTCCTAATACAGTTATAATTCTAATATGAATTAAATGCTTATTCTGCCAATATCAAAAATGCGAAAATACCGATGTTTGTTCCTCTGTAAAGTTTAAATAGCTAAACTGATATTTTATGTCATATTTGAACATCAACGAGGCTCTGACTGTGGCTATTCGTCATATCGACAGCTCTGTTCAAAGGTCGTAAAGGACATTTTGGAGAAAATAAGTTATATACACAGGTTTTCTCAGAATTTAATTATAACGATCTGTGTATTCCGTTTTGCGAAATTCGCAAATTTTTGTCTTTTCCGACCTATGTTATTACTCATTACTCACTTACAACAAGAATTATACAGCAAATTTGGAGGTAAAAGATATCTACATACGTTGACCATGTTGGTAAAGCCCAGTCAACAATATTTCTTAGGTTGTATAGGAAATCATCGTCAAAGTTTGTCCTTTACACCCCTACAATGTTAAATGAAATCAAATACACTGTCCTTTACTACGCTTTATTTGTTAAGGTGTCGAAACTTCTGAACTAAGTAAAGTAAGCTATTTTGACGTTTTTAATAGACTATTTAGCTTTATGTGTGATTTTTTTATTTTATTTCATCACGCGACGTATTTAGTAAGAACTTTTCATATCCCAATATTTAATAAAACAACTATGTTTTGGAATCAATTATGTACAGGGAGTAAGGATCAAATCAAAATAGCGCATAGCTGGGGTCAATTCTGACCTTTTTAACCATATCAATATAGGTCCTATTTTTAACCGTTAAAAAGTTATGATCAATTTTAGTTTTTTTTTTCAAAAGATAGCTTAACTCCATACAAAACTAATTATTAAAAAAAAATGTATCAAAGGTACCAACTTATTTTTTTTTGGCAAAAGATCAGCAGGTGATTCGTCTTACTTTGACTAGTTATTTTCAACAACCTTTATCTTTTCTATTCATGTCATGCACTTATATTAAACCTTCTCACTAAGGCGCATAGTACCTTCAACTAGCACCACCAATTGATTTGTTATAATCACTTCTAAATTAGACAATGTTTTTAAAAACTGTACAATAAATATCTCATAAAATACTTCTTTTAAATACTTATTGAATGTCGGTCCACGACTTTTTATTGTCTTTTATTTTTCATCGTGAGAATAAAAAATCGTGGACAGACATCCAATATTTGAAAGAAGAGTTTTTTGAGATATTTATTGTTCAGTTTTAAAAAACAAGTCTTATTTAGAAGTAGTACAATATATAAGAATTATTGAAGGGTGATCTTCTAGCGTACGTAATCGTAATCTGTGGGGAGTCTATCGTCAAGCATGGCGAATCATTGGCCGTCAGTCTTGACAATGCCAAAGCTTTCGAACGTGTCTGGCATCGTTCGCTTCTTTCCAAGCTTCCGGCATATCTCTGCTACCTCGCTTATGCGACTGGATCGCCGGATTTCTGGACGAACGCAGAATTCGTGTTATTTGCGATGGACGCAAAGCGCATTCGCTCCAGATAAACAGCGTAATGCTGCAGGGCTCCCTGTCACCGACGTTGTGTTCTCTACATATTGATGACGTGTTATCACTTGGCAATATTCATTGCTATGCGGATGATAGGACAGTCCATGTGTGCTATTTCGAGCGCCCTAGGGCAAAGCAGACCGACATCGAGAAGAGGCTATGTCTTGTTGTTGAGCTTGAGTGTTGGACCGTATTTCAGAATGGGGTGCATGTAAATATAGTGGAGTTCAATGCTAAGAAATCACAGGTGTGTGCATTTACAGTCCAAGCGTTCACTCTTCAGGGCACCTCGCTATCGGTAAAGGATAGGCTAAACATCCTTGGCATGGATGTTCGTAGCAACCTTAACCTGTGTGACTACATTGAAAGCGTAATCAAAACCGCATCCCGTGAACTCGGAATTCTGAACAGAGTGAGACGATTTTTCACACCTGAGCAGCTCTGTCTTTTGGATAATACACAAGCACGTGGAATACTGCTCTCATCTTTGGGACAGTTCGAAGTACTTACCAGGAGCGGCGTGCTATCCGTATTATCGGAAACCCAGAGGCGTCTTTGACTCTTGAGGCTCTCCAAGTAGAGACATTGCCAGGTTGAGTGTTCTCTATCCTTTTTACAATGGGTAATGGTCTGTAGAGTTGTTCCAACTTATTCGTTACTTATCTTTCACTCCCACGCCACGCGTGCTGGACTACGTAGTCATTCACACACGATCCAGCATTTGTTTGCTCGCACTTAAAGGTTCGGTAGCTCGTTTCTTTGTCGTAGGTAACATCACGACATGGAATGCTATTCCAGCACATGTGTTTCCTCTTATGGTCCCGGGTTTTTCAAGCGGGGCGTGAAAAGGCATTTCTGCAGGCCTTCAAGGTGAGGATGACCAACCCAGCAATTCGTTCGCATGGCTGTGCTTAACAGCCTCATATCTGGACCTCACTACTCACTTCCACTTTCCATCAGGTGGAGTGAGGTCATCTTAACCGACAATATAAAAAAAAAACAATTGATGGTGCTAGTTGAGTGTACTATGCGCCTTGATGAGAAGGTTTTATATATAAGTGCATTAATAGAAAAATATAAATGGTACTGTAGGAAAGACTAAATACAAGACGTATAAATAATACTTCTATTTAAGCTCCTAAATGAAGCAACTGCTTTTTATGATTAACTTATTTGATTAGCATTACATATAACTTTATTAACTTAAAAGTAGTAATATTGCAAATTGTGTCCTTAATCAATAATTGGTTCCAAAAAATAGTTGTTTTATTAAATATGTGATAAATTGCTTAACAAATACGTCGTGATACAAATAATATAACAAGAATCGCAAATGAAGCTATTAAAAATGTCAAAATATCTACCTTACTTTAGTTAGTAGTTTATCCTTTAGAACCTAAAAATATCTAATTTGTGCCTAGATGATGAACATTTATAAAAATTCAAAGGGTGTTGAGGTCATTTTATTTTAATTTCAAGGGCGTAAAATAAATTTATCTCCCTAAGCTCTAGACCCAATTTGCGACAAACCCTCGGAAAATTCAATAAATTCTAATAACCTTCTTCCTAGGTCAAGTTATATTCAAAAGAAGTTCAAAAAAAAGTTTTTTTGCTTTTCTTGTAAAGTGGCTTATTGTCCTTTGCGGCTTTTGAGCCCAGAGCTGTCGATATGCAACATTTAATTTCATTATAAAGTTTTCATTGCGTCAGTACATGGCGCTTTTGAAGGCGAATACGAAAACACAAAATTGGTGATATCATTATCAATATATCCACTAATCAGTGACCAGGCAACATGAACAAAGACCGAAAATTCAATATTCGAAGCTCAGTTTAAAAACTTTTGGTTTAGGAATAGCGAACAGAAATGAAAGCTGGAATTGTCATTGCTTGGTTTATTCATGATCAAAACAATTTTTATTTTTAATATTTCCGAGAGGGGATTTAGAGGTTAATCATATTTTCGGTATCCATTTTCTTGCTTGTAGTCATTCCAGTAGGGATTTTCTAGGAGTTTGATTGTTCGAGCACATCTAACGGTATTTTTGCTCCTGTGAACATAAAAATAGGTCAAGTTAATACGTTAAGGTTAGCAAGCCACCCATCATATTACTTAAATGCTACTATGGCAAATCATTTACCAATGTCCAGCGTTTAGTTATTGTCATAAGACTATATTTTTTTTGATCAGAGCTGCTGTCAAAAGACGATATTAAAGTATTCAGTATTCTCTAACCTTATTGGTTAAAATAATGGTAAAGATAATGGTAAAGCTAATAAGGTGAAAATGTTAGCATCACATTAAGAGTCAGTCACATTTAAACCCAATGCTTTTAAGTAAACCCGAAACAGATGTAAAACATAACTTTGATGCAGTCTTACTTTGTTGGCAAATTGGCGCGATGATTGATGGTTTTATTCTGGAACAAAAGAAAGCTGGTGTAAGTATATCTCTAGTAAGCAATTAATTTAACGGATCAATGGAGTCAAAAGGACTAGTAGAAGTAAAAGAAAAGCTGGAAGTATTTTGTAATTTTTTATAATCACACGAGTTAATTATAATTCAAATGAGCCTAATAATTAAAGTAAAAAATATGTATCAAGCCCGTAAATTTACATACAATTTAAATATAAGTTTAGGCTGGTACATAGTACCAGGGCTGCACCTGCACCTGACGTCACGGAGTATCTGATTAATGACTTATTATAGGCTAAAATGTCATCGCGAATTTCATGTAAAGCGATCTAGATCACACGAAACTTCAGCATGTAATACTACGTGCGTTAGACTCAGGCGCAGCGAAAGAAATAGCTTGCAAAAATTCCAACCTTTTCTAATTATTGATTAAGTACTGTCGAGGCTAGGCCGTGTAACCAACTAACGGCCTTCCCAACAAAGGCTATGGGTAGTGTAGCCAGGCCACCAAGCGTTTGCTTTCCTCCATTCTCGAACTGGTTTACATTTTTGCCAATAATAGAAGATGCAACTTGCCGAACAAAATCTAAAATGAAATAATCTTTGTTATTTAGTAGATAAAAGATCTTATTAGGAAAACTCGTAATATGAATATTTTATTTTAATGCCATTCATGAATCAGGTCAAAAGAGGCCAAAGAAAGTTAAATCAACTTAAATATCATCAATTGTATAAAAAATCTCTTTTTTTATAATGTTCAGCTTTAGCCAACTTTTGCATATTATGATATGACATTTAAAAGATAATAACTATGGGTGTACTTAACCTTCCATATCTTGTATTATTTCTACCACTCCGTCTTTTTTCATAATTAAAGCACCCATTTTTTTAAGTAGTTTTTCTATGAAAGCTTCCATGACTTTCAACAAATCAGCTGTTTTTCCAGTCATTCCTTTAAGGTGCGATTTGACTAGTTTTAATAGGTCTCTTAACTCTTGACTACCAATTTTGAATAATTTCAATATGTTCTTATTTTGCCCATTGAGTATCTCATCGAGTGATTGCAGCAAATTTTCTATTATGTTTTGAAGTACTAAAAGAAGTTTTAAAAGATCGCCTTTCTGGGTCTTACACAGCTCTTTTAAGATGGATAGTATCGTATCTAATACTACTTTGACTTCAATTCCAACTGAAAGTGTTTTTTCATAGTTTTTCTGAGATTTTTCCTCTTCCTTGGCACTAGAGTCATGATCTTCTTCGCTGCTGGAGTCACTGTTTTTTTCATCACTACTTTCGTCACTATAATAACCATCAGCTTCTGCGCCAGCACCTGCTGAGGCTTCTGCACCAGCACCAGCTCCAACAGCAGCGCCAGCACCAGAGTCTGCGCCTGCACCAGCTCCAGCTACAGCACCAGCTCCAGTTTCTGCGCCAGCTCCAGTTTCTGCGCCAGCTGCGGCACTGGCACCTGCTCCTGCGCCAGCTTCGGTACCACCTGATCCGCCAGCTCCTGCACTGGCAGTGGCAGAGGCTCCTGCATAAGCACTCGCTCCAGATCCTCCAGAATTTCCTCCTGCTCCTTCATCATTTTTAGATTGTGAAGGTTGTTTTTTACTACTATCAGAATTTCGTTTTTTGCGCCGAAGTGAAGATTCTGCAATATGCAATGAAATGACATAATGGCTATTAAGATTCACAATGCTACAAAAGCATTTAAAGTATATTTGAATCCATGTTGAGATCACTTTGTCCTTTAGTTGCTTGAACTTGATTTTAGTTATCAACTTGTAAATATCTAATAACGGGGTCCTACTTTGTGTTTGATCGGGACCAAAAGCGAAGACTAACCTACCTCGCTTGGGAACAAATGTGCTTTTTATTGAAAGATCCAGAAATAAGAACTCTAAATGGTTGTTTCTGTATGATACATTTTTGAATCAAATAACTAGTAAATTGAGATTTCTGAAGTTTATAAACCTTGAAAATATCAAATCAGATAGAAAACTGAAATAAACTAATATTGCTAAACAAATTCTGCTAGTAAAGCTTTCTACGTACATAACATACGAGTACCTATGTATTTTTAAAGTTTAAAGCTGATTATGTATTTTGTTTGTTGTGTTTTGTACCTGTTTTGTACTGCTAAACTAGATTGAGATAAATTGATTATTTGTCTATCATTCGGGATAATTTTTGAGGAGTAGAATGTCTACCCTTGGATTTAAATCTATTCTAATGTTTGTAACGAGTAAACGCAAAAAAAATTGACCAATTTTAAAAACAGTTGCACCAATGTCGAACTACGTTAACTAACAATGGCTATACATATTCAAGTCTAATTATTAGGCTACGTTTTAACAGGAGAAATTTACCTCGCCGGAGAAGCTGCTGGTGAAAAGCTAGTATATGTTAAAGTAAAGTAAAGTAATTAGCCTATACTGTCCCACTACAGCGGGGAAAAACCCTTCATCATTGAAATCATATTGATGGGTATTGGCTTAATCACCACGCTTGCCAAATGCGGGTTGATGATCACAAACCCGGGTTATTTTTCGAAAAGGTCGAGCTGGTATATAATAAAGCGTAATTTTTACCTGCTTCAGCACCAGCTCCAGCAGCGGCCGCAGCATTTGCTCCAGCGCTAGCACTAGCGCCTGCGCCTGCACTAGCTTCGGCTCCAGCTCCAGCTTCTGCGCCGGCTTCAGCACCAGCTCCAGCTTCTGAGCCAGATTCGGCTCCAGCTCCTGCATCAGCGCCGGCTTCAGCACCAGCTCCAGCTTCTGAACTAGCTTCGGCTCCAGCTCCTGCATCTGCGCCTGCTTCAGCACCAGCTCCAGCTTCTGCGCCGGCTTCAGCACCAGCTCCTGCATCTGCACCAGCTTCAGCACCAGCTCCAGCTTCTGCGCCGGCTTCAGCACCAGCTCCTGCATCTGCACCAGCTTCGGCTCCAGCTCCTGCTTCCGCACCGGCTTCGGCTCCAGCTCCTGCATCTGCACCAGCATCGGCACCAGCTCCAGCTTCTGCGCCAGCTTCAGCACTAGTTCCAGCTTCTGCGCCAGCTTCGGCACCAGTTTCAGCTCCAGCGCTTGCACCTGCGCCTGATCCTGCGCCAGTGCTCGATCCAGCACTAGCACCAGCGCTCGCTCCAGCACTAGCACCAGCGCTCGCTCCAGCACTAGCACCAGCGCTTGCTCCAGCGCTAGCACCAGCACTAGCGCCAGATCCACTGCTGCCACTAGTTCCTGCAAGAAACGTGAAGGTTTAACACATTACATTACCTGCCATGGGGACCGGCAAACAATAGATTTTCTATTGTGTCTTGTTTGGTGGCAGTCAAAGACTCAAACATCACACTTATGTAGGTACATGCAGAAATGAGAACTACCTTAGGGATATATCGCTTTATGTGTGTTTATCCTTGGCTCAGGTACAAGGTAGAACAAGTTGTCTTTGGGAAACGGGATTTAAAAATAGTGAATTATTTATTATGTGATATATTTTTTTGACAAAGAAAACAAAGCCACTTTGAACACAAAAATAATAAAAATAGTGAATAGTTATAGACGGTTTACCAGAAGTTCCTGAAGATTCTTCAGCTCCTGAACTTTCCTTTTCTTTATCACCAGCTGTTTTGCACAAAAATATCACATTAATTTAATTTCTCAGCGAATACTTTTCTTAGAACAAAAACAATGTTACAAGTGGCCACTTACCAGCAGCTCCTGCAAGAATACCAGCCAGGGCTCCAGCTGTGAATGGTTAGTCATTTAAAATTTCTTTCTTAGAATGCTTTCACAGCATAATGCATTGAAAATATTTCTAAAATTTGAATGGCCTCACTCAGAGTGACTACCTCAACGAAGTTTAACGGAGCACCTACCCGTAGTTAAAATAAATCAATAAACCAGAATGAAGATTGTACAGTTCTGGTTGTCCGTATGGCATCTTGTTGAACATATAGACACTAAAAAATTACTACAAGTAATCTGCTAATTTCATTCTCTTTTATCGAGCAATATTTCAATCTATGTCTACAGGCTGATAGAAGGCTTTTAACAGCTTACATGACCTAAATAGGCAAGAAATATGAGCTGAATAAAAGACACTTACCACTAGCTCCTGCTTCCACTCCCGAAGCACCGCCTGATAGTATACCACCAACAACACCACCGGTTACTCCAGCTGCAAATTTACAGTAAGAGTTTATACACACAAGGATGATTTGCAACAATTCATGTAGCAAGGAGGGTACGTCGCTTTTGATCAATTTATAAAGAACGGTAAAAACTATTGATAATCAGGACTGAACGACATTGGTTCATAAAAAACAAATTCCAAAGCACGGCGACGCCGACCCAACGTCAACTTTCTTCAGTTATTCACATTGGCAGTGCAGAATTATTATAATAATAAAAAGTAAACTATTTCCAAATCCTACCATTAATTCCAGCTGTAACACCAGCAACTCCTCCACTAGCAGCTCCTCCTGCAGCACCTAATCCCTCATTACTTCCAGCTTTAAAAAATATAAAAAGATTAGTTCAAAAAAGTATTTGGTAATTTTTGGGAATGATGACGGTTAGTTACTCATTTTTTCACAATTATTTAAGCATACACTTATTAAATACACTTTATCATACCAGATGCTCCCGCAGTGGCACCAGCAGATGCACCAGCTGTAATAAAAATTAATGAGCTATTCTAAACTGAATGATTTTACTACGTTTTTCAAACCTTAAAAACAAACTCACGCAAAGGACAACATGTGCCCAAGTCAAAGATTTGATTGGTTGATGACTAGATAACTTCGAAAGAAGGAATCCATATTTCTATACATCACAAATTACATCTGCGATCGGGCATCAGCTAAAAACACTGAATTTCTTTCATCTAGAGAGTAAAAATATTAACATACCAATTCCTCCAGCAAGAAGACCCACTTGAGAGCCTACTGTGGCGCCAGTTGAGACACCTGCATCTGCTCCTGATAGAACACCGCTAATAACTCCCGCCGTAGCACCGGCTTCAGCTCCTGCTGAGGCACCGGCTTCAGCACCTGTTTATAATTTTGACATTAGCTTGTTTTGTGATACGGAATAACCATCAGGTGCGTTAAAGTATACTGGATATACGAGAAAAAGGAGAAGGAATCCATTTACTCAGCATAGCAAGCATCGCTAACATCTCCCAAATGATGCGTCTACATTCTTCTGTGTTACAACAAAGTGAGAATTTGGGCGCCAAAATAAGATATTTGTTTATTCAGGGCACCTCCTATTCTATGAATGAAACTATTAGTGCGAAAAATATTAGTCTTGTGTACGTTTCGTGTACCGCATATAACATTAGCACTTCAAAAACCCAGAAGCAGTTTGCAAACATTCCTATTATAACTGCAAATGTACAAGCATATTAGTGAAGAGTTATTTTATTCACCCTGCACATTCCCGCTTGCAACAGCTCCTGCTAGGGCTCCGGCTACGGCTCCTGTGCTGACACCGGTTCCGAGTCCTGTAACTCCACCAGAAATACCACCTGCGACTGCTCCACCTGAAAATGTATAAATATAAAATATAAATAATAAATATGCGCCAGACAACACACCTCTTGTAATGGTCTCGAAGTAGGGATCAATATCCCTGTGTCACGAGATACCACACTAGGAAACCAGCCAGGGGCGTCTCCCAGCACATCAACAAAATACGCTGTTTATCGGATGCTTGAGGGAATGATGATACTTCGGTTCACTGTCAAGGAGCATAAAAATTTTAAGCATAAAATAAGTTAGCATATTGTAATTACTACTAATTATAATTTCGCATAATACTAATAAGCACAACAGTTTTTAGCATACAATTTTTAGCATAAATGCAATGAGCATAAACATGATTAAGCATAAAATAATTAACCATAAATTTAAAAACCTGAAGGATTTCCGCGTGGTCATAAAAAAAATAACCCTAACCTACTGACACCAGAAGGATTTCTGGGTGGTCATAAAAAATAACCCTAACCTACTGACACTTGAAGGATTTCCGGGTGGTCCATTATGCCTGAAAAATTGTGCCAAAAATAATAATGCATAAATGCATTATGCTAAATAATAATTATGCCACAGTACATATTATGCTAAAACCAAATTCGGTCTAATTAATATTATGCTAAATAAATTATGCCAATTTCATTATGCCAAACCATTTTAGGACAAAACACATTATGCCAATGAAAGGGATCCCTGATACTTCTTGTTACTTTTGGATGTTACCTAAGGTGTGGTTCGCAACTTTATATGTTCAGTTTGCTACAATTAGCAAAGAAATATTACAAGAAATATGTGATACAATGTTATTTTTAAATTTTATGAAAATACTCATTAAGCGCCAATTATACTTCGTGCTTCAGCCTGTAAATTAGTAATGGAAGTAACAATTAAACCAGCAACTTATTTTGTACCATACCCACCAAGGGCTCATCACTCGCACACACATTGCGAACGGTTCATATTGGTTTTACTAACAATATCAATGCTGATGATGCTGAAAAAAATAATCAAATGTGTTCTTAGCACATACCAGCAGCTCCTGCAACGGCGCCTGAAACAGCACCAGCTGAAAGCAAAATGTACCATGAATAACACGAGGTGTGTAGGGTATCAACTTCCCGAGAGTTGCATTTCCCTATAAGTAATGAAATAAAATCATTATTTTAAATGGACTCTACCATTAGAGCGCCCGGGATAAAATTCAAAGGCTACGTGCGAATGGTAACACGCGAATGTTAATTTAAAATGTTAATTACTTTTAATATTTTTATGTTATTTATTGCAAGCTTAAGTATTATGTTTAAATATCCTCTAGATTAAAGCAAAAAAACTATTGAGGTCGCAAAAGTTTGTGACAGACGTGCTTTCGAAAACCAACTTATTTTACGTTTCCTTATGTTTTATGGTAACCAAAAACAAGGAGGGTAAAAGCCAGAAGCAATACAAATATCAGTTTATCTACAGACATTTGTGCTAGTCTTGCTCTAAAAGGTCATCTGATGTGATATAAAAGGTAAATAAATAAAACTTACCACCAGTTCCAATGATGGCTCCAGTAACGCCTCCAGCTGTGTATTTGAAATACTGATTAGATACATTTAAAAAATTTCATCAATTGCCCTCGTCATCTACCAATTGTGTCATGCTTGTTTTTCAACTTCTCTGAACAAGTACTATTCAAACATTCTTAGAAGCATCATAAGTGACCATCATGATGTATTATTGTAGCCGAAAAGGTGAGAAGAGGATTTAGTCAAGCACGGCAACGCGCATGTAATGCAGCGATTTTATCTTTTCAAGTAATCAGAATGGGCAAACTCAGGAATCGTCAGATTAAGAGTCAGCACGACTGAGACATCAAGCTGAATCTTCTGGGTTAAAATCTGACGCGAACGAGTCTTTCAAAAAGGCGATATCTAAGATGGTATTTTTTTAAATTTGTCCTGTGATCTTCAAATGATAAATAGCATTGTGGCTCCATAGATTGGGTCTTTCCTGAAAGTGCCGGCTAACGAAAAGAAATGGCACGTATTGTTAGAACTAGTCATAAAGTCGTTAGGTTGCCACGAGCCAAGTTATAAGAGTTAAAAGATTCGTCATTTTTATTATATTCTACATAACCTATGTTTTGTTCGTAATATTGTATCTGCTTTCTATTTCTTTCTCTTTTCTCTCGTTTCTTTTAAAAAAATATGGATCATCTCAAGACTGAGTAATAATTTACCATTTGATAGGTTGTTCGAACTTAAGGATGTTTAATCAAAAAAGGAAAAGTCATGGGCAATTAAATGCTACCTTTGTTTGTATGTTTTGTATATTGTTATTGTGCCAAATTAATAAATTTGACGAGAATTTAAAACCACAGCATCCTGGGGAGGGAGATATTTCCTGAAAGAATCCGGCTAGAGCCTAAGCATGAGTATTTTTGAAGCCGACATATAACATCTTGGAGCACATCCCACTTTAAGATCAGACGAGATTATGGCCCATTGTAAGCGTATAAGAAGGAAAAAAAAACCTATTAATCAAATATTATTCTTTGAGGTTTACCTTCAGCTCCTGTTTCAGCCCCGGTTGCAGCACTGGCTCCAGCACTAGCTCCAGCACTAGCCCCTGCGCTAGCTCCTGCACCAGCTTCTGCTCCTGCTCCAGCACTGGCCCCTGCTCCAGCTACTGCGCTTGCTCCTGCATCAGCCCCGCCGCTAGCTTCTCCACCTGTTTTCGTCATAGAAACGTCAAATTTATTGAGTTATATCATTGAAAATAATTGTATTATACAGGGTCACTATGAAAAAAGCGGCAATTCTTCAAGAACAGTTCAAAATCGTTAACTTAAGTCTATCAAACAAATAGAAACGATAAAAAATGTTTTGACTTTGTTTGGTGTTGTCCGTCACTAATAAATAGTGCTCATGGATACTCTATCATCATTCATCAACAGCTTTATAAGGTCCGGCGCTCCCGAAGGTGCAGAAACTAGAATACAATAGCGAAATTATGAGAGCAATAAAACTTAAACTAACAAACAAACAAATAAAATCATTATAGCAGTGATCTTGGCACATAAAAATAAACCGCTACTGGTGCAACTTATGGTACATTTTTTACATTGCCAATCACCAAATGCAACAAACCGAAAGGCCGCACAGGATCTCACCCCCGACGAACCCTCTCTCAGTCGGCCTACCAATAACAAATAATTATTCAGTAACGGCCCTGACCATCATGCGTGAGCGCATGTCTCGCTTTTCGTGCAAAAAGCCATATTCGTGTCGTGTGTGTTAAATAAATAATGGCCCATACTTATTCCCATGCAGAGTGGTACAAGGTGGTGCGATGTTACATCCTGAGTGGCGAATGTTTACGTGATGCGCAAAACCTTTACCGCGCCACAAGTTTACCCCGTTTACAACGCCAAGGAGTTGTGACGATCGTGACACCAAGCGAACAATTTTAGCCGCCAATCAAAGGCTATTGGAATATGGACAGTTCACTAAACCGGCACATGTAAATAGCAGCGCGCCGCCGCGCACTATTTAAACAGCTAAACAGCAGCTGACAATTTAGTGCTTGAGTTTTTCGAAAGAAACACATGTGCTAGCACAAATGACGCGGGTCGACGATTCAACGTTAGCCAAGTGTGGAAGTTTTTAAATTTTTGAGTCTTCTCCCGTAAACGCGTAGGTATTTACATCACCAGAAATGAACAACCCACGTTCAATAACCCACTTGTTATAAAACTAGTTACCGGCAAGTGCGCTTTAGTGTTTAGACAACGTGCCAATCAGTTTGATAGGACTTCATTCTTATCAGCTCGACGCGACGCAGCTCTGCCTCATTACACAAGGTCAGTACGTGATTATTTAATTTTTTAGTAAGGCTGCATGTGGATTCGGGGCAGAGGCCTGATTCCGTGGCCTGCTAGATCTCCGGACCTGACATCCCTTGATTTTTATTTGTGGGGAGAGGTAAAATGTTTCGTTTACTTACCCACGTTGAGGAGGCATAAAGCTATGACGACCTCCATAGTAGGACCTCCATTTTTACTTTCGATTAATATAAAAGTGAAACTGAGACACTTGTTTTACTAACAAGATTATGGAAGCGCTTTTGTGTATCGAAAGAAACGGACTACATTTTGAACAAGTGTTCAAGTTTTGTCAATTTATGATTAAGCATGTTGTTTATCGTTGATGCAAACGTTTTAATAATTTTTAGTTTAATTAATTATGACTATCCTAAGCCCGTAGAAGTAAAGGAAAGGGAAATGGGTAACATTGGTGTCATTTTTGAAATTTCTCAGCCATTCACCAAACCTCATTATTATGAAAGAACATCAAGGGGAACAAACATTATTTAGAGCACATAGCTTGCGTTCCAATTCCTAATGTCAAATACTTAACATTTACTGCTATATACATTTTTAAGTTTATAGATAATACTTTAATAAAATTGGCAACATCTGCATCCTAGAAACTAATTTCAATACCCCTACAAAACCAGTTAAGGGTTAAAGTTGCCTCTTTATTTCGGTCTCTAGATTAAATTTGGGGCCGATTTTCAATGTGACTCTGTATAATTAATAAATCTCAATATAAATATGATTTAGCATATAAGGATACAGTTAAGTGTGTGCACTAATTCTGTTGAAATAAGACCACTTACTAGTTCCACATTTACTGCAAATAAAGAATGTTGACTTGCATTTTACGATTATATATTTTTTTTATTCCGTGTCATGGTTTAATAAATTATTTTTTTAATAACTTAATGTCTTAAATATGATCAGTTCAAAATCTGTTGTCACAAGATCGGGATATCCTTAATTTTCAAGAAATTGGTAGGAATCATGAATCCCTGTAAAAATGGTAACTTACAGGTCAAGGAAGGTATAATTTTGTATCTTTCGTCGAAATCCCGCGGTGAAAGTGTATTCTCCTAGGTTGACAACATTCTGACGTCCTTTTTGAGTAAGGCTATATTAATGTTGCTAAGAGGTTTGGGGAGACTGTTCTTCTGCTTAAACTTTGTTGTGTCTCACCTTCGGAGCCGCCTTCGGATTCTCCTTCGGATTCTGCTTCGGAACCGCCTTCGGATTCGGCTTCGGAACCCCAAAATGACGATGACGTTATTTACCCACCATGACGGTATTAACATTTTTTTTCTTTTTTACAATATATTGCCTTCCGACATTCTTTTTAGTTTCTTTAAAAACATAAACAAAACATTTTTAGAGTCATAATTCCGGCACTTCTTCCTCTATGGAGAGTCGAAATCTCTGTTGGATAAACATTTGGTCTTTTGTTATGGAGGTCAACGTGGCTGAAAGACCTTTAAATTTATTATTTTATTAATTCGCGTCGATTTTTGACTAAGACAAAATAGTGGTGGTTATATAACTTCTTGTACCTTCAGCTTCTGTTCCACTTTCAGCTCCTGCACCAGCACCCGCTCCAGCTTCAGCTCCTGCACTTGCGCCTGCACCAGCTCCAGCACTAGCTCCTGCACTGGCGCCTGCTCCAGCTCCAGCACTAGCCCCAGCACCAGCTCCTGCACCGGATTCTGCACCAGCTCCTGCACTAGCTCCAGCACTGGCACCAGCACTGGCTCCTGCACTAGCTCCTGCCCCGCCACTAGCTTCTCCACCTGTTCCAGTCGAGAAAACATCAAGTTACTGAGTGTATTAACAAGGTGCGATTTTAGACATTTTTTCTTTTAAATCACATTATTTTATTTTTTTAATTTTGGCATAGCCTAACGTGTTTTTTTTGATCAGATCTAGGTCACTATTTAAGGCAAACTATATCCCAAACTTTGAATTATTAGTAGGAATCATGAGTCAGGCGAGTTGAGAGTGGTGGCTACTTTGATTCCCGTGACTGAAGAGCCATACATAAATATACCTTTTATACTCCTTACCAAAGAATTAAGATATATATATAAATGATATATATATATAAAAAAAGTTTTTTAGATAATATCACTTACACTACACTCCTTGAATTCTGTTTTGTCTTACCTTCGGAACCTCCTTCGGAGCCACCTTCTGATTCACCTTCAGAGTCACCATCGGATTCACCTTCCGAGCCACCTTCAGAGCCACCTATAAAGCCAGATTATTTATTTATTTTTGAAATAATAGACAGATAGAAAATACTGCTTGAGCACTTATTGGCACTTGTTTTGAGGTCTGTAGTAGACATTGTAAAAGACACAGCCAGTTTTCATATTTATTTATTAATTATCTCAAGTGGTAAGTACATAAAGATCTTGAAATTATTTTGGAGCGCACATGAACCCTGTAGGGCACTATAATGTAAACATACAATCATTATTTTATTTTCAATCAATGGCGAAATAAGCTTTTTATTTGAGCCAATTAATACCATTTACATGACAGTTCTGTTTGATTCTTGAGACTAAGCACTGACTGTTGCAACAGCTTAGCTATAAGTCTTAAGAATGTGCCCACACGGCAACAGTTACTACTACTGTACTTGTATACCTTGTTACGTATAAAAAACATAAATCCCGGCACCACCAAATTCATTTTTTCCAGATTCATATCTGGTAACAGGTTCGGGATAATCTTGAAACATCAAACATCATTAATATTAAAAATCAGCCCAAAGGCAACAAAGTTAACGATACATGCAAATAACTGGCATTTATTAAACTACTTCTAGAATGCATCTAGGGAAACTATCGGTGCTCATAGCCCACTAAAATATAATTTCGTTTACTCGCATTCGTTAGTTATAAATACAACATAGAGTGAGAAATTTACTTGATGTACCTTCAGCTTCTGTTCCACTTTCAGTTCCGGCACTAGCTCCAGCACTCGCTCCAGCACTCGCTCCAGCACTCGCTCCAGCACTCGCTCCTGCACCAGCTCCAGCACTAGCTCCAGCACTAGCTCCTGCACTAGCTCCTGCCTCAGCTCCGCCACTAGCTTCTTCACCTGTTCCCGTAATGAAAACATTAAGTTTTTTGAGTAATTCATTGCAATCACCGAAGTACGATTTTGTAGAAAGAATTTCCAAATCTCTTTTTTAAAATTTATTAATTTTGTCATAGCTTTACTTGTTTTATATGATCAGTCAAAAATCTTTGGTCACTAGGTAAGGCAAACTATATCCTTTACTTTATAAAAATAGGTATAAATCATGAGTCTCCGTACGAGTGTTGGCTAGTTGGAATCCCGCGACTGAAGAACCATAAATATACCTTTTTTCACTCCTTACTAGATTATTAATGTTCAAGTGACAGGTGACAAAATTTCATAATCACTACATATTATAAAACAAAGTCGCTTCCCGCTGTCTGTCCCTATGTATGCGTAGATCTTTAAAACTAAGCCACGGATTTTGATGCGGGTTTTTAATAGATAGAGTAATTTAAAAGGAAGGTTTATATGTATATACCATGCATAATATGGCAGAGAAACACTGATAATTTTAGAGGTTTCTAATGTGGTGTCGTAAATGATAATTAATTGTTTGTTGTCGTAAATGTAATTAAGTGTTTGAAGCTTGGAGTCTCAAATTTTGAATAGGGGTTCTTTTTAGGGCGTAGGTGATAACTGAGACGGGATTTTGTAAATAACAAGTATCGTAAGTCCCAAAAAATCCCGTATGTCATAAAAATGAATGAAATTTGAAAAAAGTTATTTTTGATTATATCACTTATACTACACTCCTTGAATTCTGTTTTGTCTTACCTTCGGAACCTCCTTCGGAGCCACCTTCTGATTCACCTTCAGAGTCACCTACAAAGCCAGACTTATTTATTTATTTTTGAAATAATAGGCAGATAGAAAATACTGCTTGAGCACTTATTGGCACTTGTCTTGAGGTCTGTAATGGACAATGTAAAATACACAGGCGGTATTATCAATGGCGGAATAAGCTCATTATTTAAGCCAATTAATGACGATACCGTTTACATGACGGTTCTTTTTGATTCTTGAGACAAAGCACTGACTTTTGCAACAGCTTCGGTAGAAGCCTTAAACATGTGCCCAAACGGAAACAGTTACTACTACTGAACTTGCATCTATGAAATGAACTGTATCTAAAAACTACAAATTAATGAACCAAAGAGGTTGCTGTTGCTAAGCTGCAGAAAGTACATGAAAATCAAGCATCACAACGTATAGTCTTTGAAATAGTAGCGCGCCGCCGTGCACTATTTCAACAGCTAAACAGCAGCTGACAATTTAGTGCTTGAGTTTTTCGAAAGAAACACATGTGCTAGCACAAATGACGCGGGTCGACGATTCAACGTTAGCCAAGTGTGGAAGTTTTTAAATTTTTGAGTCTTCTCCCGTAAACGCGTAGGTATTTACATCACCAGAAATGAACAACCCACGTTCAATAACCCACTTGTTATAAAACTAGTTACCGGCAAGTGCGCTTTAGTGTTTAGACAACGTGCCAATCAGTTTGATAGGACTTCATTCTTATCAGCTCGACGCGACGCAGCTCTGCCTCATTACACAAGGTCAGTACGTGATTATTTAATTTTTTAGTAAGGCTGCATGTGGATTCGGGGCAGAGGCCTGATTCCGTGGCCTGCTAGATCTCCGGACCTGACATCCCTTGATTTTTATTTGTGGGGAGAGGTAAAAAGTTTTGTTTACTTACCCACGTTGAGGAGGCATAAAGCTATGACGACCTCCATAGTAGGACCTCCATTTTTACTTTCGATTAATATAAAAGTGAAAATGAGACACTTGTTTTACTAACAAGATTATGGAAGCGCTTTTGTGTATCGAAAGAAACGGACTACATTTTGAACAAGTGTTCAAGTTTTGTCAATTTATGATTAAGCATGTTGTTTATCGTTGATTCAAACGTTTAAATAATTTTTAGTTTAATTAATTATGACTATCCTAAGCCCGTAGAAGTAAAAGAAAGGGAAATGGGTAACATTGGCGTCATTTTTGAAATTTCTCAGCCATTCACCAAACCTCATTATTACGAAAGAACATCAAGGGGAACAAACATTATTTAGAGCACATATAGCTAAAGTATATCGGAGCTGAGATATTAGGTATTGTATTTTTAACTAACTACTCAATTAAACTTTATCCAGACCAAGGGAAAGGTAAAAAGCGGCACTATTTATAATCCTAATAAACATGCGACGCAATTAGGATTTAAGAAGGCTAGTTTTCAATGGCCAGGTGCAATATTAGGCCATTATTGTTCATGTATTGTGGGTAAAAAGACTTATGGGTGTTTTTCGCATGTAATGTCTCTAATATCGACGGATAGGAACCTATATCTCCTATTTACATATTGACTCTAAGAGAATGTTTTTATGATGTCTTTGACGTTAAGGTTGTTTTTCGTGATAGCTTGTGTTCCAATTCCTAATGTCAAATACTTAACATTTACTGCTATATACATTTTTAAGTTTATAGATAATACTTTAATAAAATTGGCAACATCTGCATCCTAGAAACTAATTTCAATACCCCCACAAAACCAGTTAAGGGTTAAAGTTGCCTCTTTATTTCGGTCTCTAGATTAAATTTGGGGCCGATTTTCAATGTGATTATCATAATTAATAAATCTCAATATAAATATGATTTAGCATATAAGGATACAGTTAAGTGTGTGCACTAATTCTGTTGAAATAAGACCACTTACTAGTTCCAAATTTACTGCAAATAAAGAATGTTGACTTGCATTTTACGATTATATATTTTTTTTTATTCCGTGTCATAGTTTAATAAATTAATTTTGTAATAACCTTACGTCTTAAATATGATCAGTTCAAAATCTGCTGTCACAAGATCGGGATATCCTTAATTTTCAAGAAATTGGTAGGAATCCTGAATCCCTGTAAAAATGGTAACTTACAGGTCAAGGAAGGTATAATTTTGTATCTTTCGTCGAAATCCCGCGGCGAAAGTGTATTCTCCTAGGTTGACAACATTCTGACGTCCTTTTTGAGTAAGGCTATATTAATGTTGCTAAGAGGTTTGGGGAGACTGTTCTTCTGCTTAAACTTTGTTGTGCCTCACCTTAAGAGCCGCCTTCGGATTCTCCTTCGGAACCGCCTTCGGATTCTCCTTCGGATTCTGCTTCGGAACCGCCTTCGGATTCGGCTTCGGAACCCCAAAATGACGATGACGTTATTTACCCACCATGATGGTATTAACATTTTTTTTCTTTTTTAAAATATATTGCCTTCCGACATTCTTTTTAGTTTCTTTAAAAACATAAACAAAACATTTTTAGAGTCATAATTCCGGCACTTCCTCCTCTATGGAGAGTCGAAATCTCTGTTGGATAAACATTTGGTCTTTTGTTATGGAAGTCAACGTGGCTGAAAGACCTTTAAATTTATTATTTTATTAATTCGCGTCGATTTTTGACTAAGACAAAATAGTGGTGGTTATATAATTTCTTGTACCTTCAGCTTCTGATCCACTTTCAGCTCCTGCACCAGCAACCGCTCCAGCTTCAGCTCCTGCACTTGCGCCTGCACCAGCTCCAGCACTAGCTCCTGCACTGGCGCCTGCTCCAGCTCCAGCACTAGCCCCAGCACCAGCTCCTGCGCCGGATTCTGCACCAGCTCCTGCACTAGCTCCAGCACTGGCACCAGCACTGGCTCCTGCACTAGCTCCTGCCCCGCCACTAGCTTCTCCACCTGTTCCAGTCGTGAAAACATCAAGTTACTGAGTGTATTAACAAGGTGCGATTTTAGACATTTTTTCTTTTAAATCACATTATTTTATTTTTTTAATTTTGGCATAGCCTAACGTGTTTTTTTTGATCAGATTTAGGTCACTATTTAAGGCAAACTATATCCCAAACTCTGAATTATTAGTAGGAATCATGAGTCAGGCGAGTTGAGAGTGGTGGCTACTTGGATTCCCGTGACTGAAGAGTTTATATATATAAATGATATATATGGGGTTCGATCCCCGCACAGTACAAACATTTGTGTGCATGAACATGTCTGTTTGTACTGGTCTGGGTGTCTCCTATGTATAATAAGTATGTATTAAAAAAAGTAATTAAGTATGTTTATCCGTTGTCTAGTATCCCATAACACAAGCTTTAATTAGCTTACTTTGGGGCTAGATGGCGCTGTGTGGAATAATGTCCAGGGATATTTATATTTTTTTATATTTATATTTATATAAAAAAAGAAAGTTTTTTAGATAATATCACTTACACTACACTCCTTGAATTCTGTTTTGTCTTACCTTCGGAACCTCCTTCGGAGCCACCTTCTGATTCACCTTCAGAGCCACCATCGGATTCACCTTCCGAGCCACCTTCAGAGCCACCTATAAAGCCAGACTTATTTATTTATTTTTGAAATAATAGACAGATAGAAAATACTGCTTGAGCACTTATTGGCACTTGTTTTGAGGTCTGTAATAGACATTGTAAAAGACACAGCCAGTTTTCATATTTATTTATTAATTATCTCAAGTGGTAAGTACATAAAGATCTTGAAATTATTTTGGAGCGCACATGAACCATGTAGGGCACTATAATGTAAACATACAATCATTATTTTATTTTCAATCAATGGCGAAATAAGCTTTTTATTTGAGCCAATTAATACCATTTACATGACAGTTCTGTTTGATTCTTGAGACTAAGCACTGACTGTTGCAACAGCTTAGCTATAAGTCTTAAGAATGTGCCCACACGGCAACAGTTACTACTACTGTACTTGTATACCTTGTTACGTATAAAAAACATAAATCCCGGCACCACCAAATTCATTTTTTCCAGATTCATATCTGGTAACAGGTTCGGGATAATCTTGAAACATCAAACATCATTAATATTAAAAATCAGCCCAAAGGCAACAAAGTTAACGATACATGCAAATAACTGGCATTTATTAAACTACTTCTAGAATGCATCTAGGGAAACTATCGGTGCTCATAGCCCACTAAAATATAATTTCGTTTACTCTCATTCATTAGTTATAAATACAAAATAGAGTGAGAAATTTACTTGATGTACCTTCAGCTTCTGTTCCACTTTCAGTTCCGGCACTAGCTCCAGCACTCGCTCCAGCACTTGCTTCAGCACTCGCTCCTGCACCAGCTCCAGCACTAGCTCCAGCACTAGCTCCTGCACTAGCTCCTGCCTCAGCTCCGCCACTAGCTTCTTCACCTGTTACCGTGATGAAAACATTAAGTTTTTTGAGTAATTCATTGCAATCACCGAAGTACGATTTTGTAGAAAGAATTTCCAAATCTCTTTTTTAAAATGTATTAATTTTGTCATAGCTTTACTTGTTTTATATGATCAGTCAAAAATCTTTGGTCACTAGGTAAGGCAAACTATATCCTTTACTTTATAAAAATAGGTATAAATCATGAGTCTCCGTACGAGTGTTGGCTAGTTGGAATCCCGCGACTGAAGAACCATAAATTTACCTTTTTTCACTCCTTACTAGATTATTTATGTTCAAGTGACAGGTGACAAAATTTCATAAGCCACGGATTTTGATGCGGATTTTTTAATAGATAGAGTAATTTATAAGGAAGGTTTATATGTATATACCATGCATAATATGGCAGAGAAACACTGATAATTTTAGAGGTTTCTAATGTGGTGTCGTAAATGATAATTAATTGTTTGTATGAAGCTTGGAGTCTCAAATTTTGAATAGGGGTTCTTTTTAGGGCGTAGGTGCTAACTGAGACGGGATTTTGTGAATAACAAGTATCGTAAGTCCCAAAAAATCCCGTATGTCATAAAAATGAATGAAATTTGAAAAAAGTTATTTTTGATTATATCACTTATACTACACTCCTTGAATTCTGTTTTGTCTTACCTTCGGAACCTCCTTCGGAGCCACCTTCTGATTCACCTTCAGAGCCACCTTCGGATTCACCTTCAGAGTCACCTACAAAGCCAGACTTATTTATTTATTTTTGAAATAATAGGCAGATAGAAAATACTGCTTGAGCACTTATTGGCACTTGTCTTGAGGTCTGTAATGGACAATGTAAAATACACAGGCAGTATTATCTATGGCGGAATAAGCTCATTATTTAAGCCAATTAATGACGATACCGTTTACATGTAGGTTCTTTTTGATTCTTGAGACAAAGCACTGACTTTTGCAACAGCTTCGGTAGAAGCCTTGAACATGTGCCCAAACGGAAACAGTTACTACTACTGTACTTGCATCTATGAAATGAACTGTATCTGAAAACTACAAATTAATGAACCAAAGAGGTTGCTGTTGCTAAGCTGCAGCAAGTTCACGAAAATCAAGCATCACAACGTATTGACTTTCTGTCGACGTTTTTCATTTAAGAGCTCAATGTTCGATATTATGGTGATCTATATCTTTTTTTCATGAGAGTAAACTTCGAGGATAGACTCATTTAGATATGAATTTCTTTATTCGCACTCAGTAGTTATTAAGACAAAATAGTGATAGGAGTTGGGCTTATTGTACAGGCAACAGCAGAAGTAAGTGATAGTTTAAGGTCACAAAAATTATGATTTTACAAAAACTATAAAGCTTATTAAACTACTAAAAACATATATGAGACATTTCATTAATTGTAATGGATAAATGCTGCTTGTGGTAATTTTTTACGTATTTTTCATTCATAAAAACCAATTGGAATTTTGTTCAATCATCATTTACTTTGGCTATTGACTGTAACTTCAGCTCCTGGTCTACTGGCTGAAAGCTCATGATATAACTAAGTAGTTTAAGAAAGTGTTACATAACATGTTATCTCTTTCACCTGCTACAGTTTTACTCCTTCAACTACGTTCTGTCTTACCTTCGGAACCTCCTTCGGATTCACCTTCTGAGCCTTCTTCGGATTCACCTTCGGAGCCACCTTCCGAGCCACCTTCAGAGCCACCTATAAAGCCAGACTTATTTATTTATTTTTGAAATAATAGACAGATAGAAAATACTGCTTGAGCACTTATTGGCACTTGTTTTGAGGTCTGTAATAGACATTGTAAAAGACACAGCCAGTTTTCATATTTATTTATTAATTATCTCAAGTGGTAAGTACATAAAGATCTTGAAATTATTTTGGAGCGCACATGAACCATGTAGGGCACTATAATGTAAACATACAATCATTATTTTATTTTCAATCAATGGCGAAATAAGCTTTTTATTTGAGCCAATTAATACCATTTACATGACAGTTCTGTTTGATTCTTGAGACTAAGCACTGACTGTTGCAACAGCTTAGCTATAAGTCTTAAGAATGTGCCCACACGGCAACAGTTACTACTACTGTACTTGTATACCTTGTTACGTATAAAAAACATAAATCCCGGCACCACCAAATTCATTTTTTCCAGATTCATATCTGGTAACAGGTTCGGGATAATCTTGAAACATCAAACATCATTAATATTAAAAATCAGCCCAAAGGCAACAAAGTTAACGATACATGCAAATAACTGGCATTTATTAAACTACTTCTAGAATGCATCTAGGGAAACTATCGGTGCTCATAGCCCACTAAAATATAATTTCGTTTACTCTCATTCATTAGTTATAAATACAAAATAGAGTGAGAAATTTACTTGATGTACCTTCAGCTTCTGTTCCACTTTCAGTTCCGGCACTAGCTCCAGCACTCGCTCCAGCACTTGCTCCAGCACTCGCTCCTGCACCAGCTCCAGCACTAGCTCCAGCACTAGCTCCTGCACTAGCTCCTGCCTCAGCTCCGCCACTAGCTTCTTCACCTGTTACCGTGATGAAAACATTAAGTTTTTTGAGTAATTCATTGCAATCACCGAAGTACGATTTTGTAGAAAGAATTTCCAAATCTCTTTTTTAAAATGTATTAATTTTGTCATAGCTTTACTTGTTTTATATGATCAGTCAAAAATCTTTGGTCACTAGGTAAGGCAAACTATATCCTTTACTTTATAAAAATAGGTATAAATCATGAGTCTCCGTACGAGTGTTGGCTAGTTGGAATCCCGCGACTGAAGAACCATAAATTTACCTTTTTTCACTCCTTACTAGATTATTTATGTTCAAGTGACAGGTGACAAAATTTCATAAGCCACGGATTTTGATGCGGATTTTTTTAATAGACAGAGTAATTTATAAGGAAGGTTTATATGTATATACCATGCATAATATGGCAGAGAAACACTGATAATTTTAGAGGTTTCTAATGTGGTGTCGTAAATGATAATTAATTGTTTGTATGAAGCTTGGAGTCTCAAATTTTGAATAGGGGTTCTTTTTAGGGCGTAGGTGCTAACTGAGACGGGATTTTGTGAATAACAAGTATCGTAAGTCCCAAAAAATCCCGTATGTCATAAAAATGAATGAAATTTAAAAAAACTGATATTTTTGATTATATCACTTATACTACACTCCTTGAATTCTGTTTTGTCTTACTTTCGGAACCTCCTTCGGAGCCACCTTCTGATTCACCTTCAGAGCCACCTTCGGATTCACCTTCAGAGTCACCTACAAAGCCAGACTTATTTATTTATTTTTGAAATAATAGGCAGATAGAAAATACTGCTTGAGCACTTATTGGCACTTGTCTTGAGGTCTGTAATGGACAATGTAAAATACACAGGCGGTATTATCAATGGCGGAATAAGCTCATTATTTAAGCCAATTAATGACGATACCGTTTACATGTAGGTTCTTTTTGATTCTTGAGACAAAGCACTGACTTTTGCAACAGCTTCGGTAGAAGCCTTGAACATGTGCCCAAACGGAAACAGTTACTACTACTGTACTTGCATCTATGAAATGAACTGTATCTGAAAACTACAAATTAATGAACCAAAGAGGTTGCTGTTGCTAAGCTGCAGCAAGTTCACGAAAATCAAGCATCACAACGTATTGACTTTCTGTCGACGTTTTTCATTTAAGAGCTCAATGTTCGATATTATGGTGATCTATATCTTTTTTTCATGAGAGTAAACTTCGAGGATAGACTCATTTAGATATGAATTTCTTTATTCGCACTCAGTAGTTATTAAGACAAAATAGTGATAGGAGTTGGGCTTATTGTACAGGCAACAGCAGAAGTAAGTGATAGTTTAAGGTCACAAAAATTATGATTTTACAAAAACTATAAAGCTTATTAAACTACTAAAAACATATATAAGACATTTCATTAATTGTAATGGATAAATGCTGCTTGTGGTAATTTTTTACGTATTTTTCATTCATAAAAACCAATTGGAATTTTGTTCAATCATCATTTACTTTGGCTATTGACTGTAACTTCAGCTCCTGGTCTACTGGCTGAAAGCTCATGATATAACTAAGTAGTTTAAGAAAGTGTTACATAACATGTTATCTCTTTCACCTGCTACAGTTTTACTCCTTCAACTACGTTCTGTCTTACCTTCGGAACCTCCTTCGGATTCACCTTCTGAGCCTTCTTCGGATTCACCTTCGGAGCCACCTTCGGATTCATCTTCAGAGCCACCTTTAAACCATACTTATAAATTTATTTATGAAATAATATGAGAGTAGAGGGAACTGGGTACTCACTAACCATGAATCGATTGGCATTAGTGGCAATCGGGATGAGAGGGTCTGTAATCGACAGTGGAAAAGTCACTGCCAGCATTTTAAATAACAGAAAATAACAATAAATCAGCCAAAATAACGACCATTCCGTTTCTTTCTAAATTTATTACCTTTTAATATAATTTCTTTTATTGTTAAGAGCCAGTTCACCGATTTTGATAGAAATTGCGCTTGCCAAAAACCAAAAAGACATAAGTTTGATCCTGGCACCAATAAATCCATTTGTTCCAGATTTTTATCTTGCCACTGGTTCGAAATAAGCTTCAAACATTAGCCCACACGGCAACAAAGTATAACAATACTTACAAAAATTATGCATTTATGAAACTACTTCCAGGGAAACTAACGGTGCTGATAGCCCATTAAGACTTAATTTCCTTAACTCGAATTAGAATTCTTTAGTTATATAATAGAGTAGAAAAATGACTCTTTGTACCTTCAGCTTCTGTTCCACTGTTAGCTCCGGCACTAGCTCCAGCACTCGCTCCTGCTCCAGCACCAGCTCCAGAACCAGCCCCTGCGCTGGCTCCAGCACTCGCTCCTGCTCCAGCACCAGCTCCAGAACCAGCACCTGCGCTGGCTCCAGCACTCGCTCCAGCGCCAGCTCCTGCGCCAGTTCCGGCACTAGCTCCTGCACTAGCCCCAGCGCTGGCCCCAGCACCAGCTCCAGATCCTGCATCAGCTCCTGCACTAGAGCCTGCGCTCGCTCCAGCACTTGATCCTGCACCAGAACCAGCTCCTGCGCCAGCTCCAGAACCAGCCGATGCGCTAGATCCGGCACCAGCTCCTGCACTAGCTCCAGCGCTGGCCCCAGCACCAGCTCCAGATCCTGCACCAGCTCCTGCACTAGATCCTGCGTTAGCGCCAGCACTTGATCCTGCACCAGCGCCAGCTCCTGCACTAGATCCTGCGCTGGCTCCAGAACCAGCTCCAGCACCAGCTCCTGCACTGGCTCCTGCGCTCGCTCCAGCACTTGACCCTGCACCAGCGCCCGCTCCTGCGCCACCTCCAGCACTAGCTCCTGCGCTAGCACCGGCTCCTGCACTGGCCCCGCCACTGGCTTCACTACCTAGTGAGATAGTGACAAATATTCGTAGAATTACGTGTGTTTTCATTCAGAGGAACTACCAGATGTAAGTCGAGTGATTCATTTTATCATAAGAAAGATAGAGATAGAAAAATGACTCTAATTGAGGTAGTGTAGAACCTACCTTACATAGATCAAAATTAATATATTTTACATTTACTACAAAAAAAGGAAAACGAATGACCGTGTTACTTTGTTTCAGACAAACATAACATAATATACCATCACGACTTTATCCCAAACGGAGTAGTGAATGTGCCTTCATAGTAAACGAAACACTCAGAAGCCCACTTTTCACCAATGGTATTAAAACCCAACGTGGTAGGTGGTGAGCTTTTCGCCGTTATCCGGGTTGGTTTGGATTTTAATCCATGTTTTTCGTCTCCGGAGAGTTAGTCGGATATTTAACAATGAACACAAAGATTTTGGTGCTGGGCAGATTTGAACTCGGGACCACACGATCCAAGATCTGAGTTCGGGTGCTGAACCACTAGGCCACATATTGTTTCAGACATCCATAAAAAAACGCATCTACATTACCAACTAAGTCTACAAGATCATATTCCTTACGGTAAAAGTAATCACCTGGTAAGAACATAGGTAGTGTTTATTTATGGTCATCAGTTTTGCAAGACTAATTTTATTTTTTCCAAATATGTCGGCCGTGGACGAGCTGTAAAAGTCATAAGCTAACATAGAAAAAAATACCTTTCATAACCAGTGTGACTGTATTTTACAACTTTTTAGTCAAACCTTCTAAGCCGCCTTCTGAGCCACTTTCAGATCCACCTTCAGAGGTCAAACTTGTTATCACATTCTTTTGAGATTATTTTGAATTTCTAACATTTTTATCGATCTACAGAGAGTACTACGACTTTCATTGCAGCCAACGGTGCAAGGTTAATTGTAGATTTCATTAGTCATCACTTTATTCATTTGTAGCTGCACGATTTTACTGATGTAAGAGTTGAGTTACTCATAAGAACTGATTTTAATCGTCCTACATATTTTGTGCATGCCTTAAATATCTTTGTATCGGCAAAAATTGTATTCTAATAGATATAAATATTCAATTTTGTCATACCTTCATTTTCTGTTCCAGAGCTAGATCCTACACTGGCACCAGAACTTGCTCCGGAGCCAGCTCCTGCTGTTCCAGAACTAGCTTCAGAACCGGCTATAGGGATCAAATCATTTTTAATGATCAAAAATCAGAACAAGTTTTTCTGGGTGAAACAGATGAAAAATAAGGGAGAAAGCTAACTAGTGTTGTTTCTGTTGCCTAAGCAAAGATTACCTAATAGTTACTAACGATATAAATCACATTCATAGAAAAAAAACAAATTTTCTTAATCCTAAATGCGTGTTGTCATCTGTCAGGCATATTGTATGTAACACAAATCTTAGTTTAAGGTATGGTGGTGTTGGTGTAATTTGTCTCAAAAACAAATGGTTATTATAATGATCTTTGATTGAACTGCATAAAATGCATCAATACATACCAATTACACCAGATGATAATCCATCTGCACTTGAGGCAGATTGAGCTGTTTGGAACAAATTTTATAATTAGTTGAATAAAATCAGTTCAAAACCACCTTTAAAACAAAAATGCTCTTAAAAAAACTGACGTCATAGAATATAAGATTATATTTATTTACATGCAGAGCTAGATTGGGACCCTTGTGATCCCAATCCGCTGTAAGATGAAGCTGAAAAATTTGTTAAATAGGTGCCTTTTGCGGTACCAGGTTTTGACAGTTATCAAATAAACAATGATTCTCTCTAACAATAATTACCGCTAGATCCGGAATAAGCTCTTGAAATAGGGTAATATAAGTTGCCTGGTAATCCTGTAATGTAAAAAAGTTTATTTATCATAACCGGCCAATCAGTATACAAGCAATGCACTTAAAAAAATTAAATGAAAGTGCGTACAAAAAATTTAAAGGAGGTATTTATGTAAATCTGCTAAATCACATAATAGCATTCGCAGTTTCTTAATATTCCACGATTATTATTGTTTCCAATGCAACAAAATAAATAAAACTTAAAAATACATGATTGCAAAAGCGAGAACTAATATTTTAACTAATTCCGAACTAAATCGAACTGTAACTGCGTCAATATATCATTAGAAAGTTAATGCTTTGGTTTTAATATTAATTTTCATACCATCAACACCATGAAACTTCTTTTACCATTTGGAATTGTTATAAATACGTTCCTAATGATCCCAGAAACTTTGATATGCAAGTTTTGGCACCTTATGATAATTAATTAGGTTCTACTCACTAAAACGGTTTGCTGTAAAAACAAAAACACGGTTTAAATTAGATTGGGAATTTATGAAAACTATTTTTTTACTATAAAGGAGCTCTCTCACCGAAAAAAATACCAGAACATCAGTGAGAACAGCGAAGCAAAGGATCAGAATCAAAGCTTGAACTTATCGTTACATTACATTACCTCAGTCAATGAGATAGTATTGTAAAGTTATGCTTACAATCGAATCATAGCTATTCATTACTTGGAATTTACTGGGCAGACATTTACAATCATAGGACACATCGTCACTAACTACAGGTGCGATTGTAATCAAATGATGACTGACTAGTAAAAAAATAGATTAGAATTTGAGCAATTGACGGTAGGTAACGTTGCAAATAGTATCATGACAAGTGGCGCACTGCTAGTCTCAGTTCTCCTCTAACGTGATACTTAAGCACCTGAACTTAGATTACAGGTTTTCCTCTAAGTAAATTCAGACAAAATAATATCAATTATGTTTCTTACCGTAGAGTCCATTGTTTTGAGCTACCAATCCCAAGGGGAGGATTAATAGTAGGGAAAATAATGCCAATTTGTTGATCTCCATTGTATGCAGGAGTCACAAGACTGAAGATTCTCACCAAACCTTTGGCTTATAAAGGCGAAAAAACATTAATTGTTTATTAACGAATTTAATAGTTTCGTGACAACACTTTTAGAGATAGCGATTTATAACTTTATCATGGTGCACGCACATGTCCTATTATCTATAATGTCAAAATTGATATTACTAAGCATATATAAAACTAATAATTTCATTTCAAGGACCAACTACCGGGTTAACTGGCCAGATTTCATAATCGTTCAACAAATCGCACATCTGGGAAAAAACAGTTACCTATTTCTGTAAATAACAAATGGCGCGAAACGTAAATGAAAGAAAACATTCCACTTTGAAAGCTTTCTTAAATGAGGACTTGAAAGAGTAAATTTTAAGATTTTATATAAGTAGTAGGAATCCAGATTTACAGTAATTTATAATCGCAATTTTACCGATGAGTTGGTTTCAATGATGAACTACTAATATATGACTTACTTACTTAGATACCCGCCAACACGAATAGTTGGTAATGCTTAAAAGGCATTGTGCGTGATTGTGCTTACAGAAGTTCCCGCAAACATTTGAGAGCCGGTAACTCACCACTGGAATTGCGGAGGGCTATGGTACCCGATGAACATTTCAAGAATTAGACTCGACTGGTTTCAGAAATACTACGTCACTATTATTTTTGCCCCTCAGTGTTGTTATATTTTTTATTTTAAATTGAAGATGGCCGGCACTCTGATTCAGAATGAAAAAATCTAGTCGGTCCCATGTTAGGTTTTTTTCATTTTGAATCTATAAATCTTTGTTTATAAAAAACTAAAACTACTGTGGAGTGGATAATTTATCACCAATAATGAAAGAAAAAACCACTTTCAGTCAATATCTTCGTTCTTAATAAGGGGGCTGATATGCTTTTGTGCATGCTAGAAATGCTTATACTACTACACGTGCGTCTTTACCTATTGAATTTCCATCTATGCAAAGGCGTTTAAGCCATACAAATACGTATATTTGGCTGAATTGCAACACGTTTGCGTAGGGACCTCGATATGAATGTAGTCATCTTGGCTTTATGGTCTCCTGATTCAATATCAGGCCCATTGTCGCTCCGGTTCCGTTATTGCACGTAGAGACGCCATAATTTTATTGCGATACTCTTATCCAAACGTGCAATTTTCGCGGATGCGGGAGGAAGATAAGATTTTGCTCGTATGAGTTATTAACGAGTTATTGGGCAATATCGTAGAGTAAATCATGACAAATGATATCGTAATCATTTGAAGGGGAAAACTTGCGAGACAAAGCTTTTAGGTTTGATTTTATCGAGCGTACAACGGAGCGCATTTTACAATTGCAATGTAAAATTGCAAATTGCATTGAAGACCCAACTTGTATGAAATTAGGATTGTAAGGGCTCCAGGTTAATTAGAATAGTACTTACCTAACGGAAAATTAACTTAAGTTTATTTCTTACTAGCTGTCCGTCAGCGGCTTCGCCTGCGTAGCCTATATTTCCCTCGTCAAAATATAGCCTAAAGAATACCCTATGTCACGCTTCAATATAGTGTAGCCGTCTTTTAGTGAAATAATTTTCATACTGCCCCTCTGCTTCACCGGAGAAGGCACGCGTTTTGCACGTCAACATCTCAACGTGCCTACGCCGCTGCAGCCACCAGCCGATCTGCCACCTCTTCCCTACAGCCCGAGCGGCGGCCGATCGAGAGGAAAAAAGGAGTCGTGGATGTTGTGCCGGTTGGTGTGTCGAGCCACGATCACATCTTTGCGACGATGAGGGCTTCAAAAAAGTAGAAAGGAAGAAGTAGAAGCCCGTTCGCCGCAATCTGTGTGGTGTTGCGCCGGCCGGACCGAAGCTGCTGTTGCGTGCTGCAATACCGACGACGCTGCTGTACGTTTCCCGCCTCCATTACTCTACGAAGGCTGAGGAAATTGCAGAGTATATCAAGGTCAACACCAAAGCCAACTTCACCTTGAGGGTCGAGCGGTTGGTATCCCGCCATAATGTAAATTTTAATTCATTTGTGGTGAGAGTGCCAACTGAAGATCTATCGACTTACTTAAAAGAGGAGTTTTGGCTGAAAGGTGTCATTTACCGGCGCTTTCGAGGTCGGTTACCGGACACCATGATGCGTTGCACGTCGCCGATGAACCATACGTGGGTGAATTAAATATTGTCTTTTAAGTAAGTATGTTAGTTTTAAGGTATTTATTTTATGGGCCGATTATGTTTAGTTAAGGTCATTAAATGTAATTTGTTGCCTGAAAATAAATGATTATGACAATCGGGTCACTATTTCCGATGATTACCTCCCAAAAACAAACAAACTTAAAAACTTTACCTCTTTATAATATAATATTAGGATATAGGAATAATCTAAGAGCTGATGATTACCTACTATCTGCAGTGTTGACCGCTTTGACCCCATTGTAGTAATGTCATGATTTCAACGATGGAGGTCTTTGCCCGGCAGTGGACTGTGTCTTTATGGTCTGAACTGAGCCAGTGTGCTTCATAATATGCTCCTTTTTACTTCACTATACTTTTGACCAAATTCAGGGCGGTTAAGCAAAACACCAGATTAATTTGTTATTTTTTTAATATTGGTTTGTTTTAGTGCAATAAACGAATTCATACTTGTGTCAAGATCTTCTTACATATTTTGGAATACGTGCAACGTGAGTTTATTAAAAAAAAATGGGTAGATAGGTTAATTACTTTCAAATACGTGGTGATTTTTATGCGGCTAACTGGCAACACTTTGTGAATTAATTGTAAGCAGTATACAGTAGGTTGAAAAAACGGTACGACATGCTGCAAATCTGAAAAATAAAATTTTTGATATCAATATTATGAGCAAATCCACAAGTTAAGTGTTTTATTCGAGATATCCAATTTAAATCAGTCATTAAAAATGTTAAGGAGAAATAATAAGGAATTATACATTTAGAGAGGTTGAAAGACTTTCCTATCTGAATGCAAATACTTTACGACAGCTCAAACTTACATATCATAATCATATCATAACAGTGTTGTGTTCCCGCTGGTAACTCTGGGAAGTGGGGTAGCAAGAGCTCGTCATAGTATTATTTTGTATTGACTGGTCGTCAGTGCCTTGCTGATTGCACTGAACTATCCCTACTTCCTAAGCCCTACATGATCAGCTTAATAAATGTGATGCCGTGCCTGTGACTGCTCACCAAAAGGCGCTAAGCATGATTGCTTTCCCACCACGATACCTATATTTAAAATAAATGGTCCCTTTTTCTTCAAAATGATGAGTTCGATGTTGCAATTAGTCAGAATACAACTTACGCTACTAAAACTCTGCAAGTTCATAGCCAAAAAACCATTGGCGGTGTATTGGAAAGGCTTCTGCGTCCTCCTCATGAGAACCAGAAGCATCTTCTTGGTGTCCTTGTCAGCGTTAAGCCAGTCTGCTGAGTATATTGACCCTGATAGATCTGCACTCTGTAATTCAATCCAATGTACTACTTTGAGTTATGGTAAAGTTTGTAGATGCTAAAATTTTTGAAATTGACTAGGTACTAGGTACTTTATCATTGATGATAAAGCGATAGCCAATGCAAAACTACACATTTTATACTTAAAAAAAAAACAGTTTCGATGTATGATCTGAACGATAATGAATTAAAAATTTATACATTTGTAGACTTTGTGCCTACCTCTTATGTTCTCGTATGTTCCAGCGTCATGAGAATTTTTAGTTGATAGTTTTAAAGAAATTTATTCAGAACAAATTTAGAAACAGCAACCAAGTTGAGCATACCTCAAATGTATACCTGTCCCTTTCACATCTACTGACATGTGACACTACAGAACGTAGTGTTTATATCTCTTTGCAGGACAGCATCAATGGTGCTCAACTTTGACTGTCGTTCCTGGCGTTTTTATAGTCAAAAGCATAAAAATCTGTACGTTTGAAAACAATTGTCACAAATATATAGGTCAACTAATACTTTGAACGAACTTTGTTAGGATAATTGGTGCCTAATGATTTGCTCTGATATTTTTAAAGCCTTGGAAACGTTTAGATATTTATGCTTTTGACTGTATACTTATTGAAGGTAATTAAATCATCTACTTAAAGACTGAAAAAAAATCGAAGCAAAGAAAACGCAGACGAAGTCTCTAACAACTGCTAGTTGAAAACATAATTAGGATTATCTTAAAATAACAGTAAAGTTGAGTTGATACGTATAAAGAAACTCAGAATTAATACTCACGTGGTCACTCAGAACTTGGCCAATCATGCATTGGTAAAATATTTCTAACATCAATGAGCAGAACATCGAAAAATAGCGTAGGGATTTATAAAAATTATCAACGACCTATTAAAAGAAAGAAAACATTTTTTAATATTTTTTGTACAGCAGTTACAATAACATACATTACTTGAAATTGTAACTATGAGTTTTGGCTATCTTACTCACAAGCAGTGAAAAGTCTCTGACATAATGTTGCCATATAATATTTAGTGGGGTAGACAACATACAAGTTCTCTATTTTGCCTTTGTTATTATTGCAGGCGTTAAATGTCAACATAATGCTACAAATTGGCTTTCATATTTACGCGAACACTACACATTGAAAGGAAACTACTTTACGGATTCCACTCGCGGAATTTATATTTTCACATATTCTAACCTGACGTTTCGACTCCTTTACAGCAGTCGTGATCACGGGATGACTTAGATGTTATAAGTCAAGAAAGTAATTATTTACATAGCAGCCGTCACTCAACTACCGTCATTATCACTATCATCCCGAGAACGTTCTTATCCACGCAGAAAGAACTACCGTATCTTAAAGTCTTACTTACCCCTAGGCTTAATGAGTTTTACTATCGGATCCCAAGCAGGTGGTGGATTCCAACCATCTTCTATATTGAAATTTGGATTTTTTTAAAATTTCAATGGCCTCCCGTAGCATACTAGGAACATACCGGTTCTCCCTAGCGAGGACCTGGGGCTTATCAAATCTGATATAATGTTTGGGTTTACCGAGGGCATGTTCACAAACTGCTCAGTTATTACTTCTACGATTTTTGACATCACCTATATGCTCTTTATTTGTGTACCGATGCTTCTCTTGGTCTGTCCAATGTATGTACCAGAGCTTACAATCAAGCTTATACACGCCCGCTGACTGAAGAGGAATATTATATGCTAGGTCTTCTTAGGTTATCTTGAGATTTCTTTCACAATAGAGTTAGAGGCTGACAATAAACTACCTTTCTTAAATGTTTAAGTTATAAAAAATCCTAATCATAGTTAGTCATACTGTGTATCGTATAGCCACCCATACTGATAGGTACTTAAACGGTGATTCTCACCAGCATCCTTTGCAGTTAGCTATTGTTGAAAACTCAAACTCTCAAACTCAAATAACTTAATTCAAATAGACTTTCACAGTTAAAGCAAGATATACTAAATAATAGACATAATTACTATTATAATATAGATATATAAATACACAGTATACAGACATAATGCAACTCTACCACCGCGTCTGAGTTGTTTCTTGCTGAGAAGACCCGGCGAGTTGGTAAAACTTTGTTACAGAGAGCTCAACGGATCTGTGATGAAGACCATCGGCATGCTGAGGTGCAGCATGTCAAGCGCGTACTGCGTGAAAAATAAACTTAAAGAAACCGAGTAAAAGCAGTCACGGACGAGCGTCCACCTGCTGTTTTACCTTATTTGAAGAGTGTCACTGACAAGATTGGGAACATCCTTGAAGCGGGCTTCAATTAAAACTTGTTTCAAGCCGCCAAAGAAAATCAACCAAATTTTAAGACCTTTCAAAGTGTTATATTTTCGTCTTTAGTCAGCGGGCGTGTATAAGCTTGATTGTTACTGTGGGCTCTCGTACGTTGGACAGACCAAGAGGAGCATCGGTATACAAATTAAAGAGCATATCGGTGATGTCAAAAATCGTAGAAGTAATAAGTCAGCAGTTTGTGAACATGCACTTGGAAAACCCAATCATTAAATAAGATTTGATAAGCTCCAGGTCCTCGCTAGGGAGAACCGGTATGTTCCTAGAATGCTACGGGAGGCCATTGAAATTAAAAAAACATCCACATTTCAATATGGAAGATGGTTGGAATCTACCACCTGCTTGGGATCCGGTAGTAAAACTCATTAAGCCTAGGGGGCAGCACAATACTTACTGTAAGACTTCAAGATACGGTTAGTTCTTTCTGCGTGGATAGGAACGTTCCCGGGGATGATAGTGAAAATGACGGTAGTTGAGTGACGGTTGCTATGTTATTGATTGCTTTCTTGACATATAACATCTAAATCATCCCGTGATCACGACTGCTGTAAAGGAGTTGAAACGTCGGGTTAGAAAAATGGAAAAATATAATTTCTGCGAGTAGAATCCGTAAAGTTATTTCATTTCAATAATGCTTCAATTTTAAGCTTATTGCATAAATGTTGATTCATTAGTGAGCCACATTTCGTCATTGTGTTAAATATATTACTCTGCCATGGTATACGTGTTCAAAATAGGTATTATAGAGTGAATTTTGCTTATATTAGCGTGATTAGGTACTTACCGTTGCCGTAAATATTGTAAGAGTCACAAATACTGATCCGAAAACATAATTTAAAAGCATCTGATCGCCCAACACACCATCAAACTTCTTTGTTATTCTGAATCAAAGTATTTTGTAGATAAGTTATTAGGTTATATTGAATACTTTTACTTTATAAAAGATACTTACTGAGCCAAAAATTGATGTCTCTTGATAATATTTTTTAGTTTTTTTTTAATATTATTATTAGTTACTTCTTGAACACCAAGACTTTTTGACAAATTAGTAACATCAGTAGGAGTGATCAGATTTTCAATGTTGGTCCCTAAAATCTTTAGTTCCATACACAGGAAAGTTGTGAATGACAAATTGGTCACGCTGACGAATAAGTAGATGAATACCACGGCTGCTGTCATGAAACTTTCCCAAAAGTATGCTGGATAGTACCAGCGCACTTTATCGAACGGATACCAACCATCGAAAGGGTACAGAATCTGGGGTTCTTCATCGGTAATCATTTCTTCCAAATACATTAGGAGGCGTGGAAAAGAGTTAACGACAGCAACGAGAAAAAATGCATTATACGACAGTAATCTTGTCATGTATCCTAGAATTTTTGTATATCTGGCAACAATTTTGTTATGTTGCTCAGAATTTGATATAAAATCCCACATGTCATCACGAAAATGCTCATACATTTTCTTAAAAATGTATTGATTTACGTGCACTCTGTTGTACTTTAATGCTGTCATCAAAACAACTGCCAAATTGGGCACGACGTTTACAATTTCAACCCAATCTCTGACGTCTTTCAAACAGAGTGTTGTCATGAGTTGTGTTGCAGTTAACAGCAAAAGAAAGTTAACGAAGCCATAGCAGGCGACAACGATTTTTGATCTAGCCATAAAAGGACAGAGAAATGTTTTGGTACCAATCCAGTTTAGATAATCTAGTTCACGCAATAACTCTTTCTTAACCGCTTCGTACTGTTTCTTAGGCATGACGACACAGTATGAACTGCAGCACCTCTGTTAAGTAAATGTGCTGTTTTAAAAATAGTAACCAAAGAGGCCTTCATTTGAAATGCAAACACAAAGGAAATTGATTTAAATTACACAGCAGGCAAATACATAAGTAGAGCTTTGGAGCAGATTTGATTGATATAGACCTTGACCAATTATGCGGCAGTAACTAACCACACAATTAGGTTTTAAGTTTAACACACGTTGTCAAAGTATTCACAATACAGGGTGTAAGTAAGTCTGGAAGTAAGGATCAAATCAAGATAGCGCTTAACTGGGGTCATTTCTGACCTTTTTAACCCTATCAGTATTGGTTCGATTTCTAACCGTTAAAAAGTTATGATAAATTTTCGTTTTTTTCAGAAAATCTTCTCACAAAAACAATTATTTAAATAATGTATAAAAGGTACCAACTTATTTTTTTTGCCAAAAGGTTAGTAGGTGATTTGTCTTACTTTGACTAGTTATTTTATTTAGCTTGAATAACCATGTCAATTTAAAAGTTAAAATATTGCATGAAAAAATCTTAACCAAAAAAATTAAGTACTTCAAGTTCAAGAAGATAACGTGAAAAAAAAATTTTTAAGTACTGAAAGTTGTCATTTCAAAAAAATGCTCGTTTATTACAAAGTATTTTAAGGAATAAATTACAGAGGTGTTCTGATAATTTCTAAAGTTCAAAAATACTCACAGTATTTTGAACAAGCAAGTCGTGTTTTTTGGAGTTTGTCATTTCAACCTCTTTAATGTTTTTTGCAAGAAAGTTAATTTAATGTTACGTTCTGACAACGCAGGATGGTTGTGAACTTAGTACCATCAATCTTATTGTGAAAAAATGAAAGTAAAACAAAAAGTTGGAAATAATTTTCAACAAAATGGAATTTGACAATTCTATGAAAATCCACTTACGATCACTTTCTATCGCATTTTTTTGCAACTGCAATATAATAGTACATTGTTCACCGAGAGGAGAAAGAGACCGATTACCGTCGAGGGTGTCGTTTGAAGCCCGAGCCGTAGGCGAGGGCCTTAAAACACCCGAGATCGGGAATCGCACTTTCTCTCGAGTGATACATAGTGCTTTATACTACACCTACGAGGAAAATAAAAAACTACATCTTTACTAATTGAAATTTATATTGAAATTGTTGCAGTTAGTGAAGCTTAATGTAACACTTTTTCCATTAATGTTTGTTTCAACTGCGGCGGAGTTAAAATATCTTCATCATCACTATCACTACTTATCATTTTGATAGTTTTATTTTACTTTCTTCGAAAACTGAATCCTCAAACAACACACAAATTGAAAATGGCACCCCATTGGTGCAATTTTCACATGTTCTTTTTCAAATTGTTTATCCTGCCGCCGCACGGTCGCACTGCCAGCCCGACACCATCCAACACACAGCTAGTGGCCAGTGTCATTTTGCGAACTTGGAGATAAAAACTCACTGTAAAAACTTTTTGGCTTTTGATATTTCGGTTACCACGAAAGAAAACCACGTAAGAAATGGATTTTCATACACTTTTCTCTCCCGCTCAGATGCGTTTTCTCCCCGCATATTTGTTCGATATGCAATGACGTACTTTCTACCGTAAATTTGATAAAGTATCAAGGTACTTTCCGAGCAGGTGTAGTATAAATAATATTATTCCACTTTTTGACTTTGTAATTGCGTAAGTCAACCAATAATCAAAAAGAGGAAATATTATTTCGATTATGTGGAATAAATATAAATTATTGTTTAATTTTTCTGTGCGGATTGATGATAAACAACGAAACAGTTTTAATGACTTACGGCTAACTTTCATACTATAAGTGACCATCAATAAATTTTCGTGTAATTATCGAATTTCATTTTATAGAAAATAATTTTGAAATGTATGCTTTGTTTCTATATTTTTTTTCATTTAAATGAATGATACTTAGTTTATTACCGTCCTTCATATAGGAACGTAACATTAAATGGACTTTCGTGCAGAAAAAGAAAAATAGGTTATAATTACAATCTCCAAAAAAAACTACTTTCTTGTTTAAATTACTCACAACTTTAGAAATTATTAGAATATCTCTGTAATTCTTTTTTAGATGACTCAAACTCAAATAACTCGATTCAAATAGACTGTATCAGAACTTTCAAATCGTCAAATTTACAGCAAAACATACTAAATAATAGACATAAATACCATAATACTATGGATACGTAAATAAACAGTATACAGACATAATGCGACTCTACCACCGCGTCGGAGTTGTTTCTTGCTGAGAAGACCCGGCGAGGAACTCAGCAGTCACTCTTTTAAACTTGTTTTGAGTTTACAACAGGCGTTAAGAAAATACAAGCAGTGTGTCATTTTGATACAAATCAACCTAAAAGAATATAAAACAAAGAGAAGAAAAAACAACCATAAAAGAATATAAAACAAAAGTTCTTTTAAACAATTCAAAAGGAAAAATTGTTAGTCAGTACATACTAGGAACCTATTAACTATTACAATAAAACATCTGTTACAATAGAACTACTTAATCCCGCATCGAGCAGAGCGCGTACACCCACGCATTTTTATCTATAAGGTAGTCTTTTGTAGTATAATAGCCCTTTTTTAATAAAGCTGTTTTAATGTGTTTTTTGAATCTATGTAAAGGTAACTCACAAATGGTTTTTGGAATTTTGTTTATTAATGTATAGGCCTTGCCCCCTAAAGGATCCTAAACTTTTTGTAACCTAAAGATTGGAAGTGCAATTTTATCCTTATTCCTAGTATTTTTGCAATGTATGTCACTGTGTTTAGTATAGAGACCAATATTATTTCTCACCAAAACAGTGCAATTGTAAATATATTGTGACGCTACAGTAAGGATACCAATTTCCATAAAAATCTGCCTAAGTGAAGCCCGTGCACGAAGCTTATAGATGGATCTGATCGCTAGCTTCTGGAGGATGAAGATGGTTTGTATATCCGCCTATTGACCCCAAAATACAATGCTGTAAGACATTACACTGTGGAAATAACTATAATAAACTGAACGAGCAGTATCAACATCAGTTAATAACCTAATTTTTCTTACTGCAAATGCAGCCGAACTAAGTTTGCCTGAGAGAGCTGTTATATGAGGGTTCCATTGCAGTTTTGAATCTAATGTGATTCCAAGAAAAACTGTTGTATCTACAAGCTTCATAGTATTACCATCAATTTTCAGACTAATGGGGTCATCCTTAACATTAGGCAACTTAAAATTAATACATTCAGTCTTTTTTGCATTAAGCTGTAAATTATTTACTGTGAACCATTGTAAAACCTTTGAAAGCTGCGTCACAAATATATTTTAAGTAAAAAGGTAAATCATTTATATATATCAGAAATAGTAATGGACCTAGAATAGATACTTGAGGGACCCCCATTTTAACTTGTAATTCTGTAGACAGTACACTGTTAACATCAACTTTTTGAGTTCTTAAACTAAGGTACGAAATTACCAAATCTAAAACATTATCCCTTACCCCGTAAAAATCAAGGTTGCCTATAAGTGTATCGTGATCAACGCAATCAAAGGCCTTGGACAAGTCACAGAAGACGCCAATAGTGTTCTGTGAATCCTCCCAAGCCCTAAATATGTGTTTTAGAAGTGTAATGCCAGCATCAGTAGTAGAACGGCCTCTAGTGAATCCACATTGTTCACTGTGTAAGAGATTGTTCTCATAAAAATGGCTCAATAGTTGTTCTTGAATGATTTTTTCAAAGATCTTATTTAAAGCTGGTAGGATTGAAACAGGCCTAAAGTTAATAATAATAATAATAAATATCCCTGGACATTATTCCACACAGCGCCATCTAGCCCCAAAGTAAGCTAATTAAAGCTTGTGTTATGGGATACTAGACAACGGATAAACATACTTAAATACATTTTTTTTTTGTAAATACATACTTATTATACATAGGAGACACCCAGACCAGTACAAACAGACATGTTCATGCACACAAATGTTTGTACTGTGCGGGGATCGAACCCGCGACCTCTGGTGTAGTAGCCAACTTCTTAACCATTACACCAAGTCGGTCGTCAAACCTTACCTGGTTACCTGGGTCTTGTTTGTTGCCCGATTTAAAAAGTGGTACAACCCTACTGTGTTTCATTAAGTTTGGAAAAACACCTTCATCAACACAATCATTGAATATTACGGCTAAATAAGGGGCAATCACGTCAATTATGTGGCTAACAATTTTAATTGATATACCCCAAAGATCAGTGGTCTCTTTAAAATTAATTAATTTAAATGCTTATAATATATCTAGTGACTCCACATGTTAAAATTTAAAGAATACACTGCAACAAGATACATTATCTTTCAACAACTGTTCTGCTTCAGTTGGCTTAGATGCTCGGACAACTTTCATTGGTACTTTTTTTTCACGACCTCTGCTTGAACCTGAAGTAATTTTTTTGATTGAGATTTTCCATTGCAATATTTTGACTTTTTAAATTGACAAGGGTTTTCTAGTCAAATAAAATAATTAGTCAAAGTAAGGCAAACTACCTGCTTACCTTTGGGAAAAAAAATAATTTAATAACTTTTTAACGGTTAGAAATCGGACCAATATTGATAGAGTTCAAAAGGTCAGAAATGACCCCTGTGTGAGAATGAGCTATGCGATATTTATTACAGCTGTATAATGTGCAATCCTGTATACATATGGCTAGACTATATCCCAAGAGTCAGAAGCAAGCCGACTAATAGATTTTTGTGAAACGGAAAAGTCAATCCTAAAGAGTTAGAAAGAAATAGGTATATTAAATAACTCAAGTTAATACTATGCTAGAATAACAATAGATTACATTATCTACTTAAATTGAACTACTACTAAAAACCATGAACCCCCCAAAAAATATGTTTTTCCTTAGTTACAGGGTCAATAATGCTTGGGTTTCATTGCCTTGACTGAGCAAAAAGCCTAATCATTATTCTACCTTGTAATTAAGGAATGTTTTATGAAATGGATTCACCGATGGACGTCAATCAGTTTCTACAATATGAGAAATCTTACAAATCCTTCTTTATTTCCAAGGAATATGGCTGTTAATCATTCCGCATGGGTGAAAGTAATTTAATATGGACAGAATTGGGTCAAGAGGCCCTCAAACGTAGCGATCGCATATAATTTGCTGGTATTGTTCAGTTCAAATCACAGGAGGAGGGTACTTTACAATGCCGATTCGAGTCCTTTGATGCATGACTAATATGAGAATTAATCCGATGAGTGTATGTCATCCACTCTATGTTAATGCCTGAGCCCTTCGAGGAGGCTTCCTACGGCTTTGCATTCACTTCGTATTTGTTGTGGGATCAAATAAAAGGTACTCTGAATGGTTTGGTGTAGGCGTAAAATATGGCCTTATTGTTAAGCCAATTATTTCTTCTGGGAATTCGTTTCTTTGGATATACCTTATAAAATTACAAAGGTTTATGAATATTAAACTTCGTATTATATCAGTATTTGAAGTCAAGGTCTCTGTAAAATTACAGTACTATAATTAGAATTTTACTTGAATCATGAGACTGTCTCTGAAAAAAAATCCTTTGATATTGTCGCGTTCTTAATAAGGAAATAAATTAAGTAATACCAGGGTCATAAGAAGCCGCGGTTTAAGAACGCTTCTAAGTTTTATTCTTGATGCTAATTTATAAAAGTTTATTCTCTTCGAAGGAGGAAATTAATAAATCTGATATTTATTTGGTACTAAAGTTCACGGACATTATAAAAGAAAGATTATTAGTGCAAAGCTTGTGTTTGCTGTTGGTAGAATGCCAATCTGAATTCAGCCAGCTCATAGTGTCAATTTTATTGATGGTTACCTACGTCACGAGTATTTACTTTTTATTTTTATAAAGGCGTTACTTTTATAGTACCTATATAACTAGTTCAATAAGTTGAGTTAGATCCTACTTTCATTACATTAATAAACTCTTATTAAAGGCTTGTTTTGCTGTCATAGTTAAAGAACCTAACATCTATTTCAAAGGCCCAGAATACTACCTGGAGACCATCCCTGCGAATATTATGGACTATCAGGTATTTGACTTTCACTACTAAAACATCTTTAGAACTAAGAATTTGTACTAACTGTAAATAATTACTTTAATGGATTACTTTTTAAAAATGTACCTACTTCGATCACATTTTTGTTGTTGACGTTCAGACCGAAACTATACATACAGTCGTACCCATTACATCCTTTGAGTACCTATCCTGGAGAAATCAACATTATCTGAACAGCAATCATGCAGAAAATATGATGCTATTACGATTGAATCGTGCGCACCAAATGTTCATTCAAATTGCGAATCCAGAATCGCATTCGTCTTTAAATTGTGTTCATTTGTAGAATGCGTTCAGAATCTATACAAATGTGAACTGTAACTGTGATCGCCGCTTAAAACGACCACATTATCCCGGCCTCCATTTCCCTGTCTACAACCAGAAGAATGGGAAAAGCAAGGGATCTAAATAAGGTGGACCTATGACATGTGGATCGTGTTTGGAACCTTTATGTGTATTCTTATTCACGTGTTATGGGGTCCATTTATGCATTGAATGCAAATAGTATGGAGTGATTAAAACCACTTATGTTACTTTCCAATTTTATCTTAACACATACACATTATTATTGCAAACTTATGTGAACATATTATTATTGCAAATTAACCGCAAGGTTTAGCTGTTATAAGGAGTAATTTTTGTCCAACCTGCCCCCCCGCCTGCTTTTAGGTTTTTAGATAACCTGAATTTAAAATCGATAAATAACAAAACAGATGGACGGACGCAGATTTAGAATTATATTAGCCAATTACAACTGGATATTAGAAATATATAAGGAAGCTACAGGCTTGTAGACAGATAATATTTTAATAAATATTTATACTTTTTAAAGGAAATTCAATAACATCTAAACCCACATTACGACCATTACGAAGAATTATTAACCTAAACTAGCGATAAAAAGGGTTTGTTTTACAGCTCTATATAGCTGATTTCGCTTTTTTCACCAAATGAAGACGTCACAAAGAATAATAAAAGGAGCGGCGCGTTTAGGAGATGGATATGGTTCCGCACAATGGGGCTCCTTGAGCAGCTTTATTTGAACCGAACGAGGTCCCACACGTCAAATTTCACATCGTGAATACGCCTATTTACAGGGTTGCGAAAAAAAGTGATTATTGGTTTCAACTGTATGTACAATATTTATTTAATGTACAATATTCCAAGGGAAAACAACATTAAAACATTGATGTCTAACTCATTATATTCACCATTTGTCTAGAAGAAAACTTATTTCTGGGCACTATTTAATTGCTCCTATTCCATTATTATGTACACCATTTGATGGCAAACGCAGCATAAATCATTCTATAAGTATAGTACATAGATACATACCATCACCCCATTTTCCCAACGGGGTAGGCAAATACCACATCTTTCCACTTGCTACGGTCCTGACACACCTCTTGCGCTTCTTCCACTCTCATTAATCCTTTCATACATGCTCATCGATTATGGGTACTCCTGACCTGACCTTTTCTGAGCAAGTCTTGGACTTGTCCTAAGTACGTCCGTCTAGGCCTTCCCCTTTCAACAGCTCCATCCACCCTCGCCTTTTAAATTTGTTTCGTTAATCGCCTTTCATCCATCCTTCCCATATGCCCAAAACATCTTAGCATTCCCATCTCAATTTTTGTGACAACATCCTCTTTCACACCACATCGCTTTCTTATTATGCTATTCCTTACTTTATGACTCAATGTCACTCCTGCCAAACTTCGCAATGCTCTCATTTCGATTGCATTTATCCTACTTTCATCCTTCTTTTGCCATACCCAACTCTCACTTCCGTACATAAGCGTCGGCAGTAACACCAGCGCATGAACAGCCAGTCGCGCCTTCTCTGATACCTTCTGGCTGTTCATAAAGGCATTCAGCGCTCCATTTTACATATTCCCTGCATTCACTCTTCTATCAATATCACCCTCATGCCTTCCATCCCTCGTGAACCTAGTCCCCAGATACACAAATTCTTTCACTTGTTCTACCTTTTCACCTCCAATTAAAACATCACATTCTGTCATATCCTCATCTCTTTCAAAAACCATGGTTTTTGTCTTACTTACCACTATATGTATAGTGGATGGTATAAACACACAATTGACGATGATGGTGAATTCATGATGGGCGCAGCGAATGTGCACGATCTTAATTAATAAGGATAAGATAACAAGAGATAAGGAGTGGATGATAACAATACTCAAAACATATTTGTATGGCAACCCTACCTCTCCCTACCGCGGAATCTTTATAAATAGTTGTGCGAAGACTCTGCTTAATTTGATGGAAATCCCTATTCGGCTCGGTGCATACCGGAAAGTCAGTGGATTGTGCGAACTTAGCGGGACGGACCCGATTTAATTGAGTCCCGTTGATCCCTAATCAGAGCGGAATCTCCAGTGACAGTTGACAAACTATGGATCTTTTGTGATGCGAAATTGTGGATGTGCAATCAAACTGGTATTCATTTCCTATTTCATTGCGTATCTATATGCTGCTTAGAAGTATGATATTTTAGTAATACAAAACTAGCATACGGTATTGTGACACTTTTTCCTAAAAATGTATTTCTAGTCCTTTAACTCATATATGGCAGGAAGAGACAGAATGCAAGATGTCACTGTGACGTGTGTACCGTGTTTAAGCTTTTCAATTGTATGACGTGTAATTATTCAGATTTTAAAATTATTGGATGCTGTCATGATAGTTTTTTGTATCAAAGTCAAAGTCAAAATATTTATTTACGAGAATACGTCATGTCAAAAAGGTCTTAAAATATAGCATAAATAGTCCATTGTATTCGGTCTGCATGCAGACGTGTAAATGTTTAATAAACTAGCTGGTTTTTACATTATTTTGAACAAAACTCTATATTATATTCCTTAACACTATAAAAACATTTTTCTAATAGCCATATCGTATCAATTTGCGACTAGCAGATTTCAGATCGCGATGAAGATATTAAAATAGTTGTTTAAACCAAGAGTTCCATGCGTGCTAGTTGCATACGTTCGCCACTGATCACCACCACCACGAGGAACCTCGTTTGGATATGTTCAGGAACTATATAACTTTTTTGCACAGCAATATATCGGCTTTGCATTCTTCCACCGCAGGGCCTTATTTCATTTCCGCCCAGAACAATCAGTGTTATATTGATTTAACTAAATATAGTAACATAAAATATGTTAGTAAGTACATTTTTCCGTATTTTATAGTACTCGTAGTACTTATTTCCAAAATTGCCTTTGATAAAATGATTTTTGTATCATTCATAGTAATAATCAAATGTTTGAAGTGCTGTGCGTAATTTGAAAGAGATTTAAAAGCAAATGTTGTTTATAGAGGTTTGGAATAAACAAAGCAAAAAATTATAGACGTAAGCTGCAAGCAGTTTAAATGGCTACCTTAACGAAGCAACAGCCCTTCCTGCTCTCATAGATTTTACTGAAAATAAACACAAATACACTTGCTTCCAAAGCCCTCGACATACTCCATCAAAAAGCTCGCACAAAGGGAATGCACTAATTCTCGCTTTAATTACTACAAATGTATCAGAGCTTCCGCCTAACAGCGCTCGGAAGCTTTTGTTTTAATTAGCACTACTTGTCTGTAAAGCTTGTTACCGGCGAATACTTAAGACGAGTGCTGCTTACAGTTGAATCAAGAGACGGTAAATTAGATGAGAACCATCAAAATGTATGAGAACACTTATATTTCTGGAACATCACAAGTAGGAAATCGTTGTTATTTTAGATCATACATAAGTTACATAACAAAAAACATTTTTTTTTGTGCAATAAAGATTTGCACAGTCTAAGTACTAATCTTATTCTACAGAAAGTGATTGGTGACGTGACCTACTAGACGAAATCAGCGAGAAATAAAACGAATATCTAAGTTCCTGAAACTTGTATTTCACGATCCCAAGAAACACATGTAATCGTAATAAAGATAACCACAACACGTTTCACACGGTATCACTAATTTACACACACAATTATTTCATTCGTACACTGCTTATCGCGTCCGTAATTTATTATTACGTTGGTACTACACTAACAAACCCTGCAAATAGTCCCGCACGATACAGTTTCATTACTTATTTTAATAGCCAATAAAGTTCACCCAATTTATTGCAACTATTACGTGTGGAGAATCAGACTGGAGCGGACTCATGAATAATGGCTTCAGACCTTTAAACTTTAATAAGGTCCCGTGGAATACGCTGTATGAGTAACGCTAGCAATTTTATGATTTTCCCCCGGGCTAAAAAGAAGGGATGGAATTAGTTTATGATTTTTAGTCGACTTTCTTAAAGCTTATTTTTCTATTAGCCAATGATCTTAATTTAAAGTACAAATACAAAACACAAAAATATTTATTCTCTTCAAGTTATTTGTTTACAAATTGGTGTTGATTTCCTTTAATAGGTTCGGAAGCACCTGTGTTAGAAGAAGCCACTCTTCCTTAGCTAAAACATATCATCTAAATAACTTTATCACACTTTGCGTAAAAAGTTGCAATTAATAATTTAATAATAACCCACAGTTTGTGAATTTATTTTATGTAAAAAAATATATTTATAACAAAAGGATGTGTGTGTTTGTGTAAAGGTGCGTGTGTCGAGTAGTGCGTATGTATAATAGTGTAGTTGAGTGGCTGTGTGTGTGTCACGAGCAAACTGAATCAGCCACTTAATCCTAAAAAGCCAAAGATTTGAGAATTAATTTATATAAAGTGCTTTTTATCACTCTGGCTCCGCCGGGAATGATGGCGATGAGGGAGTATACGGTCAGTAGGTACTCCTACCATCTACACCGATGACAGTCGCTAGCGTGTTGACGTTTTTGTATGGGATATCGGTACAACACCTCAAGTGAACAGAAATGGAACGAAAAATGGCATACATACATATTATTACGAAAACTCATGATAAAGATGACAGAACACTATCAAGTTGCAGCTCGCTGTCATAGCAAGCTTTTAAGAATACTTTTTTTTTTTGGGAAAAATACAGTTGTTATAAATCAGAACAAACTCAACATAATCTTAGTCAAACCAATAAAGTGTCCACTAGTATTATTTTACAATAATGTGAGCAAACTGGAACTTACTATAAAATTAAAAAAGTTAAATCTGAGAATGAAAACGACAAGAATATCAACAGATAGCTACTACATGCTATACTGAACGCTATGAAGGTATACAAATATATTTAATTTGTTTTTTGAAGCCATACATTGCAAATAAATACTTTGATGCTTTGAAACATTAAATAAGTCTATACCTTTGAAAAATAGTATTATGACTGCGCCAAGCTCGAAGCAAAAATGTATTACAAGCATAATTAGTCTTTAACCTCTCTCACACACACCGAAACACACACAAATACACTCACGTTCAACCATTTTTATATGTAACATCTTTAATTAGTATATAATCTTTAGTTCACTGTTCTTAACTTACTAATAGTCGCTTATAATTTGAAATGTTTTGGCAGCATGTGACCAATGATTTTCTACAGGAGAGGCTGTGCCTAGTGTAGAAATCATTTCGCCTTGTGTAATTATACGTTTTTCGACGCAATTTTTGGCACTCTAACTAAGCTGCTGTGTTACATTGTTTTTATTATTTTATTTTCTGTAATGTCAAAGTTGTTTAATAAACATTTATTATTATTATTTTATTATTATTATTATTAATAAAGGTACATGGAAACCGGGGACTTAGTTGCTAAAAAATACTTTCATTACCTACTTGTTACTTTTTCTTACTTGATTCATGCCTACCATATTTTGCTCTCACTAAATTCGGTTTTCCTAAATTGTTAAACCCATTTACTGAAAATTACATAAACTCATTCTTATCAATCATTTTTGTTCCTAATACATCTCTGGGCAAAACGTCTGGGCTGGGCAAGGTGCGCATTATGCAGTTTCAAAGTTGTTACGTATTGATAAAATTAATATTCGTCCTTACACTTCACATTTTCCTCTGCCACACCCCCCTATTACAGTTTCGATTTTCTAGGCTTTGTGTATCTATTACCTACTGGTAATTTTTTGTCATGTGTTCAAGGTTTATGTAAAAAAGCAATCATAGAGCAAAAAATTTGGTACAATCATTATCGTCATAATTTTCATGTTTTTAGTACCCCACATCCAAAATTGGACGATTAATAAGCCAAATACAAATTTAAGTGAGTAGAAGATATTATAATGTAGGTCAATTATGCCAATAACATTTTAGGTAAAAAAAAATTCGTTTGATAATATTTTCGGAGCTTATTTTTTATTCTCCTAGTGATATAGGGCTAGTTTATGACACCAATAAATTGCTCATGCTCTTATATACTATTAATATACTTGCGTCTGCTTCTGAATTGATTGCACCTATCCATTCATCGCTCGTGACACAAATGATGCGTATTTCTTAAAATTGTATCCTCTCGGCAATACAATAAACAAGCTAACAAAATCGTTATGACGCTCTGCTGGGGCGGTTATTTTGCCATCTTGTAGGCCGCCTAAACACTTTAGATTATTACTATCCAAGCTATTGCCTGCGACTTCTTCTGCATGGTTGAAAGTTTTAAAACTATTCACACCTAGACTTAAGCATTGGTGACTTTCATATTAAATATTCAAATGCAATGTTTTTAAGTTTTGTGTTAACCTTTCCGATGAAGGTGTACTAGCTGCTAGAAAACAGAGAGAAAACTATTTTGCTATGACTTTTATGTGATTTCATAAGCTACTCAAGCTTAAGATTACATAACCTCAATAGTTTTTAACAATTCTGAATTGTAGCTCTGAACGTTGTAGCCTTAGGCATTCAGCTGACACTGCAGAAAGATATCACTCAGAATACTCAACTTTAATTATTGAGATAAATAATTTATATAAATAATTTATATAAATTATTAAATACTTCAGTTGATTCTAATAACTTATTTTGCCTTAGACCACCAGAGAACAAACAACATAAAGATTTAATTAGTTGCAACAGTTAAATTCATCTTTGACTAACACAAATCATACATCAAGTTAAACCACTTATTATTTATTTATTTAATCTTTATTGCACAAAGAAAAGTACAATTGGCGGACTTAATGCCTAAAAGCATTCTCTACCAGTCAACCACTGAGTGAAGCAGAAATCTTTACGGCGGAGTTTTTTAAAACTAAGTTTCAGTAAAATAAAAGTAAACAATTTACTCATATAATATTATAAACCTACTTATCTAAATTACAATATATATTTAAATATAAAAATAGCAAATATATACATATAAATTCATAATACAATGATATATAAATACATATTATGTACTCAGATGGTAGACGAAACATTAACTTGGAATGATATGATTGATGATCTGACTAATCTGACCAATGATAGCCCTAATTGAAACTAATTATTAGGGTGTCTGTAAAAAAAGCTTGTGGATAGATCAATCCACATCCAAAACCCAATAAAGATTTGTTACCATAAATGGACGTACCAGCCGTTTACACCTTCAACATCCCGAACAGCACGAAAAGTCGCATGTAACCGCTGTCAGATTAGTCGAGCGTATGTGGCGGGCCTGAGTTATATCGCCGGCCAAGCGACAGATTGCCCACATTACAATAACGAATTGCTCTAGACACGGTCCTGGAGGTGGATGAACCTTGGACAATATGCACTTCCATCATAGCGCTGCTAGTACCTTTGAAGGTGATTCGAACAATGTTTATATTTCGTGCAAATGACGTGTCTTCTGGTAAAGCTAATTTATTTTCAATTAATTCAATAGTTTGTTTACTTTTTTTCAATGTAGGCCCAAATGGTATGTATAGTCATGAGATAAAGATGAAACTGTAGAATTGTTATATGAGATATATCAATTTTATTATTATTTATTTCTTCTTACAATTAAAGTTTTAACATTGTTTGCTTCGCACCCCTAAACCATTTCTGGTTTGTCTGAGTACTGCAATATATGAACCTAATCAACCAAGTAGCACTATTCGTTGCTATTGTCTTTAATTTTCTATTCCTTAAGCTAAAGCCCTGAACACGTAAACAAATTTTTATTCCTGTCTCAGTGCCGAAAATCATGCAGTAAATAAGTTAATATGCGCAATACAACCACACCACTTGACATGGTCTCGAAGTAGGGATAGATATCCCTGTGTTGTGAGGTTCTAGACAAGGAACTAAGCCAGGGCTGTCTCCCAGCACATCCAGATCTAAGCCAATTTAGAAAAGATCGTTCCCCGAATTGGTTCGACCAAAAATCGAACCCAGTCGCTATTTAAGTCAAAGCGACATACTGTGATACAGCGCACTACGCCAATCGTGTCGTCATGCAGTGAAATCAAGTCCTCGCTACAAATATAGGTTTAACTTTATCATTGCGCTTGCCAAATGTGGATCGCAAACTCGGGCTAAGTTACGAAAAGTTAAAAAAAAAACACTTTTCCCGATTTGGTATCTGAATCCAGTACGTCTCCCATAAGTTTCCGTCACATAAACTACGATAGTTGACAACTGCAAATTAGTAAGCCGCTTTTAGTTCCACTTCCTTTTACTAGAGGCGCTGCATCGTAATACCATACAAAAACGTCAATGCAGACGCTAGTGACTGTCATCGGTGTAAACTCATGGTAGTGGAATCATCTTAGAGCCTAAACCTCTTACGTCCTAAGTAGCATAAAATCTCAAAAACGAATAAAGTAAAATAAGAAAAAGTGGTTAAAAATGGACAGTATATCGGATGATTATAAATATAAATATGCGCCAGACAACACACCTCTTGTAATGGTCTCGAAGTAGGGATTAATATCCCTGTGTTACGAGGTACCACACAATGAAATAAGCCAGGGGCGTCTCCCAGCACACCCAGGCAAGAGTCAATTCAGAAAAGATCGTTGTCTGAATTGACCCGACCGGGAATCGAACCCGGGACACTACAGAAATCGAGGCGAGCAACCGTGCTACAGCGCACTGCGCCAATCGTGTCGTCATCATGTCATCATTAAAAGACTTTGACATAACAATATGACATTCTCAGCAGGTGATGTAGAAACTATCTGAGTAAAAATTCTGAGTAAAACCACTCAATTAACTTTCAATTTCAGGTCGAAAAAAAACTGTCGAACAGCCAGAATTTTTTTATGAAAATCTTAAAATTAAATTCTTTTGTAAATAACAAATATTCAGTGAATACATCACTTACCTACTAAGTAAGGCATATCATGAGATTTTAGATAATCACTCGGTATAAGTAACGCTGTCGGGTCGGTCAGCATCTCAGAATTTATTGTGGTATTGTTATTGAAATGCCCCTCGCAAGGGACGCACTTCGGGACAGTTGGGACAAATTGTGGCAACGGGGACAATAGAATGTCAAGTTTTAATGGTTTCGAAGGGATAATAAAACGATTACAAAGTTTAGTTAATTACAAAATACAAACATTAAATTGCTGAAGTCGTAGAAGCAATATGAGTAAAAATTTATGAGTCTCTCTGTAGATCTGTAGAAAAACATGATTAATATGATTTTCTTAAACATGCTCGGAAATATTGTCATTACTTTTGAATAAAGAACACGCGAAGTATCATATTTACGTAGACTGAAAACCCAAAATCACTTCCCGGCGCGTTCTTTGAATTTCGAACGAAGAGCGCGCCGGCAATGTTGTATGAAACGGTGTGCTGTTTGAATTTAGAACTCTTTCATCTATCGTACACATTGCGTTCTCGTGGCTGTATAGCCACAGATGCGTTTACCTTTCGGCACAAATTGTAAAATAAAAAAAAACAAATTGGCGGTAAAGCGGAGTTGTTATTTTGTTAATAATATTAATTAAATTTATTATGTGAAAGGCCCTTTTTATTTCCTTGCATTTTTTTAAGAAAAGCACTATATATGCCTCGGCCGAAATGGCAATTGCCTGTCTCGTATCATTGAAGTCCTCGCCTGCGGCTCGGCCTTCAAACTCATACTCGACCTGCAATTGCCTATTTCGCTGCCTTTGCAATAATGTACTATTGTTATGAGGACATTATGTCAATGAACCATTCTTTTCAGAAATTTCACAGATTACGCTAGTTGCTTTAGACTATTATATTTTCTTAGAATTTTAGTCCGACAACGTCGTCGGACTAATTATTAAGTGAACAAAGATGTTAATTTCGAAAAGTAATTATTATTTAGTCACATTTTCACGTCGTTGAACAATTCGTGTTAGTAATCGTCATCATTTAGACTCGATTTTCAGTTATCGTTTTTTTTTAATATTGCTCTACATTTGAGGTGTTGCCTGCCAAACACCAAGTGAATTCCCTATTATAATTCTAAATAACTGACTAGAACATTCTAAATTAATTCCGTATGAAATTCTTAACATTTAATTATAAAACATACCTGGAACATTGTTTGAAATCAATAGACGGCCAGAGAGTGAATGTGGTCATCTCTAGGGAAAATTCAATAATTTTGGACCGCTAGGGTGCCCTACCCTTGTAGCCAGGGGGCCACCCTTCAATTGGATAACCGTGCTTTAACGGCGTGTAATAAAACATTCAAGGTCAGTTTTTTTAGATTTGATAATGCAATCTTTCAAAAAGTAATTACAGAGAGGAAAAGTACATCTTAGTAATTATAGACGTTGACGGTCAACAATTGTCCTTTTCTCAAAATCCACTGTAAGTGATTGTCACTTCTTTCTCTATGTTGCGTGATCTTTGCTATGTTAAGTGTTTCTTTTTTCACTTGTTGCGCTTTAGTGCTAATATTTATCCTTTTACCCCTTTACTGAATCTTTAGTAGGACTTTTATTTTACTTTATACAAGTGTTTCTGCTTTCTAGTCTCGAAAAATGTACGTTTATTTTCGTTAAATTTGTTGTCACGCAAACGTGCGCGAGACAGTTGCTATCTTAATTCCACCCTTACAAACATGTCACAGAAGCAAAACTGCTCGCTTTCGGACTAACTTGTCATGTGGAAACTTTTGAGTTGCCCGTCAGCCTCGGACAAGGGGCATCCTTTTGTCCGCCAAATTGCCTCATTTTGTGGACATCTACAGTAATAAGGGTTGCCAACTATCAATTTGAAAATTGTAATTGAGTCTTTTGTAGTCTTTGATGTTGCATATTGAAATGCTCTTTCGATTTTCATTGAATAGAAAAACATAGTTTATTTTTCTTTATTGAATTCGTTTGTGTATTGAGCGTTTGATTATCTCCACAATAAAAAACAATTTCTGCTAAATATACCTAAAACAAACAATCTTTTGTTGAGTTATTTTCTTCAAAATAAATATATTTTTCCATGTTAATAAATACCGCATTTAATGAATAAAATAGCATTGTTAAATTAGTAAGCGGCAAATCCAATCCATGTCACATTCTCGAGGGACACATACACAAACAATAATTGTATAGTGATATACCTACTCTAGTTCAGAATCAAATATTTCGATTGTGGACGGTATTATGCAAATCCGTACCATTGGAATATTTATTGAGCGCATCGAATTTGTAATTAGATATCTGAGGAGTTTCCCCAGGGAAATCGTTTCTGCCTGAATTGACGCCGCGATGGGATGGATTACCATAAGGATTCTAGACTATCTTGTTGACTTGGAGGAACTCTTCTTAAGTTGAACTCAGCGTCAGATTGAAGATAAACTTCTATTAATGACTTACTTTCGGAGTCGCATACCCAAATATAGGCACATTTAGGTGCATGTATGGTACTTTGATTGTTTAGGTACTTCATTGGGCTGAGTTATATTCAAAAACTTGGAACAAGATTGTCACAAGAAAAACACAAGTTTTTTTAAGAAAACTCAAACTTTCAATTATATTACATATCGAGGCACAGGCTTTTTTGCATTTTAATAGTTAAGTTGGTGGGATTTATTTGGTTGCAGCGTACCGACTTTTGAATTTTAGACGAACACGAAAACCGTAAGACCGTGTATACGTTCTTACGGTTTTCGTGTTCGTATAACTGAAAATACATTCGTATTTCCTTCACGGTTTAGTTCCAGTATTTGAACGATATTTGTTTACTGTCTGTCGGCAAATGAAAGCAATTTAAATTTAAACGTTTATTTTTAAAAAACGGGAAATGTGAAGTGTTGACTCACATGTCTCAGTACGAGTAATACTCTGGTCTAGGGACCATATCTTGCCCTAAATACTTGCAACAATTAAATGTTAAAACACAAAAATACTTACAGCAAATAAGAATGTGATAGTGATAACTAAGCATTAATTAATTGTCTATTTGAAACTTCCTAATTAAGATTTTCCAACTCCAATTAAAATCCCCATTCTATTGGGCTTTCTTTGGATACATACCTACCTAATTAATGCAAAATGTTCACAAGTCCAATAACAGATGGGTGAAGTGAGCATCAAGGGTCCGGTTATTAGTGTAACTATTCAAAATTCGTGTTTTAATTGGGCCTTGTCGGGACTGGCCTAATTAGGGGCCTCGTGTTGACTCTTCCGGGGGCGATTGTGTAACTGACCACTGTTTACACTACACACAGGTTAAAAGAATAGTAATCTGAAATATAAATTTGCTTCAAAAACCCACATTTTCATTTGTATAGATGTCGAATATATATTTATTTGAAGATAGAGTCTGGACCGTTTAATTGATAGGAGCAGTTACAAGAGAACGAGAGACATTCGAGCTCCGCCGGATACTCTAACAGAGTTTTTTTTTTTGGCATTTTTTTCATTAAAATCTTAATATTGAACTACTCATCAAAATTTCAGTGTTTGTGAACTTGGCTAAAAAACTTGGTTTCTTGGTTTCTGGATGGTTTTTTGCATGGAGTTGAAAAGGGATTTTTCATCTCTTTTATTTAAAGTATAATCATGTTTATAATATATCCCTTGTCCTTGTAGCACAATCATACATATCTTAATTTAATTGGCTTTCTACGCTACTAGCAATGTTCCATCTGATCAACAGTGGCGAAATCTGACAATGACGCCTATAAACGCGAAAATACTCGTAACTAATCAAAAAAGAGTGATTAATTTTCATCTAAAATGTTAGTCATTGTTAGTCCTCCTGTGTCCGAGTTGCAGAAAATTGCGAAACGAGCGTCGTCCGAAGGTGGGGTAAGCAGTAGCATTGTTGCCCTGAGACCAAATTTGATATAATCCGAGACGAGGGGCCTTCACGCGTCGATCCATTGTTAATAAGGCCCATGTTTGGTGCTGATCACGTCATGGATTAAATTTTTGCGTGTCAATGTTGGGGATTCCATTATTACTGTTTGGAGATATTGAGGCGTACACTCGAAGGTTTATTAGGATTTTTTCTAATGGTTTCTAAATGGCACAGATTAGGAGCGGGGTTAGGATATTTCAATTGTGTCTGTAATGTTTTTTCTTTTTCTTTCTTCTTGTATTATATATATATTTAAAACCAAGCAGATTTGGTAAAGACCACAAAAATATGCCTCACTATAATTTTTCTCGATTTTTATCCTAAACTGGTAATTGATAGGTCACGGAAGATGATCGTTACATACTTACCTAGTAACTTTGAATTTTTCTGGAAAAATATGCGCTAAAATTTTAGAGCATATTCATTTGGCTTGATAGGTTTTTATTTTGGTAAACAATTATGATAAAAACTACTAAATTTGAAAAGAAAATATCAGAAAAACCACCATATGCCCGTATAAATTGTCTGTTCCCACCAACAAAGCGAAACGCCGCTCCAAATACAATGCCGACAAATCGTCGCAGTGAAAAATGAAATCTCATCCGCGGAGCCGAGCTAATCTTTATTCCGACACGGTCAATCCGGCACCGAGTATCGCCTATTTATCAAACCCGCCTCGTTTGTTAGGATATTCGTAAATATTTCAAGCGTTATTGCCACCATCAACATAATGTTATGGGGCGAAATTTTACAAAACGGAAACAAAAGATATAAAGCGTCGACGTGCCGAATATCTTTCTGTATTAATGCTGCGGAGCGAAACGATATTTACAATTGGTTCGCCGGATGAAATATCTCGCGGTTGTTTTCTTAGGTAAAGCGATAAATATGCTAAAGCTATAGACATTGGTGGAGTTATGGTAGATGGGATTATTAATAGACTAGATCCGTGCATTTTTATCGTAATACAAATTTGTAGGGAGGATAATTTGTTAACAAATGTAATCACTAACGGAATCAAATTCTTAATTAGGCGCCAGAAGTTTTATTAGTGTTGCGGACCCCGACGTGATATCACGTCGGGGTCCACCACTGTTGCAGTGCTGTCGAGAAGACGCAATAAGACACAGTTGGACCTTAAGAGTTACTATATAACCACAGACGGGATGGCAGTGAAATGAGACAACAGTTGGTAATAGTCTGGTTTATTGTAATTCTACTAAAGCTTATATACGAACTCATACACGTACACTGTGTGTGCCCAATCTTACTACGTGACCATCCGGCACAATTAGCTTAACAAAATTTTGATTACAAATTGTCTCCTCTCAAACTTTTCTTGTTATAGGTACATTTAATACCACTGTCAGCATAAGTTGAACTCTAATTTTTGTACCGAGCTTGAACGTTTTTAGAAGGCAAACCTATTTTTATAGTGATTTAAATTCACATTAAAAGGGCACAGTTCGTTGAAGTTGAATCACTCTCACGACTATAATTCCTATGCAAGACAGTGGCAAGCTGACTGGTGGTTGTGGCCGTCATGGTATACTCGTATATCCGAATTATTTGTTGTTTTTAATGAAATATGGTTAAATATATAAAAACTTTTTATATTGCATACCATACTAAAAACACTCTCTCCTGCAATATGACCCCGGTATGTTGAACAAAAGAAGAAAAACAAAGGTCTGTCCTGGCAAGTCACTGAGGACACGATTCTCCCACAAATTTTTCACGTTTTTAGGCGGGTTTCTTTATAATAAGTTAAATAAAATACTACTTTTCTATCCCCTCCCTATTCATGCTTGCAATCAGCGAGTCCTGCAATGGTTGCTAAGCAAAGACTACAATACCACAGAGAATCTTCTGGCAGTTGTATCCAAAAAGTAAATAAATGGCACTTACCTTCAAACATATAATCACACGCATACCTCAAACTCACGCACACACACACGCTTACACACAGATATATACACACACACACCCACACACATCCATACAAACCCATACACAAATACACACACACACAAACACACGACACACGCATGCATGCATGCCACTTTATCTTTATTAGGTAGGTATATTCTTCTTCATTTTTCATGTTTTGTTTTTCTGTTTAAATTAAACTAGTGATTTTAATAGTAATGTAACCGAAATTGAGAGGGTGGGAGCTTGGCGATCCGTCACACAGGAATTGCCCTAGTATGAACACCAGTCCCTTACAAAGGTAGCTCATGTTCTTATCTATAAGTTCAGTTGATAAGTTTGTATGTAGCTTTTGTAAAGAGGAAATAAATTTCATTTTATTATTATTATTATAATTGAAACGCAAACGAACACAAAGTGTGTCTCCATCAGCCCTAAAGTGGTTTGCGTCCTTGGTGACAGGCAACAGGTAGTCCGTATTAAACGCGCATTTTCGGACTGGTGCGTCCTAAACTCTGAAGTTCCACAAGGAGGTATCCTCTCCCCGTTGCTGTTTTTATATTTTTTTTCACTTTTCATCTGCGCAGCTCTTACCACCTTTATGCTGACAACCTCCAGATTTATGAAAAATGTATCGCTGATCATAGCGAGTGGACTATGTCTGCTCTAAATGAGGATTTGAACCGCCTGTACGACTGGGCTAACAATTTTGGCATAGCAGTGAATCCTACGAAGTGTCAAGCTATTATTATAGGTGTTCTGCATCTTCTCGCTAAGGTAAATAATGGCGCTGACGCTTTACTCAAATTTAATGGAACTGTTATTCCCTACTGCGAAAGTGTCAAGAACTTAGGACTATTTATAGATCACACATTGAGCTGGGACAAACATGTTACTGAAACCAGTCGTAAGGTGTCACGTACCCTTCGAGCCCAGTACTGTTTAAAAAAAAAATCTTCTGGTTCAGGCGCTGGTTTTACCAATAATCGACTACGCAGACGTCTGCAAATTTATCTCAAGCCTCACTGAACAAATTAGAAAGTCTCCTCAACGGGTGTCTGCGGTTCATTTTTCGAGTACGAAAGTACGACCATATCTCTCCGTATAATTGCCAACTAAAATGGCTTACCATCCGCAAACGCAGAGAACTTAGAACGCTGTGCTCTCTTCTAAGTATCCTCAGAGACCCAAATGCTCCGGAGTATCTTAGGTGCAGATTTGAGCTGAAGGGTGAAACTAGTTAGCCCCTGCATTATGTTGAGACTGGAAAATCCCGCGCATAGGACCGACCACGTGGACCACTCCTTTACTCTTGCAGCCATCAGACTGGAATAAGCTGCCTGACGCTATTAAAATGTCACAAACTAAAGCCACTTTCAAAAAATCAGCCCGTGAGTATCTAAGAAATTCTACGTGATTCCCACAGATTTTCCTCCATCTTCTTCAATTTTTATGGAAAAGTGAGTATGTTATTTGTATATTTAAAGTAAGTAAGTAAGTAAGTAAAAAATCATTTATTCACTTAAGCTTTTACAAAGAAGCACTTATGAAAGGTCGAAATTCACAAAAAAAATATAAACAATAATAGACGTAAATAAAATATGTAATACAATAATAGTACATATCCTAAATAAACATAATGCGAATCTACCACCGGTTCGGACGTTGCTTCTTATCGAGAAGACTCCGGCAAGAAACTCGATAGTTACTCTTTTGAACTTTGTTTTGTTTTACAACAAATAAAATCAGAGTACAGTCTAAAGAACGATAAAAATACATTATTTGACCAGAGGAGCAGATTATTCCTACTATGACCACAAACTCTTGTCGTTCAAGTAATCCCCCACATTATAATAACGGTATTATATGGTATGTGTGTATTTATATATATATTTACTGTATTATTTTATTGATTGATATTAGCTATTTATAGTAAGTATAGGTTATTTATTGTCGTTTTTAGTATATTTGTTTCTTTTCTTTTCTTCTCAAACCCAGATACAAGCACCGCTAACAGCATTTCTGTCCCGCCCAATGGTTGACTGGTAGAGAATGCTTAAAGCATTAACTCCACCTTTTGTACTATTTTGTGCACTAAAGATTAAATAAATCAATAAAGTTGCTGTTCTGGCCAGTAATTCATCCAAAACTACAGCTGTGTACTTGAAGTGCTTAATCCTTTAGACACGACACTTAAGCTTAATTCAAGCCGCGATAATGTCAAGCCATTTAAACACAACATTCCTTTCCTCGCATTTAGCAAACAGTTTGCGTCATCAAAAAAAGTAAAATCTGAAAGTGCATCGCTGGAAAGATACGCGCGAAAAATGCATGTGAATTCGAAATAAATTGCACTAGGTGCAAATGGAGCGTGGTGCATTATTGCCGTGTTTCAGGCGACTGGGGACAAATGACGTGAAATTGTTCTGATACAACACCTGGGCCGGGCTGAGATAGGACGTAAATACTGCAGACGACGCTGCCACCCATTATCCTCGCTTTCTATTTCGAAATGGATAGAATATTTTCAGAGCGCTGTGATCAAATGGCTTTTGTATCGATTGCTGTTCGAGCACTAATGTAGGAGAGGTGTCATTACATTTTTTGTTACTGAATAAATAAAAAGATACGTCTTCCTCCAAGAGCATTTAACCATTTCAAATCAGGTGGCGTTGGTACTGGTGGAATTGTGGGTAAGAGATTAAAGAACTGACTGATATATTAGTAAATACATCCTTGAACAGATGAACCCAATCACACGACAGACGCAAATATTCATCACAGCCATGTTTGTTCTCATGGAAACCGGACTCATGACCTCTGCGCTATAGCTGATAGATCTCTACCACTGCACGAATGGACCAGACAAAACTGGAGCAATAGTTATGTGTGGCATCTTTTGCAATAGAGAATTATTAAATAAATAACCTCAAACCAAGCTCACTATTGGGTGTCAACGACTGATCTGCATAATTAGAAAATTTTACATAAATTAAGGTAAAAAAACAACCCCACAATATTTCTCCAACATTGGACAGTGCTAAAGTAGGATTACCGTAAATATGAAGTACCCGCCGCAGCTCGGCGTGAATCTCTTTTAAAGATAATATCTACTGAATTATTTGATGGGCACATTTATTTTGTAAAGCGCTCTAATGTTTGTAATTTCAAAACCATATTTTGAGAGATAATTTGGGCATAATTCCTAAACGATAATCTCCCGTTTTTAATAAAATAGAAATAGATTAACAATCTTCAGACATTATCTTTTTCTTAGTATAGCCAAATTATATATTACGTAGGTATATCAGTATTATAAAGTTAAATTTGACGATTCGAAAGTGCATTCGCCCTACAAGACGTTATTTAAAAATAATAAGTTGTAAGTGTATTTTTTTCTTCTTTTGTCTTTAGAGCTTGATAACAAGAAATATGTATGCCGTATCTCACAACAGAGCACTTATATTCATCTGAAAAACCGTTCAACCGTTTACAGGTATGAGTTGTGTTCTTGAATGTAAAGATGAAACTTGTTATAAATGACGGCGATGACTTGCTAAAACTTTTAGTAAAACTCAGTGACGCTTCTGAAATTTCATGCTACTCTAATTGCATAAACTCATCCAAATACCGTCTGCCAGAAAAAAACGTGCATTCCGCCATAACAGGTCCATAACCGTAACATCAGGGCAATCAGGATAACCATAAGCAATGCAAGCCGGGTCTCTAAATTAGACAATATTGACTGAGTTATTCCAAGCTCGGTCCGCTACTCCACGTGCATTTTTGGTTATTATCACAGACATACGTCGAAATAGACAATTCAAATCTTTTCGTCTGTATAAATATCAGGAGTGCTACTTTTTTCACTCTTGAAAATGAAAATGAAAAATGGTTATTCATGTAACAAGGCAGTTTTAACAATTAGGGGTGGACACCTTCTAGTAAGTGCAGTAGCACCTGTGTCAGAGGGAGCCACTCTTCCGTAGCTTATTTTTACATTTATAACTTTAGTCATATAATACAATGTGTTTCTCTTATTTTTATTTTATAACTACATAAATATCCAGTTTTTTAAAAAAAAATTCTGTAGTGCAATAATTTACAATATATTGTACCATTTTATGCGTTTTATACAAAATGGAATACTTATCTATCTTAATTAGTTTTAATGATATGTATTTATTACAAAGCTTCACAGTGCGTGCGCGCGCGCCTGCGTGTGTGCGTATGGGTTGTTGTGTGTGAGTGTGTCTGTGGGGGTGTTTGTGGTTGTGTGCGTGTGTGTGAGTATGAATGGAGTGGAGTAAGTGAAATAAGGGTAATGTGTGTAGCAAGCAATTAGTTGTCCAATTAGCTAAGACTAGGCTTAAGTACACTTTCAGTTCCATCGTATTCCAAACATTATAACCAGCTAATAACTTTCATTTTACATCTTCCAAGTGTCAGGGAATACATATTTAGTTTCTCATTTAAATGATTGTATACTCTTGCCGCTAAGTAAGTGAATTGCATTTGTGCAAATCGTGTGTGAACTCGAGTAAAAGTAGCAATTTTATCTTTTCTCCTTCTGCTTTAATTTCCAGGGAAGTATTCTAAAGAAGCATGCATGCTTGCATGAAGTATGCTCTTATGCCGTCACGATTATAGGCATTGTCCGTTCCTCGATAGATTAAGTTTAAAGACAAAGGAATGACAAATGTTAATATGATGATTACTTTGTGTTAAAAGATAGAAATTAATGCATTGTTAATTGCTAAACAATAATTCACTTACTTTGTGTATTAGAGCATTTTTCAATGCTTGTTTTTCATATCTAATGATAGAAAAACTAGAAAAATTTGAATTCAAACATTCGTTCGGGCCAGTAAGATTTCGATAGCTCAGCGGTTAGAGCAACCATACGGAATGTGGAGGACACGGGTCCGAGTCCTGCCTGATTTCTTCAAGGTCCGAAATTAGATTTTTTCTAGTTTTTCTATCTTTATATTATATGAAAAACTAACATTGTAAAATGCTAAAATACACAAAGTAATAATCAAATAGCATATTTCATTTTAACCGAAGTTTAAATATTTTTTTAAATATTTCTTTCGGATGTTTCAAGCACATTGCTGAAATAACGTAACGTACGCTTGCAACGTAAGATAAGATAAACTTTATTGCACAAACATAATGTTACAGTTTCATTTAAATAAATTAGGTGTACAATATAGGCGGCCTTATCGCTAGTAGCGATCTCTTCCAGGCAACCTTCAGGTAGAGAATCAGGAAGAAAATTAAGTGGCGGTGCAAGATGATATATAAGACATGCAGTAACTAATTGATTATAACATAAAAATAACCATACATACAATACCGAAGCAAAATAATGAACCTACATACTTATCATACATATAAAATAAGGTATGGATTAACTTATAGGTGTAAGTAAACAGGAAAGAAGGCAATTGGGTCAAAGTGACAGAAGATAAGCTTCATATACTACATAGAAAGATTCGTTCGGGCCAGTAAGATTTCGGTAGCTCAGTGGTTAGAGCAGCCACCCGGATTGTGGAAGACGCGGGTCCGAATCCTGCCTGATTTCTTCAAGGGCTGACATTCGATTTTATCTAGATTTTCTATCTTATGTAAATATAGTTGATATGGAGGTGAAAGTTGCTATAATGGCAGAGCGTCGACTTTGAGAGTCAATTCCACGATCAATTTTTGTGTAGAAATAACTTGGTTTAAAGACAAAGGAATAACAAATGAAAATATACTTGACTTTGAAAGCTGCTATAACGGCAGAACGTCGACTAAATGAAGCAGAGTCGAAGCAAGACCTTCATGCCATGCTACATACGCACTAGTGAAGGACCCACATTCACGTGTCATCTATTCCAATTTTTGTCTCTGTTTATTATTATTGGGGCTCACGAACGTTCGCCGTAATCCAATGAAGTCTCATTATGGTGCGTTTAGGACTAAGTTTATTTGATCTCGGCTCTGCTGGTAGCCACTCCATATCTCTGAAAGCACGCCCGCAATTCGGGCATTTGGGGCGAGCAATGTAATTATTAAAAATTGCTTTCAATAATGCGCCAAATGTTTCTTTCATTACTCGAGATTTATGAAGCCAATTTAGAACCTGTTTAGGCTGAATAGATTGGGCTATAACAAAAGTAAGTAATGTAATTACAGGTTTTTTCAATCATTTTTTGATTTTCTTTCATACCGTTTCTAATAAAGCGAAGGAAAGCTCAAAAGCTTATTGTTTTTTTTGTCACTGATATTATGAGTATTTTTGAATTCAGTTCAGGTAATTGATGATAACAAAATAATAGACATTTCGAATGCAACAGTTATGTTTTCCCATCATTATCTTCCCCAACGAAAATATATATTTACATATACAGGGTGAATAGACCTATTCCTTGAGAAGCGTAATAGTTGACGTTATTTGCAACAAATTAAGCCTAGAGGTCCAAAATTAATAGTTAACGAGACATTGGCATTTAAATATTTTTTCTAAAGTTTCCGTCTTCTCTCCGAATAACTGTGTTTCCAAATAATTGCTGTAAAAAACTAGTGAAGTCAGGGCACTTAACTGATACTTGTAATAAAGCTAATTAACTAATAACTGTTTTGAAAAAAAGTCCTTTTACGAAATTTCGTAAATCTCGCCAAGTAATGCAGTTTATTTCTGAAACTATTATAATTTAAGACTTGACCTTTTTTTCAAAACATTTAACTTATATAGCTTTCTAAAGAATATCAGTGCCCAGACTTATATTTAAACGCCAATATCGCGTCAACTATTACTTTCGGACCCCTAGTTAATGGCGCTTAATTTGTTGCAAATAACGTCAACTATTACGCTTTTCAAGGGATAGGTCTATTTTCCCTGTCACCCTGTATAGCCACTGCTTAACATAGACGTACCTATGCATTTCCACATTAAACAATTCTGCGACCTTTAATCTACTTTCGACGTCCCTATCCCTGACAGTTCATAATTGTCAATTATAGTGATGTAACGAATGTAATTAAATCGAGTTGGCAAAGGAAATGGAATCAGATTTACCGATTTTTAATTTTTGAATAAATTCTTAATAGACGGGTTATGGCTAATAAGTTATAGAATAAAACGCGGTATTTCGAAAATAATAGATGAAAAATAGCACACAAGGCAGACGCACTCGTACCTACTGATGCGAATGACGTGATTACAAAATGGTCGCTCCTATTCATCGATTTTTATCTATTCAGTAGTGTCAATACACTATTGAATGGCGTTCCTTTTCACGCATCAGGCGCTGTAAAGATATTTTAATTTAATTTACTTCATCTATTATCAGTTAATAATAATAACAATATTTGACCTGATAAGATTATTTATTTATTTAGGTTTACTTACAGCTAAACATGTACAGCATTTATATAGATCCACTAAATATCTAGGACATAAATGCAAGCCTTTACAAGCATACAGAACATTTTTGAAGAATTCCGAAGATTGGAAAGAACAATAGTTTTTTAATAGTTTATAACATTTTCTTTCGCCAGTTTCTTTTTATTTAGTATGGAATAGTATGCGTGACACGGAACAATAAGAGCTGTCAGGCATATCATCTTACAGTGAAAATAGTATAATAGTTAGTAATAAGGTCCCACTATTCCATAAGTAGTAAAAAGTTCACTTAAATATGAAATATTAACACCATCCAAATGTCACATACGGTCTTTATGTACTAATATCAAAATAACGTCCATAGATAAAGTTTATTGTCACCGGATCATGTCTCTGCAATAAATTCTACTAGATCGTTACATTGAAAATTTAATATTCGAAACGTAAACACAACGTATAACATTGTCGCGTGAACTATACGACGACTTTACGAGACTATGAACATAAAAATCATCGTTGCCGAGAGGAAAATATGAAACTCACTGAACAGGTCACCCTTTACAAACCATAGCAAAATGGGTCTTACGTTAGTAGCATAAGGTACATGTTAAGCTTGATGTATGGTCGTCTGTACGTACACTCACAGAACCAGAAAGGAAGCAGTTTTACAACTTGCAGCTATCAAAAAAATGGACGCGCAATGATTTAGAATAATTAGCTGTCTCTCTTACTCTCGTTACTTTATTAATTTGTTTCACTGCTCATTATTGAAATTGCAAGACTTTAGATTGGTTAGCATGGATATCAGTTACTGTTCTAGATCTAGTCACTTTAGGGAAATGCGTTTGTGTAAGTCCAGTTAAACATTGTTTGCTGCCCCGACATACTTCATTCTACCAAAAGTTATTGGCAAATGTTTGACAGCTGGGAACATTTTGTATTGGAAAATTAAACGGTCGTGTTTAGTATTTCCGTAACTTATAATTAATGTTTTTCACCGTTTAAACCTTACTTAAACTTCCACAAATGTTTCAAGATCAAAATTAGCCAAATCGATCCAGCCATTCTCGAGTTAGCGGGACAAATGATTTTTACCACAGCAATTGATTTTCACAGCATATTTTTATAAACCAATCAAATCAAAAAATCATCTAGTTTGGAATATCGTATAAAGGAATATCAAGTTCCAACTATAAGAAAAGGTTTCGGAAAGAGGTTTTTCGGCCTTAACGCTCATATCTGTTTTGTTATGTTATCCATGTGTCGTTACGAGTATTCTATGCTTGACCCTTCGATTTTTTGATCGAAGGCTTGACCTTTGCAATCTGTCAAAACGATAAAATACCAAAAGAATTCAGTATGTATGTTTGAATCGTTATCAATTTCAAATAAATTCAATAAGAGTACATATTTATTGGTCAATATTAATAATAAAAATATACTATTTATTGCACACAAAACATACAGTACCTACAGAAATAATTAACAATAAATGCAAGTTCAATTTGAGCGGCTTTATCGCTAGAAAGCGATCTTGCCAAGCAACCCACATCATCATCATTTTGATTGTGCTTTGATATGGTATACATATAAGGTTTATGTGGTATGTAAATATATGCCAATACACCACACATTAGCTGACATTTAATGGATTTGCTGCTCTTTTCAACAATTCGGAAAACGGAATGTTATGTACTACTTCATAGTCGGTCAAATAGAAAGTCAGTTATGTTAGTTATATAAAATAAATACTAGAAAAACTACTCATAATAAACTACACATACTAGGGTTAATAATTACTATGGTCAACGAACACATCGCATTCTAGTACCTAAATTCATGAACAAAATACCAGCAAAAGTAATATCAAATAAGTACGAATAATGAAAAATATTTTCTCGAACAACTACAAAGCTTGCAAACATAATTTCATTGTTTCATCCTGTATTGGTTATTTTTTCCGCCGGCTTCCTAAGTCCCAAACTGGTTGCTGACGCGTTGCGGGCGCCGAGTGTCGACCGCAAGCAAACACATGTGCCGCGCCGAGTGTCGACCGCAAGTAAACACATGTGCCGCTGTGACTTTTACCGCATTATAGGCAGTTAGCTGCGTATTGTTTAAAATATGAATGGCTATAAATGGTTGTTTTTTAGGTACAGTGAATAACTGCTATACTTTGAAATATTGTAATTTAAGTTTTAAGGCATAAGGCCGCGATAAGATGCTCTAAGCATCCGTACAAACCGATCAACGGTTTATGTGATGTTTTATTTTAAGCTTGTTATGTAAACTTATTGGTAAATAAACGAAAAAAAAATTACGCTACACACAAAGTAGACCTTGCGAGCTGCCTAACTTTTTCGTTCCTGACTGTACGTACACACCAGTGGGCAAAAACTTTTTCCATTTAGTAGCTACATTGTAGCGAATTGTATTTCCCTATAGAAGTCATAAACATCGTGGTTAGCGGCCGGCGTGGGTACCTCCCCCCTGTACTCTACCCGCCTAATAGCGAAAGTTCAATTTTATTTCACTCTTTACCGCGAGAAAAATGTTTAGCTTCCCTGACCATTAACCGGTTCAAATTAGAATTTTAATTTTTAAGAGCGAATTTATCTCCTGAAAGCCCCTGAGGATTTCGAAAAAGAAAAAGTCTGCATTCTTAATTGCTTACAGTGTCTGTAGCGTGAGAAACTAAAATAATTGCATTAAATTTTCAGTACAAATTATTAAAATGAGCTAGAAAATATCATAAATTACTTTTTAATAGAAAACGAGGCTTGGATTAAAGCTGATGTCATGTTTATTAAATTTCTGTCTTGATACATGAAATATACCTACTCTACTTTGTATTTAATATGCCACCAGATAGTTGCTGTAGCCGAATTATATTAAATTACTACGGGATGACATTGAGTCTTCATTTAGGAGTCATTATATAGCATTATAATGCTGTTTTAATCTTTGTCAGGGGTTATCTACCGACTTTATTGAACATTGATACTTACATTTTTATTTCTTGGCATTATGAAAAACCGATTTATTTGAGTAACAACGTAAAAATGTAGGTACCAGATACAAAAAAACCTATCGCGATATTATCATAGTAAACACTAGAATTAAATAAGATACTCAACAAACTATAACAAAATCAGTAAATTAAATTACGAAAATAATTCGCAACATCTACCCGTCGTTGTTTACCGGCGCGTCCGGGGACTATCTATTGACATAGAGCCCGCGTTGATGGCACTTGAGCACAAACACGGTTTTAATCAATACTTCAAACAGTTGGCCGCAGCAATAATAATTAAAAGCGAATGATTATGTGGAATATTTGCTGAGGACCGGGGTCGGCGCGCCCCGGGCGATGCCACTATTGCACGGGGAAGACGTGGGCGTCGCGGTCACAGTGTAGGCGAAGCAGTGGGCTGTCGCCGAATTACACAGAAAATATATGTCTTTACTCTAGAATACATTAAGTTGGTGGAAAATAGTCCCAAAATTATATTTTGATGTAGGTTATTGAAGCGTCTTCTCTAAAAGAAGTGACATTTTGGTGATTGAGTTGTGAACCAAATTTGGGCTTGTTATTCGATGAAATATAATATTTTCATGTGTTATACAGTCCCTGGTCATATCTTTTTAAAGCAATATTAACACCAACTTACTCTGGAATGACGTTTCAATCAAATTTAAAGCAACACAAATCAAATAATGACAGTTGAGCCCTAAACCCTTCAAATTACTATAAACTAGCTTTCCGCTAGCAGTTTCTCTAGCGTGGAATGTTTTTTCCGTTCACATATAGCTGAAATGTACTATGTTACTCGCTGTTAATGTAGCTTTGTATCGCTGAATGAATCATCAAAATCGGTCATATAATCAAATCTTTATTGGTAATATAGATGTGTCAAAAACTATCCTTAAAAAATTTCACTGCATGTTCACTACACTGTGGTGCTAATCCCTCGCCCTGCGTAATCCTGGTCCGCAAGATGATGATTGCGTCCTGCGCTAGTTTACAAAAGGTAATCCCTTAAAGAGGAACTATTGGGCAACAGCCGTTTGATAGACCCATGGTGTTTACAATGTAAATTTTGACTGTAATATCATAAACCTCTTTGATTGGACGGCCGAAACTTCGGAAGGGTTACTTTGTAATATCACCGGGCGGATGCTTATCAATAGAGATAAAGATAACTACTCGTATATTCGTTGGGAGATTTTGAGGTAATGTGTCGTTATGTACTAGTTCGTATTAGGGGGCCTATTTTCAAGTAAAACTTCCCTAGCTTTGGCAGGTCAGAATCGAGTTTGATTATATCATTTATGTGTGTTAGCAACAAGATCGCCAAATTTGGGCAATACTATAAATTTTAATTTTTAAGTTCCTCTGTTCAATTTCGATAAAAAATATCAAAGGGGTAAAAGTTTCACCTACCAACCCAACCTTTTTGCGGTATCAGACCCGTACCCACTTCTTAATACTTCAATACCACTGGGGAGTTAATTCAGACATTTATTACTCGTAATTCAAAACCCTTACTTTTCAAAAGCTCTGTCAAAAACAGCAAATGAAAATAAAACTTTCAAAACGTACCTTCAAAAGTTCTCAATTGTGCGCCCACCCTCGTCAAAAAGCGTTATATTATCAAAACACGCATTGTTTCGAGTATCTGGTTCTGCAAGGTTCCGTATGCCACCGTATAATACACATCCTTGGAACACAAAAGGCAGTGGTTCCCAACCAAGGGGGCGCACAAAGGCGTTTTTGTAATACTTTCGGCAGGCATCCGGCAGCGAATGAACCCTTTCGTTCTTAATAAACATTGGATTGCTGTAATTATTCTGATGAGTGTTTTATTAACATGTCTAATTAATTTGTTTGAAGCATAGCTAAAGAACTTTTCGAAAGATTGATTGTCTATTTTTACGAATAGAATAAAATTTGATTCAAAAGATTTTGAATTTTTGTTTTTTTTTGTTTACATGATTAAAAGTTGTTTTTATCAAATTACTTTTCCATTCCTTTTCATGTGACTTAAGCCAACCCAGAGCAAAAACTACTCGGTGTATAAATTTGTCATAAATTTGCAACTTGTTGAGTGTAGGGAAACCAATATACAAATAATTTTTATTTTGCAAAAGCGAGCAATCAGATCTATCTATAAGCTTCGTGCACGGGCCTCGCCCAGAGAGCTTTTTAAGGAAATTGGGATTCTTACAGTGGCTTTCCAATTTATTTATAACTGTATTGTCTTGGTGAAAAAGAATATCAGTCTATTCTCAAAACACTGCTATATACACACTAAAAATACTAGGAATGAGAATAAAATTGCGCTTCCATTGTTTAGATTACAAAAAGTTTTAGGATCCTTTATGGGCAAGGTGTACACTACTACAACAAAGTTCCTCAAACAATTGGTATGTTACCGCTGCACAGATTCAAAAACCACAAAAAATCTGTTTTATTAAATAAAGGGGTATGATACTACCAATGATTACCTTTGAGACAAAAAAGCCTGGGATTAAAGCTCTCTGCTCGGTGCGGGATCAGTTACCTCTTGTAATACTTATTAATTAAATACCGGACTTAAGTGTAATAATGACTAACAATTTTTATCTTTGGTATTGTAATATATAAATGACTTGGTACAGGATATTGTTTTTTATTATGTAGCTTTGCTGTACTTGTTAGGTTGTTCTGTCTATTTATTAAAGTTTGAATTTAAGCAGTTTTTTTTCTCAACAAACAAATTGTACTATACTAACCCGCATTGTAAAACCACAACAAGTTTAAAAGAGTAACTGCTGAGTTTCTCGCCGGGTCTCCTCAGTAAGAATCAACTTTTCCGACGCGGTGGTAGAGTCGCATTATGTTTATGTACTGTTTATTTATATATTAATATTACTATGGTATTTATGTCTATTATTTAGTATAATTTTAGACTATTTAAAAGTACTGATTAAGTCTATTTAAATAAAGATTTTTGAGTTTGAGTTTGAATAAGAGGATTTTCTGAAATTCTTCGAAAGCGGCAAAAAACCGGTACACTTTATTAAAATAATATGATAATAAAGTTTGATGCTTTATTGCACAAACCAAATTATACAGAAATATTTGATTAAAGTGCTGCACGTAAGATTCTTTTGAGTGTTTCGGAAAACGTACCCTTATAATTAGCTGCATCACAAATTATTATGCGTATTTCAGATAATCCTTTCTTATTTGTTATAGATATATTACCCTTATTTTCCCTTGAGATGTTATCTTATTTTAACTTTTAACACTTAGAGAACGAGGGGGTTAGAATCCCGCTTGAGTCCCAGGACCAGGTCGAATTTTTCTAGTTTCTATCTTTGTGTAGAAAAAAGAGCATTGTTTAATGCTAAAAAATAAAAATTCACTTTACAAATATATGAACAGGCATTTAACACTATTTTATCCATAGCAAAAGCTTAATTTTTCAAATATTAAATAGTTGAAGAATTCATAAAATATCTCAGAATGTAATTAGCAGTGTGGATATTTCGTTCTTATTTATATTGTTTCTTCAAAATTAACCTGCAGATAGTTAAGTGGTATTTCAAATCTTGTTTCAGCATAGTTTATTTACCTCTAAAAGATATTGATAGATAGCAAGGGCTGCGAGTCCTCAGGGAGCCCGCTCTTATTCCTGGGCTCCTCCATTTATCACGAGCAACTAATTAACGTTCTTACTATTTAGACTTAAGATAATGGCTTCATTTAAGGATGGACGTTTTATTGCAACATTTATTCTGCAAAGGTAAAAGTTCTTAGTAGTAGTTTTAGGAGTTAAAAATGTTGAAATCACCACAAGTTGGGTTTGAGAGGACATAGTACCTACGGGCGAGAGAATTGAAAAATAGGTATTTGTAATATCTATTGCTATCTTCGAAAATTCGGAAAAAAACATAACTTGGAAACTTCCAAAAATCGCGGAATATACATAGGGGTCCAATCGATAGGTATTGAGGTCCCCTGAGCACAGACCATCGCTGGTACAGGTTTCCCTGGAAATGAAAGCGAAAGGTCCACTTCTCACAAAATCTCAGAAACTACAAGTGCTAGGAGTTTCAAATTTTGCATGGGGTTCTTTTTAGGACGTAGATGCTCACTAAGATGGAATTTAGCGAACCAAATATCGTAATTCGGAAAAAATCCTGTATGTTTTTTTTATATATTGCCCGTCAAGATGACCTCACTCCACCTGATGGAAAGCGGTCGTGAGGTCCAGATATGAGGTTGACAAGCCCAGTCATTCAAACGAATCACTGGGCTGGCCATCCTCACCTTGAAGGCCTGCAGAAATGCCTTTTCACGCCCCGCTTGAAGAACCCGGGACTATCCGAGGAAGGAAACACATGTGCTGGAAGAGCGTTCCACGTCTGGATGGTACGACAAAGAAACGAGTCACCGAACCTTTTAGTTCGGGCCAACAAATGTTGAGTTGTGTGTGGGAGACGACGTAGTCCAGTGTCCACGGGAGTGGAAAGGTGAGGGTGGGATAAGCTGGAATAACTCGTCAGAGCATTCCCCATTGTAGAAGCGATAGAGAACACTTAGCCTGGCAATGTCTCTACGCAATTGGAGAGGCTCAAGGGTCAAAGTTGCCTCTGGGTTTCCAATATACGGATAGCACGCCGCTGCAACCTGTCAAGAGCTTCGAGTAGGTACTTGGCGTCATCAAAATAAAGTTCACGCGGGCGAAGCCGCGGGCGTAAAGTTAGTGCGTTCAGTTTGCCTATGACTACGTTATCCACACTCATATGATATGAAGTCCAATGTGGACTAATTTGTTTGTTTTGTGTGTTTGTTTGTAATGGACAAACTAAAAAACTACTGGACTGATTTTTCAAACTCTTTCACCGATATATAGCTGCATTTCCAGCTAGTTACATAAGCTTTATTTTTAGGCAATGTTTGGCAAGTCGTAAACGTGGGACTGGTGTGAATTTGATGACAGTATGAAATATTCATACATGACTGTTTAATCTCAGTCAGCTGAGTATTCAGAGGCGAGTGAACTGTTGTTTTTATTACAAACAAATGCTAGTGAGAACACAAAATGTCGCTTTTTCGATCAGTTACCGAAAGTTTAATAAAAAAAATCTTGATATTGAATTGATCTGAAACAGATGTTTGTGCCATTTGTATGTTTCTGTGTGGGTTTTGATTACAAAATTGTCTTACTTTGCACCAGGCCAATATAAATTCCTATTTACTATTAAGTAATGCTGAAGTCTAATAGCCTATATTAAATAAATAAATAAATATGCACCATGTAATACACCTCTTTTAATGGTCTCGTAGTAGGGATTAATATCCCTGTGTTACAAGGTACCACACAAAGAAATAAGCCAGGGGCGGCTCCCAGCACGCCCAGACCCGAGTCAATTCAGAAAAGATCATTTCCTGAATTGACCAGACCGGGAATCGAACCCGGGACACTACGGAAATTAAGGCGAGAAACCGTGCTACAGCGTACTACGACAACCGTGTCGTCAACTACACACATCAAAAGTGTCTGGGGATCAAGCATTTTTATGCGGATTTCTTGAGATTGAGATGTGGCTTTGTAATAAATTTATGATTTTATAAACTTATATGGATCCTTTTTGGTGCATTTCATAATTTGAAACAGGAACTGTTAATCAAATTCGAGTAAAAGATGAAAATCAGCTGTCAATATTTTCCCTATAAAAACATACAACGCATTGAAGTCATTATTAGTGCTACTGTTTCCCTACTACTGATTAAAACCAACGTTATTATGGAGCGGCGACGTCATTTAAGCAGGGAAGAAATGCTCAGAGCCGTGGGAATGATAGAAGCTGGTTCCCGGCAACGTACTGTGGCTTTAGCTCTGAATACAAGTCAGAGTGTTATCAGTCGACTTTGGACACGTTACCGAAGCACTGGTACCGTGGCTGAGCGCCATGGAGGACGGTATCGCTGCACCACACGGAGACAAGACCGATACATTCAAATCACAACTCGAAGAGCTCCAACAATAACCGCCATGATGTTAGCCGTAAGGCTTCATCACTCTTCAGGGAACTTCATTAGCGACCAAACAGTCAGAAACCGCTTGCATGAAGTGAACCTTCATTCCCGAAGACCGCTAAGGGTACCACCTATAGCAATGCACAATCGTAGGATTCGATATCAATGGGCTCTTGAACACAGAAATTGGGCAGAAGAACAATGGCGTTTCGTGTGCTTTTCTGATGAGTCTCGTTTTGGTATGAGACCGGATACAAGACGTATACGACACTGGAGAACCCCTGGACGCCAACAGCGATTAAAATCCTGCTAGGAAGTCCATCCTTATAGTGGTGGAACCATCATGGTATGGGCGGGTATTTGTATCGGTGGAAGAACTGAGTTGATTTGGATCAGAGGCAACCTCAACGCTCAAATTTATGCTGAGACGATTGTATCAGACGTCATCGTTCCTCTACAAGTGCAAATCGGTCCCTTATTTCAGTTAATGCATGATAATGCACGACCGCACACCGCAAGAGTTGTAAGACAGACTCTCGCCGCAGCTAACATCAATGTCCTGCCCTGGCCTGCTCAGTCGCCAGACTTGAACCCGATTGAGCATGCATGGGATATGCTACAGAGAAGAGCTCTGCCGAATATGGAGGGTATCCAGTCGCAAGAAGACCTTTTTTGTTGTTGCAACCAACATGGGCGGCCATTCCACAGCGTGATTTGGATGAACTCATTTTGAGTATGCCAAACCGATGTTCTTGTGTTGTTAGTGTTCGCGGTAGAAACACGGATTATTAATTGTTTAAGTTACCCAATAAAATTTTAAAGAAAACTGTTATTTCAGTCTTTTTTTCGAACTTTAATGTTAGTGGTTCAAATGTCAAAAATCCCTTTATTAGGAAAATGGCAAATTTCTTTATTAATGCAAAGGTGACTTGGTTTATCGTTACTGTAGACAAACGAAAACACTTTATTTGATGAATCCTTAAAGAAAATTTTAATTAATATCAATCAGGAGAAAAGTTATTGCAAAAATATTTGCAATAACTTTTCTCCTGACACTTTTGATGTGTGTATATTAACTGTTCAAGTTTCTTTTATACATTCTCGTGCCTTGCTGGTGGTGGCACTTTAAAGTAATACTTTCCACCACCCCCTCTCCTTCCCGTGGGTGTCGTAAGAGGCGACTAAGGAAGCCCTGCAGCAGCCCATCTGCTCTTCAGGTGGGGGACATATTATGTCGGCCGGTTGATGTTACCACCTTGCAGTTGCGTAAAACTCGCCAAGTGACTCTGACCTGTCTCGGTCAGGTCGCGTTCCGGAATCAGCACTGCACTAACCGGTGCCACGGCAGGCCTTCAAGATGAGTATGGCCATCTCAGTAATTGCTTTGCATTATTGTGCTTGTCATCCTCATATCTGGACCTCACGACTGCTTTCCACTAAGTGAAGTGAGGTCATCTTAACGGCCACTACATAAAAAAACGTATTTATGTGAATACAAACAAAAATGGTAAATAAAATAAAAACATACAAAAACGAAGTATCTCATATCACTAACGGGAGTTGGCGACGCAATAAGCCGGCCCAATACAGTTTTCCAAAGTCTAAAAAATAACAAAGAAACATCATACATTCGATAAACAGGAAGAGAGTCGTTTCCTCACAAGAGGCGCTCGGCGGGCGGCTTAATATCCCACAGGAATAAACTGCAATTCCAGGCACCGGCTATGCAAACAAAAATATTATAAACAGCTCATAATAATAAAGATGCCTTCGCGTCTCGCAGACACTTTGAGGCGCGGACACACTAGCTGCTTTCTAGCGCGCCATTTTTAAGAGGACACGGTCAAGAGAATTGAAAAATAGATATTAGTAAACTCTAGTGCTGTCTTTTGCAAACCTCAGTCCGATTAGCAATCAAAAATACACAAAATCGACGTTTCGTAGTCCTCTAATCCCTTTTCGAAAAAAATCCGATTTAGTTACTTTAAATTAGAGGACTGTGGCCGTGTTTCAATGTTTTTTTTTAAATAAACTAGTCAAATTCGTTTTCTGGATGTTTGAACACAGCGGCAAATCTGGCAATGTTTTCGATTTCATAATTCATAATCTTTATTGCGTTATTTGGTACATGTTGGTCTTAAAATTACACATATGCGCACATAAACCCTGTAAGGGCACTGCATAGAATAGAACAACAATTAATAACAGATTACAGAACTAAAATAAATTAAATCACATTAAAATCACAATCAAATTCATCATGTAGGCAGATACATAATATAAGCATATTTATTAGCAGAAATAATTCATTTTACAAATCATATTAAAATTAATAAGTACTATTCATGTCAAGGATAAAATTAAAATTTTTCATCAAAATATTATTTCATTGCTTTGTCTAGTAAAAATTTCTTTAGAGCATTTTTAAACTTTAAGCTTTGGAGGGTCTTTAAATAATTTGGCAAGTGGTTGTAAACTTTTACAGCCATACAATATGCTCCTCTCCTGCACAATTCAAGACGCGTTGAAGGCACGACCAGGTTATTTCCGTGACGTGAGGTGTAACGGCTAGGTACATCACTTATCATGTGGAAACAATTCGGGTGTTGTCTTACCAGACAGATTTTGAAGGTTCATATCTCTTTTTATAATTAATTTATATTAAAAAAGAAAAAATCAGGGACATGCTAATAATAGCAATTGATTTCTTGGAAAATAATTATTTCTTTACTAGTAATAACCAGGGAGGAAACAGAGGACTACATTTGTATAGAAAAACGGCGCTTCTGTATCCTCTTAAGACACTGCTTCTTTCTTTGTGTTATAGAACTGGTTCACAAGTAGGTACCTAGGTTTTTTTACGCATCTGTCACTGCGAATTCTACATCTAATTGACGACTCTGTTACTTTATACGTTGTGGCACGGTTTCTCGTCTAGACTTGTGTCACTAGTGTGGTGTAGATTCAATTCCCGGTCTGTTCAATTCAGAAAACAAACTTTTTTAAATTCGCTCAGGTCTGGGTTTGCTGGGAGCCTGGGAGAAACCCCTGGCTTAAATAAATGTTTGGTACATAGTAAATTCGTAACACAACGAATTTATTGTTACTTTGCTAGTTATTTAGTGTGTGATCCAGCGCAAGTATTTATTAATAGGTATACTTTTTTATTTTTAGATTTATAGCCAAGAAAACAAAACCCCAAGTCATTTCTGTACAAAAAAAATATGACATTAACAACACACATTCTTGCGATTTTTTCACTCTCTTAATACAAGCTAATTGCCTACTTAGGATAGCAGTTGACCTTTCCTTTCCTTAGGCAGATAAACTTTCGTACAAATAAACAATTCTCTTAATTATTTCATTACAATAACGTCCTTTTATATTAAAAAAGAAAAAAACACACGACGACACGATTGGCGTAGTGCGCTGTAGCACGGTTTTTCGCCTCGATTTCCGTAGTGTCCTGGGTTCGATTCCCGGTCGGGTCAATTCAGGAAACGATCTTTTCTGAATTGACTCGGGTCTGGGTGTGCTGGGGGACGCCCCTGGCTGATTTCCTTGTGTGGTACCTCGTGACACAGGGATATTAATCCCTACTTCGAGACCATTACAAGAGGTGTGTTGTCTGGCGCATATTTATTTATTTTTATTTATTTTATATATTTTGGCGGCCACATCGTTAGAGAGCGTTATCTTTTTATAGCATTAATGGTCTAAGGATATCTTCCAGAACTTCTTCAAGTTGTAGTTCGAACACGCCATATTATTACCCCCGTATAATATGGCTACACGTAGTCTGTACCTAGTGTGTACCGGCCCTACATTACGGTAAACGGGGATATAACAATATAATGTTAAAGTTTAGTTTCGGGATAAACTAGCAAGCTGTTTTCCTATAACGCTTATTGCTTTAGTTTTAATAGAAAATTATTTTCCATGAGCTAACTTGACTGAAGTATGGGTCTCCTGGAGTAAACATTACTTTGGTATTGTAAAGTTCATTTTTACCAAGGTTTACGGTTTGAATTTCATTTTGTAATAACCTTAAAGTTTTGTAAAATTCTAACTTTATTTGTTACAGTTGATTTAACTTGGCAACACCCTTTTTTGAAATGTGTTTTTTAATATTGGTTGATCGCTGCTTTATGGGTTTCATTTTAGCGGCAAAGAGTAGCCTATAATGTATTGATGATGGACGGTAAGAAATTGTTAAGTTCGTATTAATTTAATTCAACGTTATTATTACTATTATCAAAATGATATTGCTGTGCCCTACCAGAGTTACATGTTTTGGGACACAACGACAATTGAACAACTTTGTAACCACAACCACATGTGTGCAATACATTATTGAATCTTTGAATCTTATGTTCATTCTCAAGGTCCATTGTATCATCATTTCAGCCGAACGACGCCCACTGCTGGGCATAGGCCTCCCCCAAGGATCTCCACAACGATCGGTCCTGCGCTGTCCGCATCCGCTTCCCGCGACCTTGACCAGATCGTCGGTCCACCTTGTAGAGGGCCTGCCCACGGAACGTCGTCCGGTACACGGTCGCCATTCGAGAGCCTTTCCGCCCCAACGGCCATCGGTTCTCCGCGCTATGTGTCCCGCCCACTGCCACTTCAGCGATGCAATCCTTCGAGCGATGTCATTGCCATTGCCATTGTATCACCATGGTATAATTACACCGTGGTAACATACATAGAGAGCCACATTCGCAATCCTAAAATCAGTCAAGATTGCCATGTGGTGTTCTATTATTGCTGAGCCAAAAGATCTCACTAGAATTAAAAAACATGCTGTGTGGTCGTCAAACATTGCCGGATAATGCTCTTCTATACTAATATCATCAAGAGGAAATGTTCGTTTATTTGTTTGTTTGTGTTGAATAGGCTCCGAAACTTTTGGAACGATTTCTAAAATTCTTTCACCAATAAGCTACATTAACAGTACCAAACGCTCGTGTAAACTGTCTTTCCCGTCAAAATATAGCCAAAATAAATAAAAAATTACCACGTAAAAAAATATATTGGGATGACACATGACATGACATGTCAATGTCAAATCCCAATACAATTTTTTACGCGAAGGAAAACGTAAATTTAAAGTAGCAACTCGTGGTAATCGTACAGGGAGTGATAGCCGGTCGTGTGCGGAAAAAAGTCATTTGTCCCTTTTTCAAAGTGAAAAAAAACTCTTACGGGATAGGCAATTTTTCATTTATTTTGGCTATATTTTGACGGGAAAGACAGTTTACACGGGCGAAGCCGCTGACGGACAACTAGTAGCCCCTTGAGTGTCAGCCGAACACACGGGTGTTCGTAAGAAAACCCTAAGAAAAAAATGGCAAACAATGCCTCACAATGCAAAAACCGGAACAATAGAAACACGAGACGGGGTAGTATGACTTTAATGGAGTCGCATGATTTTGACAGATGCAGTCCAATCGGATTTTTGTCGGATGAGACCATTGCTTAGCAATGGCTGCAAATCATGATGCAGGATTACGATTAAAACGCAATGTGTGCTTTTATAATTCCGAGCTTTTAAATAATTACCTTCTGTAATCACAAATAGTAATCTCAGAACAAAGCTTTTCACGATCTAAGAGACCATTTACACAGTCGTAACCCCATTATTCTCGAGTTGCAGTTAATGTTAGCAAAGCGGCAATTCTCATAGGCGTCCCAAGAAATGATATTCCGTTCCAGTGAAATGATTCCCGGACTTGACAAGGTCCCCCTAATTAGGAGCTTGGATTTGCGCTATGCATGCTAACAACTGACATTTGCATTTTGACGTTCTGTTTTGCGTTAAGAGGCTTTCACACTGACAAATTCGCATTCGAAAAGCATAACAACAACGCTTCAAATTATATTAATCAGGTTTTTTTTAAGTTATTGCAGAAATATGTTGCCGTAAAGTTTTATCATGAAATTTAGTTTCACTTAACGTAGGCTTCTGACAAGGTCCCCCCCCCATGAGCCTTCGCCTTGTCGTGCAGGGGGGGCTTAGTGCTGGTGGCAGGTGGAACCATCGGGAAGCTAAGGGGGCTCTGGCATGGCAGTGCATTGGACTTCCCACTCACCCACTGCCTGCCGCCGGGCGTGGTGGTGGTATGGTGCCTACCACTGCCAGGCCGAAGCGGCGCCCACGGGCGCAGCGCCTTAGGGCGCGAGGTGGGGGCCACGGTGCACAACCGTTTGGCGGGGGTCAGTGATCCGCGACTGGCCCCCCCTGTGCACTGCGGCTCGGCGGGGCCGCACCGCCAGATGTGGCAGCGGATCCACCTTTTAGGTGGATCGTCGTTGCGGACCTAGTAGGGACCAGCGGGCTTGAGTACGGGGGTGCTTTTGCCCGCAGTGCACAGCTTTCACCGCGACGGCGGAAGTACCTGTGTGCTCCAGGTACTTCCGTGGCCTCCCCCCTTCATTGGGGGGTTGGCTGGAGAGGGCCCCAATACGGGGAAACACTGGTGGCGGGGCGTTGCGAAACTTTTTAGGGACCCCGCCTCGCCGCTGAAGTGTTGAGGTCGAGTACCGTGTGGTTTTAGTCGGTAGAAGTCCGACATCACCTCGTCGATCCCCCGGGCGGCGAGGTATCCATAAGGATTTCCCCACGATAGTAAAAAAAAAGGCTTCTGACAAGGTAGAAATATACCATTTTTATAGCATATTATCATCACTATTAGTCAAGTGAAGTTGTGATTGAATGATTCTCAAATGATAAAAAAATCAATTAACGAAATGCCGAGTCTTTTTTATTAACAACAAGCTGCCTCGACAGACTTCCTTCTGTCAAAAGTACTGACACGTCGCGGCGCCCGGAGTTGGTAAAGCAGCACATCTCGCCCGCGTTTCTCCGTCTTGATTTACATGTACTATTATTTTTCACTGAATGTTTTGTTCAATCATAATAAAATATAGCCTATGTCACTTCCTGATAACGTAGCTTCATATTGGTGATATTTAAAAGCAGTTTCGGAGCCTATTCAATACAAACAAACAATCAAATCTTTCCTCTTTATAATATTAGTATAGATTAAGAAAAAGTTCATCTCAAACGAGGTCACACAAGATTACCAGTTGGAAAGAAAGACACACTCGCCAAAATAGTGGTTGTAGAAATAATCACAATGGAAAACAACCATTGCAAAAGCATTGCATAAGCCGAATGAGGGCCCTGGGCAACTGTAAAATCCTGAAGGCGCTATTTCACTTTCTGACACTCTTATTACTGTTAAAACATCCGTTATATAACTATTAAACGAACAAATGTATAATTTATGTTGCTCGATGTTACGTTGTAAACGCTGAGTATGCCTATAACTGGTGCATATACTAGAATAAGATCTCTGTAATGTTACCATATCTGTGTTGCGTGTATGTACTGTTGGTATACCTATTAAATAAATAAACAAACACAGAGATTCGGCCAGTGTAAAAGCAGCATTACCGAATGAAGAGCCAGGGCAACTGTCAAAATCACCACGTGATCGTTACACCGGGGAATGAGTCGGAAAATGAGCGCACGCGTAATTGGCGCTCGGGTAAATTTGTGATTCGTAACGCGATATTTTGATGAGGTGCGGATGACGTAGCGTCGGGGCGGCCAGTGTGCACGCTCCGCGGGTGGGATAATAGGATATTTGTTTTGGAACCTGTTAAGAATATGTGAACTAATTAACTTTGGAATTAAGTTATAATAAATCTTGAATATTTTGCATCGCCTGTAATTTATGGTGTCCGTGTGGATGACTGGTAGAAAACGCCTCTTGACATTACGTACTTCATATTTTATGTTTCCACACCTTTAGACTTAGCCATATGGCAAAACCCTTTCTCTACGGGTGTCAACTATAGATAATCTGAGAAAGTGGGCTCGTATTACGGGTGTCAACTATGGTTGATTTGACACAGACAATTTAAAAAAAAATGCATTATCTATGGTATAACGGTTTTAATGAATGAGTAGGCAAGCTGACAAGTTACTCCTTCCGACGTTTAAGTTCACTAAAATAACACTAGATGTCTTCATAATAAAAAGAGCGAGTGAATACTTAACGTTCCGATGTCAACTAAAGATGACACCCGTACTGTACTAGGATGTGTAGTTGAATCTAGCCAATATGGCGGATTGCTAGGGAGGTAAGATAATGGATGGTGGCTACATCGATATATTTTAATTTTATTTTCCTCTTTCATAAAATAAACATTCATAATGTATATCTATAAGAACATAGAATTCAAACAGTCACTTTTTCTATGCAGCCAGATAAGTACACCTTTTTTTCATCTCTATAATATCATGTGGAAGACACGTGATAGCCACGTCTTAGTGATCTTCATAGACTGAAATATCGTGTTTTAACTATTTTATTCTGATGAAAAAGAAAAGGAAGCGAAGAAACATTAATACGTTGTAACTGTCATGACTTTTTTTAAATACTATCGATATGTGTAAAAAATTAAGTCCATTAACGATGGCTTCATTTTCAAAGGCATATAGTAATGTGCCTTCGAAAATGTAGCCCCTGTATTTCCACTGTATTTCAGACAGTGGAAAATAATGCAAAAATAAGGATTATTTTACAATTTGAGTCTAATAATTGCCGTATTTGTTGTTTAATTGTTTTGTAATTAAATATCCAACACATTAGGCTTGTCTGTTTATAAAAAAACAGTGAATTTGAGCTTGTCAATGAATTTTCTACTTCATGTAGTTCCCCATTTTTGTGTGCTCATAACTGCCTAATAATATGTAAAATGTGTATGTGATTAGAAACTAAATAAGTGTCAGCATCTGTACCTAAAATTTAAAATAAGTACGTAAGTCTTATAGTTCTTCAACTATCTTTGAGTGAGGTGGCGCAAAAATTTCGATACTGTGAAAAATGCCCCGTATTGAGAGTCTGCATTGATTTTTAATCCCCCATAGGTAAAGGGTTCAGTGTTTGTTAAGGCTCACAACTATATTAATTAATACAGAAATCCAAGCCTATACAGAGAAAAAACACTAATTGTCGTCCAACGAATGTTTATCCAGTAGGCGCACCCACGTGTTAACTGTAGGTACCTGTAGCTTAATATGTTGTGTTATAATAAGCGATATCATGAAATTTTCAAAAAAATGCTCTTAATTCAACATTTTAAATTTTCTTGTCGCATTTCTCACTACAAATTCAAACTCAAACTCAAAAATCTTTTTTTAAATGGACTTAAGCAGTACTTTTAAATAGTCAAAACAAAAATATACTAAATGAATGAGAAATACAATAATAATATGAATATATAAATATAAATGCAATCATCATCATCGTCAATATGTAATCGTGGTCACGAGCGTGACCACAATGACATGTGATTGTTGTCGAAACTTCGAGTTAAATAAGTAAACCTATTTACCATTGTTTCGATTCAAAAACCCGATAGTATTTAAAATTTGGTCTTATTTTATCAACTAAACATTGTACATAATTACTAAAAACTAAAAAAATATTGGCATTCAAACTTGACGAAAACTTCTAAAATAAGAAGTCTTCCTTTTTGATTCCTTTTTTGTAATTAGCTCTTGCAGTAGATTAATAAAGATTAGGCATTAAAATTCTGAAAAATGAGTTTTTTTTATGCGATAAGGTATCTATAAAAAGTGAGCTACCTAAATCCCACTTTCCTTGGCATTTTATGAATAACTAAAATGGCACTGCCAATAAGAAAGCTCATAACACATTCCAACTATAATAATGAAGACAAACAGCGTCTTCCATAAATATGTTTTGTTCTCGAACGACGTGAAAACTAATTTTAAGTTTTTCGTTTTTCTAGATTCAAAATGAAATACGAATACACAATATTATACCAGTTTAGAATTTATTGAAGTGGCAGTTAGGGGACGCAGTTAAATTAGTTCTTCAAGCTTCTGGAATCGACGGAGCAAGTTCTAACCTCCCTCCCACCCCCTCTTGAGCCCTCCCACTCCGCATTCACTGGGAAACGGGCATACATTAAAAGTTTACCGGCAAAATATCAACATATTCCCAGACAGTCTAAAAGGGCCGATGGTTTCACGTTTTCAAAACAAGTGGGTTTTATTTTTCGAAAATATTTGCGGGTCTAAACATTCGTAGACGCTATTAGAGCATGTATTAATAGTTGGCGGATATTGGAATAGGAAAATTACTTTTTTACTTCACTTTTTAACGCCTTATTTATTTTATATTATTTTTGCCTTATCAGCTTTATTGACAACGGTATTGCGAGGCAGAATTTTATAAGTAGTTAACTTTAACGATTGAATGACGGTTCTTCTTGACCTTGTGTTTTTTGTTTCTTACTTAGTCAAATATAAGCAGGGAATAAAACCGAAAATAATGTTGTCAAGTATAGGCTACCCACATATATTTTTTGCGACTACAAGATAGTTAGTTAGGTAAAGTAAAGTAAAAGTAAAAGTAAAAAATATCTTTATTCATATAGACTTATAAAAAGTACTTATGACAAGTCATATACAAAAAAAAAATTATAGCAAAAATATACTGAATAAAAATAAACTTACATAAAATAATAATATGATAGTTAATATTATAATTAAATATTATGTGACTACCACCGGTACCTTTACGAATCGTTAATTATTTTTAGCAATCTATTGAAATTTGAAGGATTTCAGCGTATGCAGACCGCCCACAACCAGTCATTCTGGGAATCTTTTTTATAAACAAATATACAGTAAAAATATAAAAAGTAAGATATGTACAGTTAGAATATAACTACTTACATCCTTTTACATTAAAACCACCACCTTAAATTGTCAAAAGCTTGTAAGGTAAGGGACGAACTGACGAAAAAAATTGAACTCATTATTTAAATGAGATGTACCTATTATTCATCAAAATGTCTATTGCGACTGATGATCAACTAATTAATGTAATTGTTTTCGTACCTTTGAGGCCGAAAGTTAAATAATCATTTACTTCTGCCGTTAATCGAACATGAACCGCGTAAAACCACATCATCCACTTGAACGAATAATTATGAACCTTGTTACTATGTAATAGCAGAATTTCGATATTAATTGGACATTTCGATGGCGCAATAAACCTTTATTAGCACAACGAGAGCACTTTCACATAGATCCCAACTATTCCACCCACAATAATTGACTTTGTACTCCACTCTGTTGTTATAAGAGGCAATAGCTAATCTACATTTTCAAATACATATAATAGCACCACGCAGTAAACCATCCTTTGTCACTTGAACTCTGTTAGATGAACATTATCCTGCAACTTGAGCAAGTGTATGGGATCAAGTTATGCTGGATACGTAGCCCGTATAGCGCTCTCATCTGTCAGTATAAGTAATTAAGTTACGAAGTAGAAATGAAGGGTCGTAGTATTTGGGACAGGTAATTAGTTTATATACCAATTGCTTTTCTCATTGTCGTGGCAAATGAATTGAGAACAGGAACTGACGTCATTTGAGCGACTGTCGCTTAATAATCTAATCGTTATTCCATACGCAAGAGCTTTACGTTCTAAATAAATAAATAAACGAAGCTTTGCTTCACTAGCGCGGCTCTAGTGTTTTGGTCAATTTCCTTACTTAAAACAATATTTTTTTGTACCTGATTCCCTTTGCTCAGTATAATAATGATATTATGTGCTCTAGATCATCTCACAAAAGTATAAATACCTATATCAAATTCACCTAAGGGTTTTTCACATTCAAATAATACTATATTCTAAATGACGCAATATAAATCAGTAGTTTTAAGAGCGTTCTAATCGTAACTTGTACATTTTAGGTGGCTTGTCAAAATAAACTTTTCCTAAAAATAATTAAAAATATAAAAACTGGGTTACTTAAACAATACAATATAATAGATGTTGCAGTTGTTGATCTACCTCTTCACAAGTTCAAGTCTACAATTAAAACAAAGTTGATAAAACAAGGTTATTATAATGTGGAGGATTACTTGAACGACAAGAATTTGTGGTCATAGTAGGAATAATCTGCTCCTCTGCTCAAATAATGTATTTTTATGGTTCTTTTGACTGTACTCTGAATTTATTTGTTGTAAAACAAAACAAAGTTCAAAAGAGTAACTATCGAGTTTCTTGCCGGAGTCTTCTCGATAGGAAGCAACTTCCGAACCGGTGGTAGATTCGCATTATGTTTATTTAGTATATGTACTATTATTGTATTATTTTATTTACGTCTATTATCGTTTATATATTTTTTTTTTGTGAATTTTGATATTTCATAAGTGCTTCTTTGTAAAAGCTTAAGTGAATAAATGATTTTTTTACGTTTACTTTACTTTAATAATTCTGATCACTTTTTTTGGTTTGGTAATTTACATTTTTAGGTTACTAGATATATTTAGGTATATTTTCTTCCAATTAAAAACATCACTGTTTGACAGTAGGAAATTGAATTTAAGATTTGTAAGGTAAACTCGTACAAGTACATACGCAAACAAAATTAGCAGAGATACGTAAGACATTAGCAATTATTAGTATCAAATTTCGAAACCAAAATTCGGAAGGTAATTTAAACAGCCAATTTCGGCACAAGCATAAACACAAAGTGGCCATTCTATATTGTGGGGCCCTTCCAATTATTATAATTAAGTGTAAGAGGAAGTGACCTCTTGGGCGGGCGGCTAACTTTATAAGCTGCCCCATTTGCGGGATTGATTGTAACATGACAACGAACTTAAGGCAGTGTGGTGTTAAGAAACTTTGCATGTAGGCTTCAGTGGTTATTTCTGTTATTAAATTGGAGTTTACGAAGAACCGTTATACGGATTAATCTTGGTACAACCTTATTTTGATTTAGGAGCTTGGGTCAAGCTACTTTGTGAAGCTTCAAGTAAACAGTCAAATCATGATTTTCAAGTCGTGAGCCCAATAGATCTTAAATTATATACCCTATCGTGATAAGATAAGGTCCTGCGACTTCTCAAAATCTAACTACTAGCTTCTCTATCAGAAAATACATTTTGTAATAGTCTGTTCAGTATATTGAGTAATTAATTATGCCAAATTACTTTGGCCCTAAAGCCCTAAAGGTTAATTTTTGAGTAAGAATAATTTTAAATAAAACTTTGCTAAAATATATAATTTTTTTAAGTCTGATATTAATTCATAGTCCAAGACTTTTCTATTTTATAGTATTTTGGCTTAACTCAGCATTCTTTTAAATTGAGAAATATTAATAAACATCTTAAGTCAGCGATGCTATAAAACTTTTAACAATACAATCTATAAATTATACTTTCTGACGGAGTCTATAAAATGCGAAATATTGCTTGCTCCGTTATATTTGATTGGCTCAATGTCCTTTCGTTTTGCTCTCGCATTTGAAGCAAAGCAATAAAATACGTGTAAATACGAAATAATAAAACCCTAACAGAGAATTTAGTCGTTTCGGCAAACCGTAACTCAGCTTCTGAAGTTCTAGCAAAACTCGAAGTCATTATTTCGGCAGTGCCAGACGAGCAAATATTTGCAAGATGAAGTTGCCTCATTATAGTTTTTATTTTCTGTTTTAGGGATCTATAGAGAAAAGTCGAGCTGTGTTTATTTGTTTAGGACAGCTAATAAGGTACCTCTATGTACTTTCTGAGTTAGGTCCGAGTTAGTTAGGTGCAAATTATAAAATGAGCAGGCAAACGTTCTTGATCAGCATTCTGAAGTTAAAAGTTAGTAAAATCTGTATTTTAAGTTAAGTTAAGAGTAAATTCATCTAATTTTTGACTTCATTAGGTAAAGTATAAGATAAACAAAAAAGTTGGGACTTGAATCTCATTGATATGTAATTAAATGCCTTTCTAAGTACAATAGTTCAAAAGCGAAAATGTTTGTGCGCTTTTTGATATTTTATACTTTATTTAATTAGGTCGTTGGAGTATTTATTCATTTGCCTAAATAAATATTTGGTTTGCTCTAAAGTCAGAAAGTTGAACCCGTTAGCCTGTGCTATTGAAATGCAGTGCATAGCGAAAATTACTTTAGATTGCTATTTTCAATATACGTCATAAGTTACAAAACATGCTTAGGTATTTGATTATGTAACTTCTTTTAGATAATACAACACAATTTTCCTTTTATTTCGACGTTTAGTTCCTTCGAATGTATGAAAGCATAAAATAGTTCCAACACCCCGGCATAGATGGCGTTACTTGTTCCGTAAATTTATTTGCTGCTATCTAGTGAAAACACCGATGAATTAATGTTAACGGGATATGTAGGTGAAATTTTATGGGTATCAAAAGAAATAATGATGTTTTTAAAAAAGAACCATTGGTTTTGTTTAGGTTTCACGCTTGCCGTATTTTCATTCTCTGTTTTATTATGTCGGAATGTGATTGAGTCTAAACAAGAGGAATGAATTGCTGAGCAAGTGAACCCGCAACTTATAAACCGTTCTCGTATCAATAGTATTAAATCCCATAAACTTTTTGACTCACGGGTTTCAGAAGGGACGAAAATGTAGTTATTTGACGTAAATACTATTCTATGGATTGTTGTAAAAATAAAAAAAGTATACATTTTTAAGAACCTGAGAATTAAAGTCAAGGTTCGGGCAGAACAACCTGAATGATAACTATTAATTATAAAATAAATATGTTCAAGTCTAAATGAGGTATGATGCCAGAAAAAACTGTCCTCTTTTTTATTTGACATACATTATAGAACAGTTAACAATCATTAAAAGTAAGTACTAAAATCGTTACATTTCTACTCCTTAAATATGTCAGCAGCTCGATTAAAAGCCTGAAGTGGAACATAACTTATGGTGTACTGTAGGTATGTTGTATTAAGTATACAGCCATGGAAAGATATGAACAAAAGGTTCACTCCACAGCTAAAATACAACTGGTAGTGGAAAACTTAGCATTGCATGAAAAACTGGAAACTGGGACTGCATGCATTCGGTCTAGACGAGTTATTAATAATGTATTCCCATAGAAATTCGGTAATGCATTTGTTTGATGCTCGCAATGTTTGCGTCGGTTCAGCCAATGCTTTTCAGTCGGTACGCCTGATAGCTTTCAATATATTATTCATCGTACCATCTGTGAGATAATTGACACTTAAATTAACATTGAAGAAAGGTTTATTGTTTGTTTTTGTTTGTGATGATAAATCCAAAAATTACTTAGGTTCAGTAATTTTTGACAATTGTTCCGCCAATGTTAAGCAACATTATCGGCGAGTAGAATATAGCCCTACGAAGCGGGAGTAAAGTGACCACTTTTGTCTCTAGGGAGTAAAAAGTAATACGTTTTTTTAATTTCCTTCATGTGACATAGACGAACTCAAACAGCCAGTAAATATACTATTATCTGTGGAGTGTGGACCATCTTCATGGCGTAAATGTTGAGAGTTTTAGTTCCGTGGTTTGTCCGCAAAGAGCGCCATGTGTTTTAAATTCTTAATCTATGACTGGTTCAGTTCAGAAGAAAAAACTGGCCGCGAAAATTGCAGAACTTTTGTCGAGTGTAAATTTGTTCGGTTTTGAATGTTTTTGTACTTACTATATTGACTATTTTTCTCGCACTCAAAGTGAAAAGTACAGTTTGCACCTCGAGACTAAACGCCAACTTAATATACCCTCGGTTTCATTGACTCCGAGCTCTGGTATATTGTGATTTCATTCGCGAAGCCCCTCGGAGCTAGATTTCCGCTATTTTCTGTTATTTTTCTTGGTTAACCAACATGTGACCCGCTTGCTTGTCATAGTTATTAGTTGTAATTAGTAAATATATACTACTATGTTTGGTAATCCGTGAACCGTAATCATAGCATATGTAAGGGTGTCTTCCTTACACATTCTATGGGTAAGGGTATGTGTATGTGTGAACTTCATTAGTATGGCCAAATTACCTACTTAGAATCTCTTTAAATTGTAGCCTAGATGTTTTTTGAGGTACTTATAAACCGTATTACCGTTAAGTTTTATCTAATTTCGTGTGGCAGTTTTGCGCGAAAGAGTAACAAATATACATATACTCACAAACTTTCGCATTTATAACATCAGTAAGAAGTAAGATTATACTTAAAAGTAAGATAAGATAAACCAGTTCATTATTTAGCTCTCTGGTAATAAATATGATAGATAGATAGATATTTTATTTCTCATATAAAATAACATTACAAAATTACAAGTCAAAAAGCAGGCATTCATGTTGAGATCGTCGAAAAATATTAAATTAATGGTCGGAAATAAAATTTAACATTAACAATAAAAAAAAAAAAAAAAAAAAAAAAACAAAACACAATCCAATAGGTAATTAAGTACCCAAAATGTCATGAGTGTACGATTTGTACGTATATTTTATTTTGTTTCTTTTATTATCGTTTTTGGTAGTTTTTCTGTGTATGTTCTTTAAAGATTCTATCTCTTTAGTGTATGTTATGCCAATGAGGATTATGATCGAGATTAAAAACGTGTTCATTAGTCAAGTTCGGGACACGTTCTAAGTTCGGTAAACAGAAAACGACCGAATGCTCATTCAATCAAATTCTCTTGGTGTAAACAGATGCGAAATATTGCTCAGTCTCTTTACCAGAAAGAGAATTTGATAGTGTGGGGATAGAAGAGCGTCGTGGCCTAGTGGTTAAGCACTCCAACTCGGATCGTGGATCGTGTAGTCCCGAGTTCAAATCTGGCCAGAACCAAAATCTTTGTGTTCATTGTTTAATTTCCGACTAACTCTCCGGTGATGGAAAACATTGATAAAAAACCAAACAACCCGGATAGCGGCGGAAGGCTCACCACCTACCACGTTGAGTTCTAATACCATTGGTGAAAAGTGGGCTTCTGAGTATTCCGTTCACCATGACGGCAACAGACACTGGCCTCTGACTACCCTGTTTGGGATAAAGTCGTGATAGTATGTATGTATGGGGATAGAATGATCATTCGCTCGTTTGGTCTAAACCCACCTTAAGAGAAGTGATATAAATTACATGTATTAAATTAGTTTTTATTCAGTTCCCTCTAATAAATAATGAAGCAAGGTTATTATAGTGTTGAGGATTTTTTAAATGATAAGAATTTGTGGTCATCTTAGGTATAATCTGCACCTCTGCACATTTTTTTTTGTTATGACTTTACTCTGTCAATTCAATTTGTGTGTATAAAAACAAGATTGAAAAGAGTAACCATCGAGTTTCTTGCCGGAGTCTTCTCGATCGGAAACAACCTCCGAACCGGTGGTAGAGTCACATTATGTTTAATTATGATATTTACAATCATAGTATTTTTAGGTTTTTTTTTGTTATTTTTTTTTGTATTTGACTTGACTTAAGTACTTTTTATAAATCTATATGAATAAAGATATTTTTTACTTTACTTTTACTTTAATATGGTTTAGACCGAAAACTAGAGATCGGTAACGGGTAAAAATTGTTGGCGCATTCGGTCTAGACGAGTTATTAAAAATGTATTTATTTCCATAGAATTTTGAAAATGCATTAGCTTATTCGCTGCAGCCCGCGTCAGCCATTCGCTCTGTGCGTGTGTTTGTGAGGTTTCGGCAAATTGACAGACGTAGGGTAAACGTATGTAAAATTCTAGATTTAAATTATTATTTTAATTTAATTATTTGATTATTATTTACGTGAGCGTTCGCGTAAAAAAATGTATTGGGATTTGACATTATCATGTCATATCATGTGTCATCCCAATTCATTTTTTTACGCAAACGATTACGTAAATTCAAAGTGGCAACTCGTGGTAGACGTACTGAAAACTACGAACTCGGATTCAGAGACTGAATCACCATCATGCCTATATACAGAATATCGTTGTTTTTCCGGGATTGGGATCGAACCCACAACCTACAACGCTGAATGCTGAGAACAGGATGATAAAAGATAGTATACAGAAGCATTTCAGATTGGTATTATGTTGAAACATATTTTATATAGTGGTCTGGGCTGATTCAAAGTCAAATCCGTGGGCGACTTTTAGGAGCTAACTATTAAATATTCAAGAATATTCAAGTATAAATAAACCGAAAGTTTGGTAAAAGTTTAAAATTATTTATCCATTCATAAAATGCCCTTTAGTTTTATTATGCTTAGGCTAGCGTACCTAATATTTAAATGACGTAACTCTTCATAACGCAAATGGCCACATAATCAATTTATCGCTCATCACAAATGTACCCATATTTTCATCATAACTAATTCATCCTACTGCCAAACCCCTAACGAATTCCCTTTCATGTCGTTAAAGCAACAGAAGGAACGAAAATCGTATTACTTTTCGACGTGACTGTTCAAAATTCATTAAAACCTGTTCTTAGTCAAATGTAATAATTTATTTAAGCAACAAAAATCCCCAAAAGTAATATCCATTGAAGCGTATTTAACGTTGAAGCGTAGTGTGATAAGTACAGGGACGGATTTGGATGGGCGGCCGATTGCTGTTTCTATGTAAAAAAAAAAAAAGTTTTATCCGAAATTATTTTTGTCAATTCTTTTATTGCAGACCCCGGATGATTGGCAAAGTGTCGTGTTAAATTTTCGCACATGAATCTAACTGTGGATAAAAGAGACACTTGTGTTCTGTCTGGGTGTTCCTGGTAAAATATTTTATCAGTTTTTTTTTCCATTATATAACCTTTTGTACAAAATATTTGCAATAACTATAAAATATAACGTTATGCCGTTGTAGTAATTATAAACTGGTAGATTTTTCCCAATCCGTTAATCACTTAAAAAACCTGAATTATGTAAGTAAAAACGAAAGAAGCTCAGCTCTCTAAAACTTTTAAAGAGTCTTTGAACCTGTAAGCCATGGCCACCTAAGCCCTTGATACATCCACTCAGAAACGTAGAGAGTATTAGCGTATAAATCATTCAGCATATCTTTAGCCGCATTATGTCATTTACGGCGTTACCTTCCGAGTATTTACAAAAGAGAGGCGAATCAAAAATGATAATTGCATGCAAATCCCGGGATCGCCCGAGTGGCGCTCATTGTGACTCTGTTTGATGACGGGAAACGTATTTTTAAAAAGAAAAAAAGGATCTAATATTCAAACTTAACAGTTTAAATACCTTATCAGTAGCTACCTTCTCTTTTAACATGAAGAGGGTGTTTTTCACTGAAATTTATTATTATATTCCTCATCATTGTGCACAGTCAATAGCATAAATATATCTATACGATAGTTCGTTCAGATTGTTAGTTGACTTTTGAACATATTGTGGCCAATGATTTGCTCAGATATTTTTGGAGCCTCTGAACAGATATTTATGCTTTTGCCTGTACCTAAGCTGGGTCAAATTACACACATCAAAAGTGTCTAGGGATCAACATATATTTTTGCAATAACTTTTCTCCTGATTGATATTAATTAAAATTTTCTTTAAGGATTCATCAAATAAAGTGTTTTCGTTTGTCTACAGTAACGATAAACCAAGTCACCTTTGCATTAATAATGAAATTTGCCTTTTTCCTAATAAAGGGATTTTTGACATTTGAACCACTAACATTAAAGTTCGAAAAAAAGACTGAAATAACAGTTTTCTTTAAAATTTTATTGGGTAACTTAAACAATTAATAATCCGTGTTTCTACCGCGAACACTAACAACACAAGAACATCGGTTTGGCATACTCAAAATGAGTTCATCCAAATCACGCTGTGGAATGGCCGCCCATGTTCGTTGCAACAACAAAAAAAGGTCTTCTTGCTACTGGATACCCTCCATATTCGGCAGAGCTCATCTCTGTAGCATATCCCATGCATGCTCAATCGGGTTCAAGTCTGGCGACTGAGCAGGCCAGGGCAGGACATTGATGTTAGCTGCGGCGAGAGTCTGTCTTACAACTCTTGCGGTGTGCGGTCATGCATTATCATGCATTTACTGAAATAAGGGACCGATTTGCACTTGTAGAGGAACGATGACGTCTGATACAATCGTCTCAGCATAAATTTGAGCGTTGAGGTTGCCTCTGATCCAAATCAACTCAGTTCTTCCGCCGATCCAAATACCCGCCCATACCATGATGGTTCCACCACTATAAGGATGGACTTCCTGGCAGGATTTTAATCGCTGTTGGCGTCCAGGGGTTCTCCAGTGTCGTATACGTCTTGTATCCGGTCTCATACCAAAACGAGACTCATCAGAAAAGCACACGAAACGCCATTGTTCTTCTGCCCAATTTCTGTGTTCAAGAGCCCATTGATATCGAATCCTACGATTGTGCATTGCTATAGGTGGTACCCTTAGCGGTCTTCGGGAATGAAGGTTCACTTCATGCAAGCGGTTTCTGACTGTTTGGTCGCTAATTAAGTTCCCTGAAGAGTGATGAAGCCTCACGGCTAACATCATGGCGGTTATTGTTGGAGCTCTTCGAGTTGTGATTTGAATGTATCGGTCTTGTCTCCGTATGGTGCAGCGATACCGTCCTCCATGGCGCTCAGCCACGGTACCAGTGCTTCGGTAACGTGTCCAAAGTCGACTGATAACACTCTGACTTGTATTGAGAGCTAAAGCCACAGTACGTTGCCGGGAACCAGCTTCTATCATTCCCACGGCTCTGAGCATTTCTTCCCTGCTTAAATGACGTCGCCGCTCCATAATAACGTTGGTTTTAATCAGTAGTAGGGAAACAGTAGCACTAATAATGTCTTCAATGCGTTGTATGTTTTTATAGGGAAAATATTGACAGCTGATTTTCATCTTTTACTCGAATTTGATTGACAGTTCCTGTTTCAAATTATGAAATGCACCAAAAAGGATCCATATAAATTTATAAAATCATAAATTTATTGCAAAGCCACATCTCAATCTCAAGAAATCCGCATAAAAATGCTTGATCCCTAGACACTTTTGATGTGTGTATGTCTGGTTTACTTCCTCGATTTTAGCGCTGAGAATACTTTTTCAATGACTTGGTTATACTTCTGGCCTTGTCATTTTACTTAATCGGAATCTGAAAATTTTATGAAAAGCGTGTATTTTACTTCATGGAAAAGCCAACTCACTCTATGGAGTGATGTTATGACTAACGCAGTAAAGGACGGTTTTCCAAACAAAACTGAGTTCGTTTCTGGATTCACTAACAATATTTTATGATGACAGCCATACCAATCCTTCTAGCGCTGTCGGCTAACATTTTTTGCATGCGACAGTCGTGTTCATGTAAAATGTTAGTTACTAGAAACTCAAACAGAATACGCAACTAGCGTAACAACTATATTGCCATATTTACATAAGAAGCTGCCCAAAAACAAACCGAAAAGAGGTTGACAATCTCGTATGCGGGCGCCGTGCACTCTCGTTAGGGCGGCTCAGACCTGCACTGCATATGTTAAGGGCATCCAAGTTTTTCAAGAAACTAAATTCCGTCCTTGTTTATTTGTTACGAGTTGACGTACGAACCCGATAAATCGAATTCCCTTTGATTCGGGACACGGCGAAAACAAAGCAGAACTCACGTGAGCGAGAGATTATTGAATAAGTTACAAGGGGAATGTTTTGTTCTCGAAGGATTTCTAGATAAAGTTGCGAGACGGATACCTTTAGTGCTTGAAACAAAAGAACTGTAAGTCGTGGAGGGTCAGCGTAAAATGTTGCTTGGAATAAATGAAAGTTTTACAATTACAAAGATAAGTAAACTCCATTATATAAATAATTTGATGTAAGACAAAGATTAGAGATAAGATTAGAAGAAAAAATTAGAGTTTTGTAATAACTTGCGCTTCAAGTGTAACTTTGGTTGAAACATGTTTGCAAATTTTCAAAATAATAGTAATCTACACAATCATTAGGCGTGACGTGTTCATTAATAGGTAGTAGGTAACTTCGCTTTGTGACTTATTCAGAAATGAATAAGTTCGTAAAACAAATATTATAGCTGCATATATTAGCGATGTAGCTGCGGATTTTGGGGACGTAACTTAAATAACTAAAGGCTGTAAGGTGGTAAAAAGTAAGAATAGGCACCATGAAATATCCAGCATTTTTTCATAAAAAGTTACCATTGAAGGAGAACGTTGACGCAACGTCAAGCCGACGTTTCACTCAAGTCATTGTTGCGCGCAACATTGTGTTTGACATGAAAATTATTTGTTGGGAACTGTTGCGCTCCCCTGGAATCAATCCGAAATTGATTTTCGATGAAATGTGAGACTGCGCTTGATGGCTCAGTCAACGACGTTTGGATTGCTAAATTAAAAGCCTTCCGCGGAACGGAAATGGATATTTGAAAGAATAAAACGTATGTATTAAAACGATGATTAGAAAAGGTTTATTTGCACGCGAAATGGAATAAAATGACAAAACAAAAATAATTTATTGCGAACTTTAGCTGCCCAGTAAAACTTTTTGCGTTGCGCGTCCGTCCAGTGGGTAAACTACGAATTTTGTGTTTGATCCCCATTTAGAACATTTGAGGAGGAGAATATTGAACAGCATTCATGTACACCCTTAAATTAAAGGACATGTCATCTTGTGATATCCACCTTTATATTGTGACGCATTTTTGTGTTTTTTTTGCATCTTTAAGATAGAGATACTTTCTACTTTAACAATTTTTAGAACTGTTAGGCATGTGTACCTTATGGTTTGTGCCACGTACTCGTACCACCTGCGCATAATCAGGGTCAATATAAATTCTAAAATAACCATAATATTTCTCAAATCTCATGCCTACTATCGTTTGTCTTGTATTTTTAAACCACGCATAAATTTAGTAACAGATCGTTAAAAGACCTAAGTATTTCATTTATTGTGAGGATGCAGCTATAAAAAATAAAATGTTCGATGCTATTCCCTAGCAGACGCTGGGGCGGCGACGCAGAAAAACTTATTTTACGATTTCCTCTCAAACTATCGCTCCATCGAACTGTTGGCTCGTATAAATCTATTATTTATTACTCTTGTTACTAGTTTTTAGAGAAATGACAATAATTTAGTGCGACATTATCACCTAAGGGGCCGTGCTCGTAGATTTGTATCGAACTGTATTTATTTGGCAGGAGAAAATGCTACGGCGATAGAAAAAAATATTTTCTGAGTTCTAATATAAAAATACCTAGAGTACTTAAACTTTGTGAAAATAATTTTTCGACCATAACATAACATACCATCACGACTTTTATCCCAAATGGGGTAGTCAGAGGCAAGTGACTGTTGCCGTCATGGTAAACGGAACACTCCGAAGCCCAATTTTCGACCATACCAATTGAATAAAAATTTATTTGCTTTATAAAAAACCCCTTTCTTTACAACATTTATTTATCTGGCTGACAAAAATATGTAAGTTTATTTTGAAACCGAACCTACTCATAATAATGTGAGACAAGACAAATTTACGGCGTGATGATAAGGAGAGTCACTTCACTTTTAACTAACTTGGGACTCAGTTTTTAATTCAAATACTGAGCCAGGTCAAATACATATTTGACCAAATACATTTTTGACGACACGGTTGGCGTAGTGCGCTGTAGCACGGTTTCTCGCCTCGATTTTCGTAGTGTCCCGGGTTCGATTCCCGGTCGGGTCAATTTAGGAAACGATCTTTTCTGAATTGACTCGGGTCTGGGTGTTCTGGGAGACGCCCCTAGCTTATTTCCTTGTGTGGTACCTCGTAACACAGGGATATTAATCCCTACTTCGAGACCATTACAAGAGGTGTGTTGTCTGGCGCATATTTATATTTATTTATTTATATTAAATTGAAAAACGTTTGTTACTTAGTAAATGTTTTATCGACATGTTTTATTCGACAAGACATTAAAATTTCAATATCTTGTTTTTCGTTGTTGTGTACCTACTAGCAATTTCATCAAAAGCAGAAACAATTTTAAAAAAACTTTTTATGATGACAGGTTTAATTTAAAATAAAAAAATACTATTTTACTTAGAATAATTACGCATAGAAGGCGAGTCGGTGCATCCGTTTTGATGCCACAAATATCAGGACGTCATGTCTGGATCTGAACTTACCGATGTTAATTTCTCGAGGTAAGAGCTTCTTCAAAATATTTATTTGTGCAGTAAATGGTTGTAACAACATGACTGAAAAGCACAAGTAGTATTCATACATGTTAAATACTGAAAATTGTGATTACATGTGTTATTAATTATTATTTTGACAGTTGATTTTGTCATCATAAATGGCGCGCCTTTTTATATGGACCTAACCTTCTAGGTGTAATTATTCTAAGCTATTTTAGTTAAATAGCCTACAGCAATATTAAAATAGACGTGCGTCTTCAAGAGTTTCAGATTAAATTTTAAGCATTATACGAAGCAAGGCTAATTGTGTTAATTATTAAATTATCTTTTTATAAATAATCAAACTTGTTTACAAAATATTTACAATAAATCATGTCCTTGCTTTGAATTTCTGCTCAGCGGGTCCAGGCGATCCGCAGTTTTCCGAATCAAAGTATAAAACACCTAAACGTAGGTACTTAAATGTTTAATCAACTTTGCCAACGCACCCATAAATTACCACGATCCTCACATTGTCCGCGTAATTTATTCAACGGCAAATACAAAAAACTTGTCGACCCCTCCGAGGGCGACCCGAAAGGTGTCAATTTTTGAAAGATTGTACCGCGTCATGAATATTATATGAACGAGCGCGTTTAGCGTATTCCCCGATAATGTTCGACGTTCGGATGCTGTCGGCCTATGTCATTTCGGATTGGCCCTTTGTTAAAAGTAACACGTAGTGTGTCAACGGGTGATCGCGCGTGAAATTTTCTTATAGGGACCGATGGGCTGTTTGCATACGATATTGTTGGCGTGAAAATCGTGATTTTTTTGGCGACGGTTGGATAAATTTGAAATTAGTTTTGGGTAGCTAGGTTGTTAGCTATTTATCTCAAGAGAAGGTGCAATGAAAAATTAGAATAAGAAAAATTAGACTCTGGAAAATACCGTAATATTCTAATAGATATTCTAGATGATATTTATTACTCTTGTATATTAGTTTAACTGTTTAGTCTGTCAAGTATGACTGAGCTTTTTATAATTTTTTTATTAGTTTAGCAGTATTTTAATACAGCAGGGTTTGACCCAAGATGAATCTGTGCAAGGATTTTCATAATAAATATTGACTGAATTCAATGATCACTTTCAGGCCCGTATTCTGAAACAAAATCTGTACTTGAGTATAGATTTTTTGTATGAACTGACGTTTAGAAATCTTCACTCAAGTATAGATCAGTGCTTGAGTACGAGTTTAGAATACAGGCCTTAATGTCTGCATTAGGCATGTATGCATGTATGCTCAAGTTTATGATTAATTGCCAACTAGAATTGCAGAATGATGCCATTGCATAAAAAATCATAATACTGTAGACACTTACAACAGATTTTCTACGAATATTACTGCATGTTCTGTGAATAAAATCTGCCACGTTCATTAATATCGATATTTATCCACGAGTACCAGCCGTATCACAGTCAGATACCCTTTTTACTAAACGGAATGGCGTCTGACAGTTGCGAACGAAAGCCGATCTCAATCAAATTACTCACCGAAACGAACATTAGGGGCGACTGCATTAAAGATATTGGTCAACAGACGGGAATTTTTAGAGGTCTGACCTATGTACACATTACTTAGTAATAAAGCTTTAAAACAAATAGCACTCCCAGGAGAGCCGAGGAGAGCGGGCGGGCAGAAGATCGAATACGGAACATGCTTAGGGCTGGCAAAAATTGCACTAACCGATTTTATTATGGACTTTTACGAACATTAAAGCAACATTTTGTAGTTATAATGGTGAAGAACTGAAAATAAAATACGAATATCCATATTTAAATACTACAGGCAATAATATTACGGGAGAATTAGTTAATAGTACATTATGATATAAGTGCGGTAAGTTGAAAATTACAGCCGAGGCGATCTCGGGCTATAGGAAAGCAGAGGCTGTAATTATCAAAGCGCACGTATGTCATACGACGTTTTATAACATATTTGCGAAGAAATTAATAAAACTTTAATCACTTGTTAGAGCAGTTATTAAAAAATTAACTTGTTCACAAATCAGCGATGCGCGCGCATCAGCGCTTTTTTATTAAGGCAAAGGCATAAAAATCAGCCAGTATTACTAATAAAGTAAATTAATATTTTTGTGTTTTATTACAGATTTAGTTGTAATTTATTGTCAAAATTAATTAAATTAAATAATTAAATGTTTATTAATTATATTTTATCTCCCAAAGTTAATTTTATTCATGAAATGTTGACCTTTTTTCTGACATGAAAACTCTTTGCTAAGATTTAAAAAAGTACCATTCGTTTTAGATAGGGCATCTTGCTAAACCGTGCGTTTTACCTTTATAAAAAAAAACTCGTGCGTTTTACATTACAATAACGCACAAGTGTGTAATGAGATACGATACGATATTGAGATTGGTGAATTAGGAGACCCTTTACGAGCAAATATGTTATAAAATGTATTAAAACAAAGCATTTTGTAATCTATTTCGAAATAAATTATTTTGACATATAAATAAATTGTTATTGATATAAGAGAAATAAGAACACATTATTAATAAGAATTAATTTAATAGTAAGTAATAGTGTAGTACCTGAAAACTACCACTCGTAGCAACATAGCAAACCTGACCCTGATACTGATTATTAAGTTAACGTTCATGCTAATTTTAATGCACTATTTTTTTCACAGATTGCAAAACATCGTCAAGCACAAACTCACACAACGCGACCAAAGTAAGACACGAGTAAGAGGACGCTTATTAAAAAACTAGAAGATAGCATCCCTGGCTAGAGATTGTCCTGCGTCACTCCTCAGCGCGTAACTCGAGTTGATTGTTTGTACAACGGACGTGGATTTTTCCACTTGATTGTCTGATTTGATTTACTCTGCTGCATCTTAGGTTGCTATAAAACACCCTGGCCAAAAATATAAGCCCACTAAGGGCCGATTTTTCAATTCTTAGTTTAGTCCCTAGATCGCTAACTGAAGTATAAAATTAACTGGCTGTTATCAAGCGAATAGATACATAAAATTTTTCAATCGTCTTTTATCCAAAGAATTGCTATCTATCGGTTGTCTATGTACTTATATCGCTAACTTAACACTGATGCACAAGCGAGATGCACTCATACAATCATTGCAATGTTACAATGAAACTAGACAAAAGTTGATGTTTGACAAATTGACACTGATGTGTGAGAAAAGCAACCTCACCTTTTTTTGCTGTCAAAACTTGTGGTAAAAAGGTTGTGATTATAATTACACTCCAAAACTCCTTTCCATCATCCCATGTACTAAAATTATAAGGTCTCTTTTTTAAGACACGATCTTTTCTATTGGGCTCAGCGTTTATATAGTAAAGTATCTGCCTATTATTGAGGAGGAAACTCCTCAATCTTTTCGTCTTCGATTTGGTCAAAAATATCACTGTGGGTGGCAGGAGCTTTTTACAAAACATATAGTCGTAGTATACCTATATTACCTAGCACACAGGCAAAAAACAAGCAACAATGTTTATCACATAAGTAACAGGTCTTTGTAGGAATAAAATCTATGACCTCCGTCACTGTGGTTAGGACCTCATCAAAAAGTAGAATCCCCCTAAGCGATGCCTTTCCGTAACATTAGTAGAAATGTAAGTGACAGCTGTAATAGGGGTTTTTTGATTTTGATTGACGTCGGCTTTTGAAAGGGTAGTTTACTTTTATTTTATTGGATTTTTCCTAACTTACTCGTAATACTTAATTTCTCAAACTGAAAACATCTAATAAGATCACCTGGCTGGTAAATGTGCGAATATATCCAAATAAACATCCTCTGAAATAGCATAACACCCGAATTGTATTCGCAACTTAAACAAATGGATGACACAAAGTGCTTTCCTTCATAAAAAGCGGAACCATAAATCCATTTTTCTATTAAGAATCACGGATATTCGGAAGAAGGGGATCTCGTCTTCCGCGGGGGGCCTGACAGCCGCTGTCAACAAGACGAGCGTTTCGAATCTGGTCCAGTGTCCACTTGTCATTAAGTTTTTGTCTTCCCCTTCTTAGATTTTAGTTGCGGTATAACGGGACACACGGTTGTGGCAAGCAGTCAGCAGTTTCTTTTAGATTGTGTAGCTTCCAAGAACGCAGCAGTAGTTAGTGATCTGAAACCAACAAAAGAGTACATTAGAAGTTGAATAACTCACTGTTCATAAGATATTAACGTAACGCAGGACCGCAATCAGCATGTATCTTATGTTTTTTTATTTGTGCCTGCTTACTAAGGTTTAAACGTTCTCCAACTTTTATGTTCTTTGTGATAATTCTATAGAATTACACAAATAAACAGACAGTGAGTAGAACACAAAGTGGGAATGACTGTTAGCCGCTGCAGCACGAATAGTTATTGAATGGAGACTACTTGAAAGCGAATGCAGCGTGTGACGCTTACCCGAATAATCAATAAAATAGTTCCACTGGGTGCAGGCACCATCAACCAGGACCTCTGGGAATGTTGGAGGCCTAATTTCAGCAGCCGTCTTTTGGTTGTAAATGTTTAGGTGTTCCTGTCCTTTTTAACGGTGTGTCCCACGACTTAACGACGAGACTTAAGTAACGACAAATGGTTGCGGATTGACGTCGCATTTATTTGCCGACATCCTCTATTATTGTGCAGATTTATTTGTTTCCGACACAATCAGGAAACACTATTATAATGGCGTTGTGATAGATTTTTGGCTTATATATTTGTTAAAGACAAAGAGACAATGTTTTGCTTTCGTGATCTTACTTTTGATTCCCTTCGAGAGTGATGTGGCCTAGAGGATGAGCGTCCCAACTCGGATCATTGGGTCCCGAATTCAAATCTGACTAGAACCAAAATCTTTGTGTTCAGTTAAATTTCCGACTGACTCTCCGGTGATTTAAAACATTGATAAAAAAACAAACCAACGCGGCGAACGGCGGAAGGTTCACCACCTACCACTTTGGTTTCTAACACAAAAGTGGACTTCTGAGTGTTCCGTTTACCATGACGACAACAGTCAGTTACCTCTGACTATGCCCGTTTGGGATATCGTCGTGATGGTATGTCTGGCTGGGCGATGCGCAAGTCATCGTCTGGTGTTGTACATGACTTAAAGCTGCGGTAACCGCTTACAATCAGTTGTTTATCATGTTTGCAAAGTAACAAATTTTAATTTCAAGCCAAGTATTTTTACAAAACAAACATTAGTCTGCGAAAGAGGTCCTTAAATCTCCAATCCTAGAAATGTATCTTGTTAATCAAGTTAAGAGACCTTTTAGCAGCAAACGCATTGCGACAACTAATAATGCGGATAAAATAGTGTCCGTTTGCGATGCGAGACTCGTGTCAGGTAATCGAGTTAGCGTCCGGTCGCGGGCATTACGGCGCGTACGAGACTCGTACGTTGTAACAAGGATCAAGGAACCTTCTAGAAGAACTCCAGTTTTTTTGACAATGGCAATAGTCAATGGCCAATCTAGCTAGATAGGTAATCTTGCTGGAGAATCATCAAATTTGCATGTATTTATATGGTTATAATAAAATAAGGGATACCTAGCACATCTCATTCCTTTTTCTAAATGACTTCGTTGATCAGTCGCTGTCAGCTTTGACGACGAAACGAATCTTTAAAACGGGAGCAAAAGCAGCAAAAGGATCATGCCAAGCTATTTCGTAGCACGCCAGTACATCGTAGTAGCTTTAACTTTCCGTAGCAACGTGTTGCTGCCGTCGCACGTAGTTCACCAAACTAAAAAATCAACAGAATAAAGAGTCAGTTAAAAATTATGGTATACTTAGCTAGTTTTGGTGGATACGCCTAAGTTGGACAAAGGGTTTATACCTGTAAAAAAAACCCTGAGGAGCACTCCAAGGGTCGTATTCAAGAAAGTAAATCAAATAGTAACTGTGCTAAAGCACAGAATTGACATCGTTAAATTATTACTTCAATGTCACTTAGACCTCTGTTAAGGATTATTAAATTAAATAAATTGAAATCAAACCCTTTCTAGTAATAATTGCCAAATGTATATCTATGTGAACTGCTTATCGCAATGATGCGTCAGCACTTTTGTAGAATGTGAGATAATTTCGAGCGCTTACAGAATACCTATTTCTTTCTTGCGAATGCTGGTTCTCTGTGGGAATGTTAATAAATGAGCAGCCAATGTATAATTCTGGTTACTTAATCTTATGCGTTTCTAATACTCGGTTACTATAATAAGATGTAATTTATCATTTATTTTGTTGAGAGAAAGTGCTTTTATATTAGATATTATATTTTTTGCAGGTTTAGGTTAAATACTGCTATATTTATATTTTAATGTCTTGTGTCTATAGTAACTAATCTAAAATAAGTGATTGAATAACTAATGTAAGTATAATAAAAATTACTGTACGGTTGATTTGTATATTTTTGTATAGTCCAAGAACTCTTTGGTCCGCTTTCTAAATGATTCTATGATTATACAACCGATTATAAAAAGTGTGGGCGTAAAATACCATGTACAACACCGATTAGTCTGCTCTTAAGTACCATGGCGCCTTTAATGGCGTCTGCGCTTCGCCCTTATTATCTATTTACAACCAGCATTTTATTATTGGGGTTAAGATGGTACAGGGCATAAAGCAGAGGTACTACTGGGCGGGCGGGGCTTCAGATCGGACGGTCGTTAGGGCGTTTTTACGACCATCAAAAGATACTTTGTGAGATGGCATCCGGCAGTTTCGGATGTCGTAATCCCGAGTATTCCGAAGCGGTTGTTTTGGATTAATTTGACAGGTAATGCCTTGGAATTTGCGTAAAGCAAGATTAAATACCGATTTTGTTGTTGGTAAATTCAAACTTAATGCTGGGATCGGTGCAAGTGGACCGTAGATTTTGCAAAGGTTTTGTAGATAAATGAAAATGGCGACAGTCACTGAGATTATAACATAAGTTCGTCAATTATTTACTTAATAATGTGTATTTAATTTAAAAAAACGCACTGTCCTCACTGGTTTGACTGGAAGAAAAAAGTTTTATTTTGATAATTCGTTACCACATTTTTTTTTAACTTAGCCTGTATTGTCCCACTGCTGAGCAAAGGCCTCCCCCAAATCTCTCCAGTTATCCCTATCATCAGCTAAGATCTGCCATTCTTGTGAGTACTTATCCAGATCGTCCCGCCATCTTTTATTTGGTCTACCTCCTTGACGATATCTGTCTCCCGGTTGCCACTGGGTGACGATCCTGGCCCACCTTTCTTCGACCATTCTGCACACATGACCTGCCCAGTCCCACTTAAGTTTGGCCGTCTTTTTGCCTACATCTGCATCTCCAGTTCTAGAGATAATGGTGGTGTGGTCGCACTTTGTCGATCCTTTTTAATCGAAGGATACTCCTCTCCATAGCTCGTTGGCAAACCTTGAGTTTGGACTTCTGATTTTCGGTTATTGACCACGTTTGTGCACCGGAAGATAGACCGTAGGATAGGCAGAATACAAACGTCAACGAGTTTGCGTTTCAGAGAAAGAGGAAGGTCGCCCTTCAAATACGCTTTCATGGACCAGAAGCTATTCCAGGCATTATCGATGCGGCGCTCGATTTCTCTTTCTTGCCTGTTTTCGAAGGAAACTATCTGGCCCAAGTAAATGTACTCATCCACGTATTGTATTGTCTCCCCATCTACCACTTACCTTACTTTTTGTGCTGTTGGTCATAAGTTGAGTTTTTAACCTATTCATTGTTAGTCCAACTTCAAGGCTTGCCATGCTCAGTTCTTCAAGCATTTTTTCTAGTTCTGCGGATGTATCTGAAAATAGGACAATGTCGTCGGCAAATCGTAGATTTGTCAGTTTATAGTTAGTACCGACATTAATCCTCTTCGCCTCCCAGGAATTCGGTAGGGATCTAAAAACTTCTTCTAAGGCGCTGGTGAAAAGTTTTGGGGATAGTAGGTCTCCTTGTTTGACTCGTTTCTGAATAGTGAACACTGGGCCTGGAGCATGTATTTTTATGTTTGCAGTACTTTCAAGATAAAGAATTTTGAGAAAATTAATATAGGTTGGATGTATTTTTTCCGGCGGCTAAGTGCATCAAATATGGAGGAGTGAGTTATTGAGTCAAATGCTTTTGAATAGTCAACAAAGGTAATATAGGTTTGTTAAATTCATTAAATTTTTCGATAATTTGATTTACTGAATGAAGGTGATCTGTAGTTGAAAATTGGGGTCTGAAACCGGCTTGCTCTGGTGGTTGGTGTTGGTCTAATTGGAAAGATATTCTTGTTTGTATTATTTTAATACATATCTTGTATAAATTTGAAATAAGGCTGATAGGTCTGTAGTTGTTGATATCCGAGCGACAACTTGTATTTTATTCACGCTTTTTTCGTTTCTCTTGTACCCAAAATTTCAAAAAGCAGACTTTGTTGTTTGTTTTTGTTTTTTAATAATCCATTAATTGTAATGGTTTTTTTACACTTTTTCACATTAAATTTTCACACATTTGAATCACAGTTCATTTCAATTGTAGCTAGCCAGTTCAGACCCTCAAAAGTCACGACTGTTTATCAAAATTAGAGATACGTTTTAAAAACAAATGAGTGTGGTGCTCACAAAAATAGCGAGCTTAATTTAACGTAGGCAGCCATTGGTGAGCGAGTACAAATCTGTTTAGTACGTGCTCAAGTCGCTCGTCTGTGTTTTGCGTTAATGAACAGACATTTCGGGAGGGCTTTTTAGGTTTTCGACATTTTGAGTGACTTTTGCTTGTTTATTTTACACTTTCAAAGTATTGGTAACATTGCAATAGAACAATATATTTTCGTTTGTTCAATGCTATTAAACATAAATACAAAAATCAAGTGACTAATTTATGATACAGGATATAATTTATTCTAATCATATTTATTTTCACTCTACAAAAGGACATTGCCAAGGTTTAGACCAAGTGTTGCCTAGGAATGGGAGTTGTTCCAGTGGTACTGTAGCATTAACATGAATTTTTTTTTTTTTTTTAATTAGTCCCAGGTAAAAAAAATTCAACGCTCAATATTTTTTCTAAAATAAATATTTAAAACTGTTGAGGCTGTTTCTCTCTGGACTCCTGGGATAGATTTTTATGCGCTTTGAATTACAGATTAGTGATTGATTGAGGAACAAAACGCACTATGTGAGCATTCTAGGCAGCAACCTTGGGCCAACTGCCATACAAAATTAGGCAATACTCTTTAACGAGTACACTTTTTGGCTATAAGCTCATTTTAACATAAACCTATATTAAGACGACGCCTTTAAAAAAGCGTAGGCTTAGTGAGCAAGAAAAAAAAATACAATAACGAAACACGTAAACTTAGGATCGTTGATACTAAATTAAGTTGTTGTTCTCATATTTCACATAATTTGAAGTAAATTAGTCCTTTCAAGTAAATACTTTAGTGCGTATTCCTTTAAATTCGACATTTTACAAGTTTACGACATCGACAATAAACTTTGTAGAAACATATTAAAAGCGTCTTGATTATTCAAAAGACGTTTTTAATTAAACAAGTCGACGCAAGTTTCAGCGGCAATAAAATTTTATAACCCTTTAATACGATGTAAAACTGCATAACTGCTGTCTTAACTGCGAATATTAATGATAATGGACACCGCAATATTTCGTTATAACTACGAAAATCCACTCGTTATTTCACTGATTGGTTGTGAGCTCTGACAAGATTAAAACGAAAATGTTGATTGCTTTACAAGCCACGTTTTTATTATTTTCTATAAGCTTTGCGTTTGATTTCATGATACCTACCTATTTTTTTAATAAAATGTTTGAAGTATAAATGTTATGTACATATTTAAATTAGAATACTAAGAGTCATAGTGCCTCAAAGATAAAAAATACGGATAGAACCAATGAGTTGGTTTCTTGTGACGAGCACATACCCGCTAAGGGTCGTCAGAAGTGTTTTGACATAAGATTTCGCGTATCATAGTGTTACGCCCATAGCTGAATATTGATATGAAACAAGTGTCAAGAAACAATCATCATCATTCGCAACCATAAAACGTCCACTGCTGAATATAGGCCTCCCTATAGACCTCCAATGCGGTCCACTTGACTGGCCTGTTGGCGCAATGGTAGCGATCCTGCCTTTAGCGCCGGAGGTCGTGGGTTCGATCCCCACCCATGACAAATATTTGTGTGACGAACATTTGTATTTGTTGTGTGTCTGGGTGTTATTATCTATTTAAGTATGTATTTAGAAATATTTAAGTATGTTTATCAGTCTCTGACGCCCATATTACAAGCTCTGCTTAGTTTGGGGTCAGATGATCTTGGTGTGAATTGTCCCAGGTATTTATTATATTTATTTATTTATAATGAAACCTTCAGTCTTCCACAACTCGCGTTTCACAAACCCGCGTCTTCCACAATACGAGTGGCTGCTATCGGGAGAGCAGCCACCCGGATTGTGGAAGACTATTTCTATCTTTAGATAGATCTTCAGTCTTTAACGTTTCTGCTCCAACGGCTCTTATGTGCCCTGCTTTATACTTAAAAATTGTTCACTGGCTAGTCACTTTAGTTATAGTACGACAACGGCGAATAACAAATAAAAATTATAAATATGGCATTATCCATATTTTTATCGTTTTTAAGCATCTACACATAAGTACATATGGTATGGTATGTTTATGGTTTTTCTTATAACCTCTTTAGGTGAATTTTAGCAGATCGTTTTTTGAATGGTTAAAAGTATGTCTATCACGAGTTGACATTTTAAATTTACGTTATCGTTCGCGTAAAAAAACCCAATAGAATTTTTACCGCAAACGATAAATTTAATGTGGCAACTCGTGGTAGACGTACTGAGTACCTATGTTGAACTTGTGTACTTGAATAACAAAGACAAATACAATGTTCTTTGCCACTACACTAATTACTTTGTCCCTCAGAGAATGCTCGTTCCAAAAGATTTGTGGACACACACAATTCCAAATACAGCTCGAGACTTTTCAATGGATTTATATGAACTGCAAAAGAATACTTTTTATGTCTCCCTGTGAAAACAAAAAATCTACAAACTTTCGCAGTAAAATCACTCGACTGGTCACAGATAAAACATTAGGAGTGTCGCAGTTAGAGTACTGTGAAGTGGAGAAAATATATCTATGTTTAATCGCTTGCTACTTGAAGTGAAATAATTTGGGATTATAAAAATCTGTCTCATTTTCAGATAGAAAGCTTAAGAACGCATTAAGTTGTTTATTTTTGGGCTAGTATATTCTTAACGGATACGTATTATTTGGTTGAACACTGTTTTATAGAAAATCGGTTCATAGAATTTCGTTTCACATAAATTGTTTCTCATCATTTCATCAAATAATCAATACGCAATAGTTACTTCAAAAAAATTTAAATCATAGAATTTTGTTACAAATAAAATTTATTTCTTAGAATATCAAATCAAGTATTATTATTGCTCATAATGTTTGGCTCTTGTAAGAAGTATTCTCAAGAACATTTTTTTTGCCACTTATGTTTATTCGCCGATAATTCGCTTCTGGCACTCGCCGGCCGCTGCCGCGGCACGCTTGCTACGTTCTTTTGACTCGTGCAGTGTGGTCACAGTTATAATCTAACCTAACCAACACTAGTGCAGTCATTGAAGCATTATTGCTCCGATTTTTTTTACTGTGAACCGAATTGCATACAATTTTGGAATTAGGTTCATCTTACCCTTAACTTCAAAAGTGAAAATGATTTGAACTCCGCAACCACCCTGGGGGTGGTTGCCACCCCTTCTCGGGGGTGAATTTTTTTTTTTGCAAAATAACCTCGGATATCAATAGAAGGCCTAATTTTAAGCAAAAAATTATCTCTAAAGTTTTTCAAAAAATCCAATGCTTTTCAAGTTATTGGCAATTGAAAATTCGCAATTTTTTCACGTTTTTCATCGGTTTTTTGCAAATATCTCCAAAAATATACGTTTAATCGAAAATTCTACGAAAAACAAAATTGTAGCAGGTAGACAATAAACAATTTCGTTTTTTATAAAGTATTCTAAGTGCAATATTAAGCTAGATATTAAAGATCAAAGCCGTTTTTTATTTTGTCTGAAATTTAATCGATGTGGTCAATGCCATCTAGCGGCGAGCAGATGCATTTTATGCATTCTAATACAAAAGGGTTTTGTAGTGCTTGAAATAAGCTTTAAAATGAGCACTATTAAAAGTCTTTTGCACGTAAAATAAGTGAGCTGTATTGCAAATAAGGGGAGCATCTAATGTTTTTTCTTTTAAATCAATGGGTTTCATAAGTGCCATTTCCACCAAAATTAAAATTAATCGTATTCCGCCTAGAATTAACTTTATTATGAAGAGTTTGATAGATAGTATCAGTTTGGCTGCTTCAGGACACATATTTCTCAAAAAAGTCACGATAAAACAAAAAAACAAATTTTTAAAAAACCCACTTTTTTTCATAATATCTCAAAAATGACGACAGATACGTATAAAAGTGTACGGATTAAAAATTTAGGTATTTTTCTGACAAACAATTTGGTTTTTTTGTTTTTTCTGTCAAACAAAAATTGACGGAGATATGATTGTTTAAAGAGCGCGTGGCAGCGCAATCACAGCCTCTCTTAAGCCCTTTAACCCTTCACCGTTTTAGAAAAAGGTTTTTTACTATATATTGCAATAAAGGATGTTGTAGCTCTCTTAATTACCTTTACAATAGTTTTTTATAAATTGTGATAGCATGAAAATTGAAGGAGTTATGGTCCAAAAACTTATCATATTTTTTTCTACTTAGTAACTGAAAATTTCGGCGTGTGAATATTTGGAGCAATGTGAAAGTACGCAGTATAATAGAGACCCACAACTATTGTAATGTGTATATATATATAACAATTTTAATTAACATTTTTTTTTTTAACAATTTTTTATCAAGGGGTAGTTTTCAAGGGTTGAAAGGGGGTTAAAAATTTGATAATTATTATAGAGAATATAAAATATTACTTACTCTATACTTACATCTTTTTATGTCATACCAAAGTATTTTTTTGTGATTTTTTCAATTTAGGGGTTGTTTGCAAGGGTTGTAAGATTTTCAAGGGGTTGAAAATGATTTTAATATGAGGTAGTTATGTTAGAAAATACTTTACAATTTCACCACTTACTATTAGACATGTTTTCTAGCGATAAAATGGCTCAATGTCAATTTTTCCATTAAGGGGTTGTTTACACCCCTTAAAAATAATAGGCGGAGTTCAGATCATTTTCACTTTTGAAGTTAAGGGTAAGATGAGCCTAATTCCAAAATTTCATGCAAATCGGTTCACAGTTAAAAAATTCGGAGGTAAGACCGTATTTTTCGCTTCAATGACTGCACTACAGAGGCTTTTTAAACTACTGTAATTAAATTAATTAAATTTCTATGAAGTGAATAGTCGTTGAAATAATAATATTTGACATGAAAATATGGGGACTAAATATTCTATGAAGTAAATAGTCGTTCAAACAATAATATTCCAAATGAAAATAATTGAAACGAATATTCTATGAAACATTTTCTGTGAACCGCAATTCTGTGAAAATTATGTCTGTGAAGCAAGGGATCACCGTATTATTTAGACCCGTATTCCACAAACGCAACCAATATCTTTACTTTATAGTGAAGATCTCAGTGACGCGTTTTCATGAACTGCCATTGTAAACACTCAACTTAAACCAGATTTATGAGTACTAAGCTGCAATAGTATCGAAATGTTTATGAGTTTTTTTTATAAATAGCTTAAATTTCATAATGCTTCAGTTGTGAATAAGAGAGCTTGGTCAGTGCATTCTAAATTGAGCGAAGTGTGTTGTGGAAATGTCCAACATTAGCCCTAATTTGTAAACCAGTTTTCTTTTAAGTATGGAGTTCAAACTAAATGATCCTGTTAAATATATTATATGGTTATAGATGCTTTCTTTTACTTCTGATAATTTCTGCGTATTCACACTTTGTTGATGTTATATAGTTAATTTTATATTGCTGCGAGTATGATTCAAATTTTTTGGTCCGTAGCCAACCTCAGCATACGAATGAATTTCATCTGTTGAAACCTTGTTGAAACATTCAAAAACGATGGGTATGATCTTATGAACTGATTGATTTATTAGAATTAGTGTGCTATAATCATTACCATCCATTTAAAGTTTTTTACATGTACTAAAGTGGTGACGTGTTGCACTTGACTACGACCTCGGATGACAATATTTTAGCTCTCAGCGTGTTTCAAAAAATTTACAAAGGTCATTTGGTGTCATTTTGGTGCTAATATACGCCGTTGGGACCATTAACGTCACACCAGTGCTAAGTGAAACTTGAAATATATGCGATTGTCTAGACGCGCTATTGTAAGAAAAACAAATTAATTCCCTTCTATTGCAGGCCGAAAAGTACTCTACGCAAAATTTATAACCTCTATTGAATAATAGCGTTACGGGCAAAAATGAGAAAAGCGAAAATTAACCAAAGCACTTGGCACAAAATAAATGTTTACCGTGCTGTAATATTTTCTAGTTCAGCGCTATATTTACAGAGCATTTTGTACTGTTTGGCTTGTAAATGTGTTGAAAATGAAATATAAAATGAATTAATTTAAGCAATTAAGTTAAAAATTGCTTGTTATATTATGGTTCAACCATGTTATTTTAAGAATATTTTTAAGCAAACATTGTTTATGCAAGTAAAACACAATGTGGAATTAAAAGTCAGATTCAGCGATGGGTATAATAATTACATTAATTTACGAATGACCTACAAATGCTGCGGGATTTAGGCGGATGAAGGTCGCCTGCAACCGGCTGCCCGAGATAAATTTGGAAGGCCCATGATCAACAGTATACGTCGTTTTGCTGCAAATGGTGATGATGATGACTGAAAATACAGTTTTTTTTTTTTTTCTAATGATGATTCTATGGCAGGCAATATATGAGTATAGCCTTTGGCAATGGTCCTAGTTTTGATTCTCAGGCATGATACATTAATTTTACAAATTTCCGTGTGTATTTCAGTTTCTCTTCTTTTCGGTTGTGAAAGTTTACAAACAGAACATCAAGGGTTTTTGCTCCTAAAACGTTACTATTCGATCTAAAAAAACGTTGACCGAATCAAATGTTTAAACTGCTCTCGACTGTACTCAATTGAGTGAATGAAAGAGTACATACAGTGATTGACGATCTCCGATCGAGTTTTAGGGACATGTCGTTCGCAACTCACTCTTTTAGGGTCCGTAACAGCATAGTAAATATCGGAGGCACTTGAAAAGGTTAGATGTATAATTGAAAATTGTAAATAACTTTATCGTCGGACCTTTCTAAAAGCTTTTTGCTAATAATGAACGTTTGGTGTAGTGAAGGTTGTAAAAACATTTAGCAAAAACAAGGTGTTCATCTTCAAATGGTTATATTGAAACAAATTTTTTTTTTCTTGCTTACTTGTGATCAGATTAAATAGTCACCAAGTAAAAACCAGACCGTAGGCATTTGAAAACTACAAATACGCATTCGTTTCAAAATATGTTGTTACCAAATTGTTTATTTGCCTCAATGGCAAGAAACAAAGGCTGTTCGGTCTGAAGTCCTAAGTACCTATAGTGCGATCTCACCCTACTAGCAGTTAAACCCCTTAAGGGTTTTTAATAGTAGGGTTCATTAGTAAATAAGAAAGTATGTAATTACTGTTGTGAATAAAAAAAAAAGGAAATGGATCGATAACAAGGTGATCAAAGGTGTGCTTTTCAATATAGCCCAGAAGATCATTGACGATTATGCAAGGTGAATAAGTGATTTAACTAGCACCCCTTAACTGTGGTCTATCAAATGATTTCGATGATGCCTCTGTCCAGTAGTTAAAAACCCCATAAGTTAATGGTTTTATTACCTGCCTTCTTTTATTCAAATGTAATTTTACTAAATTGGCACGTTTTTGCTTTTGGCTTACTGACTTATGAAATAACCGTGCCGTAAGGAAACGTTTCCTAAAAAATAACCAAGTACAAAGTACGATAGCAAACCATCGATCATCATCTCTATACACAATTGTCACGCATGACTTTATAGTGAAAGCCATGAAATGAAGCCGTCATACTCCGCGGCTCTCGAAGCATTCATCAATCAGCCAACGTGATGGGGGCTTGTCACATCTTATCTCCGGCTGGGCCAGCGGAGCGGATAATAGCTATTTACCTGTCCTCCCGTGTTCGACAGATTATCGTGTTCGATTCGGATTCTTTCGATATGAAAGAGATTAGAGCGACCCTCGTTTGTCGCAGTCGAAACGAAATTTGAGTTTGTAAAACCTCTGTTCCGATGAGTTTAGTGTTTGGATGTTATAAAGATATTTAATAGGATTTATTATTTATCTATCTATCGTCTAGACTCTATCTTCATAAGGTCCATTAAGTGACTAAAATTAAATCTGCGAAAGTGGTCCAACCAAACCACTAAGTGTGATTAACTCACTGTTATTCTTCGGAATTATATTAAAATTGTCCAAATAAGAAGTGTTCAAATTTTGTAAATAACATGAAAATCTGAAATCTTCTCAACACCTAAATCCATCCATTCCAGTCCATAGAGTTAAAATAATCTGACACATCATAATTTGAAGCAAACCTTTAGGTTTAAAAGGTTATTATTATGCATTAAAGTTAATCAGACAGCAAATTCTGCGCCTAACGTGATTAATCATCTGCCCACAATTCCACACACGCCAACCAGCATTTAATATTCAGGCGACGTTCCGCGCGAAAGTCATTATCCCGGCCTGATTAACACTAGGTCTGATAAAATACAGCGGCATAAAGTTATCAACAAGGTCCTCCTTGCAAATAAGCGTAACTCTAATGGCTCGCAAGGGACCCCGCCTTTAACGGCCACTCGTAAATTGAACGGAAATAATTAAAATCGCGCGTCCACGTCGCAGACCAAAACACGCCATTAAGAGTGAGTGGACTCGGATGGCGAAAAAGGGTTTTCCATTCGATAAATAAACTAGACCGTTTAGGACAGTGGGGGTAGAAGCGATACGGTGTGGTTGCGGTGTAAAAAGACGGTTTTATGGCTGTCTTGTTTGTGTCAATCGCTGAGAGTGTTAAGACTGGATGATAATGGAAGCGGGCTAATGGCCGATTGCGTTGATGTACTCGTCGATAAATCTTTTCAACGATGTAACGATTTCTCATGTATCTACAAAAACTTAGCAAGTGCTGACTGACAGCCCGGCTGGTAATTAGTTCGACTGTTTTTCGATAAGTTGTAGTTACTTCATGTTCTCAACGGTTCTTGTAATATTTACAGCATTTTTAGGATACCTGAGATCATAGAACTGTACTTAAAGGTTGCAATGTAAAAGTTTTTTTAACCAAAAGAAAACGTAGAACGATGAAAAAAATTATGCCTCATCAAAGCCGCTGCGCTTCGGTGGATCATCCCCTTGATGAATAATGAAGAAACGAGAGCTTTTGACTCTTTCTCTTTTAATTTACATCGCTAAAGTAAAAAAAACTACAAAACTCTTTCACACCTTGTACACGTGCCGTTATAGGTACATGTGCCAGGACTTAGGTGTTAACGTCAAAACAATGTACAATAATATACAATCAGCATTGATAGTAATTTAACACCACATTCGTTTGTCACTACTATGACTAGTGTCTAATTTGTTACCTCATCAGTTATATTTCAATGCTGACGCTACATAACTACATTGCAAATCTCATTACAACCTCGCATTTAAAGATTGGATTAAAATTGGACCAAGCAAATTGCAATTTGACAAGGAAATAAGTAGGAAGTGGCGCAAATCGCATTAACCACTGGAAATTGCAGCCAAAAGGAAATGAGTGGCCAAACAAGATACAGACTTATTAAATCACTTTTCGCGAAACGCTTTGCTAGTATGAGATATATCCAAATTGTAAAACCCTGAAGAAATATCCCATGCGAAATAATTCAACTTCGCGACGAGTTTTTTGTGAGAAAAAAAATCTAAAACATTTTTCTCTCCTCAATAATTCAGACGGTGACTCGAAAGCTCTCTATTCATTTCGGGATATTATTATTTTTAAGCGGCGTAATTATGGTTGCTGATTCTGAAAACTTTGTGCACAATTGGTAAATAATTATAATTATCACTTTGGCCCCCTCTGGAGTCTACACAAAAAGGCAAAAGTGTAGAACTTTGCGGAACGACCGTTCGCTTATTAAAATTTTCGCCGTGCAAAGCCGTCTAATCACAAAACTGTGACCAAAAATGTGCTGTAAGTCATCACAGTTAGGTTCGATTATAAATCCGATACATCCCCAAATAACGATCAAAGGGAAGTTTGATTTTGCGGTGATAATTGTGGTGAATCCTTAATTATTTTGAGGGTAAACTTTTGCCCAAGTTAATTTGAGGCCGGTTGTTGGATTCCTTTTTAATGGACACTCTTTTAGGTGACTTCCAATTTATTCGGTCGACTGGAATATTCATTAAATTTGTCGAAAAGCACTCTTGCCTGGGATATCTTTTTAACGACCTCGGTTGAGAATGCTTTGATGATTTCGATTCATCGTAAACCTGTGAGGATTTGAAAGACTTTAGAGAAGTCAAGTTTCACGTAAACGGTTAAAGTACACTCGCAAACAAAAATAAGTTATTACTTTCATTTACAATCTCGTCGCTGCATGAATTTCTTCAAGCTGTGCCGAGTGATACAAGTATCTCTGAGGCCTGCCAAGAGCAGCACGTTTCTATCGTTTCGATATGTCAAATTTTGAGAATGTAGGGTGACATTAGCACTCGTCTAATCAAAAGGGCATTATTTTGATATCGGTCCTATACATTTTTTTTTTCTGTCGAAACGTTAGTACCGTCGCTCCTGGCCATAGCTTCTGGTATTTCATCAGACTGCGATAGCTGCTTACCACCACGCGCATGCTGGTTTGCCATCGACGTGATGTACAAAGTCCGCGGCACAGCGTCGCACAGCGTGGCACATCTCAGCTTTACGGTGAGTGACGTTACAGGGGCCTGAAGTTAATGCAAAACTAGTATATTTAACTCTTTAACTCTGTTTGCTAATATGTTGTGCCCTGTAAAACTATTTTTTTTGCTTTTATTTCATCTTGATAAATAAATAAATTAGTTAATAAAATTCTCGTACAATATAATACATACCATCACGATTTTATCAAGGCAAGTGACTGTTGCCGTCATGGTGAACGGAACACTCAGAAGTCCACTTTTCACCAATGGTATTGGAACCCAACGTCGTAGGTGGTGAGCCTTTCGCCGCTATCCGGGTTGATTTGGTTTTTTATCGATGTTTTTCCATCACCGGAGAGTTAGTCGGATATTAAACAATGAACACAAAGATTTTGGTTCTGACCAGATTTGAACTCGGGACCAAACGATCCGCGATCCGAGTTGGAGTGCTTAACCATCAGGCCACGACGCTCTAGAATAGAATAGAATATTGTTTATTTAAGTTTTATTATCCTCTTGCGAATAAACACTACAAAAATTTAGTAAACACTCAGCACTTTTTTTAAATTATCCTCTTTGACCCTTAAGTAATTCCGATACTTTTGAACTTATTATTGATTCCCATGAAAACTTTTTTAAAAAAATCCAAAATATTATTATTCGGTCTAGGATAGGTTAGTTACCGCAAAGGTACTTACTTTGCCGAGAAACCAGTGTTTTAGCTTTAAACAATGACAACAAATCCAAATTGCTTATCACGTCGTTACATAGTATGTTTGAAGTATAAGCCATAATATCAAAAACTGATTCCACATCAAATCAAATAACAAGATCCGAAATTGTTTAGGTACATGCGATGTTCGTATAACTGCAATTGTATATCACACTGACGCAAAGCTCTTTTAGTATTCCCCCTCGCAAACCTCGTGGATGTATACTTAGTTATACCTAGGTTTAGATGGGTCCTAGGTATTATGGCTTGGGGTTGCAGCGAGGGTAAGGGGAAGTAATTACTGGGGGAAACATCAAGTGTGTCACAGGGAGAGTGTGTTGTAAGGACAAAAATGCAGGGGCGAAGTCGAGGTAACTGTGTCGTCACACATCAGTTCACTGTGTCACTGCTGATCTTTTGAAGATGCTCAGTAGAGGTCAACGGTTTCGAGGGGACCGTTGCACTTGCACGCTCGCATTTGAAAGACGTGGATTTTTTTTTGCTTTATCAGATTGTTAAAATGCCGGCTAAATACTTATTCAATAAATTAAGTAAATAAGTACATAGTTCAATTTACTTACTGTTGCGGACTCTTTTTATATTGTTTATGGCTCCATTTTTACTATCCAAATTCTAGTGTCATTGTCAGTTTTTGAAGTATTTCGGGTTGTTATTTGAGTTACCAAGGAGACTGGTTTGTTTGTATCTTTATTTTCCTATTTTTCTATTATATTTATTTATACTATATTTCTATTTGCCTTTCATTTCACCTTTGTCGCTATCACTTACAGTATTATCTAACTACCTCATTGAACTAAGCACATGCTTGTACTATGGGTATTAGTGTCTGATAGACATCCTTAACCATTTCTCAACACATTGTCTGTCCTGTTCAGTATAATGCATTGTATTGTTGGTTGTATCATGTCGAGGATTCAAGGTGTTGAATAGATATTAACTACTTCGTGGACTCGATGTTTATCGAGCTGACGAACTTTAGTGTTTAGGCAGCCATTCAACTAATTGATCTTTTCGCACTCCGTAAAACTCTTACTTTGCAAAAATTTTACGACCGTTCATCGATTTATTGCAGGCATATTTCAAATATATTAACAGCTGTAGAATTGTGAAAAGTGTAATTTATTTTCTCAATATTCTGGAGCTTTCTGAGAACCGATTTATTGCAAACCTCTTTTGCAGAACCATGATGTAAAAATGGGATCTCTTTCTCGTTAAAATAGGTTGTCGAAGATACTCGTACCTATCAATTGTTTAAGTCATTTTTATTAAGAGTAAAAATAATTACAACGTGAATATCTATTAATTTATTTTGTCATAAAATATAATATAAGATAGTCACGTAGGTATTCAAAATTGTTGTCATTCTTTTTAAGCCTGGTTTAATTTCTTTGTAGTTTTTAATATTCCGTTTTATCTATTTTTCTGATGTATTTCTTATTTCAATTGTTTTATTAATTCTTTCGTCAACATTTTTTTTTTTTAAAAAGTCAAGATTACTCTTTGAATTTCAAAGAACAAAAGTTAGATTTTATTTGATTTTGATGAAATCATGCTAAAAATAAGTAGGTAAGTACTTATTTTTGTTGGCTATTCTAGCATGAGATCCTTTATTTTATTCACATAACTTACTGCTTTTTATTTAATAACCTAAATAAAAAACTTGCAACTAGAAATCTAAAAGTAAGACTATTTTACTTAGTTGATATGAGCACTAGAAAAATTCTGCCTGGTCCTCTCAAGGTCAAAATCCAAAAAAAACTAGTTTTTTCTATTTCTTAAAGTAGTGTTTTGTACTCTCTTTTGTAATTACACACAAATGATTTAATATTGAGAATCTAACTGTAACAAAACATTACTAAATAACAACGCAAATAAAAATCTGAATTAATCTCAACATGTACTGCTTCCCATTATGTGTGTATAGTGTCGAAAGTATTCATCAGCACGGGGAGAGGGCGGGCGACGCAACCCTGTTGCCAAGGGGCGACTGACGCACTGCCGGTACATAGGGATTACCTATGAGCACGTCGCTTGTGGTGGATATGACAACTTATTCATAATTTTTATTTAAAACTATAAACCATGACTATAAACCATCAGAGTTTTTAAAGTTGTAAATTTTACGTTATTTTACACGTAAGATTTATTTATATTGACAGATTTTTTTTACCCACATCAATTTCTTTGACACAATATTAGGTATTAATCCACGTTTAAATATTATTTTGTTCCGGTTAATAAGCAATTATTCTTATTTGTGATCTTAATAATGTATTTATATCACTCTTTGACACCCGTAGTCGGTATAAGCTCTACTTCATCAGTTAGATGGGCAAAAAAAATATACCCAGGTAAATTTATTTATTTATTACGAGTACTAGCTGTTCGTGCCCGGCTTCGCTCGCGTTGACTTTTCACCAGTCAAAACAAAGCTTAAATTAAAAAAATATGCCATTTTCACTCCCTGTTGATGTAGCTTTAAATTGGGGATTTTTTTTTTTAAATCGGTCCAGTAGTTTTGGAATGTATTCATTACAAACAAACAAAACATTATCAAATCTTTCCTCTTTTATATTAGTATAGAAGTAATTGTATTTAGTTAACAGTATGCATACGGAGATATTTAAAGGTGTTTCAAATAAACGATTGAATTTGAATTTCATTTTTTTGAATGGAATATGCGAGAAATGAGATGTAAATTTTAATATTATTTTAGATTTTGAATCGGATAGCAATTAATACATTTATAATAATAGACTTTCACCGACGTCTACCTTGGTGGAAGTTTAGTAAGGTGAATTGTTGTTCCCAACATACACCTAATGGCTATGGTTTTGCAGAGATATAATTAAATACTTGCATTTCAATAGATATTTCGCTTCTACACTTAAATTTGAAAATTCAATAAACTCGTGCTGTATTCTCACTAAAGTCAAAGAACTTTCCCCTTCATTTCAAATTAAACTGACTTATTCTTAATGTGACGTAGGTTACCACCCTAGTTTCATTTAACTCTAGTAACTTTATCCACTTTTTGAGAAAGTTAATGTAATATTATTGTGCTGTTAATTGACGACGTTTTAGTATTTTTTTTGTTTCGTTATTTGATGATACACCCTAATAATGCCAGTAACGTTTTTTTAAAAATAGTGATGGACCAAAATTTATAAATATTTTCTCATCACTGGTTCAAGTGGTTATAAAAGAAATAAGTAGTGCCATTTTATTTCTTATCATCAATTTTACGTAACACTCAGTATTAAGTAGTTAAATATTTCACAATTACAGAAATAATCCATTGTCAAATCTATATACATATATTTAACGAAGTCGTGTTAGTTACACCCCTTGAAACTCAAGAACGGCTGAACGATTTTTTTCAAATAATTGTATTTTTATAAAAAAAAAATCTAACGTCAGTCTAACCGTTCATGCACCTTCATTGTTAGGCGGAACGAAGTTTGCCGGGTCCCTAGTACCATAAAAAGAACTATAGTAACTTAAGGACAAAGTCGTATAAAACTTATAATATGAACATGGAGACTCCACAATAATTTCTAGCTTCACAGTGTAGCTCTGTAGGAACCCTATAGGTATGATTATCTCAGATCAGACCGGCTAGGGGATCTGAGTACAAAGAGGGTTGCTACGCTACCAGACCAGCTTCCAAGGTCAAAAGCTATACGTATGGACGAGTTATAATTCGGAGGGGTCGCATCTACCTTGCTCAAGTACTTTAATCGATTGGTCCAGTGTTTAGGGTAAATATGAGTGGTACTTTGACGGAGGTGAATTCGTTTGGGCTGTTGGTCAGTTGTTTTTTGTGTGTGTTTTGATTGTGATAAACATGAGTGTTTTGTGTTTTTGAATTCTTTATTGCTAGAAAAATGATATATTTTCATTGAGAAATCTCACATGCTATCCATATTAAATAAAAATACATTGAAGGGAAACAACTTTACGGATTGTAATCGTGGAATTTATATTTTCTAATTTTCTAACCCGCGTTAGTTGTCGTGATCACGGGATGACTCAGATGATATACGTCAAAAAAGTAATTATTTTCATAGCAACGTCACTGAACTACCGTTATTTTCAAAAATACATTGTTTTAAACCAGAGAACAAAGAACCTATGTGTTTGATTGATTGGAATACAATTTAGGTACTTGGTGAAGGCTTTCGTGTTTTTTTTTATACAAAATGGGCCTTTTTTTATTTAAAATTGCGTTTGGCTTCAGTCTCGCCTGAATATACTAAATAATAGACATAGATACTATAATAATATGAATATATAAATAAACAGTATACAAACATAATGCGACTCTACCACCGCGTCGGAGAGTTGATTCTTACTACTGAGAAGAAACTGAGTACTTAGTTACTCTTTTAAAATTGTTGTGCTTTTACAATACGAGTACAATTTGTTTGTTGAAAAAAAATGCTTAAATTTTAACATTAATAGACAGAACAACCTATTAAGTACATCAAAGCTACAGAATATAAAACAATAGGAGGTACCAACTTATTAACACAATTCCAAAGAGAAAAATTGTTAGTCATGAATACTTAAGTCCGGTGTTCAATTAATAAGTATTACAAGAGGTAACTGATCCCGCACTTAGCCTATTTTTAAAATATATTTTACGATAGTTATCACAGCAATTTGTGATAATGCCGGTTTGTCTTTTGAAAAGTCTTAAACTAATACTAATTTCCGACCTGGGAGCTGATCTTCAGCGCTTCTAATACTGGCATTCACATAATCATAGCAAAATAGTAGCACATGTTGTGTGAAACACATGTTTTTAAAATAAAAATGTAAAACCTCAATTAAAACAAATAAAAAACCTAATCGCTTTCAACTTCCACAAGCGAAGCAAAGATAAAACAGTCTTTCAAAAATGTTATTAGTAAAAGACAGCGTTAGGTTAACCCAATTTTAAAAATTAAATGAGTTTTATTCTGATCCGTTTTTCATTTAATCGAATGAATCCCAATGCGTCGTGAGTTAATTAATAATTAAAACACACACGGCCGCCATCTCCCACGAATATGGACGAAATGGATTTACCTTATCTTCAATTGATTACAACTCAATTTTCTCTCTCACAGCTTAAAGTGGCTTCTTCTTGGAAGCATTCGCGTGTAACGTAATATACATTACACGCGACTGATTCAATGGCAAAGATTTCATTAAATTATTATTATTTTTATTACTGCTTCACTGATGCAACCAATGCTCTTTTTCAAGCTGTTTGTTACGTTACATGCCAATGCTCCTGATGAATTCTCATCTTAGCGATCATAAATTTTGTAGAGCCTATCATTTAAAGTCCACGCTGTTTGTGTTATCTACTAGGCAGCGCTGAAATGAGGTAAGATAATACCCAAAAATATCACGCGATCTCTTCCAGACACCCACACGCTTGGGAATCAATAATAATAAAAAAAGATGTGTGGTGGTTGGAGCAGGATGAAATACATTTAAAAATGCTCCATTTATCGAGTCCTGAGAGGTATTTACGCAGTTATACTGCTCCTTTTTATCAAATGATCGTAATTAGTACATCGATGATGTTAAACATACCTTTTGAAACGGGCAGCTATAAATTATAAAAACGAAATATTCTCAGAAAATAGGTTTTTTTATCACACCATTCAGCAAAATCTAAGCTGTATAAGCAAAATTGCTGGCAATAATGAATAGATTGTCCGAATTAAACAATGGAACAGTTAAAAAGCTCCATAAAACCTTCCTACAAATGAGTGTTATAGCGTTTTTCCCAAATTGCTTCTGTGACAGTGCAGTTGTCGAGTTATTTACGAGTTCAATAAACTGAACCTTAAAATTGTTAATGAAAAGGTATTAAAACGGCGGCCCGTCGTAAATAACCCCGTGACAGTGTGGAGGAAGAAAAATGCCGTTTGGATTTGAACAAATTACTGGCACAGCCGTTAGCTGATTGTACGCGACAGACGTAGGTACATAAGGTGTGTTTGTACGCCTACACAAAGAATCGTGTTGACCAAAGTAAGGTCGTACAGTTAGCAAGAGAATCGCTAAACATTTCAGTACTTTGTTTTAGGAAGTAAAAGAGGTCGTATACGAGTAGAACGTTAAGATGCTGGTGCAATCCAGAGTGAATGATCCTCTTAAGTGTGATGACGATGATGTCCTAAAAAGATACTAATCTGATTATCCGAGTCTGAATTCGAGTCTAGCTCTATCACAATTATTAAGTCTCTTTTGCACATGAAATAAAGTATTATTGATGGACTAAATAACTAGAGGCACTCTCCTAACCAACCGCAATGTTTAGCAAAGAAAATATGACATTTCCGAATATTGACTGGCCTGTTGGCGCAATGGCAGCGATCCTGCCTTTAGCGCCGGAGGTCGTGGGTTCGATCCCCACCCATAAATATTTGTGTGACGAGCATTTATATTTGTTGTGTGTCTGGGTGTTATTATCTATTTAAGTATGTATTTAGAAATATTTAAGTATGTTTATCAGTCTCTGACACCCATAGTACAAGCTCTGCTTAGTTTGGGGTCAGATGATCTTGGTGTGAATTGTCCCAGATATTTATTTATTTATTCATTTTGGGCTGTGCATCACCATCTACTTATGTGTGTGTAACATTCTTGCGTCGATATCAGAAAAAATCTTTAATTTTAAAAGAAAATGGTTATTCGTTTGAAATGGCCAATCCAAGTTCAAGTTCAAAGTTCAAAGTCTTTAGTGCACCATGTTGTTACAAAGATGTTAATAAAATATATAAAAATAGCTATATATATCCACTTTTAGCCGTTAGAAATACTTTTTGTTATGTTAGTAGTCTGTAGATTGATGCTCATCAAAGCTCATTTCTTGGTACCTCATGATATTTTTCTATAAACTCCCCTTGAAACGATCTCGTAAATCACATTACGTTAATCACTAATACCAAGTGAGCAATCGACTGCCTATTCCCGGCCCATTCATCTCACGCGCCTAATGTTGTTATAAGAATATTGACGTGATGTCGGTAATTGAAGATAAGCAGCCCTCAAGGAACCACCCTTTGAATACTGAGTGTTTTTATTCTGAAGTATTTGCTATTGTTTTATTATTAAATATTTACTGACCTTAGTATTTTGAAATCTGGCCAGAAACATCTTCGTGGTCATTGTTTTTGCGACTAACTCTCCAGTGATGGCAAACAACGATAAAAATCCGACGTTACCCGGATAACGGCGGCAGGCTCACACACACCTAACAGGTTGGGTTTTGATACGCTTGGTTATAGGTGGGCTACTGAGTGTTCATTCACCATGACGGCAAAACAGCCAACTTGCCTCTGACTATCCCGTTTGGGAAACAGTCGTGATGGTATGAGGTATTTTGGAACTATATGGATCATAGCCTAGATTCTTAAAAGCCATTTAATTTAAAAATAAATATCGCTATTTTTTTTTGATTTAAGACCAGGCGGCTAGCAGCAAAAAGGTCTGCTTACACAACAAGCATCTTTTATAGTCATGCAAGGATACATTAAAAAAATCTACTACAATCTTGTACTTTTAAATAATAGTCTCGCTTCAGTTACTAAAAATATTATTTGACACTATTTGTTTAATATTTTCCTTTAAAACTGGTAACAATAGTGTGAAGAAAATGGTTTCGATTGAAACGGTCAATATTTATGAGGGTAATAAAATTGGCCAGCGAGAAATGGCGGCAGGAACCAAATTTATATTCCGGTCAAGTCTTTGGGCGGACGTTAATCGAAATCTTATTTCATAGAGCAAATGTACCGTGAATAGTGCAGAGACTGTCTCTACATCACAAAGGATTTCAGCCTGCAGTCTTCACCATAGTGTAAAAGTTTGTAGTGCTACAACTGCCCAGTTCCAACTTTTAAAGGACACCTTTTATTCATAAAGAAATGTTACCTTTCATGGTTGTACGTAAAAAAAATAGCATTGAAACTATAAAATTTACACAATTCAGATAAGTTTGAGGTACACATAAATGAAAAGTAGTTAAAAAATAATCAATTAAATTATTTATGGTATTTTAACGTGCATACCAATGTTAAGATATGTGTCTTGCCATTTTTTTTATTTTTATTTATGTGTTATCAAAAGAGCTACCAAAAATAGAAACATTGGTAAAAAAATATTCCGATAGCACTAAAACTCCCCGAGATATTGCAATTTTAAAAATCATGTATTTTGGACTTCCCCGAAACGCTTGATACAAATTGTTTTGACGTCACATGACGTCTATTTTTATGTGTTTTGCAAAACATTTGTTCGATAGCTATATTAAATATTGCGTTTATGAAAATGGTTTCGTAACAAAAGTTGTTATAAATTGTGTAGATTATCGATTGGTATTCCTATTTTCATTTAATTTGCACTATAAAAAAATGGGCTTGCCCACGCAAGTTTGAAAGGCCATAATATAAATTGTACATAAGTAATCAATGCAAAACTTTACATATTGCCATTTTTAATGTATTTTTCTATAATATTAGATAAATATTAGAATCCGATGATATTGTCTAAGACTCAATTGTCGATGGCCTCTGGACATTCTGTCATAATATGCTTGTTTTTAGCCTGGGTCAGAATGTATTTAAAAAATTACCTTCCAATAATCTTTGCCACTTACAATAAAACCTCTCTATATAAAAGATAATTATTCACGAGAAAAAAAGGGGACGAGAAATTACTCAAAGGTGAAACGAAATTGTACTTACAGATTTGTGTGTGTTGTCTTATACCTTCTTACAAACTCCTCTACTCTGTGGCTGCTACCTATTTAAGCAACGCACGGCCGATTCCAAATCCATTTAGTTTTCAATAAACAAACTATCGATTTCTGTTCTTTAGATAAACTTCAATGTTATTTTGCAAGTTTTAAATTTCATATGTGGAGTTATTATTTTTATTAGTAATGAATTTTGATGTTAAAAAATATATTTTGAAATCTTATTGGAATAAATACTTACGTACATAGCGTACATTTTGGATGGTAAAACACACCCTAATATGTCAGAATAAAATGATAACCATTTGGTTTTTGCTAAACCTTCAGGAGGAATTAGGAAGGAGTCCAGCTGTGAGTCTGCTTGACCCTAAGCACATTTTATTAATTATATTATTATTTTTAGGTCAATTTAATTTGTTAAGTAAGAATTATTTTATATGAAGTTTTGAGGTTTGTACCGGTGCTGTGCATGTGAAATGTTATCTACGTCGCTTTTGTGACCGTGCCAGTGAACACTTTAGAAACTGTATCAAGCTGAAAGATTTAACAGACTACGGAGGTAATTCATAGCTTCAACTGAGAAAAAGATCGTTCAGGGGTGAACCTACTATATGTCCGATTACTACTGTATATACATAGTATACAACACGCGTGTTTTTTCTCGATATCCTTCGACCAATAATTTCTCCTCATTCATTGCATTTTTTTTTGGTAGAGTTGTCTAACTAATAAACAACACTGTTCAAAGGTAAATATTTCTTTGTATTTTTTTTAATTGCCCGTCAAGATAACCTCACTCCACCCGATGGAAAGCGCTCGTGAGGTCCAGATATCAGGCTGACAAGCAGTCATTCAAACGAATTACTGGGCTGGCCATCCTCACCTTGAAGGCAAAGGAAATGCCTTTTCACGCCCCGCTTGACGAACCCGGGACTATAAGAGGAAGGAAACACATGTGCTGGAAGGGCGTTCCACGTCTGGATGGTACGACAAAGAAACGAGTCACCGAACCTTTTATTTCGGGCCAACAAATGCTGAATTGTGTTGTCATGACGCCGTAGTCCAGCACCCGTGGTACGGGAGTGGAAAGGTGAGGGTGGAATAAGCTGGAATAACTCGTCAGAGCATTCCCCATTGTAGAAGCGATAGAGAATACTTAGCCTGGCAATGTCTCTACGCAATTGGAGAGGCTCAAGGGTCAAAGTTGCCTCTAGGTTTCCAATAATACGGATAGCACGCCGCTGCAACCTGTCAAGAGCTTCGAGTAGGTACTTGGCGGAACCGTCCCAGAGATGAGAGCAGTATTCCACACACGAGCGAACTTGTGTCTTCTACAAAAGACAGAGCTGGCGTGAAGAATCGTCTCACTCTGTTCAGGATTCCGAGTTTACGGGATGCAGTTCTAATGACGCTCTCAATGTAGTCCCGCTGGTTTAGGTTGCTACGAAAATCCATGCCAAGGGTGTTTAGGCCATCCTTAATCGGTAGCGGGGTGCTCTGAAGAGTGGGATGGGAAAGGAACGGCGACGCCTTTGCTGTGAATGCACACACCGGCGTTTTCTTGGCATTGAACTCGACAAGATTGCATGCACCCTATTCTGAAATGCGGTCCAACACTCCGTCAAGCTCAACAACAAGACTTCGCCTCTTCTCCTCGATGTCAGTCTGCTTTGCCCCAGAGTGCTCGAAATAACGCGCGTATGGACCGTGCTATCATCCGCAAAGCAATGAATATTACCAAGAGATAACATGTCATTGATATGCAGAAGAAACAAAGTCTTGTCTATACTATCCATTGACAAGGATCCGAGTTGTGAAGTTTTCTTGGTGAAATTGTTATTTCTACAGCAGACAATAGATTAGAAAAAAATTAAATTTGTTTTTTCCCTGTCAATAGGAAGGATTATTTTAAACTTTGTTTCAACAGTATTGTTTGTAAATGAAGTGGCTAAAATTACCGTAAATAGAATTAGGATATTGTATTGTGCAAGCTATTGTAGAATTGTAGAATATTTTGTACCGAGAGATTCTCTAAAATCCGTCGCACGCAACCACTTTTAAAAACAAGTTGAAGCAAGTTAGCAATCGCAAAAAGCGCGTAGCATCCCTGCCGTGATAGCACTGTTTACCTCGCCTGCACGCCATACCTCACCCTGTCTTCAGCTCTAATATATTCTGTGTCCATCCGTCCGTCCAGTCTGGGATACCCGTATTCTACACACGTACGTTTTTTTAACGGGCCCCGAACGCGCCGGCAAAATTACAGTCTTTTGGTGACGCAAAAGCTATTCTGATTTACCTATTCTGTTAGATGTAGCTTTTTTTCTCATATTTTTTATGGGCAGATGTGAGCGGAATTTGTTGTTACTTTTATCAAGAGCGTAGGGGTTAAGTACCCCAACTCAGATCGTGGATCGTGTAGTAACCAGTTCAAATCTGCCCAGAATTATTTTTGTGTTCATTGTCAAATTTCCAACTAAATACTAACTTTCCGGTGATGAAAAACATCGATAAAAACCAAATCAACCCGGATTACGGCGGAACGCTCACCACATACCACGTTGGGTTCTAACTTCTAATACCATTAGTGAAAAGTGGGCTTCTGAGTGTTCCGATCACCATGACGGCAACAGTAACTTGCGTGCACTTTTTCGGTGCGTATGCTCGAATGAACTTGCACTTGGAACTCAAAAACGGGGGTTTTTGATATAGTCGTGATGGCACGTTTACATTTTTTTTTAAAGTGTTCGTCAAGATGGCCTCACTACACCTGATGCGGTCGTGAGATCCAGATATGAGGCTGACAAGCACAGTAATGCAAAGCAATACTGAGCTGGGCATACTCATTTTGAAGGCCTGCAAAATTAAGTTATACTAATTGGGTATCTGTTAATACCAAACTTGTTACTCCGTTAATAATATATATCAAATTGATAATATCAGGTTTTCCTCAGCATACATTTCATTGTAATCAGATAAGATAGGTGGATGTTAAAAGGTATTTGTATGCTACCCAGGAGATTATTTCATACGCGAATAAAAGCAACAAAAACAAGTTGTTTGTACAACATAAAAATTCAAGGTAGATACTTGAGCGCAGTCTGTTTCAATTTGTCTAACATTTCCATTCTGTTGTTGTTTTGCAAGTAGTTTGTTTTGGCTTTACGTTCATGTTGCTATTTTGATTTCTTTCAAAATATCATTATTTAAATTGATTTGTGGCAAATTCCTAACTAAGAAAAACAGAAACTTAATAATATACATAAATAATATATTAATATGAACACATAAATACGCTGTATACTTACGACATAATATGACTTTACCACCGCATCGGGTGTTGTTCTTATTTATTTGAGGTTCATTAAAAGGTATTCGTGGATCGTAATTTCTAGATTATGAATTTATAGCTCCTTTTAGGAACAGACTAGAGCGTAGGTACTGAGTAGTTTTTAAGCCATTTTCTTTTGCTTTGATCCAGGTTTTAGTCTTTTTTCAAGATTTTGGTTTTACGTTAACTCAAGTATCTTACCAACTAAACAAATTCTGGGCTATAAATTGTAAGCTAGCAAGATTTAAGCGATGTTCAATGTGTAAGAAAGATTACCCGATGGCTAATTAGAAGAAAGGGACACGACCCGGCGAGTAGGTCATTTACAGTGGCAGTGTTCAGGGCACATAGCGTGAATAACTCATGGGTGTTTGGGCAGAAAGTACCCCAGAATAAAGCACTTAGTGCGACTCCTTGCCTTTCGGGCGGCTTTGAACGGCTAGATACATTTTAAATCTATCTAGAATGTTTTTTTTGGCAGTGGTCACCGTACGATTGTGAATGATCATAATAGGACCAAATTATGTGTTTCATGCATGACTGCCCAAGAAATCACATGTACAATAACGTCGATATTTCCCATGAGTATATTTACCTAGTTCTCTCCCACTCGAAACGGAGCTTTCCAACGCACCGTAATGAACTCCCCAAAGAATAATAAGCCAACAAAAGAAAATCGTTATTTGTATCCCGCATTTTTTCTCTCGACGGATCGCATCATTATTCGGTATGCTTTATTCCTTTTTCTCGTTCGACGTCGTGTAGTAATTAAAGATAAATATAATATAAAACGCTCCACTTCTTTGGATCGTTCGCCAGTTGGCTTTTGTCTTCCTAAATAGACTCCTGTTGATAGATTGTCATCCATTGTTTTCTTAATCTCCTCGACGCCGGAGGAAAGAATAAATGATTTATAAGTTCCACTCCACCGTGTCTTCGTAGAACAAAGAGTACCTATTGTAATAAAAATATACGAGCAAAATAAAGGACTTAGTTATTTTAAGATCCACGTAAACATTAACAATTTAAGCTCCTTTGTATCTGACTCTCAACTTTGTTCATGTAGACTTTCATATTTTTGATAATGTCTCATTAAAATTTGGGGCCGCTTTGAAAAAATTATGGGAGGGATAAAATCTGATAAGCTGAAGAAGGTGTCGTTGTTCTTATATAGACAAATTGTATACGTTAACATCTAGTCCAATATTACTGGCCCATAATTTAATCTGTGTTAGGTTAAAGATATCACCACATGATAGGAATTTAATGGGTGAACCATTTTGAGTTTCATAATTAAGAGACACTGTGAAATATAAAAGTTAACAGAAAATACGCCAGTTTCAAAAATCAAATGAACAATATACTTGACTCGAAAAATTAGTACAGAGATTATGGCCAGGAGAAAATTAAAGAAGATTATCGTTTCGGTATTTCCATACTAGGTACTAGGTACCTATTCATATCGTGTCCAGTTGATACACACACATTATGCTTACCTAGATTATGCATTTAAGTAAATGCATAAATAAACTATATTATTTCATGTTATTATTCATACATAAATTACCTGTAATATCACTTTGTTTGAGCAAATAAGAATACCTATTACCTCATTACTGATAATACCAATTGGCAATTTACACCAAAGAAACTACCGAAAAATACAACAAACCGGGATTTTGAGTTGCTCTCGTTACTTTAATCGTTAAGGTTGAAATGGCAAAAAACTATGCTCTAAAATAACTTTATTCATTATCCTAACAAACCGAGAAAGAGTGGAGTTATCCACAACTCCACTAAAGAGACTTTCAGAACGAAAATACATAAAGTACGACTGCCTACGTTGAGGGTGCAAGCCACTTCCACACATCTTACACGTCCATAACTTCAGTCATAATAACACACGTACTTACATCTTAACTACCACCATTCCCAACTTATTTGCATTATACATTCTAAATCATAAAAGTGTTTATCCGTTTGAGGATAATAAGAGGCGAAATGTTTGCGACATCGACGTAAAATAAGCAATTTCCTTTGAAGAAACTAAGGTGTCGCCTTTATGACTAGGGACTTTACGATTTGTTTGTGTATACTCAGAGACAGAGTGGTTTTAAAATCGAATTTAAAACTACGATACATAAACCTCTTCAGAGGTGTGTTTGCGAGCATATACACACAACATGGTCTAGGGATATATAAAACTTTTTTAAATAACTTAAAAAGTTCTGGCCTTACAAAAAAACTATTAATGACAGATTATAAAAACAATATTAAGTTCCTTTTTTAAATTCAAATTTGTATATAAAAGGTTTTGTTTTAAAATGAAATTCGCATTCATTGGATTGGACCTCAACGCATTACAACACATGTACAGGACCGATTCATAGTAAATGCTGCACAAAGTCAACCAAATATAAGGGCGATGCAATTGATTCAAAGGCTACAAAGAGAGTTTGGTTTGCTGGTAAGCGGTCAATCTTTGAGAAGACGACTGCATGAAGTCAACCTACGTGCTCGTAGGGCACTTCGGGTACCAGCGCTAAGGAGAGGCAATCGAGGAAGAAGATCATAATGGGATATTGCACACGAAAACTGGAACCATTCTCAATGGTCACTTGTGCTTTTCACTGATGAATCCAGATTTGGATTTCATCCTGATTCGCGAAGAGTACGCGTTTGGAGAGAACCTGGACGTTGGAATCGACTGCAGCACCCACAACAAGTTCATGCATATCAAGGTGGCACGATTATGGTTTGAGCAGAAATTCGTCTCGGCTGTAGAACGGACCTCGTTTGGATACAAGGCAGTATGACTGCTATAAAATACCGAGATGAGGTGCTAGAGCCTGTAATCTTGCCCCACAGACAGCAAATGGGACAAAATTTCCAGCTAATGCACGACAATGCCCGTCCACATACGGCGCGTATAAGTTGGTTACAACAGCATGATATCCAAGCTTTAGACTGGCCTGCACAATCCCCTGACTTAAATCCTAATAAGCATGCCTGGGATATGCTTCAGAGAAGAGCTATTAGGAATTTCCCTGAAGATATTGTGCATGAAAACCAGCTTTTCTTGCATCTTAGCAGGACTTGGACAGTATTCCACAAGAGGATATTGACACCCTTGTTTTGAGTATGCAGAACCGCTGCAGATGTGTCAGGAGAGTCTTAGGTGGATCCACGGTTCATTAATTTTAAGTTTTCAACAATTTTTATAAAAAAATAGTTTTTGTTGCTTAGGTTTTGATGTTTCAAAAATAAAGTTAAGATTGACATTTTGTCTGAGTTTTTCCTCTTCTTCTAAGTTTTTTTTAAATTTAACTTTATCCAAAAGTTTATTTATCAGATTAGATAGGCTTATTAAACAATGTTTATTTTAATGTGTAGGTGTTCTAGCAAAAAGTTAATAGAATTATAGTTATTTAGGTTTAATTGAAATATCCCTAGACCATGTTGATGTGTGTATCTAAGTGATCGTGTCTGGAGTTCCTGTATAGCAACTGTAAATGGTAAATTTTATTTATATTATCTTGCTTGTCATGCATCAATCTATTCTTATTGAGGCAGTGGTCAAAAATATTTTTTTTGAAATATCCGAAAGCCCTTTAAGAAAGCCCTAACATTCACATCCTTTAAATGTAGCCAAATAAAAGAAAACACTCGGATTGATAAAAGTTTTAAACCTCCATTTAACCTTGGATTAAAAATGCTTTTAGCTCACAACAATACTTAATCGTATCGTACCGCTTACTGACACCCGTGCCGGTTCGAACGGACACGCCGCAATGCACCCGGTTTCGCGAGTCGCGCGTGTAACAAAGTTCACTAAGACAGTTTTAACAAAAGCAATCCCTGGTCACACCAACCATAAGTAAATCTTAAAAAACTGATTTTAACGAATTACATAAGGTAACTAGTATCATACGACCCACCATCACAGCTTTCATTGAATCTGACTTCTACTTCTAACCTTCAACTGCCTGCCAAATCAAACGTCAGCTGCAAATTAAAAGTTAAGTCGCATTCATGCTTTTAACGATCGCGTCCTGAGCGCTATAAATCGCCGCAGGGGACACAGGACATTATTAAAATACCGCATCGCGAATGTTCTGACACGTTCCTAATTAAATTTCACACTAGAGACTTCTGCTCGTAAAATTTTACAACCCTTCAGTTTTCATCAGAGAGATGTTATTGCCGCTTTACTGTCTGAGAGGTCGTTCCGATACCGCCCTATCTGTTTTGGGTTAACTTACATAAGTATTGGCGGTTAGGCGATATTCGGGGAGTAATGTTAGAGTAGTGGGCGATTTGGTGCCGTGGCAATATATATTTTACTAGTCCTGGAATTCTCAAGGAAAAAAAGGGGTTTGGCTAACCAAATACCGTTTTGACTTCAGACACAAGCTTCATGATGTTTTAGTTGCCTAGCTTTAAAAGATAAGCTGATTACAAATGCGATCGAGAGCGTCGTGGCCTAGTGGTTCAGCACCCGAACTCCATATCCTGGAACGTGTGGTCCCGAGTTCAAATCTGGCCAGAACCAAAATCTTTGTGTTCATTGTTAAATATCCGACTCACTCTCCGTTGATGGAAAACATTGATAAAAACCAAATCAACCCGGATAACGGCGGAAGGCTCACCACCTACCACGTTGGGTAAAAAGTGTAGTATACCATTGGTGAAAAGTGGGCTTTTGAGGGTTTCGTTCACCATGACGACACGGTCACTTGCCTCTGACTACCCCGTTTGGGATAAAGTCGTGATGGTATGTTATGTATGTAAATTACATACATAAAGAAATATATGTTATTACAAAAGGGCCAAAAGTGCTACTAAGTGTTCAGTGTTTTAATAGCAAAAGGAAAAAGAAGAGATAGATTGCGATAGATTATAATCGTTTAAATATTTATTTTATTTCTTACTAGCTGTCCGTCAGCGGCTTCGCCCGCGTTGGCTATTTCTACGGTTAACATTAAAAAAACATCCCTGATTTTGTAGCTTTATATAGGTGAAATAATTTTTTTAAACATGTCTAGTAGTTTCGGAGCCTATTCAATACAAACAAACAAACAAAAAATCTATCCTCTTTACAATATTAGTATAGAACATAATCAAAAATTTTTTTTGCCTTATTCTGCCATCTATTAACAAAACTTTTTTACGTTTCTATCCAAGTCGCAATAATGAGGCCATTTTTCCACGAAATAGTTTCTCCATCACTTTCTGAAGTTTCCATGGTTACCGAGATTTCATTATTTGCCAGAAAAATAGTAATCGCATATCGCACGAGCGATATTTGACGCACGACACATCACATTTCGACCTGACATGCAGTAGTTAACGCACTAACGTTTTAACTCTGGTCAGGTTTTCGGTAAAAAATAAACAGTGATAAGTGTAGAAATATGACTTTTTTAAATAATAATACAATTGTATTGTCTTATATATAATATGACTTTTTTAAATAATAATACAATTGTAATTGTCTTAATAAAGATTTTTAATTTACCTTAATTTTATTTATTTTATTGAATAAAGATGCCTTTATCTAGAACAGCAAATTACTTTTTAGACCAACGACGCAGTTTTTATCACTGCTCAAACAGATTATCGGAAAAATGATTTTATATTTTGTTGTAATAGTCTGAGAATATTCAATTTCATGATCTCTTATTTGAAATAATATTAAAATATGTCGTTAGGTCGTTAAGACAAAACTAACGCCCCCAGATTATTGCTTCTGATACGCCGCGTCGATTTCTTACGCAGTGCGACTATGAATAGGTTCCATTCACTATTGTGAAAGGCTTCTTTGCTCGCTTAGGTAAATACATAAAACGTAAATTCAATAGTACATGCGCTCAAAATACCTAATACTCGTAATCATAATCAATTCAAGTGCTTTTCTTGAATCATATCCTAAGGTGTGTGTTTCCAGAAATAACCAAAACTTGTTTTTTTTGTCTACGGACTTCATGAGTAAGCTCAAGAAAATTAAAAGCGTAGTGTAAACTAAACTGAGAATTTTGCTGCCTTGTTGCATCAGAAAATCTATAGAACTACTCAAGTCAGCGACGCAGTCTAGCATATTTTAAAATAAATCTATGGAGGACGCCTTTGTTCAGCAGTGGCCGTCATATGGCTTCATCGTTAACCTTGCTTACTTTGCCAGGTGGTCCGGCCTTGCGAAAGACCTCTGTCACTGCATGTACTCGCGCGCGATAATAATCTTCTAGCCGCCGGGTATTCCATGACTCATTTGGCAGTTGGTTGTCAACAGCCGCGTAGAGCATTTGTACGCGAATTTTGCGGTTCAACTGGACGCGAAGACGTACTGTAAGTACTGACTACTGAAATCTATATCGAAAAAGGTGGCCCTGGCAATATATGTTGGTCACATGACGGCACGCATTTAGATTAAGAAAATTGTAATTTTTCTATTGATGTGATTTATCTGTTAAGTAGTAACTGTTATGTAATCTGTGCTCGCGGGTCAGCAGCTCTTGCTGCGCTTGCCTTCAAAAGGTCTCCAGCCTAGAACTCTTTTGCCCCAACGGCCATCAGCTATTCACGTTATGTGGCCTGCTCTTCTACTGACCGTACACCTTTAACTGACTTGTCCGCTGGGCTACGACAGTCACTGAGTTTTTTTTATGGTTTTCTTTATTTCTGGTTCGCTCACGTAGCGAAACACCGGAGTAATATTAAACAGGATTGGTCTATGCTTTTGAACATTCTAAACAAGATTTGCATCTTTGGTAACCTACCCTAATTTGTAATGGACTAAAATAAATTGGTTGTGGTTTGAAAGACGGTCAGTTTCTCCTTGGGGAGTTCATAATATAAGTTCATAATCACAACCCAACAAATATAAGTAACGTGCTCAAGGGGGGACACGAACTCAAGCTTACTGCGTTACTGGGAGCAGGCAAACGGAGGTAACCTCAATTTGACTGTGTGATTTCTGCTTTTGGTGAAATTAGTAATCCCTATGATCTCAATATTAACAATTATATCTACCATAAAAAATGTCATCCATGTTAATACTTTACACATTTTAAAAACATACTGCGATAACGATAGATGCAATTTAAGGCATAGCCCGAATGCTTTCACCAGTCGTCCGGCGCGTGGTCCCGACTGCGGAATTCGATTTCAAATAAACGGTTCGCGGCAAAACAATGAAACCAATTTTGGGAAAACCGCAGCATTTATGGAAATTGACCGGCTCCGAATAGTTCGTGATGTTGTTGCTTTCCGAGAGGCTTAGCGCTATCTGTGTTTGTTTACTTGTGTACGTATAGATTATTATCGTAACCATTTACTCGTATATTCACCATATGATGGGTTAAATCGCGAGTGAGATTTAAAAACATAAGTACACAAGGTACAAAACGTAACAACGAGTTTCGAGTCAAGTAGGTGGTGTACTTTAGAGTTATTGTTATCAAGATATTGAGAAAGGTGTTTTTCTTAATAAGTTAGAAACTACGTAAATAAATGCCATAAAAATACATTTAACAAGATTTATCTATCAGAAGCCGTGGTGGAAAGGGACTACTCCTTTTATAACGTTACGACATTATGCTTATTGAAAGCCTTTTTTCCATTATTCATTCAATATTGTTTCAATCAATTATATGTGTATTTTATGGTGTTGCTTTCTTGTCACTAAGGGTGTTTTCCATTCACCGTAGGTTTAGCTGCAAATTTTAATACGAACACAAAACAAAATAACCTTGATCAGGATTAAAACCCGAGACACTTCTACTTAAATGCCATATCAACCCGGCTACATCGCTCTAAAAATTTAAATTTTACTCTTCTAAATTTAGATTTCTTATAAGTACGTACAATATAGCAGCAGGGAACCGAGGATCTTCTAAAACCACATATTACCAAAGCTCTTTCACATACCTATCCCTAGACTTGCGCAAATTCCAGCTTCATAATAACATTACAGGATACGTTATGACGTGGTTTCATTAAAGCCCTAGGAAAATGTCTGGCTAGACGGCATCCGACCGTAATCTACGTGTGGCCTTCCCCCTGGCACGCCCGGACTGTCCTGTATGGGAACGGGACTCTGTAAACAAATGTAGAAAATAGAAATAGAAATAAATTTATTTTGACTTTTAAAATATACACAGGTTACAAAGACAAAAAAACATTACAAAAAGTGTCAAATAGGCTCAGCATGTGCCGCAGTGAAATAGAAAAAAAATGAAAAAAAAATGTGTTGGTAACGGAAGGTTTTTGAATTCGTATTAACGCATTTGCATTATGTCTGATTGTCCTAATGCTCATGGTCATTAATTAAGCTAAGAATGGAATAAGAGTCTTAAAAAGAGCTCAATTTACTGACGCGGTCGTGAGTTCCAGATATGAGGTTAGCAAGCCCAGTCATTCAAACACTGGGCTGGCCATCCTCACTTTAAAGGCCTGTAGAAATGCCTTTTCACTCCCCGCTTGAAGAACCCGGGACTATAAGAGGAAGGAAACACATGTGCTTGCAGAGCGTTCCACGTCTGGATGGTACGACAAAGAAACGAGTCACCGAACCTTTTAGTTCGGGCCAACAAATGTTGAATTGTGTGTGGATGACGCCGTAGTCCAGCACGCGTGGTACGGGAGTGGAAGGGTGAGGGTGGAATAAGCCTTCTTTCTTCTTCTTTTTAAATAAAATAAAGTTGCATTTTATTTTGGATATTAAAAAAGCCTCGCATCTTTTGTCACTCAAGCCAAGAAGTCAGGTTGCCTCCGTTTTGAGATTTAATTTAAACTTAACGTAACTAAGTGCCCTGGATATGCTGGTCAGCAGGGTCACGTTCCGAGAAGATGCGTCCTGCCCTTGCTTATCCTGCCAAAATGGCGAATATCGGAACCTGCTCCAAATGATGACGATAATTTTGAAAAGTATAAAATGTGTCGTATTGAATTTAAGTATACCTCTTACATGACCGCTCATATCTCACCATTTGCACCGGTCAGCGATGATTGTGAGCAAAAGTTATGAAATAGTGATGTTCACGTTCTATCAAAAAGAAGTTGTAACTAGTATTTTAACCCTAACGCGATATTGCTAATGAAAATATTAGCTAGTTTAAAATGATTGCGTTTGAGCTAGACATGCTATGACAGGTTTCTTTAACATGTCAAGAGCTCCGAAACTTTCAAAAGTAATTGTGTTTTCTGTAATTAGAAAATCCAATCTACGAACATTTTTTAGATTTCAAACGGTTTGCTGTAGTTAAGGGTATTGCTGACAGCTACGAAGAGTTTCTTAAGCAAATTTCTCAATTTCAACAAGGATTGCGTCTAATATTTACAAAGTAATTACAGCAGAACTCAAAGAGAATAATTTAGTAGCTCCGTTTAATAAAAGGAGTAGTTTCGATATTATTTCTTAGAACAATAGTCTTAGAGCCGGTGTCGTAAAATTAATATGTACGGAGCGGTTCTCGCTAAATGTGGGCAGTATTAAAACGGAGTACTAATAGGAGGGGCGGGCAGGACCGCAGACTTTATGTCCTCAGAGCGGTCTAGAATTATTAATTAACCGAATGGTGATTGCATTCTTGCCCTTGCGGGTTCGTCGGCTATTCCTCTTCGTATATTATCACACTTATTTACGGTTCGGGAAGCATGTTTGCAACTATTTGAATTCTCCGGCGATGAACGTTTTCATTACTGTATCGGAATGTTTTGAGGATTCTGTTTAGGTCCATAATTAAACTATTATTTTTAGAAATAAATGATTGATTTTGATGATCTTCTGTCGATAAGTATATGAATATAGGTAGATGTTTTATTTCTGTTTTTGCTATCATTTTTAGTTGTAGATCTATTACGTTAGTTTCCAACCTATTTATACTCCATTTCACAGTCAACAACAAAACAACATACTTACATACATAGTTCACCGGATAACCAAGCTGAAGTAGCACTGGGTGGGTCACATTGCCCGCAGGACTGATAACCGCTGGGGGGTAAGAGGCCTCGAATGACGACCACGAATTAGAAGGCGCAGCGTAGGCCCGATGACTTGGTGACTGGAAGCCGCCGGATGCAATTAGCCCAAAGCCGCCGTCCTATTGTCCAGCAGTGGACTCCTACAGGCTGTTGATGATGATGAACAAAACAAAGTGATAAGTAATCGTCTCGCAACCACAATGGGTATTTTAAAAACTAATTCACTCTCAAGTATTTTCAATTGCCACAACTCCGCTTAAGCTCAAGCTAATTTAACACGACACTGCCAGGACTCTTGCGGTAATTGCTACAAAATACTGTTTGGAACTCCGTAAAATGTAGCTTTTGAAAGGGACACAAGACAAGACATTTTCAGCTGTGAAGATTGCAACAAAGTAAAAGCCCGTTAAATAGCAATTCTTTACCTTTTAGCCCCTAAACTATTCGTGGTGTAAGTGTATTGAGCGCTCTCTTAACAACGCCACTTGGAAATCTGAGGTTAGACGTACAAGTTCGTTAACTGCAGGAAAACAATTATTTTGCTATTCAATATCGCTTCGTTACTCAAAGGTCCGTCTTATCATGTCAGTTTTGGTTTAAAATTAACTATCTATAGACAAAACTGCAAACTTACAAGATAACACATTCCCACATTTATCTTGCAAATATCGATGCTTTATGTAAAAAGTGTGTCTTTGCCTAAAATTAACAAATTTTATTGCTATTTTTAGTTCATACTTTAGCTTTTGACTGTCTTTTTGAGACACCTTATGCATAGGTACGTACGAATGAAATCTATATGAATGAAAATGGCATGTTTTAATTTAATACAAAGGGCGAAATTTCAATAGAAAATACTTTTGACCAGCTAATAGATGCAATTAATTTTGCTATTTCAAGTTATATCTTAACGGGAAATTTTTATTTGTAAGAATTTCCCTTAAAGTTGTACTGTTAAAATATGTAGCTTTCGTCTTTCTCTAGAGAAGCCATGAAAATAAACTTAAATAATAATAAATAATTAATAATAAATATCTGGGACAATTCACACCAAGATCATCTGACCCCAAACTAAGCAGAGCTTGTATTATGGGCGTCAGAGACTGATAAACATACTTAAATATTTCTAAATACATACTTAAATAGATAATAACACCCAGACACACAACAAATACAAATGTTCGTCACACAAATATTTGTCATGGGTCGGGATCGAACCCACTACCTCCGGCGCTAAAGGCAGGATCGCTGCCATTGCGCCAACGGGCCTAAAAAAATAAAAATAAATACCTAACCGAGGACTGTACATTAAATCAATGTCCAATTTACAGGAGCCTAATATCAATTTACCGGTCTGGCTGGAGTTATTTAACCACCACTTAATTAACTGTTCTCGTGTGGATTAAGCTTTTAATCTGTGTCTGCAACAGCTGTTGCTAACTAAAAGCCTTGCCTCTCAAGAAGTTATGGTCGCTTGGTACTTGCAAATGCATTTACCTTATCTTATTAAGGTTTGAGATGGATCAGAAATGGTAAAGCATTGGTTATTTACTATTTTATTCTATAAGGTAAAATTTGTCGTTACTGTTTTTTTTACAAAGATTTTTATGGGCAGTGACAAATTCATAAGTCTTTTAATTATAACTCAAAATTGGAAGTTTCGTTAGTAAAATGTTTTTTACTAACGAAACTTCCCTTTTTAAAAGATTAAATTATCGATTGAAAAATTATGAGTGGTAAACTTCGTGATAACACTTTAGTTTGAATATTGATTAATGGCGCCAATATCATTAGCTTTAACATACATTCATCATAATTGTTTTAAAATTTGATTATTAGCTTTTTAATTGACCCAAAATGTAAATAAGCTATATCAAGAAATGTTTAAAATTTTCTTAAAAAATGCGAAGAAACTTTTTCGCCAACCTAATATTAGGAATATTTTTTCAAAAGTATCAGCGTCATCGTCAGGTTAAAAGTCAGCTTATTTCTTTAATTATAATCCCTTTAATCCCACTGTAAGACTTATACCTTGATCATTAAAAAAAGGTTCATTCACAAACCTTTTACTATATTTCCAAACATACTTACTTGCCAGACCTAAATTTAACCTAGTTTTAAACTATTTTTTTTCTATTTCGACTCAATCACCGCTGCTTAGTGTTGCCGCTTAATTAATATTCTGTCCTAAAGATCAACCAAGGAATTAAAACTCAAATTTGAGCAGAGCTTTTTTATGCAAATCCTCTTCGAATTTTCGTTTGTTACCGGCAGCAATTAAAAATGAATAATGAACTACAGGCTAAAGCGATTCAATATTGTTTTAATCTTAAAACGACTTGAAAGAGTCTGGTGATCATTTGTAATTGAGCTTTGTAAGCAAGGGTTTTTTTATGAAAAGCATATTATAATAAACAATTACTTTATTCGGCATTGTCTCGCTAATAATTTAAAGTCTGTTATTAGAAAATAAAACTTTAAAAAACTACATATTCAATAATCTGTGCTCCTATATTTATAGTAATTAAGTGACGTAATTCTAGGACAGAGATTTTAATTTATAGCAAATCAACGTCCCTTCTTTCTAAGACATCCCCTTTGGAAAATAAAGCATTCCTAGTTAGTTGATACTTGGAATTCTGCTCACGCGCGGTCAGCGAGGTTCGCGCTCAAATTATAGGTTGGAACAAATCGTCTACTAGCCTACGTACTTCATTTCAAGATGTCTCCTTTTAGTAGGGTTACCAATGACAATTTGAACAGCGAATTTAGTAATAAAAACTTGACAACACACCTCTTGTAATGGTCTCGAAGTAGGGATTAATATCCCCGTGTTACGAGGTACCACCCAAGGAAATAAGCCAGGGGCGTCTCCCAGCACACCGAGACCCAAGTCAATTAAGAAAAGATCGTTTCCTGAATTGACCCAACCGGTAATCGAACCCGGGACACTACGGAAATCGAGGCGAGAAACCGTGCTGCAGCGCACTACGCCAATCGTGTCGTCAATAAAATGCTAACATCTAAAAATATTTATTAATCACACTAAAATCGTTTAAATACTTACTCATTGTTGGCACATTTTTCTTATCTGTATTCTCAGCAGCTTTTCTAAGCATTGACATAGACATTTTGCGAAACAGCAAGATATTTCAGGGCTTTAAAAAGCCAGGTTAAGGTAAGGGTTTGTTACAAAACTTGTTAGGCGTTTGCATTTGCATCGAATATTTCGCTGTTTGAATAACTTGCCAAAAATAATTTTGGGTGTTAGTTGCAGGTACAAATTTACTATTTCTATTGTTGGTGAGCTGCGAATTATCAATATTTTTTTGTTTTTCTAAAATCTAAATTTTCATCCTTGTTATTGCTCTCCGTAACAGTTTATAAAATTCGAATACTACCAAGGTTTTATTCACCTAACGTAAATTATACTAAAACGTAGACTATACTGAATACTTGAATGAAACTAATAATCTTCAATTACCTTATACTTGAGCTTTCCAGACCTTAGAATACGACAAGCTCAGGCTTGTTAGAGGCCTTCGTTTCGGGCGGCCGACGGCACTGAGAGCTCTCCAAAACTTAATAATTCGAGACCCGTTCTATACTCTGATACACCATTCATATTCATATTTATTTCGTTTCACCTGTTCGCTCTGGGGTTTCTCAAATTTAAATTTAAATTTGCGAGTTTTGCCAGGGCTGTCTTATCTGGAAAAGCAAAGAATGAGCATCAACTTTTGATGTTATTTCAGTATTTGGTCATATTCGCTTAAATTATTAAAAAATAACGAAACATGAAGATACTCGCCACCTACTATGCTGTGCTTACATATTTTAAATATAGTGCGGGCTGTTTTTGTACCAATGACTGCTAAATTCAGCTCGCCTTTTTGTACTCCGTTAAGGAGATGCTCGAGAGCGTATTGTAAGTATTTTCAAAAACAATTCGCGTGTAGCAACAACCGAAGGTCCGCAGTCTCGTACATCGAAATAAAGGAACATTTCTTATAATTATTTGACGATAACACATTCTGTTAATACTGCTTAAGAATCACATTGAATGCCCCCTTCAAGTTTAAAATGTCGTTCGGATGATCTTCACGAACCCGCAACCCTAATTTTAACAAGACTCACGCCGTGACGTCACCACGACTCGCACAAAAAGATTGTGCGTCGACGCGGAAACGACTGCATTGTGCGTAACGTGATTGCAAATGAACACCATTTAAAGTGTTATTAAGCTGGATCTCATATTAATGTAAATTAGACACGAGATGAATGCCATTGTTGGCTTTGTGAGAGCTTTGTTTGAAAGTTTGAAATGAATGACGTGGGTAAATATTATATATACTTTTGTGGGTGAAGAAAGCTGGTTTGTTTACATGTATTTATGGTTTATCTATTTATTTCGTTTATTAATGATTGTAACACATAATATATACACAGTTTTGTCTCAATGTGGTTTGTCGCCACAAACATTGACATGTGATTGCGAACCAGAAGCCTTATCAATAAATTATTCAATAGGAGTTAAAAATGTACGCGTTTATCAGCAAAAAATGGTTAAGTTATCTTAGTTTCCAGTACCTGCTGTCAAGGTTACTTGTTCAAAAATCTTGATCAGGACAAAGAGTTTGCATTTATTATAATGCATAAGTGGGCAACATTAGGGCTTTAACACACTACACATAAAACACTTCAAACTAACAAAACATATTAAATGCTGGCTAAAGCATAGGGTTCTTTAAAAGGGGTGAAAAACTTGAAAGGGTCGCGCGAGTGATAAATTAAAAGTACCAACAAATACATATACTTCTTAGAGTAAGTTTTTTTGCTCTTCTTCTTTGTGTGTGGTCTAACTCTATGCGACAGTTTTCCGAACAGCTTATTCATCCTTAAGAGGGTTTGCGTTTGGGGTAGATCGTAAACGTCGCATTTTTTTTGGGTTTCGTGATTATTTAGCTGAATTCAAATTAAGTATAAATCATCTCTTTATTATGAATGCACCTTTTGATTTCATAAGTAAATTTTTAAGGGTCTAAAAAAATATATAGAATAAACTTTTTTTATTTTTATTTAGCAAATAATTGACGACTACCTAATTTTATACCAACGTTTTCGAACCACCCCCAGTTAACGCTCTTAAATAAGGCCTACGTAGGCCTATTTTTAGGTAGTCTGTTGAAGTCATTGTAACTGAATATATTTATATTATAATCTAGTATAAATACAGTTGACGACACGATCAGTGTATTGCGTTATAGCACAGTTTCTCGCCTTGACATATGTAGTGTCCTGGGTTCGATTCCCGGGCGAGAAACCTTACACTAGCACACTACGCCAATCGTGTAGTCACATTCATGCAAAGACTCTGAAAGTTTACGTGTCAATCGATAATATCTGCTGACCACCAGGTGGCTCGCAATTTTTACCCACTGCTAACACGACCATAATTTGGCTAGCTAGAGATTTGGCCGTTGCGCCAGTGTTCAGTCCAGGGACCTTATTACAATGTGTTATTACTTAGCAAGTTCATTCCCTAAAGCGAGAGTATCGGGCTTAGAATAATTACCAAGTCCTCGCGCCCATTTTGAAGCACCTAAATTGGAGCCATAAATGGCTCCAAACGGACCGCTTTGCAGTGTTCATTACAGCTTCGCAACGTTCAATGTCAAAACGCGCCGCAATTAAGCAAGTAATAGTCACGCATGTGTGGATCGGATTAGTGCTTAATTTTTGACGGGGCGGTTGTATGAAGACTATCCTTCTATACGTTAATTTATTTTCTATAATTATCGAAATAGCACATCTACTTTCTCTACGGAAAATACCTATATATTTTGTACTGTAGATGTTATGAGTGTTTGCCTTCACCGGTTATTAACTGGAACGTCAGTTTGTAATTACGCGATTCAGTTATCACCTGCGACTGACAACGCTTCTGGTTCAACGCCAACTCACCAAGACCCTCCCTTTTAAACTCTCATACAAGATGCCAGGGGAAAGTCACTGTACGTCCATGTAGCAGAGCTCTACGTTAAATAGTTATGAGCACTCCTCAGAGGCTGCAACGCGAAATGTTTAGGTGACAGGTCTATTATACTGATGTGTCAAACTTAGTGTGAAGGAGAGATATGAATTGCTTTGAGGAAAATAATAAACACAAATATAAGGAAACCAATTGTCATACTTTTAAAGTAAGGATAATTAATAAGAGTATTGACCTTTTATTATGAGGTACCAGGAACGTCCCAGCACTCGCAAACCCGAGCCAATTATGTAAAGGACGTTTTCTGAATTGATCCGACTGAGAATCGAACTCGGGACATCACTAAAGTCAAGGTAAAAAACTGCGCTACAGCGCGGCTGCCAATTGTGTCTTCGAAATGCCATCTGATCAAAACTCAGTCTATGTAGGTACATTTTGATAAATAAAATATTCCTGAAACATTATTTTCTCATCTCAATACAAAACTTAGATCTATCAAAATAAATGTCTCCATTGAACAAATAAGGTTCAATTCGCAGACTCATTCGCTTATGAGCATTTACAAACAGATTATGAGTACGGCTAGACTTTGTAATAAAATGAATATGAATTTATTGAGTATTATGGAATGATATAATTCAAAGAGCGGGAGGTCAAAATCAATAAGTCAAAATATATTAAGGTGGGCTTAATATTTTTATCCCTCCTTCATAATTAACTAAGAAAATATCACCAAAGCCTATTTAAGACGAAGCCAATCGAGAGATTGGCTCGGCAGGCTCTAATCACTCTGCGATCCAATTTCACGCCTTCCAACAAGATTTGTTCATCATTAATTGATAATTTCTATTAAGACTGCTTTAAGCGGATTCTTGGGAGAAACTGCGAAAGCAAATGGATACACGACATTTGAAGAAGTTACCTTAATGTGGAACGCCCACCCAAAAGGTGGACGGACTGCCTGATAATCTTTGTAGGATAAAGCTCTCAAAAAGTATACAGGTGAGGCATGAGCCTAACCATGAGCAGTCTTGTGTCTGCTTACACAAACAAAGAAACAACAAAAATAGTTAATAAAATAAACACAATTTCACTGAGCTAGTCAATAATACACAGTTATAATGTTATTAAAATTTCGAACAGCAGGTACGCTAAATTGAAAAACCTTTAACATTCAATTATCCTACGCTAAGCCCCTAGAGAAATAAGCGGCGCAACATTTCTTATCAAGGTAAATTCAATTTTAAATTGATCATTAATTAAGATTGAAATATATACTTTTTATTCCCAGACTCTTATTTAATGTTTGTTCTTAAACTAAAACAACTAATTTAAATTTATGTGCAATTTTGCATAACTCGAGCTGTTTGTGAAACACGATTCGGCGAATTTGTTTCAAAATGCAATTGATCTTTCGGACAGCAATGCTAACTTAACTTCGGTATTCTGTGGTTCATCAGGTCGTCCGTTTAACTGGCAGGTTTCTCCACCATAATAATATTCTCCGTGCCCTTATGCCCATTGGTTTGTCAACCACAATAATTTTGTCCGTGCCCATTGGTTTTTCGCGCTATGACGCCCACCTTTTACGAAAGATGCCCTCTGATGAAAGTTGTTGCTTTTGGAGGTGCGGGTGGAATGCGTCAAGACCGGAGCGACGCCATTGATTTTTAAATCAGTGCCATATTTTTTTGTCTTAAGTCTCTTCTCCATGAGCAGGAGAGACAGACAGAAGATATTTGTAGTCATCTTCCGTGAACCGATCTCTTCTATAGATTTCCTCATTTATTATATAATCCCGTAGCAGAATACAAAACCCTATCATTGAGTGACCTTGATCTTTTTTACGGTCATTGTCATAAAACACCACATTTCAGATCCATTCTCAAATACACTTAGTTTATTTTTCGCTGTCTTTTATTATAATATATTAACTTCTAACCAAAATTGATATTGAATCCTTTGAAAAGCAAACTTTCGAATCTTATCAGCATCGATAACTTTCATTGCATCCACACAACTGCTTCTAACTTTGCCTCAACTAAACACGCTTTACCTGATCGCAATAAAGATGACTTCAGTGCAAAACAGAACTGCGTCACTGAGTTTAAACTCGCAGAAGGGTCACATTGTGGTAAACTCCTCAGTGCGGTCAGCCGCAATTTCGGTTGATGGTAATAATAATGATTCCTCATCAAAACTGGCTACAATAATAATGTTTGCATCACCCATCTCTTATTCTATATCATGTATTGGGATATAAAAAGAGCAAAAGCTGTATAGCCCTGAACCTCAATTTTACTCTTAGTTCAAATACATATTGGCTCAACAACTTCATTTTAAATTTTAAATAAATGTTCGAAGGTACAGACTGAAATTATGCTTATCGACTTAATAAAGTCAGTTTGCATGCTGACTACATGCGTAGCGTACCTCGTAGACTAGACGTAAAGCGTAGTTTTTTTTTTTTAAATAATTAAAAATTAACTTCACGATTAAGCACATTTGGCAGAGTTAATCGTTATTTTCTTCTGTACTACTTAAATGGTACGAGTAAGACAGTAAAAGAAATTTATACAAGATTTGTATTTTTTTTTTATATTACCCGTCAAGATGACCTCACTCCACCTGATGTAAAGCGGTCGGGGGGTCCAGATATGAGGTTGACAAGCCCAGTCATTCAAACGAATCACTGGGCTGGCCATCCTCACCTCGAAGGCCTTTTTTTTTTTTCGGGGGATAAAATACATTACGCACTATCCCACTACCTGGGTGAAGCAGCGGGAGAGTGCGGGACTCTCCTTCCCTGAAGGTGACCACTAAAAAGACCCCCGGTATACCTCATCGCCTTGACGGGACGACACGGTGCCTAGTTCGGATTACCATGCCGTCCCTGGCGGACGGCCCAGCCTTCACGCCGGGCCTCCTCACGCAGCAGGGGTATACGGGGAAACCCCAGACAGGAGCACCGTGCAATGGGGTGAAAGTGCCCCGACTATCACCCCGGTGCTGCTTTTAGGGAGCAGGGAGAAGGCGTGCAAACAGCCTTCTCCTCACTCCCCGCCGTCTGCGTCGGAGAGGGGCCGCCTGAGGATCTTCCTCCCGGGCCCTCTCCGGTGTCTCCTTCTGCGACATAACCTCTTCGCAGAAGGAGACCATCGCCTTCACCTTGAAGGCCTGCAGAAATGCCTTTTCACGGCCCGCTTGAAGAACCCGGGACTATACAAGGAAGGAAACACATACTTAGAATTTTACCATAGTTACCATAATTGTAATGGACATTCTGTGTCTGATATTCTATGACTCGAGCTTGTTGCATTGTATAGGAACATTCAAACTTTGCAGACGAATTCGATCTGTGTGAAATGGTTCGCACCACCGAATGCATACGATTATCTACCTTCGAATCTAGTTTCTACCGAGAGGCAATACAACCTTCAAGAATATTACGAGTACACTGAGTATTATCTCAATAAAATTGTGGAGATAATTTATTTATTTTTATTTATTAAATTTTTAGTCATAAATATTCATATCTAAGAATAACAATCGACCTCCGACACCTACAAGCACTCGCGCTGGAGGTCTACTTCGGGCAACGTTATAGAACTTTCATCAAACTTGCAAACACTAAAGGGAAATAAAAACAAGTGTCACACACTCGCATTTTTTTTTATTTGAAATGGGTTTGCGTTTGACCTCTGTCTCGCCTGGTGGTAAGTGATGACGAGGCCGATGGTGGTACACGCTTACCCAGAAAATGCCTATTCACTATAGCCTTGAAGATACAAAGGTTGTAAGTATCCGGAAACACAGACGATTTTTCAATGTGATGTGATTTTATTCAGTCCAAAAAATTGCAAACTATAAGGATACTTTTCATAGCCTAAGGTGCCGATTGACACTGATACCGTAATAGGAGACTAAGGCAAGTACTTCAGTTTCTTTGTATGGGGTGTCACGTGCGAACTGGTGCTCATAAAAAAACATAGTGACAAGGTACTTTCCTGTCTCGGTTCCGGAACCAACCGCCATATTCACGATTTATGAAATTTTAAGTTCGGATGAACGCAAGTTGACTTCCTGTTTAGCCAGGAGGCAGATAATCTTGAATTAGGAATTTTCAGAACGTATTATTAATTTCATGCTTTTCCGGGGTTATTTTATTACATTTATGTGATATAATCGTTTTATTCGCAACAAAGGAACCAATATCTTGGGCAACGAACTGGCCCAATTCCCCCTTATAATCCCGCACAGTTCAGTACCTTCTCTTAAGTATTTATTGTCGTTAATTAAGAATTGGCGAAGGAAGATAACGAGATTATCTCGCGGCATTTAATTATGATTTTGTACTCGTGTTCACTGGAGAGTGTAAAGAAAGCAGCGTTATGAATTAAAAGACCGAAATAAGGGTCGCTTTCCAACAGAGCGGAGACAGGCTGCGTGGCTATGCGTTAGGAAACAATCCACAAAAAGGATGGCTTATTTTTTTAAGGTTGAATAAGATAAGATAAGATGAGAAAATTTAAGATAAGATAATTATTTATTTGCTCTAACATGGTGATACATGGATGAAATTTTGTTTAAGTCCTCATGTTGACTTATAGTCATGCAAATACTGGTACAATACATGCTAATTGACAATGGTTTATGAAACTCACCATACAATATTAAAACAGAACAAATAAATCACAGTATGTATGTCATTAAAATATTAATTTGCAGTTACCATGTCAATCAATCGATTAATTAAATTCAAACTCAAACTCAAATAACTTTATTCAAATAGACTGTATCAGTACTTTCAAATCGTAAAAGTTACAGCAAAATATACTAAATAATAGACATAAATACCATAATAATATGGGTATGTAAATAAACAGTATACAGACATAATGCGACTCTACCACCGCGTCGGAGTTGTTTCTTGCTGAGAAGACCCGGCGAGAAACTCAGCAGTTACTCTTCTAAACTTGTTTTGGGTTTACAACAGGCGTTAGTAAAGTACAAGCAGTGTGTCATTTCGATACAAATAAACCTAAAAGAATACAAAACAAAGAGAAAAAAGCCAACCATGAAAGAATATAAAACAATAAATTCATTTAAACAATTCAAAAACAAAAATGTTTAGTCAGTACTTAATAGGTACCTATTAACTATTACAATAAAACATCTGCTACAATAGAGCTATTTAATCCCTCATCGAGCAGAGCGCTTACACCCAGGCATTAAATAAATAAATATCCCTGGACATTATTCCACACAGCGCCATCTAGCCCCAAAGTAAGCTAATTAAAGCTTGTGTTATGGGATACTAGACAACGGATGAACATACTTAAATACATTTTCTATTGTAAATAATAAATAATAAATAATAAATAAATATCCCTGGACATTATTCCACACAGCGCCATCTAGCCCCAAAGTAAGCTAATTAAAGCTTGTGTTATGGGATGCTAGACAACGGATAAACATACTTAAATACATTTTCTTTTGTAAATACATACTTATTATACATAGGAGACACCCAGACCAGTACAAACAGACATGTTCATGCACACAAATGTTTGTACTGTGCGGGGATCGAACCCGCGACCTCTGGTGTAGTAGCCAATAAATAAATAAATAAATACATACTTATTATACATAGGAGACACCCATTTTTATCTTTAAGGTAGTATTTTGTAGTATAATAGCCCTTTTTTAATAAAGCTGTTCTGATGTGATTTTTGAATCTATGTAAAGGTAACTCACAAATGGTTTTTGGAATTTTGTTGTAATAATGTATACCTTGCCCCTTAGAGGATCCTAAAACTTTTTGTAACCTAAAGAGTGGAAGTGCAATTTTATCCTTATTCCTAGTATTTCTGCAATGTGAAAAACTGTTGTATCTACAAGCTTCATAGTACTACTGTCTATTTTTAGGTCAATGTGGTTGGTTATCTTTAACATTAGGCAACTTAAAATTAATACATTTAGTATTTTTTGCATTAAGCTGTAGATTATTTACTGTGAACCGTTGTAAAACCTTTGAAAGTGCGTCATTAACGGATTTTATTTCTGTCAGTTTTAAAAACTAAAGATGTATCGTCTGCAAATAATGCAACATCACAAATATATTTTAAGTAAAAAGGTAAGAATGGATCCTTGAGGGACCCCCATTTTAACTTGTGATCCTGTAGACAGTACACTGTTAACATCAACTTTTTGAGTTCTTAAACTAAGGTACGAAATTACCAAATCTAAAGCATTATCCCTTACCCCGTAAAAATCAAGCTTGCGTCTAAGTGTATCGTGATCAACGCAATCAAAGGCCTTGGACAAGTCACAGAAGACGCCAAGAGCGTTCTGTGAATTCTCCCAAGCCCCAAATACGTGTTTTAGAAGTGCAATGCCAGCATCAGTAGTAGAACGGCCTCTCGTAAATCCATATTGTTCACTGTGTAAGAGATTGTTCTCATAAAAATGTCATAATAGTTGTTCTTGAATGATTTTTTCAAAGATCTTGCTCAGAGCTGGTAGGATTGAAACAGGCCTAAAGTTACCTGGGTCATGTTTGTTGCCTGATTTAAAAAGTGGTACAACCCTACTGTGTTTCATTAAGTTTGGAAAAACACCTTCATCAACACAATAATTGAATATTACGGCTAAATAAGGGGCAACCACGTCAATTATGTGGCTAACAATTTTGACTGATATACCCCAAAGATCAGCAGTATCTTTTAAATTAATCAATCTGAATGCTTTTAATATCTCTAGTGACTCAACATGTTTAAATTTGAAGAATACACTGCAACAAGATACATTATCTTTCAACAAATGTTCCGCTTTAGTTGGTGAGGAATTTAATGAAGCTGTAGTGATTATAGGTATATTACTGAAATACTTATCAAATGTTTCAGCAACAGATGGTTTTGATTGTAAGATGTTATTGTTAATATTAAGAGTGTATGAGGTATCGCGCTGTTTAGCTTTACCTGTTTCGTGGTTTATGACGTCCCAAGTGGTTTTTATTTTGTTAGTGGACTTTGATATTTTATCTCCGAATGTGCAATGCCTTAGCTGTAGTGCAGGCTTTTCTGAATATTTTGGAGTAGTTCTTGACATACTCAACAAAAAGTGGATCGAAATTGTATTTTTTCATGCCGTACCACTCATACATCTTACGTCTGCTTCTGTAAATTCCAGGCGTGGCCCATTCACAAAATTTAGATTGAACTCTGCAAGTAACTTGTTTGGTGGGAAAACAAGCATCAAATTCATTTTTAACACAATCAAACAGTCTTTTGTAGACTGCATCAGGGTCACCCTGCTTGTAAGGTATGAAAGATACTTTATGCTTTAAATTAGTTTTAAAACTATTAATGCGATTACCCGTCTTCGGTCTACATGTTATTTTCCTATAATTAACTCTATTGTTAGTTGAATCTAAAAATGTTATCTTCTGCCCTAAATGATCAGACTTTTCTTCAGTTATTGTTGCCTTTTCAATGGGTACACAGTTGCAAAATACATTATCCAGACAAATAGATGTTATGGCTGTTAACTTCGTGGGTTCATGGAATTGATAATCCAGACCAAAGGATTTAAATAGAGACAATAACCTATTGCTTTCAGATGAGTTTACTAGCAAATCTATATTGAAATCACCACACACAATAATGGGTTTAGACTTAGCACTTAACCTACCCAAAGCTTCCTCCATAACTGTCTCAAATCTATCTAAGTTAGTTTTTGGGGGACGGTATACACTTATCACAACAAACCCCTTTATCTCTACACAAGACAATTCGACAATACGCTCTATGTACAGGCCTACAATGTCAGTGCGTTCTTTACATTTCAAACTATTTGCAGTAAAAATTAATGAACCACCATGAATAGTGGTTTTTCTAAAGAACGCGCTTGATAATCTAAAATTATTAATGACAGAAGACTGATAGTTTTCATCAGTCAGCCAATGTTCAGTAAAACATAAAATATCAATATTTTGGTTTTCCAGCAATAGTTCTATTTCTAAATCTTTGCCCGTCAAGCTTTGAATATTTTGGTGGAATAAATTCAAGTATTGGGGCTTGGCTGTTGTCCTAGGTCCTAGTTTAAACAAGACGCTGAAGGAGCATCACATGAGATAGATAAATTAGTACTAGTACTAATGTCAGAATAGAAAATACTGCCAATAGCGGCATTGTTAATGTTATTTGCTAGAAAAGTAGCTAGTTTCTGCTTAGTTCTAATGGGAAGATACATAGTATCTTCAGTTAACCTAAAGTATGGTACAAACAGATTTGTATTAAAAAAAGTCAATGTCACTATGACGACATGTCAGATTATACAAACTTAAATTAAGGTCTTGGATGGCCTTGTTCTGACTTGAAGTACTTGAGGTACTTGAGTATGGGAATGCACACAAAATAAATTCACACTTGTTCTTTGATTGAATGTCCATTATTGTTTTAATATTTTTAATTAACCCTTTTTTTGTCAATAATCGGCAGTCTCCATGAAAGACAACCACAGTGGAGTTTACCCCTAGCTTCTTTTTTGAGATGTTACTAACTAGGTCAGAATAGGACATACCTGGATGGCATAAATTGATTACTTGTTGATTAGATTTATTAGACAACAATATGCCTAATCCTTGACCTAGCTCGTCAGAAAATATAAAAGTATTATTTGGAGCAGCCTGTGGAGTATTACATTTATCCTCCTTAGCAGGCTCTGATAAGTCAGTTGGCGTGGCCTCAACACGTGACAATTCAGTATTAGTGTTGCCCAAATGCAAGAACAAGACGAGACTTAGCCAGTCTTGGTCTTGGTCTTGCGCCAACACACCTAGTCTTGGTCTTGGGCTTGGTATTGCACTTCCAGTATTGGTCTTGGTCTTGGTCTTGCAGCAAGAGTCTCGCAAGTCTTGCAATTACCTATTAGCCTATTGATAATTATTAAACGTTAATTTATACAGGTGATTTTCAAATAACTTTCAAAAAAGATATGGCATAAGTACTCACTAAGTGATGTAGAAACTATCTAAGTGAAAATAAATTTATTTAGCTAACTTTAATTTCAAGGTCATCATACAAATCGCTCGAACGGTCAGTATTTTTTGTATGAAAACCTTTAGAGTAAAGTTATTTGAAAAAATCTAATTTTCGCTTGAATAGTTACTACATCACTCACTGTGTATGCCATATCGTTTTCGGAAGTTATTTGATTATTACCCGGTATCTTAGAACAACGTAACAGAGTAGTTACATTTTGAGCTTGAATGATCATAGCCATAGTAAAGACCAACCATATATAAAAACCCAAAACAACTCGGCTAACAGCGGAAGACTCACCACCTACCTATTTACGTTGGGTTCTAATAAGCTTCGTGGGATATTAATAAAAAAAATAAACTGACACCGGGTAGTGTTTGAACTCACGACCTAAGCGATCCGTGCCGATGCATGCTATAACTAATAGTATATAAAAGTTTCATACATTTATTTTGAGATATCGACATTTTATTGCGACGCGGGACGAGACCACTCACGACGATTAAACAGATTACGGCAACACAATTCCTCCACCACCACCTTCACCTTCACCTTCGACAGCATAGTTTTTTTATATTTTTTTCGTCTCATAGAGTCCCTAAGCATATAATAAAATAAATAAATAAAATAAATATCTGGGACCATTCACACCAAGATCATCTGACCCCAAACTAAGCAGAGCTTGTAATATGGGCGTCAGAGACTGATAAACATACTTAAATATTTCTAAATACATACTTAAATAGATAATAACACCCAGACACACAACAAATACAAATGTTCGTCACTCAAATATTTGTCATGGGTGGGGATCGAACCCACGACCTCCGGCGCTAAAGGCAGGATCGCTGCCATTGCGCCAACAGGCCAGTCAAACTAAATAACCGAACTCCTATACAGTATACTCCCTGAAAAGACACTCAGTCCTAACTGCAAGACGCAAGAGTCTCGCAGGCTTAATCTTGTTCTTGCTCAAATCTTGCACAATCAGTCTTGGTGTTGGTCTTGCTAAAATTAGGCAGCCTTGGTCTTGGTCTCGCTAAAATTAGGCAGCCTTGGTCTTGGTCTTGGTCTTGCAAAAATGCAAGAACAAGACCAAGACTGCAAGACCAAGACCGATTTTGGGCAACACTATTCAGTATCTATCTCCACTACTTGTTGATAACAATTATTGCAAGTGATTTGTTTGCTTATAAGCGAATCACTGATCTCTGTTTGGGATATATCATACATTCATTCATTTTAAAAACAAACAAACATGAAAATAAATATACAATCAGATTATGAATTTATTGGTCGTCAAAATATTCTTGAATTGAAGAAAAACATTTAGTGAAAAGCCAGGCATGCAGTTCTTCTTAAACTTTAGTAAAGGCATATCCTTAAATACTTGTGGCAATTTAATATAAATTTAAATAGCCATGCAGTAAGGACTTCGCTTAAACAATTCCAATCTTATATTGGGGAGTAAAATTCTAGACTGATGTTACGTAGGCATTTTTTCTTTTAGTTCACCTCTTGTGATAAGATATTGTGGGTATTGTTTTACAAATTGACGATTGAAGGGACATATTACCATAACTATGAAATTTAAATATGTAATTAAATGAATCATCAGAGTGCAGAGTGCGAGTTGCCTTGAGAGAAGTGAATAACTTCACCATCGCGTTTGCGAGACAAAAAACGCAAATTTGTATGGTATCGAGTCAACGCCATCTAGCGGCCTTAATGTTGCCCGAATTCGCCGCTAGATGGCGCTGACTCGATTCCATAGTAATTGACATTTACGTGCTCGCAAAACGCGATGGTAAAGTCATTCACTTCTCTCACTGCAACTCGCACTCGGCACTCTGCTGTTTCTTTATTGACACCGTTTATATTATTTTTGCTGACTGTTAGCGAAGTGGTTAAGAACGCCAGCTGAAGCACAGATTCTGTATATAAGAAAGAAGTAACGTATATTTTTAGCCCAAACCAACGTGTTGTGGTGTGGTCTCGTAGTCTTTGAGGGAGTGAGTTAGCGAATTAAAAACTATAGTTAACCTGTGTTTGAAACCGCACTAGGAATGTGTACTCGAATGAGTCACCTAGCTTACATCATTATTTGATATTACGTTTATGTTTTTTATCCACAACGTTTCTTTTATGAGCGTTTACTGGGGGTAGATCGTAAACGTCGCATTTTTTTAAAATTTTCGTAATTATATAGCTGAATTCAAATTTAAGTATAAATTACATTTCTATTATTGTCTGCGCTTTTTAATTTCATAATTTTAACTTTAATTTTTACGTTTATTAACAATTATTTAAAATAGGGTTTTTTATTTAAATTAAATAAAAAACCCTTTTTTATAATTAACTTAGCAAATAATTAGTAACGATTCAATGTGTTTTTTTTGTTATGCAAACAATAATAGAGCAAATATTTAAGTTTTATTTAAATTCAGTATAATAATCACGTAAATCTTACAAAAATGCAACGTTTTTGATCCACCCCCTGCAAATGCTCTCAAGAATAACAATAATTATAAAAAAATAGTGTATCAGGCTATTTTTGTTTTTTAAGTTTTAAAATGTTTATTTTCTTCCTTTACCCGCTCCTTCTTGCTAAGAATTGCTACATCGCTCCTGGTGGATAACCAGCCTTACGGTGTTCTAAGCACCAAGAATTCCATTTATATTCCACGCTTGGTGGAAAATCAAAACATTTTCTTCAAAGAAGCTTAGTCTTATAAGTAGACAAATAAATAGTGTAAGCTGCGATGCCGGTGATTAAAACTTAGTGTAAATAGGTGTTAAAGCAAATTTTGTACGTAAACAAAGCAAACTGCTTACAACTAAACAAGTTTAGCTTTTAGTTAAAAGTAAAATGTGTTTTAGGAACATGGTAATACTCGTAGGTTGTAATTTAAAAGCTTTCTTGCCTAAATTATCTAAGCCGGCTTAAAGAATCACACACCATAAACAGCATTATTCTAAATGTGGTTTGTGGTGGTATTCAGACGCAAGTTGAAAGATTCTGCCATGGTGAAAATTCAGAAGATCACACGTCGTCAAACGTTTTTGACATACGATCACCAACAGCCACCACCTCTAAAAACCAGGTGCCAAACTTTATAAGAGCTTACGTAATCCGGATCCTTCAGCTTATTAACGAGGCGGCAGTTTTGCTGCTATGGTGAACACCCAGGAGCCACACATTGTCAATCTTTATTATTTAGTGGGGAGTACCATTACCTTAAAAGTGGGTATATGCATTGCGCCAAAAATTCGAAGTTTTGAAAATCCTTTATACTTTACCTGGTTGTTGATATTTTTTGAACTTCAGTTACGCTTGTCAAGTTAAAAGGTACCAACAAATTAATATAAACAAAATCAATTGACAAACTTCAAACAGCTTAGTCTAATCATCAAAGATTCTAGCTAATTACCAGGGCGGCAAGGAAGCCAGGAGGTGATAGCTAAGAAGCGTATCGATTCACTTTCACCATCGCCCGGGGTCAGCTGCGCGCGGCTATGGGCCACTGGTGCACTGGTACAGCATATAGTCCATGCCGTGCTGCGTGGTGCATGCCACGTCAAGTGCATACAGATTGCATCGCGATGTTGATCGGGCTAAATCTAAGAAGACCAAAATTTCAGTGATAATTTTCGTTGGTGTTAATTGATCGATAAGGCAAAATCAGGCTAAATCTGAAGCAAAGTTTATATACCGCGTATAGTGATGTTTTTTGGTGCCACGAAAGTGCTGGATGTAAATAGTATATCTAGTGTTGTTTGATGCATACATTTGGTAACCAGGATACATTGTAATTATAGTGTTTGGTGGTGTGTTTATCGTAAAGAAAAGTTTAAAAAGTTTATGGCATTTTCTTTAAAACTGAAATGTAATGCTTAGGAGAGTAATAATATGAAAAAACACGAAGTTCAAACTGTGTACAATTTAGCTTAATTATACAACAGTAATCTTTGTAATGTTTTATTATTCCTATACATTTATACATTGTTTTTAGACAAAGTAAAAGAATCCCAATATTTTAAATGACTATCCATAATTTAGGGATCACATTCTTCTAAAGTTTTATGAGTGAAAATCTGAAAGAATTAAAGTTGATGTGAACAACACACATGCAGTGATACAGAATTACTGAAACGCAGTCATCTAAATAAGTTTTCAGAAAACACTTAACACATTTCCTAGTGAGCCTCTAGGAATTTCTAGCGAACGAGTCGAAATTAATTTAACCAAACCAAAGTTCAAAGCAAGTATGTCCTTGCTGGCTATCATTGTCGGTACTGGCATTACTGGCAAGTTATTGGCGTTTATAAAACAGAGGGTGTTATTAATTGCTTTAGTTAGCTAAAGTCTTACAGCCACTATTCCTCGATTATTTATCATCAATACGAGGTAAAACTCTCGCCCGCAGTCACGTCTTCAATCTCCCGAGAAAATGCCTCGCTTGTAAAATAAATATTTCTTTGCACTTTACAAGAACATCGCACTTGCAAATTCAGCATTTGAATAAAACTTAAAAATAACATTTTGAGATTGCAACAAGTCGTTAGAATTGCTAGACCATGACTGAAAACGGTGGTAACATATTCAGCTAAAGATCACTTTAAATCTCTTTATCTACTTTTAGTTTTGATTTACTCGTTGGACTGAGAATAAGCTTTTGATAAACTGAAATTTCAGTGTTCCGAACTCATCTCGCTAAATTCTTAGCTGTAGTAATTTGCCTTTATACTGTCCCACTGCTGGGCAAAAGCCTCCATCATTGAAATCAAGTCATCGCTGCAATGGATGGGTATTGGCTTATTCACCACGCTTGCCAAATGCGGGTTGGTGATCACAAGCCCGGGCTATGTTCCAAAAAAAAAAAAATTTTTTTAATACCACGTCGGTGACAATCAAGCATGCGGACCACCTGATGGTAAGCGGTTACCACAGCCTATGGACACGTGCAACACCAGGGGTATCACTCTTGAAGAACTCCATACTATAACTCATCGGGAAAACCTCAGCAGGGAGTTCATTCCACAATTTAAGCGTCCTCGGAAGGAAACATCTCTGAAACCGAACTGTACGAGACCATTGCGGATTCAGAGTGTGAGGATGAACGCCCTGTCAGTGGCGAGCGGTGCGGTGGTAAAAAGAAGCCGTGGGCATTATATCAAACAGTTCTTCAGAACAAAACCCGTTGTACAAGCGGTAGAACACGCATAGGGAGGCGAAGTCTCTCCTCAGACATAACGGCTCTAAACCGCTCGTTAGTTTGGGATCGTCGACAAACAGGGTCGCACGCCTCTCACTCGGGTCACTTTGCCCGACCTGGGAATTGAACCCGGGATCTCCGGGTTTTTGGGACGAGCTGTAAAACCACTCGGCCACCGTGGCGTTTTTTAGCTGTACCTAAAGATAAATAATGAGGCGAATTCTTAGCTGTACCTAATGTAAAACAATGAGGCTCTACCGTGCACCGCTAGTTACAATTTTGACGAGAGAAATAGTCTACGCAAGCAAAGTCGTTGATGGACCGCTAGTTGGTTCATAAACAAGGAAGGTCGCTTAGGTTCCCGCTCACGCACTCCACAACTACTTTATCGACTGGACTAATATCTTTATGATGTACATACTAGCTTTCCGGATGTTCCAGAGACTGGACGGATGGTTGCATTGCAATAGGAGATAAGGTAGAAATCAAAATAGTGTACCTGGCTTTTGTGAGGAGTTTATACAGGGTGACCCGGGAAGTGAGGTTCAAATCAAAATAGCGCTCAGGGTCATTTCTGATCAATTTTTTTTCATAAAATCGCTCAAAAAGAAATACTAAAAAATGTATCAAAGATACAAACTTATTTTTTTAACATTTTAAAATTTCTTATTGCATTTGAACTACTAATACTAACCCAAAATGTCGAGGTAAAGCAATTTACCGTAATTTATTTTGTTGCAAAAACTCGTTTATTATATTAGTAGTTTTTTTTTTGCCAAAAGATTGGTGAATGGTTTGTCTTTTCTACTTTGGCTGGTTATTTTGTTGAGCTAGAAGATAAGACATGAGTTGGTTGATTTTTTTTTTTATCGCATTAAGATAGATATTGATCAAAAATATTACTTCATACTTGTACTCAATATCTTGTGAAAAAAAATTGTACTAGCGAAAGTGCTGAAATATTTTGAAAAGTTGCTCACTTAATACAGATTCTTTTTGGGTTATAAATTGCAGAGTTATTCTAATAATTGCTAAAGTTCTGCATATTTTTAACAATAAAGTCTTGTTCATAGTACTTTATAACTGTTAGAAATTGGGTCACAATTTCTAACAGTTTTCTAACTAAAATAGGGACCAATTTTAGGTATTTTTTTATATTTTCATTCAAAACCTTTTCCTATTTTAAGAAACTAATTTGTATATTTTTCAGATCTAGGCGGTTTTTAATTTTTTATTAATTTTGAAACTTTGCGCCAGTGACAGCTTATGTCATCCCCATACATTTGATTGATTTATATTGGAGAAATCGTCGTGGCGTGTTGCTCTTGGCTAGCCCCCCAGAATAACACATAGGCTACAATTTATAAAGATTTTATGTAATTTGGCCATGATATACATAACGATAAGTTCAGACGGGCGAAACCGTGGGTGGAAAGCTAGTAGTTTATAGAGTATCGCGAATAACATTTTACAAGATTTTACATAAATGTTTCTGATAAGGTCCTACAGAACTTTTAGATTTAATTTTGAGTGACGCCGCCCCGCTTATCGGATCCTTTCGCTTGCCGTCACACAATCTTCTAGACGTTTCTTTGAGAGGTAAATGCGATTTGCAATACAAAATCCAATGGATGGAATAGATGTGTACAAAAATACTCACGTCCGTAGTTGGAGACTCAAGGGGTTTAAGCCTTTTGTGCAATTCTGTGCGTTATTAGGGAGTGTGAAGAATTTCATGCGTGAGATTAGTTCTTGGGTATTCGATATTGAGAGAATTCTTTGCGAACCTAAATCTGCCAAAAACTATTTTGTACTACACAATGAGCAACTATTCAATAATAGGAGCACCACAATTCATAACATTCCGAAAACTTATCAAATGTAATAAACCACTGTATGCCAGGAAAACCAAAACGATTGAGACGTTTTTTCAGATGATCAGAACTTTGAGATTTCATCTTTAAAATAATACATTTTGCAAAAGTTGAAACAAAAAAAATTGATCCACCAATTTTAATTCTAACGGAAAATAATTACGGCAAATTGCTTTAAGTTCCTATTTATCTCGAAGTTTCGGCGAAAATAATGATTGCATGTCCCCGTGGTTACGAACGGAATCCAAAATTCTTGCAAAAACTAGTAAGTATTCAACAAGTAGTTAAAAGGCAGCAAGAAAGTTTAAAATTTTGTTTTATTTGTATTTTTCAATACATCACATAAGTCATGTGAATTAAAAATGTAACTGCTGAGTTTCTCGCCGGGTCTTCTCAGCTAGAAACAACTCCGACGCGGTGGTAGAGTCGCATTATGTTTGTATACTGCGTATTTATTTATCCATATTATTATGGTATTTATGTATATTATTTAGAATCAGTACTTGCAAATTTGACGAAGTACTGATACAGTCTATTTGAATGAAGTTATTTGAGTTTGAGTTTAATTCAACTAACCTCTTCACACTTCCGTTATGTCGAACTTAGGAGCTGAATTAAATTTTACAAACTTGCTATCCCTTTGCTAGTTACGTTATAGGTTACCAATTAAGTGAGCTACCCAGAGACTTCATAAGATTTTACAGCAAAGCATAAAGGAGTTAGTTATAAATTCTTTGTCTTTAAGGGTTATTGCTTGTGCATAATCTGGTTGGTAGCAAAGCATCCCACGGGAGAGACACCGCTCAATCTCTGTCGTCTGGCCCTTAACTTGAATATATCCAATAAATAGCAGCTTAATATTACGTGTCGTTATTCCGTTCACTTTGATGTTACTTCGCCTTAATGTTCCCAAACACTTGTTAACTCCACGTGAGTTGGGTATATTAGACCCTGATGCAAAGTCTACAGATTGCAAAATCACTTTTTTTGACGTGAGGGCTTAGGCAAGAGCAAAATGAAGCTAAGTTTTCATAAACAGTTACACTTGATTGTCGCCGGTGAGTTAATCAATTTCATTATATCTGAAAGTTTTCTAGTGATGAGCTCAGTGGTTGTCACGCATCGTAGCTATCACGCATTGCAATAACCTGTAGTGACTGGCTATGCACTGATTTGACGGTCATGGTTACTGGTGGTTATCATCATGATATCAACACCAGTGGTATCAATCGCGCGTTGGCAAAAGGGGACTGACGTCTCAACAGCTTTCCAAGGAGCAGGGCCTACCTGACTTACTTAATATAACTCAGCAGTGGTTTTTTAGGAAATTCAACGTTGGCATTATGCTGTAAACTTGCCATTTTGTATTTGTTTCATGAATAAGCACCAAAATAGTGTATTGTACCACGGTCTTGTTTCTTATGGTAATATCCTTAACTCAACCGAAACATTCAGCATTTAAGTTTTTCCGAATATTTTAGGATTTATGTCGGTACATACTAGCATTTATTTTACATTGGTGGCCTAAATTTCTTTTAATTCACATTTTTATTACTACGAACCTAGAAACTAGTCAGTTTTATTTTATATTCCCCAAAAGAGCAGCGGTTAATTAAACAAAAAAAATGATATTCTAGCGAAATCTTACACCAGATTTATTCCACAAAAACATCTTATTTCTTTCTATTCTAAAATGTAACTGGAATTCCTCAAATGCATTATAAGTGAACTTTTACCGACCGTATGTCGCGTCTATTGCCACTCAGCTTAGCTCCAATAATGATGTGCTGAGTCGGCTATTTTTGGTTTCGAATAATTTGGTATTCGTTATAAAATAAACCTATAAAGCAGGTACTAAAAAGACTCACAAATGCGTACAGTACAGTATTCAGTTTATTTATTTATTTATTTTATTTATGCACTAAGCACTGTACGTACACATGCACGTGGTAAAAGTAATTTAGTTTTCTTTTGGATTCATGTAGTTCTGAACAAGGTACTCAAGTTTTTGAATTTACTTCTGGTAAAATACAGGATATTGACCCGAAGCAGAAGAATAATTATCTGGGTGGGACAGCTTATAATAATATGATCATCTAACCTCAAACTGAGTGGGAGTTCGTACATGAGTTTAGTAATTACAACAGTACTGAAAATCTAAAAAGTTAGTCTAGTACAATTTAGGCAGCCTGTGGCAGTGTTAGGTGTATTATATAAATAGTAAATAAATCTATAAAAGCAAAGTCGTGTTAGTTAGTTTAAACCACTTATAACTTAAAAATGGGTGGACCGATTTTCATGATTTTTGAAGAAATAATAAATATAAATGAAGAAATTGCAGAAATATAGTTTTTTTCAAAAAGTGTGTTAGTAGAATGTGGCGTTATCAGATTTTGTCATTCATAGAATTTGTCGTTTTTAGACCATTGTGTCATTTCCAGAATATGGCATTCATCGACTAAACCATTACTTATTGGGTATTCGAATTGGTACCCGAATTCTGACTCGGCACATCTCTAAGCTGGAGTCCTTTTTCTTTTTTGCATGTCTGAAATGGTAGATATTTTATACGATCCGCAACATTCGGAATGATATAAATAGTAGCTGAGCGTAAATGGCTGAGTTCCCATCGTAAATCAACGGAGATTATCTTTGAATACGTCTTCTCGTCGCATGTTTGGTGTGGGATGAATTATTTATACTACGAAGGTATCTTTGTGGTATATCTGCATAATGTGCGCTTTTGATAGATGTGTGTGCAGTTTTAAATTACTGTTGACAGAAATTCAATTTGGTTGCCCGCAAGAACTTTCTAGAAGTGAAAGCCAAATTTTAACCCGCCACCCATAATATTATTAGGCGCTTTTGAAGAACAATAAAGGGGTTCTAAACAATTTCGAACACGAATTTCCTCATCGGATGACACTTTTTTACACAACACGTTTACACATCGCATCACGACTATATAGCAAACCGGGTAGTCAGAGGCAATTGACTGTTGCCGTCATGGTGAACGGAACAAACAGAAGCCCACTTTTCACCATTGACATTAGAACCCAACGTGGTAGGTGGTGAGCCTTCCGCTGTCATCCGGATTGATTTGGTTTTTATGGATGTTTTCCAACTCCATAGAGTTAGTCGGAAATTCAACAATGAACTAAAGATGGTTTTGGTCAGATTTGACGTCGGGGCCACACGGACCACGATGGGGTACTTAACCCTTAGGCACGACGCTCTCCACACGCATTAACATTTTTATTTTATAGTCAATATCCCATTCAACTTGTTTTGTTCACTACCACGGTCGTCCGTAAAGCGCCTTGCCATCGTTGTCACGTTCTACAGACTACGCATTTTAAACCTCCCAGTGGACTATCTGGTTCGCAGTGAGTTTTTCTAGAAAAGCTTTGCTGGGGGCTTTAGCCACAAGAAAGAAAAAAGTCAATCGCGTTCAAAGGATTTTGGTGGCCGCTAGTCTGGAAATGCGAATGGAACTAAAGGCGATTGTTCAGCAGACATGTAGACATACGAGTATATAGCTGCAAATGATGCTAATGATGATCCAGGAAATAAATAAAGAAATACCGTAGGAGTGGCGCTATCATGCCAGCTAATATATGGGGAAGTAGTGGTGTGTGAAAATGTTAATATTTGCACATCGACATTTCGACTTATGATAAAACCATCTAGCAGCTGAATTATTATTACCATAGAGTTTTTAGAGTACCTGATAACGATCACAAAAAAAAGTAAACGGACGACGTCAATTAATAGAGGTCGAAATTGTATAAAATATCCTCACCTTTTAATTTTCGACTTTCAGTGGTTTTTGTTATTAATATGAATGAGTCAGTAGATTTTACGTTTTACTAGAATATTTTACTCACATTTCATATGCAAGGGAGAGAGGTTTTCCATGTTGTCTAGCGCTTAAGCTTGATTTCACGGAAAGGCTCCTAATTACATTTATATTTTCGTCTAGTCAGAAGGTAGTAACGTTGTTTGCAATTTCAGTCCCTTGAGAGGTGATTTCTCGCCTTATCTTCAATTTGATCTTGTATAGATCTGTAAATGCCTAACTAAGGCGACGCCCAACACCAGTTTGATAACTCGCACATTTAGCGGCCAATCTAAAGAAAAAAGAGGGAGCTTTTTCCACCCAGGAGGTTAGTTATGTCAAGAAAAAGCTACTTTTTAGTAGCAAATTTGAAGTAAACAAAGGGTGCTCAAAGCATTAACATATAAAGTCTAAATTTTCACCGTAATCAGCACGCGATGTACACGCAAAAAGAAGGATTTATCTTTGTCGGCACGTGTCACGGGCTGTACCTATTTTAGGATGTAAGCCTCAATTTATGGTCACCGCTGCAGCGATAAAAATTGTATCGCCCCGACTTTATTTATCGTGTCGTGTTCAGCGCTTTTTTCGCTGTTTTATTTCGCGTTTCGTTCTTATCGGTTTGATTTGTCGCGATTTCGAGGTGTGCCCGACTTCATATTTTGCGATTATTACTCTGTTACTGATTCATCTGTTGTTAATATTGCTTTTTTTATTTAGAATGTTTTTGCTGTCGTAAAATGATAGTTTTAATCGATTCTGATCTTTATTTAGGACGATGTTGTCATCAGTTTAGTTAGACGGTCCATTGGCGCACTCGGTGCATTTAGAGCCCAAGGTTAGGTAATTTATTATGATAGGTGTGACGGCACGATTGGCGTAGTGCGCTGTAGCACGGTTTCTCGCCTCGATTTCCGAATCCGTAGTGTCTCGGGTTCGATTCCCGGTCGGGTCAATTTAGAAAACGATCTTTTCTGAATTGACTCGGGTCTGGGTGTGCTGGGAGACGCCCCTAGCTTATTTCCTTGTGTGGTACCTCGTAACACAGGGATTTAATAATCCCTACTTCGAGACCATTACAAGAGGTGTGTTGTCTGGCGCATATTTATATTTATATTTATATTATTTATTTATAGGTACTTACAGGTATTTATTATGAGGTTAGATAATTTTAATTCAAACTATCCTAGATATTTATTTACTGTGTATTTAGTTACTTATATATACACACATCAAAAGTGTCTAGGGATCAAGCATTTTTATGCGGATTTCTTGAGATTGAGATGTGGCTTTGTAATAAATTTATGATTTTATAAATTTATATGGATCCTTTTTGGTGAATTTCATAATTTGAAACAGGAACTGTCAATCAAATTCGAGTAAAAGATGAAAATCAGCTGTCAATATTTTCCCTATAAAAACATACAACGCATTGAAGACATTATTAGTGCTACTGTTTCCCTACTACTGATTAAAACCAACGTTATTATGGAGCAGCCACGTCATTTAAGCAGGGAAGAAATGCTCAGAGCCGTGGGAATGATAGAAGCTGGTTCCCGGCAACGTACTGTGGCTTTAGCTCTGAATACAAGTCAGAGTGTTATCAGTCGACTTTGGACACGTTACCGAAGGTACCGTGGCTGAGCGCCATGGAGGACGGTATCGCTGCACCACACGGAGACAAGACCGATACATTCAAATCACAACTCGAAGAGCTCCAACAATAACCGCCATGATGTTAGCCGTGAGGCTTCATCACTCTTCAGGGAACTTAATTAGCGACCAAACAGTCAGAAACCGCTTGCATGAAGTGAACCTTCATTCCCGAAGACCGCTAAGGGTACCACCTATAGCAATGCACAATCGTAGGATTCGATATCAATGGGCTCTTGAACACAGAAATTGGGCAGAAGAACAATGGCGTTTCGTGTGCTTTTCTGATGAGTCTCGTTTTGGTATGAGACCGGATACAAGACGTATACGACACTGGAGAACCCCTGGACGCCAACAGCGATTAAAATCCTGCCAGGAAGTCCATCCTTATAGTGGTGGAACCATCATGGTATGGGCGGGTATTTGGATCGGCGGAAGAACTGAGTTGATTTGGATCAGAGGCAACCTCAACGCTCAAATTTATGCTGAGACGATTGTATCAGACGTCATCGTTCCTCTACAAGTGCAAATCGGTCCCTTATTTCAGTTAATGCATGATAATGCACGACCGCACACCGCAAGAGTTGTAAGACAGACTCTCGCCGCAGCTAACATCAATGTCCTGCCCTGGCCTGGTCAGTCGCCAGACTTGAACCCGATTGAGCATGCATGGGATATGCTACAGAGAAGAGCTCTGCCGAATATGGAGGGTATCCAGTCGCAAGAAGACCTTTTTTTGTTGTTGCAACGAACATGGGCGGCCATTCCACAGCGTGATTTGGATGAACTCATTTTGAGTATGCCAAACCGATGTTCTTGTGTTGTTAGTGTTCGCGGTAGAAACACGGATTATTAATTGTTTAAGTTACCCAATAAAATTTTAAAGAAAACTGTTATTTCAGTCTTTTTTTCGAACTTTAATGTTAGTGGTTCAAATGTCAAAAATCCCTTTATTAGGAAAATGGCAAATTTCTTTATTAATGCAAAGGTGACTTGGTTTATCGGTACTGTAGACAAACGAAAACACTTTATTTGATGAATCCTTAAAGAAAATTTTAATTAATATCAATCAGGAGAAAAGTTATTGCAAAAATATATGTTGATCCCTAGACACTTTTGATGTGTGTATTTATTAACACTCTTCACCACGGAACGAGACACAATATTATATTGTGTTTGACTCCGCGCGGAGTTGACGGCAATCAACCTGTTAAGTAGGCACTGAACTATTGGCTTTATCTGTCAACACATTTTAGTATAACCGGTTGTTTACGCTACCGCCATCTTCTGGGACGACCGCGACAACGCAGCGCGGACCGGTAAACCGGAGTGAAGCTGGCTACGAGCTACGACCCCCCCCTCACGGACTACCCCTCGGGCGGCGGGGACACATGCGAACTTCACACTACCTAGCAGCTACGATTTAAAATAGTACAGACGTTTTTTCATCGTATTAACTACCAGTTTGTAACACCAAGAATAAATAATATTTTCTAATTCGTAGAATAAGCGATTCATTTAAACAAACGAGTAATCCTGCACCCAGACGATCCACACACGCAAGCTCTAAACATATGGTCCTTCGAGCCGGATCTACACTGAAGAACCAGCGAGTATACGGTCAGAGCCACCATTCCTGCCTTACCCAACTCTTAAACGATCTTGTGTTAATAGTGTTACATTATCATATTACAGTTAACTCGCTACGCGATTTCCTGATTCGAGTTTGTGGCTGATTCGCGAGAAAAATCGTAAGTACCTCAGTCTTTTCTCAACCCTCCAAAATGAGTGATAACGAATATGGTGATAGTTCTCAGAATGATGAAAATAGAATAGACGAGCTAAGTAAACTTAATGAGCTTAAAAAACTTAGAAGCACAATTAAGGGAAGATTTACATTATTTGAAAAATTCGTTAAAAAGTTTAAGTCAACTGTAACTTTACCAAAAACGCAAGTCACTGAAGTAACTTTGCGAATTCAAACGATTACAGAATGTTTTAAAAATTATTGTGATATTCAAGATCAAATAGATGCACTAATAATTGATGAGGAAGGTTCCTATTTGCAATTAGATTATAGAGAGTCAATAGAGGAACAATACTATAGGAATCTCGCAGTTGCTAAATGTTTGATTGAAGAAGACGTAACTACTAATTCCAAGTGCTTACATTCGGATACTGTAGCAGTTCAAAAGTTCTTGCCAGTTAAGTTACCAGAAATTAAACTGCCCTCCTTTGACGGCTCCTATGATCAGTGGTTGGAATTTCGAAATTCGTATTTAACCATGATTCATAAACGAACTGATTTAGAATCAATTCAAAAACTTCACTATTTAAAGTCTTCTCTCAGTGGTTGTGCACTACAAGTCATCAGTGCTTTGGAGTTCACAGCTTCTAATTATGCTCATGCTTGGGAATTGCTCGAAAATAGATTTCATAATAATCGACTATTAGTGTACAATCATGTGAGATCGTTATTTTCCGCTCCGACAGTCACAAAAGAATCACCTTTACAGATTAGAAAATTAATTGATACGATTTTAAGAAATTTACGTGCTTTGCAAACCTTAGGTGAACCAACCGAGTCTTGGGATACCTTGATTATTTATTTAATTTCAACTAAATTAGACGCCTTAACGGAAAAAGAGTGGGAGAATCATAAAAGTTCACTCTCAAGTCAATATAGTGATCATAAAGATAAATTAAAGTTAGACGATTTGCTAAGTTTTTTAAAAAACAAAGCTGATTTGTTGGAAATCACTCATAAACCACAAAATAATAAACCTGCTCTTGATCGAAAGCCATTATACGATTCTAAAAGGCTTTCGAATCAATCACATGTTTCTCATAGTTATATTTCTACCCGCAACACCAACAAATCGAATGATAAACGAGTACGTGTCTGCGTAATGTGTCGCCAAAATCACGCACTTTATACTTGCACTTCATTTTTAAATTTAACGGTTAGAGATAGAATCAAATTAGTAAACGATGAAGCTTTATGTCGTAATTGCTTGCGCGCTGGGCATACGATAAACGAATGCTTGTTCGGGCCGTGCAAACAATGTCAACAGAAACATAACAGCCTATTACATACTGACAGCACAAGATCAGCTGAGCGTGCGCATGATTCACAGCCCACTGATAACAAGGTGCTAGGTACGCTGACGGCGCTTCATTCTAATACGAATAATTCAAGCGATTTACAACAGATGTTATTGCCCATGCAGCAAGTCTTATTATGTACTGCGCTTGTTGAGGTAGTCGATAGCAATAATAAACGTTTCATTATACGCGCTTTGCTGGACAACGGTAGTCAGCATAGCTTTATTACGAATAACTTATTTAAACGATTAAACGTATCTTCAATACAGTCCACTATTCAAATATCGGGTGTGGGACAATCTATTACTCAATCGAATAGAATATGCGAAATTACTATACGTTCAAAAACATGCAATTACGATACGAAGATTAGGTGTTTGGTTTTACCGCATCTTACTTCAAGTATACCTTCGACAAACATTGATTACAAATCATTACATATCCCTAATGGCATTCAACTTGCAGATCCCGCCTTTTATGAACCTTCCGAGATAGACTTATTAATCGGCGCGGATTTGTATTGGAATATTTTAAACGAAGATCGGTTTCAGTTATCGAGTGGACCTTTCTTACAAAGTTCCAAGTTAGGATGGTTAGTATCGGGTTTCATAGGTAATTCGCGAGCCGGTCGCTCGGTTCATTGTCATTTTACCCAGGCAATAGATTCCCAGCTAAAGCAGTTCTGGGAATTAGAGGAAATAAATAGTACTAAACAAATACTAACAGAAGACGAACGAAAATGCGAAAATTTGTTTATTACTACGACTAAACGTGAAGTCGACGGTAGATTTTCTGTGCGCATTCCCTTACGGGAACCAGCTGATAACCTCGGTGACTCATACGCACTTGCTAAAACCCGTTTTCTAGCATTGGAACGCAAGTTAAACCGATTACCACATTATAAAAATATGTATCGCGATTTTATACGTGAATATGTCAGTTTAGGTCATATGACTAAAATAGATACGTATGATAAACAGAACTATTTTCTTCCACACCATGGAGTTTTTCGGGAACACAGTTTGACGACTAAATTGCGAGTCGTCTTCGATGCTAGTGCTGTGACCACGTCGAACAAATCGCTTAACGATATTCAGTTTGTCGGTCCGCCTCTTCAGAATGACATCTTCTCAATATTATTACGTTTTAGGCAATACAAATATGTAGCTTGTGCCGATGTTGAGAAGATGTTTAGACAAATTTTGATACAGCCTGATCAGAGGAATTTACAACTCATTGTGTGGAGGGAATGTTCTTCAGATCCGTTAGAGATTTATCAGTTGAACACGGTAACTTACGGAACTGCGTCTGCGCCGTACTTGAGCATGCGTTGCTTAAGACAACTGGTATACGAATGTGATGATGCTGATATATCTCGCATAATAAGGGAAGACTTCTACGTAGACGACCTAATTCTAGGCCATGATGATCAGAATCTACTAACTGATATCTGCGGAAAGATCTATAAATTGTTATCGTCAGGTTGTTTTCCACTGCGCAAGTGGACTTTCAATTTCGATATATCAGCTGACACTTCTAAAGAATTATTTATAGGCGAACATTGTCAAAACAAAACTCTCGGGATGGGTTGGTCCAACACTACCGATAGATTGCACTTCACTACTGCGGTGACGAATGCGCCTGACGCCACAAAGCGAACTATGCTGTCTGTTATCGCTCAGATCTATGATCCGTTAGGCCTCCTTGCGCCGGCCACAATTATCGCAAAAATGCTATTGCAAAAGTTGTGGTTGTGCAAAATAGGTTGGGACGATAAAGTTCCTAAAAGGATAGAAAACGATTGGTCTTATTTTGTTCAAGCGTTGAGTTGTTTAAACGAGTTAAGAATTCCGCGACACGTAATGAATAGTGCAGATGAGATAAAAGAGTTACACATTTTTACGGACGCATCTCAGAATGCATACGGCGCATGTGCCTACATACGTACGTATAGCGACAGTAGTGATTTAATTACGGTTAGATTATTATGCGCCAAAAGCAAGGTGTCGCCAATTAAAGTTGTTACGATCCCAAGATTGGAATTATGTGGCGCCTTATTAGGCGCAAAATTATATAATAAAATTGTAAATTCGCTTCGATTGTGTTTCGATAAGGTCTACTTCTGGACGGACTCCACTATAGTTATGGGCTGGGTTCGTATGTCACCTCACCAATTAAAAACGTTCGTACAACACCGCGTTACAGAGATAAACGAACTAACTGGCGATTCCGTGTGGTTGCACGTCAGCGGCAAAGAAAACCCAGCTGACTTAGTATCTAGAGGAATGTACCTCGAAACGCTTGCTAACTGTACGCTATGGTGGAACGGACCCACATTTTTGCAAGAAAAACAATTTAATTTCGAGGTTAATCACAGCACTTACGACTGTATTGAATTGCCAGAGGTAAAAAAGGAAACCGTGTGCGCCGTAACCACAAATTCGCAAAAATCAGTTATAGATTTCTCACGATTCTCCTCATTTCAGCGTCTTATACGTAGCGGAGCGTATGTATTACGATTCATAGCTAATGCGCGCGCAGCAAGTAAACACACCGGCGCCGGGCGGCAAACCGGTTCCTTATCGGTGGACGAGCTGAGCGCGTCGACAAGAATGCTTACGCGCGTAGCACAGCTGCAATCCTTTCCGAATGAATATAATAATTTAGCGAAAAGGTTAACGTTAAAATGTAAAGGTGATTCTAGTAAAGTCTCTGGTCTTAACTTATTTTTGGATAAAGATGGTCTAATTAGAGTCGGAGGCAGATTGAACTCCGCCAGTAATTTCGATTATAATAAAAAACATCCACTATTACTGTGTGGCAAAAGTTACTTTACTGTTCTTCTATTTAGAAACGAACACAAAAACCTACTTCATGCGGGGCCCCAACTGCTTTTATCAACAATTCGTGAAACTTGGTGGCCACTAGCAGGTAGGAATTTGGCTAGGAAAACGGTTCGTTTGTGCATCATGTGCACGCGCCTGAAGGGAGAAACCTTGACACCTATCATGGGCAACTTACCTGCCGAGCGTCTGGAGCCAGGTTACCCCTTCATGCGCTGCGGCGTTGACTACGCTGGACCATTGATGATACTGAGTCGTAGAGGCAGGGGAGCTAAACTTATAAAATGCTATATATGTTTATTTGTTTGCTTTCTTACACGAGCAATTCACTTGGAATTAGTGTCGAGTCTTACTACAAACGATTATTTACTCGCTTTAAAACGGTTTATTTCTCGTCGAGGGAAACCATTAGACATATTTAGTGACAACGGTAAACATTTTGTAGGCTCAAAAAAGGAGCTATCAGTATTTATAAAAGATAATGGCAAAGAAATCGTAGACTTTGCAGCTAATGAAGGCATAAAATTAATTTTCATACCACCATACGCTCCTCATTTTGGTGGTTTGTGGGAGGCAGGGGTAAAATCGTGCAAATACCACCTTAAACGGGTTTTAGGAAATTGCAACCTTACATATGAAGAATTTAGCACTGTTCTCACACAGATTGAAGCTGTCCTGAATTCACGTCCTATGTTCCCGCTTTCTTCCGACCCTAATGATCTCCTTCCCCTCACTCCTGCCCACTTTCTTATTGGTCGGCCTCTGACCGCTCCACCATGCAGAGACTTGACGACCACTGAGACACACCGTTTGATGCGACATGATCGAGTGGAACAAATGCGACAGCATTTTTGGCAACGGTGGTCAAAGGAATACGTGGCGGAGCTCCAGACCAGAACAAAGTGGAAGGTGCATCGACCAGACATTGCACAAAACGCATTGGTTCTTATCAAAGAAGATAACCTTCCGCCGCTGAAATGGCGATTGGGTCGTGTCACCCGCATCTACCCAGGCAAGGATGGAGTATCACGTGTAGCTGACATACATACAGCGACGGGCACCATACAGCGTGCCACCTCAAAGATATGTCCGCTTCCACTGCAGCCCTCAGATGCAGATGACAACAAGGGAAATAATTAACTGTATCCTGCTCATTTTGAAACCTGCTGCTTTCAAAGGCGGGGCCATGTTTACGCTACCGCCATCTTCTGGGACGACCGCGACAACGCAGCGCGGACCGGTAAACCGGAGTGAAGCTGGCTACGAGCTACGACCCCCCCCTCACGGACTACCCCTCGGGCGGCGGGGACACATGCGAACTTCACACTACCTAGCAGCTACGATTTAAAATAGTACAGACGTTTTTTCATCGTATTAACTACCAGTTTGTAACACCAAGAATAAATAATATTTTCTAATTCGTAGAATAAGCGATTCATTTAAACAAACGAGTAATCCTGCACCCAGACGATCCACACACGCAAGCTCTAAACACCGGTATAACCAACAAAAACAGTAAAATGTTGACTAGATGGATCTAATCTGAAACTCTTGCTCTTATTTCGCGTATGAATAAACGCCGACTATAATAAAATACATTAAAGAAGTCATTATGGACTTAAATGAAACAATCGCCGCAAGTTTTACCGTAGAGACTACCTTCATATACTGCGAATCTCTAGTGCAAACACTAGGTACCTAATACAGCGCTAAACAAAGGCTTCGGGCTAGACGGCTCATATAACGCTCTGTCAACTACGAATATATTCATGAAGCAAAATTAATTAGGAGCCGTAACGTAGCTATCTCCTCCCCGCACGACTTTTGGGAACATTTACAGGTTTTCTAGGGATTTTCATTGCGGCCTCTCGCAGACTGCGGTGAGGTACGATTGAAATTTTTCGAGTGGAAACGACAGGGTTTACAAAGATGTTTGTTTTAATAAACTAGATGGGGTATATAGAAAATTACAATTATTAGTCTATTTTTGAATATCATAAAAAAATCAGCATAATCGTTAACCTTTCTTTATCTTGCTAAAAGATATTCTCTAGCGGTTAATCATCCGGTTTTTTAGAGAATTGTCTCTCACCAGATGTTTTACTCCGTTGCGATGGCGGCTTTGTTAAAAATAAATTGTCTGCAAAAAAAAGTGAACTAAAACTAGCCTCATATACCCCTCTTTTAACTTTGAACATATTTATTAAGCAAAATTAATTAGGAGCCGTAACGTAGCTGTCTCCTCCCCGCACGACTTTTGGGAACATTTACAGGTTTTCTAGGGATTTTCATTGCGGCCTCTCGCAGATTGCGGTGAGGTGCGATTGAAATTTTTCAAGTTTTACACAGATGTTGGTTTAATTGAACTATATTAAGGGGTATATGGAAAACTAATATTAAATGTTTTTGTAATAAGTAATATTCAAACCATAGCACATACAAGCTCTGCTTAACTAAGCAATAAATAATGGATAAATGGATTAATTTCTGGGAAATTAATTATTAATTTATTATCTTAAAGCATAATAATAATTAAAGACATGTGCAACTATGCCATACAGCGCCGATAATTCTGTTTTAAACCTCTAATTTCACCAACATGCTACAGAGGCTTTTTAAAGTAGGCTAATTTTATGGGTGTTATGGGTCCTGCCGTTAGTATCTTCAGTCCCCGGTGTAGTACAAGCTCTGCTTAATTTTTGGGTCAGATAGTTGGTGTTTATGCTGTAATAGGTTGAGATATAATTTAAATAAATAAATAAATAAATATCTAGGACAATTCACACCAAGATCATCTGACCCCAAACTAAGCAGAGCTTGTAATATGAGCGTCAGAGACTGATAAACATACTTAAATATTTCTAAATACATACTTAAATAGATAATAACACCCAGACACACAACAAATACAAATGTTCGTCACGCAAATATTTGTCATGGGTGGGGATCGAACCCACGACCTCCGGCGCTAAAGGCAGGATAGCTGCCATTGCGCCAACAGGCCAGTCCATATAAATGTCCAGGTAAATATTTTTATGCTATAAAAAAATGTTGCAACTATTGCCTCATCCAGTCATCCAAACATCCCAAAAGCCAATACTTTAGGGCTCAACACAATAAATAAACTGCGAGGACACGCCGCTGCTGTCTGCAGCAATGGCAATTGAAATTTTATCCCAGCTTTACTCGTATCGACTCCAATAAACTCGTGTGAAATAAACAAAATATCTCTAAGCCGAGGGTGGTTAAATCATGGGCTCGTAACTTCATAAAAATAGCCACTCGGGAGACTACGCCTGGTTTTTTAGAGCTTTTCAAGAAACATATTGCCCTCAAATATGTGTAAATTTGAATAAAAATGTAACAAACTAGGAGTATGAAAGCGAAAATAATATTGCGCTTTATTTTTGTATTTTATAAAAGTGAAAATATTTGCATAAAGGACCTACTTGTTGTTTTGATATGTCTAAAAAATATGAAAGCATCGACTTTAGTTTTCTTTAGTTTCTGCATATTCAGAAATGAAGATTCAGAAGGTCACATTGCTTGAATCTTAAACTAGTTATATTAATTTACCAAAAATGCTTTATTGACCACATCCAGTTTAATAAAAACAAAAATTATTAATCCACAAAATAGTTGTCAAGATTTTGGTTATGTTGTAAAATGTGCACTTAAACTTACTTAAGGCGGCTGAAATTGCCCTCATTACCATTTTTTTTGTTCTAAATATGTACTGAAAAAATTAACCACTTACCTGTATTAATTTATATCTTACTCATGAATTAAATGAAATGATACTCGTACCTACATCCCCCGTGGCGTTATTTTTATCATTTTTAATCTGATTTAAAAAACGGTTACTAAACAAATGAGTAACAATTAAACAAATTGGCGGGTTGTATCATTTTACCAATGTGTAAAATCTTTCCATCATTCAGCCAGGCTTATATCGATAGGGGAAGGAGGCTGAATGGCGCTGCGGTGAAATCCATTCAGTTTACCTCGAGCCTCTGCGGATGACCGATAAAATCCCTCTGCTATATCCCCTTTGAAGATACTAGTCAGTTCTTTAATCAAGCTTAATGGAAACAGAAAATGGTCTGTTTATGGCCAACGATGCAAAAAACAATTAAAATGTAATTAACATTTAAGAACTATCATGGTGAACGAAAAACTTCACTAAATCCATACTTCGCCAAATGATGTGACTATTTCCTTATGTTGTTTCCCATAAGCAGAGAGTAAGGCCTCTTCCTCATCCGCTCGGTGCGTCTTCGTTTCGGTACAGCCTCTGCACCAAATCTGTCCCGATTTTCTGCTGAATATCATTTCCTGACAGGCTCTGGATGTTTTCAGTATGGTAATGTTCATCCGATGTGTCAGGTGTCAGTGGGGTGCGCGGCGGAGCTGGCCGGGTTGGGACCGGCCGCTCTGTGCCGATTCCATGCAGAGGCTCGGTGAAACTCTGTACTGGAAAACTCTCATTTGATTACATGCGCTCGGTATTAATCTGAACAGATTCGGTGCAGATGCGGTACCGAAACGAAAACGCACCGATCCGGTGAGGAAGAGGCCGTAGAGACTCGGAATGAACATAAAGCATGTCCACATAAGTAAATAAACGGAACGGACGAAGCTATGAAAATGCGCTGTGACAGGTACAGTTATACGTGTGTGTGCGTGGCGTGGCGTGACCGCTAAGAGGCCGCCAGTGCTCATGCGCGTATGTGTAGTGTCACTTGTTAGACCTCTGCTTGGAATTTTGCGGCATAACGGGAGTGGCAGGATGTTAAGCGTAAAATCAAATAGACCAGCCCTGGAAAAAAACTGGGCGGGAGCGCGCGACGAGCGGTGCACTCCAGTCAAGCGGTGACTGTCCGCGCGTCTGCATTTCGCCACAATGAATCGAGCGTTAGGAATGAATAAAAAAGATGTTGTCGCCGTTGTTCAGACATTTCGTTCGAGAACAAAAACAAACGACGACACAACTCTACGCCCTGTAGTGCCGCGCGATCTACCCGCTTGTTTCGAGAACGGGTCTACGGTGCCTTTAGGTACCTCCCGCTCCCGCAAAATTCAAGGCAGAGGCCTTACGGCGCGGTTGTTGAAGCTTTTCCCTATTTCGTTTATTTACTCATAAGGTAAGTCTTCTGGGTAGGGTTGAACAATCTGAAGTGATGGACCCATAAGGTTTCACACTAAAAAATGCACGAAATAAGGCAGTTTACACCTATTTAACGTTGTTGATAAAATTTAAATTAAGTACCTTAAAACTTTATCAGTTCACAATAACAACTTAAAGGGACTTAAGCTTAGTACCTAAATTTTATTCTCCGATTTCACTAAATAGTTGAGAGAGTTCGGTGACGAAGACATTTCTAATTAGTTTACCAGCATTTCAGTTCGCAACAAACTTAAAGCTAACTTTGATTATATTAGAGGAGTTAAATTGCTTCATCAGCAACGAAATTCTGAAAATGAAAGGCGCAAAAATTGTCATTTCAATTTTTAACGTAGTTATTTTATTAATTTAACAAATTTATATTTCATAAAAAGAATTAGAATACAGCGTAGGAGGTCCAACCTCTAAGATGGACCTGATTAAGGTCTCGAAATTTTGGAGGATGCAGGTAGGTAGTATGCGAAAACTAACATTATGTGAACTCATTATAACTTGGCCCTGTCATAGGAATACCACGAGGAGAAAAGGTATTATTACCATCAGGCGGACCGTATGCTAATAAGTACCTAATCTTTTGTAAAAACTATTTGAAAATACAATAAGCAGAAAAAGTAACTGAACATAATACGAGTGTAAGAATTTTCACGTAGTAGTTGATTTGATAGTCTCTTGATATTTTTTGTGACACATATAATAATGTGTCATCTTGGTATAAAATGAAGCAAACCAAATCTTACAAATCGTTTTTCTCAATACATAGCGTATATAAGGTGACGCGATAAATATGATCGTAAATTTTATATCGTGTTAGGCAAAGCATTTTTATTAGTTAAAAATAAGCCGTCAACTACAAACTAATATTAATATTCACACAACAACATGGTCTAGGGATATATAAAACTTTTTTAAATAACTTATAAAGTACTGGCCTTACAAAAAATGTTAGGAGCAGTGGGCATGATTCAAGCTAGCCCTACCCAAATTGCGGTTTCAGAAGCCATGAGGACCAGTCAGAGCGTTATATCCAGGCTTTAGTCACGTTATCGTGTCACGGGGGAAGTGGAGAAACGGCACCGAGGACCTCAACGCATTACAACACATGTACAGGACCGATTCATAGTAAATGCTGCACGAAGTCAACCAAATGTAACGGCGATGCTTGGTTCAAAGGCTATAGAGAGAGTATGGTTTGCTGGTAAGCGGTCAAACTTTGAGAAGACGACTGCATGAAGTCAACCTACGTGCTCGTAGGGCACTTCGGGTACCAGCGCTAAGGAGAGGCAATCGAGGAAGAAGATTACGATGGGCTATTGTACACGAAAACTGGAACCATTCTCAATGGTCAATTGGGCTTTTCACTGATGAATCCAGGTTTAGATTACATCCTGATTCGCGAAGAGTACGCGTTTGGAGAGAACCTGGACGTTGGAATCGACTGCAGCACCCACAACAAGTTCATGCATATCAAGGTGGCACGATTATGGTTTGGGCAGGAATTCGTCTCGGCGGTAGAACGGACCTCGTTTAGAAGGCAATATGACTGCTCTAAAATACCGAGATGAGGTGCAGAGTCTGTAATCTTGCCCCACTGTCTGTGGGGATGGATGGATGGCAAATGGGACAAAATTTCCAGCTAATGCACGACAATGCCCGTCCACCTAAGGCGCGTATCGTTACAAGTTGGTTACCATAGCATGATATCCAAGCTTTAGACTGGCCTGCACAATCCCTTGACTTAAATCCTATTGAGCATGCCTGGGATATGCTTCAGAGAAGAGCTCTTAGGAATTTTTCTGATGATATTATGCATGAAAACCAGGTTTTTTTGCATCTTAACAGGACTTGGACAGCATTCCACAACAGGATATTGACACCCTTGTTTTGAGTATGCAGAACCGCTGCAGATGTGTCAGGTCAGGAGAGTCTTAGGTGGATCCAATTTTAAGTTTTCAACAATGTTTATAAAAAAATAGTGGTTTTGTTTAGGTTTTGATGTTTCAAAAATAAAGTTAAGATTTAAATTTTGTTTGAGTTTTTCCTCCTCTTCTAAGTTTTTTTTTAAATTTATCTTTATCTAAAAGTTTATTTATCAGATAAGATGGGCTATTAAACAAGGTTTATTTTAATGTGTAGGTGTCTTAACAAAAAGTTAATAGAATTTTAGTTATTTAGGTTTAATTGAAATATCCCTAGACCATGTTGATGTGTGTATATTAGGTAGATGCCGCAAGAGATCGTACTTTGCGTTCCAAAAAAGTGTGCACATAAGTCTTATAGATAAGTAAACCTTATTTGAAGATACTTTATTTAGACCACGCTCAACCATTATGTCAACGAATGTTAAAATCAAGCGCACTCCTTACACTTTTCTTCCAATAATTACTCCATTGTGACGTCACACTAAACATAAAAAAGTGGCATGTTTGGTGGTCATACAAACGAAGAGCTTTCTCTTTATATTTAGTCTGTGACATCAACGTTATTATAGTAACGTAAGCATTTAAAATGGTGTTACATTATTCATACATCATCCGTATGTTGGGCACTCACATCAGATAATCTGGAGATTCCAGGTTCATTTATCATTGGTAGACGTGGTTCAACTTTCAAGCCGCTTTCACTCCTGGTGAGTGCTGCTTTCATCACTTTTGACTAGCTGGGTACTTTGATAAGAGTAACGTGTCACTAAGTCAACGAGTTGAAGGTTAACAATAATAACATTAAATGTCTTCTTGAATATTGCCAGATAAGTGCTAAATGTAAACTTTACAGGATGGAAATTAGTGACGAGTTAGTGCTGCCGTATTGGGCCACTAGTGCCGACCACTAAACGCTACGACTAGTGGTTGAACTGAGGCCTTATTACAATCCCCTAAACTTGTCAAGTTGATTCCTTGAACTGAGCGTAGTGAGCAATTTTGTAATAAAACCTTTCATTTCCAGCCAGGAGACAGACAAACACATCTTCTAGGTTGGATATTTATAAACCAAATTGCTCAGTTTAAGAAATGAACTTGACTAGCTATAAACGATTGTAATGGCCCCTGGTCAACTAAATGCGGGCAACAAACGCAGCTAATAGTGACTAAGTCAAGTCACCAGATGCTGTCACTGGTGGGTAGAATTAATTGCCCTAGCGCCCGCGACGGTAATACCTATAGTAATACTGTGCGCAAGAGGCTGGCTCCGAAACGCAGCCACAAGCAGCTTGTGACTAGGACGCGTCTACTGAAACCCTCAGATTGAAGCGATGCTATACTAATTGTAAGACAACCACGTCCGCCAGCTTGTGGTGGCCATCTGTGGCCCAGTGTGTAGCAGCTCTGGGACCCTTATTACAATCGCTTATTTCCAATCGAGTTAATTTCCTTAACTGAGGGTAGTGAGCAATTACGTTAGTAAAAATCCAGCTTAGAAGATAAGAGTTTGTTGTACATATGGGTGTTCTGCGAAAACAATGGCGCTACCTACGTACTCGTACAACCGGGTGTACTTGAAACACACGACGGGTTAAGTGCCAGGTAGCCGTTGACTGGCTGGAAATATAAGATCATATGACGAAATTGCTCACTACGCTCAGTTAAAAGAATGAGCTTCACACGTTTTAGGGGATTGGGATAAGGCCCCGGGCCCGTTGCACTTGTAGCCCTCAGAGCAATATGTAGATGAGATAAATCGACGAACGATATAAATCAAGTGCGAATATATTGGCAAGTAATGGAATTCTCTCAGCTATCTAAAATGCTAGCGCGAAATATAAAATCTCATTAGAGCATTAGTCAAATTGGTTGTATGTGATTTATGAATACCGTTCGATTGGGAATTGGAATTGGTATTTTATTGTATTTATTGCTTTGAAAGTTTTTGTAATGTAAATTTAAATTGATCCATATATTTCCATTATGACATTCCATTCAATGAAAATGGGGCGTGAAAATTGCAAGTGATTTACTATTTTCTTTTTCGCAGAGTTTTGAAGTAAATAACCTCTTTTTGGGTATTTGTTTGTACTCGTACCTTGGATGACTTGTGATTTTAATTTGCGTCCAAAGTTAAATTCTTACGTTCGTTTTGACTATTTGATACTAAATTTTTGGTACGACGATGATGACGTTGACGTTTCCCCAAATAAGCTGAGCAGATATTTCTCATTCAGCGTAGCTAAGTGTTTTGTAATTTCTAACTGCCATGCGTTGCAAAATGTTTCATCATTTTTCTTAAATCATGAAAACCCAAGAAAAATACCTTGATCTTCTTATCGAGCAAGATGTTATTCCACGCGGGAAGTAGCGAAATCGGATAAAATTTCCATACTACGTCCCCAGCGAGTCTATTATAGTGAGTATTGTGCACATGATGTATGTTTTCCTTACATTACGCGGGTGATTTTGCTGAAAATTTGACTCGCGAAAAAGTGTGGGGTGAACTATTTTGCCTCGAATTCAGGTGTCACCATGATTGATGCTTGAGCTATCAAGGCAAGTTTAAGCCGAAAATATATTGTGGGAATAGGGAGCTGGAAAAGTTGGGATGCAACATTGGATGAAGAATGATTTAGATATTACTGTTATGATAATAAATTGCTAGTCTTTATTTTGACATTAGGTTAGGAATGATTCAGGACTTCATTATTTTACATCTTGTGTATTAGTTGATCTTTATTTAAGTACAATAATTGGGAACGTGCAAAATAAATTAAACATCTTAAGAGGATCTTATTACAACCTTATGAAGAAGGCATATCGTCACACACAAGATACAGGCCTTGTCCTAGTTTGGGCGTCAGCCCGCCATATTCAAAAATTAATGAAATCTTTGTACCTACACATTGTGTAACTTAAGTCTACCTATTGTAAGATTATGGTGACGAATTAATGATTTATTTATTATTATTATTTGACCATGCGGTGAATTAGATTTTTTTTTTTTTTGTGTAGGCAGATTCTAAGATCCAAGGTGACGTCACGGGTTCTTTATTGGCAAGGTTAACTGTAATGCTTTTAGGTCAATTAATACTATAAATAATTGATAACTCGTTTTAATCAACTAAAACCAGACAAGCAAATTAATACCAATATGAAAGTAAGCGGAATCTCCGTGGAAAAACACGGATATTAACATCTATCACGTAATTGTATGACTAACTGTTATTTTACGAGCATATAATGGTTCGATAAGGGCATTTTATTACAGCCAAATGGGCTTACCTGTCTCAAAGCGTTATGGGGGCTATGCATTATGACCACGCGATGCGTCTCCAATCTCGCATAATGGATATATCTTTATTGTCTATGGGATGAGTGTATAAAAAACCCATAAACTGACACTCTGTGGAAAACATTGTGAGGGATAGTATTATGGCTTTAGTCTTTAAATTTTATGCAAGGAATTCTAAGGAGACAAAGTTTTCTATAAATTACCGGCCAGGTTATACCTTCTCAGAATTTTATTCGCTTTTCCCCTTATCAGCTGAAGAGCGTCGCAAATTTTAAAAAGGTGATTAAAATGTGAACAATCTCTATAAAGAAAACAAATGGAGCTATTGTAATTAATCCTGCCTACTGCACTGGGATAATTACGGACTTAATCAACGTAGAACAATTATGTGAACAATCATCTATCATACATGATAATTTACACAAATATGATTTTTGTTAATTTGTTTGTGGTGGATAAACTCAAAGACTACTAGACAGTTTTAGGTATTCTTCCCTTAGTTTAAAACTAAATTATAATAAGTATACCAAAGATGTCCCAGTGACATCACAATGCCAAATTCTTATTCTTAAAAGTATTACGTCATACTTACGCAACATTGTCGTAAGTACATTGTAACTCCGTAAATGCCAAATTGCGTCTCAAAATGACCTATTTATTTGACCTGCTCCCATTCCCCTCGTGCAAAGAGGGTGGAAAGCATTGAATGAATAGGGCACTACAACTTAATCCGCATATCTTATATTAAAGCTTACATACGGTAAGAAAAATAAACGTAGGTGAGGTAAGAAGGAGGTAATTTACCACTACTAGGACAGTAAACTCACAGTAAACACTGATTAAATTTTAATATCTGGGGCCGCTCACACGGAGATCCTTTGTCTAAAATAGAGCTTATACCACCAAATAAAGAGTACATAGACGGACCACTCGCGCCTCCTCCCTTACTTGCCTGACTGCCTAGGATTATTACTATATTCACTCTGAATTTTTAAAATGAAGTAGGTAGGTTACACCTACTTGACAAAACCGGCCAATAACAAAATTCATCATGTGAAAGATTGCACCAAGTTCGACAAAAACAAAAACACTCGCGGCAGTGCGACTTGCCGCGTGACCGATTCCCACCGGTATCGCCTGTAAACTCACTTTGTCTGTGTGCGTGATCAAAATGGACGGTTTGTTGTAAGCGTACTATCTGTCCGGGCCGCCGCGCGCCGCGCTGCATGCGTAATTTGTACTTATACTATGGATGTCACACACTGATAAACATACCTTTTGTATTACTAAATACATACTAAAAAAAGAACAACAGCCACAAACAGCAAAAAGACACATTCCCGTCACATTAACGTTTTTGGGTGGGTATCGAACCCTCGACCTTCAGCTATCCATTGCGCCAAACAGGCCAGTTGAATCTTATTTACAGTTTTAAACTTCAGTACAACTTGAAAATTACTTACCTCGAGGCAAAATCGCAGCCGCCATGAACTGTTTTCTGCATGCAATTTAAATTGGAACCTTTGAATACGAAATCATTTATTAAAATCTGAAAGTTTCGACTCGTGAGTGAAAAGTTCTAATGGATCCGTTCGTTCTTTTCTTGTAGATGTTCGCACAAAATTGATAAATAATTATTTTGCTGAGTTTCGCTTAAGAGATGTCGATTGGTGTTATTGATAGTACTTCTGAGTTGAAGTTAGTTGAAATTGAAGGTTGTTTTTCTTGGAAACTTTATGATACCTTCAGTATCACATTCTCTTTATTTTTGCAATCACGAGTAAATAACTTAGAAATCACACATTCTCATGGAATGTAAAAAAAATTGGATTAGTGATTTACTCATCAGTGAAAAGACATAAATTCGGTTAGGTTAGGTTAGAACTGCGACTAAAAAACGCACGAGCCGAGCGAGCGAAACGAAAGTGCCGCGGCAGCGGCCGGCGAGTGCCAGAAAAGAAGATTTAAAACAAAGAAGTCCCTAGTGCCCCCTTTGTGCGACATTCGGACCTGACTTAGTTCAATAATAAATTTCTTAAAATCAATATAATCCTAGTTATTGCACACTAGAAAAATAACAAAAATAAAATACTTGCTAAGAATTATGGATTCTTCTCAAGAAATATGAATATTTCTCTAAATAAAAGAACATTTTTGAAAAAGGCGCGTTTTTAATTAATCATACGAAGAAAAAACAACACAATTTTGTAGATTGAATATTAATCTTTATGATAACGAAAAGTAAACACTTTAATCGTTTTAATTACAAACTATTTAGATATTTTTAAAACGTTTTACCTTTTAGACAAAAATCTGTTAGCCATTTTACATACCTTATGTACAACAATAATTACGTTACGTATTGCATTAATTTTGCAAAGAAAAAATCATAAAATTAATGCAATACGCAACGTAATTATTGTTTTTTTTTGTATTATCGGTTTATATTAATGGCAGTTTCTGTAATTAAAGTAAAGTAAAGTGATTTTCTATCGGGTTTCATAAAGAATTTCCAATTTAATGTAAAAAAAAACAAAATGAGCCGCATTAATTTACTTTTTAGTTACGTTTTTTTCTCCTTTCGCACAATTTCTGAAAGAGTAAGTTATTTTTTACACGGGCCAAACAGCTTCATTCTGATTGGTTGTTGCTCTGACGTCCGCCATGACATTAATTGTGAAAATCAGTAAGAATGTGTAGTGTTGAGTGGGACTACTTTTTCGTAACAGGAAATATTATAGCTATTTTTCACAAAACGGTAAATCTTCATTAATTCATCTTTTCGTAATACGTGTGGTACGAACATTTGATAAGCTTACATATTTGCAGTATCAGCTTTTTTTAAACCATTGCCTCTTTATTTATACCAAAGTACAACATTAAGCTGAGTGTACACAGTTGGTAACTTAAGTAACTTAAAATAAAACTTAAGTAGCTTAAGTTACCTTTTCGTTGCGTACATTTATTTCGAGAAATAGACATAAAATGCTGATAACTGTTAGATTTAAACCATTTTTCATAATTTATTTTTCCAATGTGGCTTCGCAAAAGCAAATTCGCTAAAAATACAAATTCCTTCAGTATAAACTACTCGCTAACTGTATCGTAACACCCACAAAGGTGCATTCTATTTAAATTAGCTCATGATAAACTAAATTAAGAACTATGTTGGTACTACAAAGAAGTTTCCCTCCCGCGTACAATTTTCTTGCAAGAAACTGTCGCTTTGGGATGCCTTCTATAAGACCGCATTAACCTTACTTAGATAAAACAAGTCGTTGTAATTCAGTATAATGAGCTAACTAATGAATAACTGGCAGTATTTTAGAATATTGCAGTGAACATTTGAAATTCTGATTCAATTTAAGCTAGGTACGGTACAACTACTTTGAGAATCATGTATATTATTTTTATAGCAAAAGTTGTGGACGTTAGGAATAATAAATATGGATGCTTTGAGAGACTTTGGTTTACAGCCAAAAAATAATTGACTTTGCGATCAGCGGTAATATTATGGAGCATTTTTGAAATATTTATTTTTTCTAATAATAGAAAAAGCATTGAAATCGATTCTATAAAAAGCGAAAAAAGTATTTCATATTTCAAGTTTTGATTGTACTCGTATGTAGTTTGCCCTATACATTTTTTACAGTATTCATAGTTCATTTGTTTGTTGATTAAAAAGTCGCTTCAAGTCTAGACTCTCCAATATAGTGTCCAGCCTACCAAAATGTAATTTCTCATAGGTTTAGCCCTGACCTTACAAAAACAAGGGGCATAGCCCGCATGCCGTCGCGCATAAATACCAGAGTACTAACCGAATATGTTGTACGCAGGTACACGCAACGAGAGAACATAGCCGATTTTCAGAACTTCCAAGTTTCGGGTACAAATTATTTTATCATCATCATTAATATGTGAACTCTTTCGTTACTAAGTGGCTAAAGACAACGCACAGCTGAAACTACTGGGCGAAGAAGCTGAAATTTGGTATGTATGTTCCTTAAGAATAAGAAGTGGAAAATGGAATGCACTTTCCAGCACATGTGTTTCTTTTCTCTTAAAGTTCCGGGCCTTCAAGCGGGACATGAAAAGCCCTTCAATATGAGGATTGACAGCTCAGTGATTACCTTGTATTACTGTACTTATCAACCTCATATTTGGACCTCACGAGCGCTTTACATCAGGTGGGGTGAGGTCATTTGGACATGCCTTACGAAAAGTAGTGTAGGGGAGCACTAAGAGATAACTTCCTGGAATTCCTAAGGTAGCAGGTGTACGAAGTCGCGGTCAAAAGTCAGTTTAGTGAAAAGAGTAACTTTATGTGGCAGAAAGTAGCATATGAATTTAATCTTCGTTCTATTCATTCACTCAGTAATAATTCTTTATTTAAATCTATAAGCAGTTTCTTTCACAAGAGAGATGTGGAAAGAACCGTATTCCATGGAGTTCTTGAATGACAATTTCGATTATGATATGATAATAAAAGGTGATATGAGCACAGTAATGGTATCTATCCACCGTGGTATGAGTCTTTCAAGCTGGACAATAAGTTGAAGGACAATTTTGATTGGTATTAATATAATTGAAGACACGACTGGCGTAGTGCGCTGTAGCACGGCTTCTCGCCTCAATTTCCATAGTGTTCCTGGTTCGATTCCCGGTGGGGTCTATTTAGAAAACGATCTTTTCTTAATTGGCTCGGGTCTGGGTGTGCTAGGAGACGCCCCTGGCTTGATTACAGGTCTGGTACCTCGTAACACAAGGATATTTATCCTTACTTCAAGACCACGACAAGTGGTGTGTTGTCTGGCGCATATTTATTTATTTATTTATAATTGGTTTATGATAGATAAATGGATCTTTTCTAATCAAACCTACCTACCTTAGCAATAAGTATTTTCTTGAACTTTATTAGATACCTTTATTTTGAATCAACCGCAGATTGAAATTTGTGTCTGTAGCGACTCAAATGAAAGCACTTCAAAAGTTATCTATCTTTTGTTATGTTTACAATATTCATCTGTACGTCTACCACGGGTTGCCCCATTAAATTTAAATTATCGTTTGCTTAAAAAAATGTATTGGGATTTGACATTGTCATGTCATGTCATGTGTCATCCCAATTCAATTTTTTTACGCGAACGATAACGTAAATTTAAAGTAGTGGTAGAGACGTACTGAACTCATTACGGTAATACCGGAATAAACCTAACGCGACGCAGAATGGAATTTCCACAATTGCATATGCAGCGAATAAGGACACTCGAACAATTCTCAAGTTACACAACTGAAGATAGGAAGCAAAGATAGCTTCCATGTAAATGTTTGGAATTTTCCAGAGCATGGTATCGCGATGTTTTGCATATACGTGCAGACGCTATTGATTTTGTCTGTGTTAGGGGGACAGCCTGATAATCGTATTATACAGTTATATAAATGTGTCCGCCCGGGGGTTTTTGCCGCGTTACCGTATACAGAGTGCGTTTTTCTGTGTGGTTTTCAACAGAAATATGCGATTGTTTGCAGTCTGCGCTGCGTTTACTCATATTACAACTTTGGAACAAACTTCCTGTTCCAATGAGAAAATCTATTAGTAAATACAGGTTGAAAGTGGATGTTCGAAAGCATTACGGATCGGTGGTCACGCATTAAGGTTGGGTCCTTGAGTCACCGTGAGGTGAATGTTGTTCAAAGTTAATACGAGATTATTCTGAGGGGTTTATATGACTATTATTAAGTTTTTTTTTTTGTGGCAAGCAATTGTTGGTTTGGTTGGTTCTATTTATATTATGTATTCTATTTTTATCGATTTATGTTGGAGTTTATTTTGTTGTTTTGGTATTTTATAATAATTAGCATCTGTTGTTGTTTTTGAATGTAATTTATTTAGTTTAATCTCGTGCACCGTGTTTAATTTATCTGTTTGATCGTGTGGTTGACTGGTAGACAATGCCCTTTGGCATTAAGTCCGCCAATTGTATCATTAATTTTGTGCAATGAAGAATAAATAAATAAATATTAAGATAAGAATTAAAAGAATTTTAGGTAGGTATGTTATTTTTTGCAAATTCCAAATATTTAAAGAATATTTACTTCCTTACTTATATTAATTTTATTCATTGACAAAAATGGTTGTAAGTGTTGTAAGATCATGTAGGTTCTAATGGACCTATCTCCGGCCTTATTCACCTCAGGGTGTGAAATGAACCGCTTTCGTCTTTCAGGTAAAACAAATGGTAAGGTTCTCATGCGTATGAAGCTGTACAAACACGGTTTTATATTGGACTCTTAACGAGTATACATAAGGGTTGGAAGTTGTTTTTGAAATAGTAATAATAATTGAGTGGCCTTCTGCACCTTTTTTCCGATGAATGATCAGTACGACTACCCAGAGTTGCCACTTTAAATACGCATTATCGTTCGCGTAAAAAATTTTTATTGGGATGACACGTGACATGACATGACAATGTCAAATCTCAATACATTTTTTACGCGAACGATAGTGTAAATTTAAAGTGGCAACTCGTGGTAGACGTACAAAAGTTTTATTAATTAATAAGTTCTTACAATTTTACAAAATCTCGCCGTACAAATTCCTGCTTCGCCTAGTGCTTGATAGGTAGATAATGCCTCTAGACATACATTTTTAATAGAAAAGAACTTAATCAATGATTGTATTGCGCTACAACTTCGAAACTCCCTGTACATGCGCGTTTTATAGATTTATTTTGACCTTGGAACGAAACCCCCTCGCTCAATTTTGGGGCTTTGAAACAAGAAGCTCGTTTAATGTTGGACAAATTGGAAATGTTCGTTCCGAATCCTTTGAGGTTTGGACATACTTGAATGTTTATTATCTTTGCAAAAATGTTAAGTTGCTAAAAATCTGTATTTAGTGCATTTTTTTGTAATATTTTCTGGTCTACCACCATATTCCAATATTTTAAAGATTTAGAAAAAGTTACTTAAAGACGAATGAAATACAGTTTTTTTATTTATGCATCAATATTATACCTTTTTTCTTTCCTCCTCCGCCTTAAAATTGACTATGAAAACAAAAGATTGAAAATAGTAACAGGAAATGCAATACTATTTATCAGATTTGCAGATAACATTGCAAGTGCAATACAGTTAAAATCATTAACAGAAATTTTGTTTTTTTATGTATATTTTAGATCTTAAGTTTAAATGACTCTTAAGTTTAACAGTGATGAGTAATTTATTACTGAAGTTTATCTGGATTAGATACGTCACTTATATTACGCTACTTTAGCGTGAATGGAACCAAAAAGTAACGTAATGGAATCCTAAAGATGATTTCACAACGTGTTTAACTTACATGCTGGTCAACCAAATGTAAAACAGAAAGATTTAAGTAAGTTTGTACCGTGAAGTACGGTATCAAATTATACGTATAAGTACATAATTTAAAAACGTAAAAACGTGTATGGACATTTTAAAAATAAACCGGGTTAATTTTTCAGATTTCTAGATCCAAGCTTTACGCTACAAGGGTTAAGTACTTAGTCAGTTAATCAGTTAGTCAAGACTTCTTTTTATTTATGGACACATCATAAAAAAAATATATGCCATTTGTTTTACTCCTGTACTCAAAAAATACTTGTTAAGTGCATATGATGTTAGTTTTTAAGCCTTTTTTTAGATTAACATCTAAAAAAAGGCTTAAAAACTAGATACTGTGTTATGTATGTATGAATGAATCTTTTTAACCTGAAAAAGAGCTTAACAACTAGATGGTTATGTATGTATGATTGTTTTTAACCTGAAAAGAGCTTAAAAACTAGATGTGTTATGTATGTATGTATGAATATTTTTGAACTGAAAAGAGCCTAACAACCTACACGTGTTATATGTATGTATAAAGTTTTTATCCTGAAAAGAGCTTAACAACTACACGTGTAATGTATGTATGTATAAAAGTGTTTAACTTGTAAAGAGGTTAAAAACTAAATGTATAACACATTACTTACTTAGTGGAACTATTTTTCATTTTTGAGGTATAAATGTGCCGTTAACGGCTGCAGAAAAGTCGAAGTGATATCGCGAAAAAATTAAAACCAACCCAGAAAAATATGAAACTTTTAAAAGAAAGGAATTACAAAGACAAAAAACACCAAAAAAAAATTAAAGAACTAACTGAAGACGAAAAACAGGCAAGAAGAAAACACTGGAGGGAACAAAAACGAAAACAAAAAGAAAGAAAAAAGAACAGTCAGCAGAGTCAGCCTATACAACCATGTGAAGTACAGGCTGTAGCAACTCATGACACTAACGACACTCAAACAAACAAACAAACAAAAAATATCTTTATTTAGATAGACCTGTAACAAGTACTTTTAAATCCATTTGTGTGCATTCTAGTAGGTAGGTTAATTCAAATAATTTTATAAGTATTTATGACTGATTCGTAGTAGGTAATTCGTATTGTCCCATTAAGAGCAATCTATCTAAAAAAAACTCAAAAATTTTGATTTTATGGCATCGTATCATCTTTGAGGGTTTTTTTGAGATGCCGCTTTTGCACTTAGTGGGGCAGATCAATATAATGTTGTGCCATATGAACGTTTCCTTACAGTTCCTCAACGTGATTTTTAGTTTCTTCATACGTCACTGTCCCGTTATTGCTGTGATTTAATTTTTAAGATAAAAAACTACAGATCTCAAACATATTTGTTTAATATTTTGTACAATATATTTTAGTTATTTAGTTATATTCTCTCGATAGGCGTTTATAATTAATATGACTCATTTGTTGATTTATGAAAAAAAATTATAGTGCAAAGTTATCTAAAGTAGCGTGAAGGAATGTTTTTGTTGAACAACTTGGTTATTTTGTTAAATTAAACTTAGGAATAGATATTTTTGGGAAGACTGCTTTGTTTTTGTTTAATTAATATATTAAGATGATTCCTAACCTCCTTTAGTTTTATTTTAATCTCTCTTAAATCTAGTGACGTATTGGAACTTCTAATGAAGATACACAAAATGAAATAATAATTATTTCCAAAATCCATATATTTTTAGTAAAAAATTTACCATTTCTATACATTTTATACTTTATTTCATCAACTCCTTTACATTTCGAAACTAAATGACAATAATTATTTTTGAGGAATTCCTTTACGTTACCGACAACTTTTTTGGAAAACGCCCAGCTGTATTTTTTAAGACTGCAATTAACCTTGCGATGTGGCTGAATTCAAAGTTTAGTTTTTAAAAGCTTAAGTTTCTACCTATCTCTCTTATGCCGTATGTTAACATATCCCTCTTGGCACAATCTTTAAACGTAGCAGTGTTCTTTTGACTGCTCTTTTTACATTTGCTACTGCGCCAAGATACTGTGGCTGTGGCGCTCCCGTGTTAATCTGCACAGCCACTTAAGGAATTGCGTCAAAAACACTGTAAAAAAGGCCGCTGATGATATAGAACCTACTTGTTGCAACTGCACAGCTGCAAAGCATCTACTAACCTTTGCTAGAATCGTCAGAACAAGTCATGTTGAAGAAGTGAACAGGCGATTATAGTGTGGAAGCGTGGCAATGTCCGAACGTCCATTGTTTTTGGCAGGCAACTACATATGACAAGAAATGATATAGCTACTCCCACAAAATAAAGAGTTTACAGAAGGACCGCTCGCACCTTTTTCCAAAACTTGCGTGAACCGCCTAGGGTCACTACTATATTCGCTCTGAACTTTTAAAATGAAGTAAGTAAGTTATACCTACTTGACAGAACCAGCCAAAAACAAAATTCATCGTGTGAAAAATTGCACCAAGATCGACAAAAACCAAAACCCTCGCGACAGTGCGACATTCCGACTCACCGAAGCTCACTGACTTCGCTTGTAAACTCATGTCTCTGTGTGCGTGCATCAAAAATGGCGTGTTGTTCTAAGCGGGCTATCTGTCAGAGCGCCGCGCATGTCTAATTTGTGCTACTACCGTATGGAGTCTGTAAGCATATATAAGGAAAACTTAGTTAATTATACATACTTAATTTTCCCACCGAAAGTAAGACAAGCTACAAATTAATAGCCTCAAGCTTAAAACACATGTACGTACAACATGTCTCCTCCACACCCTACCTGTCAAATTATTGAATTAGCTCGTGGTTCTAGCGAGAAAATTAAACGTACGGTAACAAATCAACGCTTAATTCATTAAGTATTAACAGCTCCCTAAAACTCGTGTTCGTGACTTCACTGTGGTATAAGCCTAATTACAAATTGTAATTACGTACGGTAGTAACGCTTGGCTGGTGTTTGCTGAGGAAGCGAGCAGTGATCGAATTGAGAAATTACCTTCCGAAGCTTAGAAATTGAGGAAATGTCTTTGCTGCTGAAATACGTAAGCAGTTAAAGTGTACGATAAGTTTGATTTCGGGAACTGTCTACGAGGCCTGCAACGTCCGTCAACGAAGACGAAAAACTGCCGAATAGGGGAAATAATTCGTGTAAAGGCGCATTTTGGCACAAATGTAGAGAGTGGGTCTGAAGCAACCTACTCAAAGTACTGATGGATGGGGGTGGAGCTAACCGGTAGTGTAATAGGTACTTTTTAGAAGTTTTTCTCAAACAACCCGTAAACGGTGGCTCATAGCAAAAAAATATTTATTTATTTATTTAACACAATTAAACGGGATAATCCAAGTTACATAATTATGGAAGCTACAGGAAGGAATACATTACACCAATTTTTCGACTTTGTTTAAGAGCGATTGAGGACTGTCAATGAATATATCCAATTAAAATAAATCTCAGTAGAAAGAGGAGGGTGTTCACGGCTTAACCAGAATTGACCCAAAAAATAAGTTTATTTTGTTATTGTCCATCTTCATTCCTTCATATCTCACTAAATATTGATCCCAGAGAAAAAATGAACGGTACCTTTTTAGTAGATTACTTAAGTAAAATGTTTTTGCTAAGAGCCACCACCGTTTACGAGGTGTTTAAGGAAAACTTTTAAAAAGTACCTTTACAAAAAATATTTGTAACTAAACACAGTGACATACATTGCAAAAATACCAGGAATAATAATAAAATTGCACTTCCACTCTTCAGGTTACAAAAAGTTGTAGGGTCCTTTTTGGGGCAAGGTATAATACTTTATTACAAAAATCCAAAAACCTTTTGTGAATTACCTCTACATAAATTCAAAAATCACATCAAATCAGCTTTATTAAATAAGGGCTATTATACTACAAAATACTACCTTATAGATAAAAATGCCTGGGTGTAAGCTCTCTCCTCGATGCAGGATTATATAGCTCTATTGTAACAGATTTTTTATTGAAATAGATAATAGGTACCTAGTATGTACTGACTAACAATTTTTCTTCTTGAATGGTATAAATGACCTTTTGTTTTATATTATTTCATGTTTATTTGTATCAAAATGACACCCTGCTTGTACTTTAATAACGCCTGTTGTAAACCCAAAACCAGTTTAAAAGAGTAACTGCTGAGTTTCTCGCCGGGTCTTCTCAGCAAGAAACTACTCCGACGCGGTGGTAGAGTCGCATTATGTCTGTATACTGTGTATTTATATATCCATATTAATGGAATTTATGTCTATTATTTAGTATATTGCTGCAAATTTGACGATTTGAAAGTACTGATACAGTCTGTTTGAATATAGTTATTTGAGTTTGAGTTTAATGCTCTCAAATAGAACAAGAAAACGCACTCTTAAGTATCATCGCCGCCAAACTGAATTGAAAGTTGGCTATGCAGGCTTGCAGCTGCGCCAAATAAGTACAGCAGGAGCATAAATGTGTTTACATTTGTGTGCTTAAGTCCAAGGCATAAGGTTCAAATAATTCGTTTCGCTGTATAGTGCTCTTCCGTGTTTTTCATTTCGTTCGCACAACGACATTGAACTAAACAATTTTAAGACACAACGTTTCAATGTTTTCAAAGTCAGACCAGTCTTGTCAATATTGTAAAGCGACTTACTTTAATACCGTAAAATAAAGAAATAAAAATACATCATAGGTAACGGCAGAATATACTCTTTCAGGAACATATATAGCGCCATATGTTCTTGAACAATAATTAATGTTCTGTAAAAAATAAATGTTTGAGCTGATTAGGGATCGAACTCACAACTCAGGGTCACTACCTAACTAAGCCAACCAGGCAGTGAATTATTCCTACGCAGCCTGTTGCAGACAGTTTCAAAAAAATGGATAAGTATTTCTCAAAAACATATCCAGAGAAAAACATATTCATTATAACATCCACTTAATACCAGACTAGGTGAAATTTACAATTTTAGCCATCTAAAGCTTAGAACTACCTACTTTAATCTTACTCTCTCGCAGCTCATACAAGATGCATTCGCCCTTAGCTCCCAAACTCTTCTGACTCAGACATGACTCAAAAGCTGTTTAGAAATGTCTTAGCCATGATATGCAGAATACTTTTAAAGGCAGAAGGAGCGAAGGTAACGTTAAATGAGTGCTCGTAGATATCTTTTAATTACACTTCTAAATGTGCCTAGTCGGTAGATAAAATCGGTTGAATATTAAACTCAGTTCGTCGTTAAGTAGCTTTTAGACCCGTAGCGCTAGGCTATTTTGAGGTCATCAGTTTCAAAAAGTCTGAAGTTGCTTATTTCTTGCCTGTAGATAAAATCGTACTCAAGAAGCTTATTTTTGCATTTTGTGTCACATCTGACTGTCGCATAATCAGCAATTCGACTATTTGTATGCCATACTTTAACCCAAAATAAAACTGCCACAATTAACTTAAAATTTAAAATCTTTATAGTATCATAACTAGTATAGCCTGCGGAGTGTGCAAACCTAATTTGTGTCATCTTCGTCCAACGCAAACTGTCATAAGGTCAGTATGTAACAACAGTTACAACTCTCGCACCGTTTCGTTCGAACAAAGCTGACTTTTTCAAATAAAAAGCTTTCGCAGATGAAAATGACACAAATTAAGAATTTAGTGTTCTAATTCCAACATAATAAATAAAAACACGTAAATTTTAATAACTTGCATTTTCTTTTGTGGCTTGTACAGAAAAAAATTATATAATATACTTGATAAATTCGAAACAAAATACGTTGTATGACAGATATTAGTATTCAAAAACGCTTAACACCTATTTAACCAACTGTAACATTCTTTTAGAGCTAGTCGAGCGACATGTTAGGTATTAGTTAAATGTCAGGGTTCCTGTGGACAGAGCTGACACAAAATGCCTCTGTACATCAGTTACTACTTTGTTATCATAATGAAAATAAAATTTTCATCTCAATTTTTTTTTGCGTCCAATATTGACCGAATAGACAAATACCTCAACTTCTACCTATGCGACTACCTAAAATGACAAAAATAATGTATTATGTTGGACGAAGGATTCCGAAACTACATGCCAAAAAGAAAGAACTTTACTAATTTCGAAACCTCAAAACCCTGCGCTACGGGTCTATTTGTTTTCTCACAATAGTCAGGTAACAAAGCAATACAATCACAAAAAAAATGTTGATTGTAGTATCTTATCAAGTAATAAATAAATTAAGTAATGGTTTAGTATTCGGATGATAAGCTTCATAAAGGTGAAGAGCCTCTCAACTTAATAATGACAAATACATGAGCAAGGTTAGCATTGGGCATCTAACTAATCAAGGCGAGATTGCGCATTTAACGACCAGTCACAAGCCAATTTGTATGGCCTAAAGTTCCGATTTTCATAACTTTAACACCATTAATTTGCAGGTTTTGACTGAATTTCGGGGTGTATCGCTCACTATTTGTTTGAAGAAATTTATTCTCAAAAAGACATTTACAAGGTCACTGAGAATATAAATATCGTTTGTTAACTTATTCTAATTACAGTCAGAGGTCTCTAGAGTACAATAATAAAGGTATTAGGTATAATGGTTTAACCAATCCAAACCACAACAAAAGGATACGTGCGCAAATAATTAACACTAAATTAAATTAAGCATTCATCCACACAGTTTCATTTCATTACATCATAACTTACTGATATCTTACTTCATACTTATATTTTAAATACGAAAGTTTGTTTGAGGATGTATGTGTGTTTGCTCACTATAAGATATTTTATGCGTATCGCTCACTTTGAGATATTTTATGCTTTCGCAATTCTGCCAGTAGGGCAGAAGACGTCACCAAATCCCAAACAGTGAAACACCCTCTTTGTTTTGTTTGACGTAGTGAAACCACTAACGCGCGACGTGATACGATTTGAGACGGCTGGTTGCAAGCTTCTCCAATCAAAGCAATGACGTCACCAAATAGCATCCATTATACTTCTACGATATTTTATGCGTTCGCACTTCTGCCAGTCGGGCAGAAGACGTCACCAAATCCCAAAAAAGTTAAACACCCTCTTTGATTTGTTAGACGTAGTAAAACCACTAACGCGCGACGTGATACGTTTGGAGACGGCTATTTGCAAGCATCACCGATCAAAGCAATGGCGTCACCAAATAGCCGCCATTATACTCCTACGATATTATATGCGGTCGCACTTCTGCCAGTCGGGCAGGAGACGTCACCAAATCCCAACACTCCAACACCTTCTTTGTTTTGTTAGGCGTAGGGAAGCCACTAACACGCGATGTGATACGATCCAAGACAGCTGCTTCAGCTTCTCTAATCAAAGCAATGACGTCACCAAATAGTAGCCATTATACTCCCACGATATATTATTTTATGTCTTCGCACTTCTGCCAGTCGAACATCTCGCAGCCACGTCACCAATTCCCAAACAGTGGAACACCCTCTTTGTTAGCCGTAGTGAAAACACTAACGCGCGACGTGATTCGATTCAAGACGGTTGGTCGCGAGCTTCTCTAATCGAAGTAATGAAGTCAACAAATAGCAGCCATTATACTCCTACGATACTTTATGCCTTCGCATTTCTGCCAGTCGAGCATCTCGTAGCGACGTCACCAAATCCCGAACAGTGAAACACCCTCTTTGTTAGCCGTAGTGAAACCACTAACGCGCGACGCTGATTCGATTCGAGTTAGACGCGGCTCACTCGCACCGTAAATCCAGCGCTGATGTGATTTACGGTAATTCCATTTGGCCTCAGCGTTTTCGCGTAGTGGTTTAAACGCACCTTAATTACGTATAAGATTCTCGCGCGAACGCAATTTGTAGATAAGCAATATGTTAGACAGTTTTGATGTTAACATGAGTGTGTCTGATTTAATTTGCAGTCGATATCTTATAAAACAGTGCTTAAAACAGTAACCAAGATAAAATTGAAGCAAGAATACATGACAGTGTTCTTATATACTGTTTTATTAAAAAAATACATATAGTAGGTACCTACACATAAGAAAATCTACCTCTAGGTGTAATGCGTAATTGTAAGGACAGCCTCGTAATATTTAATATATATGCCGGTGATTAGGGAAGTATAGGGAAGGAAAGCCTTTCTTGACGTCCAGAATATTGTATAATGTTAAAAAATATGCATTAACTTTGTGTTTTAGGGTGGTGTATTTCAAGTTTTAAGCCTACAATATTTTGATCATTGTCTGTGAACTCTCTGTTACCACTCAAGTACTCATATCAACACATATTTATAGGTACCAGTCATAAGAATAACTCATGTTGTATTCGATATATGCATAATAGTCCCGCGTTGGATATAAATCCATCGGTAATCATTGTTCATTGAATATTCTAGGACCTTTGTGGATTAGGCACAAACAATATATGTTGCATTTCATTCCCGCCCAAGTTAAAAGTAAAAGCCTGCAAGGGAATATCGAAGAGACACCGCTGAAAACAAAAATCTGAGCTTAATGGAAAAGTAATACAGAGTATAGGATTCTGTGATGGAAAATCCGAATTGAACTTTGACAACAGTTATTTAAGGGTTTATTTTTTGTTTTGAGAACAATATCAACTTAGATGCATTGTGTGGCGGCTTGCGTTGTGTAGTATCCCGAGTTCGGTTCCCGGGTGTGCTGGGAGACGCCCCTGGCTTAATTTCCTGTATGGTAAAACAAGGATATTTATCCCTACTTAAAGACCATGACAAAGTGGTTTGATGTAACGTCTGGCGCATATTTTTGCATTTGCTTTATCTTTGTTATTTTTGTCATCAATCAATTATTATATTAGAGTTTTACTACAATCTTGTTATAGATCTTCTCGTTTTACACCTAAAAGATTTTGTCGCTATTGTGGTTGACAACTTATTTGAATTTAAAAAGAAATTACACGAATATCTGATTCAAAAATGTTATTATTCAATTCAAGAATTTTTAGGTGACAACGTTAATATTTAATAATGAATAATGTATTTATATTTTATAATTGAATGAAACTTTCAAATTGTAATAATTGAAAGCATTGTAACTTAACATTAATACGTGAGTTAAAATATGAATTAATAATAGTCTAATCAATATAAGAATGTTATTTAAGTTTACCCGAAATGTATTGTATGCTTATAAGGCGGAACACAGAGAAACCTGTTAAACTCTCCATCTGTACTGACCTGTGATTCACAATAAAAATTATTCTGATTCTGATTCTGATTCTGATTCTGTGGTTAAGCAGTAAGGCTTTTAAATAAAATCCAGTTTTACAAACACATTTTTTTTTATTTCTGTCTACAAAAGCTTTTGAAATTGCAGTATTTATCAGACATTTCATTGCATAAAATGCTTTTTCACTTCTTTAGAATTTATTCATTGGTGATTCGGTGATCGATCAATGTTGACTGAATAAGTCACTTGCTCCCAAATTCTGCAACGTACCCTAAAGTTCGCACTTTAAGCCTTAAATTATGCTGAACGAAAATAATGAAGCACTTATAAGGGCTACTTAATCCTGAGTATCGTTAAGGAAATGGGATATTTGTAGTCTTTTTTGTAATCCTAACAACACGATGACAAGAAGTTGCGATTGCCAACGAGAAAGTTGGAGACAAAAACTGTTATGATTTCGTTTTATGATTGTATGGTATTTAATTAAACTGAAACTCAATTTAGTTGAAGTGGTTTGGAAATTTTAAAGATCGTCATGAAACTAGCAAAATTTAAATTAAAACTCTCCATTACGTTGCCCCGACGTCGACAACCGTTTAAAATCTAATTGAAATTTTAACTTTAATACTCAGAAGAGCTTGTAACTAGATTTTCACATCGTGTCGAATGGTTTTGAGAAAATAACAGCGCCATTTGAAGAGCGGGGAGAATTAGAAATGTCTTAATTTCCTGAATTTGGCGCGAACTCGTCTGAATTAGCGAAACGCGGGGGCGCCACAGAGATGCAGCGGATTAAATGAAATGAGGAAGTGGAAAATAACAAGATATTAACACGCTTTTTATTATTCACTTAAAAGAAAACTTGGGTTCATTTAATTACCATATTACCTTTTTATCAGGTATGTTAAACATTACAGTGAGCCATATAAAAGCTATGATTGAGAAGAAAGTGTGAACATAAAATATGTTTTTTTTTTTAAATATGAACCTATAACGGCATGCAAGCAGACGCTCTGCCTGATGAACAGTAGTTATGGTCACCTGTGTACCTTTGCAACATAAGGAGGGTTTACTTATGCGTTGCCGAACTTTTAGGGACTTTTATTCTCTACTTTTGAAGACTACTATACTATTTTCTATACATTTTGTGTAAATCTTGTGGCGTAGTAACCCGTGGCCTCGCACAAATCCCAAACCACCCTCTTCCACTGATATAAATCTTTTAACACCCATTCCGGACTTTACCAGATCTGGCCAGATCTGTCCAGATCCTCGCTAACTCCAACAAGTGCAATTAGCTTCACTTCCAAGTGTCTGGTAATCTCAATAAACCGCTAAACGAGGTGATTATGATTTAAATTTGGGCCCGGGAGAATTATTTCCTTTCTATTTTTGAATGGGATGTTTGGGTATTCAAAACATCTTCAAAGATGGTATTACCGATTAATTGAACCGTGAACTGTCGTCACAAGTGACAAGCTATGTTGGCCAGGGTTAGTCCAGCTCAGAGCTCGGTTCTTTTTAGGCCTATCTGACTAGAATACCTTTTATGTGCTATTTCCTATGAGGAACATCTTCTTTGCTGTGATTGTTTAAAATTTGCCTATGTCCTTCCGCTGATGTCAAAACCAGCTACTTGTCCATATACCAGGTGATATACTATAAGCTAATGATTACGCTTAATGAAGAAACCGATACATTTCTTTGATATAGTAGATAGTTAGTTTTAGTGAAGCCCTAATTTTCTGTAAGACTCGTTAATATCTTACCTTGTTTCGTTATTATTAATCAGTTAATTAAAATTATATTTTAATTGCACATTTATTTATCAATGACTGATCATTTTTTATTTTGGATGTGATTAAATTTGGCTTTAAGTCCTAACCAGAAATTATGTAAAGTAAACTAAACATTGTGTTCCGCAAAGTAAACCAAATTATACAAAGTGATCCATATTTAAACAGCAATATCTTATGAGATATTACCGGCTGTACTTAATGTATTAAACAATTTCAAAGCAAAACAGGGGATGAAATCGCGAACTAAACCGTTCAACCCCTTAATATATGAGATTCGTCTAGTAATTAAATTATAGGGTCGTTAAACAATCGATGCGTGTCTTAATATTAAATGTTGTGTAGTTTAAAATGTGGTGCGCATAACTATGATTTATAAATGGTGTCTCGCGGGTTATTTATGGTGGGGGGGCAAGGGGTAAGATATGGTGACTCCGCAATTTTGGTTTTAGGTGAGTTTAACCCTATCACGTCGCATATTTTACAGGTTGATTAAATTTTTGGGTTTTGTAAGCATGCTCATTAAGCGTTAAATGCAATTTTTATGTAGTATTTTAATTTGTTTGGTAATTTCTATATTTTAGTTATTTTGTTCATAATTGTTAAATATAGTGAGTTTCCTCTTTTTCTCATTAACACAGTTTGTTTTGAAAATGGTTCAAATTTGGTTAATCTTTGTATAATAATATTAAGGAGTACACACATCTGGTTTAAATAAAAGAAAGTTACAATTTCATAGTTTTATCAAATATATTTTTGAAAATCCGTTCAGAATGAATTAAATCAATTATAATTACGTCCGATTGTAACTAGAAGGTATGTATACCTAGTCGTATATCGTTTTTTAATATAGAATGTGGACCGATTGATGGAAATGCAGCGTAGGAAACACATACCCAACATAGACAACTTAATTAAGACTAGACTGAAGACGATTGTGTGAACGTTATCTAAGAATTTTACAGTAGGAGCTAGTAGTTTCTTAAAACCTTACACAAAAGTGTTATTTGGCTAATATGGATACGATACGAGAATAGCTATCTGAGTCAGCCACAAGTGTCGATGCAGGTATAAATACTAAAATAACATTAAAAGCAATTTTACCAATTAAACGAAATCGATATACTTATTCTGTTCAAGATAAGTTGAATGACTCCAGTTCAAACTTTAACCAAAATGCCATTAATAAATTAACTAACTGAAATAAATTCCAAGCATAGTCCGACCGCAGCCTGTATATCGCCGATTCAGCATAATCTCACACACCGTAGCCACCGAGCAACCAAATACAGAAGGAACAAATGAACTTCAACTGTTATAAATAAGCTATTTTTTATAAGTTGGATTTTAACTTTTAATGCTGATACTAATACTGGGCAAAAGCTTACATACTTAAAATCAAACCGTGGGGCATGGCGGTATTTATGTTATCGCTTAAATCACAACGATGCCAAAAAAATGGGTCATACCACAATCTAAAATATTGATGACTGTGAGTTAATTTATTATTTCGTTATATGTACAAGGTGAAGAAAAACTCGGATAAATATTCTAGTTCGTACTGAGTTCTTATAGAATTTAATGATTTGCCAATAACTAAAAAACTTTATAAATGACTAGCTTTTGCCCGCGACTTCGTCCGCATGCAATAGTTACCTTACTATTGGTCTCAGTTTGATAATATATAGCCTTTAGCATTCCTCGATAAATGGACCATCTAACACAAAAATCTTTTTTCAAACGGGCCAGTAGTTCCTGAGATTAGCGCGTTCAAGCAAACAAACAAGTAAACTCTTCAGCTTCATATTATTAGTATAGATTCAATGTTCAATTAGCTATCTTATACAAAAGTATCTCATAGAAAAATTACAAAAATATATTTTTTACTGAAAAAGTTTTGCAAATTATGAACTCTTCTCGTAGGTAGATCCTACCACCAATTATAAAGTGACATATCTGAACTTTCTCCTCAGCAAATGGATTACAGAAAGTTCGGATCTAAATTAATTTAGCGGATTATTAATTTTGAATAATAAACTTGCCGGTTGCTAGTGTTCTTGGATGAGCAATTTAATTTCAGTTACAAAGTCATGAATCTTAAGTTTCCAAATAGTAACAATGATTGCTTTAACGAAACAAAGGAAACAATGATTTTCATAGAAATGAGTTTAAGCAATATTCAGCATTAATTATAATGTTAGAAACACATTTTGATAGTGTGAATATTCAATATTAGACTTTTCCAAGTTCATATTTTGCCACAAGCAATTCTGAACGAATTGATTTTATTTCTGATTTTCGCAGCTTTGATTTTAGATACTTGACTAAAGCAATCTTATCCTTTTTTACTAGGAGCTACAAGGGATTTTTGTATTTAACTAAAGGAGAATGGAAAGTTAGGGGCTTGAAGTTAATGTATCATTTAACATTCGTTTTTCATTTCCTTTACTTTATTACATTTGGAGGAGGCCTTCACCACGAGGGGGTTCCAGAACAGATAACGTTTATAAAAAAAAAAAAATTGTATCTAGATTCTGGAAATAAAAGGCTTTTTTATCATTATTTTTATTTTATTATTACAGCCGTGTAAAAATGTCTATACTATGAAATAGCCAAGACCTCTTAGAATAATAACGTATAGAAGGATAGTCTTCATACAACCGCCCCGTCAAAAATGAAGCACTAATCCGATCCACACATGCGTGACTATTGCTTGATTACGTGCGGCGCGCTTTGACATTGAACATTGCGGAGCTGTAATGAACACTGCAAAGCGATGATAAGAGCCATTTACAGCCATTTATGGCTACAATTAAGGTGCTTCAAAATGGACGCGCGGACTTGGTTTCTATATGTAATTATTCTAAGCAAGACCTGTATGCCTACCAAGAGTTAACACCAATGACAGCCGCTAGCGTTCGCGTAAACCGCGGGGACGTTTTTGTATGGGACTTCGGTACAGCGCCCTTAGTGATTACAAATGGAATCAAAAAAGGCATAAAAAATTCTGAACGTGACGGAATCACACGGAGAACGTTCTGAAATTAGTTTGTTCAGAATCGATAGTTGAATCGTCGTAGTGCGTCGGCAACGCTGTATGAGATCCCATTAAAGAAGTTTCCGTGTACAATAAGTAATTCGCAAGAAGTGTAAGACAACACAAAAAAAAACACAACTTCTCAAATGATTCGTGAAACTAAATTTATGACTCATTTAGCTTTGCTATATAAAAAAACAGTTGGGGTGTCTGAGGTTTTGCGCTAATTCAATAACACGTTGTACGAATATGTATAAAATCTTGTGTCTATAGTTTTCTTATGGCGTAAGTCCATAAAAGTCTCCGCAGCTATAAGTCATTGCATCATTTTGACCGAAATAAATATTTTGTACTAAATAAATATCTTCAACGCAAATCACGCAAATTAAGTTTACTCAAAAATCTAAGCACGCTCTAATTGGCGCGAAAAGATACCGCCATTTTGTCCCTAACACAATATTTGATCTGCCCCCTTTGCATCCCGCTGTTGTTCAAACCAGATTAATGTTTGTACCCATTATTTGCACTGTTCTTCATAAAAATGGTCCAAACAGTTGCAGGTAAACAAGGGAGCCTTTAATAACACTTGGCTCTTCAAAGATTTCTGAGTTTTCTGTGTAATCCGTTTTCAGCGCGGACATAAATCTTAAAAGATTGATAATGGCGCACCGTTTGTATAAATCAAGTGAGTCATTTTTTGACTACCATTGTAACGTCACGATAGCTTTTTAGGGGTACGAATTCCCCATTGTTCAAAGGATTTTAATTTAGTTACTAGAAAGAGGTTTAATATTTGTGTTATGTACATTTTGATTTTGAAATCCGTTGACAGATTGAGCGTGGACTAAGTACTGTTATAAGAGGTGCACTGCACTTATATCTGACTAGTTGTCCGTCAGCGACTTCGCCGGCGTAGACTGACTTTGCCGTCCGAATATCGCCTAAATTAAATATATATATATATATAAATATAATGTAGCTTTAAAAAAAAATTCACCAATATAAAGTTTATACTGGTGAAAGAATTTTTAAAATCGTTCCAGTAGTATCGCAGCCTATTCAATACAAACAAACAAACAAATCTTTTCTCTTTACATTAATTTTTATTAGTATAGACACGCGAAGTACGTGTTGCGTCGTCTGTTTCAATTAACATCTGTGGTTTTCAGCGGTTTCGGAACGAACCCGCGTTTGTTAGTCTCGTATTTTAGATTCAGATCTCTTGTAAATAGATAGGAAAGTAAGTTTGAATAATACGGAATTGTTTTGCTGTCTGAGATTTATAAATTGGATTGTTGGTTATCCGTCTCAGTTCTCTGTCTGTATTTGTAGGTACTTATTTATTGATTCACAATCGAAACTAGCTTTTGCCGGCGACTTCCTACGCGTAGATTTTATTTTACAAACTAATTGATTTACGTTAATTCTTTCGTATGTTTTGTAAATAGGTTAGAAAATCATGTTTATACTTGTAGCACTAACAATTTCAATTAATTACCTGACAGTGAAATATTAAAAAAAAAAGTGAAATAAATACGGACCATTCTTTGTTCAGAGTGTTTAGTACTCGGACGGTCTAGAAAAAATTGTATATTCTTAGAAAGCAGATACCTAAATCTTTGAAGCCACTCAGCATCTCGGCGAGTAAAATAAAACCCTGTTAAACTTTCGGAGTACCAGGAAATCAGAAGACGCGAAGAGCACTGGAGCGAATAGCAAACAATCCTCCTTTGTGATACACGAAGATTTAATCTCCGAGTCTAGCCCCTAGGTTAGCTAACTGGTGTAGTTGAGGAATAAGCTTTATTTTGTTCATAATAATATCTATCCTTATAACTATTCAAAGACATGTTATCTGTTTGTCAATTTTCACCATGATAACTGCTGACATGAAATGCGTGATTTAATCAAGAGTACGTAGAGCTCAAGCTCAGTAGCTGCCTAGCTTCAATGCCTCGAAAAAATGGTGTAGGGTTTACATGTTTGTCAATTTTTGTAATTATTTTTTATCCCCACATCTACCACAAATTAGACATGCGCGGCGCTCTGACAGATAGCCCGCTTAGAACAACACGCCATTTTTGACACACGCACACAGAGACATGAGTTTACAAGCGAAGTCAGTGAGCTTCGGTGAGTCGGAAAGTCGCACTGTCGGGAGTGTTTTTGTTTTTGTCGAACTTGGTGCAATTTTTCACATGATGAATTTTGTTTTTGGGCGGTTCTGTCAAGTAGGTATAGCTTACTTACTTCATTTAAAAAATTCAGAGCGAATATAGTAGTAACCCTAGGCGGTTCACGCAAGTTTTGGAAAAAGGTGCGAGTGGTCCTTCTGTAAACTCTTTATTTTGTGTTTCTACTATAGCTCAACTAGGCATACGAGCACTTGGCGACAGGGTCATCGACAAGGCGTATACAAACTTCTTGCATGCGCCTGGCCACTTGAAAATGTAAATATTATGAAGAAAATGTTTTGTTCGATTACATTTTGACAGGTGAAAAATATATTTGAATAGGTACTCATGCAATGTTAAAACATAAAGCACATTTTGTTTTGAAAATAAGTAAAGTTGAAAATAAGTATTTCTTTATAAGAAATTTATATTTATGGAGGAAAATAGAAGTTTTAATCTCCCCATATAGTTCACGTCCTGGTACCTCTGTAGACATTTTTTTTTTCGAGAGTGAACAAGTGAATACTGCTTTCCAGTAAAATAAATTTCTCAGAAAACAATTGTGACGAAAATAAAACAAAACCCCTGCCAAAGTTCTTGAGTACCAGGAAATCAGAAGACGCAAAGAGCACTGGAGCGTACCGCAAATACTCCTTTGTGATACACGAGGACGTAATCTCCGCGTCTAGCGATTTTAATTACTTATTGGAAACTTGTAGCCGCCGGCTGTATGGGACCGTCTCGCTGCTTTATTGCAAGATTTCGAGACATCATGTTATGGACACTACTATTGGTCAACAGGAAATTTTTCAGGTTTGACATGAAAATTTGATGAAGACACATCTTTAGATATTACAGTTTCAGTTTTGGTCAAATAAACCTTTACAATTTAACCCTAGTATCCACTAGGCAACAATTGATGCGCCACACGTAACGCTCACCAAGATCGGCAACGTTGCACAACAACGCGTGACGTTGCCAGTCGTCGGCAACATGTCACTAGAGGAACTAAAAAAGTTCCACGTCGCTCCTCAACAAAGTTGAGCAACAGCGTTGTGCAATTGTTGCCTAATGGGTACGAGGCTCTAACAAAGCTTGCCTCGAGGTGCCGAGATAGATTGATCATGATTCGAGGGAACTACTAACAGAGGAAATGAGAGGAAAAGTTCAAAAACATATATAACTATTGCAAAAAAAATGTTGTGGAAAAATACACCGAGTTATCTTGATTCTCAGTGGTCTAATGATAATGACGTCCAACCAGTTAGAAAACCCCTTGAACCCATGAAATTACGACTTTACCAAGTGAAAACGGTTCGAGTTCTGATAGTTTCGTTATTCCTATGTCAACACAATACAGGATGTGATTCCGTCGGTAGCACGCGTCAACTTGTATCATGTGTCTTGCCACTGTGTATCTTGTTCCTCCACCACAGCGTGTGTACAGTCACTCACAGCTAGAAAGTTACAATGCCGGTATAAGTTGAGCTCCCTTTGCTTTGAACTTACATAATAGGTACACGCGGACGGTTGTGAACACAATCTTACGCTTAAAAGGTTGACTGTACATGCTTGATAGTGGAGATCAAAGAAGGTGATAAATGTCAGACAATCAAATACTAGCGTATTTTTAGAGATGACTACTGATGGATAGGTGTCTACGTCTAGTTGAAGTAAATAATTCAAGATGAAATTATTTTGAGCAATAAGACACCACTATAGTACGTCAAGCTTGAGTACTTCATTTTTTTTTATACTACGTCGGTGACAATCAAGCACGCGGACCGCCTGATGGTAAGCGGTTACCGCAGCCTATGGACGCGTGCAACACCAGGGGTATCACTCGCCCGTTGTCGACCCTGCAAAAACCATTACAAACCCCTCTTGAATAACTCCATACTATAACTCATTGGGAAAACCTCAGCAGGTAGCTCATTCCACAAATTAAGAGTCCTCGAAAGGAAACGTCTCTGAAACCGAACTGTACGAGACCATTGCGGATTCAGAGTGTGAGGATGAACTCCCTGCCGGTGGCGAGCGGTGCGGTGATTAAAAGCAGCCGTGGGCATCATATCGAACAGTTCCTCAGAACAAAACCCGTTGTACAAGCGGTAGAACACGCAAAGGGAAGCGTAGTCCCTTCTCAGATTTAATGGCTCTAGACCGTTTGTCAGCTTGGGATCATCGACAATTTGGGTCGCACGTTTCTGGACCGAGTCAAAATGACTTATTTTTTAGGTGTACAGTAATTTAGTTTCTATGTAGTTCACACACCGTCCTAGGAAGCTATAACTGTGGAACCACTTAGCTGTTTAGGTTTTTCCAATGAGCTAAGTATTGAGTTCTTCAATAGTGAAATTCGTCCATAGGCAGCAGTACCGCTTACTATCAAGGCGGCTTGTGAAAATGTCAGCGGGCGAATGATTGACATTGTCATGATGCTTGTCGCCGCAAAAGCCTCCGGCTTGTAGGTATGTAGACAGGACCGTCTTTAAACTATTTGGGTTTCTGGGCACAATAGGCCAATGGGACCTTTTTGACTTTAAGTGTCACATATTTTGTTTAACTAATTTTAGGATCGTAGGGGCCCTGGGCAAATGAAGTGGCAAAGGGAAAGAAGGGCCTATTTGTAGACTCCATTAGTTATATTCGGATTTGAAAGTCGGAGCTCTGAGATAAGCATGAGCTGAAAAATCTGCGAAAGTTCTACGAAGCGAACGAAACTTTAAACTGTAATAATTTATGTATAAAATTTCTTAGTTTAGTATCTAACCAACGAACCTTTTCAGTAAAACCGTCCCCTGCGAACCGTAAAACGAATTCTAAGAACGCGAAAGGGTACGAGACGAGAAAATTAAATTAGTTAAACATTACATTTAAATTTTTAGCGCACTTTCAAAAGGAGTGTGAGCGAGTTTTACTGCCAATGTACTCTACATACCTATTAAAAAAGTTGAACCTTGATTGAAATTTGATATCTACTACTCAGGAGCCGTATTACCATCTCTTATAGCCAGTCAAGTTAATTTGATAAACTGAGCGTAGCGAGCGATTTCCTAATTTGATCTTTCATTTTCAGCCAGTCAGCGGTTACCTGTCAATAATGCATCCTCCGTTTAGTAAATTAACTTGACTGGCTGTAAGAGATGGTAAAACGTCCTCTGGAATGAAATTTGTCAGCAACTGAAAATCTGTGCCTGAGTATAGCAGGCCCAGGCATTAGCTGAGTGAGGTCTTCTTTATTTATGGACATCGGGACGCCGCGGCGACGCTGTCTGATGGCATTTATTGTTTTTTTTCTGTTTTAATTTTTGTATCTTTTTGGTGCTCCTTATATCAGTGTAGCGATGTTCATAAATTAATTAGGACTTTTTCTTTATTTCTCTTAATGCACTCTTTTTAAGACAAAAGCAATAGCAATGGTGACACCAAATCAAATTACACATTATTTATCTTTAATTCCAAAATAATTTAATACGAAATCCTAAACTGTTTTAGATTACAACCAATAGTAGCAATTTATTTATCACATTTATACGTGTTGTTCAGTAACAGTTAGTATTTATTGTGAAAAAATATAACTATGTAGTAGTGTGTAGTAGTTATGATCGATATTCATTATGATATTCGATAAACTAGCTGAAATAAATAAAAACATTTCCTTTGATATTATTCTTCGATTTCGGTGTTTCAGTATGACATGAAAAACTGAGTGGTTTTGGATTATTTTACAATTATATTAGTAAAGAAATATTACATGCAAGCTCTGCTGACAATCTGCGGCACTTTAATTTAATATACAGGGTGTATTTTTTACGATTCGTTTTCATCGCGCTGCACTTGGTGCCAATGACTTCTACCGATAGACCCTAGGCAAATATTAGACACTTTGATCTTGAGCACGACGCTCATTTGAGAACGTGTGTCCTTAATTAAGTTCAAACAAGACGGGCTAATCGAAGCGAGCTCTGAGCCGCAGCCCGGTGCGAACTTTGGCTTTGGACTTAAAGGCTAGATTAATATTTTAGATCGACTTTGTTAATAAATAATTTACACCTGAAAGTATTAATAATTACAGTTATCATCATATGGCAATAAGAATATTTAATAAAATTCCCAAGGATATTCAGGATATAAAAAGTAAAAAAATGTTTCTAAGTAAATTAAAGAACTTCTTAATATAAGGATGTGTCTATGATCTAAAAGATTTTTTTAAGACAATGTGACCTATCCATGTAAATTGTACTTGTGTTCTTGTTATGTTTTGATAATTTAATGTTTTATTTCGCAATGTTTCAAAATTAAATAATTTTTAATAATGCAATGTTTAATTATTTTATGTTAATTGAACTGTGTGTTTTATATAATTTATTCTTATTCAATTTAGTTAAGGCTTATTGTATAAGTATATTGCAGTGCCCTAGCAGGGCTCATGTACTGGACTATTTTGTATTTCACCAACTTTTATACTTGACATGAAGCAATAAAGAATATGATTATGATCATTTATATTTAGTGTCGTACAGCTTTCACAAAAACATACCTACCGCATCATAAATGTTAAGGGCATAAAATTTGGCCTGAAATTCATAAAAGCAGAGTTTAATTCTCAGGGTTAAGCAAAATGTTTTTGGTTTTCTTTAAATTTACCCAGGTTTTGTCGTTCACCTGTCTATGTTGGGGTTAGTGTGCACCAAACCGCATTTGGCAAAAAGTAAGGTCCTCCAAAACTGAGCATTTACCTACAATCTTCCACTTATAAGCAGAAATTTGTCAAATTGCCTGATTGCTGAGAAATCTGCGACTAACAGTATCTCTTTAGCCTATTAGAATAAATATTTAAGACGCTTACCTACCTCTGCTCTCTCTATTTAATTAATGTTAGTGCTTATTTACTTAATGGCAACTTAATTAATGCTTTCATGTAAACAGGTATTTAATTGTAAATAATCCTCTGATGGTACATTGGCGCTTGTTTACTTTGAAGTTTAGGAGTAGAGATGGGTACTAACATCTAATTGTATTGCTCTCTTGCTTCTAAAATAACTTTATAAGGTCACTTAGGCGCACAGCGCAGTGTCCATATAACTTAACTTTAGCGAGCGACTTCGTTAGCGTGGACTACTTGAAAAAATCACCTTGTATATCTAAAGTGCCCTGTTTTAGTCCAGCCCTCATATTTTAAGTGTTCATATTTCCATACACTAGTTTTTACGTGATGCTCAAATAATCAGACAGACAGACATATTGTAATGTGTTTTCTAGCTAACTTTCGATAGTCAGATTCGTTAGTCAGCCACAGCAACCGTGGACTTTAGTACGATAGCCACCCTATTTTAATGGTCTTATTAAAAAATATATGTTTAGTTTAAGTAATAATGGTATAATAACAAAAGCTAAGAATATCTGCTACCAACCCTTAAAATGTACACGGGGTTAGTTGATCGCGTATCCTGATCGGTTTCCTCTCGTGATTCCATCGGTCAGGGGTAGCCAGCCATCTGATTGGCAATTAGACAGACCAGGCGTCTGCAACCCTCTCTTGTTTGTGTAAAGGTACAGTTCTGTAGTACAAGAATCGTAAAAAAATAATTTAGGGTTTGAACATGATAGAATTTAAGCACATTGTTTAGCTACGTAAAGTGGGCTTTTTTAAACATATTTATTTAGTAGCAAACATGTTTGCAAACTAGTCAATAAAGCCTTCATTGGGTGATTTACAAGAGATTTCTGAAAATGATATGGCATAAAAAATTTTTTTTTTATAAATTTATGAAAAAAAAAGAACTTTTCGATTGATTTTGTACTACATCACTTACTGAGTATACCATATCGTTTTTGGTAGTTTTTGATAATCATCGGGTATATGTACATGCAAAACCATTGCAGACTGTTAGAACCTTTTTTACAACCCTTACGAAGGAAGCTTACAGTATAATCCGCCTTGTAGCTGTCACAGATTCCTAAGGTTGCGATATTTTATCTAGGTGATTATTAATAAATATTTATATGATCATTATGGTACTTACCATAAAATATCGTCACTTACTTTTCCTGTAATCATAAAAAATTTAAAAAACATTATTATAAAATTACTCATTAACTAGTTTACTTGAGTTCTGTAATTCGATCGTTGTCATAAGCCTGTGGTTTCAACATTTGCATAGTGTTCACAAACTTACCTTATTAATATGCAGAGATTGGAGGATCTTTATAAATTTGTGGTTGCTGTAGTGCGAATTGGTTGGCTTTTCGATTGACAATTATAAAGTTTCAATTTTATATCTAAGAGAGATTGTGTTTTGCTAAGTGTAATCAGGGGGCATAGCCAAGAGCAAAACGCCACGACGATTTCTACAATAGAAATCGTTCAAATGTATGGGGATGACATAAGCGCCAGTGACAGCTCATGTCATCCCCATACATTTGAACGATTTCTATTGTAGAAATCGTCGTGGGGTTTTGCTCTTGGCTAGGCCCCCAGTTATTTACTTATGCATTTAGACCAAACGAACATATAGCTTGAGCTAGAGCAAGAATATTCTTTCGTGTTTTTTTTTGTGTCAATGAGAATTAGTTTTTCATTTTACACTAAATAATTCCCACGAAAAAGTACAATGTATCAAGAACAAGCATTCTAGCTCGTGCTCTAGGGTCTCCGCGAGCATAGATAGAACAACGAAAGAATGCTCTGTCTCTGTTTACACAAAGAGAATTGGCTACTTGACAGTCTTCGGAAGGTTATTGTAAAATTTTCGTAAGTTTATTTTATACATCTTACAACTATCTTTTTCTTGAAAAAGCCTTTTATTTTCTAGTAAAAACATATTTTAGTTCATTAATTTAAAAATCCCCTGAAAACAGCCAGTCACGTGACATTTGCTAGCTGTGACGTCACATTTCAATAAACAAACGAAACTGTCTACGACGCTGCTCTAAATCTCAAAAACAGCAAACGATACAACACACGCCCTTTGGTTTGTTTATTGAAATGTGACGTTACACAATGACCGCCCGTTTCTTCTTTTAAGTACATACCAACAAACTATTGTTTATTTTTCAAAATATAAAATATTTACAATTTATTTTGAAATAAAAAACGTTGTAAAGTTAATGTGAACCTTTAAGCTATCATTTAAAGCATATCCCATAATTTATCGTTACAACTGTCAAATAGCCAAGTTGATAGAGTGGGGATAGAATGAACATTCGCTCGTTTGGTCTAAATGCACCGTTACAGACACCACATTAAAAAGTATGTAATTTTTGGTTCGTTTCATTAAACTTTGTATTACAATTTCGTTAACCTTGCAATCGTTAATTTAAACGTAACTTTTTATTCAATGTCACAGTGATCATTAAACATAGCTGTTGAATAAAGATGTCGTAAGATACAAGTACGTATCATTTACTCAGTATTAAACTATAGATTTTATTTGAGAAGAATTAATAAATAAAAACCAAAATTCAAAATGTTGTAAGATCGGAAGAAGTATAAAACAATTTATTCTGCTTAGGAGTTGAGTTTATGCATCAGATTGGATAAAAGATGAAAAGTTTTATCTATTTATTAATTACATTGTAAAATCCTAGTTTTATTATATATATAGTATATATAGTAGTATTTTTGGTTTTGAGAAAATAATATTTCCATAAAGGATTTAATTGAGTATTTTAAAGGGTACGATCACGATGAAAAAAGTACTGTATTTATAAAAATAAGTCACACATAGATATCTTATTATGAACTAAAAACTAAGAAGAGGTCGTACTTTCGGAGTCACAGTTTACAAGTTAATTCTATTTTGTGTTCAAACTGTTTAAATTCGCCATTTCCGATCAAGATGAATTAAATGATTATCATCTTATCTCCAACATAAATAAACTTTCCCAAGCATAAGGTATAACATGAATATGCAGTGACGTCATAAGATTTTCAGCAATTACGCTAATCGGATTACGCACCGAGTGACGTCACCAAGCAACAAACCACTAAACTAATCCCCTAAGGTAATTGCCCCTCCCCGTGGTGCGAGTCAATAAGCAGAGGTGAGGATCAGATCAGGTATGTGGTCGCCTTAAGAATATACACATAAAAATATAGTCTATGTATGTGTAATTGTGTATGTATATGAAATATAAGAAAATAACACGTTGGATGTCTTTGTTATCTTTCAAGTTTCTAACTGCCAATTATCATAATCAATAGAAAATCTGTTGTTCTTGATTCACCGATGACATTACGATATTCAAGCACAAGTTTCTAAGTAAACACTCAAAGTTAAAGTCATCTTGAAACTGAGGCTACCTTCAAAAATCTTAACATCTACGCTTCTAAGTTTATTAATTTAGTATGTCTCTCACTCACACACCCTTATAAGATTACATATAACTGAGACCTTATTGTAGCTTTTAATAATCTATCACTACTAATATTAAAAACATTAAAGATTTGTTTTTCTGTTCGTATTAAATAGGCTCCGGAACTACTAAACCGATTTTAAAAATTCTTTCATGTATATAAAGCTACATAATCAGGGAGTGACAAAGGCTATATTTTTTATTTATTTAGGCTATATTTTGACTAGAAAGACGACGGTAAGCTGTAAATAAAAAGTCAAAAGTAACTAAAATTATTTTGTTTTCACGCAAATTTCAGATCTACAGAGTTAGCTTACAAGCTAGAGGCCATTGCATGTTTGGAATCCGCATTTAAATTGAGATGAAAATCAGAATTCTGGGATTAAATGTACCCTTTCCAATATTAGCAGGTATTGAGAGATTGAGATACCTATTTTGAGAAAGGGCGAAGGTCGGTAAACTTAGTAGATGGCAACGACATCGAATGCCATTAGTACAAAATGGAATACAGAAGCGATACACTGTATGATGTAACTATGGGAGTGGTTCAATGTAAAATCCTGAATACATGAAATTGTTTCCTTGGCTTTGAATTTATAATGCTGTCTCGCACATTTCTAAACGAAAAGTTACAGGTGTGAATTGACTTCTGAGAATTCAAGAGTATGGGTGTACATAGAGATTTTTGAGTAACTAACTGCCTCGACAGACTTCGTTCTGTCAAAGTTGTTGCAAATGTTTGACAGCTGGGAACATTGAGCATTTTGTATGAGAAAATGTTTTCTTATTATTTTATTTTTTCATGAATTTTTCAATGTTTTTAGTAGTTATTCTGTTATTCGGGACAGAGACAAACACATCAAATCAGAAGCCATGAAAATCGATTCAGCGAACTCGAGTTAAAAGTCGAGTTCGAACAAACCCGACTTTGTTATGAAAACCACTTTTTGTTTTTTTCGTGTTTTTACCAGTTTCAATTTTTCTCAACTATGGTGAAAATGTGACAACCATTTGTATTTTTAATGAGTTTGGATGTTTCTATCTATCTTCAAGTAAATGAATTTTTCGAGAAATCAGTAGGTAATTAGTTATCATAAAGGTGATTCTTTTATTATTTTGACCCACTGATGATAAAAAATATACTGTTATTAAAAACAAAAATATCAATGAAATCTATATCTATACTGATATTATAAAGAGGTAAGCGTTTGTATGTTTGAGGCAAGTAATCTACGAAACTACCCAACCGATTTCCAAAATTATTTCATTGATAAATGCTACATTATCCCTGATTGCTATAGGCATATACATTTTTCAAATCGTTAAGAATCCGTATGAAAACTTTGGTTTGTAATCCAACATGTGAGAAAAATTAGTCCACGCGGTCGAAGCCGCGGGTGGAAAGCTAGTACCTAATAAAAGTAAAGTTTCCAGTAATTTCCATACTAAACAAGGTCTGTGTATAAGTAAACTATGTTGTTTTTAATTTTAAACTAATTTGTTTTCAAAATTGAATAAGCCTTGCCTTCGTTAAGTTGGAAGGCGAATTTACTGTACTTATTTCTTCTGTGCCCTAAGCTTGTCAGGGTTCGTATTGCCAATACAAACATGAATACGATAATCCTTTGTTTGCGAGTCTTAAAACTTACTCGAACCTATGTTAATGTAGCTTTTAAAACACGGAATGTTTTTGGAATTAATCTCGATGGGTACTTAAATGACATGATAAAGGGTATTCGGTATGGTAACTTAATTAAAAATCGTTATTTGAAAATTTCTGCTCGTAAGGTTGGTTTTAATTAAAATGGTCTTTATACTTTGGATGGTGTTTAAAGAACATTCTCTCCGTGTCTGCGTTCTACGTGTTTGATATCTCACTTAAAGTTGAATAAAATTTAAATAGTTATTTATATAGGTAGGTACGAGTATGTTATTATAATACTTATCATAAATAAATATTCTTAATTGGCATCTATTAAAACTAAACCCGCTTTCACATGACCAACACTGGTGTTTGTGATATCTGATGTGACATGCTTTATACGATTCTTAAGAAGCTGTACTTTGTGTTGAGAAGCCACCTTGATTTGAATTTGGGAATATATGGCATTTATTTATGAAGGGTAACTTGCATTTTATGCTATATCTCATCATTATCACCTTTCGCAACCATAAATCACTGCTGAATATATTGAGCGACCGGTTTTACCAGTAGTTATTACGAGGATTTTGCCAAACTTCGAACTTTGACAATAACTGAGTTTACCGCTGCTTGTGATTTGGGGTCCTTAGAAACTATACTGTACACACCTACTGTAGACTTACCTCGATTAAGGCTCCTCGTAATAACGACTCTTAAAAGATACAATACAATTTAACGTAAGATTTTTTGTGAAGTCATCCATTCGCTAACAAGGCCTATCAACCCATCCGAGATCTGTCTTAAGCAGCTCCAAAACACTCAACCGAGAACTCCGAAACGCGCCCTTAAACCTCCCAAATGCAACAGATAGGAGTATTGACAAAACGACAAGACCAAACGAGTAATCTTAAACCTCATAGAAGGTATTAGACACGCTTCATTGGCTTCTCAAGTGCTGATGGAACTGATTGCCCGGATTTACTCTAACAATGCCCGAAATGAGAGCGAAAGAAGGTTAAATCTTCAACGCTTGTTAAGGCAATCACTATTCTCCGTTTGCGGGGTTGAAGCCCATTTTGCAATGGTACATTTTTTGTTATATATTTTTTAAAAGTATCACCGCATCTGCTTAGTGGGATTTCATGTTTCATTGATTGCCATTGTTAAAAGTCAAACCCATAGCAAGGTTAGATCTGTGTTTTTCGTATCGAACTCTGGAATAATAGAGACAATTATTTGATAAGAGCACTCTTTATTTGAGAGCCCTTTCCAATTTTTATCTTTTCTGAAGAGGATTTGGAGATTCTTTTTCGCAATAAATGAGACAAATCTGATATAAAAAGGGTTTGATTTATGTGGGTTTTGTAGTAAATTGGAATTAGGTACGCAAATAACAATCCTGAATAATGTATAAACTTGAATGTCTAATTTAATAAAGAAACTACGATTTGGCAACTTTTATATTTTTCGTTAATATTCTTCTATTTTTCTCTCTAGCCTTACATGTGAAAATCTAGACTCAAAGAGGTTAATAACTGACAGACAGTATGATTGGTATTATGGTCAAATAACCACAAAAGCCTTTTCTTTAAATATTAAATTCATTAGTTTATCACCTGTTCATTTTTTTTTATTATTTTCTTAATCAATGAAGTAGAGTGAATTTCACTAAATTACAAAGTAATTAATGTTTTCAGAATTAGTTAAATTTAAATATTTTTCTATGTCAGCTGCAATTTTGTGTACTTTTAATGTGTGTGTGACTGGTTGTGCTCTGATTTATTGCAAGACCTGATCTACAAACTGTTTTTGAAATCACAGATCGAATCTCCGGACAGAGTAAGGCCGAGATCTATAGAGCGTGCTTAGCTAAAACTTAGAACTATCTCTATTTTAGTTACATAATATCGATATTCAATTAATTTTGTCATAATTAAACATCAACTTACATATTCGTTAGTAATATTAAAACTAAGCTCAATAAGTAAGATAATAATTAATGTGATAAGTCTGTGCTTAGCTAATGTAACGATCACGAGTATAGATCTCGGCTATAGTGTGCCGCGCGCTTTTGATCAGTGACTGGCCAGGAGACACGTGATCTGTTCCGACCTTGTTCAGACAGTTAGTTGACTATGATATACACACATCAACATGGTCTAGGGATATTTCAATTAAACCTAAATAACTAAAATTATATTCACTTTTTGTTAAAATACACATTAAAATAAACCTTGTTTAATAGCCTATCTAATCTGATAATTAAACTTTTAGATAAAGTTAAATTAAAAAAAAACATAGAAGAAGAAGAAAAACTCAAACAAAATTTCAACCTTATCTTTATTTTTGAAACATCAAAACCTAAACAAAACAACTATTTTTTTTATAAACATTGTTGAAAACTAAAAATTGGATCCACCTAAGACTCTTCTGATACATCTGCAGCGGTTCTGCATACTCAAAACAAGGGTGTCAATATCCTGTTGTGGAATGCTGTCCCAAGTCCTACTTTGATGCAAGAAAAGCTGGTTTTCATGCGCAATTTATTCAGGGAAATTACTAAGAGCTCTTCTCTGAAGCTTATCCCAGGCATGCTCAATAGGATATAAGTCAGGGGATTGTGCAGGCCAGTCTAAAGCTTGGATATCAAGCTGTTGTAACCAACTTGTAACGATACGCGCCGTATGTGGACGGGCATTGTCGTGCATTAGCTGGAAATTTTGTCCTATTTGCTGTCTGTGGGGCAAGATTACAGGCTCTAGCACCTCATCTCGGTATTTTAGAGCAGTCATATTGCCTTATATCCAAACGAGGTTCGTTCTACCGCCGAGACGAATTCCTGCCCAAACCATAATCGTGCCACCTTGATATGCATGAACTTGTTGTGGGTGCTGCAGTCGATTCCAACGTCCAGGTTCTTTCCAAAAGCGTACTCTTCGCGAATCAGGATGAAATCCAAACCTGGATTCATCAGTGAAAAGCACAAGTGACCATTGAGAATGGTTCCAGTTTTCATGTGCAATAGCCCATTGTAATCTTCTTCCTCGATTGCCTCTCCTTAGCGCTGGTACCGAAAGTAGCTTACGAGCACGTAGGTTGACTTCATGCAGTCGTCTTCTCAAAGTTTGACCGCTTACCAGCAAACCATACTCTCCCTGTAGCCTTTGAACCAATTGCATCGCCGTTACATTTGGTTGACTTCGTGCAGCATTTACTATGAATCGGTCCTGTACATGTGTTGTAATGCGTTGAGGTCCTCGGTGGCGTTCCACCACTTCCCCCGTGACACGATAACGTGACCAAAGCCTGGATATAACGCTCTGACTGGTCCTCATGGCTTCAGAAACCGTAATTTGGGTAGCGCCAGCTTGAATCAAGCCCACTGCTCTTAACATTTCGTTCCTCGTCAAGTGTCTACGTGGCATGATTAAATGAACACCGGAGATGCGTTTGACAACGATTTATAGAAATGTATGGAGTTTTAATCAAGTTAGAAGTTCGTGAAGATTTACTTCTTTGGAAGAAATTCAATGAATGCGAATTTCATCTTAAAACAAAACCTTTTAAATACAGATTTGAATTTAAAAAAGGAACTTAATAATGTTTTTATAATCTGTCATGAATAGTTTTTTTGCCCGTGCCAGTACTTTTTAAGTTATTTTAAAAAGTTTTATATATCCCTAGACCATGTTGTTGTGTGTATTACTATTCCAGTTCATCCTCAGAAAATAGTAACTATATATCATAATATCGTCTGTTAAAAGATCTATATTGTACTCAACATTATTTTGAGTAGTTAGAGCACTGGAAAACATTTAGTGTGTCACTTATATTATAAATTAAATAAATAATACAAAAGCCAACAATGAAACAATGCAGTCCTTCCTTTAACAATTTTTAAGAAACCATAAATTCATATCATTATTTTGTGACGAAAGTTAAATGAAAAATAAGTTAAGCGAGATTATTTATCACTATCATTTCAAAACTAAACAATTACTTCAAATTCTTACATCATATTTTATTGTCTGCTGTTGTGTATGGGCTGTATGTGTATGTATGACGTAGGTATGTGTGTGCTCTGATTGATTGTACTGATATATTTTAACCGACAGACTGTTTTTGAAATCACAGGCCAAACCTCCGAACGGAGCCGGTGGGCCGTGCGCTTTTGATCAGTAATTGGCCAGGAGACACGTGATCTGTTCCAACACGACGGTTGTTATGACGGTTGCAGCCATTATACAGGAGGGTTTGTATTATTTCAGTTTTATTACAAGTTTTTTACAGGGTAATATCCGTGTAATTTTGTGCTTCTTCGTATCGTGTCGAGTGGCAACACAGTGCCGGATTAACCCTAAAGCAAATTAAGCAATTGCTTAGGGCATCACGTCTTAGGGGGCACCAAATTTTATCTTGTGCTTAAATATAAGAATATGACGAAAATAGTAACTGGAACACTAGTTCATCCAGTTTGAGAACTAGTTGTGTAACTAATAAATTTAATCAATATTACAAAACCTAAAATGTTAATCAAACCGTAAGAACAGTTATGGATTAAAATGTTTTACTAATAATAAATAAAAATAAAGTACAATATTAATATCTTGCCAATTATTTACTTTATTTACTATATTTCATCACAGATATCTAAGTTACTTCTTCATATCTAAATAGGCTTTACTACGAAATTATACTATATTACGTCTAAGTGTAATAAAATTATTGGATGTAGTTGCTTTATTTGGCCAACGTTAACTTTAATAAATGAGTAACAAAATTTGGTGAACATTTACTAATTTTGGGTCACTAATATATTTTTTTGGATGTCACTTTTTATCAAATTTGGTGAAAAGTTTTAACTTTTAGGCAAATAAAATGGCTTATGTTTACATAAGCCATTTTATTTGCCTAAACTGTGCTGTAGAGACTTCTTCCTACGGATAAGGTCGTTTTAATTTTCCAAGGCGATTTTTGCAAGATTTAAATATTGTTGTAATTATTTATTCAGTAAAGTATATTTATCTTTTTTCTTGTTCGCACAACAATTGTTTTTCTAAGTAGCTGTTACAGAACACCCTGTATCCGTAAGGGGCGATTTGACGAACAACGATCGCTGGCTCCCGCATTATTGAGCCTCCACAGGTCCGCTGTTATTGCGTACAGTCGTGCACGCAATAGTTTGGCAAAAGATTTACCCGACCAACACCAAATTCATTTCATCTAGTACTTATTTCTATATTTTTCTTCAACTTGGTGAACAAAATTTCAAAATATATGTAATCCATAAAAATGATGTAGCTAGCTAGCTTGCAGCGTAGAATATAATATTATGGAGAGAAGAATTTGGTGGTTCAAGTGGTGAGAGCAGTCGAACCATTAGCAAATGCTTGCTTGCGGATTCGAGTCCTTACCTAGCTGATATCAATTCTATTTTCTTTTGAATATCTCTAAAGATATTATTTCCTTTATAAACATTAAAACAGTCTTAAAGCTATGAAACTTTACGAGAAAGTGACAGAAGAGCGTTTAGCTAAAATAATGATTAAATTAATTAATTAACATGGACATTTAGGGTCGAAACCTGTTTTTTTCTAGATTTCCTATCTTTAGATTCAATAGCATTGTTAATTGCTAAAATAAAAGTTCTAATAAGATCTATAATTAAAAAAACAACTAAAATAATTACATTAATCAAAATAATCAATGTGAACGTGACAGTACTAGGTTGAGGAAACAAGTACAACAGTAGTAACATGATACTCATAGCTTCGCTTGATCTAATAACATCTGTGGACAATCGCGTAGAAAATAATATTCCCTGCCTGTGCTTAATGTTTGGATAGTGACCAATAACGTATCGTGTTTATTATTACTGCTTTCTTGTGGTACTTTTATTATGATACGAGAAAAATAAACTGAAAAACAAAAAAAATACTTTACTTTTTACCTCGTATATAAATTTTATTATCAAGTGCAACAATTATATTTATTGTTCAGATTTTCTAACATTAGACGAAGTTGAGAAGCCCTTAAATTTAAGAAATTTGTTTATTCATGATTACGTTGAAAAGAGAAAGTTATTTGGTTGAGAATAAAGGGTACCTATTACTACTGTACTAGAAATTTAAATTTGAAAATTTAATTGAATATACATGCCCAATCATTCGCTTTTTTAGAACCTTTATAATAATAGTTTTTTTTTTCACCTGTAAATTCAACTACAAACACAATTATCTGAATCTAAAACGTACTTTAAGAATATGAATGTAGACTTCGTTATTTCTTGAAATATTCTCAATATAGCGAATACCTCGTAGCATTCTCGACATAAACATCAGCCAGTCTAACAAGGCTTTTAGTTCGAGCTTCGATCTCTCCTCTAATTTAAAACTGATTTGTCTGTCTCCCATTTCAATATACGCATAATTGGATTGCACCACAACAAAGCTTCGGTATCGGGGGGACAGAGGTCGCTACCTGTCAAGCTACGCTTCTAACTCACTTAATTTGGTTCTCAAATCTCATAGTACAAAATGGACGGTGCCAAACAATAATTAAATACAAAAGGTCGGCTTGGTAAAAGGTTTTGAAATATACACCAAAACCACTTAAGTTTTGTTGAATATTTACATCATACTCTATTTCAGTTAATATTTTAGAAGGATATAAATAGCATAACCAAACATTCTGTTAGGGATTAGAACTAAGATAGTCTACGTTTGTAACGAAATGCCACAACATGATCGTTCGTAGTGAGATTACCATTTTCTTAAAAAGCGTGACAGATGATCCCACAACAGGTGAAGCTAAGTGTTTTTCGGAGCAAAGCACATTGTTAGTGCAGCTGATATGGCTTTGGACACCTAAGCCGCTTTGAAATATGCGTGCAAGATGCCTTTTCACGCTTCGCTTAGTGCATATTCGCATTTTTTTTGCAAAAAAGAGAAAAAAAAACAACACAATACAATAACCTAACATACCTACAATAACACGTTCGGCAAATCGTACAGAAACTGACAAAGTAGTAAATGGCTTCAAGTACTCACTGAATAAAAATCATAAATCATAAATCATAAATCATAAACATTTATTTGATCTTCTTGTTGTACAAATATCTTAAAGACGAATATGTAGTTTCAAACAAGAACCCTGCAAGGGCACCACAAATATAATTATACATTTTATTTTTACACTTCAATTTTATTTAATTACTTAGCATTAAATTAAAATATACCTTAATAAATTAACATTAAATTAATAACAATATTATTTTTAATCCTGCCACTGCCATACAAATTAGAATAAACAAATATTGCCTGATTTCTAACTAATTTTCCCTATCAAAGAACTCCTGCAGTGAGTAAAAACAATTCTGAGCCAGGTATTTAGTAAGTTCTTTTTTAAATACTTTGGCTTCCAGTACATTTTTTAAAGATTCCGGAAGGGAATTAAATATTTTAATCGACATTGAATAAGGACCAGTGTTTACTATTTGCAATTTAGAATATGTTTTGGCTAGTTTTTTTTTCGGCCTCAAGTTTTCAGGACGGGAATGTTGTGGAAACCAGTCTACATTATTTCTTACTAAAATGCAAGTTTCTAATATGTACAATGAAATTAAAGTTAGGATGTGGTACTTGACAAAATAGCCCCTACAGCTAGTTCTTGAATCTATATTTGCCAGTATCCTTATACATTTTTTTTGTATTATAAACAGTTTCCTGGCGTTCGTGCTGCTACCCCAAAGAACTATTCCATAGCGCAGCCAGGAATCCGCATATGCATAGTATGCGCTGGTTGCCGTTTTTAAGTCTGTAGTTCTTTTTAACTCTCTAAGGGCATATGTGAAGCTTGATAACTTACTAATGACTCCACTTACATGCTCTTTCCAATCTAAGTTGCTGTCCACATTTATACCCAAAAGACTGTGCGAGTTTACGAGTTCCAAAGTAACATTATCAAATTGATAGTCTATATCCAGCGTGCGCCTTTGGTAGGGCTTAAACTCTATGAGTTTTGTTTTACTGAAGTTAATTTCTAGGTTATGGTCACGGAGCCAGCTTGTTAGTATGTTCAAGTTCCAGTTTAGCTGTTGATATAAATCTGAGGTATCTGAACAGGGCAATATAAGGGAGATGTCATCTGCGAAAAGGGTACAGGGGATGTTAAGTACATTTGGCAGATCGTTGACATAAATTAAAAACAGCAAACAGCCAAGTACACTACCCTGTGGTATGGAGTGCTCTAGATGGATTTTATCAGATCTTACAATGCTGACAACCCCAGATTGGAAATCGTTGTACTCTATTTCAACATACTGGACGCGACTTTGCAGATACGACCTAAGCCACCCGTGCGCCACACCTCTTACACCTATGCCATAGAGTTTGCTGAGTAGAATTGAATAAGATACCCTGTCATAGGCCTTGCTCATATCCAACAGAACACCTATCGCGTGGTTGCCACTGTCAATGATTCTCAATACTTCTTTGATGTATTGGTATACTGCAAGACCAGTTGAACGACCCTTTCTAAAACCATATTGTTTATCACTCAATATTCCATATTTTTCAACGAAAGAATAAATTCTTCGGTAAACAACAGATTCAAAAATTTTAGAAAATGTAGAGAGCAGGGCGATGGGACGGTAATTATTGCAGTCATTTTGGTCATCTTTTTTGTACAAGGGTTTGACAATGGCGACTTTTAATAAATCTGGTACTATACCTTCAGAGAGTGACTGATTTATCAATAATGACAACGGCGCAGCAAGTTCATTAGCACATGACTTCAGCAATATCGGAGGTATGTCGTCAAAACCATGACTTCTTTTGTTTTTTAGTTTTTTTATAATGTTGTGTATTTCTATTTCACTTGTGGGTGATACAAATAAAGAGTTGTTAGTTGTGGCGGTTACAGGTCGACCAGCTGGTGGAGGAGAGTCCTTAGGTGCACCCACCGTAGAGAAGAATTGATTAAAGTAGTTAGCAATGGTTTTTGGGTCTTCTGTAGGCAAATTATTAATTTTTATAGTCAAATTCTTTTTTAATTTATTTTTAGTTTTGTTTGTACGTTCTCTTACTATTTGCCACATTGTTTTACTAACGTTATTTGAGTTTTTGATCATATTTTTGTAATTAATTTTCTTGGACGTCATAACAGCCTTTTTTAGTATTTTTTCATAAAGCTTATAATGGTGGTTTAAAACAGTGCTATTTGTTTTCGAAACAAACATTTTGAGCAACCGCTTATTTTTGCAAGATTGTTTCAATCCGTTAGTTAACCAAGTTTTTTCTTTTCTATTTTGTAATTGAATATGTTTTTTCGGTATATTGAATTCTAAAATTTGACTAATTTTGTCATGAAATATATTGAAATTTGTGTTAATGTTCTTATCCTTTTTTATATAATCTAACCAAGAAATATTTCCTAGGTCTAGTTTGAATTTGTCTATGTTTCGCTTGCTAAAAATCCTTTTTTCCGTAGACCAGGTAATTTGGTTGTCAGATTGCATCGAATGCGTCAATTTTACTATTACACCCTTATGATCCGAAACACCATATTCCTTAGTTTGGATATTTATGTTAATAGTAGTGTTGTGAATGTTACTGAATATCAAATCTATACAAGTTGCAGAAGTCTGTGTGATTCTAGTTGGTTCCTTAACGTGTTGAGTGAAATGAAAGCTTTTCATAAGATTAAGTAAAGTTGCTTTTGAACTATTAGGTACCAACAAATTGACGTTAAAATCCCCCCCAATAACTATATTTTTCTTACTTCTATAGTCCTTTTTCATTAAAATTTCTAAGAGCTTCGTGAGAGTTTCATAAAATAATTCTGACATTCTATTTCTATCAGGATAATATACGACTACTAAAATTAAATTAAGTTTAGGTATCTCTATTGCACAAGTCTCCATTACAAATTCTACTGAAATATTACATAAATCTCTTTTTTCTTTAAAATCAATATTTTCCTTCACAAGGATACATACGCCTCCACCTTCCCTCTCCGACCGGCAGAAACACGATGCAATCCTAAAACCATCCACCTTTAACAAATCTATTTTTGATGTTGTGATCCATGTTTCCGATAGACAAATTGCTTGGATACATTTATCTTCTTCCATTGCAGCTTCTAATAGGTGTATTTTATTTTGTAAACTTCTAATATTTTGAAACAATGTAAAATTAGGAACGAAAATTATTCGCCCTGTTGGGCAACTCTCTTTGCGAACTCAACTCTGGTTTCTGTCGATTTTCAGGCTGGTGATTGGGTATATCCTGCGAAAGTGATTTATCATCCTTGCATGGGGATTTCCAGCTTGCAGAGGTTGTTAAGGTTGGATCGCGTTCGTTCCCATTAATGAAAAGTCTATTATTTATTATTCTTGCCCGTTGACCGTTTTTTCGCGCATTGATTAGAACATCTACAATTGTTTTTCTGTACTTTAATGCATCCTCATTTAGGAATTCGGAAATGGCTATGCCCGTGCCTTTAAAATAACGACTCCTTTTAATTATGTTGCTAACCATTTTGCTGCTTGATAACTCAACAACAATGGGCCGTCGCCTTCCATGTCTTCCTATCCTTCTTATTGCGCTTATATTTCCTGTAAGGTTTATATTCATTATATCCTGAAATGCAAACAATAATCTGCCATGCAGCAGATTTTCGTCCTCCCAGGGTGACTCTTCGAATCCATACAGAACATTTTTTTTGTTAATATCTAAGTTGCTTGTTTTATCTTCAAATCTATGCCTTGTGGAGTTGTGATCTTCTTTTTCCAATTTAATTTCGTTTATTATTTTCTGTATTTCTTTTATCTCTTTGGCTAAGGTCCTACTTACCACCTCTAATGCTTCAATAGTTTTCTGTACATCACTTATTTCACAATTACGTTGCGGTATCTCTGTTGCACTATTTAGGTTAAGTTTCGTTATTGTAGTTTCAATTTCAGCTTTAAAAATCCTTTGCAGCTCCGTAACAATCTGTGTCTTTAAAAGGTTAAATTTTTTGTTCATTATATCTTCCCATTGTTGTTCAGTCAGAGACAGATTTCCTTTAAATAAATTTCTTCCTGTTTGGGATGTCTGGTGATGAATCGAACAATCATCTGACAGCAAAGTGTCTCCAATGATACTTCCATCACTTTCATTGAACATACTCTCACTCGCAGTATTAGTTTGTTTTTTCCTTTGTGTTATATTATTCTGGGAAGGTGATATTGGTATATTTATATTCTTCTGATTATTACTTGCGGCTAATTTTAATTCTCGTATTGGAGTATTAGTGTCCATATATTAGTAGTAGTTATATATAGACATAGTTTTAGGCGCTTTGCAGCGGCATGTTTGACAAACCCAATGTTTTTTGCGCTCCGGGGACATGGTGTTATAAAACCGCACAACAGCAACATTTGCACAATCGAGATCGTAGCTCTCTTTGCATTTAAAGCAGGTGAGATACTGTCGATCTGTTATAGCTTGATAGCAATCTGCTAGCAATCTTAGTCAGTAAGTAAGAAAGTCTGTTTGTTTCAGTTCATCGTACATTTTCTAACTGTTAAAACCAAAGTTCCCAATCAGTACGTCTACCACGGGTTGCCACTTTAAATTTACGTTATCGTTCGCGTAAAAAAATTGTAGCGGGACTTGACATGACATGTCAAATCCGAATACAATTTTTTTCGAACTCATGGTAGACGTACTGAAGATATTTCAACAGCTAGCTATATTCAACTAGAGTTGTAATGCGCACATCGAACGCAGTTAATAAGAAATAATTACTAACAGTAGTATTTACGAAAATTTTAATTTACTTACAACATAAGACTATTTTAGATCAAGAGGTACAAACCCCTGTCCTCTCTGTGCGTTACTCTATGATCGCTTCGCAATAATTTCGTTTGGCAAACACCAGAGTTGCAGCAGGCAAGTCGTCCATTAAGCCAGCCTCGTAATAGACCAGCTTGCTTATTGCTGTAATTATATTGCCTTCATGACGTCAAATTGGCTTGTACACAATTAATTTGGTTGGACAACGCTACTGCGAGTGGTAGACGTTCTGGCTGAGTAAATAATGCTCCTAGTGATAGAAAACCCTTATAATAGAGCTTGAAGTAATTTTAGATAGGGGTAAACTAGGTACTACTACCTATTTCTAATCATGAAAAAAACAATTATAATATTGTTTCAGTGTCCAAACGGTTACCATTCAGTGCGTCTACCGCGAGTTGCCACTTTAAATGTACGTTATCGTTTGCGTAAAAAAAATGTATTCGGTTGACACATGACATGACATGACAATGTCAAATCAAAATACATTTTTTTTATGCGAACGATAATGTAAACTCAAAGTAGCAACTTGTGGTAGACGTACTGGCCTTTTCAGAAAGGATTAAGATACACAACTCATGATGCAAATCCACTGAGCACCACTTTTTAGAAGTTGAATTTAAATACCATATGGCGCCATACTTTCCAAAACAACCTCTGCAAAACCCAACAACTGTTTTCAACTAACTCCACTGCTAGTTTCTCGGACCAATTCCGGACAACAATAGCTCAAATCAAGCTCCTATTACGAACGATTTGAAAGTCCCGGTCATCGCGACAATGGTGTCCCCTACAGACCTCAGGCTTAAACAAGGGTTTTTCCCTCAATTATTGGGATGCGTAATTATTTCCGGCAAACTCAACTATCCGTGTTACGGAAAGCGAGCGCAGCGAAAATTGATATCCCTATTTTAGTTTCATTAGGGGACTTTGATGTTCGTTTGTTTTGACTGTGGGCATTTTACTCATATATACAACCCGACCAAACGACGAAGGGAGCAGGATTTAGGTGGATGCAGGACGGCATGCAGGTTGACCACAACTGGCTTCTCTAGAAAAGTTGTTTTTTTTTACCTAAACTAATACTCCTTCACAGTCTTGTAACGAAGCTTCGCGGAGGCACAACACAATAAAACTCTGCGAACTTTTAACTTACTTACTTACTTACTTATCCTGGCGCAGCGACCCAAAATGAGTATTGGCCTCCAACACAAGAAGACGCCACGCTTGTCTGTCCTGCACGATCTCTTGCCAAGGATGTGCTTGGAGAGCCAGCATGTCCCGCTCCACCTCGTCCTTTCAGCGGTACCTGGGCCGACCCACCAGTCGACTACCGCTTGGCCGTCCTAGGTACGCTCTCTTCACTGCTCGATCCTCGCTCTCTCTTCCGCTCGACGTGGCCAAACCAGCAGAGTCTATGGGATTTTGTCTCTCCTAGTATGTTCGGTTCAGCCACCAGCTCTTCTATCTCAAGGTTTTTCCGGACTCTCCAACTCCCATCTAGTCTCCTCGCAAGCCCAATAATTTTACGGAGCACCTTGTGTTCCGCTACAAGCAGCTTCTGTTCTTCCTTTTGAACTTTTAACTGCCTGATTCAATTTAAATCTGCGTTGAAAAACATTAACAAAAGTTGTCTACTTTCATAGCTTTCATTGATCAAATTTATATTGCTCTCACGGAGCGTAGGTACTCTAAAATACCGTAGTATTTGTATAGAGACTCAGCGTGTTAAAGTTCGAATCTGGTATAAGTGTCAGTATCTATGGTACTATTAATTATTACCGCCATTGCAAAAAAAGTTCACAACTCGTTTTCACTGTTGAAATTACAGTTATTTTTAGCATTATTTTATTCACAAGTGTGTTGAAAAATGTCGTATGATACACGTGTGTTTTGATTATCACCGTCCTCGGCTCTCTTAAGACCCTCACCTAAGCGCCTCAGCGGTAATCACTAACATTACACACTTGTACCATAATTTACTATTATCTACACACATATCATAAGTACTCTATGATGGGTTCAGAAGCAGTAAGGAAATGACCAGCATTATTACAACCAATTATACTAATCTTTGTACGCCTTGTATTTGGCTCTCGATTTTTCACCCACTAGAATTTTGACAGGTGTTCCAAATTTAAACTCTTAACAATACAAAAATCTATACTGTGATAACATTACAGTACATATTTTACCTACTATCACAGACAAGAAAGTACTCATAGTATAATTGGTTGTAATAATGCTGGTAATTTCCTACGGTTTCTGAACGCAATAGAGCACTAATAATATGTGCGTAGATAAAATAATATTATCGCGAACCAATGATTAGTTTTAACAGCCTTCCACCACTTAGTCCTGCAAACGACTCAACAGTAAATTAATGCCGGCCCAGGTAGTTTTCATTCCGGCTTATTTCGCATTTTATCCGGGACCTCTATTGTGTCAGGAATAAAGTAAAGTAAAGTAAAGTAAAAAATCATTTATTCATTTAAGCTTGTACAAAGCACTTATGACATGTCAAAAAAAGTATATAGAAATAATAATAATAAACGTAAATAAAATAGTACAATATTAACTAGTACACATCGTGAATATACATAATGTGAATCTACCACCGGTTCGGACGTTGCCTCTTATCGAGAAGACTCCGGCAAGAAACTTGATAGTTACTCTTTTCAACTTTGTTTGTTTTACAAAAAATAAATTCAGAGTACAGTCAATGCGAGTAGAAAAAAGAACACAATATTGAGCAGAGGAGCAGATTATTCCTACTATGACCACAAACTTTTGTCGTTCAAGTAATCCTCTACATTATAATAACCTTGTTTCATTAACTTTGCTTTAATTGCAGACTTAAACTTGTGAAGAGGTAGATCAACAAGACTTTGAGGGAATTTCTTAAAGTATTTTACAGATTGACCCACAAATGAGTTTCCCACCTTGTGTAGCCTAAGACTGGGAGTTTTCAATTTGTTTTTATTTCTGGTATTATGTTTATGAGTGTCACTGTTTTTTTTGAACAGATGCAAGTTTTTGCGCACATACATTATGTTATCTAAAATATACTGAGCATGCACAGTTAAAATATCGATCTTCTTAAATACTTCCCTAAGAGAGTCGCGTGGTCTAAGTTTGTAAATGGAGCGGATGGCTCTTTTTTGAAGTACAAAAATGGTGTTCAAGTCTGCAGCTGAACCCCACAACAGTAGACCATACGACATAACACTATGAAAGTAGCTAAAATATACTAGTCTTGCTGTTTCAATATCAGTCAAGAGTCTTATTTTTCTAACAGCACAAGCAGCGGAACTGAGTCTCCCTGCCAGGGCCGTTATATGCGGACCCCATTGTAACTTAGAATCTAAAGTTATTCCTAAAAATACAGTAGAATTTGTTAATTCTAATGGCTCGTCATTCATAGTTACAATAGTATCAACCTGTCTCACATTGGGCATAGAGAATTTATATATATATATTTATATATTTAAAAGGCAAGAGATACCAAAGATGTTGGTACCCTCCTCGTTTTTAATAATACACGTTTACAATAACGTTCACATTTAGTTCTTAGTTCAGAATCAGCTCTCCGATGCCAGTGAAATGTAGATATAGTGTTAGGTAATCACGTTTATTTATGTATCTACTGGATATGTTAATTTAAGGGTAATGCTTCTATTTATATATTTTTTGAACTTTTGTAAGAGAACAACCCTGCAGAGGTCGCTTGGTTATTCACAAACAAAACTCTTTGAATTAATAACAAAGATGAGAGATAGACAAATTTCGATTAATACAATATCAGTCGTGGCTCGTGACTGTACTTTATATGGCGTATTTGTAAACCCGACCTTTACAGTAAAATCTGTATTTTAACATTTCACAAATAGAATTTTCACTCTGTTTGCTAAACAATGTAGTAAGCTTCAGCAAATGTCCGAATTGATTTATTATCACTGCGGTTACTATGCTCATTTTGTAAACCAAAACTTTACTCTGAAATTGCGAGGGTAGACATTTAATTCAAGTTCAGGGATTAAAATAGCAATTTACGCGTCTTACTCGAAATAAACTCTATTTTATGATGAATAGGCACATGCAAAATAAATTTCATTTGTTTATTTTTAGCTTAAAATTGCCTTGTTCATTTTATAAACCAAAATGTAGGTTTTTCATTTTAAGTGGATATGAAAAATGTTCCATGCTGAAATGACCAAAATGTGCTAAGACGATAGTAATTTTTTATTGCTTTAGATCTGGTCGAAAAAAGTGGCCCTCTCAAACCACTAGTAATTTCCCTTAAAAAGTACAACATGGACTCAGCTGTCGACCCGGAATAGCCTCATGGAATTTGATATGCGAATATGTTTTTGTAATGTACGATTAACGTGTATAGCAATTAATGCTCAGCTTTGCGATTTGGCCCGGGTTCGGATGTGCTGGGAGACGCCACTGGCTTAATTCCTTATCTGGTATCTTGTAACACTCCCCTGCTTCGAGACCATGACAAGTGGTGTGTTGTATGGCGCATGAAAAAAAATTGCGTCTATAGTTTCATAGCTGTTTCTTGCAACAAAACTAATTAGAAAGGGTTCGTTATTTTTGTAGCTACGAGTATTTCGAAAGAAGAAAAGACCTAATTTTCTGGAGCGAAAGTTTTGTAATCGTCTATGGGATGATTTATTGTTTGAGTTGCATTGTGAGCCCACTACAATCTACGTATAACGAGCAAATGAATTATATATATTATATCATTTTTCTTCTTTTTCAGATACACTTCTATTACAATTTATATTTTATCTATCTTTGGTATTTTTTTATAATTACCGCAAATCAACTTACGGGCATACATGGGACGACCGAGTGGGCGACGGCCGGTCGGCCGTCCTAGGTATCGCTGAGATGACAAAATCATGGAGGACTTGCGCGAGCTCCAGGTCGAAAACTGGCAGGAGGTGGCGCACGATAAACAAAAGTGGCGTATCTTAGTGTCGGAGGCCAAGACCTACTTTGGGTCGCTGCGCCATCATAGATAGATAGACAAATCAACATCATTTACTTATCTTTAAAAATATTGCAAATTTTGAACCCCTTTGCAGCAAACTTTAGTTACGCCTAAATTTCCAGTAGAAGCTACAGCTTCAGATGTATGTCAGGACACTTTCAGTATAGGCAGTATATTAAAGGTTTTCAAAGAATTTGCTGAAGAATTTAAGTGACTTGGCGCTTACTTTTTATGCTCAACTTTAGTAGCTATGTAAATAATTATCTAAACAAGTAAACTCTCACCTATATTGCGTATTATATCTGTTTGTATTTATAGTAGTTTTTGCAAATATATAATGAGGGACCTTAAAACACGACTGTGGTTTTTTGAAACGAGCCTTGGGAGTTTTAAAATAAGATCACACAAGTGTTTTAAGGCCTAATTATGTACAGTTGCATACATTACTTTATCATTATTATTGAAAATTAAAAAAAATATTACAACCAATTATACTAATCTTTGTACGCCTTCTCGTATTTAGCTCTCGATTTTTTACCCACTTGAGTTTTAACAGCTGTTCCAAATTTAAACTCACGTTACAAAAATCTATACTGTGATAACATTACAGTACACTACATTTTACCTACTATCACTGACAAGAAAGTACTCATAGTATAATTGGTTGTAATAATGCTGGTAATTTCCTACGGTTTCTGAACGCATTATAGAGCACTGATGATATGTGCGTAGATAGAAAAATATTCGCACGATCCAATGATTAGTTTTAACAGCCTTCCACCACTTAGTCCTGCAAACGACTCAACAGTAAATTAATGCCGGCTCGGATAGTTTTCATTCCGGCTTATTTCGCATTTTATCCGGGACCTCTATTGTGTCAGGAATGAAAGGCAAGAGCTGATTGGAAGCTTTTGCGGCAGGCACGAGTTGGAGTTCTTTGTGTTCAGTTATTGTACTGATTAATGTTTGCTGGGGTAGTTAGAGACGGGTAGTTAAATACTGCAGAGTTCTTCAGCTAAATGACTCGGGCTACGAGTAAATGGCCGTTGAGTCTGAACAGCTGAAACACTGAAATACTGTGTACATGTTCTTAACTCATAACATTATATGTAGCTGTTAAAGTGAATACTGTTTAGTGAAGTTGTTGAAGTTTTTGACAGTTTTTATTGTTATAAACCTAAGTGGGTTTTGTTTGAGGTTCTTGAATGGTTTCTAGCTGCTAATCACTTTAAGCTTTCAAGGCAATTGTTAAGAACGTATGTTGAGATGTAGGGGTCGTAGGTTCGGTTGCTTATGGCTTGATCATTAGATCACAGTAAAATCAAAAAAATACTTAAACACACTCCAGAAGACCTGGGATTAAAACCCAATTCTATTGATAATCTGAACATTCTAAAAACACACTTTAATGCGCAATAAATTAATAAATTTGCGCCTGACAACTGACCAGTTGTCATGATCTCGAAGTAGGGTTAAATATCCCGTGTTATGAGGTACCAGACAAGGAATTCAGCCAAGGGCACACCCAGGCAAGAGCTTATTTAGAAAATATCGTTTCCTGAATTGACTCGACCGGGATTCGACTACGGGACATTGAGCCAAAACAGGCTACTGACAACTTTACTATGAAGTCAGGAATTTTAAAATAACAGATTTACTTAACTAGAGTCTGTATAATTATAAGCTATAGTAAATTCAAACATATTAGTTTAAAATAGCTTAAATGAAGAAAGATATTCATATTTTTTGACGCATTTTCCGATCGTTAGTGAAAACCTCAACCATTGACATTTGAATACCTTTGAATGTTTAGTAGTGTGACGTTTGAATGGTTATGTATCGATATTAATAATGATGTACGTAAATAAAAGGCTTATATTATTAAATTGGATATATTGGAAAATATAATCGTTCATAGCATGTTTCCGTGTTTGAAAATAACATTTTGAATTTTCTATTATGTGGGTTTTATTTAAATTAAAAAATAGCAAGCATATTGAAACAACAATCAAATCGTAAGTGCTTTATAAAAGATTAAAATGTTTGAAAATTAAAACAAACACGTTATTTTCCATGATTAAAAATGAACATTCATAATAACCTAACTTCATCAACAAGAAATTTCGCTTTGCTAAAGTCGTACCGCGAAAATGGCCGGCGAACACAAACAGACCAGACGTCAGCGCCGGAAATGGAAGGGACAAAGGCGGCGGCTTCCGGCTACGAGCGCGAAACAATCCCTCACGCTCCCGAGGAAAATAATGTACGTAAATAATGTCATTCTGAAGGAAATATCGCTACAAGTTAATCTACTAACCATAAATAGGCAATTTGCGGCTGATGCTGGACTATCGGAGATATTGATGATACGTTCGTAGGAATACATGTTCGTTCGATTTTTTTAGGTTAGTTTATAATAAATATACAAGTGTATCACTTTTCGCTATGCTGACTTTATTTTGGCTGATTTGATAAAGCTGAACTCACACTAAAGGCCAGACACACCTAACCGGGCCCGCCGACTTTACCCTGCGGGTTTGGCCGCCGGATTTTGTTTTGTGATAATCGTCACGAAGCGATAGCTTTCCTACCTAAGCAAATAGTGCCTTTACTGCCAATTAAACTTAATTAGGGGGGCTGAGAAACACGTTTTACTACACATACCTTAGGTAACACAAGTTACCCTGACACGATTGTGTTTGATCTTGAGATATTGAAGGTATTAAGGACGAGAAAAAGGTACAGTTTTCCATAAAACTTAATTTTATCTAGACAGTTATTATTTCATGTTGCATAGCTTGCTAAAAGCTGATTACCTTTCTTCTAACAAAATTTAACGTAATGTCATAATAACATTTATAAAAACTATAATCTGGCCTCCATCACTGAAATTGCGGCTGTATATTTTTCAGAATTACAAAAAAAACACATAAAAAGGATGAGCAAGGAAAATAATAACGTTCAACCGCTTTTTTTCCTTTAAGGTCTCAATACGTCCTCAGCAAATGACGGAATCGCAAAGCTTCAGATCTGAACGAATAATGGCGTCATACGTCTCTGCTCCAACTTAATACAGTGGCCGGATCAAAGGGCCACATACGGAACCCTGCAGCTTAGAATAAACCAATTATGAGTGAAATATTAGGGATCAGTCCGTCCCGCCTTTGATCACACCGGTCCGACCGCTTATATTTCTTTTCGCGAGAAAATGCGAAGCCATTGGCCTCCGGGAATAAGCGAAACTTAATAAATTACAGAAATCGGTGGCCAAGAGACTAATACCCCCGGAATGGGAAATAAGCCGGTCATAACGTCGGTTAACTGCGCGTGCCGAGTAATCATTTTCGGACAGGATATTTACTTCCGTCTGCTTCACTGATATACGGCCGGCCTTATTAAAAGTAAAGGGAAGCTACACAAGCATCGCTGAAGTAGCCGAAATGTGAGCGTAAATAAATTAGGCGATCAGCGCGGTCAAAACGCCCCGTTTTCAATTACATTGAAAGCCTGGGACGATATGGATATTTTGCGAAATGGGAAAATAATCGAATTTCCACTGAATAATGAGAGGACCCTCGTTCGGCGATGAATGGCAACCAGGAGAGCTGCGACACAAAGGGTATTTAACTCGCACTTAGTACTTTTTGTCCAGAACCCCCCGCTGCGCCGGACCGCCCTGCCACCCTAGCGATTATATTGTCGTTATCGCCCTATAACGTATGCAGAATAAAACATGTATTATCTCTATTGCCAGTATCCATTTACTGGGTAACGTTCGCTCCTAATCCTTTGATTTATAATATCCCGGTGAAATATAGCCGATGGTCGCAATATATTTAAATTATTCTAACAGTCAATTAACGAGATGGCTTTTACCGCGATATAGGTCGCACTCTCAGTGAATTGGAAACGACCGCTTTTTGAATTCAGTATGAGAGCTCAAAGCCATTCTCTCACTTGAAAGAGTTGATTATGTTTTTCAATTTGAACGCACGCGAAAACGTGCTCATGAGAAAACATGTTTCATACGTTAAAGTCGACCCTCGGTAATGTATCGTTCTCTCTTTGCTTAGTGCCCGCATACTTATTAGAAAAGTCAAACACACCTTTTAAAACTCCTACCCCAGAATATTTTACTCTTGTATTTGAATAGGGGAATTTCCAAACATTCTATTGATACAAATAATTTTGCCAGGGAGAGCTATATTTTATGTTGAGGTTTATAAAAGTCAGCGCGGTTGGTGTTAAAAGTTGGCTAACTTTCTGAGTTTTGTTAAAAAAGCGGTGAGGATTAATTTGGGTGTCGGGGGTGATACTTATTTACAATAATCCGACTTGTGGCTGCATGAATTGTTGGAATAAATTTCGTATTCAGGCACAAGAGACTAGGGCTGGATTAAGTCTTCGAGGAGATTTATCGATGTTAGTAAATTTCCTTTTAATGTAAGCCAGTTGTTATTTACTCGCATTCAAATAGCTTTCTCGAAGAATTAATTTACGAGGGTTTTTGCATGTAAGATTTTTTCAAAAGAAAACTTTTTTGTTTTCTTTGTGATTTTACTCGTAGCCTAGCTGCTTGCTAAAAAATACATTTACTAACTTTCATTATTTTAAACACCAAAGTTCAGCATCTCTAACAGTATCAACCTAATTAACACGCCGCAATAAGGTGTAATCTAGTCCCTCATTCAGAATGTCATTGTAACACACATCATTACTAAATTTCTATCAGCTTTGAGTCAGTTTTTCAGCATAGAAATCACTGACTTTAAGTTTCGTGATTTATAACAAAAAAAACGACTTTGATATTATCTAAAAATTGAGCACCAACTCTGAAAAGGTTTTGACCCTATTTGAAGTTTCCAATGTTTCGAATCAGGGCCCTAATTCACGCTGAGTTCCCACTTTACAGGGATTGCCAAATTGATTTATAGTAAGTGAGACAGGTCATCTGTCAAAGTTGAAGAGGCTCTCTGTTGTTTTGCAGTATTTGCTGAATTTCTTGGTAGATCAACTTTCTTGTCCATCTCTTCATTTATTAACAAGACAGAAGAAAGAGAGGTAGGGTAAAGCGGATCATACCACGTCATTATTCTGCCCACCGGGATGGAATGATAATAGCTTAACTCCTATCAAAACATCTTTATTCAAATACACTTAGCAGTAGGTACTTTCAAAAAGTCAAAATATGTACTAAACAAAAGACATACTATGATAATATGAATAGCTTGAACAAACATAATGCGACTCTACCACGCGTCGGAATTCTTTCTGTACCTACTGAGAAACTTTTTAACTTGTTGTGGTTTTACGAGCAGTGGTCTTTTAAGCAAACCACAGCTAAATAAAACTCCTCATTCTAAGGCCAAGATCTATAGTGGTTACTTAGCTAAGCACATACTTATCATATTTCCTTGAATGATACCTCGTAACACAGGGATATTAATCCCTACTTCGAGACCATTACCTACAAGAGGTGTGTTGTCTGGCGCATATTATTTTATTTATTTAGACAGTGATCCCAGCGAGAATTTGAGGCAGTTTATTCTTATTATAGTAGCGATTTATGTTGAAATTGTGCCTAATTTGACCTAAGTTTAATTGTGTAGGCATTTATTTGCAAATTCATCTGATCTTGTCTAGATTTGGTCTAAAATTGCGGTTAGTAAAAAATACGGGATATACTTCGTTAAACGTGCCGATGTGTGATTACAGACGTATTTATGCAAGATTAGATTATACAAGTCAGTAAGCTATTATAAATGAGGAACTAAAACACACAAAATTAAAAAAAAAAATGACTAAACACAGAATTGTGATTGACATGTTAATTAAAATAGTCTGATTAGACTATTTTACTATGTCCTCAGCTAATGTATAAGCTGAGGACATAGTAAAATAGTCTAATGTATAAGTGATTACTTAAACATTAGCTGAGGACATAGTATTTTGTATCCAATCCATGTAGCCACATGCTGCATGCTGGCCACATTAGCTAGTACCAGGCCAGCCGTTGCCGAAGGAGACAATACCAACAGACGCCCAGTCGCCATCAGGTTTTTTGACCATCAATGGGCTTCCAGGGTCGTCTCTGCATGTGTCTTTGGCTAAAGTTCCTCCTGCACCTTTATATTTAATTATTTATATCTTACCTATTGAGTATTGTTGTAATTATTACTAACGAATATCTGAGTTGACGTTTAACTAAGACAAAAATAAATAATATCGATAAGAAGTAACTGATACAGCTGTTCAAATTCTAAGCTTAACCAATACCCGCTCTATAGATCTCGGCCTAAGAATTAAATAAGCCCCGTAGGGCTCTACCCCTTAAGCTCAAAAGATATTAGCACAATGGTCACTAGGTTAATACCGAATACTTAATGATACTAAAGGGAATGCCATCTCATCCCTAAGCATGCTCCGTATGCAAGATACGACTTGGACCCACGTTTAAAAAATTAGAAGCTTGTTCGCCGAGACCGCAGCACACCCCTTTATAATCCCAAGGAATGCGCACCCTAATTATAAATACCTTTATATTTCACGGATATTTATTTTATCTGCACCCTTCAGGTATTCAACTTTTCTAATTAGATCCGCTTAAATGTTTTGCATATGGGTCTTTCGGAGAATAAATAAAAATAACAAGTAGGTGTAGCTTTTGATGGTATTTCGGGGAAGGTAAATATTTCCGAATTATACCGGCTTTAAGTTATGAGAATTAAAGGTACAATTGGACGCGAATGCAAAAATATATATAATACAGAATCTACTATCTTAGGCGTTACATAGGCCTAGAAAGGATATTACGATTTGGCCCATGTGTAATCTATTAAACCTAAAGAGTGTACTCGTAAATTGGAATGAAATTAATTGACAAAAACATAAAATACGAGTACGTGCTCGCAACCTTTCATTCTCAAATTACCATGGTCATTTCTTTTCGGTTTTAATACCATTCGTGAAAAATGGAATTTTATTCTGAGTGTTCCGTTCACCTAGTTGGCAACAGGCACGTGTCTCCGACTACCCATTTGGGATATAGTCGTGATGGTATACGAAGAGCCAAAAGCCAAAAGATATTAGATACTCAAAAACTTTAAAAAATATTATTTATTACTAGTATCGATATTTTCGAAGTATTTTCACCCTGAGCACGTATACACTTTTCCATACGTTTGACCACTCTTCTTTAGACACCTCAGAAATCTCGAAATTATAGGCAGCCAGTGCATCTACTTTGCTTTCGAACCTCTTCCTCTTTAGTTTTTCTTTCATTCTTGGAAACAGGTAAAAATCACAAGGTGCTAGGTCAGGAGAATATGGTTGCTATAGAAGGATTAACACATTTTTTTAATTAAAAAAACGAAGTGTTCCACTTGATCCTCCATGAGTATTTGAATATGTTAGTAAATCATGCTTCATACAATCAGAAATAACCATAAAAAACATATAACTCGATTTCAGTCTACAAGTTTTCAGTTTGTAATTTAGTTTTCGTGATTTGATCTTGATGAAGACAATGATTAGTCCTTAAATTACAATGACTACTTTGACAATGATAGATGGGATAACATAAGGACTTTTGCCACCCTATCTTATAACGGAATTGAGCGACTAGATTCTCCCCACCTCACCGATACAACGCCGTCAATCGCAAAAGGGTGCTATAACATTTGCATATTGCGTTTGAAATCTCATGATTAACATTTTTATTAAACAAGGATTAGCTGTAATCCTTTTTTATTCGACAATTAGAAGGTTATCGGCCATGAGCTCGCTCGTAAAGAGTTGAAATGGCTACCTATCGACTCCTTAATTAACCAAATTGCTTGCCTTAGATAAGCGTGTCCTTAATTAGACAGAGCAATTTCTTTGCCGATTTTAGAGAGTGCTAATAAAGCAGTTTAACTGATAAAATGCAGGCTTTAAAAGTTTTCAGCCGTTTCTGTAAAATTTATGGTGTTATGGAAAATATTAGCAAAGATAATGTCTACTTGGGTGTTAAATGTCCTTTAGGTCTTGTAAATTCTGTTGATATCGCCATGAATCATAATAATGGGCTTGAGGTAACGACCTCTCTTTAGCTTGGCAACAAAATTAAATTAAGTTGAACTTAAACTGTCAGTTAGTAATAATTTAGTAACTACATGACCACTATTAATAAGTTCGGCTTCCCGTAGTTCTGTAGGTACATGTTAAGAAGTCAGATCTGTAGAATATTATTTTCAATAAAACAGTTCATTTTGATTAAAGATGTTTTTTGCGACCTACCATCTAAAATTGTACTTCAGAAATAATTTCAAATAATCTGTTATTGTTCTTTAAAAAAATAGACATTAGTGACACTTCTTATAGGAATACTAGCTTATTGCCCGCGGCATCGCCCGCGTGAACTTCATTTTTGTAACATATACATAAAATATTTGTAAATTGTAGCCTATGTATTATTCTGCTGTATTCCTGTAAAGTTTCATCTAAATCCGTTTAGTAGTTTTTGCGTGAAAGAATAACAAACACACATACATACATACTTACATCCTCACAAACTTTCGCAATTATAATATTAGTAAATAGTAAATTAGTAATTAGTAAGATTAAAACAGTCATACTCAGAAATGACGTAAAGGACGATTGATGATGATGATGACAGCGGTCATTTATCTGATCACAAAAACATAAATATGATTGTTCCGATATTTCATAAGAGATAGGGACTATTTTCAACGTCTTCTTCTTTGTCTCTCTAAACATTCAGTTTCGACGAAGAAATCACACTGGCCAAATTCTCAATGAACTCCTCCAAACCACTTGACATTAGCGAAATCAATTTGCTGTGAAAGCAAAACTGTTGAGGCCATAATAAAAATAATAAAAATAGATGGTGGCTAAGCTTTAGAGATGTTACCGACACTTTAGAAAGGAAAGAAGCAGATGCTCCTTCTTCCTCATACACGACACATGCAGAAACTATCATTCTTCAATTTGATACCCAAATAAACACCTTTAAAGCAAACATAAAAGCCCGTAATGCGAGATTGCAGACGAAGATTCGCTAGCGTCCCAGATAGTATTTGCATCAGCCATTTCAAGTTAGGTACAATTTTACTCCCCAAGACCTGTTAAAGCTCACTTACTCAACGGGAGTCGTAAAGGGTTTCCTTTAACTCTGATATTGCCAATTTCACCAAATTACCTATAAAGTATGAGTTTTCGTTTGGAATAGCCATAAACTAGTCGCTACGATATTGTGCGCTGATGTTTGAATGGCAGTCAGAATACGTGACCGAAAAGTCAAAGTTAGGTAGCACTTAGCTTTATTAAATTTTGTTCATAAAATTATCAGACGAGCGCTATATCATGGACATTGTTTTGAGAATTCTTGAGGCAATTTAATTATTTATGAGACGAACATCAAGAGTGGAGAGACTTTTGTGAGTGTCAAGGTGCGACTTGATATGTTTTTTTCATATATGAACTTTTATTCGATACTGAAATAATCTTCTAGAAACTTATTTTTTACATTATCACAATTATAGACCAGGGCTAAGTTAGGCCACAACTTTTTTAAACAATGTCAATGGGAGCGATCTTACCTTCAGCACCGGAGGTCGTGGTTCGATCCCCACCCATTACAACCATTTATGTGATGAACATTTGTGTTTGTTGTCTGGGTGTTTTTATCTATTTAAGTATGTATTTAGAGATATTTGAGTATGTTTATCAGTCACGAACACCCATAGTACAAGCTCAGCTTAGTTTGAACCGTAGAGACGGTCTGTATTTGGCATTGGTGACGAGTATTACCAGTAAGGTGGTCCCTCACCTGGAGCATTCACCTGTAATGTAACGTTTCAGATTCGATTTTGAGCATTACATTACAGAACTACCTCCCTGACATGACGAATTTTCGTCTATAATTTAAATTTCAGATTCGATTGTGAGTATTAGAATATATTTCAATACTGCCTTACAAAACTTTGGAGAATTTTTATCAAAATATTACACATTGTATCATCTAGTTGCGCATTGTAATGCTTGCTGCTTTACCCTCACCAACGTGATGCTCGAATTTGTAACATACAGTTGGCGCACTGTAATGCTCTTTTCTCCTCCCTCACTTATGTAATGCTCGACTTTGTAACGTTACATTACAGGAAAATGCTCCAGGTGAGAACCACCTTCAGAAGCGCAATCAAAAATATTACAGTCAATGCATTGCCATGAAGAATCTCCCAATCCGCAGACAGACTAAATCTTTTGTTACAAACTTGAAAACTTCCCGAATTCGCATTCAGAAGTCACAACTCATTTCGAATGCTCGCGTGTCAAACACTGATCTAGACTGATTTACCGTTCGTCGCAGCCGCATCACAGAGGTGAATCGAAATAGTTGACAAAGGTTCGTGAAGGGAATGTAATTATCGTCTTTTAACGCTGTTTCATTAGCTTTACTGTTACGGAAACGAATGTGTAAAACAAGAGAGAGCTATGTTGATGGCGTTAAAGCGGTTTCAGACTATCGTCTTATACGCGTGCTCGTTTTTGGAAGCGCCTTTATACACCGCGTAACTCTCACGAGGGTTGACGCGCTTTTAGGCTCTTTACATCCATATATACACTGACTGACTACAGTACTTTGGTCATGTAGCACGCCGAGGTACTGACAACTTGGAGAGGCTCATAGTGACCGGCAATGTGGATGGCAAACGACCGAGAGGACGCAGTCCCAGACGGTGGTCCGACCAGGTGTCCGAGGAATTGCGGATGCCGATATCCCAGGCTCTCCATCAAGCTGAAGACCGAAGTAGATGGAGAGGTTTATTGCAACGCTTTCGTCGGAGCCACGATCCTCAGCACTGAGGGACCGACTTAAGGAAGGAAGGATACACTGACTGACCACTACCGGTTCTAGCGAACCCGCCGCAATAGCCGGTGTACGCGCATTGGTTTTTTGAATTGGCGAAATGTAGCGCGCTCATAAGCGCGTATGCCAAAGCGGCTGCGCGCAACAAAAATGTTAGTCTGAAACCGCTCTTAAGCGCGATCGTGACGTCACAGAAAGCGTAAAAAAGAGCCATGCTTGGTTTTCATTCAGAAGTAATGAAAAGAACCAAGTAAGATCGTGTTGGACTTAAAAGTCCCTGCTTTCAGTTTGTGTTTTGATTTATGTCCGTGGCGCCGCACCTGTATTGCCATTCGACGGCCGTCCCGGCTCGCTGCGGCTTCTTTCATCAAAGTTACACTGTGATTTGTTCGCGAACACGATCTCGGGACTCGTTTATGCCGCAAACAACCTGATGGAACGGAGCTGGCTGAGTTTGCATTCAGGTTGGGTAATTTTAGTATTGAAATTTCAAGAAATATTGAACTACTAGCTTTCCGCTCGCGGCTTCGCCCGCGTTATTGTTATATATTATGGTTAAATTACATATTTTTTTTAAAGATTGTAGCCCATGCGATATTCTGATGTTTAAGCTGTATGACTGTAAAGTTTCATTAAAATCCGTTTAGTAGTTTTTGCGTGAAGGAGTAACAAACATACACACACACATACATCCTTACAAACTTTTGCATTATAATATTAGTAAGATTCAATTATTATTTTTAAACCTCTTGTAATGGTCTTGAAGTAGGGATTAATATCCCTGTGTTACGAGGTACAACACAAGGTAATAAGCCAGGGGCGTCTCCCAGCACACTTTATTAATTAGTTTGTACACAAATTACAGTTTTTTACAGAGAAATATGAGGATAGCAAAAGAGTAAACCAAATTGCGATAAAAGAAATAATTTGAAAATAAATTCATAGCATATCATGCCAATAATAGTCACATGACAGCAGGAGCTAATCAGCTGGTGCAAAATGATGTACCTGTCAAGGTACTGCAGTATATAACCCTTTTTTTAACATGGAGATCATATGACCCCAAACTAAGCTAAGCTTGTACTATGGGCGTCAGAGACTGATAAAATATATACAGATAATAACACCCAGGCATACAACGAACACAAATGTTCGTCACATAAATGGTTGTCATGGGTGGGGATCGAACCACGACCTCCGGTGCTGAAGGTAGGATCGCTGCCATTGCACCAACAGGCCAGTCAATTGTATGTGACCTGTCCATTAGTGTCCATGAGAGTCACCGACGCCTATTTTCCAGTTGATGCTTAGTTTGAAAAAAGACGATCCCCTGCTCCTCAAGCGCAATCCACACCGAAGCCGCCGACCCGGCGACACTCGAGCTATAGTGGTGGTAGTATTTTACAAAATGTTGCTGAAATATTACGTCGGCGGGTCAAAGGCTTTCGTGTGTATTGCGCTTGTTAGGCTTAAGCGGGACTCGAACCCGAATCTCTCTCTTCCAACTGAGCTATCGAGTACAATAACAGACCTGGTTAATTTGTCTAGTGTATATTTACGTATTACGCCCTTTTTTCTAATTTCTATCTGTGTGTGAAAAAAAGTGTCTTGTGGAAAACTCACCTAAGATCCCCTGTGTTAGTTGCCCCTTATTTTTACTATGATTATTTAATAAAAATACATTTGAGACATAAACTGCTTTATAGTATTTAGTTTATTTGGAAACAAACGATTTACTAACAAGTTGCAGTGAACCGTGCATACCAGACGTTTTGATAAACGGGTGGTCGCGCCAGATAAATTGGCACCGCGAATCCCGCCCACCCCCTTCCTTCCTTCTCAAACGTCAGTGCGATACTTGGTGTCAACTATTATACAGGTATATTTATTAATATTCAATTTAGTTAGTAAGCGTCATGATGTATCACGTTGTCAGTTATCATGAGCTCTACAAAAACTGGCATATAATTGTGCTAGCAAACGTACTAATGAGCATGACTACTCAGACCATCAAGTCCTAAGTCTGAAACGAAAATTGATGTTGAGCAGCCCAGACATGCATCGTTACACCTATCTTTTCAACTGGCATATGTTTTAGAGGAACGAGAGGGGAGGGAGTGACAGGTTAGCATTAATTTCAAAGATGCTCAACCTTTCATTTCAGAATTTAGTGGCAAGAGTTTTAGACACACGACTTTTAATAACACGATTGGCGTAGTGCACTGTAGCACGGTTTCTCGCCTCGACTTCCTTGGTGTCCCGGGTTCAATTCCGGTAAAATTCAGGAAACAATATTTTCTATATTGACTCAGGTCTGCGTGTGCTGATAGATGCCCCCTGGCTTTAATCTTGGTCTTGTACCTCGTGACACGAGAACATTTATCTGCACTTCGAGACCATGACTCGTGGCACAACACATTGTTTGGCGCAAATTTATTTATTTATTTATATAAAAATAACATGGGATTTCGATGAACTTGATATTTAATAGTCACAAACTTATTTTGGGTAAACGGTTGCAAACTTAATATGCTTCGTAAACTCGGAAAGGAGCGGAACTGTTCGACAACCTAAGGTAGGTATAGAGATACCGATGTGTTTATTAGTGGTATAAGGATACCGGAGAGAAACCCAAACCTGAAAAAGGTCTTTTGGGTTTGGGTTTCCCTTAAAAACTCTTCATGATGCCCTAGCACGGCATTTATCAATATACATCACTTTATATGCAATGCAAATGATGTAGGTACTGATTATACTCCGAATTGAATATGAAGGTGAACTGGCAATCTTGATTACATGTCACATTAACTTTCAAGTGGGTACTTTCATAGCTATCAACCAGCTACAACGTAAAAGTACATAAATGTGTGGATTTGTTGCCGACTCTACAATGTTGTCACGTGAAACTCAGCAACATGTTCGTAATTTCGAAACAGAGTCCGTTGGCGCCTGTAATGAAGATTTATTTTCAGTAGCTTTTATTACTACAGCCATGTAATTATCTCTGGAGACCTACAAACGCAGTTTATTTTTCTTGTCAGATTTCACAAATCTCTAGGCGCAGAGGCCATTAAGAGCTTCTTACGACAATTAATTAGTATAATACGGCAATTTCCAACTCAAATCTGCTTTAAGTTCACGGAATGAGTTACGTTTGTATTTAAGGATGCTTGCGAGTTTGGCGGAAAATTATGTGCAAAACTGGTCTGGTTTGATTTCTGCAGAGGCATATTTTGCTGCTTGAACAATTTACTGAATAACTACTTTGATGATTGATTATTTTTCCTGACTTTTCTTGGCTTAGAATACCAAGAAAAGTCAGGAAAAATAATGGTAAATTAAAAAAAAACTACAACACATAAATATTATATGTGGCAGGATTCCGATGAATGCCAACCGGTTGCTATGGAAATATATGTGAGAGAGCCTAAGTTCAGCAGTGAAAGATGATGATGATGACATAAATAAAAAGTAATTCTACGACCCAAAAAGTTAGGTTTTTATTTTTTCATAACTTTTTAATATAGCAACTTACACAATTTTTTGGACAGATTACAATAATTTAGTCATCGAGATAAAATAAAAACCCGCCGCACCTATTCTCTGCCACGATAAAAGTCATTATCCTCCTCATTATCATGGTCGTTAAATGAGGTAACTGAGTTTACTGAGTCCCGATACTAAATCATACTTTGGAGTTGTTAAATTTGATTATTGCATTTTAAAGTGCGATCTCCCTCAGACAATAAGTTTGCGCGAATGAAACAAAAATCGGTTGAAATGGTTTCTAGTGATGTGACTCAGCAAATACAATGAGTGATATTATTTTGTTTTAGAAAATTAACTTATGCTCACTACTGTATCCTGAATGGGGTAGTCAGAACCAAATTAATTGTCGTCATGATCATGGAACATTCACACTTGCACATAAGCCAAGCGTATTCGAACCCTGTAAGTACCTACCTATCAACTGTGAGCACGAAGTAGGTAATCAGTTTGTCTACCACGAGTTGCCACTTTAAATTTACGTTATCGTTCGCGTAAATAAAACTATTGGGATTTGACATTGTCATGTCATGTCAAATCCCATTTTGGCTAGAATTAAACCTGGGGCTTCTTTTTTAACTTAATTTTGTTATAGGTAATAGTGCAATAAAATAAGTTGACTACCAGACTTTATTCTTAAACATGCAACAGATGGTTTTTTTTGATATATCGATGCAATGATATACGTAAATTAGCTTTAGCAAGTTCTATGAACTTAATAGTAATTAAATGTAAATACAAAGTCATAGTGTTAGTAAAACATTGCATAAAAGTCTCAGTTCAGAGTAAGGTTAATATGAGAAAACACAGTCTAAACTACCTACACCATGAAGCTTTTCAAAAGTGATTACCTATTATCGGTAACCGCTAACAGGTTCGCTAGCCTGTTAGGCACATTGTATTCGAAACTGTATTCGTTTTCAAAAAGTATTTGCTACGCTCGCTCACATCACTACCCCAAAGTGCTTTTTGTCGAAATTCGCAAAAAAAATGTTTTGTATTGTGAGTGGCGTACAATGGTAGGAGGAAATGAGAGTCTGGGCGGTGCCGGCTCAATTTAACTCGCACCCCTACCTACCCCCTACTACCCCCTACGGCACCGCGTGCTTTGAGCATACTGCGTATGCACACGCGGACAATTACCCCAAAATGCACAACCCTCGTTATGGAACTAATATCAAAGAGGGAAGTTCGTTACTACCGACAACGTTGGATAACAGTGTTAGGTATTAGATAGAAGTTAGAGACTAGATGAACTAGGGTGTAAGGGCTGGGCTGTTCACGCTTATCACTTCAAGTAAATGATTGATGCATATTAATCACCTGATTTTCCAAACTGAATGAGTACTTAAAATGAGTTTTATTCGTCTATTTCAGCTTATGTTGTGTGATTTCATTATCGCAAAAATGTTGACAACCTGAAATATGCATGACAGAGGCAAAGCGATAGGTACATTAGTTAATGTATAGTGATTGCGATTCTATCACGGGCGGTGACATATACATATGGCGGAGATCTGTACATAATAATAGGTATTCATGATAATTTCGTTTTCCGTGACTGACTAAGGACGAACGTCAAAAGTAAAACAGTGACCAGCTTTATTTTTGAGAATAGCTTGGCATGAATTTTGTTTGTGATTTCAACAGCAGACGTCGTTTACTTAAACGATAGAATATCCTTCTTCTCAAACAAACTAGATGATTGAATTTATTGCACATTAAGAAAGAAAGAAAAAAAAATCATTTTTATGGACATCGCATTGCAAAACATCACAAAGCAACAATTATAAAAGTACAAAAAAAACTTAATTTAAAAAGACATGATGAAGAAAAAACTCAGGCACCGGTGTCACAATCTCCAAAAAAAATGCCTGTGCCACATAGGCCCAGACGCTGATTTTCAGCGGGCCCAGCGAGTGGACGCACGGACAATTGCGTGTACGCTTAAATAGTTACTCGTATTAAAGAAAACAAATATCGAACATAACAAAATGCAAGCAATGAAGTTGGAATCCCAATGTGTAGTGTATGCTGTGTATGTGTGTGTAAGATAATTCTGACAGAACAGCGCGACATCGGCGAACGTTAACATTACATTGAGAATGGACTACACACGCCATTGTGGAGTCAATTCTCGACTAGGTCTTTTTTCTTAGTTGTACTTCTATTGTATTCTATACTTAGGCTTTCCTAGCCCTAGTCATAGCGCATCTCTATTTATTCCCAAAAACAAAACACGGTTTCTAATCTAATATCCTGCCTGTGCTCGCTCGGTGCTCGCCTGCCAGAATTTAATGTTGGCGCCATGGACATAAATATAAATAGACTAGCTGTCCATCAGCGGTTTCGCCCGCGTAGACTGTTCCTCCCATCAAAATAGAGCCTGAATTTAAAAAATATAGCCTACGAGTATGCCACTCAGTGATAACGTAGTATTATATTGGAGAAAGTATTTTTAAAATTGGTCCAGTAGTTTCGGAGCCTATTCCTTACAAACAAACATTTAGATCTTTCCTTTAAATAGTATAAATAACGAAAGACGCTCCGTTTGTATAAAACCAAGCATGCCATTCCTTTGACGCTTAGTCACGATAACGTTTTGGAGCGATTTGAGACCAGCATTTCATACGTGCGTATAAGCTCGTTTTCAGGCGTTTTACAGGCGCGTTTTTTGCCACACTCGCAACTCGTACTGACGCGCTTATTAGCTCGGAAAATCCATAAAGATGCTGACTCGCCACTAGTGATTCGAGTGAATACGCCGCAATCAGCCCGTGTAAGCGAGTTGGATTTTTCGAAATGTACACTCTTATTTGACACGCGAAGTATGTACACTTGCGATATTTATTTTAATTTATGTCTTTGGCGCCCTTTGAAGCGCCATATTAGCTGCCATTAGCATAAAACCCGTAATGGCACCTGCCTTTTAATTAATTACTGGCAAGAAACTTTCGTCTGCAGCAAAAAAGCTCATCACCTCTTTGCATGCATTGGCTTGGTTAAAAATACGCCCAAGCTCATTCATATCCTGTTTAATAGTGCTTCAATAACTCGTAGTATGGTTATACATTTTATCTAATGGCATATGCCGTAAAACGAAGTTGGTATTTTTAGAAGGCATACACGGCTGAAACACATTACATACTTACTAGTCTAAATTTGAGCTTTCTTAAGATTGTTAGACACATTATAAACACAAATATTAGATAGATAGATATACTTTAATGCACAAAATAGAAATAAAAACAGTTGTATGATATAAAACAAGCAATTTGTACAATAGAGATATATATAGAGAGCGATTTCTTCCAGGCAACCTTTGGTTAGAGGAACTTTTTAAAGCTTGAGCTTTGTGTGGAGTGAAAAATATATATATATATTAATAAGTACTTAAATCAATCAATATTACATAACTACCAATATACATATAAAAAATGTATTTAACTGTATATACAAATCAACAAAATGCATACATAATACAATAAACATACATATACCATACACACATACAAAGATTTATTATGGCAAGGACGTCGCAGCACAGTAGAAAACAAAATAACCATGAGGAGCAGAAGGTCACAGTGAGAGGAAATACGCTTTGACACGGGAATTCTGAACTGAACCCAAGACTATCCCCGCTAAAATAGGCAGGACCATCTGTATCCCAACCATGAGGTTACAACAATGACAGTCGCCAGCGTACGAGTGCTCGTTTTCGGTAAAGTGCCTCTGGTGATAAAAATGGAACCAAGCTTTCTTAGTATGTTAGTTTTCTTCTTATCGAATCGATTCCGGCAAGTCATATATATTTCGACCAGTACTCAGCCACGAAAACTGCATTGTCTGTGTCGTTGTGAGGTGCAGGAGGAAGGGCACGCAGGACACGACAATAGGTGTGCCATTGTTTGTGGAGAAGCTCAACACGGGCATGAGTTGTCAGAGCTGAAACCCCACTGGACATGTTCTCCTTGCTTCGGCCGACTATGGCTTAAAATGGCAAGTTTCTAAGTTGAGTTCAGAAGGTATGCCTTTGCATACAAATTTCTTAACTCAACTAATCGCCGCTGTCGTAAAAAAACCATGGTAGACCTTCTGCTGCCCTAACGCAGCAAGGGGCCAGTCAACCGTCAGAAGGATATCTGACATCATCACAACAGAAGCTTCACACAAAATCCTAAGCCTCCTCATATTCTGATTGCAACAAACACTGTGCGCTTTAAAAAACTCATAAATGTTAAAGTGGAAATAAAAAGTCACAAACAAACAATCTCCGGTAAAACTAATTTATGCAGCTCTCGGGAAGACGGGGAATGCCCTTTTATGTTTTCGCAAAGGCTTAATACAAAAATTACTTTCAGCATTATCATGTGGGCTTCGTATGAACGGGGATTTATACTCAATCGCTTTCCGCTCTGTTGACGAATTATCTCACGCGTGACAGCGGCTTTGGATATGAATAAAAAACAAATAAAAATTGCAATAAAGTTGTGCGGAGTTTCCTTCGTACATACATATTATACAGATAAGTAGGTTCTTTGTTGTTATATGCCACTTTGAATATTTCTTGCATTACATTTTTAAATACTTTATATCGCGGCTTTCACTATAATAATTACAGTAGTGACGGTAAAATATGTCAAAGAATAATTTAAGATTATAGATAACGTAACGTAACTAAAACTCAATTAGGGCAAAGAGGCGTAAAGCATTTTCCCTAATACTACTTGTATTATCTACGCTGCAGCGCTGTAAGGACTAAATTTTGAAACGACAATCGAAGTTGAGAACTGTTCAAATTGATGCTGTCCTGTCACAGTCATGTCAGTATAAATAAAAGTGACGGCTATTATCTAAGGGCTGCTCAACTTTGATTGTCATTCTAGAATTCAGGCATCAACATCTTAGGTATCTAACAATTATATCAACTTACATGTACCGTATATGCCCCAGAATTTTAAAAAGGTGAAACCACGTTAACTCACTTAGTGCAGAGAGGAGAAAATTAGATAGGTCTACCTAAAAATAGTGCAAAACGAATTTCCCAGTAGGAACTCGCGCCGTACCTCTTAATTAGTGCCTGATTATGAGATGCATGTTTATTTACATTCGTCAAAAACGCCTTGAGTAGGGTTTTCCACCAATTATGTTTGAGAATTCAGATTAAATAGCATTTTTATTGTAGAGGTACGAGTAGAATTTTGTTGTCACTTACAGCCTTTGGTGCAACACTATTTATTTCATTAAATTCATGCAATGTTTATAAGATTTCAGAAAGACAGACCAAAAAAATTATCTTTGACTTGATTTCCCAGGTTAAAAAAGGAGGTATCTTTTCGTATATAAGGATTGAGTTATAGATTTAAGTTTCTGTTTGATGCGTTGTCTGTATTTTGCTGATCATACACTTTACACTAAAAACTATCTTATTATTACATAAACACTATAAATATAATTAAAGCTGATTAATCTTTATTTACCAGCATAAATTTTGCAATCGCAACATCAAGTAAAAAACACAAAAAACCCAACACTTTGTTGTACCCAAATATCCTCAAATCTTTTTAGCAAAGACAGTTAAGAAACCCTCTTACGCCACCCCCAGTGACCCGATGTTCGGATCATACTTTTATCGCGTCTCGCATATGTAGACGTTTGATTCAACCCCTCGGTTCCTTTGATTATTGTGTTACGGAACGAGGGCAGGGAAAAATTGTTTGCTGTGCACTTTTTGTGACACGTGTAGTGATGGGATTTAGCAGGTAACGGATATTTTGAAATGCTTTTTTTATCGATTCGCAGAGTGCTAATACTAATAGTCTGCTAATTCAGAACAAAATAACAATTCATTTATTTTTGATTTGAAGTAACCTTTCGGTTTAACTGCGCAATTTGTCACCATACGCCATTTCTTGCGAAGTTCAGATCTTGGTATGCTGGGAGACGCCTCTGTCTCAAATCCTTGCCTAGCACGAGTACCTCGTAACACAAGGATATCTATCCTTATCAAGTAGAATATTTATCCTAATGTGGTTTAAATTACTTATACACCTAGCAAAAATGATATTATCACTTAATGGTAACTCTCATCATAGAAAAATTTTAATGATTAACAATAACGAGTTATAAAATACATACCTACACGCTTATTCACTCAGTTTTTAGCAGTAGAACTAGATAAGACCGGGTCTTATTGTTTTACAGTCTGAAACACTGCGTTCATTAGAACACCATTCAGCGGGTGTAAATTCTCTTACTTCTTAGGTCATCTTTCCGGACTCTTTCCTCGGTTTTCTCAATTTTTTTCTGCGCTCCTATTTGTACGGATACTTCGGATACACGTACATGCCTAGTGCCATAATCTATTTATTGTCAGCGGGCACGTAATGAATGATGTTTTGCATGGTCGCCGATATGAGAGTTTCTGCTTGTTAAAATCCCGGATGTGACGTTCTTTTCATGTGAGTACGTAATCAAAAATGAATTTGCGTTATACGGAATGCGGTGATTCGTGTTGTTTCGTCGTTCTAATATTTCATTCTTATTTAATATAACGTGCATGCATTATATTTGGTATTTAGGTACACAGAAAGAAAATCAACCCCTACATTTCATTAAACAAAATATCTATTCATTTTTTAGATTGTGAAATGTCAATACTGATTTATCTGATGGTCAATTTAGTTTCCGTTTTGTGGCCAACTCTCGTACTATTTGATAGCTTAGAAAATTACTACAATATTATTTATAAGCTGACAAAACGGTGCTATGAGAGTGGTAGTTTACAGTGCTCGCTATTCAGACCATCGGACTCAAGGGCAACATAATTATGGTGACCAAACATCTGCGCAAATAGCCTGAGGGAGAAGTTAATAAAGCATTTTATACCCCAGAAAACACTGTTTATCAACTAGTTCTTTTAGTCATTATCCTCAAACTCACAGCGTTAGTAAGAGTAAATAAAATCACATAAATACTACCAGCCTCTATTTAATTTGGGGTCAGAGGATCTTGGAGTAAGGTCATCATCATCAGCCTATTTTAGTCCACTGCTGGACCAAGGCCTCCCTCAATGCGTGCCATCGCGGCCTATCCTCAGCTTGACGCATCCAGTTGGATGCGTCTGGAGTAAGGTGTTGAAGTATTTAAAAAAAAAATTAACAACGCACCTGCCATTTTTATGTTTACTCATATTAGAAACGGTTATGTATATCTAAAAAACTTTAGACACAAACAAAAACAATAACAGTCTCCATTAATAACAATTCAACTCGAAATAAATGATATCCCAATTGGAAACCTGCACGCTGCGCACTCTCGCACTGATGGCTGTGATTTAAGTATTTCCCGTATCATTTGTTTCTCGCAGATGCCAATATCGCATTTTATTTTGTCAAATTGCTTCCCTGCCTCCCTTTGGACCACGTGAGCTGTCGCTATCAAAGTATAATTTCAGGAAAACATTAAACTTTCCGCGTGAAAAAACGTGCATGAAAATCAGTTTTTAATGTAGATTTGTAGTGAGCTTGACTATTAAAATATCACATCAAATCAACATATTCAAACAAACATAATCTGTTAAGCAATATTTTTTGAACCTTTTTACTGTTAAATTAGCATCAGAATTTAATAAAAGAACACTGCCTGATAAAGGTCGTAGAATTTGGATTAATACCTTTTTGAAAATATATTTAAAGGCAGATTATTGATCTTCCTTGTTTCCATTTTCAGGCAAACATTTTACAAGAAACCCGTTTATCTCTTTCGACCAATCTTTCGATTTCACCTAAACATTATATGGAACAGATATTTCAGCAATCTGTCTACGACATGGAAAATTGTTTTTAAAGATTGACGTTTATTTGTTTCTAGCTTAAGGCGAAATTGCTCATTCTCTTCGTACTTTGAATCTTGAGTGCGTCTGATTGTAACATACATTATGTGTGGGGTGTGCCCCAGGGCAGTTTTAAAAATAATGTCTTGAATTTATTTATACATTATTCGCAATAGTGCATCAAATTGTATTTTAAGATGCTTTAAATGATATTTTGTATTGTAGTTTCAAGACTTAAATACAACAAACCTGTCGAGTGTAAGTCTTATTTATATACTCGTAATGTAGGGATATTTCTAACTATACGTCATAAATATATGAAACACAGGCCATCATATAGTCTGCCGTTTATTTATAACAAAGCCAGTCACATTTTTTGCAATATCAAGTGTCTTCCTATTTATAAAGTTAAGTGCGTCATAACGTCATGGTTGCTTAACTTATCCTACAATGAGTTGACGTTAACACTACACAAACACACATAACATACGCAACACATCCGCACACAATGTCATACGCCCACAGAAACACAACGCTTTGTTTTTTTTTTTTATTAATGTAAAGTTAATGGTTTTTAATTTTGTTTTCTTTTATTTGATTTTGTTTTATTTACCGTTTTGTTAAATCCAGTGTCTCGACCAAAAAATTGAACCTGTGTAATGTTAATCCTCGTGTTCAGATTACGGCGATACCAGCCTCGGGCTTAGTGCAGTAGGTAATCATTGATAAATATAAATTGTGTGTATTCTTTTTGGTAAATAAATATTTTTATGTTTTCGTTATTTCACTCATTCGTAAAACACTATGCTACGAGTAGGTGTTAGTTTTTCTGTGATTCTGCAGTAGATACCATATCGCAGGCGCAGCATAGGACATCCACCCAGGTAAGATAGCAATTTATTGTTGCAATTAAGCCACCTGCTGTTGATCAATCTCTAAATATGGCGCGTCAACCTACATCTAAACTTAACTTTAGCCCCAGATTCAAGTATTAAGGTAAAATGTTTTAATAGACTCTTAATCCAATAATTCAGTCAAAAGTGCACCAGATTAAAAAAAAGACAGATTACTGATTACGATATTTATACCAATTTCCAAACAATAAAATAAAAAATAAAAGTAATATGGTGCTTTAAAACATTATAGCGTGCTAAAATAAACTACACTAGAACACCCCTTTGTTAACTCGCTATACGTTATTATTGCTCGTCGATAAATCATAGATACGTAAATATTCAATAGCAAACAGGTTCCGCATGAAATATCTTAAAATTATAATAACTAATGCGAGGGAGTAGGGTTGCCTCTTTCTGGTAAATGTGCAAGAAAGAGTTTGTGTTGATGGTATTATCGTGTAAAAGCTAATTTACAAAAAAATACATGTTACAAAATTCAAGTTCTAATCTTCTATGACAGCAGTTCGCCTTGGGCCTCTTAATCACAATTTTCTTCGAAGGTAACAGTTTTCTCTCCCTTTGCCAGATTTTCGCCACTGTGCTATTATTGCCGCCTACAAACCACGCATTTAGCAAACACGACTAGCTCAATCTTTATTTAGCCTGGCTAAAGGCCTTGACCAACAACAACAAGACAAAAACTGCCACCCTCAATTTTCAAAAATCGATAAAAGATAACCTGCTAATTTTTGAGGAAAACTTTTTTTATGGAATATGCAATTATCTTTTAACTGTAGTATTTTCTAATCAAAAACTCCTATTCTGTTATCACGCCAACCCTATTTGTAGACGGTATATTCTAAAGATAAATGGCGAGGCAAATATAAGCCGAATTATGGAAATGTTAGGATCGAAAAATTATAGTCTTTGTTCATATTTTATCTCGAAAACGGCGTAATGGCGCACTATCGAAAATTGGTTTCGATAAAATTTGCGTAACGTTGCCCAATTGGAGATAAATTCATGTAATTGCCGAATTAATGTGACACCCTTTTAACTTTTAGTGTTCTCTGTAGTTATCATCGCTGGAAAAAACAACATTATAATATTACACAACATGATAAATGAGTGCTTTTGGACATAATTTTGATAAATTCTTTGGTGAGTTTGCAGTATAAAACTGGTATTGTACGTGTACTAACTGAATATTGTCTAAAACACCGATAAGGTCTTTCTCAAACTTCAAGATCACAGCTCTCAAGGGACTAAGAAGTCTCGACACAAATACCCTTCATAACACTGGTCTGTCTGTGACATATGACAAAAAGATCCTCGTCCCATCACCGAGCAACTTCTCACATTTCCACGCGAAAACTCGTAAAGTTTATGCAGTGACAACATATTTCAGAACGCGGGTCTTTTATTAGACAGAGCTGGATGATCACCGATCCCCCTTTCGCGGGAATTTCAACTTGAGCCGGGCAGTATTACGAAAGTTTGCAGCTCAACGAAAATACACAGGAACGCTTTCAAAGAGTGATAGTACTTGGATTTTTTCCACCAATTCACTCGCGCGAGATTATGTTCGCACACGGAATCGCGCCAATCAGTATGCTTTGAAGAACTTTTGGGGAGCTGTGTCCTTTCGGTGTAATGCGTTTGATGGGAGTTCCTGTTTGTAGTGTCTTGTTCGGCCAACTGAATGACGTGTCGATAATAGTTCTGTAGAAGGATATAACGATTTGATTGTATTTTTTCACGGCGATGTCGCCGCTTATAAAAGTCGTAATGTATCTAAAAATAGATTTCGGAGCCTGAAAGTCGTTCTGTATTCAAAATATGTTATTTGGGTGTTTTTTTTTTTTGTTTGGCAACTCGACCTCTGAATGTCTTATGAATCAACAATGGATTTTCTGCTGTTATACTTCCTGGTCAGGAAAAGAGTGTTTTTATATTATATTACAGTTTCTAATTTTAATACAAACAGGTATACGCTACGAGACAAATACGGTAAATTGCTTTACCTATTTATCTCGACGTTTCGAAGACGTTGCATGTCACCGTGGTCTCGAGCAGAGCGGTGGTCAGTCCGTTCATGACCACGGTGACATGCAACTGTCGCCGAAAATATTCGCGCCACAGTAACCAAAAAGTGCCAGAAGCTAGAAATTTTCAAAAATTTGCAAAGAAAATCATAACTCGAAAACTACCAAAAATCGCGGAACATACATGGGGGTGTGGCGCTTCCGCTTATCACTAATTGTTGGGACACCCTGTTTAAATCACATTTAAAACTGTCAGTTCAACTTTTCATTCATTCATTTCATGCCAACATGAGTAGCGCCACCTGCCTGACATCTTACTTCAACCTGTGCAGTAAACCAGTAAAGTAATATCTATTTACGGGGTGAATGTGTCCGTACGTTTGCATTTTACGATTGCACTGAAACAATTTGTATTCGCCCGGTGAGCGCTGTAAAGCTGAATGGGACGTGATTGTAGTACCACAGACTTGTACACGGCACGTTGTGTTGTTTACACGGCTTCAATCTGGTGTAATTCCTCAGATTGAGGCATAATCGTGTCCTTAACTGACCTGTTGGCACAATGTTCAATATCTTCATGGGTCCTGAATTTGGTTCTAATCCAGGACATAAATTTATGTTTTTTTTCAAATGGGATCTCGTTCGGCCTCAGTCTTGCCTGGTGGTAAGCGATGGCAAGGCCGATTGACCACCATTTTGTGTAACACCCTAAGTTATTATCTACATAGTATATTGAGTAATATTAACACAAAAGTATGTTCATCAATCTCTAATACCCATAGTACAGGCTCTACTTAGTTTGGGGCAAATGATTGTTCCAGCTTATTCCACCCTCACCTTTCCACTCCCGTACCACGCGTGCTGGACTACGGCGTCATCCACACACAATTCAACAGTTGTTGGCCTGAACTAAAAGGATCGGTGACTCGTTTCTTTGTCGTACCAGACGTGGAACGCTCTTCCAGCACATGGTGTTTCCTTCCTCGTATAGTTCCAGGTTCTTCAACGGGGCGTGAACAGGCATTTCTGCAGGCCTTCAAGGTGAGGATGGCCAGCCCAGTGATTCGTTTGACTGATTGTGCTTGTCAGCCTCATATCTGGACCTAACGACCCCCTTTCATCAGGTGGAGTGAGGTCATCTTGACGGGCAATATAAAAAATATTTGTCCGTATTTATTGCTCAGATGATGCAAGCTCATTTACACTTACACACAGCGATGGTTACTTTGTACGATTTTAATCAAGAAATGGCTGCACCATAGAAAACAAAATAAATGTTCACCTGTCACTTTCATTGACTGTTGATATTTATTTTGATGAAGTGCTTCTTGTGTAAATTTAGGCACACACACTCATATAGCTTGCTGGCTCAGTTCGTTGTCAGAGTCAATACCCGGCATGTCTAGGTGTTCTTTTACTTGTTGCTTTAACTTCAAATACAGTTTAAGTATTGATAAACAGAGAGATAATATTATGTTCATTGTTTTTTATTATGTCCTACATAATGGTTTTTAATTAATGGTGATGTCGTGAATTTGGAGTAGAAATAGGCCGCCTGCCTGCAGATGACCACTCTGCAAATCTAGGTAGACCTATATTCAGCATTAGGCGCCTAATGGCTGCAAATTACACTATTTTTTGTGGCCCAAGATTTTTCATTCAACCTTATTATTATTCCACCTTACCATAGCAGTTCTATTTTTGTGGCAGACAAACCTATCCAGGTGGACGATCTGATAAGCAGACGGTAAAGCGTAATCAGGTGGACCTTTGTTTGTGGTCGGACGGGGTCATCGCACCGCGTCACAGAGTTGAACAGAGTATCCAGAGAGACAGCCATCTGAATTTTGAAACGTCACGCGTCACTGAAAGCGAAACATCACAAACGAAACGTCTTTTTTTCTTACGTGAATGGGACAGACTATCAAATGAATAGTTTAGAGATGGAATTACTTATCTGTCCTCTAAGTTATCTTAATGTATTTGCTCATAAAAGGTCTTTCATTTCAACAATTTCAGTATCGTATTGTATCTCATTACGTAGGTACTTGTGCGTTATTGTAATGTAAAACGTACGAGTTTTTTTTATTAAGGTTAAACGCACGGTTTATCAAGATGCTCCGCTCCGTCTAAAACAAACGCTACTTTTTTAAATCTTAGCAAAGAGTTTTTATGTCAGAAAAGATGTCAACATCTTATGAATATAATTAACTTTGGGGGATAAAAAATAATAAATAAACATTAAATTCTTTAATTTAATTGATTCTGACAATAAATTACAACTATTTATATGTAACAAAAACACAAAAATATTAATTTACTTTATTAGTATTACAGGCTGTTTTTTATGCCTTTGCCTTTGAAAAAGCGCTCATGCGCGCGCATCACTAATTTGTGAACAAGTGAAATTGTATAACTGCTATAACAAGTGATTAAAGATTTATTCTTTTAAGAAAGTCCCAGTTTAATTTATTTCCTCGCAAATATAGTATGTTATAAAACGTCGTATGACATACGTGCGCTTTGATAATTACAGCCTCTGCTTTTTTGTAGCAATATCGCCTCGGCTGTAATTTTCAACTTACCGCACTTATATCATAATGCACTATTAAAATGATTCGGACCAGGGTCTAATCTAGAACTATGAAAACAACAAAGATCCGTTACTTTTAGAAATTTATTGTTACTGTGTAAAAATTGGTGAACTGGTAGGGAATGCATTTAGGCAAAGTCCGCCAATTGTATGTTTTTTTTGTGCAATAGAGGTGCCAAATTCAAAGGTTTTTTATTTAGTATTATACACCTGCAATTGACTCCTATTATATAGTTCTTGCGATGATGATTATATGAACCTTTACCTCTGATCATTGGTTACTCATCTGATTGAAGTTTCTTTACACTTTTGTAGCCGTTTTATTTCAGAACAAAACTTGCGGGATCAAGTCTGTAGTAGCTGGCATTTTTTATAACTTCCTCTGAACTTTTGCTTACATAAAATTCTGTTGTTATTTTTTTGTGTTGGAGAAGTTTCTAGCATTTAAAGATTAACTTAAAACACTAAATAATCTTTTGGAAAAGCTGAACTTGAGAATTTTGCATTTATATGTTGATTTCAGAAATTACCTCGTCCAATATCTTACATTATTGTTTAATAGTGGCTGAATGTGGCTGTGGCAAGAACAACTATTTGTTAAGAAATCGTTCAGAACAAACAATAAATATCTAAAAGCGATATTATGATAGTATTTCTAGATTGAGACTTCAATAACTTTTTTTTGATTTAATGATATTAATAAATATTCAGCGACTCATGATGACATATCAAGAAATAAAGAAAAGAAGTTACAATAAAAAGTTCTAGTGATGAGAATATGTTTTTTTTTAATGAAAAGAACGCAATTCACTGTTTTTCAATCAGCTCAGCGATAATCCTTCGCCCATCAAAAGTTTTAGCGTCAGAGAATTAATAAAAACAGGTATCCCGCCGTTAGGACAGCGGCTTAACAGAATTTCAGAGGTTGCGCAGTAGCCACTATAATGCCTATAATCTTATAATGCTGGGCTTAAAATAGCCAGCTTTCAGCCCTAAAGTTAGGACGCGGGGACATTTTTAATAGGCTTTCATGGTGTACTCAAGCAGACAGTTGGTAACTACACTGCGGATCAACCCCTTTTATTACCAGACGTTAGGGACCAGATTTTCGCCAGGTCCAATTCGTACTTAAAATACCTTTAAGCCCACATATTTTTGTAAATTTTATGAAGATTTTGTAATCAAGAGCATTAACTATATTTTTATCTTTATTAAAAAATGTGTGTGCTATTAGATGGTTTAAAATTCTGAAGATTGGAAGTTATTGATCTATTAAAGCGATCAGTAGAAGAGTCCGGGAGATATCTTCGTCTTGCAGTAAATCATGAACGGTGATCAAAACCAAAAATTGTCAACGTATTCAATATAAATCTAACAAACCTAACCTAACCGTTAGGTTACCTGCGTGTTAACGCAGGAGGTAAGGAGGTATCACAAGTTCGTGATCAAACCACATTTGGCAACTTTAGGGATTTAGCAATACCCATTAATTGGAGCGATGCAGATGACTTGATTTCAATAATAATTAGGTGTTCTTGCCAATCGGTTGGACGGTATTTTGCTCATTCACTTGTCATGTCTTTACACAAATTGTAATTGCATAATTAACTAGGGTTAGATCCTTCTCAGTATCCTTACAAAACTGTATCGTTAAGCAAAACTTCAAAGCACAATAACAGCACTCCTAGTTAAAGTCTAGACAAAGCGTTGTAAGGTTTGCCAATTGCATACTCTAGAATCTTCCACAAGTTCTTCACCGTTTAAATATTTCCTTGCAATTAATTTAATTTAGTTAACAAAGGGAACGTTGAACGGTCTTACTCACAATTAGTGCGGTGCAATCGTAGCTGAGGCTCAATTTTGAGCGGAGAGGAAACTCCTTTGTAAGTTTGTATTGTTGGTATTTTTAACTTTCTAACAGGACTGAGTTGGATTGTAATGAGTTGAAGATTTCTTCTAATCATTAGGCGACGACATGTTTAAACGTTGAGAGTCTTAAAAATCGAGTAATGATATTTTCAAACTATGTTGCTCTTCGCCGCATGAAGAACCGGAAAGCTGTCGGACCCGATGGAGTCCCTATCGAAGCGTGGAAATCGATGGGTTCTCGTGGTGTGGGCATACTTACCCACCTTTTTAACCGCATTCTCCTCACCGGGAAGATACCTGACCAATGGAGACTGAGCATTATCACGCCAGTCTTCAAAGGCAAGGGCTCGCTCGGTGCAGGAGTGCAGCAATTATCGCGGCATAAAGGTGATGTCCCACACCATGAAGCTCCTCGAGCGCATTGTAGACTCTCGGATCCGACAGGAGTGTACAATCTCGGGGTGTCAGTATGGGTTTTGACCAGGTTGCGGGACCATGGACCCCATATTTGCCTTGAGAACGCTCATGGAGGGATACAGACTGAAGAATACACCTCTCCATCTACTTTTCTTAGACATGCAGAAGGCCTTTGACTGTGTCCCTCGTGAGATGATCGGCTGGGCGCTGCGGGCCAGGGCCGTTCCCGAAGTCTTTATTGACATTATCCGGGACATGTACCACGATTCCACTTCCATAGTTAGGACTGCGGTTGGTGACACGCTTCCTTTCCTTATTACCGTTGGAGTACACCAAGGCTCCGTGCTTAGCCCGTTTCTGTTCAGCGTAATATTAGACGTTCTGTCAAACAGCATCCTAGACCACCATGAGCAACCCTGGTTGCTTATGTATGCTGATGATATAGCGCTAGCAGATTCGGACAGGGGACGGCTGGTACAACGGGTGAATAAGTGGAAAAATTCACTTAAAAACGGCGGTCTGAAACTTAATGTGGCGAAGACGGAGTACATGGCCTGCAACACCACAGATACCCAGTCCGTCCGCATAGGCGTTGACGTGGTCGAGCGCACGGACCGTGTTAAATACCTGGGATCTGTTTTAAGCGCGTCCGGGGACATCGACCGCGACGTCAGAGCCCAAATTTCCGCGGCTTGGGCTAAATGGCGTGAGGTGGCTGGTGTCATTTGTGACCCCAAAATGCCGATCAAGCTGAAAGGGCAGGTCTATAAAACCATCATTAGGCCTGTCCTTTTATATGGCAGTGAAACATGGCCGTTACTAGAGCGACACAAGCAGGAGCTGCGCGTCACGGAAATGAAGATGCTGCGGTAGATGTGTGGAGTCTCACGCAAAGATCGTGTGCGTAACACCCACATCCGCGGCAGCCTTCGTGTTCGTGACATCGCAGACAAGCTGCAGGAGTGCCGCCTTCGTTAGTATGGTCATGTCTCACGGAGATCGGCAAACTACGTGGGCAACAAATGTCTGGCTATGCCGCCCCCGCCAGGTACCGGTAGAAGAGGTCGACCCAAGAAGCGGTGGCTCGACGTCGTTAAGGGTGACATGCGTGCCAACAGACTCACCACTGAGGATGCACAAGACCGCACGAAGTGGGCCAAGAAAATAAGAAAGGCGGACCCTGGGACCCCACACACCAGTGTGGGTTCACAACCGGGATAGACCGCACGGATGATGATGATGATATTTTCAAACTATGCCACCACAGTCTTTTATTCGAACAGTCCCATTGGTCAGATGTTTACTTATTTACCAAGTCGTCGATTAACATCTAGAAAAATAAATTTCATTAAATTCGAACAGTATGCTACTTGAAGAATTACCTTAACACAATATTTCAATACGCTATAGTTAAGGAGAGGTGGTAAGTCATTGAAGTTAACGTATGTAGGACATCCTTACTATTAAATAAATGCGATGTATTAATATTCTTTACGAATACAAACAAATACAGCCTTACACGTCCCACTGCTGGGCACAGGCCTCACCTCAACTTTGCGGTGATACGCCATACTCCAACACGCGGGCTGAGTGCGGATTGTTGGATAGGTGAATGTAAGGCCAGTGATAAACCTTACTGTCAGATGTTATCAAGCCGCCTTTTTAGGCCTCTGACAAGGCTTCACGACTGATATCATGCGACGTCGGCCGGGACCGACTGTTTTAACGTGCCTTCCGAAGCACGGAGATGCCCGAAAAACACATCACTTAATTTCGGTCGGGATGGTCACCCATCCATAACCCGACCTGACCGGCGTTGCTTAACATCGGATCGTTGGCGATCCGCTGCCGTCACTTAACCGGGCACCTCCATTAATTTTCTGTTTATTTCTAAATAAGTTGACGTAAGTAAATCTAAACTAACAAAGTAAAAGAAGTAGAAATTGTGCCGTTGTAAATCTTAACGAACAAAGCTAATAACGTCTAAATATAGGTTTTAGGTCCTTTTAACAAAATAAATAATCAATTACCGTGATAAGTAAATAACCCCTTAACGGTGTGAGAAAAAATTCTTGTGGTACATAGGTACTCGTATTTATTATCTTATTAAAGGTGTTTGTTGTGTTCATGAAACGACAGCTCAGTAAAAAAAAAACATAGGATTGTTTTATCAAGGTTAGGCGGTTAAAATGGAACGTACTACGAAATGTATAGTGAGTTCGAAGTGTTTAATCGTCTGAAAACTCCTTTAGTGCGTAGGTAACTTGGTGTCGATCTTGTCTGCATAATTGATTATTTTTATACTTCGACTAAAATTTTAATTTTATTTGCTACGAAATTGAAATTTTTCATATTTCACCTGCTTTCAAAATCATCGTTATAATTTTATTTAAAACGCTCTTTATTATTCGTTCATGAATCCCAATTTAACTAACTATTCAATTAAAATACTTTAAAAAATATTTCTGTAAAAAATTATTAGTAAAGATAACACTTTGATTTTTAGTGCTAAGATATTATATTCTGTTGCGAAACTTTAAAAAGTGTCCTGAAAAAATTAAAATAATTTTGAAAGCCCTGATTCATTTCTGTTATTAAAAAGATAAAAATCACAAAATACCAGTATTCTTAAAGCAATTTCTTTAAAGAACAATATTAAATTCAAAAACGTTTCATGAATTAGCAGTTTTTAATTCCAATACTGCGAGCCGCTCGTCGTTCGGAGGGAATTAAAAAACAAAAAGTGCCTTATCATCGTCGTTCCACCTCAATCGTAATTCGCGGGAACAAAGCGTGCATCCAGCTATTCGGGAGATCAATGGCTGCCGTGGGCTTGTATTTACAGCTTACTGCGCTGTAAATTTGCCGATATCGAGCCGCTGGTGTAGTCAGGCTGTATTATCGCTGCAATTCTTCTTTGCGTTCTATCCTGTGGATTTATGCTACTAACCCAGCATATTCTGCAGATTTTTTGCTGGACACTGCGCTGGACTGAAAACATTTGTTTTAGTAAGTATTTGTGTGCAGACTCTTCATCCTCTCACAATCTGTTTTGAATGACTTCTTATAATTTAATTCCCCTTTTTTTCAACTTAATGCAAGTTTATTTCGCCAGGGACTTTTAAAGTAATTTATTTATATCGTCTTGCTGTCTGGCTCACCCCTATTTAAGCGCTAGAGTCTCAAAACCTTGCGACCTTATCAGGTACTCTTTACTCCTTGTGAAAGGGCAAACATTCCACACCGTGGTTGCCATCAAACGCTCTTAAATGCAGAAAATTTTAGCTCCTACGACTATCAATTTTGCTTTTACTTTTGACTGTTATTTGTCCTACTTAACTGTATCAGTCTAGCTACAGTAACTTCAATTTTCCATCATGTCTGATCCAAGCAAAAATCAAAATGTAATTCATTCCCTAGCATTTTTTACGTGCGAACGCGTCCCTACTTCTCAGCACTTCGTCGCCTCGTCTCGTTTTCATTTCGCAATAAAAAACCGCATGTGGTTGTATAAAAATGAATTACAACGCGCTATAAACATTGTCATTGTGAATCGCAGATTAGTGAGGGCCATATTATTGTTACAATATTATTTTGTTGTTTTACGACGGGAAAATAATAACAGTTCCAGTCCTTGGCGTTTACGAGGTAACAATAAAAGTGGTATTAGGGAGCCGGGGCAATTGTTTGCAGTTCGCTTGGCATCTATTCATAAAGGCAAAGAAAGCGTTGCTATAATTGTATGCTGTTAGTTTGAAAGTAATACCTTTTGATGCAATACCCGTCGAAAAAGCGAGTTGGCACGGAGAGCAGCTGCACATCAAATGAATGACAATAAACTGTAAGAAATCTTCAAGATTTTAAACTTTAAATCGAAATAACCGGGTCAATATCAAGACGATATGGCATACTCTTCAAGTGATGTAGTAGGTAACTGTGTATGTGAATGAAAATTTGTTTTTTGATTTTGTATGGTGACTTTGAAATTAAAGTTAATGGAAAAAATAAAATTTTCACCTAAATAGTTACTACATCACTTGCTGAATTTGCCATATCTTTCGAGAATCACTAGGTATAAGTTTCAAAAATTGTAATAAAGTACAACTTGTGGTAACCATTGCAGTACTCTTACCACGACAGTACCCAGATGACTCGCTAGCGTGTAACATTTTGTATGGGATTAAGGGACAGCGCCCCTAGTGAATGGTAATATAACTAAAAATGTCATACAAGCTGTCGTAGTTTACTATCGTAGTGTTACTTGAGGTAAACTAATTGTAGAGGAGCTAATGTGACTTTGTATGTACGTCACATATGGTAAACATCCAAAATAACTAAAAACAATAATAAACTTTGCAATTTAAAATATACATGAACTTTACTGTTCACTATAAACTTTAATTTACATACTTTTAAGATGATGTTTAGGGAACACTTAAATTCTTTTTATTGAACACTTAGGAGTTCTGTGTTAATTGTTTTGCTTGAGCAATTTATTATATTTATTTATTTATATTTATTTATTTAATGTAGTGAACCTTTGTCTGACGATGAAGAAATTCTTGGCCCATTTCGATCTGCAGTCATATAAAACTATAGTTTTTCAAAAGTGCTGCCCTGCCGGTGATTGAGCCGCCTGTCGGGAGATTAACACTGGAGCTAACCAACGCTACTAGGCAGTGTTATGTTTTACCTGATGAGTAAAACAGCCAAAGCTTATTGACTTTTCATTCGCCATTAAACAAAACAACAAACAAACAAATGTAAATCAAAGTTATGTGTTTTTGAGTTTCAGTCAGTTCAGTCTAAAGTACAAGGTCTACTCAGTTTCAGATCCAATGGCCTGGGTGTAAGCGATGTTTATTTACTTACTTGTTCTGAGAACAATTTCTTCTTAAATTTTCTGAATTGACTCGGGTTTGGGTGTGCTGGGAGACGCCCCTGCCTTATTTCCTTGTGTGGTACCTCGTAACACAGGGATATTTATTCCTACTTCGAGACCATTACAAGAGGAGTGTAGTCTGGCTCATATTTATTTATTTATTTATTTAAAAAAAAAGAACAGACTCCCTTTTACCATTGCAAAATATTTAAAAATAAACATTCACCTCAGGACTTTCAAACTCGATAGTATCTCCAAACGAGTATCTACCTAATTGATACCGCCCAATACATTTTTAAATTCCGAAAACCTTTTCTAGAAAGTAAATGTTAATTTTCTGTCGCTTTGAATAGACACAGCCCAAACGTGTCCTGTATGAGAAGATAACGTTAAAAGTAATTGCTATTCCGCTCAGTTGAATTCAAACTTTACATTCAGAGGGTTAGAGTTGGAATATGTTTGGTAGGTTGTAGATTTAGGGTGCAATATTATCTTCTTCACATCCAAATAAATGAGAAAAAACCGGGGTCCGGCGGACGAAGTTTTTAATTCGTAATTACAGGACAGAGTCCAGCTTTAAGCACCATTAACTTTTTTCGTAAACGTCCCCGCCGTGTATGGGGAAGACTGCATCTATAAAATGTAATTGTACATTTTATTGTCCACATTCAAATTAGTCGGTTCCACGTTGTTTGAGGAGAATGCGTTAGCGAAAATTAGATTTTGATGTAATGGACTAAGGTTGCCCTGTTGTTGTTCCATTAAATAAATACCCCTTCATTCACTATAGTAACGCTTTAAGACTACTGAACCATAGTGTAAGCATTGCTGTAGAACAACTTAATTTTTTCATGAAAACGCGGGATGACCACTTTTCACGCCTGGGGTCAGGTGGCAGGACCCCAAATTAAGCAGCAGTGTGCACTATAGTGTCAGAGACCAAAAGAGAGACTTGAATGATTCTGAATAGATAAATAATTTAAAGGGATAGTATTTAATGGAGCGACATACTAACCTAACCATCAAAGATACTATCTGAGCCTCTACAATCTACATATTCTAAAATCAGTGTTTTGCGGGCGACATATTATTTCGGGGGCGCATTTCAGTATTTGTAGGTGTTTAATTTATTATTTCTCAATTTAAATAGACACAGAACAAACAAATATATTCGTCGCATAAATGTCTGACTTGCTATACGAAAAAAGAAAGAAGAAACAAAAATATTTTTTTGCCCCAATAATGAAGAAAAAACCTATTTTAAAACAGAATTACACATAATAATATATTATCAGACGCCTAGTTCAATGATTGAAGTAAGGCCAATCTGGTGAAAGAGATGGCGCAGGTTTTGGTCCTGAGTCATCCCCACGGCTCAGAATCCAAATATTTTCAAATCTGTAGAAAAGTCTTTTCCTTGCCATATTAATGATGATGAAACATAAGACCGAATAACTTTACGATAAGTTCTAACTAAAAGCCATTCGAATAAGTGAGCCTGAATTGTCCCTCAAAACTCGCAACAGCATTCTATTTAGTTCGAAAAACTCTAGTTATCCACCTTCCAAATCAGAGGGTGGACAGAACAGTCCACCAAATTGAGAAACCGTGTTCGAAGCCACTTGAGATTGACGAGCGGTCGTCAAAGGCCCTTCGTGGAGTTGTCGGAAACTTTGAGAATCGGTACTTTTGATGTGAGGATTGCACGAGTGTTATTTGATTAAAAAGTGCCAGTAGTGAGGCTACTATGGTTTTCTTTCTTTCATCTCTTTCTTTTATGCGGGACCTTGTCGTTGGTGTATGGACGAATGAAGAATTCTGCTTAGAGAAATCAATGAGAGCATACGTAAATAGCTTTAGGTTCATTTGGTCAACTTCCCAAAAGGACAACTATTTTTTAATATTATTTTTTACATTACAATTTAATTTAAAATTAATGTAAAGGCTTTCTTCTGAAGGATTACGTTTTAAATTGAATTTTAGGAGGCCTTAAATTAATATCAATAACCTCAGAACGAAATTAAATAATCTTTTAAAAAGTTGTCCTTTTAGGAAAGTTGAATCAGGATGCGTAAATAATTGCCAATATAACCTTCTGTCAATTTGAAGTTACCTTGAAGAAACAGCTTAGGTACAGATATTATTAATTATGCAACTCCTAAAAAATCATAACTCGTTTCACAGAATACTTTTTTATCAACTCTAGATAACAATGCAATTAATTCTTAATTAAATACCATTTTATTGATATAAAATCCTATTAATTAGTAATTAATAAAACGTCTAATTACCTTTCAACAATAACATTATACGTAACCGTTCACCATTGTATTTGTTATTTGCTTGATCTTTCCATTTTATTAGGGTACGACTAAGTATGAACTATACTCATAATAGTTTCAATTTAGTTGATCCAACATTCTGTAAATTGTGGGAAATAATCGTTTCATATTTTTTGAATCAAAATTCAACTCACATTGCCTAATACCGGTTCATTACTTCTCAAACTGTCGTCAGTAAACACACAAGATGAAAAAAGGTCTAAAAAAGGCGCACACGTCAAAAGTGACGGTAACTAGCGCGGGAGGTGTCGAGGGCTCTTCACCTCTCGATAATCCAAGGCGAAGCAGCAATAAAATTGGGAAGCGAATTCGCTGACGCACTCGACAATCTGTTTGAGTTCTGCGTGTAAACATGAGACTTATTCACAATTTGAAAAGCGTTTGTTGAATTTGAAATTATTAATATATTTGCGATGAAATTGAGTTCTAAAACAATTTTTTTGGCAACAAAGCCACAGAACTGTTGATCCTTTACTAACAATTGGAGAAATTGTGTTTCCCCTTGACGTAGTGAACAGTTCGACATCTTGGTGTACGAGATTTTAATTTTGAAATGCACTATTATTATGGTTATTGTTTAGGACATCCTCTTTAACCCCTTTTCTCCACGCCATCTCCGTGAGCGCTTTATTACATCGTCAGGCAGAACTCATCGTTCAGCCTATAATTTACAGCTGAACGCCCTGTAGCACGAGTGAATCTTTTACTATACAGGCTGAAAAACTAGACTTAGCAAAGAGTGTCGCACTGTGGGTTGCTTCACAAGACTTTTAAAAGAACATATTTCAAGCAATATTTAAACTGCGTTGGTTGGCGTTGGTTAATTTTTTTAAAAAAATTTTTTATAGCATTTATTTATATTTTGAAAGTATAATTATTTCAGTTAGATATTTAAATGTTTTTTTTTAGATTATTTGTACACAGTTGTATATCCATCACTTTTTGTTTTGTGTACTTTGGCTATCCTCATATTTCTGAGTTAAAAACTGTAATTTGTGTCCAAACTAATAAATAAATAAACTATTGACACAGTGTTAACTTCTTCATACATAATGTGATGATATATATACATATATGATACAACAAAGGATTAAGGATAAGCTAAGTAAGAGCGCTGCTTCGTGGGAAATTGTTAAGATTTAGTCCTCTTAGAAATTAAATTTTATTTTTTTAGATTCGATTTTATTTTTTAATTCTTTATTGCATGTTGTGTTTGCCTAAAAAGATTGTTACATTTAGTTTAAATCATAAGTGCCAGTTATTATTCTGTAAGAAATTATGTGGAAAATCACTGGTAAACCTTAATAAATAAATAAATATATAGGGTGTAACAACAAATAGTTTTGCCACTTTATTCTTTATACTACATCATCACTTGAGATCATGTAAATGCCTGCCTACATGATTGAAAAAACCCGCATTTGCGATACATTCAACAAGCATGTGACATCGAGGATTACGTCAGTCTTGTTTGAAATGATGATTTCAAACTAACGGTCCTTTGCTTTCGACTCTGCGAGAGTGATTCATTGTTTAATGGCGTTTGATCTTATAATGGCGGTATTTTTCATATCCATTTTGTATTTGATTTGGAAAATACAGATTCAAGTACAAATTTATTAATGAACTAGCTGTCCGTCAGCGGCTTCGCCCGCGTAGACTGTCTTTCCCGTCAAAATATTACAGCCTAAATTGTAAAAAAATATAGGCTGTGATCCCTGAAAATGTAGTTTTATATTAGTAAAATAATTTTCAAAATCAGTGGTTTCGGAGCCTATTAAATACAAACAAACAAACAAATCTTTGCTCTTTATAATATTAGTATAGATAGATGATCAGTAAAAGTAATGTTAGTTGGCCTGCAGACAGTTCCTGTGAGCCATAGTTATACTGCGTTATTTTTTATGTCCTAACAAAAATTTAATGGTATACCTACTCAGTAGGTATTCTTGAAACTGAAAATATACATTCTGTGTACTAAGTATCGGAAATTTGTCAATAAAACAAAAAATACAAATTATTCATCTAAATTTATTTTATCGTCTTCAAAGTAGGCCCCATCGCTTGCAATACAACATCTCCACCGCTTTACCCAGTCTTCCATACATTTTTCATAGGCTATTTGCGGTATGGCCTTCAGCTCATTCAGCGAATTTTCTTTTATGGCTTCTATCGACTCAAAACGTTTTTCTCGAAGTGGTAATTTTAACTTGGGAAATATAAAAAAGTCAGACGGAGCCATATCAGGTGAATACGGTGCTTGGTCGAGAACTTTTGTTGAATTTTTCGCTAAAAACTCTTTCACTATAATGGCTGTGTGTGATGGTGCATTATCATGGTGCAGCATCCATGAGTTGTGTTGCCACAAATCTGGACGTTTTCGGCGGATACTCTCACGCAAACGCTTCATGACGCCTAAATAATATTCTTTATTCACTGTTTCTCCCTCTGGAAGGAATTCGGAGTGAACCACACCACGGTAGTCAAAAAAAACTGTCAGCATCACCTTGATTTTGGAGCGACTTTGCCGCGGTTTTTTGGGTTTCGGCTCGTTTTCGAGACGCCATTCTGAAGACTGTTGGCTTGTTTGCATGTCGTACTCATAAACCCATGTCTCGTCGCCAGTTATTATACGTTTCATAAAGGTCGGATCTGTGGAAGCTCGGGAAACCATGTCTTCAGCGGCATGCTTTCGCTGCGCTTTTTGAACAAAATTAAGCTCTTTTGGAATTAGTAGAGCGGCGACGCGTTTCATGCCTAAAATGTCAATGAGAATGTTGTGGACGGACTTAAAAGATATGTTCACCTCACTAGCCAACTCTCTCAGACTCATACGTCGATTTTCGAGCACTAGCTTCTTGATTCTGTCGATGTTTTCTTTGGTCGTAGCGGTTGAAGGTCTACCAGAACGAGGCAAGTCTACTACTACTTCTCGGCCTTCTATAAAAACCTTATACCATTCATAAGCCCTTGTTTTCGATATACACGATTCGCCGTAGGTATTTCGCAACATTTTTAGTGATTCACAACATGAAATATCATTCGAAACACAAAATTTAAGGCACACTCTTTGTTCAACAATATTTTCCATTGTAAAAATCGCCGAGGACTCAAAACTATCACCAACAAAAAGTGTAGTTCAAAACAAATTAAATGACAGATCCCACTCAAATTTTGCGCGGTTAATCAGTACAGTGCTACCAACATGCAGTAAAAAAATTAGAACGACCTCTTCTACGTGAGTCTTTTTAATGACATATTCCCGATACTTTTTACACAGAGTACTACATGGAAAAAAGATTTTTTTAACTTATGATTATTTTAAGTTTTCATCCCTTGCGGTTCCCCGTTATTATATATCTTCCACAACATTTGAATTCTACTAAAATAAAAGGAGAAATTACATATTCTTCAGCACCACTAAGAACAGACATCTAACTTTTACCGTGTGAATTTAACGCAAAACGCGGCATCCGCTCGCGAAATGAGCGAAGCGCGCAAAGTGAGCGAGTCTGAAATAATTTTCTTGGCTTGTCTGAACCCTTCTTTGGAAATTAAAGCATTTCCTTTATGCGGCGCGGCAGACGTCACTGGCATTGTTTTGCAGACCCTAGTATTACTACTGTGAAATTCGTTCGCGCTCCGTGAGTCTGATGAGAAAGGAATGTATAATTTCGTTGTTATTTTGTCAGAATAACAGCTTTATAGAGGGTGCTTATTTATACCTTGAGGAAAATGATGTGTCATATTCAGAAGGTGATGTGAAAATAATATGAATAAAACTAGATTTTGAAAAACTTTTATTTTGTGGTTCTTAAACAAAATTAGTATGTACTTACTATGTAGTATACCATGAGTTAACACCAATGACAACCGCTACTGTCCGCGTTGACGTTTTTGTATAGGATTTCGGTACAGGGCTTCTAGTGATCAAAACGGAAACAAAAATGGCATTCAAATTTCTGAAACTAACATATTCTAAAAAATCAAATTTTGACTTAGTTTTTACATCAGCTAAGCTACTGACTCTGAGTATGCCATTTCATTATCCTTGCAGTATAAATAATAAACCGGTAACTGTATGTTACGTGATGAAAACATCACCGATGTATAAAAATGAGATGGACTTGAATTGTCTTAAAGTAGTCACTTGATGATAACCCTCGAAGCATTTAAAAGTTAAGAAATTCTCTTTTCAGTTTAAAAACAATACTGAAATAACTTTTACAAAAGGCATTTCTCAATTCCCACGTTTTTATAAACCATTTCCATAAATTCACAATAATTTTAAAAAGTTTTTTGCATAATATTGCAGTTCTGGTCTGGTGCAACAAATAGTTGACCCCGCAGTTGCAGCTAGCACGTATGTTATTCATACTTTAGTATGGACGTTAAGTTTAATTTAAGGCAAGAAGTTTTTTTTAAATATATGCTGAAGTTGGAGTTACAAGTGGATGTATGTTATTTAGTTCGTAAGCGGTTAGAATATCCTTAATGTAAAACTAGTAAAGTACGAATTTCAGACTTTGAAGATATCAGTACGTCTAGCACGAGTTGCCACTTCAAATTTACGTTATCGTTCGCGTGAAAAAATGTATTGGGATTTAACATGACATGACATGACAATGTCAAATCCCAATACATTTTTTTTACGCGAACGTAAATTGAAGTGGCAACTCGTGGATTCGAGCTCGCGTCTTCCACAATCCAGGTGGCTGCTTTAACTACTGAGCTACCGAAATCCCAATGAACGAATCTCTCTATTATAATGCTTACGTTTCAAGCCAACTTTATTTCATCAATGTTTTATAGCAAGTTCCTATAAAACATCCGAAAGAAATATTTTTATAAATATCTAAACATTCGGTAAAGATGAATTATGCTATTTCATTACTACTTTGTTTTATTCAAGCATTTTGCAATACTTACTTTCATCTAAAATATTTTTTGGTCAATTTTATTAAGCGGCCGCCATTTTGAAACAGCTAAAAAGATTTATCTGTGTCAATGGAATGTGCGGAATGGATGTGTGGGTGGATTGAATGGTACAAAACAGGTTAGGGGAAATTCTAGATATTAGAAAGAAAGAAAGAAAGAAAAAACATTTATTAATTTCATGGACATCGCATACAAAACATCACAAAGCAACAATTATGAAGGAACAAAAAAAAACATGGACTAAAAAAAGACATGATAAAAAATACCAACAGGCAGCGGTGTCACGATGTCCAAAAAAGTAAATTGGACCGCGCTCAGCTAATGCCTGTGCCTGATAGGCCCAGACGCTGATTTTCAGCGGGCCCAGCGAGTGGGCGCACGGACAATTGCGGGTAAATTTAAATAATAAAATGAAATAAATATTTTATCGGAACAAAAAGCAAGCAATGAAGTTGTAATCCCAATGTGTAGTGTAACTATGTGTGTTTGTGTGCGTTAACTTATCATGACAGAACGGCGCGAAAACATGTGAACACCCAAGGTAAGAAACAATTAAATACAAAAATTACAATAAAATTGCTATGCATTCTATCTACCTACTCATATACCTATTTACTGACACGTTTATTTACTTCAAGGAAAACAAGGTGGACGATCTACATTTTCTAGGCTTATGCTGTTGATAAGATGGTCGAACAGGATTTTTGGAGTTTCTTCTCTGTGTTGAATTTTACCTCTCCACTTGGCTGGCTCGTCTGGACCCAAGTGGTAATGTTAACTGTATTCACATGCTTGTAATTGTCTTTGCGCTTCCAATAAAGCCATCTTGAAATTATTTTTAAAGTACCTACTGTTTCCAGACGACGCAACGGTGGCGGGATATCATTCCAACACTTGGAGGCAGCAAATGTGAAGCTCCCTCGGAAGGAAACAGTGCGATGCGGCGGCAGAATGAGCGAGTGGGCTACCGCAGAGTCCTAGTCTGCACGTCACGTGATCACATTAGTTTGCTAGCGAGATAAGCGGGGCAGTTGTCTTTTATTATTCCGAACAATAACGCAGCAAAAGGCAATGACCTACATGAATTCATTTTTAGTACATTGGCATTACTTAAGTATGGCGTAAAATGGGTTCTGGGAGGTATGGCAAAGCAGTATCATGCGCAAGCATTCTGCACTCGCTGTATCGCTTGTTGAGTCCTAGATAAGAGACGGAGACCATAGACTACATCCATGTAGTTGAATTTAGAAAGTACTAAAGAATCACAGAGTTTTATGCGATTGTCTGTATCAATGTAGTCTCTGATTTGATATAGTACCTTCAGCCGGTAAAAGCAAATACCTATTATATTACCTACGTGCTTTTCAAAACGTAGTTCTTCGTCCATTAGAATACCTAAATTCCTAGCTTCATTAAGACGCTCTATATTTTGTCCCCTAACCGATCAAGTTATCCCCTTATTCGTGATTTTCCTAATTTGATCCTTAGAGCCCAACACAAGGAATTTTGACTTGCTACCGTTTAGCACCAATAAATTTGACTCTGCCCGATTAGCTATGCTTGACGACCGACTTGGTGTAATGGTTAAGAAGTTGGCTACTACACCAGAGGTCGCGGGTTCGATCCCCGCACAGTACAAACATTTGTGTGCATGAACATGTCTGTTTGTACTGGTCTGGGTGTCTCCTATGTATAATAAGTATGTATTTACAAAAGAAAATGTATTTAAGTATGTTTATCTGTTGTCTAGTATCCCATAACACAAGCTTTAATTAGCTTACTTTGGGGCTAGATGGCGCTGTGTGGAATAATGTCCAGGGATATTTATTTATTATTTATTTAGCTATTCGTTCCAGGTCATCCCTTATCAGTTTTTCCGCTGTTTGAGCATCGTTGGGCCTAGTCGAAATATAAATTTGAATATCATCCGCGTACAAATGGTATTTACAATTATTAATAGCTTTTATTACATCCGCGCTATATATAATGAAAAGTAACAATCCCAAATTTGATCCTTGCGGGACACCACGTTTTACGACCTTGGAATCTGATAACATTATACTACCACTCTTTAAATCATTCAATTCAATGCGTTGGGTACGATGTTCGAAATAGCTGCTGAACCATGAGACAGTTTTTGCACTAAAGCCATAATAATGTAGTTTAGAGAGCAGGAAAGGGATATTCAAGCAGACAAACGCCCTAGAGAAATCCAGCAGTGTCAAGAGCGTCCCTTCACCCTTATCTTGCATACAGAACGTCGTCTATCACTTGAAGGAGCGTAGTGGATGTGCTATGGTTCTTTCTAAATCCTGATTGTTTTTCTGGTAAAATATTGCTCTTCGCTAGATACAACCTTACTTGATCAGCCAAAACTCTCTCCAGTACTTTAGACATGCATGGTAAGATGCTCACGGGCCGAAGGTCTGCTGGCGTGGTAGGGAAGTTTTTCTTCGGGATAGGTTTTACACGTGCCTCCTGCCAGTTTCTGGGGTATGTACTCGTGATAATCGATTTATTTACAATTTTTGTTATGGTTGTTAATGAGTAAGGCAGAGACCCCATAAGCATAAAGAAGCATATTAGAAGCCTAAGTTATGAAGGTAAATGAATGTCCCAGGTTATCTGAGCAGTATTTATTCTAGCCATCGACCATCAAATTATATTGGAAAATTTATTGCTAATAATACTCCCTAAACAACTAAACGCCGCACGGTCTGTTTACAAAACCCGTTTGGAGCAGTGGTTAGGGGCGCCAGATAAAACGCAACAGGAATCGGTTGGTGATATTTAGTCTGTGGTATTTTCACTGTCGTAGTTTTCATGTTCAGATAGACCTCATTTGACGACACGATTGGCGTAGTGTGCTGTAGCATGGTTTCACGCCACGACTTGGGTTGTGTGCCGGGTTTTTTAATGTCCTTCATGTGAAATAGACAAACTCAAACAGCCAGTAAATATACTATTATCTGTGGAGTGTGGACGGACTATCTTCATTGCGAAAACTTGAGTTTTAGTTTCATGGTTTGTCCGCAAAGAAGGTGGCGCCATGTGTTTTAAATTTGGTAATCTGTGACTGATTTAAAAGAAAAAACTGACCGCGTAAATTTCATGATTTTTGTCGAGTGTGAATTTGTTCGGTTTTAATAAATTTATTAGGAATGTCCTGTGACAGTAAAGAGTTTGACGTCGAGCAAAGAGCAAAAGACATAATAGATAATCTTTTGCCGCCAAAATCGCGGAAGATTTACCTAAAAACTAACGAAAGTTGTATGGACTAGAGGAATAAGAAAAATTTGTGATTTTTATTTTATTAAGTAATATTTATTAAATGTTTTTGTACTAAATTGTCAATTTTTCTCGCACTCGGAGGGAAAAGTACAGTTTGCACCTCGAGACTAAACGCCGACTTAATATACCCTCGGTTTCATATTATGGCTTCGTTTAGTCTCCGATATAAAATATACTATAAGTTTGTTCAGGATTAGTACACTTTTTCAATCACAACAGTAGATTTTGCATGATTCTAGGTAGAGGATAGGGACCGAAAGTGGATACGGAAAGGTTAATAACGCTTGAAGTTGGTCGGCAGTCGCAATTATGAATTTGGACAGCACCACCCCTGTTTATTTGCTCTGTAATTATCTAGCCAGCTAATGTTTGCCAAAAATGGCTACTCATTAAATGCGAAATTTCTTTCGTTTGAACTTTTGATTTGATTAATTATAAGGTATATATTATATAGGTATATTACCATTAGTACTTTTAAAAAAAAACAAAATAGGAAAGTTTCTTCTACATGTTGAACGAATTTTTTAACTTTACTCGTACTTCAACGAGTACAATGCAGGTACTACAAATCGTGGAATTATGACATGTGAAATTTCAAGTTTTAATAGACACCCTTTACTTTGTAACATTCAACACAGTGTTTTTCATGTTGTCATGATTGTGTGTTTGTTTGCATTGAAAAGGTTCCGAAACTACTGATCCAATCGTGAAATTATTCCACTAACAGAAAGCTAAACTATTCAGGATCACTCCACCATTATGGATTATGTCACCAACGGCTATATTTTTTTCGATTGAGCAAAAAATTCAGTGAAAAATAATAGTATACGTAAATTAAGTCGGAGAAAAGCGGGCAAGATATATAAATGGACACAAGTACGTCTACCACGAGTTGCCACTTTCAATTTACGTTATCGTTCGCGTAAAAAAAATGTATTAGGATTGACTCTATTTTTTAAGCAACCTATTATCTTTCTTTTTGTGATTAGTTAGTGACTATTGAAATCGTTTTTGGATTAATTTTTAGGCTTCAAAGTTAATTGGATTTTTTTTCTAACTTCATGGCTTCGAATTTATGTTTTGAACTAAAATTGAATTACTCTTATTGTTTTACTAAGTTAACTACAACCCAGTAAATTAATATAACATAACACTTTAACCTAAGGTGTTTCTCAACAATATCCAATGCGTTAAACGGGCGTTTAAACAGCCATCGTTTTTCCGATTTTCCAGGTATTCAGGATTTTTTTCAGCATTTTTCCTTCCCTAATCACATATTACAAATTTACAAGCATTGAAGACGATAAATGGTTTTAGGAATATCTGGGTTACTAAAAAAAAGAAGAGTTAGATATTTATTATTCAGATTCCTTTTCCACAATGGCCACCTGCACCACAAAGCATGCTATTTTGTCAAGTTCGTCCATTATCCCCAGCTGCACCGCGTACTCGCCGCAGAAGTCTCGGGTCAGCAGACCCTCGAACGGTTCCATTGATAGCACTAAGTTCTTCAGCGGGTATGACCCCTAGAATAGTTGAAAAGAAAAGTAATTAGCATTATACTGTCCCACACTTTACCATAACCCAGATCGGACAAAGATTAAGACACCTGATTAGGTCTTTTAAATTACCAACGTACCTATAAGAATAGCAATGGCTACTACTAAAAATAAACGGTGTTAAATTAATTACAGTAATACTTTTTTTAAGATAATAATTAAATCAGCGAGTTGCCACCCTGCGATCTGACAGCTAAATCGGTTCCGTTGAGCCGCGCTCAGTAGAATATGAACGCTCGTGCTACGCGATAAATTTCAATTCCGCGTGCAAGCTAACTAAACATGGCCTTGATCGATAGCACGGACTAGTTAAAAAGTATTAGTGTGACATGAACTTGTAAGATTAAGGAATACTTTTTTACTTGTCCGCGTTTCTTGAGAGAACCTTCTGTACGGTGTACTATTACCTATTTTGTGGTACCTACTGCACTTTTCGGACCGCCAGAGATGGATTTTAGTATTTAATTACTAGAGAGTTATCCGCAATTTTTATACAGAAATCCAGAAACGATAACCAACGTTGAGGAGACCTTTCATGTATATAGCTGTCCCTTTCATTTCTACTGACATGAGACAGGATCGCATCATTTTAGAGTATGTTTAACTTTGAATACGAGTTTCGTTTCTGGATGCGGGCGTCAGTCTCATACAACTTTTTTGAGTTCTTTACTTACGGCACCAATAGGGCAACCAGAAATGTTCATCATCTTAACCACTGGAGTCCAGGGAGCGTCTTCTTGCTTCAAGCTGGCGCAGAGATTCGCTTTCGAATTGAACACGTATTCAGAACCTACTTCGGTGTCTTTGTACACGTCTAAATTAATCTGTAAAAGGCAAGTAAAATCTAGTAAAACCAACTAGCCCCTACTAGAACAGAAACAAAGCAAGTTAGTAGGAAAACAGTTTTATATGGTTAAGGGGGCTTAATAAAGCTACATTTGAGACCATTATTTGATTCGAGCAAAAATTCACTAGGTGACCGACCACAATTACACACAATTCCTATGCGAATTAATTTTTATTTTTCGAGTTTAATTAAATTTGAAATCATTATCAGAGTTGAATTTCACTGTGGGTTAAATGAGTGAGAATGAAAGTGAGTTTTTCAAAATCCTACTGAATTATACGCTTACAAAATAATCATCATTGAGTTCGACGTTCAGATCCAAGGGCCCACTTAGGCCGAAGCCAGCCTCTCCGTCATCGCTCTCGTCCTGCACGCCGAGTCTGATCTCGTCAGCTTTGACAGCGTCATTGTCAAAATCTGAGCATGATAGGATTGAATCTGTAAATTCTGCTGCGTAGTAAACCTGTAGGCAAGTATATTATGGTTAATCACATCAAACACACAGACATCAAGTCCAGTAAGTCTACCTCGAGTTGCCACTTTAAATTTACGTTATCGTTCTCGTAAAAAATTGTATTGGGATGACACATGACATGACATGACAATGTCAAATCCCAATACATTTTTTTACGCGAACGATAGTGTAAATTTAAAGGGGCAACTCGTGGTAGACGTACCCTATTTTAATTTATCTCTCATTTTAAGTTTACATAAGATTATCAAAATATTAAACGAATTTTAAGAAATTTCATATAAATTAAAACAATTTTTGAAAAGAAGCATTTATGTATTTACAAGTATTATACAAGGTGTTTGAATAGGTTTGCAGCTGCACCCTTTTTTATTGAAATTTTAAATTGTTTTTTTTTTAATAGTTGGTACACAAGATAAAGTGATTCCAGATACAAACTAATTTGTCACTTTTTTATAATAATCCATAAATGTAACTAACTTCTGAATACTCACATCACCTGTCGCGAATTCCAGAAAAATACAGATTAAAAATAATTTCACAGACAAAACGTAAATCATCGTGGTTTTAGTTCATACAATAAAAGGGGTAAATAATGTTATTTTTCTTCCATAGCAGGTTTTATACAAGGCTAGATAGTGATCGGAATTATTTACTAACATCAAATGATGTACGCACGATACACTTTGCCATTGTCAGGGATATTAGCGGATATCATCATGGACTGATATCAGCGGTCTGCACGCGAAATCCTTGTTAACGGAGACAGGTAATGAGAAGTTACTGATTATCAATGTTGTTGTGTATATGTCACCTTATGATTGTGAACACCGTTAGTTTAAAATCTATCTCGGGGTTTGTAAACTATTGAAAAATTGTGAACTGTACCATAATGCTTACACTAAAACGTAATAATGTTCGGTAGTTTAAAATCTAATCTAACCGTGGCAAACCGTCAAATTGTGAACGATAGGTTCGTTAACTTACCAACAGGGTTCACAAGCTTTTCAATTGTATCACCTGTACGTCTACGTTATCGTTTGCGTAAAAAAATGTGTTGAGATTTGACATTGTCATGTCATGTCTTGTCAAATCCCAATACAAAATTTTTACGCGAACGATAATGTAAATTTAAAGTGGCAACTCGTGGTAGACGAACATAACAGATCACTGGTTTTATTTTACTTATGCGACTAGGCATTCAATTTATAGAGGCGTTCACATCAACCTTTACATAGGGGCACCTTATGCTGCTGATATACGACCCATTTCGTGATAGTTTTGTAAAGGTTGATGTGAACGCCTCTGTACCTCTATCACTTTCAGTCATTATCAACACGAAGACAATTAAAATATCTGTTTGGTATGTCCAGCGACTAACCCAAGATGGCGGCGTGGGTCAAGCGGTGTTCATCCAATCAGCGCGTTCCATTGCATGCAAGTTAGATGCCAATTTACAATTTTGTCAGATTGCCATTGATAGATTTTAAACTATCGAAAAATTATGCGTATGTAATATCGCGAGTTAAATAACAAACTTACAGTGTTTTTAATAATACGGTGACCTAAACATACAGTCTAGATGATGTAGGACCTAGAACTTAGAGCGGTTACAGGCTAGTGTCTTTTTTCGCGCGTCGGTCGCTTTGGCATAGGTACGCGCCAAAAAACCATACGCGCCTACATGAGCTTTCAAAAACGCGCGTTTAACGCTAGACTGTAACCCCTCTTAGGGCCTGAAACTTCCGGAGTGGACTGCCGGACAGTTTTTTTTCCGGTATTTTACGAGTATCCGATTTTTACGAGTATGTTAGAACAAGTAGTTTGACGTCCGCTTTGTTTTGAATAAGATTTTTTTCACCCGCTCAAAATTATATGCTTTCCATACTTGACTTTAATCTTGTTTTTTACCAGCGTAGATAACTTTATAAAGTAAAAGTTTAAAGTTTGTTTTTGACCCTAGCAAGATAGATCATTTATTTGAGTATAGTGTCATTTATTTGAGAACCAATTGCTCTCAATTTGAATTAAGGAAACTAAATTTTAAATTAAAGTTTTCAAAATAAATATTTACCTTAAATTGAAATAAATATCAAAGAGTAGCTCAAGTGTAAAGCTCATAACGAATTGTGATGGTAGCTTCATCCCTAGCCATATAATACCAAATGTTTTTCAAGTGAAAAACAAATAGTGTGTGCCTCACGTCCCATATATCATCCCGGTATAGTTATTTTATGGAAATGACGCCTACTTTTAAACTGTCGTAATTTTTAGATTCCGATTCGAGTTTCCCCTCCAAATATTTGTTATCTCACTGGAAATGAATGAATGTATTCACGGCTCTGATTTACTGCCTATTTTTAGGCGAACTTTTTGGAACAATAATTATGTGTTCCATTCTGCGCTTTGTTTTATCGTTCAGAATATATTTATCGGTTCATGGAAAGTTAGATTTATCGTTCACCGATGTCAGTTGTATCTAGTTAAGTTCTAAATAATCCGTAAAAAACAGAGGCTGAAGGGCAGTTATAAAATTATGACGCTAGGTTAAACTCTTAGAATAAGAACGTATAGAAAGAAAGAAAGAAAAACCATTTATTAACCCAAAATACAATTTTAGCTTAGACTAGAGGGTGCATTCTGCAAAGACACAAAACAGGGAATAGTAACTAACAAAGAAGTAGTGGGCCAATCAGGACCCTGCCTCAGCATGTGCAACTGCAGTGCAAGCACGGCAGAGACGCTGGTATTCTGGCAGGGCCTGCTGTTGTGGTCGTCCGTCCTTAAGATATAGAAGGTGGTCTTCATACACCCGCCCCATCAGAAATGAAGCACTAATCCGATCCACATATGCGTGACTATTACTTGCTTACGTGCGGCGCGCTTTGACATTAAACATTGCGGAGCTGTAATGAACACTGCAAAGCGGTCCGTTTGGAGCTATTTATGGCTCCAATTAAGGTGCTTCAAAATGGGCAAGCGGACTTGGTTTCTTTATGTAATCATTCTAAGGTTAAACTATTGTCCTAGTGGTTGACACGACCAGATGAAGAAAAAAGTATATTTTAGTAGTATTATTTAGGTAGTTTTTTTTATCCTAACTTCGAGACCATGACAAGTGGTAGTATGATAACCGGCGCATATATAAAATATTTATTTATATTCATCATAGAACACCCAGAGCTTCTAAAAACCGCATATTCATCTAGTTAAGATTATTAATTGTATTTTTTATGTATTCTACTATTTTGCAGGTCAGTCAGCACGCACCAACCTATTCGCAATTACTCACGTGATAAAATATCAGTACCTATCTACCAATGATTAATAAATGCACGAAAATAATTGGTACCGATCTATTTATTTCGGCACTTTTCGCGTTACAAAACGAAACAGTTACTTTTTTAAATACTTTTTTATGGTAGATATTTTCAAACCTGTTATGTAAGTATACGACAAGAATCATCGTCACATACACAATTACACACCCCACCGGTTTAGCTTCATGGTGACCTTAAAAAACTATTTCTTTGCTGCTTTTACTAAAAGTCCAAATCTATTTTTTTTATACCACGTCGGTGACAATCAAGCATGCGGACCACCTGATGGTAAGCAGTTACCGCATCCTATGGACACGTGCAACACCAGGGGTGTCACTAGCGCGACACCATCACCTCATGCTAAAATCTAAGTTTTATGTGATTTTTTATTCATTGAAAACAATGCTCTATTTTCCAGCCAATGATGTAAACTATAAAAATTCGGCCTTATCCTAGAGCTTAGTCAGTAGGGGTCGGTTGGAAGAGCACCCAATAAGATTGTGTAATGCGCAGGTTCGGGTCCCGCTCGAGCCCTAGAATCAGGCCAATTTTTTCTAGTTTCTATCTTTAGGTCAATGTTGTACTTTAAAATTACTAACCGAACAAACAGATAAAGTAAAAGTACACACATCAAAAGTGTCTAGGGATCAAGCATTTTTATGCGGATTTCTTGAGATTGAGATGTGGCTTTGTAATAAATTTATGATTTTATAAATTTATATGGATCCTTTTTGGTGCATTTCATAATTTGAAACAGGAACTGTCAATCAAATTCGAGTAAAAGATGAAAATCAGCTGTCAATATTTTCCCTATAAAAACATACAACGCATTGAAGACATTATTAGTGCTACTGTTTCCCTACTACTGATTAAAACCAACGTTATTATGGAGCGGCGACGTCATTTAAGCAGGGAAGAAATGCTCAGAGCCGTGGGAATGATAGAAGCTGGTTCCCAGCAAAGTACTGTAGCTTTAGCTCTGAATACAAGTCAGAGTGTTATCAGTCGACTTTGGACACGTTACCGAAGCACTGGTACCGTGGCTGAGCGCCATGGAGGACGGTATCGCTGCACCACACGGAGACAAGACCGATACATTCAAATCACAACTCGAAGAGCTCCAACAATAACCGCCATGATGTTAGCCGTGAGGCTTCATCACTCTTTAGGGAACTTAATTAGCGACCAAACAGTCAGAAACCGCTTGCATGAAGTGAACCTTCATTCCCGAAGACCGCTAAGGGTACCACCTATAGCAATGCACAATCGTAGGATTCGATATCAATGGGCTCTTGAACACAGAAATTGGGCAGAAGAACAATGGCGTTTCGTGTGCTTTTCTGATGAGTCTCGTTTTGGTATGAGACCGGATACAAGACGTATACGACACTGGAGAACCCCTGGACGCCAACAGCGATTAAAATCCTGCCAGGAAGTCCATCCTTATAGTGGTGGAACCATCATGGTATGGGCGGGTATTTGGATCGGCGGAAGAACTGAGTTGATTTGGATCAGAGGCAACCTCAACGCTCAAATTTATGCTGAGACGATTGTATCAGACGTCATCGTTCCTCTACAAGTGCAAATCGGTCCCTTATTTCAGTTAATGCATGATAATGCACGACCGCACACCGCAAGAGTTGTAAGACAGACTCTCACCGCAGCTAACATCAATGTCCTGCCCTGGCCTGCTCAGTCGCCAGACTTGAACCCGATTGAGCATGCATGGGATATGCTACAGAGAAGAGCTCTGCCGAATATGGAGGGTATCCAGTCGCAAGAAGACCTTTTTTTGTTGTTGCAACGAACATGGGCGGCCATTCCACAGCGTGATTTGGATGAACTCATTTTGAGTATGCCAAACCGATGTTCTTGTATTGTTAGTGTTCGCGGTAGAAACACGGATTATTAATTGTTTAAGTTACCCAATAAAATTTTAAAGAAAACTGTTATTTCAGTCTTTTTTTCGAACTTTAATGTTAGAGGTTCAAATGTCAAAAATCCCTTTATTAGGAAAATGGCAAATTTCTTTATTAATGCAAAGGTGACTTGGTTTATCGTTACTGTAGACAAACGAAAACACTTTATTTGATGAATCCTTAAAGAAAATTTTAATTAATATCAATCAGGAGAAAAGTTATTGCAAAAATATATGTTGATCCCTAGACACTTTTGATGTGTGTATATAAAGCAATACGCCTATATACTGTCCTACTGCCTCCGTCATTAAAAATCAAGTCATCGTTACAATTGATAGATATTGGCATAAAAAAACAGAATGAACAGATATGGGCATTTTTTCATTCGCTTGCTACTTGCCCATTCTCCTCAGATAGTCACTTCGAACGAAATTAGCGTATATTTATTATTTATCCTCAATAACTAGTAATGTATCATCATTTCCATGTAAATGATTATTAGCAAGGATCTTTATTAAACACTGTGTCATTATTCAATTATTTATTGCACGGGTCCATCCACGCTGCTATTTATACAGTTAAAGGAAAATTACGTTTGGTAATTTATTCATAGTCGTTGGCGAATAATTGATGATGAATATGAACTTATTAAAAATTAGTAATAACATAAGGCGCGGCGTGTAAGTATCGTGTATTATATTATATTATATTGATGTGGTTAAAAAGAATGGAAACAACCCCATTTATGCGCTAAGTATATCGATTTGATTCTGACATTATTTTATAGGTAAATCTGTATTTACAAACATAACAGTGTCTTTTTTCAAGCTTATTTCCAGTTACTCAATTGGCTAGGTGCTGGGTGTAACCTTCTAGATTTTCACTGTTCATTATAAATAGTTTCATATTTGCTCAGTCAAAAGACATCGGCTTATATTCAAAAGAACGTATGTACATATTTTTTTCTGCTACGACGTTGCATATTTAATATTAAAAAGCACATAACTGGGCGACGCTAGTCTGTGCTGCAGGAAAGCGTATATCATTTTAGTTTTGCTTCACATATTCCCAGCGGGATTCAAGCCGTTTGCACACATACCTACACTTTAGTTCGAGAATGAAAATGCTTCATCTTTGAGACAAAATGAAATAGGTACATTTCTATTCAGCTCATATAACAGCTATAGTCATAGAACATCATGTTTACCTAGTCTCTTAATACTCAATTTTTATTAAAATTAGTTATGTATTGGTTTTGGGGACGCATCTCCTTAGTTTGATGTTTAAATTTCTTTGTGACTTCGTTAGTTGATTCGTTTTATTATACCCAGTTAGATGTGGTTTTCAAAAAATAAAAATAAATATTATTTCTAATCTTTGCATTATATTGTAATTATGCAGTGTCCGATCGCAGGCGCTTTAAAGCGGTCTGATATATATTTTCATAGGTATTTATTTTGTTTATTTGTCTTTGTTTTATTTTGTAATGCTATGTAATTTTTTTTTTCTATCTTTCTTAAATCCAACATGGAACGATTTACCAACAAAGAGATAATTTTCCTTGTGAGACATGGTGATCACTTGTTCTCAGGTGCATAAACTTCCTGTTATAATAACGGAGTTTAACATTCTCGTACTATTTTCACTCCCAATTCCATTCAAACATGAATTAGAAGTACCATGAGGAAAATTGCTTCTAGTACTGCTTTAGTGCTTTTGATTTTCGATACAACAGCATTTCCCCTTTTCACTCCTTTCAGAGGTTTCAGCTTACAAATGAGTTTTAGTAGCATAGGCTGTGGCCCTTAAGTCAGTTAGCCAATTAGTACACACATCAAAAGTGTCTAGGGATCAACATATATTTTTGCAACATAACTTTTCTCCTGATTGATATTAATTAAAATTTTATTTAAGGATTTATCAAATAAAGTGTTTTCGTTTGTCTACAGTAACGATAAACCAAGTCACCTTTGCATTAATAAAGAAATTTGCCATTTTCCTAATAAAGGGATTTTTGACATTTGAACCACTAACATTAAAGTTCGAAAAAAATACTGAAATAACAGTTTTCTTTAAAATGTTATTGGGTAACTTAAATAATTAATAATCCGTGTTTCTACCGCGAACACTAACAACACAAGAACATCGGTTTGGCATACTCAAAATGAGTTCATCCAAATCACGCTGTGGAATGGCCGCCCATGTTCGTTGCAACAACAAAAAAAGGTCTTCTTGCGACTGGATACCCTCCATATTCGGCAGAGCTCTTCTCTGTAGCATATCCCATGCATGCTCAATCGGGTTCAAGTCTGGCGACTGAGCAGGCCAGGGCAGGACATTGATGTTAGCTGCGGCGAGAGTCTGTCTTACAACTCTTGCGGTGTGCGGTCGTGCATTATCATGCATTAACTGAAATAAGGGACCGATTTGCACTTGTAGAGGAACGATAACGTCTGATACAATCGTCTCAGCATAAATTTGAGCGTTGAGGTTGCCTCTGATCCAAATTAACTCAGTTCTTCCGCCGATCCAAATACCCGCCCATACCATGATGGTTCCACCACTATAAGGATGGACTTCCTGGCAGGATTTTAATCGCTGTTGGCGTCCAGGGGTTCTCCAGTGTCGTATACGTCTTGTATCCGGTCTCATACCAAAACGAGACTCATCAGAAAAACACACGAAACGCCATTGTTCTTCTGCCCAATTTCTGTGTTCAAGAGCCCATTGATATCGAATCCTACGATTGTGCATTGCTATAGGTGGTACCCTTAGCGGTCTTCGGGAATGAAGGTTCACTTCATGCAAGCGGTTTCTGACTGTTTGGTCGCTAATTAAGTTCCCTGAAGAGTGATGAGCCTCACGGCTAACATCATGGCGGTTATTGTTGGAGCTCTTCGAGTTGTGATTTGAATGTATCGGTCTTGTATCCGTGTGGTGCAGCGATACTGTCCTCCATGGCGCTCAGCCACGGTACCAGTGCTTCGGTAACGTGTCCAAAGTCGACTGATAACACTCTGACTTGTATTCAGAGCTAAAGCCACAGTACGTTGCCGGGAACCAGCTTCTATCATTCCCACGGCTCTGAGCATTTCTTCCCTGCTTAAATGACGTCGCCGCTCCATAATAACGTTGGTTTTAATCAGTAGTAGGGAAACAGTAGCACTAATAATGTCTTCAATGCGTTGTATGTTTTTATAGGGAAAATATTGACAGCTGATTTTCATCTTTTACTCGAATTTGATTGACAGTTCCTGTTTCAAATTATGAAATGCACCAAAAAGGATCCATATAAATTTATAAAATCATAAATTTATTACAAAGCCACATCTCAATTTCAAGAAATCCGCATAAAAATGCTTGATCCCTAGACACTTTTGATGTGTGTATTTCCGGTTCATGTGTAGAAAATAAGTGAGAAATCGAATCAACGTTATTTTAGTTAAATTAAATCATGTAAGTATGATTATTCTACGTAGGTAGTAGGTGATTTAATGTACTAATCTACTAATATTATAAAGAGAGGTAAAATAACTTTATTTGTTTGTAGGGTAACCTTCGGATATATTAATGAAAATTCTTTCACTAACAGAAAGCGACACTAAGTATTCAGAAGTGACATAGGCTAGTTCTTTTTTGTTTATGGCTATATTCCAAGGACACCAGCTTACCTAAAAAAGAAATGAACGGGTTAATTACTAAATAATACGGGATGTCGACTTGATCGACAATGATGTCTTGCTGCAAAAATTAGCTGGTGTCGGTTTTACCCCTCACCTTCTGCAACTCTTCGCCAGTTATATGGCTGATAGACAGCAGTATGTGGAGTATGCGGGCCAAGTATCGGATCCTTATTCGGTCGGGGGTTAGTCAGGGCAGTAATCCTGGACCTCTGGAGTTTTTATTAATGATTAATGACCTGCCAGGCGTAGTAAAGGAGGTAAGGTGTCTAATGTTTGCGGACGACCTAAAGTTGTATCTACCTGTCGAGGGGCCGGGGGATTGCAAAAGGTTACAAGAGGACATTGATAGGAAGGTGGCTTGGAGTGAGTGCAACCGATTGCAGTTTAACGCAGCCAAATGTGTAGTTATAACCCTATCTCGTGCGCGTAATACTGTCGTAAACAGCTACGGTGGGAAATGTAACTGTTCTATGCAAAAGGGCGACAGAGGTTAGAGATCTGGGCGTTCAGCTTACTGCTGCCTTATCTTTCAGCGATCATATTAACAGTATATGTTAGAAAGCATATCGCAACTTAGGGTTTGTACTCAGAAGAGCTCACGGTTTTACCAACATCACGGCTATTATTTCCCTGTATAACGGGCGGTTGTCTGGGCACCGCATTAAACTAAATATAAGCTCATGTTGGAAAGAGTTCAGAACAAGTTCGTTAGGTATGCATGAAGCTTTACGGTGTCTATCCTTTTTATCCGCTGCGATATCCTAATCTACTTGTTTTGGGAATGGTGGGATATAGCGAGCTAAGGGTCAGAAGGGATTTCGCGTTGGCTTGTCTTATCCACAAGATGTTGAGGGGAAAAGTGGACAACGCGGAGTACCTTAGGCATATTAGGCTTAGCGTACCGGACCGGTACGTGAGGCGCGGCGCGCGCCGGCGCTGCTGGCGCTGCCGCGCGCGCGCACCAACCTGCTGGCTGAGGCGCCGCTCACGCGCGCAATGCACACGTATAACGCGGTAGCGGAGCGATTAGATGTTTTTTCGTGTGCTTTGAGTGAGTTCACAAGAACAGCTTTGTATATGTTATGTTATAATAAGTAGAGGTAGATATAGATAGATATGTTAAGTAGTTGTAATTAGTATATTATAGTCATATTGTAGATACTGTTAGTTATACCGTCGCATTAGGTTAGGTAATCTGTAAAGATGGTGTGATGTGGAAATAAATAAATAAATTAATTAATTAAAGGGATGGCATACTACGTAATTAGGCACTTGATTAAAAAATACATTTGTCGCTATTCGATTTGTTTGGGGATGAAATAGGTAGTGTAAAAATAAGATAAAAAAACACTACTTATTTCAAACGAACAAAGTTGCGGGGGAAAGCTAGTGTAATATAAAACCTGGGATACTATTCCTAATACAACATGGTGATGTAAATATCCCCTTTATTTGAGTAGTAACGAGAAACCTTCCGAATTTAATTTTTTAGGTTACCAGGAGCCCATAAGTTTGAAAGGGTAAATGATTTAATTATGCGCATAGAAATGCTGACGCCGCACTTAATTTGATTGTCAGCGACACCTATGCAAATTATACCGACTAATTGAATATCTTTGTACGGACGAAGGGGTATCCTATGACTATTGGGATTTGGTGCCATTTATTCATACCATTAAACTTTGACAAGTATAAATGCCCGTAGTTACGAGTATGTAAGGGATAGTAGTTTGCTATCACTATTGTTTGGAAAGTCTCCACATCACTCGTCAAAACTAACAATCCCTTTTACATGACGTCATTGTTCTCTGTGACACATTATAAGCCTTATCTTACGTTTCAGTGCGTTAAGGTGGTCCCTCACCTGGACCATTCGCCTGCAATGTAACGTTACAGAGGGTTTATGAACATTACATCAGTTAGGTAGGAGAACATTACCGTGCGCAAATTGTAATGTTGAGCATTGCGTTGGTGAAGGAATAGCACCGAATAATGTTCTAATGAAGTACTGCTCAAAATCGAATCTGAAATGTTACATTACAGGTGAATGCTCAAAGTGAGGGCTAATTTACATTTTGAATCTTTAACCAAAATATAATTCCTAATAGTGTAAGAAAATTACATATAAACGTATTACAGTTCTAAAGTTCGTAAAGTCTATTCACTGTTACCTAATAAAGCAAAGACATTGAACTCTGAAGGTACGAGTAATCATTTCTTCAGTAAATCCTTTTTTAAATTATGTTGTGATGATGCACTGGTTTGTTTACACTTTCTGCCAATACATTTTGAGTTTGTTTGTACCTATTAGAAAGCACGATGAAAACGCAGACGAAGTTTGTACCTAGCACTTCAAGAACAGAGCCACTAACGGAAATGCAGTATGTAAAAAACTGATTAAAGTAATAATACAAACCTTATTTCAAAAGCTGCAACTAACAGAACGTACCTACAGCTTCTTTAAGAGTCCCTTTTGCAGAGTAGTCTAAAGTCGGAGAAGTCCTCTCCAGTTATTTACGTAAGCTGTTGAGACAGTCGTGGCCGCAACCTCGAGCGCCGATCGCCAATTTATCATGACATCTCACCGAGAGTCCGCCGCTAAGGGAGTATTCTCACATCACGACATTTAAGAACAAAAGCTTTTCAAGATTTATTGTGTTTCATTTTCTCATTATTTTAATTCAAGCAATAACATTTACTTCAAAATATTAATGCAAGACGATGACAAAAAAAATGCTCTAATTAGGACTTAAACCCTCTTTTTCGTTTATGCAAACAGTGATCATGACCATTGAAAACTGAAAAATCTTCGAGTTTTTTAGCGCTTTATTTTCAGGTAAGTAGTATGGATCTTTCTTTATACTTTAATTTTATTAACTCATACATCTTTTTTACTAGTGAAGGCATTTACCATGTGACCAAGTTTATTTTGCACACATTGTGTAATCTTTAAATTGCGATGTAACAGTCTGTTGTCAACGATGACATTTTAATTCAAGGAAGAGGGATCAGCGCTCATTAAAAGTAACAGAAAAAAGTGTGCTCGACGTCATTCTAAACACACTTTTTCATAGTTACAATGTATTCATATTCCATTCACTCATACATGCCAGAAAGAGACGGAAGGATGTCCCTGTGGCGCGTGTGCGCAATCAACTTACGTGTACAATTTAGGCGGCCTCTGAAGAAGAAGCTTTCTTTGCTAGGTACCTTCAAAGCATGCCGTGCCTGAAGTCATTGTTACCATGCATTATCCAGTTATAGACATTTTATGATCAGATTTTTGCAGTGTGGGTAATACGAGTATGTCTATTTTAATCATTGACTCAGAAATATTTCTATCTCATCTAAGAACTAATTATGCAAATCTTTTTATTGACATGTGAGCGGAATTAAATTTGCTGACTTCTAGTTTTTTATTTATAGGAATTAGCGCTATAGCACTAAAATTTACCTCACAACCTACCTACGTTAGTCATGATAGGAAAGCATTTTAATTCTGAAAGTATAGAAGGTTTTTTATAATTCACCCCCTGGGCCAGTCGGTCTCCGTTCAAGCGTTCGATTGAATACGTGCTTCACTTACAATACTACGATTTTCTTCAAAATGTGATGTCGTGGATACTCTACGTTGTCATGTATTTTTGGCGACTGTCTAATCCCTAATGGTGGCTACAAAAACTAAGTTTAAAGTATTTAAAATCGCAAATATCGCGGCGGACATAAGGTGCGACAAAATGGCATTGTTGTCAGCTCGCTAACGATTATAAATGCTGCAAAATTGTTTCAACTCACCTCTGTTTCGAAACCCCTCTGTCTCTTTTAATGAAGTGCAAGTAAATTCACAAGCTCGCGAACATAGTCATTACATATTTACAACATGAAAACATATTATTTTATTATGTACGTCCAACTCATGATAATGAATAACTCTAAAATTTTGATTTTAAATTTTTTTTTCAATCGAACTGTTCCGACCGAAGAGGCTGCCATAAAAAAAAACTACCAAACTAGAATATTTTTGTGATTTATTATTTACACTTAGATCCATAAAACTGGTCTGAAATTTCTTAGGAGGAATCTACCCATAAACTTTACAAATAAAAAATCTAAGCAATTGTTTTCCCAATTGCAACACAGAACATATCTACACATATATACAAGCTATTTATACACATGTTGTTTATCTTTATAGGTTTAGTGTTAGATAGAGTATGTTACAAAGCTTAGATTTACATTCCATCCAATACGGCAACTGTATGTTTCTCTTTAATTTATTATACTTGCGTAAAAGGCAAACCGTACACTAGTACCAGGTATTTTACAATAAATGACATTGTGTAATTTATAATCGGTAAAGAACCTTCTAGATTTAAGTACTAATTAGTTTCTCAGTCTTCTTATATGGCATTATATTAAGGCCATGATGGATTTATTATTATCTAAACCAGGTTTTTTATAACATAACCGAATGACTCACTTTAATATAAAACGAAAACCAAAGCTCATTGCCGAAGCATCTGGTCCATTTAAATATTTAGAATCCCGAGTAGAAAGTTCATCTATGTATTTGAATGTGTTGCGTTTGCCTGAGCATCAGAAAAAAACTATTGTCGGCTATTTCAATTTGTTGAGTTCCTACCAGCTTTTTTGCGTCAGGAATTGCATTTAGGTATTTTCAGGGCCCTGGGTTTGGGACACCTGAGGCATGCGAGACTCCGTACTTCTGGAACAACAGACAGAGACCCCTACCCGCTAAAACCTGACAGTAGTCGCCGACGGCGCAGAATGTAAGGGACCCGGGATTCCCGAAACGGGATAATACCTACTCAGACCCTTCGGTGCGCACGGCCTGCTGCCAGCAAGCCTCGGGAGGAGTAAGCTCCAGTGCACGATAACGCAGACCACTGGTTACCGTCTTCCTCGGGATCATCAAAATATATACAAGCCCCCCACGTGGATTTCACGATCTCAAGGGCCCTTCCAGTGGCGTCTACGACAGACACAGATACCTAGGCAGTATTATATGCCCCTAATCGCAGGGAACGACCAGCTACGTTAACCCTCAAAAGTGAGTCTGAATGCGATACTGTTCTTGTAAGTTGTGATTAATTTTCTAAAAGTAGCTAAAACTTAATTATTCAAATTGCGAAAACACTAATGACACGAATAGGTGACGTAGGAAAAATGATAAGGTAATCACTCGTTAATCGATCGAAGTAAGCGACAGACCCCCGTATCCACAAACGCTGATCAAAAGTTGAGCACACCTTAAATTGATGCTGCCCTGTCACATGACAATAGAAATGAAGGGACAGCTATGTATCCATGTCAGGTCTGCTCAGCTTTGATTGACGTTTCTGGATTCGGGCGTAAGCAACTTTAACTAAGAAAAGATGGTGGTCAATGATTTTTTTTTAATATATCTGAGACCGACTCTATTATGGTTCTTCCTCAATGTCAGTAAACATGGCTTTTCCTCGTGATTGTGTTTTCGTGAATTAAGGATAATATTAATATGAAACCTTTAAAGAAAGAACTATTACATTTCATTTAATCATTCTCAATTGGGTCTTCCCCTGGTGAACCAGGATTCCAAAATAAATAACCACATAATAACATACATTCAAATTTTAAATGAGGTAGGTTTTCCTGAGTCATATACATAATATAATATTATGTATGATCGAGAATCAAGTCAAAGTACAGTCAACATAAAACATGTTACTAGCGACTATAAAGTCGCCTAAAATTGTTTAAAAAAGCAGATTGGGCACATTGGTATAAAAGGCCATTACAGAGTTTCTAAACATTTTTTTATTAATATTATTAGTTACGCGAGTAATACCTTAACTACATACAAACTTATTACTTACATAAAAAAATAACTTAAAAAATACAAACAAATACAAATTCTCAAACAAACAAAAAAAGAATGTAAAAGTACAAAAAATAAAAAAAAAACCTAATAAATAAGGAGTAGTGTAGCCCCTTTGAGGTATACAATTGTACTGTATCCCATTAAACAATCAGATTAAGCAAATTGGTGTGCCAATAAAAGGCTATTTCAAATTTCCTAAAAAAATATTTATTATTATAATTAGTTACTCGAGTAATACATTAACTACATACAAAGTTAATACTTACATAAAAAATAACTTATAAAAAAATTACAAACAAATACAAATTCTCAAACAGACAAACAAAAAAAGAATGTAAAAGTACAAATAAGAAAAAAACATAAGATATAAGGAGTAGTGTAGCCCATTTAAGGTATTAAATTGTACTGTATCCCATCTGCGCTTGATAGATGGTACCTTTCAAGTGCTACATTTATAATGATTTAATTATAGTTATAGGTTGGTACAGATTCTAACATTGTTGACTTTATTTTAAATATTCGATGAGGAGGAGTCCGTTATCACAAAGAGTGGAAGATCCGTGGTTTTGATTTGAATCTATATGACGAATGATAGTATTTTTTCCTTGCCTGTGCGTTAGTATCTATGGAAGAACTAATCAAAAATGTGTGACATTGTTTCTTCTTTTATTCATTTAATTTAGTTATATAATTTACAAAAAGGACTAGGGTGTAGAACCTAGTTTTATGTCCAACAAAGAACAAATAAAATAACAAAGATGCAGGCAAAAACTTGACATTTTGATATTAATTAGCATCACCATATCTCATGCGGACGGTACATAAAAACAAGTAATATTTAACGTGCCAAGTTGACCTCCAAGATTCAGTATACTCGAAGCGTCGCAAGCGCATGTATCGACTCCGTTTTCCTCTGTTTCTCATATTTAATATAATTCCACAACAAAAACAGGAAAACTTGTGAACAAAATAAAGTGAAGTGATGAGTGAGGTTTTGTTATTTTGTTTATAGAACAAGTTTGTGAACATGAGTTACCGGACTGCGTTTTTTGTGATTACTCTAGTCTTTGGGATTGTTCGTAAGTATTTTCTATAGTAAAAATATATTTCATATTTGCTAACAATAGTTATGACGATTGTATAGCGATCCAGTGGAGCTGAAATGTATATTTTAATATTTTTTTTCTAAGTACACGGAACACATATTATTATACTAAATACATATTTTTAATCTATCGCTCGTTCGATGGGTGGTTTATAATAATGAATTTTTGCTTATTATTTAGCAAAACAACGAAAAATAGGTATAGCTAGTGATCAGCACTTAGTAGGGAAAACGAAGGCTGCTTTTCCACCAGAACAAAGGCTGCTTTTCCACCAGAGATGTGAGCTAAGGGTTTGTATGATATTGAGCTAACGATCATTGGCCATTATGAGCCTGTTCATATGATGCGTTTTATTTACACGCGAATTGATGCACGATATTAGTTACAATGCTGCTTATATTGCATAATCAACAAACTAGTTTAGTTCTCAGCGATCGTTGTATGGCAAAACGCACGTTCTGGACAGGGTTTAAGTATTCAATCTATGAGCTTTGGAAATAAACGATCCTTATTGGTGGGTATCGTATCTACATATTCTTAGCTGACATCTCTGTGGAAAAGCAGCCTAATGGTCTGTGCTACGTCTGGTAATTTGAACGCGAGTATATAAATTAAAACCAAAAAAAGGTCACATAATGTGGTCGATAACCTAAAAAGCTCTTCAAAGACCAAGGCAATGGAAACAATAAAAATATGAAACAAAACACAAAAACTACTCTAAAATTTTCCGTTGTGTTATGAAAACTAAGAACTACGAAGGTACTAAAACGCCCGGATACAACATACTCGTAAATAGTGCTTAATCAATAAACATTTGTGCAGTGGGAATGAACCCTTTGCGTCTACACCGGCGCTCTTAATGACTGGGTTAATTTGGTCATCGTTTGCAAACGAATTACTTAAAAACTAGATATTACTTAGTTATAACTAGTATTTACCCGTGATGACGTCTCCATTGACAATACGGAACAATAAATTGAAATGTAGATTTTTAGAAATTTTAATTTAGCTGCTACAGTTAAATAGCAGCGACATGTCGCAGGAGAAGGCTGACATAAACAAACTTGTATTTGAACATCAAATTATCAATAAAATAAACAGCTTAGAAAATAACATTGAATTTGTATGTTTTCGAACTTGCTTTGAAACTCAGTCAACAATCAATACCTACGCTGTATGTGTCATATTCATTGAACTTAACATATGTAAGGTTAAAGGTTATCTAGAAGACGTACAGTTCATCATAACTAGAATGAAAGAAGCTGGGGTCTCAATGCTATGAACAATAACGCGTAAGGGAAGAGTCTGGGCGTGGTGAAGTCACAAATATTTAGCCGTCACTAAAGCTACAGTTACACATGCTCATTTCTAGCACGAAAGCATGCTACTATCAGGCAATTACTACTTAGTAGCACGTGTGTCAAAGCATTGCTAATAATCAGCATGCTCAGTTCAGTGAAAAGTGAGCATGCTCGTTTTAAGCATGCTAATAAGCATGCTATTTTGGGGCATGTGTAACTGTAGTTCAATTAAGAGTATGAGACTTACTATCAGTGTTCAATGTCAAGTTCTTGCCTCAACTTGAGGCCCTCAAGGGCTACAACAATATTGACATGTGCAGTAAATGGTTGTAGGAACGCATCAGAAAAGCACAAATAATTTTGAAATACGTAGAATGTATTAAAAAATATATTTTACCGTTTGATGTTGGCACAAAAATTGGTACGCCTTTTTGTATGAAACTATCCCTAGGTGTTATTTTCTAACACACTTGCTTATTACACGTGGACAATTTGAAGTTCAACAAGTTAAAACTGATTTGAAGTTGACTGTACCTAATATTATCAATGCTCATTGAATAAAATTATAATAATATTGATTTATCAAGACTTCAGAAATCTAGTAATAATTATTGAGTGTATTCAATTCAACTGTAAGTAATTGTAAATCTTGCTCCACAAAGCTTTTCAATATTTGAATAATGCGATGATTAGAGATTCAATTCATATTTTACTTGGAAGTACTCAGGGGCCTACTACGGCACGAATTTAAGAAGATTCGTGAAACTTTGGAAGGGTAAAAAGGACACAAAACGAAGTATGTTTTGAATAGGTTTCATGTATTTTGTCCAATAAAATATGGTAAGTACAATATCAAAAAATCAACATTAATGTCGATCGCTCAGTACTAATGTTTTTTGACGACAGAAAATTAACACTACTACTTGTTCGACGAACGAGAGTAGGCACCTAGATGCAAAATTCACTATTTAACGTTTATTGAAACATATTTGTTGAACTCAGGCAAACCAATCTCAAAGAACGCCTATAGTAGGTAGATGGATGGATGTATGGATGGTTGATGTTACCACCATGCAGTTGCGTAAATCCCGCCAAGTGACTCTGACCTATCTCGGTCAGGTCGCGTTCCAAGATCAGCACTGCACTAACCGGTGCCAGGGCAGGCCTTCAAGGTGATTATGGCCAGCTCAGTAATTGCTTTGCATTATTGTGCTTGTCATCCTCATATCTGGACCTCACGAATGCTTTCCATCAGGTGGAGTGAGGTCATCTTGACTGGCACTATAAAAAAAAAGGATCGTAGTGGTAGACTTTCCTCACTTTCGAAATATAATAGAAATATTCTACCTCCAAGGGATACTCTGTAAAAGTAAAAGTATTAGCCTTTAAACTGTCCCCCTGCTGAGCAAAGGCCTCCATCATTGAAATCAAGTCATCGCTACAGTTAATCTGGCAAATTTGACCACGCTGGCAAAATACGAGTTGGTGATCATAAACTATGAGGGACTATGTCTTCGAACTTGGGACCTCCAGACCTCCTTTTCGGCCAACCTGATTGAGATTAAAATGTCATTCCGAAGTGGTTCTTAGGTTATCAAGTTTTAGGGCGCTTTCCCACCAGAGATGTGCTATGCTACGTTGCTGTGGATGCGTTTGATGTTCACCAATCATATTCATTGGTCCACATATCATCATAGCACTGGTGGGAATGGTTTCTACTAAGCTATGTTTCTTACGTGAAAGGATGCGTGCTGGGGATGCGTGCTATGGAGGCGTGCTATGCATGCGTCCTATGCGTGCTTTCCCCACCGTCGACACATCGCATAGCTCGAGCAGCACATCTCATCTATATTGCGTCGGCATATCTTCATAGCACATCTCACTCGCTCCGTTACATAGCATAGGATCAGTGAAACGGCCTAATGGTTTCGTAGTCTGCCTCTACTTTGCAAGGACACAACTCAGGCTGCTTTTCCCTAAGAGATGTGCAATGCATCTATGCAGAATAGTGAGGAAGTATTCTTTGACCACTTTGGTGCATGTAATATCTTACAATGAAACTTATTTGGTGTCTTCCGTAGTAGTACTCCTGTAGTTATTTGAGGAACGATCATGGACGATGCCAAATTACGATAATATTATTCAAAATGCCATTGCGAGGAATAGCGTTATTGGCCAGTTTTCGGTTTTTCAGTTGACAGGATTTCAATTGTATTTTGTACTTTTTGCTGTATTGAAAAAGAACTACGACCTTCATTAGACCTATATTACATCAGAACTAACTCACTGATCGGCTCCAGTTAAATTTAAGCCAAAAACCGTAAAAATACTCAAAATAAATAACACGCTATAATACTCGAAAAGGTTATGACGTATGACAAACTTTTCTAAGGCATAGAACTGCACACCATCCAGCTAACAAATGCCTCATTCCATGCAGTCCCTTCAATTAAAAAAACATAAAACTACTGGATGTCCGTCAGCGGCTTCGCCCGGGTATACTGTCTTTCCCGTTAAAGTATAACCTAAATTAAAAAAAATAGCCTATGTCACTCCTTGATAATGAAGCTTTATATTAGTGAAAGAATATACAAAATCGGTCTGGTAGTTTCGGAGCTTATTCAATACAAACAATCAAACGAACAAAACTTTCCTCTTTATAATATTAGTATAGACTACTTACTTTCAACACCACCTAATAAAAACAACTAAATTCTGGCGTCGTTAATTTCAAATAATACTTATATTTAGTTCTTGATGATGTCACTATATACTAATCAGAACTGGTTTAAAAAACCCAGCACATTTAACTACGTCGTCGTCTGCATCAATCGTGAGGTAAATAAATGAATAAACATCTGAGACTTGATGCCAAATGACACATTCGAAAGGGATTTGAAAGTTCAAATTTTAGTCTTATTATAAACCTACCCAAAAAGCGCTGATGAAAAATAAAAGCTGAAACCCACAACTAAACACTATTAGTTTGTTAATAATTGTAACATGGATATTTGTACATAAAAATGAAAATAAAAATGTATATTTCGCGTCAAACTTCTAGTCCGCTCTGAATTTAAACAACAACGGTTAGGGAATATGACCTACTTAAATCGCTCTTTCATAATATTGATGTTTGCACAAAAATACACAACAGGACACTAACCATTATTATGAGCAATATAATTTATTTATTAGTTTAGATTTTACATTAAAATTTAGTCATCCGCAAGAACTCCTCTTCAGGTAAAGGCCTCCGCCAAAGATCACCATTTCTCTCTAGATTTGGCTACATTGAACACATTGGGACCGGCTGTTTCGTTGAGCTCATCTTTTCATCTAGCCACAGGTTTTCCCTTTCTTTCTTTTGCCTAGTGGACCTGCCCATGTGGTCACACTTATGGTCCATCTCGGGTCTCAAAGGCGAGCCACATGTCCGGCCCACTTCGATTTTAGTGATCGAGTATGTATCAATCCTTCCCTTGACGTGGTGATGTGTCTCATTTATTGTATTTTCTTAAATTCATCAAACTGCGCTCTAATTCTCTTTGGCATGAAATTCTTCGCGGTGCATATCTTAGTTTCACCAGAATCTTTAACATAAAGGTAATCTAGTCTTAACTTTCATGTTGAAGAAAAAGACCTCAACAATATTCTCAAAGCCCTTTAAATCAGTTTCAGAAGACTGCAGAACACCCCTGGGAGCCACCAGTCAATGCGTGTCACTGTACGACTGCAGCCCCCTGCTCACGGCCTTCGCCAGGAGGCCTGTGCCCAGCGAAATAGTGAACTTCATGCGAAGGTCTCAATGTGGCTTTGACGGGAATACTCCAAGAGTGTGCTGCGGTCCGCTGCCAGGACAGGAGCAGTCAAGTGTAAGAAGTTTTTTTTTTATTTGTCGAAATAGGAAACTAGTTTCTTGAGCTGTCAACATGTGACCATAGTCATCAATGATGATACAAAATAATCTCTTTGACCATATAGTATGGGTTTTAACCCCCTCAAACATAGTTTCGATTGCTTTAGGTTACTACTGAATGTTGGATTACTCCTACGTTGTAAGTAATTTGGCGTTACTTTCAATTTGCAGCACTGTACTATAGAAATCTTTTATTTCTGCAGCAACGTCCAATTCAGTCGGATTCTGAAGACTCCGTCCCCTCCCCACGAGGAGAGTGCGGCGTGGACACCAACGGGGACAGGATATATGGAGGAGAGGCCACTGATCTAGATGAGTTCCCGTGGATGGCTTTATTAGGATACCGTAAACGTAAGTTTAGAGTAATTTAGAGATGGGTTTTATTAGCCCTAGAACTCCCAAAGTATTCGAAATTGTAAGCAAAACTACGGGAGGGCAAGCTTAATTTCTTACCAACACCTAATCATCGTCATCATGTGCAGCCAAAAGACATCCGCTGTTCACTATACTTAAACATACTAGTTAGATTTCTGGATTTGTTAAGTATAATACTGCCTGACAACAAAATCCTGCTACCTCTGTGAAGTCATTTAAAACTTTTGCGCGGAAACAGTGGTACCTACTTCTACGCTCTCAACTCCCTGCACAGTGCCACTTCAAAATTCACAAAAAACTTTATTATTATAATATTTACTTTTATAATAATGCTTCTGTTAATCCAGAAGTGCTGTTTATTAAGTACATATCCTTATTTTCAGCGGACGGAAGATTGACATATCAGTGTGGTGGAGTGTTGATCAATCACCGCTTCGTATTAACAGCAGGTCACTGCATAAAAGGGGCTGTAGAAACTGCTGTTGGAACGCTGTAAGTTTTATTTTGCCCGTCAAGGCAACCGCACACCACCTATCGAAAAGCAAACGTAAGCTCCAGATATAAGCTCGATAAGCACAGTAATGAACTGAGAATGTCATGTTTATATTGAAGGCCTACAAAAATGCCTTTTTACTACCCAACTTCCAACCGACTAATTCTTTTTTTTATGTTGATATTCTACCAGTCGACGACGTATCCTATTGTGAAACTACGTATTACTTACTTCCTAAGATATTAAACTGAGTTACTAGAGACAAGGCAAAATAGGAATTTATGGGGTAGATAAGTATGAAGTCTTTGATATCAATTGAATTGGCGTGTTGGAAACCATGTTTCCAACTGACTTTAAAGATGGTCCTAAATCTCCTTAATGATACGGTATGGGGGTAGTCAATGTTCTAGTATATGTAAGTCCTAGTAGCAGCAATTCAACTTGTATGAATATTCCGAATTAAGGATCAAATAGGTGGTATGAACCCCGTATACCCGTGAGCAGAACTTCACTGTTGCTAGCGTTCTTTTTGGGGTAGAAGGATAATTATCATTCTTTATCATCCTCTTATCCTGTCCTCAGGGTGACAGTCCGCCTAGGCGAGTACGACACCAGCAGCGACGTGGACTGCCGCGCCGGCGCGTGCGCAGACCCCCCACAGGAGATTCCGATTCAGGCTACCTTCCCGCACCCAGGGTACGCTGACAGGAACATCAACAAGAAGGATGACATAGGCCTTGTGTTACTCGCAGAGAGAGCGAGGTATACTTGTAAGTATGCAATTATTCTTCTGTATACTCTAGTTGACTTTTCATATCTATCCGCCATTATACGATTACTTTTGAAATAAGTAGACTAAATCCATAGATAAGCTTAATTGTGATACGGATGGTTGTAGTTTTATAATATCATAGTCATCATTTATCCACAAAATATCTTCGACAACGATGGGCACACGATTAAAAAAATATTTGTAATTTCCAAACATAAGTACTTACTTACTTTGAGACAATTCTCAATACAATACATACAACAAATAACAAAATTACGTACATGTCTGTGAAAAATACAAACCTGGTTTTATGTTTATTTTCCATGGATTTTTGAAGCATTAATTAAAAAAAAAAAAAGTTTTTTATTCAGTCGTTTTCACGACTTCATTGCAAAACATATATTTTAATGACATATGAAATCATACTGAACTAGTACTCGTGTATAAATTTTTCATTTAAAAACTTGAACAGTATCAGGTAGGTACTAAGAATAAAGAAAATTGACATCTTTTCTCAATTGGATTGGCAAAGTTTTAAGTAGACGACTCTGAGTTCAGACTTGATAGTCTAATATCGTGTAATCATTTTAATAAGGTATTAAATTTATTAAAATCTTGTTCGATCTGCATTTTCATTTTAATATTATTTTAAAAACGACTTCTTGGTTCAAAACCCGTTTTTGTAACCATTAAGCAATAAATGATAATAATTTCGGTCATCATTTATGGGCTCAAGCACGTTAGTCGCGTCACTTTATAAAAAGGAACAGTGCCTATAAAGTATAACATTTAATCACTATAGTTATTATCTTCGTGGACGTACCTATATATGTCAAAAGTTAAAAAAAATATAGGGACAGAAAAAAGTAGAGTTCTATTTGTTAAAAATCCCAGATGTAAACTATACAGTCACGAAATGCATCTCCATTTTGCAGTGAAAGATTAAACACAATTACAAATCTAACACAATAATTTATGAAACGAAATTAAGTCTAAGTTGCTTTACGTAGCTTAGACGTAGCTTTCTTGATGTATTCAAACAAAGGTTAATCACCTGTCAAGCAGGCATCAAGGTCAACGCCTTCGTTACGTCATAATGATGCCTGTTTTATCATTTGTTTAATTATACAAATATAACATTTAAACGATTATTGCATGTGTTCACTCGTTCGTATTGAAAAACATGAGAAAATGAGCAAAATATTCGTTTGGTTTTTGCATCACCTACCTATTCTTAATGATTCTAAATTATAATTTTCATTTATTTGACGCATGCGTTATTAAATACGTAATTGTTTTTACGTTCTTGTGAATGATATACTTAGCAAAATTTTAAATCCTTTCGTATTTATAGATATTAACAATCCAAGCAGATTTAGCTTTAAACCCAACACACCCGCGAAATTTATTTCAACGACGTCCGCCAAGTGATCTTTTTTCTCGTTCCAAACTGACTTTATTTATCTTTTTCACAGACTACGTCAAGCCTATCTGTTTGCCCGACGCCAGTACTCGCCTGAACCCAGGCTATGACGTATTCGTGGCTGGCTGGGGGAAAACCTTAGAAGGTATGACCGCTATTGATTTTGTTCGCCTGCTAGTATATTTAGCATTTCCAGGAATCACTGGGGTAACGCTTGAGGAAATTATAATACACTGAGGTGCTAAATTGGAAATTAATTGAGCTAGGTTTGTAAAATCTTGGGAATGGGACTGTCTGGTGTGGTTTTAGTCTTGGGTGTTAATAAAAAACGTACAAACTATACTTCTGTGCAATGATTTTTCCGTTTGCAAATAACTTGTTAATGAGGTATTCTGGCAGAGACGTTGAAGGACATAAAAAGCATCTTCTGGTATTTGGAACTGTATTAAAACAAAATGCTGACGAAATCATTTATTGCTAATATGAAAACGATAAAGATTTTTAAGCTGTTGAACTTCAACTCCATTTAAGATTTAACTTATTAATAAAATGATAAATCATGTAACGATTCACCTAAGTGGGTCTATTTGGTACTGCTGTTTTTGCAGTGCGTAATCACTTCACAGTTCACATTCTTCCTTTAGAACATAACTTTCGACTAGTGATAATTACATTATAATGTTGTTTTATTATAAAGAGCGAAACATACAAACAGTTATCTTGTTCACACTAATTGCAAAAAATCCTGTTTTTTTACGAATCGCAACCGGTAAAATTATTCACCTTTAAATGATAAGAACATGCATGATACGTACGTACGGGCCACGGATGGTATATGTTTTGATAATATAGTGGTCGCCTTGACAATTAAAGTTATTCATAGCATGAAATCAGGGGTTTCCATATAGCCCAAAAATAATGTTTCAAACATTTTCTAAATATTCATTAACCACAAACAAAATTAAGTGCTTATTAAAGATAAATTCTTCTGCCAATTTTTGGTTTTCCTCAATTTTAGCAAAACCTTGACAGATATTAGCGCCTAATACATATTTGTGGTGTTGGTGATGTAAATTTATCCCGTAATTAATAAAAAAAGAATAAAACTTTAACCCTGAACAAGCAAACAACTCTTCGACCTTGCTGAACCTGTTTACGAAAAATACAATGATGTCTCTGTTAATAAGGTCATGGGTCCGGATAAAATGTAACTAATAAGGTCAAAATACAATATAAAATTTCTGCAAATTGCTGTGATTTCAGGGAACTACACACATCAAAAGTGTCTAGGGATCAAGCATTTTTATGCGGATTTCTTGAGATTGAGATGTGGCTTTGTAATAAATTTATGATTTTATAAATTTATATGGATCCTTTTTGGTGCATTTCATAATTTGAAACAGGAACTGTCAATCAAATTCGAGTAAAAGATGAAAATCAGCTGTCAATATTTTCCCTATAAAAACATACAACGCATTGAAGACATTATTAGTGCTACTGTTTCCCTACTACTGATAAAACCAACGTTATTATGGAGCGGCGACGTCATTTAAGCAGGGAAGAAATGCTCAGAGCCGTGGGAATGATAGAAGCTGGTTCCCGGCAACGTACTGTGGCTTTAGCTCTGAATACAAGTCAGAGTGTTATCAGTCGACTTTGGACACGTTACCGAAGCACTGGTACCGTAGCTGAGCGCCATGGAGGACGGTATCGCTGCACCACACGGAGACAAGACCGATACATTCAAATCACAACTCGAAGAGCTCCAACAATAACCGCCATGATGTTAGCCGTGAGGCTTCATCACTCTTCAGGGAACTTGATTAGCGACCAAACAGTCAGAAACCGCTTGCATGAAGTGAACCTTCATTCCCGAAGACCGCTAAGGGTACCACCTATAGCAATGCACAATCGTAGGATTCGATATCAATGGGCTCTTGAACACAGAAATTGGGCAGAAGAACAATGGCGTTTCGTGTGCTTTTCCGATGAGTCTCGTTTTGGTATGAGACCGGATACAAGACGTATACGACACTGGAGAACCCCTGGACGCCAACAGCGATTAAAATCCTGCCAGGAAGTCCATCCTTATAGTGGTGGAACCATCATGGTATGGGCGGGTATTTGGATCGGCGGAAGAACTGAGTTGATTTGGATCAGAGGCAACCTCAACGCTCAAGTTTATGCTGAGACGATTGTATCAGACGTAATCGTTCCTCTACAAGTGCAAATCGGTCCCTTATTTCAGTTAATGCATGATAATGCACGACCGCACACCGCAAGAGTTGTAAGACAGACTCTCGCCGCAGCTAACATCAATGTCCTGCCCTGGCCTGCTCAGTCGCCAGACTTGAACCCGATTGAGCATGCATGGGATATGCTACAGAGAAGAGCTCTGCCGAATATGGAGGGTATCCAGTCGCAAGAAGACCTTTTTTTGTTGTTGCAACGAACATGGGCGGCCATTCCACAGCGTGATTTGGATGAACTCATTTTGAGTATGCCAAACCGATGTTCTTGTGTTGTTAGTGTTCGCGGTAGAAACACGGATTATTAATTGTTTAAGTTACCCAATAAAATTTTAAAGATAACTGTTATTTCAGTCTTTTTTTCGAACTCTAATGTTAGTGGTTCAAATGTCAAAAATCCCTTTATTAGGAAAATGGCAAATTTCTTTATTATGGCAAAGGTGACTTGGTTTATCGTTACTGTAGACAAACGAAAACACTTTATTTGATGAATCCTTGAAGAAAATTTTAATTAATATCAATCAGAAGAAAAGTTATTGCAAAAATATATGTTGATCCCTAGACACTTTTGATGTGTGTAGTTTTTACAAGGTTTGAGTTTATTTAGAAGGCACTCACAGGTTCATCTCACTAATTAAGGCCACATCTGAGGACTCTATAACTAACCGAATTACTCATAAAAGCAAATCTTGTTCTTTGAATAACTGCTAAATATCGGCAATGGATTTGGTTCCTCCCACTTATTATTTTTATGAATATAGTGTTATGTTGAAGCTAGCTTTGAGATCAAAAAGCCTAACTTGGGAGTTAGGTTCTCTTCCTACTACTATATTCCTAAGTGCAACCTTAAGGCGATTCCTCACTCCCACTTAACTTCCTCACCGTACAAGTAACTTCATTTCTTCAATCACTTACAGGAACCAATAGCCCTGTCAAGCTGAAACTACAGCTGCCAATCTTTGACAAGACCGACTGCAACGCGAAATACAAGGCCGTGGGTGCCAACCTGATCAACAGGCAACTTTGTGCAGGAGGAACCTTCGCCAAAGACACATGCAGGGGCGACTCTGGAAGCCCACTGATGGTCAAAAAATCTGATGGCGACTGGGCGTCAGTCGGCATTGTCTCCTTCGGCAACGGCTGTGGCAAAGACGGTTGGCCTGGTGTATACACCAATGTGGCCAGCTACATGGATTGGATACAAAATACTATGTCCTCAGCTAATGTATAAGTGATTAGAATATTATAATGCACATGTCAATAGGTCTCAATTCTATGTTTAGTAAAATTAATTTTTTAATTTTTTGTCTTTAAATTTCTCATCTATAACAGGCCTGTGTCACTTCAAAGTTTAGGTACGCTCGGCCGCGTGGCCCCTCTCTGGGGTTTATGACAGTGGGTTGCCGCTCGGCTCGCGCACTCGCCTCGCGCCGCCGGGCGCGTTATTTATGATTAATTTCTGATTGGTTCTGAACTGTAACTTGTAATTATAAGTAATCATGAGAATAATAATGACTACTACTAATACTAAACGATGTTATATTAATTACAGTAATAATAATAAATAATAAATAAATAAATAAATATCTGGGACAATTCACACCAAGATCATCTGACCCCAAACTAAGCAATAATAATACTAATACTTTTTTTTAAGTTAATAATTAAATCAGCGAGTTGCGACCCTGCGCTCTAACAGCTAAATCGGTTTCGTTCAGCGGCGCACAGTGGAATATGAACGCTTGTGCTACGCGATAAGTTTCGATTCCGCGTGCAAGCTACCTAAACATGGCCTTGATCGATAGCACGGACAAATAAAAAAGTAATAGCGCGACACGAACTTGTAAGATAAAAGGAGACTTTTTTACTTGTCTGTGTTTCTTGAGAGAACCTCCTGTACGGAGTACCTATTATGTGTCTATAGTAGCTTACTGACTGGTATGGGCGTCTTCCATAAATAAGTCTGTATCACACATCGGCCCGGTTAATGAAGTTTATCTCGTCATTCTTCTATTCATATGTAATAATGCGAACAGCAAAGGAGTGTAATAAGCTTGCTGCTTAAATGCTTGAGTCAGTGAACAGGAACTAACCGCCCTTTTAGACCAAATCTAGGCAAGATCAGATGAATTGGCAAATAAATGCCTACCCTTTTAAACTTAGGTCAAGTTGGGCACAATTTCAACATAACTCGCTACTTAAATAGGAATAAACTGCCTCAAATGCTCGCTGGGATCACTATCTACCCGAATACCAAACACATTGTAGCGATTTTTCTTTCAAAACATTTAAAACTTTAGACTTAAGGTTTCGATTCGACTCTCGTCCACATCTTCATTCGATTGTACCCAATGTTTTGACTGAAAGCTTCAGTTACCCTTTCACATAGTAAGGGTGCGTTTCCACCAGAGATGTGCGAGGATGCGATGCTAGAAATGTGTTTGTTAATAACCAATGGAATCACTTCATGTTTGTAAAGAACCAACAGAATCGCGAAGCTAGGTGAATAAAACAATTATATTGATTCTTAACACACACATTCCTCGCAACGCATCCTCTCACATCTCTGGTGGAAATGCACCCTTATCCGGGTTTTGGCAACGTCACCCATATAGCCAGATACCTTTTATTTTACGAGTAAAAACGAGTACATGCAATAATAAAAACAAATGACACATCAACTATCAGTAATAACGATTGTCATTAGATAGTATTAAGGTCAGGTTCTAAATTATCTTTATTCGGTTTTTCCTCATCAATTTGAAGAAGGAAAACTGATACTTACAATTACATCCTCTATTGATAATAATGATTGGAACACATTAGACGCGTACGTGCAGACTCGCACGTACTAGTATGTGTACCTACTTAGCCATAAAAGCATTAAAGGTATTTCGATAATTTTATTTTCTTTCTATTTCTGCATCACGGGTTATTCGAAATAAATAAACTATCTGCTTTATTGTAATTCAAATTGATACCAATTCATTAAAAACTATAGCAGAAGACACTAAGAAACATCCAAAATCAAAGTATTTATCCCAAAAGACTGCTATCGGTGATGACGCCAATAACATTTTTGACCTTTGATGTCTGTTCGTTTGATATTAAATAAACTCATCTATGTACCTACTTTTTGAACTAACTTCAAGCAAATAAACTGACATTAATGCAAAAAACTATATTCCTCTGTTAACTTTGCAAGTGCATTATTTATGGAACCTTATGTTGTACTAAATGAAACTGGATTTGTTATTTTAGTTTAAAAAATATTCTTAACTGCCAAATACACTGAATACTGAAGCACATCGTTAGGTCCCGACGACTTTGAAACCACGTAGTGTATGGAAGTGTTAACTTAATTTTTTCTCAACTACTATCTTCGATAAAAGTGGATGGGTGTATACATCCAGGTGTATTAAGCGCTCCACCAGGCGGAGGCATCAACAATATGGATGCAAAAATCTCTATTTACGAAAAATTATACTGTTAAATAACAACCCTTAAGCAGCGGAGTGTCCTACTGGTGATTAAGGTAAGTTGTTGGTAGGTACTTAAGTTTATCGGGAAACTGCAGTGTAGTCATTTAGGGCGTTCTCTATTGCTTGCCCAATTTTCATTGGCAATTATTTCTTCTTCCATAATCTCATTACTAATAATGCTTCATTTGCCTTAACCAGGCCTCTATCACTCCGTGTACTTGCGCGCGATAATAACCTACCAGCCGACGCCGGTCTCCCAATACTTATTTGGCAGTTGCTTGTCAACAGCCGCGTAGAGCATTTTTGTACGCGAATCTTGCAGTTGAACTGACGCGATGACGTACTGTAGGTACTGACTGCTGGCATCTTTAACGAAAGAGGTAGCACTGGCAATATATTCCTGTAAACACTTTCTATGTAGTGATTTATCTGTTCCGTTAGTGACTATTAAGTAATCTGTGCCTTAACTAGTGAAATCCATAAAATCATTTCCACTAATTTAATGAATAACCATAAAATTCAAATCATTTATTCATGAAACACAAGTAAACAGTAGGTCTTCTTACAAGCAATTAAACGCACGGCATATGAATTACAATATTACAATTTAGAGCACATATCCAATTATACATCAAATTATACAATATCTATTCTATTCTATTCATTAGAAATCATACAATATATTTACGCAATCAAATGTCATAATTTTCATAATCCAAATTAACTTTTGCCATACTTTTCATTGTCATTAACCAGGTTTTATTGTTTTAAAACTCAGCTTAGTTTTTGCGCCGTTCCATGTTCTACCTTGTTACGTAGACTAATAGGTACAAATATTACAACACTATAAGTATAGGTCATAGTGACGTAGTCTGGATTGCCCCCAGCGGACGCCAATAACATTGCGGGCAGTCTTTGAAGTCTGGGCTTTGGTGATATTAAATAAACTCATTTGCCGCGTAACCTTTCAGGGTTCCGTAGGGCCCGGATGTTGCTTTCGTATATTTTACATTAGAGTGTACTCGTATGAGCATGTATGTATTATGTTCTCTATGCGTATGAGGCTTCTGTCATATGTATGGCAAATTTAATGAAAATTGGGTCATCATCACTGTAAAGCTTTACGAATAATTGGCATTTTATTCATAAAACTGGGCTGTCACAGTAAATATAAATAATGAGATACATTGACAAAAGCCGCCATTTAAACACAGTTATAAAAGCAATAAGTAGTATTGTATGTAGGCCACATTGCTTACTTAATAGACTACGTTTGTGCTTTTGGTAATGGTAAATTTTTGGAGTTCCTACTACAAGAAGGAACTCAAAATAGGCTCTGCTGGTACTTCATATTATTATTTAGCAGTCACATAATCTCTCGCTTACTTATCAGCTTATTAATCTACATAATCGTGCTTCTTTTGCAGTGTTTCAATTCGTTCTAGCTAATTCGATTAGTAATCCATCCGATCACAGACAAAACTAATCAGTGTGATTTACGCACACGTCAATGCCGCGGCGACAGTCATTTGTATCAATAACGCCGCGTTGAAAAAGCTTTTAGCGAATGCGCCGAGCGTCGAGTGGTCCGGTAAATAGGAGGTGGACCTGCCTTGTTAATGTGATGTTTGCAAACATTTTGGGATAACTTTTTCAAAGGTAAAATAAGTAGGTAAATCCTGACAATTAGTGACAAATCATTGCTGGAATAATGCTAGTTTGCAGAGTGAAAATGGACGACGAAAGTCTAGCAATTCCCAACCTTTCTCAGTCCACGGACCCCTGGATCATCAAGCACAGGTAGCCAATAGGGTAGTTTTCATTTTTTTATGTTAAGGTGTTATCGAAAGACCTCTCAAAAATAAAAACATTTCTAAAAGAAATATTTCGAAAACACCGAAAACTCCCTGAGATATAACAATTTCAAAAATCATATTTTTGGGTTTGCCGAAAACGCTCCCACAAACTGTCGCAAGATAATGACGTCACAGGTCGGCTATTTCTATGCGTTCTGCAAGATACTTGTTCGGCAGCTATATACAATTTTGCGTTCATGAATATGGTTATTTAACAAAAGTACTATAAATTGTGTGGATTATCGAATAAAAGTAAACGTAAAAAAACGGCTTTATACAGCCGTAAAATTAATAATACCTAAGTTAACGAACTAAAAGTTTATATATGCCATTTTTAGTGTATTTTGATTATTTTTAATATTTTTCAGAATTCGATGATGTGGTCCACTGCCCAATTGGTAAGAAGCGAGAGATCCCTAGTTAAAAACTGAATGTTTACTAGAGTTAATGGTTTGTTGTTCTCGTTGTTTAAAGGAGACGGTTAGATAAAATCGTCAAAAACGTTTAAGGGATTTTTAAAAAATGAGTTAACATTAACTTAGTTCAGGGCAAGGGGGCCTGAAAGCGACCTAAAAAACGACCCCATCTACCGAGTGATTATCAAAATAATTACAAAAACTATATGGCATAGGTACTCACTGAGTGATGTAGTAACTATGTAATTGAAAATTTGATTTTTTCAATTACATAGTTACTACATCATTAATTATTATTATCATTCATTTTAATTCTAAGGTCATCATCATACAAAATCAGGCGGACAGACAGTATTTTTGTATGAAAACCTTAAAATAAAAATCAATTAAAAATTTCACTTACATAGTTACTTACTACATCACTAACTGAGTATACCACAACGTTTTTGTAAGTCTTTTGATAATCACCCGGTAAAATAGAAATTTAAAGAAAGCGTTTTAGATACATCGTTATTGTATTTGCATGGTAAAAACCGAACTGAGCAGTGCTTAAGATTAAGTTCTATTCTGATACTAAAAACAAGGATAAAGTACCAGGGCCCCATAAATCAAGAAGAGATGCCTGGCAAATAACCGGGGTGTCAGGGCTCGGCCACTCGGAGACGGACGCCGATAAATAATACTTAGGACCATCGATAACCTACGACAGTCGATACTGATGCTAAAACATGGCTGCCGGCGATGGCCATATTTCAATATTGAAATGTATGTTTAGGATGGAAGCTTTGGAAAATAGAAATACTTTTCTGAGCTTACTTTTTCGCCTTTGTTTTGGTTTTAAATTAAATGGTTTGTCACCTCGTTTGACTGCCTCATGATTTTAGTTCTCCAATCTTAACCGCAAAATCATAGTGATTTGTGTGTAAATGTGATTTTCGATATTAGTTTACATTAAACAAAAATCTCAGGAAATGTATTTTCCTAAATTTTAGTCACTTTTAGCAGGTTATTTGCTACAAATATAATATTTGTCGTATGCGCAATAGTTTACAAAGGTATTATTACATAGACCTCGTTATTTCATTAAATTTTACGTTTCTGTGAACACGAAAATGAAACAAAATCTCGACTGGCATTTTGAATAATGAATCCTGTTTGCCTGGAGGCCTACTATCGTTCGTCAGAACACGAAGCATCGAACATACTTACAATTTGTAAGTTGTTACAATTTTCTGGTATTCTAAATATCATATTTAACTGTAAAAACATTAAATAAAATCGAATAATATCATAATTTAAGATTTATAGGATTTTAGCCTCACCGAGTCATACAAAACTGCGCATATTTTGCACCAGGGTAGAGTGGACCCCTGCACCATCGACAGAGACTAAATTTTCCATACGTAAGCTCTATTAATCTATCCTGTGCATTTCACAACGTTGAAACGAACGGATTATTTCAGGCATAGTTTTTGCAATGTAAATATCAGAAAATTGATCATTCGTTTTAATTGGTTTTAATTGAACCGTTTGTCGTATTTTTGCAAATTTATTGAATTTATAAGGTACATATTGAGATAATCTGTTGGAAAAACTGCATTGTACTACTCGTCGGGAACATTTCCGCCATTTTTGAACAGCCATTGCCAGATTTTAAAAAGCAAACACCGAAAATACTTTTGAGAAAACCGGTTTAGAGGATTCATTTTAGTGGATGTTTAACGTTCGTGTGAGACCGTTGTTGCGTAAATCGTCGTTCGAATCTTGACACAGTAAAACTGGTTTCCTTCAAATTTGTATAATTATTATTATTCAAATGCAAAGGTGTATTGGTACAAACAATACGACTGGCCTGTTGCCGCAGTGGCAGAGATCCTGCCTATAGCGTCGAAGGTCGTGGGCTCGATTCGGTTACCCAGGACAAACGTTCATTTAACAAATGATCTGTTTCGGTGTTTTCATTTTCTATTTCAGCATATATTTATAAATATTTAAGTATGTTTATCAGTTTCTGACCCTCATAGTCCAAGATCGGCTTATGCTGAAATCTGTAGAGCGTGCTTAGCTTAGACTAAGACTTATTTTAGACTAACAGCTGTAGGAATCTATCTATATCAGTTATATAGATTTTAAATTATATTTGCCTTAGTTAAACATCAACTTAGGTACTTATTCGTTAGTAATAATAATAACAATAAGTACTCAATTCACATGGTAACTTGCATTGTCCATCACAATTACACTAGGTTTAGTGAGATTAGGTATCAACATTTCCTCAAACCATTTCATAAAGTTGGTGGCATTCATATCATCCTGGTAGTCAGCTGATTTGGATTTTGTGCTAAATAGTAAGATAATAATTAATGTGATCTGTACTTAGCGAAGTTACTAGTTAGTAGAATATCTCGGCCTTAGTGTGGTTGTAATATGTCCCAGATATATTTTTTTATTTATTATCAAGGTATTTTTATTCTTCAATTATTTTAATTAGTCCAATCAAAACACACGATGTATTACTTGTACATATCAAATACAAAGACCAACTCCCTTTATCTGTTTCCTAATCAAGTACCCGGCCACCCCAGCATCAGGTGTAAGACCACAATTAAAGCGTTACATTTCGGAACTGCGTTCACCAACACAGGGCCTTAGTGTACAGACTACTTTATAGCAGCATAAAGAACCCCGTTATAAAGTTCAACGTAAATCGGTTTACGGGCGTATGTGCTCGCGGAGACATAAAGGGGAATTAATAAGGCTATTCCGTAGAGCGATTCTGTAGACTGATAGCCTTATAGCAGAGTTGGCGGGTAGAGTGACTAGGGTTTAGGTACGTCCCGACTGGGCTTAGTGCTTTCACTTTAGAGATTATCGTAGCTTAATATCAGGCGGGATAACTCGCTTAAATGCTGATAGGGTAGCATTTAGCAGGTGAAGAAGAATACATGAGTGTGCCTCTGCCTCTTCCTTCAATATGTAACTGTGGCAAACCGAACTCATTTCCATAACGACGTATTTATTTTTAACTTTCAAATTCACGTTCATCTTTTCTTTGTTATTCATCATCAGTCTTAAGGGATAGATCCCTTTGTTGTCACGCTACATTTTCCTTATAAATAAATAAATAAATATATAAATATGCGTCAGACAACACACCTCTTGAAATGGTCTCGAAGTAGGGATTAATATCCCTGTGTTACGAGGTACCACACAAGGAAATAAGCTAGGGGCGTCTCCTAGCACAACCAGACCCGAGACAATTCAGAAAAGATCGTTTCCTGAATTGACCCGACCGGGAATCGAACCCGGGACACTACGGAAATCGAGGCGAGAAACCGTGCTACAGCGTACTACGCCAATCGTGTCGTCTAAAAATATAAAAATATAACTATTCATTAAAATATAACTATTCCTTAAAAATCTAACTATTCATTTTACGCATTCAATGCGTTTTCCTCCTCATTTCATCGACCCTTCTACTCCGAGAATCATGATTACAGTCACAAGTCGTCCACCGCTGAAAAAAACACCCTGCTAAAAAAACCACTATAGTATTACCGATTCATTACCGATCCCGGAAGCAGTTCTTCACGATATGGCGCTGCTCCTCGTCCCGTGCTTTGCACTAAACTAAATGCACCAGTGGGGATGCTACCTAGACTCAAACCGTTTTGCATATTGGTTGGTGAGCCCGGAAGCATCAATACACGACGGATCACTGCTACCCGTCACTAGTCACTAGTCTACCCTGAGACTAGCAAAACTCATGTATATTTCACCGTAATTTTATCGTCATCATATGTTATTGTGTGCGAAGGGTTAAGTGCGTCATGTTGTATGTTTATCCTGCCATTGATGGTCACCATAGCCTAGCCTGTGACATTCCTGCGAGGCAATGAAAGTTTTATTGTTATCACATCTTAGACGTCGGCGGTACCTAAACTTTTATTTTTTATTTATTTATTAATCAAGAAAACATAACACTGTCTTAATTAGATACATCTCGCCAAACTGCAGGAGCAGTTTGTTGGCAAGTTAACACTCATTTTTTTTTTTTTTTTAAATGACGAAGGCAGATAATTATATTTTTAAGTACCCTGTTTTATAATTTTATACTACTCATACATTTTCATGTACTTCAGTGACTAGCAAAAATCAGGACAATCCTGCCGAAATCTTAAAGCGTGGTCACGGTACGTATGCACGAAGATATTGAAAGTTATCGATTCCTAAACCTTTGCAGCGTAAAGATTCCCTTTATTGGACAGTTAAAGTAATAATGTAGTCCACGATGTCTGAGTAAGGATTTTTTTATATACTTTACGGGTGTAAATTCTAGAAATAGCTTCTAATAAAAGTTGACTGCTAAAATATTTGCTAGAAAATGCGCAGTCACCAAAAGTGATAACCAGAGCTGAAATTTGAATCTAAAGTTAAAACTTTCACAAGTCTAATGTACGGTACAGTCAGCCAAATAAGTTGTAAACAATACATTACTTCGTCATATTCCTTTCTTTAAGTTATCAGGTGAGTAAATTATTTTGTAAGATACTGATTGTCCAATGCAAGTTTTATGTTCAAGTACTTTTCTTGCTTGTCCCTATAAGATGATTGGCCGATTCTTATTACAAGAAAAAAAATCATTATGTGGATTGTAATGCTCCTAGAAATTTACAAAGAAAAAAACTAATTGTGCCTCAATATAGGTACCTACCTTTTTATAACAACTCTCGTCAACTTCCAGAGGGCTTCAGGTTTATGTTCATTGGAGCTTAATATAGCCTATTAGCAATTGGGTAGTTGACAACATCATTGAATTCTATTATTTAAAACAATCGAAAATACACTCAAAAATGGGCATATAAAAACCTTTAGTTCGTTTACTCAGGTATTTTATGGGTCTTCATACTCGGGTGGGCAAGTCTGTTATTAAAAGTGTAAATTAAATGAAAATAAGTAATACCATTCGATAATCCACACAATGTATAGTAACTTTTGTTTAGAAACTATATTCATAAACGCTAAGTTCAACATAGTGCCGAGTGCGAGTTGCAGTGAGGAAAGTGAATGACTTCACCATCGTGTTTTCGAAATATTTATTTTACCAATGTTGCTGTTATTGAAAGGTCTTTCGATGACACCTCAGGAAAAAAAATAGTCAACCTATTGTCTACCCCTCCTCGATAGCTCAGTATATCATGATTCAAAATGTTCAGGTGGCGGCTTCTAGGATACAGTAACCTGTGTTAAAATATTGGCAAAATTCTCAAATGGAAGAGTCTTTGCCGCGCTAAATCGGGAGGCGTTTTATTAAGAGGGTAAAGGGTCCATATACGGCCGTAAGACGAAATTCAAATGCGCCATTTTATGGACACTAACTATAAAAGTAAAAAGAAAGTAAAATCCACCCTTCCCCGAGTCGGTTTCTAACACTTAGATTTGCCCATCAAAGTTTCGGGCACTCAAAAATCCATTTGAAAAATACACATTTTATGTCCTTTTAGGGAGGATCTGCCAACGACCAGTTAAAGTGTATTCCATCAGGTTTTTACATCATTGATATACCTACTCTTGTCTATACCCAAAGTACCTACTACGAGTATTCGTAAAACAACTAAGACGAACTACGTAGGACTTAATGACAAGAAAATTAAAGTAATTAGCCTACACAACGTCTCACTGCTGGGCAAAGGCCTCCATCATTGAAATAAAGCCATCGATACAATAGATGGATATTGGCTTAATCACCACGCTTGCCAAATGCGGGTTGGTGATTACAAACCCGGGCTATGTTCCGCAAAATCCGAAAACACACTTTGCCCGAACTGGAAATTGAACCAGGGACCTCCGGCATTTGGGCCGAGCTTTTAAACCAATCTGCCACGGAGGCGTTAATGAAATGCAATACCTACTTATAATTTTTAAAATTGATTTGACTGCATTGTATTTGATGAAATCGAAGAAGCTAGGAGAGTTAAAAAAAGTCAATAATTATTTAAAGTTTTCTAACTATCAAGAGGTCAGAAAAAGTTAAACAGCGTAACTATTTTTTTGATAACAAAATAGAATACATGAAAACATCTAACGAGACGATTGGCGTAGTGCGCCGTAGCACGGTTTCTCGCCTCGATTTTCGTAGTGTCCTGGGTTCGATTCCCGGTCAGTTCAATGTAGGAAACGATATTTTCTAAATTGGCTTGGGTCTGGGTGTGCCGAGAGACACCCCTGGCTTAATTTCTTGTTTTCTTTGGTGTGTTGTCTGGCGCTATTTATAATTCATTTATTTATGTTTATATCGGTTGAAGAAGGCGGTGACGATTCGTTTCACACTTTTGATATCATAACATCAGGAGCTAACCATTCCGGCTCAATCGTTCGGATTTATACAAAACAATATTAAGCATAAAATGTATGTTAACATCAGACAATAACCGAGCAGAACATTAATTTCTTGTTTGGGCCCGCATCTCGAGCCTTAACCAGAGTTAAATTATTATTGCAATTGTAAACGGTTACGACTAGCGATTAAAACTAACCGCTAGGCAGGGAGGGCTGCCACCTTTGAGCAGAGAGGGTTGATCTAGATAAATAGTAACACCCGAATTCTCAAATATTCAGATAGACAACCTCCATTATTCTTAAGAAAAAAAACCGTCTAATTAGAGTGTTTTCAGTATGGTAGGTTTGAAGCAGTCTTTAAGTTTATATGAATAAGTGGGATAATAGATAATCTACTGTCTCTCGGTCAAAGGTGACCGCGACTTGGCGTGCAACGTGTTAAATGGCGACGAAGCCACTCGCGGGGAAGCCCAAGTACAGCAGTGTTATTTTTCATTATTGAAGATAATATTACCAGCGGTTTTGTTTGTGGAAAAAAGGCCGCAGTGTAAACTTAGTTCTGGCTAACCCTTTGGCCCTTCGTAGTCAAGTCGAGTCGTATTCCAGGCGCGTCAAGTCGACTTACAAGGTTTTTAGGTGAGTTTTTCTTAAGAGCTACTTAATAGCTGTGTCTGTTTCGGCAATCAAATCGTTGTGAAAATATATGTATGTCTATATTAACCAAAACGGCCAGTTATTAATAAAATAATTGAACATATTCACAAAGACTTACAATTAACTGGATCTAACAATTAAGTTCGTTTCGAAGCTTTTAATCGAGATGTATTCGTAACGTAGCCGTTATTACACAACACAGCCTGTTTTTGGACAGCCCTTGGTTAGGGCTGAGGAGCCCGAGGCTTCCCGTTGTAACGCTCCTTTATAGCTAATAACAAACAACAATGCAACGCAAGTGTTATAGTAATATATACAATATAGCTTACAGTCGTAATTCTAATGCTATAACGAACACTGATTGCGAACTAAGCGTTTTTATTACGGCTATACACGGATTGCGATAGCGATCTTAATATTATCTACATATTGCCCAAGCATGATCTCTGCGGTCATTTCGAATGATAATAATAAAATCTATGGGAGGTGACAACATGTACATTAGACACTAAACTGTTACTTGTTGACACCAACAGCACTACTCTAGATTTAGCCTTGTACTAGATGGCGAATATATGTATAGTATGAGTTTTCAAGCGAATGATCGAGTTTGATTGAATGTTTCTTTCTACTGTGTAAGTTTCTGAAACTAATTCCGTTAGAATATGTACGAATATTCCCCTCAAACACTATTAAGGTAGTGCGGTGTGGCACGGTTTCTCGTCTATGTATATACTCGTACATCACCACGTACGCTTACCATTCCAATTCCATTTAACGCCTGTGAGTTTTGTAATAGCAGATCGGCGGAACAACATATTCTCTTTTAGCGGTGTTCTTTGGTTCGTAGGACGCTTGGTGGCCAAGTATGGCTGTTGAAAAAAAGTAGGAGTGCTATTTGGTTCATTCAAATTCTGCGTAGTATGTCAACCTTTGAGCAGATGATAACTCCGTTATTCATGAAAACTGTTTTGCCTTTTTCAGTAGATCATCGCTCTTGATCCATTCTGTTAATAATCACTAAGTACCCAAAAAAAAAGATGCGTCTTTATACCTAGCAAAAAAAAGGTTTGGGACCCTTTCCCACTCAAAGGGAGTTAGATATTATTATGTAAAAGAAATCATAGGCAAGTATTAGGGAGTGTGACCCGCTGACTCACATCCCTACTGAGGGGTTGGTTAGATGACGTCACCCTTCCCTGCATCCCTTTCGCGATGACATCATGCCTACTGCGGAGAATGAAAAGTAATGTACTTAATTGTATGCATAGATTCGAAGAGTAGCGAGTTTGTAATGAAAAACTAGTTAGTGTCTAAAAACATTTTTTTTGTTGCGTGAATTATTGTTATACTTCGGCGCTACGTACAGAATTTCTACCTCCTTCATAGCACCAAAGCTCATTCAACAGTGAGCACGAAAGCACTGTCAAGTTTCAGTGAACTAATATCATCATGTTAACTATAAGGAGTCCAGTTTTGCCCATTTTAGGAGCCTTCAAACAGAGGTTGCTGAATAGCAGTGCATTTAGACCATACACTGAGATTCAAAACGCCTCAATAGCCGAGTGGTAACAGAGCTTGGCCCCAAAACCGGAGGTACCTAACGGGTTCGATTTCCAGGTCGTTCAAAGTGTGTTTTCGGACATTTCGAATAGAGCTTTTTACTCGTATTTTATTCTGAGACAAGTGTCTGAGACAGCAACCCGCATTTGGCAAGCGTGGTGAATGAGCCAATACCCCTTAATTGCAGCGATAACTTTGATTTCAATGACAGAGGCCTTTGCCCAGCAGTGGGACGGTATATTGGCTAATTACTTTACTTTACCGAAATTCAGCGTACAGCTACCTACCTATCCTTTGCAGCACGATCGACTGTAAATCACGGAGATTCCACAACCATTTAGTTATAGAGCTTTAGTACTATAGATCAGACTAGACAAAACTAAATCTGGCTAGAAAAATCGCGTTCAAAGGGTGCAATTACAAAGATTAAAAGGTTCTTTGAAGACCGATAAATCAGGGACCACTGGCTAGGCTATCACTTAGCCATTGTACCCGCTTAGGAGTGGGCGAGCGAAATGTAATATTAGTAAAAGCCCCTTTAAATATAAAAACCTGAAAACGGTTATTAAAGTGAGAGGAATGTGAGGCTAATAAGAAGTCAGCCAGACTCGAAAATGTGAGAATACGGCTAATGGCGCGTGAAAATATTTTAGGCTTCGGGTTCGACAGGCCCGTTAGACCAATGAGTAGACCTGCAAACTGCATAAAGCGAGAAATTTGTGTGTGGGTTCAGTTTTTTCTATAAAACGCAAACATGTCTCCTGCAGGTGGAAAGTGTTTGCCAAGGTCACGTTCAATGCGAGAGGTGACACTCGGGACTGGTCTCGTTTTAGTTCTTAAGGATTTAATCTAAAAAAAATCCGCCTCATTTTGCTGCCCATTGTCAAGTGAGAGGCCGTGTCCGAGCCAAAGCAACATGGACCACGTTTGGGGGTCCGGCTCCCGCGCACTCTTGGCCACAGTCGCCGGATTTTCGAAGCGCCGCCCACCGTCCAGCGTTTAGTGGCTTGAGGACACGGCACGGGCGAGAGAAATATGTGTCTGTCAAATCTGTTGCTGTCTGTTGCTAACTTCGAGCCACCGCAGAGTGCGATAGAGACAACTGCAACTCGAACCGGAATACCTATTAAAGTACACAAAATCGACGCTTTGTAGTCCCCTGATTCCTTTTGGAAAACTTGGCCGATAGAATTACTTTTTTGGATGACATTTTAAAAAGGCGTGTTTCTGTTTTCCTGTTTTAAAGAATCTAATCTTGAATTTAATAAATGAACACAGCGGAAAATTAATTTACTTTAAAAAACATAGGGAGATGATAGTGGCCGCAGATTTTTTGAAAAAAAAATCCTTTTCGAACATTATCCAGGGAGGAAACACTGGACTGTGTTTGTATGGAAAAACGGCGCTTCTGTATCCTCTTCTTTGGTGACTGCCTGCCACCAGTGCCCTAGTGCGCGGCTGCGCAGCTGCACCGGCTACTTACAAGTATATTATTTCGACAGCGTAGTTTGGCTTGTTTATTTATTTAATTATTTATTCTTCAATGCAATAATTTACATTAGTCGGACTTAATGCTAAAAGCATTCTCTACCAGTCAACCATCGTTTGAGACAGAAATGCTGTTGGCAGGGCAAAATGTTCATTTAGAATAGGAAATGAATACAAAGATTTTATAAATTCTTTAAAACGACAGATACAACCTAATCAATATAAATTATACGTACGAGTATATACATAGAAATACATAACATAAATAAATATATACTTACATAATATATAACATCTCACTATTATGGTAAAACAATAAAATAAAATAGATGATGAACAGTGGAAACTACTGAGAATTTCTTAAAAAATCACGGATTGCTGTTTTGAACATGGCTTTACTTACTCAATACTCAATGTTTTATTTGCAAGCCATATGTACAGAAGATGGTAAATTATTATATTATAATACATGACCAATATGGACCCTGTCGGGCACGCAAAAGGGTAATGAAAGAGAGGAAACGCTTCAATTAAAGAGATAAGTTAAGTCTTCAAATTTACAAAATAAAGATTGACAAAAAATATATATATAAACCTATTTAAGATGTAGATCACAATGCACGACGTTTTAGTAATTATAGGATTTATTTATTGCTAACTCTATCAATTAAATATTCATTTATACTATAATATCATTTAGTAAGTAGATATTTATTTAATTTGTTTATGAATGTGGGGTAATTGGTTTCACTTATTATGGATTCTGGTAATTTGTTATAAACGTTAATCGAATAATTGAATGTACTATAAGATGTTAATTTAAGCCTGGAACTTGGAACTATTAATTTGTTTTTGTGTCGTGTTGTATATCTAGGGGGTGGTGACATACTATACTACATACATACTATACTAGTGACATACTTGGTGACATTTTGATAGTGTCTTGTTAAAAATTCAATGTAACACCCTCCCAAGGAAATGTACAGAAATCATTCTACAGGCTACAGAACGACTGAAGTGTAGCTACAGACTGGACACTTCCCATCGGTAAAAACGACTATCCACATTCAAAGTTCGGCTTTTATGCGCGTAGAAATAAGGTCCAATATCCATAAACTTGTTTTCAAGTTATACTAAGTTGGTAACTACTGTCCGCTCGCTGACAAATGTTCTGCACTCGAAGAATTTGTTAATAAAGTATTTAAAAGAACCCAAGAGAGATGTTTGAGTAGTGAGTACTAGTGAGCAATGAGTTTGAAGCTACTAGAAGTTCCAAGAGTCTATTTACATTACAATCTACAATTGTAATTTTTAATCTTTAGCATCCTTACTATTTAACTTAAACCGCGACTCGATTTCATTTTCATATCTTGTCGGCCAATTCGATGCAATATTCGATATCGAAAAGCAAAAATCACTTTTGTAATCTTTCGCGAATTTCTTGCGATCCACGTTAGTGAATATCGGTAGCGGTAACGAAAAATGTTGCGAGCGCGGGTTTGATTCCACACAAGTTAATGTCTGTTGATGCAGATATTTGGGTTAAGTCAGATTGTTCATGGTTATAGCTAGTTTGTTTACCATGTGGTACTGGCATATTTCGGACCGACATCAATTTACGGGCTTCTTAACTAATGAGTGGGGTTTTGTCATTTGCAGGTTTAACCCCAATAATTCAGCCAAAAGCACTGATCTGATTTTTAATAATGGAAACATCTGCCTAACAGTATATGTATCAGTTTAAAATTAAAGTAACTAATGAGGGTGCCTTTTATAATCTGGTTCATTACAAAACGATTGTTGTTGTGCGCTGTAACGAGGTTTCTCGCCTTAATTTGCTAAGCACCTCGGGTTCGTTTCCCAGTCGGGTCAATTCAGAAAACGAACTTTTCTGAATTGGCTCGGGGCAGGGTGTGCTGAGAGATGCCTCTGGCTTAAATCTATGTCTGGTTCCTTATATCACTAGGACATCAAATTACTCCTTACTTCGGGACCACAACCTCCGTCACTCCATGTACTTGCACGCGATAATTACCTACCAGCCGCCGGGTTCTCACTAGACTCATTTAGCAGTTGGTTGTTATAGTTTGTCCAATTTAGGATGATAATTTTGACAGTTCACGCCTGAAGTATTGCATTTTTTTCGGCAAAGTGTACTACAGATAATATCGTACTTTATTGACGGGTACCGCCCACTTAGTGAAGTGCCTTGCAAACGAATTGCAATAGAAAGTTTTAAATCGGCTGTGTAATAAAATAACTCTAACATTTAAATTTAAGATTAAGGGCGGCGAGCACAACATTTTATTTCAATACAGTTAAATTTTGATTAGTATTAAAGCTATATCCAATTAGCTATCATACGGTTATTCTTGAAAAACATTGATTGAATATAGTAAAGATTTAAACCTAAAATATTATTCGATGTTAATATGAAAGTGGTTAAGTGTGTTACTGTTCACCATAATATAAGTGATAAATAACATCAAATCCTAATGCCTACCTTTATAATATACTAATAAATTTTTATTTATTTAATTATCTCTTCATTGCACATTAAAATATTTGAATAAAATTTACTTTGTATATCTATATGAAGCAATGGAATTGTAATATGAAATAATAAATCGATAATCGAAAAGATTAACTAACGATTTGAAACTACCCCATCCCTACTGAAAGCTGTCAAAATTATCATCCTAAATTGGACAAACTATAGTAGTGTAGGTTCTGACTACTGACACCTACATCGAAAGATACCTACCCTGGCAATATATGCCTGTCAAAAGACAGCACGCATTTAAAATTGTCAATATCTATTGTTATTTTTCCATGTAGTGATCCATCTGTTCCGTCATATGCCATCATTATAGGTATGTTTTTTGGCGCATATCTGTTTAACTTCTTTACAATTTTGCGGTTTTGATTGCGTTAGATCTGATCAATGTCTAGATCATCCAGGCACTGTCGACCAGATCTCAAGCCAATTTCGTACCGTCGGCGCTAAGTATGCACGATCAAAGCAACAGAAGTTCAGCTTATACTGGAACTGTTACTCTTTAGCTGCCGTTGACTGTACTCAATCCAATTTACATCCCCAATTGTTTTAGGTTGGGTTCGACGTACGAACGCCGCCTCTGATTTATTTTCCCCCAACATCTCTTAAATGGATTTTAGGTCTTAATATCGGAACGTTAACTTTCTGAGTGGCTCGCAGGCTAAGTTTGAGCTTGAATTATTATAACAAATATATAATTCATGTCTAGACCAGACCACGTGCCTACTTCGTCAATGGATGGGGTGAAAGTTTAATCACTTTTATTTAAATATACCCTACTTTTGCGTAAAAAGTGTTCATGATCATTAAGCGTGGTGAACTGGTGTTTGCATATCTAAGCCTTTAATTTCATTGATAACTAGATTTCAAGAGCATAATATTTATTTTTTATTATGTTTAAGACAATATTGGCTTATGGCCTTTAGTTATTGTGAACAAAATAATATGTACTAGCTGTCCGTCAGCGGCTTCGCTCGCGTAGACTGTCTTTCTCGTGTAAATATAACCTACAAAAAAAAATGCCTATGTCACTCCTTGATAATGTAGCTTATATGGGTGAAAGAATTTTCAAAATCTGTCCAGTAGTTTCGGAGCCTATTCTATACCAACAAACAGAAAAACAATCAAATCTAAGTTTACATAAGCGCTACAAATACTGAAAAAAAAAATAAAGAAATTATCCGTAGTAAATTTGTCGATCAAAAAAATTATGGGAGTAAAATGTAACCCAGTGTCGATAGTTTCGTTCTGAATCGGTCGACGAAACGGTTACATTTTGAGTTGGAGAATTAGTGATAATTTATTTGCACCCTAGTGTAGGTAATCTTTTTTTAACGAGCAGGAAGGTCACCTGATGGAAAGTGATCACCTCCGCCCATGGACAACTGCAACACCAGAGGTGTCACCGATGCGTTGTTCGCCTTTTAAATGAGAATACGCTCTCTTCTTAAAGGCTCCGGTGTCAGATTCCTTTGGAAATACCGACGCAGGAAGATAATTACATGTCTTGGATGTACGCGGAAGAAATTGACGCTAAAAACGTAGGGTAGTTGAGCGCCAGCCATCCAGGATCCAGGTGATGAGCATGAAATTTTGACTTATGACGTGTCGTGCGATGATGAAATTCAGCGGCAGGTGTAACCATCACGGGTTTGGCAGCGCCCGTGACTTTTAAATCAAGTAACCCGGTGTATGCTTTTATTCCACCGAGTTTGGAAACTTCTAGTCTTCCAAATCGTTATCGTCATTTTTAATGCTCAAGACACGTTTTTGATGATTTACTATCAAGAATCAAAATACATGTTACACGTGTAAGATTATTGCCGTTTAAAAATAACCCCTATGGTTTTTGTCATAGAGTTTCATTCGTCGTGTTCACGTGAAGGTCAAAACGAAGCTGAACAGGGGTTTCCTTGCACGATCTCGCCTCCAGATCTGATAGATAAAGTTGGTAGCTTAAATAAGGAACGACTACTATTGTACCACTTTGTCACGCTGTCTGTACCTACTTGTAGTATAAAATAGATACAGTTAGCAAAAAAACAATCGTGGAAACTTTCGTGAGTAGCTCTTTTTACGGAGTCTGAAGCTGTCGTGCTTAACTTTGACCATCGTTTTTGAATTCACGCGTAAAATTCTAAAAAATATTTAGTTTTTTTTTGCTTTGTGTGATTTTCACATGTTTTTTCTATCTATTTGAGTTAAAAGTCACAAAAAGAGATAAGAAAATATTTTATGGCAACAATAGAATAATGAAACTGAGTAAACAAAGTACCTACTGAGAATAAGTTATTAGGCAAAGTTATAGTGAGCAACATTTTTTTGTAACTTTAGGGGGGCTAGCCAAGAGCAACACGCCACGACGATTTCTATTGTAGAAATCGTTCATATGTATGGGGCAATATAATCGTTCAAGTATCAGGATGACATAAGCGGTCGCTGGAGCTTATGTCATCCTGATACTTGAACGATTTCAACAATAGAAATCGTCGTGGCGTTTTGCTCTTGCCTAGCTTCCCTGGTCTGCTTAAAAACAGCTCATTAAACGAATCTCGTCCGAGGAAAAAGAAAAAGTTGACGCAACACCCCAAACTGAGCTATTTGAATGTATAAAAAAAGATTTGTAATGAAGCCCAGACTGTTTTATCTTTTAAAGCTTGTTTTTCTGTCCGTACACACAAGTGTTAACACAAAATAAATGTATTTTGAGGTTACATATCAGTGCGTAAGCACATCGCATTCGCGGTTATCAAAGCGCCGGTTATTCTCGGCCGAGGTTGTTTTGGACACAAAAGGCGTATCTCGACTTTGTCCGCCTGTAGCCATTCGTAAACCTAACCTTGATTCATGATCGTAATTCTTTCAAACTGTGCTGAGATTTTAACGACACACTCGATTTAGCGAAAACAGTAATATTATAGCCATGACTACAAACTTTACGATATATTTTTTAAAAGAATGTTGAGAAACTTTTGAGATTTACACCAAGATGTGTATTACATAAGAAGGAACTGATAACATTATCATAACATACGCTCAGGCTCTAGTGAGCCTGAGCTCACAAAACGGTTGTCCTGGGTAGTCATTAACCCCCAAACCCTAGTAACCCTAAGGATACTCCATACTAATCTTGCCATCGGGGCATTCAAATAAATGTATATGATACCTCTATAATGTGCGTAAATTAGTAAGAGCGCAGATTAACGTGTTCATCTGCAGATTATCTAGTTGAGTCCGTTAGGATGATAGTGATGATACAGAAGCGCCGTTTTTCCATGCAAACGTAGTCCCTGTTTCCTTCCTCGACATTGCTAGTAGAGGTATATTTTTTCCCCAAAAATCTATTGCGACTATTAGCATGTCCCTATGTTTTCCTTTTTAAATAAATGAATTATTAAAAGAACCTTCAATAATCGAAAAAAATGGCCAGATTTTCCGCTGTGTTCAAACATACATATAACTAATTAGACTAGTTTATTTAAAAAAAAAAACTTAAATTTTTAATGAAAAAGTAAATAATTTGGTCAACCTTTCGACAAGGGATCAGGGGTCTACGAAGCGTCGATTTTGTGTACTTTTGATAGGTAATTTCGGTTCGATTTGCATCTGTCTTTAGCGTACTCTACGGGGCGCTCGAGGTTTGCAAAAGACAGCAATAGATTTTTCAAATACCTACGAGTATTTTTCAATTCTCTCAACCGTGTCCTCTTTAAGTGGAAAAATGTTTCAGTTCTTATATTTACTAGATAACCTACGGACAGTCTTCCTAGGTAATCTGCAGACCAACGGCCAAGCATACGGTGAGTTAATAAAACAGGTCCTTTGCCGTAAAAAGTGAATAACTTTTGACCAAATGCATTGCTTGGTTGTTTGTTTTGTTAAATTTTAGCAATCATTTTTTAACCGAAAGTGTTTCGCTTTGCAAGACGTGGATTTATAAGGTTAACCTGAACCAGCCGCATGAGCCGAGCGAGTGAAGCGAGCGTACTGCGGCAGCGGCCGGCGAGTGCCAGAAACGAACAGGTCTCATTAGCTTTTATAGAAAAGCATAACGATCAAGTGCGCTGTCCGTTTTAAGCCGTTATTTGTGAACACTAATTTAACTATCTTCTGCGATTTAACGACGTATCGTCCGTTATTATGCATATTACCTAGGTAGAGTGGAAAAATCTGCTACTTTGAATAAAATTTCGCAATTTACGCATCGTATCCGGTAATTTTCAGATTACCTAGTTAATGCGTATTATTAACGTATTCCGGATTCTAACGGTAACATGTCATCATCATCATCAGGTATTGCAACAAACGCACAGTGTAATGGTTAACAGTTACCGCGACACATCCAACATCAGAGGCGTCATTCGCATAATGCCAACCCTGCAGCTTTTGTATAGCCAAGACAATCCCTTCAGGTCCATCAGATGACCACCTAAGAGCTCCCAAATGAGCGCTGGCTATTTTTTGCGGCGTTATTTAGCTCCGATTTTGCGTGAGGAGGTCTGAGCACTCAGTAGTGCAATTGGCTCTCTCTCAAAAGCATTGTTTTTTCGCAATATTTGTGTTATTATTTATTCGAAAAAAACCCGAGCTGCTGCTTACGTTATCAAATTAGGCAGCCCTAGTAAAACTCATAAAATTTTCAACATATTTCTTTTTCTAAGAAACCGACACAGATTATTCCAGAACCATAAAAGTATCTATTAATTAGCGTCCCGAATGACATCATGTTCCCGCGTTTTCCTACAAAGCCCCTTTGTCTCGAGACTTGACAGATATGGCGTAAATCTCCACTCCTGACAACCGTGGCGAACAAATTCGAACTTAGAAATTATTCGTTAGGGTTCCCCGGGACGGGGGCTAAGCTCCTGTTAATAAAACCATTATGAGCCGGATGACACTTATAAGAACGTTTTCCTTCATTCGGAAAATATATATTTTTGTTTTCATTTTCGTACTTAGCAACGTCATTAATGTGATACTGACCGTCTCCACATCCAATGGATATATGGACAAATGTAACCAAAAAGTGACCAATTACGTGTTTTTGATGTTCTTCTAACCCTTCTTAAAGAATATTATTAATAACAGCATCATCATTCGCAGTCATAGCCACTGGCAAACGAGGGCCTCCATAGATTTCTGAAGCGGCCAACTACTTGTGGAGGGCAGCTCACATGCACCGGGATATTGCATCTTCAAAATAATCGAGGGGTTAAAAGGATTCAGATACTGCTTGCGGGTATATCATACATACATACAATCACGCATTGTTCCCAACGGAGTAGGCAAAGACCACATCTTTCCACTTGCTACGGTCCTGACACACCTCTTGCGCTTCTTCCACTTTCATTAATCCTTTCATACATTCTCGTCGATTATGGGTACTCCTGACCTGGCCTTTTCTAAGAACGTATTGGACTTATCCTAAGTACGAGAGGCCTTCCCCTTCCAATAGTTTCATCCACCCTCGCCCCCCCCTTGTAAATTTGTTTCGTTAATCGCCTTTCATCCATCCTTGCCATATGCTCAAACCATCTTAACATTCCCATCTCAATTTTAGTGACAACATCCTCTTTCACACCACAACGCTTTCTAATTATGCTATTACTCATTCTATCACTCAATGTCCCTAGTAAAATTTGCCTTACATGCCCCAAGCTACAGTTCTTCACGCTATGTGTCCTCCTGTCCTCTATCACTTTGACTTCACCTAATTCTCATTTTCGATTGCATCATGTATAGTCTCAATCATATTCTTCTTATAGTAACATTGCTCGTTATAACTTTAAGGCATACAAATCTGGCTGGATGGGTGTTTAAATTTTTTTTAGCATTCTTCGGAAAATTCCCTGTCCCCCAATTCTCCCTTAGGAGGAGTAGGCCTTTGACCACGACGTAATTCATGATTTCGGGAAAATTTCAGACCTTAATGTATTCACGACTCCCACTTGACGATCCCAGTTTCTTTGTCTCTGTTTCGTCGTTACGTCACCGAACAACATCTCCGACAATCCGGCGAGTGACGAAACGGTTTCACGGCTGCATTTATTTGTACAGGCTGAAGATAAATATTCACTTGTGAGCTGCGCGTGAGTTCAATCAGAAAAATATGTGAGTACAATGCGCTGGGTAAAAGTGCGCGATGATCGATCCTGTCATTTATCGAGTTCGTTACGAAAATATCGCAATATTATGTTTCATCGATACTGAATCAGCCCCCAATTCAGCTTCTTTGTTGACTGGCTCAGTATTTATTTTTTAAATAAAATTTTATTTTTCATCATAAGGAACGTATATTTTTTGCTCAAGTTAAAGTATAAGCTACCAGTTAAATCAGAACATAAAACGTTGCTAATTACAGGTTTAAGTTACTAAAATTAAAAGATGGTTTCTAAATCGGTCGACTAAAAAAACTACTAACTTAGGTAACTCTACTAGTACAGAGGCGTTTACGTCAACCTTTACAAAAGCATTGCAAAATGGGTACTATGTCAGCAGCTTAAGGTGTTGATGTGAACGCCTCTGTACGAGAATACGTTCTAATCAGGGCATAAGCCACGTAATATTGTTTTTATGATTTTATTTGACCAGGTTTTTATATTTAAATGGGTTGGCGTTTGGCCTCAGACTCACCTGGTGGTAAGCGATGACGAGGCCGGCTGTAAGTATCCGGAAACACACACGCAGGGAGATCGTATCTATCGAACTAACTCAGTATACAAAATAATAAGTATTTGTCTCATTTATATCAGTCCCTGACATCTGCAGCACAAACATTTCTTCTGTGGTCAGATTGCCCCATGTAAAAATGTCCTGAGATATTTTCTTAATTATGTGTCATTTTAGCTTTCGACTCCGTGTCCCACGATATCTTTACCTAAATGATATAGGACTGTTCTCTGTCCTCAGCCCTCAACTCCTTACACAGTATCTGTAAGTCAGTGGTCCTGACGCTAAAACGTGTAATCACTAATTACATAAAGTCGGGATGCGTTTGACAAAGTCCTGTCAGAGGCAGGAATAGATTGGCGCCCCCCAGAGCCGAGGTGTTTCCAATTACTCCGACGACATCTGCAACGCCAAGATTTACAACGTTTATTAATTTAAAAATACAAATGAGTGCGATTGAAAATAGAGATGATATCTTTAAAATTCTAATTTCTCCTCAGTTACAAAGCTTGATTAGAATAATCAGTCGTAATTGGCCGATATACTGTCCAACTGGCAAAGGCATCCATCATTGAAATCAAGTTATCGGTACAATTGATGGGTATTGGCTTAATCACCACGCTTGAATAATCAGTGACCATTATGAATCTTAATTGCGTTGGAACCAAAGTGACATTATTTGTTAGCTTTTATATCGTAAAGGTGTATGGCAATTTCACAGTGTAAAAGCAGTGTGATTTGAAATAAAAACTAGACGTTTATTTAATCATCATTTTAAGGAATTACACGTAGGTTCTATCGAAGTCTTACCGGCTAAACACTCCAGTATTCATCAGCATAGGCCTGAACTTAACAAGTATCAATACCATACATCATCCTTTTTTTATTATCGTGGGGAAATCCTCATGGATACCTCGCCGCCCGGGGGAACGACGAAGTTATGTCGGACTTCTACCGACTAAAACCCCACGGTACTCGACTTCAACACTTCAGCGGCGAGGCGAGGTCCCTAAAAAGTTACCATACATCATCTTAACATAAGACAAAACAGTAACAATTTTATTATTTTCGTCTCAGAGCACACTCAAAATAATAATTTGAACAATCAGCATTACCATAAATAAGCCGTGATAATCCCGTCTGAGATGTTCAATTTCAAACATTGGCCCCATAGATTTCTTTCGTCTGGTAATTGCTATAAATCCAAGCTTGTTCTGCGGTATCTCTCTTTTTCAAAGAGTATATAAATTATTAACACTAGGTTTACTCTTTAGATGAGCTTTCAATAAAATCACTGTGTCTTCATACAAGGATTGCGATAGAAGCTTGTTGTCTAGTCTGTACCTGCAGATTCCAAATTAGCCAGAATTTACCGTCTTAATTCGAATCCATCTGCCCTGAATGGGGCATTGAGACTACAACGAAACTATAAAACTGCCAGAAGCAAGATACACTCGCAGACGAATCACGTAGTACCTACGGCATGAAGACGTTTAATTAGTATCAAACACGCGATCTACGGGCAAGAATACTGTTACTCGGGTATAAAACGGCATAAATAAGAGTGCCCATCACCGATGGTCGTAAAGTGGCTGCAATGAAAAAACCGTAAAACAAGGGAGAGCGCCGAGAAAATATGATTTTTGTTACGTGCTTTCTTAAAAGTAATGTGTGCATATAAAATACGGACGCAGACTGAGATTCGACACCTGCTGATTATGTGGCTTGGAGAAAAGGTGTTTCGCACCGCAAAACCGAAATTCAATGTTCATTTATTTTTGGATTGTGTCGGCTTTGGGCTGCCACCACAAAATGATGCGCTGGAAGTTTTCAAATGAGGCAGATTACAGATGAAGAATATATTTTTTCTTATCTTTTTATGTTAGATTTTTTTTACATTTTGTATACTTACTTTTCGTGCTCAGACAGAAAGTGTTTATTTGGAGTACTGCTGAGCTTTACCTACACTAAAAATGTAATTCATTACGCATTTCTAGTGTGCCTTTAACCTTTATTTGAAAACCTCTGAAATTTCTTAATGAAATGAAATGAAATGAAATTTTATTTCACATAAAATAGTAGTTCACACTTAGTAGTTCTTCAGTGGTTTTAGAGGGTTTTTAGAAAAATTTACTAGTATTAAGTGTACCTATCATCCTTTTAAATTATAAATATATATTTTACATGCATAGGTCATTATAAATATGATATCTTCTATTTCTCCTGCCATATAAAACCACCTACTACGTTGGGTTCTACACGCTTGATGAAAAAGTTGCGTCGCCGTCTTGGTATACGGAACACTCAGAAGACTACCGTGCTAGGCCCAGGACCTGCCAGGCCTGCTACGGAAACCGAAAAATTTAAATACAGAAATTTTCTTGATAAAAATATTAATAGGCTTCGCTGGCTTTTATGATATCAACACAAAAGTTCAAACTATTTCTTCTCTTATTGAATTTTGATATTCTCATCTTACTCGTAATTTCTATTTTCTATCCCTACTATAACTGCTGCATTCCTATTATGCTGATGAAAATGTATTGTACAATTTCTGAGAAATAATGTGATTGATTGGCAAATAATATTATTACTGTTACACCAAAGTTACTTGAAGATTTACTAAATTTCTTTATTTTCTGAATGAAGTATTGTTACTTCATTCGATATAGCATGACAGAAGTAAAAAAGTTTCTTTTTAGGGTAAACTTTGTGGTAAAACTACAATAAACATTATTACTTTTAAGATTTAACAGAATTTATTAAAATATACTTGAATAAATAAATAAATAAATATAAATATGCGCCAGACAACACACCACTTGCCATGGTCTCGAAGTAAGGATAAATATCCTTGTGTTACGAGGTACCAGACAGGGAAATAAGCCAGGGGCGTCTCCCAGCACACCCAGACCCGAGCCAATTTAGAAAAAGTCATTTTTCTGAATTGACCCGACCGGGAATCGAACCCGGGACACCACGGAAGCCAAGGCGAGAAACCGTGCTACAGCACACTGCGCCAATCGTGTCGTCCAAAACAATACTTATATGTATAGCAGCTGTCACACTTAATTGTTCTCATTTTAAGTGAAGTAATTTCAGAATTTATAAGGCTTTTGCTTAAATAAGTATTCGCCTTAATTTGTCCTGCATCAATTTTGTCGATATAAAAACCTAAAAGAAGCAGAGGTAATTATCTGAACACATTTTTACTGTCACGTTAACTGTACCGAATCTAAAATGTTACATAATCCCTTCATACGTTGTGGCGGAAGGGGCTTTCAATTTTGCCAGGTTACACTCAGGTATGTCATCGTCACGGCAACGTCAAATGCAAATTGTCATTCATTTTAGCACCCCTGCTTTTAATTTCTAATGTTATAATGAATGAACTATAAACATGTATTTGTTTTACTTCTTACTTACTTTGAATTTATTTTTTAAGATGTCGAAAATGTGAAATTAATCTCTACCGAACTTTAGCATAAAAAGCCTTTGGCTGTAACTGACGATATTCAAAAGTATTTTTGCATGTCTTGTATGTTACACCCTGAAGCCATAGAAAGTTACTTACATAGTATATTGTTGCCTTTTACATCTTCCGCCTTTTTGATGTGACATCAAAAGCAAAACTGATCCTTTTTCCGGCTTGATACCTGCCACCATTGTCATCCTGATCTGCCTTCGCTCCACCTACTGAACCGACCCTCGCTACTCCAATGAATAGCCAAATTTCTTTATTACTCACAAATACATTTTCTAATTCAATCCTCTGATCCTCTGGTTCATTTATTTACTTCCGACAGACTTTTTTCCTTATTAAAATAGTCAAAAGAGGGAACACTCCGGGGACCCAATTGCATTGTTGTCCCACCTGTATTCTAAAGCTAAGTTCAACATAGGTAAATCTTATTATACCCCTTGAATAGGTATTTGGTTACTTGAGGGAGCAAACTCGTTTTATATTTATGAAATGTGATGTGAAAGTTTTTAAAACTTGTCGGAACGTAGAGATGATTTTCTAAAACTCCTAAACCATCATTCTTGTCACATGCCTCATAATTGTATTCTGAAATTAGACGTTATACATTTTTCCGAATTTCAACACAGGGCTTTGCCCAAGGAACATTTTCAAAGCAATGTGTGATTGGGCCAAAAATCATTTGTAGGTTTTGCTTCAACCGGAAATTCGTTTCCGTAATAATTTTAGTCGTTGTTTTGAATCTGGGCCTTACAAATGCGTAGATTAGATGAAAACGTGTTTATTCAGGCTGCTTTAAAATTATTTAATTATACTCAAAATGCTCAAGCGATTTTAAATATTTCCGATAAAAATGCTAAAAATCCAACGTTGAATGAAGCTATTCACTTTTCATCATCCCATATGAAAAATTCTCGTATTACGATGAATAGGTCGGAACCATTGAAAAACAGGGACCACGGAGCGAATCCTCATCTCTTACAAATCTGTTTAATATGAGTTTTGAACTGTCGTCGTAAATGTGTCTCGTTCACAAACTGATTATACCTCCCCTCGCGAGTTCAAACTTCAATGATCACATAGATTTTTAAACACAGGGACCTTTTATACACTGTCCTTAAGCACTGGTTTACGACAAACTCGTAAAATACGGATCACTGAAAATTTTTGATATGTAACGTTTCTATTCAAATGCCGAGTTTACGAGGCGGCCCATTATAATTTTACTGACGTCATATTTTTTACTTGTCGCAGCGTCTATGGGCGGCGTATCAAAAGATTTTTTTAAACCTTAAAAAAACGTTATGTCTTTTTAATCACTTCCTTTTTATGACTGGAGCTCGTACCTTTTCAATTTTGCACGGTGGCCCTAAAAAATTGTGTTTATTTCCCTTTGGATATTGCCAATTTTGAATTGAAGTGTAACTTTTTTGTTACTCTTTGATAAGCTAAGCGAATATTGTAAACGGCATTATCTCAGCCTTGATCTGTTAAGTGTTTCGTATGTTTATTTACTTCATTAGTCGCTGTCTTGATTAATTAGCATTTATTAGTATACATTTCGGTAAACTTATTATAATAACAGTTCGTTGTATTATAGTCTTTAAAATGAATGCTCGAATGTATAATTCTACAAGGTTCCAGGTTTTAGAAATTCATCAAACTTCTGAGTACTAATACCTACTGCGCATATACGAAATTATCTTTGATCGAAATTGGTCTTTTCGGTGCTTCTAATTTATTTATATTATGTTTGTATATTTGTTTTTATTTTTCCAAGATCATGGTTACTTCGAGGGCAACGTGAATGTTCTTCAGGCGTGAATTCTCGAAATTTGTTTCTATCATTAAATTATATAAATAACGCGTTATTGTGATCTTATCAAAGGTAATAGTTTAGTCTAACATTGACCATATTAAGGGTAATATTAAGAGTTACTCAAAATATTAAAAGTTTTTTAAATGTTATAAGGTTCTACCTAAGTCATTAAGCATAATTATCAGAGGCCTACCTTAATAACACAGTAGATGACAGCGCTTGTTTAGTGTGCTGTTAAAATTTCTTCCTGAGTAACAGTAATGCTTAACAAAATAAAACAAACAAATCTTTGCTTTATTGCCGACACGAGTTGATACAATTGCCCCAATTTATGCTCACTGATGTCATACGTTCACAACCACCGGTGTAAATAAAATGGATGACGCAAGTTCTGTATGTATGAGAAAAGCGTGCCACTGGAACAATAGGAATTCTTAATTTCTCAATTAATTTTATTCGTGTTCTCATTTTAAATGTATTTTTCTTCTTGATTTCTCAAACTTCTTGCCAGTTCTTCTCAGTGCAGACTCGGTATGTCTACCATGAGTTTACACCAATGACAGCCGCCAGCGTCCGCGTTGACGGCGTTAACGTTTTTGTATGTAATTTCGGTACAGCGCCCCTAGTGATCAAAAATGGAACCAAAAATAGCATATTTTCTGAAGTCAAGTGTCGTAGTTAACGTGACATAAACTCATGGTAGACAGAGGAATCCTAAATGTTACTACTTGATTTCTTAAATTTCTTGTCATTCTTTCTTAGTACAGAATCAGTTCTCCGAAACGGTGGTAGTCACGTCACGTTCATTTAAGTACTTATGTACTGTATAATATGAAGATTTAGTACCAGTAAGTATTAATATTTTTTATGTCTTTTTTCCGAGTTGAAAATGCATTTACGCACTATCCCACTGCTTGGGGGAAGGCAGTGGGGGAATGTGGGACTCCTCGCCGGTGAAGCCGGCGGAATACCTACTAAAAACAATCCGGGTATACCTCACCGCTTGGAACGGGACTACATGGAGCAAAAATAAATAAGCGTGCTGGACTACGGCGTCACCCACACACAATTCAACATTTGTTGGCCCGAACTAAAAGGTTCGGTGACTCGTTTCTTTGTCGTACCATCCAGACGTGGAACGCTCTTCCAGCACATGTGTTTCCTTCCTCGTATAGTCCCGGGTTCTTCAAGCGGGGCGTGAAAAGGCATTTCTGCAGGCCTTCAAGGTGAGGATGGCCAGCCCAGTGATTCGTTTGAATGACTGGGCTTGTCAACCTCATATCTGGACCTCACGACCGCTTTCCATCAGGTGGAGTGAGGTCATCTTGTCGGGCAATATAAAAATAATAATAATAATAATAATACTACATCGTCCTAGCGGTCTACCCAACTTACGCGCCGGGCCTCCACGCGCTATGGGGTCATCCCGGTATACTGGGACACCCCCTTATTATTCGTGTTTATTAATAAGTATGAATATTTTTTGGTTAGTTAGAAAAGTGCTTTCTAGTTAGGTCTATTTTGATTTGATATCAGTTGCAACATCAGTAAATGAAGCTGTCATAGAAGCCAGCGGTGACGGCGAGCCGCAACCCTGTCCATCAACACTCAGCAGCCACGACCACTCTGCCAAGAGTGCCCGATTAAGAAGAAATAAAGCAACGTGAATCGTATGAACTCGTGGCATCTATTCCAATTTAGGTCCATAACAACAGAAGATATGTTGCAAATGGAAATAAAAAATAAGTATTGAAAAACATGTGGCCGGGAGCGTGAGAACAAATTTAAATAATATAAACAAAAGAGAGACGAAACCTAATTCGATCGTTTGTATTATGATAATGATTTTCTGATGTTTCTGTTACAAGCTTTAGATTTGCATTGAGCTACATCTGATCTACTTTTATAATTTAGTGGTATTTTGTACGTACCTAATGCTTATTTATTTGTATTTTCTTTTTGTTTGTCTTAAACTGAAGAGTATATTAACTTAATGAAATGTGCAGACGACGTACTTTTCTACGCAGCTGAGAAGAAAGTACGCTCCGCGAATAAAAATTCCGCCGCGGATTATTTGTTGTCCGAGAGTATTTAAATATTCTGAGATTACGTTGCGCTAGAATTAACATTTTTTTATGTAATCTAGAGCAAACGAGCTGGAACGTCACCTGATGGAAAGTGATCACCCCCGCCCATGGACAACTGCAACACCTGAGGTGTCACCGATGCTTGCCATTTAAATGGGAATACGCTCTCTTGTTGAAGGCTCCAATGGAATATTCCTTTGGAAAACCGACGCAGGAAGATCATTACATATCTTGGATGTACGCGGAAGAAATTGACGAACGGTAGTTGATCGCCAGTCATCCAGGTGATGAGCATGGAATTTCGACTTATGACGTGTCCTGCGTACATGAAGCTTAAGCAAAAGAGAAGACCTTTTCATGGCTCCATCCCTTTATTTCGAATCGTTTTTTAACGCGTTGTAGGTAAAGTCCGCCGTGTGCGTTGACTGCTCATAGTTCGTTCGTGATATTTTTTTCGCAGGCGCCCGCGCACTTTAATCCGCTACGCTCCGTCTACGCGTTTCGGCTCTTTGGAGACTGTCAGATGGTATAATTGATACCAAGATGGAAACTAGAAAAAATCAACCTGGTCCTAGGACTCAAGCGGGACACGAACCCGCGTCTTCCACAATCCGGGTGGCTGCTCTTCCAACTGAGCTATCGAGGCCATTACCAGACCTGACGATTTTGTCTAGTATATTTTTATGTTGTATTGTAAGCCAATGTTGTTTTCTGGCAAGCGCTTTTTAACGCCCAAGAGATATTTTTGCAAATATTGACTTTCGATTAAGATAAAACTAGCTATATATAGGATTGGTGAATTCTTATTTTTTGCATTTAACAATGCACTATACTACACAAAGATAGAAACTAGAAAAATGTAGTTTCTATAGTGCATTGTTAATAAAAATTTACTCCAGTATCTGCTTAGATAAAAATACGTAATCGTGGTATAAAAGAACCGCATCCTTGTAATACAGCCTTACAATAATTAAAGCTAAGCTAATGAAGCCAGGTTATTATAGTGTTGAGGATTTCTTAAATGATAAGAATTTGTGGTCATCTTAGGTATAATCTGCTCATCTGCACACTTTTTTGCTATGACTTTACTCTGTCAATTCAATTTTTGTGTTAAAAAACAATATTGAAAAGAGTAACCATCGAGTTTCTTGCCGGAGTCTTCTCGATCGGAAATAACCTCCGAACCGGTGGTAGAGTCACATTATGTTTAATTATGATATTTACTATCATAGTATTATTTTATTTAAGTTTATTATAGTATATTTTTGCTATACTTTTTTTTTTGTAACTATATGACTTGTCATAAGTACTTTCTATAAGTCTATATGAATAAAGATATTTTTTACTTTTTTACTTCACTTTAGCCACATAAACCATATCTAAAAAATCTACAAACACCCGAGACCGGTAAGTCAATGGCAGGACATATCTCCTTCATAAAAGCTCAAGCTCTTTACTGAATCAGCTTTCATCACTTCACTCACCTCTCTTTGACCACAGCAACAATTGTATGGTAAAAAGCAAAAAAAGTATTGAATGAAATGTGAACTTTGACATTTGAAGTCATCGAACTCCAAAATAAATCGAATCACTGTTCCCAAAAACCAACCGTTACCATTCCAGATACTCTAGCACGCGAAAGAGCACGATACGCTTTACATGTGGGCACCTTATGCCCCCAACATATAACCCATTTTGCAATGGTTTTATGAAGGTTGACTTGTCTTCTGTACTTTAGAAACGCGAAGATATCAAGCATAGAGCTGTAATTTTTCTACGAATTTCGAATAAGGACAGGTCAACAGACTGATACAATGTGCCTGTTGTCGGAGCTAAAGTTATGCAATAGGGCTTCAAATATGTAGTTTTAAGGGGCAGACTGATACCTTAAATGAAGCAGAAATGAGCTTGCAAACTGTTGAATATTTTGCCAAGTATCAGACCCTGAAAAGATAACATTTCAGGATTAGAGCTGTGACCATGACCACCAACACCATGGCGATTCTATGTTTGTACGGAGTAACGATGAAGGGGAGCTGTGCGATTTAAGAATTTAGCGGGCCCATAACAAACACTTCTAAAGAACTAAGCCCAGATCAGGTAGGTAAATAAATACTATACATTATTATGTAATTAACAAGTAGTTCTCATCAAAGCACAAAAGTTTCCCCTTTTTAATAACTGCTCATGGTTTTAATTACAAAAACAGGTAAATAAAATATATGAAAAAAACAGGAAATGCAAACGAGTTGTGAGTAAATGAATAATTTTATTTCAGATTAAATTATACTGAGTTAACAAGATCGTTAATGTGCATTGTGCTCGTAACTGCTTATTTATTATTATGCTGTTAAAAACTTATTTCGTTTTTTAATTGATGGTTGATGGTTTGGTCATATTTAAAACATAATATTCAGCTGTCATAAACCATGTGCCAGAAATTAAATTCAAATCTTGGTACAATTAAACTGCTTCCTACATTCAAAGTTTAATTTCATCCAGTTTCATGACACTGGAATAGAATGTGATGGCAATATCCTTATAATTAAAGTCCTCTTTTCGTATTCTTAGCTTAGAACATCAATATCTTCTTCATGAATAGCTTTTTATTCCAGATTATTACTACACTATAAAAAGATACAACAGTTATTATGATTAAGGGGTTTAATCTCGCTTATACCAGAAAAAATATGACCGTTGTCGTCATATTGGAGTCAGTTAACTCTTTAAGAAATAACCCAATCCTCCTGTTCCAAGAAACGTGCCATACACAAAAACATCGGAAGGTTTTTATCGATTGGAACACGATACGGGAGCATAGCGCAGATTCAGAGCATAGTTTCGATATTTTGTTAGTCAACCGATTTAATTGGCATATCAGGAATGAATGGAACATTCAACATACCAATGGGCGTCAATTAATTCTGTTTGTTTTTGAAAATTCGATTTGGAACGAAGCAACGGGACGTATAAATCGTAACGCACAATGATCAAAGTTGTTGCCGTGAATAATATTGAAGGTTTTATTCCAGATGTGAATTTTAGAAAAAAAAAATGTATTAAATAATCGCAATGACAATTTTACGTATACTGTTGACATAGAAGACGCAATAGAAACAAAAATACGATTTACCGCAACTTGTTGCATCGCATATGAGGTGATAATCTTCATTAAAAAAACCGATAGTAAGTACGACATATTGACAAAAGTTTTTTGATGTGTTATCAAAAGAGCTCTCAAAAATATAAACAAAGTTAAAAAAATATTCCGATAGCACTAAAACTCCCCGAGAGGCCGAGATAATAATATGACACTTTTAAAAATCATGTTTTTGGACTTGCCCAAAACGCTCCCTACAAACTGTTGCAGAATAATGACGTCACATTTCACATATTTCTATGCGTTATGCAAGACACTTGTTCGGCAATTATATTTAATTTTGCGTTCATAAATATGGTTCCTTAACAAAAGTTACTATAAATTGTGTGGATTATCGAACAGTATACTTTTTTTTTTTTTATCTCACACTTTTAAAATTTGACTTGCCCACCCAAGTTTGAACAGCCATCAAATTAATTATACTTAAGTAAACGAACTAAAAGTTTACATAATATGCCCTTTATAAGTGTATTTTTAATAATAATCACATTAATCATTTTTAATAATTTCTAAAATTTGATGATTTGAAAATCATCAAATTTTAAATCAGTACCCAATTCTTTGATTTATCGCAATACCAACTTCAGTGCTGTTCAGCCACAGATAGCTTTGAGAGCGTTAATGTTACCTACTTAATGTTATTACACATACATATTATGTTCATGTTATTTGCGTTACCTAAATTTAGGACGTCTGCAAAAGGCATTACAGTTAGGGGATAAGTACAAGTCATTCCTAAACACTGAAGCGTTACTCAAAATTCAGCAGCCCTATGAATATAGCTACTTGAACCTTCAATTCTACTGACCAATTGCGGGCAGCATCAATTTAAGTGTATAGTTCCCCTTTATAATAAAATAACAAAAAGGACATGAGATCGAATTTGGTAAACGTTGGAGGAGTCATTAAAAAGCTCACTCACTACTAGTTTAGGGTCAGGACTGCACAGAGATCATCAGTGGCTTTCCTTAAAACATTAATCTGCGAAATCTAGGTCTGAGAAACGACACAGAACGCGAAACATATAAGCCATAAATGCTTTATCATTTCTACAATGAAATTCGCAAAATACTCTTTAACTTGCTTCATTTAAAGACTATTCTGCCATCTCCTAAGAAGCAATCGAGTAAATCAAGAAAACCGTAAAATTAATCGCGACACGAAAATCCTATTACAGAAAGGGCAAAAGAAGGTCTTGACTGTTTTTAGAAAACCGACAACATCACATGAACGATTAAAACAAAAACAATTGGCACATACCCGTCTCACCAGTTGCCTCGCAAAATGTCCAAATAGAGTAGGACGGAAGATGTTAAAAAACGAGTCGGACAAAGCCCAGTGTTACCGAAGTGTCTTTTTATATGGTTTCCAATTTCTTTCGGTGAGGGGAATAAAGGGGATGAATGTGAAAGCTTGCGTGATAATCACGGACATTTGTATAGATCTGTGGCGATTAAAGTGTAAGGAGATAGTTTTATTGGTGTCATCAGTAATGTTTTTAAAATAATTTTAATACAAATTGAAATAGGGAAAAGAAGGAAACGAAGAATGATCTTAAACTAATATTTTGGCTGACTTTTAATAAATAACTAATAGAAGCGAATCTGACTTTTTCCTTTTTATTCAATAGGTATCTATTTTTCTATAATTACAAATTAGAAGCACTTAAAAGCAAAATATAATAAATCGAATGTACCAAGCCCAAATTTCCAAGTTCAGCACTTATGTTTATCAATGGGCTAATTTTATTAATTCTTATTGCGTGATGTGAATGCAATGCTAATTGCCGCTTATCTGATAGGTACCTAACATAGATAAGAACAAAATAGGCCACATAATGGTCAAGTCTAAATCAATATCAACACACGCAATATTACCGTGCTGTAACCCACCCAATAATTAGCTTAAACGTTCCCGATTGTTTGAAAGATTAAAGTGCGAAATGTAATCGCAATCAGAAATGCGTTTAACCGACGTTGTTCGAGCAGTTGTTAAAGGGTTAAAAAAATACATGAACTTTCCCGCAAGATTATGATGGGTTACGCAAAAAAGGTCGGGAGCGCGTTAAAATTTCGGGAAAACATCGCAGATGTTCCTTTGGTCGGACACGCCATTATTCCGGGTCATAAATAATATGCCGCTGTACAAAAATGCTAACCCTTCATTGCCTCTTCCTTTTACGATTCGGTGAAATGAAATAAAATATGTGCGCGCCAAAACAAAGGACGCAGGAGCAAAATGACAGGGCCACACCGCTTCCAAGATGGCCGCTCCAAAAAGAAAACTATAATTTCGCATTATGTAATACTCGGAAGAGTTGCCTGACGGGATTCGAATACAGGCTTGGTTTAAAAATAACTCAAGGTTAGCTCGCTCGGTACGTACGAGGAGGGTCCCTTTGTAAAATCAAGGTCCACCAGTTCTTTGGATGACTATAAGTACCTACCCAGCATAAATTGCACTTATGTTTGTGACGCGTTGGGGCACGTATCGGAGAAATAATGTTGGAACCGCGCGATATGCAATAAATTTCCATGTCAGGTACCCAGGGCACTCGTTTAATTGTTTTTCGTAGTTTATGACGCGTAGTCCGGCCGTTTATCCATCATTCCCCTTGATCAATGAACAAAAGATATTTAATCCTATAAATGACAAAGGGCTGATGTTTATTTCAGTTACTAAAAGTCAATGTTGTTTGCAGAAGCAACGCCTGCGGTTATTTATTTCTAGTGTTAAACAAAGTATGGTATCTAGATCATCATGGACCCCGTCGGGCACAGAAAATTAGAAGAGAGGAGGACATGTGCAAAGTTTTAACATAATTTAGTGTATTATTAAAGGTTGTCGCTAAAGTATTCATCTATGTTATAATGATGAATGAGCTTTAGAACTTTTGATAGATTAAATAAAGTGTTGTAACCTTCAATATTTTATTAAGTTTGGGAGTAAGTACACACAAAATCTCGTCAAGCTTCACATGGGGGCGGCACTTTAAAGAAAGAGAATAGGCGCATTCAACATTGCAATGATATGACTAGGAGAAGCTGCTGACATAAGAGTTACTCGTATTTGCAATTACTTTGCTATGGTTGACCTGTTTGCCTCCGTGTAATTTTGTAATTTCCGTTGAGACGTTTTATTTAAAGTATTTTTTCGGTTGTTTAAAAAAAATACCGTCAAAATCATATTGGAGACCAGTTTACGGCTAATAGAATAAAAAATATTTGGTCAGTTAAAGAGGGTTAAGATGCGTGATAGTCACAAAAGTATCTACTCAAATGTCACACACCTAAATTGGTCTTACAAGATATCTCATCCATTTGATCTTTTATGAAGAAGACCATTATGTATTTTATATCTCGTCCAAATGGGATTTAAGCAAAAAAGATTTCGTCGTTTCAATTAGTATATTACTAGGCATTAATTTACACGTAGGTATATTATCTATTTTGTGATTAACGATTAGGTTCAACATCTTCGTTACTCATAGTTACAAATTATTTCTGTATTGTATTACATTTAAATCTATTTAATACCATTTTATCAGCTGATGTTCAAGATTTACTCCATTTAGAGTTATTAAATTCATGAGTCTCGTTTCACCGAATCAACTTTTACGTTTCACTCGCTTATTCAGAAAAACTTCTTTGGTGTAATAACAACGTTTAAATAATGAACATTGTGGTTTTTGTTTTCTTAGAACTATCAACTTATACAAGAAAAGGAAGTATAGCTAAAATAGGTATATTTATTGTCTACTTTTTTTACACAAACATTGAAATTAAAACAACAACTTTAGGTCTATTTTTTGTTTTTATGAATTGAAAAGTAGAAAAATTATGTTTAAGAAAGTGACAAAAAAGTACGATAGCTTAAGTAGGTTCTCTTCTCATTATAATGTTTTATGAATGAAGACTTTGGACCAGTAATTTCAATGTTTGCCAATACCTGCCTATCAGTGCATACAGAGTATTGACGGTTGGAAGATTCAAATAGGTATTAAAGTACATTAAAATGAGAGGTGGGGGTTGTCTGTACCTTGAAGATTGCTTTCTAGACTATACGCCAAGAAACAGACAAACAGACGCCGTTTTAAGTACCTCCAATAAGCAATTACTACGATCGTAATATGAAGGGAAGTGCGCAAAAACAACATCGTGTGTCTTCAAGTTAAAAGTAAAAAAAGCTCAAACTCGTTTTACGAACAACACAGCGGTTAAGTCAGTATGTGGGCATGCCCAACCCTACTGACTGACATATTTTTTGCTCAATTATAACCTTTACCGCGATGACATAAGATCGCATGTGAAATACGAACGTCCCTATTGAATGCATATTATGGGATGCAAAGTAACATCAGCGTAGTATTTTTTGCAACTCTCAAAATTGAATTTCTAAGTTAATAGTTTAAGAAGTTTTTGCTGTTTTATACAAAAAGTTTAAGGTATTTAAATATTTTTTAATATCTATTATACTTTTATATTTCTCAGCTTCTTCTAAAAAGCTAAGTTTTATAGTTAATTGATATAAAATTATGGAGAATAGGCACTAATTAATTAAGCGAAGGATACCCTACATATTTTATTAATAAAGTAGACTTTATTTTCGTTCAATCCTGATCCTTTTTTTAAATAATTCATGAACCGTTACCGTTGAGCTAAAATAGTAATCATACAAAAAAAAATAGGTGAGAGAAAAAGACTTATTTGAAGATGCAAAATAGGCTTCTTTCCACTATTAGTTATCATTTCTTAAGTAAATTAATTTTTATTTCCCTTTTACAAACATTTATGTAAGGTATTATATAAATTTAATTTCTCTTCCTGCCGCTCATTCCTCAATCAAAATTCCTGACTAATTTATCCAATGTTCACAAATAACTTGCAACCACCTGTACCCGGTAAAAACAACAAGTCTTTCTGCTTAGACCTTGAACGGCAGATGCTCATGCATACACCTGCCCACATTATACAGTGACCTATTAAAGTAATAATTAAATAATTTATTCCCGGCAATCATCCCTTAGATGTGGGTCAAATAACAAAGGGGCTTTAGAGTTCCGTGATGTCGACAGGAAATGGTTTTGTTATTGAGTTGCGGTCGTTATTAATTTATTGTATCTATTCATTTATGTGGTTCACATCAGCTGACGTCAGTTGCATCCATTTTAAAGGCATCCTAAACCACCACTTCTGTAATAAATTTTAACAAAAACGGGTTATGTTGCAAAAAATCTGAAACATCGTGTCCCCGGGAACTGTTAATCAAACACAGGATTCCGAGTAACCAGCCAAATATGCCATGCACTCATCCATAAATAGTCGATATTTTAAGTGGGGATGGTATGTTTCTGATAGCCTAAGCGGAGCCAACAAGTAGGGGATCCGTGTTCGGCTAGGAGTCGTCTTTCTCTAGTGACGAAATTGGGGCCTACCCAAAGAATCCGCTGTTTCAGCAAAAGGAATAAGTCAAAGAAACCTACTACAATGTGGTAATCTTGAAGAATCATTTGTACAAAAGTTCATAACGGTTGTTAATATGTTTTTTCCGATTTCATGTTGATTTTCCCGAGACTGCGAACAATTGTAAGGTCCATTGCGAACGGCCGTATGTTCGTGCTGTGCATTTTGCCATACCGTAGTAGATACAGATCCCGCCATGTAAAAAGAACTAGGCTACAGTCGAGTGGAGAGGATGGTACAGGGCACGGTTACGGTATGAAGCAGGGTTTTCATATTCAGGTACTGGCCAGCGTTCTTCCTAGATGACGGTAACCATTATCTACTCTAGCCGTAGTAGTACCCTCGGTGTTTCAATCGGTATGCCGAAAGTCGCAGAAGGCTCTGGCAAGTTTAACATACCCAAGATGTCTGGTTGCATAGAGAAAAAAATGTCCCATACCACCTCTACAAATACTGTAACTGTTTCAGAAGTGTGTGAAATAACTATTTACATCATACTTGCGTTGTAACAAAACATTTTTTATTTCGTCGCTTGCTTGCAGTATAATCCAATATCAAACTCAAAACTCAAACTTGAACTCAAATAACTTAATTCAAATAGACTGTAATACTTTCAAAAATCGTCAAATTTACAACAAAATATACTAAATATTAATATCCATTTCATATTAAGCCGTACAAAGTCTACTCGTAGGTACTGCATTTCGTTTCGAAATAAATGAATAAACCTGATCTGAAAAGCTACAAAAAGTTATGTTCTTAATTACCAGTCGAACGCCAAAGAGAACGTTCGGATAATATGTTTGTTATGAGGAAATTATTTATAATGTTATATTGATACAAAGCTTTAAAAAATTAAGCTCTATCTCCTTTACCATCTTAACTGGTGCTATGCCTATGCCTTGAAGCATTTACAAAACGTTTAGAAATACGAATAACTAATTTTTAATCTGAATGTATTAAATGGCTTTTGTTATCTCTACGTAAGTTATTTCTGTTAAAAACACAGGAAATAAGGCGGAGTCAGCACTATCGTTGTCATTATGACCTTCACTTCATTGAAGTGGAAAAAGCAGCAGGGCTGCTAAATGTGCTATACATGTTGAAGTCCTTGTCACCTTATAATAAAAGCTCGACATAAGTGGGAACCGAACCCAACACCGGGTCGCAACAAGCAGGATCACTCCTTTTCAAGCCGAGCAATTCTCATTCAAAAGACAAATAGGAGCGGTCGTTTATTTTTATAAACTACGGACCCCTTCTAACAAGTATACAGTTGAGACTGTCCACTGCATACCAGACCGACATGTTTTTTTTTCACGATGCATACGCCTGACTGCACGAAAGGAAATGGGGGCTTTATATGAGAATTAACAACTGCAGACATTTTTTAACCGGCCTCTGTACTGCAAAAAAGAGTCGGTCACACTAACGTTTAAATATGGGAAAAAATGTGTTGAAGTTATTTAATTTTTTACTCACTTACTAAGACCGTTTTAATTCACTCTTTCGTACAGTGTAGGTACACTGTACGAAAGAGTGAATTAAAATGGATTTAGACGTCTTCGAGCTGCGCAACACTTAGCCAACCATAGGCTTTTGAAAGTGTTTGTTTACTACTATTACTACTTCCTATTTTAATTAGACCTCTAAAAAGTAAACCATTTTATTTGAATATACATAGGTACTTCTTTACCATATTCGCACAAATAGCTTTTCTTTTTCAACTAAGTAATATGAAATTCTTTTGTCGCTTTATATGCGACACAATTCTCTCAACAAAATTACGGACTTACAATGTCATGCATTTGTGTTTCATATATTCAATTCAGTCCATTCAAAGGTCACACAGATGGTGGACTTCCATACAAAAGGAATTAAGTATAGCTTGCTAAACCCGTCGGTGTTACGACGCAGTACTTTTGCCAGCCCTATTTTCCAGCCGGTCAATCGTGCCATCATTATTTTAACATTTAATTCGGTTGCATAAGGTTGTGGGTAGCTCGGAGGCTCGTTCAAAAAATGTAGTTAAAACATTGTTAGGCCACAATTCTGCCGGTGCTTAAAACACGTGTTCCTGTACGACTCCCTTTAATAATTAGGGTCACCCTTAATGTTGTATTTAGTGGGATACTTAAAACTAGTAAAAAGAAACTTCTCATAACAAGGTATTACTTATCAATTTTTAAATGTCATTAAGTCCACACAAAAGGCTAATTAATATAAATACCACTTCATAAAAGCACAAGAATTATGAAATATAAGAAATTGAATGGGTACAGGGTATTGGTTTTACTTTTAAGGCTCCTGAAACTGTGAGCCACTTTTATAAACTTGTTGACTAAACATTCTGTTATGTATTATATCTTTCATGTCTTTGATATTTTTCTTTTGCCAATTAGTATCACTTTTCCAATTCAGAATCTTTTACAAGTTCCAATTTAATCAATTTTGAGCAGTATCACGTACGAGTATGTGATTGACATGACAGCATCATTTTGAAAGGTGTTCATTTTGTAACGTTTCAGGATTTCCGAATTAGTTGCGCTTTTTTGTATGCTTCCCTTAATTTAGGAAGCGCGCTGGAAAGGGCCAGTGAGCGACTTTAGGGCCAAATCGGTGAATGAACCCCTTTTCATAATCTACGCGTGCGTAGAACCATCGCCTCATTTTGCCTTGCGTTCATTTTACCTGCCGTATGTACTCAGACATGACTCAGGACAGTCCGCCCACGCCTCTTTTCCCAGGCCACCCTACACTGCACCTATCACCTGGCAAACTACTTCCAAAATTGGGTCACACGTTGCGTTGCTACTTCTTTATTCCCTCTTCCCCTCTTCCCTCCATCCTTGAACCGGTTAGAAAGCCCTTACAAAAGCATCACTACACGTGCGCTCTTGAGAACAAACCTTCATGAATGGACAACCGATTCTGATTTACTCTATTTATTGGGGTGACGTATGAATCACGCGTAAAGAAAATAAAACCGATTAACGAATGCTTCTTTATTATCGATTGAATGAAGCGTTTGTTTAGGATTCTGCGTGTTACTAGGTAAATGCTTTGAATGTTTTAAATACTATTATTTGTACCATCTGATTACAATTTGTTTACCTTTAAGGTATATTAGCTGTCTTTCCCGTCAAAATATAGCTTAAGTAAAAAAAACCGACGACGAAAAAGACCGACGACGAGTCGGACTGGCGCTCCGAGGGTTCCGTAAAACCTGTAGGGATATTTATAGATAATATTTTATTATATTATGATGTTACTAAAAATTAACGGTTTTCGTAACTTTCCTTTATCTGTGCTGTAAGGCCTTGCTACGTACCAAATTTCATGATTCTGAGTTCACGGGAAGTACCCTGTAGGTTTTGATTCCCTTGCGAGTGTCGAAAATTCGGAAATTTGTGACATAAACGGCTGTATCTTTTGATTGCGTTGGCTTAGAAGTTTGATTTTTTCACAGCTCCAAGGGACAGTAAGCCTGAGTAGGTGTTTGATATAAATTCCAGTTTGATACCTCCATGCGTTCCTGAGAAAAAGGGCCTTGACTGACAGACAGGCGGACAACAAAGTGATCTTTTAGGGGTTCCGTTTTTTCCTATCGAGGTACGGAACCCTAAAAATAGCCTAGTCACTCCCTGATATTGTAGCTTTATATTAGTGAAAGTTATTTTTTAAATCAGTCCAGTAGTTTTGGAGCCTATTCAATACAAACAAATCTTTCCTCTTTTTAATATCAATAAAGATTATTATAGACTAGCTTTTGCCCGCGACTTCGTACCCGTTTTTCCCGTTCCCGTAGGATTTCGAGGAATTCCCTCTTAGTGCTCCCCTGCACTTCTCTCTTGCCATGCCAAATTCCAGCTTTGTAGAAACTTTGAGTGTGGCCCAGTCGTTTCAGCTGGACGTTTTTATGAGTTACTGAATTCATAGATGTTACTTAAACATACATAAGTACTTACTTGAAAATGTACTTTGTATTGTATAGAGTGTAGGTTCACCTGTATCTTGTATGGAGAGCTTGTCTAACCAGAAAAGACGCACAACACTAGTTTTGTGTAGCGTCCATATTTTTTTTATATGAAGCCATTCCATCCATTGTAGCGATGACTTGATTTCGATAATAGAGGCCTTTGCCCAGCAGTGGGATAGTTCACAGTATATAGGCTAATAATTTCAGTTTTCTTGACTTTATGTGTGCGTGAATGGGGTGGGGTGTGGCTTGCAAGCTACGGCTTTCTTTATAAGAAGCAACGTCCGAACCGGTGGTAGATTCACATTATGTATATTCACAATATGTACTAATATTGTACTATTTTATTTACGTTTATTATTATTATTTCTATATACTTTTTTTGACATGTCATAAGTGCTTTGTACAAGCTTAAATGAATAAATGATATTTTACTTTTTTTTTAGTTTTTTTATTGCAATTTAAGATTTTCGAAATAAAAAATATTAAACCTGAATTTTTTAAGATTTTAAGCCTGAAATATTTATTTTAGCTTTTGACCTTTATAATTATTTTCTGTGTTACTGCAGTCCTACACGCGTTTAATTTTTCACTGGTGCAAATGCACCTGTGAAAAATTAATAGAATGAAAGTGACGAATTGTAACTGATAGCATGTGGTTTTGAAAGAGCCTGTTGTTGAAGGTTTGGTAAAGTGATAAGTTCTTAATTTTGGTTAAAAACTTTTTTTTTATTGTTAAGGTACCTATCGAACGGGAGTTTTGGAGTTTTCCTATCTTTAGGTGTAGAATATAGCATTGTAAAATGCTAAAAACACAAAATACTACCTATCAATAAAACATTAATCACTCATATCCGTATTTTACTTGATTACCACCACATTAGCATAGAATACAAGTGCAGACAGGAAGGACGAGTTAACAGAAGCGCTGAATACATGTATTTCGGATAGTTCATGACTATAGATGACTTCATGAATCATACATTTCACGACATTTGACGACACGATTGGCGTAGTGTGCTGTAGCACGGTTTCTCGCCTCGACTTCCGTAGTGTCCCGGGTTCGATTCCCGGTCGGGTCAATTCAGGAAACGATCTTTTCTGAATCGACTCGGGTCTGGGTGTGCTGGGAGACGCCCCTAGCTAATAGGCTAAGCCCTGTGTTACGAGGGACACAGGGATATAATAATCCCTACTTTGAAACCATTACAAGAGGTGTGTTGTCTGGCGCATATTTATTTATTTATTTATTTATACATATTGAGTTGCTAAATCAATATTTAAACAAAGTATATTTACCTATCAACATCTCTTTCATTTATTATTTAATTTAATAAAGGTGCCCAGGGACCACTTACCTTCAATTAATTTGTCTTTAATTTATCTGTCTGATCGTGTGGTTGACTGGTAAAGAATGCCTTTTGGCATTAAGTTCGCTTATTGTACTTTTTGATTTTGTGCAATGAAGAATAAATAGGTACCTAAATAAATAAATAAGAAGGCCATTGGCACAATCCGATATTTGAAATTACTGCCTCTTTGCCCTGACTGACTGACTAGCATTTACCTTTAATGTAACAATCCAAGGTTTCGTCAACTATTTGCCCTCACATTGTAACGCTCGGTGCCTCTCACTCACTGACTGTAACATTCAGACAATAAAAGTCCAAAAAAAACAAAAGTGTTAAGTAGGTAGTTAGAAAGTTTTATTCTCAGGATGAGCAGGATTCTGTTGCAAAACCGACCTATATGCATAGTATTAACAGTCTTAAGGCCGCGAATGATGATAGCGATTCAATGGTATTATTACACTTTAAGATAATGTAAGGTACTTTATTAGAAAGGTTATATTGGCGTATATTGTGCCGACCAGGTATTGCAAACCAGGATCTGGACATTTCAACCAATGGACGAATTTGGTCCATCTGTTTGCTCCGATAAGTCGATAAGAATGTTGACATTACAAATCAAATTCCATTCAAGATATTTATAAATCCTATGTGCCTCGGTGCACGTACGTACTTGTTGCGATGACCTGATGAATGTACAAGTATCGAGTCACGTAGTACCACCTGATATGCATAAGTGGGTTAGTACTTAACCCGAACTCTAGAGGTCCACGGTTCAAGGCAGAGGTACGGCAAGAGGGTTCAGATTTTGGTTGGATATGTCAGATGATCTAGGTTTAAAATATACAGATATTGTTTGTAATATAGAGTGGCGATGACTGGCCAGGTGGCGCGATAACTGGACGCGTTCAGATGAGGCTAGGGCGCGATGGCGCGCATTGGATGCCTATGTACATCAGTGGACTATGATAGGCTGATGGTGATGATGATGTGGCGATGTCTGTACCTACGTCAATAAAGAAAAAGCGGACCAAACTAGTCCAGTGCATAGTCTACCTCTATTTCTTTCTTTCATTCTTTGATGACCTACAACGGCTGCACAAGGCTGCAACAGTAATTTTGACTAATATTGAAATTTAAGAAAAAAAAACTCAAACAAACCATGTTCATATAGAACAATGAGTCGTCCATCATTATACGTCCAACTGATGGACCCAGCAAAGGCTCACCTCACCTCCCCCCATAGGTATGAACGAGCCATACTCTAACACGCGAGCGCAGCGCAGATCGTTACGGAGAGGGAGATTTGTGTGAAATGATTAGAAGATGCGTTCGTGATGTTTTTTTCGATCTTCCGGCTTCGTAAGGCACCCTTACCTAAGCATTTGGTCCCAGCTGACGACGTCATCACGGTAATATAATATTTACCTACCGTCGTGACGTCATTCATAGTTTGTTTTTATTTTTCAAAAGTAGATTAATATTGGTTTGCCAATCATTTCGTATGGACCCAACCCAAGCCGTTTAAAAGTGAATCTGAAAATCTATGGTTGAGTTGATGGTCGTCTAACGTCTGATAAGGGTGACTTTAGACAATGTACTTACTCGTAGGTAGTGATAATACCTAGCATTTGAATATTTTCCTTGAGTGAATCAAATTCCATTCCGTATGTGTACTACCAGATCAGAGTCACGTCGTACTTCTCTTATCAGTCTTTACCCGCGAAAATGTCTTAATACAATGATAGGTTACGCTATTAAGTAATCAATCTGACTAAAAATAGATTAGAGTTGGCCTCGAATTTATGAGCAATGCTAACTTATTGATTTTATGTTATTGTGCAATGCTTCATCATCATCATCATCAGCCTATCATAGTCCACTATTGGTGTTGGACATAGGCCTCCCCCTATGCGCGCCATCGCGCCCTATCTCTAAGCTTGACGCATTCAGTTTCTGCCAGCAACCTTTCGCAAGTCATCACCTCACCCCACCTGGCCGAAGGGGGTCTTGCAATGCTAGGCCTACTTTTTAATTGAACCCTGCTTGGAAAATGAAAATTAAACGTCTATGCAAGCATGACATTAAGACAGTTTATTCTACCAATATGTCTACCATGAGTTTTCGACACGTAAACGACGACCGTTGTGTTCAGAAATTTGTATGCCTTTTTTGGTTCCATTTTTAACCACTAGGGGCGCTGTACCGAAATCCCATACAAAAACGTCAACGAGATTTACGCTAGCGGCTGTCATGGGTGTAAGTAAACTCATGGTAGACATACAGCATACCAAGTCGTGGGCAGAAGCTAGTAAATGTATATCATTATACCTGACGCCTCCGTAGCCGAGTGGTAACCGAGCTCAGTCCGAAATAGGAGGACCTTGGTTCGAATCTCAGGTCGTACAAGGTGTGTTTTTGGTTTGTAATCACCAACCACTTGGCAATTGTGGGTGAATAATTCATTGAAGAGAATAATTGTAGCGACGACTTGATTTCATAGATGAAGTTAAGAAAGAAAGATAAGTTTTATGAGGTCATACAGGCTTGTTAAACTGTTGTAACTACTTTCATGCGGGCCGATACCTGTTTTTTATTAGTTTTTTGTCACTCAGAGTACCTACTGATACACAGCTCAAGTTTTCGACTATTACGGACGGTAGGAAGGAATGTATTATAAAGCACACACTGACTGTTGCGTTCAAGCTTCAGTCAACAAAAATAACTACCTACCTACCTAATAATTGAGTTTGTTTTTCTCTTATCAGCCTGTAAGCGAGTATGTAGTATGTACCTACTCCTGGAAACTTCCTGGATTCCTACTAATTAAAAAACAAACAAAACACAGAAACAGTTGATTGATTAGAATCAAGTTCGGCACAATGAATGAGTCATGTTTGTTATGGTCAACGTAAACAAAACAGTCTCAACGAGAAATAACGCGGTAACCGCATTAACTACCTACTATCATTAGTAAGGGAGCCCGTATTTGATTATTTAGATAGCTACACTTCCTTAGGTCTAAATAATCCTTATGTCTACGAGTAAATACACAGGCAACCTACTCATAAGAAGTTGATTGATTAGGTCAATCGACAAGCACAATGAGTCAATGTTTGGTAAACAAAACAGCATCGACAAGAAGTCAGCAGCGCGGTGACGCCGCATCGACCACTGCCGCTGCGTCGCCCCGCTGCCGCTCCCGCTTCCTCGCGAAAGTGAGAATTCTCCTAGCACTTTCTCCCCACCGCCGCCGCCGCGGCCGCACGCCCCGCCCCGTGCTGCACCCCCGCGCCCCGCGCGCCGAAGGTCAGCCCCGCGTGCAGGCGGGTGCGCGGCGCGGCGCGACGCTGCGCTCTTGAAATTTCGCTTTCGTTCACTCGCGGTTATTAGTCGGACGCGCGCGCTCCGGCAAGCATGTGTCTCGCGTGACGCTCTACTACTTCGCGCACGTTCGTTTTCGTTCAAGTCAATCGCGGCATGGCTCCGCGCCGGCAAGGCGCCACCGGCGAACGGGAGGCGGAGGACACTCGAGGGTGCTGCGTTCCTGGCGAGTGCCTTCGGCCCAGGGAGGCCGTCCGCATCGAAGACGCCGTCCGCGTGCTATGCAACAACGACACGTGCGCCGCCGGCCGGTACATGCACAGAGAGTGCTTCGAGCAATGGGAAGGCGGCGTGCTGGCTTATCTGAAGTCTTGTGGCCGAGCACGTTCGTGGTCTGAGCGTCAACGCCACCAGAATCTATGGACAAAGAAGGGTTACGATTTGGCGTTCAAAGCGTGCGGCTGCCGTTGTGGACGCGGGCATTTAAAGAAAGATCTCGATTGGGCGCCTCCCGGTGCAGCAGTGAGGGCTGAGGAAGAGAAGAAGCGTCGTCGACGGACGAGGTCTGGCCGGACGCCGGCAGCCATAGATGGCCGCACCCGAGCTTTCAGCTTATCAAGTTCAGGGTCCTGCTCGCCGCCGTCTGCTCCGTCTGAGCCATCTGCCAGCCCGACTCACGCTCCCTCCACTTTGACGCCAGCAAAGAGAAACTCTAAACCAGAAATCATATCCGACAGGATCAGGTAAGATATTATTTCTGTTTTAATTTAATTTGACAGATTCTATTCCAATTGGAATCTTGTTGGTAAATTGTCGAGATAATTTACATAATCTCACGTGGCCTAAGATGAATCACTTGCTAATAACAACATTATGAAATTACGTTGATATCATCTCGTTAATGTCATCGTAAAAAACATGTTCCAACGAGAATCGGATGACAATACCCAACGTTGTTAAAATTATGTTGCAACATTTTGCCACAGGCGTGTTTTATTACCATAAAATTAGCTTAACCAATGTGATTGTTGTTAATTCGTCTCGACTAGAATACAGACTTGAAATTGCTTTATTTACCTATTGTTTTATTTTTTATGGCTTTTGTTGTTGTTTTAAATCAACGAATATCGAATCTCTTGGGTACATAATTGATTTTAACCCTTCTAGTCTAATGGTTTCAGAATATTCGCTAGGTTTCCTACATACTAAGGTATTATCTACCTATTCATTTGCGGTCTGAACGCTTGTCTGTACCGCGCTTAGTTCATTAGCAAGCACTGATTAAATCGACATGTTACCATGATAGTACCGGCTCTCACCTACCTGAGTACTTTAGAAATGTATTAAAATGGCTGTCTAGTCGGTTGTTTATGTCGTATCGAATGGTCCAACATAATTGGCGGGAACGAGTTTGGTTGTAGGGAGCAAGGAGCAACGCGACGGGTTAAACCGGCGCGGCTCGGCTATTTATTTAGATAAGGTGTACGCTGCACTCACAGAGTAGGTAGGTAGGTAGATATTATGCGTCATCATAAGTGGTAAAATCTTTTCTACTGACCTTATAAAACTAAGGAAACATGTGAAATTGTGAATCTACTAAGATATTTAAAAAAAAACTGTTTTTACTTTAAATAGGTAAATAGGTAGATTGTAATTTTTTCTTCTGATTTATGTTGAAAAACCATTTTTTTTTGCCTGATATTTAAATTTGACAGACAAAAACTACGTAATGTAGGTAGTTTGCTAATCTGAAGATACCTACCTATTTTAGCATCATCTCATCATTCATCAATGCAATTTTAAATAATCAACACAAATCATCAAATGATTAAAATATGAAACTGATTCATCGTCATTCGTCACGCTGAGCTGGGAAGTACGATTTTGTTTACATAGATGAACTGTTATTATTATTAATAACGTGAGTAGCTTACGTTTAAATAGTAGGTACCTACCTACGGAGAATCACCTTCTTGAAAACAAAATGTTAAACATACTACAATTACCAGATTATTTACTTAAAATAAAAACGGGTGTAAAAGTAGTGTGACGAGTATAACTGTAAGTAGGTAATTAAATTCAACTCCTAAACCACCCGAACCCGAAATGGGTTCCATTACCATTTTAAGCCACGAACTTCGAATCATAATAATTTTACAATAGAAATTTCTGTAATTTAAATATCAGAACCTACCTACTTGCCTGAACTATACAGAATAAGACAAAATAAAAACTAGAAATGTTAGTAAGTCTAAGTAGGTACCTACTTAGTATTTAGCTACGTGTCATTTTAATCCATAAAAACAAGGTAGAGGCTAATTTGTTTTGTTTGTACTAATTTCGCTGAATTTTTATCATAAATCGTAAACAATGTCTTATCTAGAAAAAAAAATATGAGTCCCGTGGGAGTTGGGACAGTGCGTGGGTTTACTAGCCATGCATGCGTAAACCCTACTATAAATTTGTCTTTTTCTTATATAGATAAATACCTACTGGTTTGTTAAAATCAGTGCCTTTAGTTTCAAGGGTTTAAAACGGCATGCGGCACTGGCACTATATCTGAAGTGATATCAATAAGAGCACAGTATTTTACCACTAAGTTAGAAAAAGGTAGGTATTTTCCAAAAAAATAACACTTTCAAATTTTATATTACACTTATAATAATTCACGGCATTAAAGAGATGTGAAAGAGTTTGATTACACTGGTTCATCCAAGTAGATCATCTGTTTGTAAAACTGGTCCGTTGGTAGCGATCCCCAGTACAATCATTCCTGGTACGAACGTTTTGTATTTGTTCAATGTCTGGTTATTGTCATTAATTATCTATTTAAGTATGTATTGATTAAGTACATACAAGCTTTGCTTAGTTTGGGGTCGGTCATATTATGATCTTAGTGAAGGTGGTTGTTTGCTTTAGGATACCTACCTATTTTTTGGTATCTCGTGTCAAAACCGCGTATTGACAAAATGGGACTAGCTACGAGTATGTATGATGGAACTATTTATAGCAATGTGTTTTTATAATTTGCAAAGTACTTACAATGATGTTATTCAATGAATAAAATGAAAAATACAAAGAACCATTGTCCTTCGCCCGAAGTTGAAACATGTCGTTTTTTGTTATTGTTATTTTATATTAAACAATAGATCTTTAGTTTTGCATGAATTGGTTGAACTTGGTGGCAAAGTACAAACTACACCTAAGCCTAGGTACTTACTGACTTACATCTAGATGACTTTTAGTAACAAAGTTAAAAATTAAGTAAAATTGTGGTAACTTACATCATCTTTGAATATTTTTATAATTCTTAGTACTCCGTCCGATAACACACAAAATTAGGACGCGTATTGTATCTAACTTTTTTATATCTATAGATAACGCTTGTTAGCAAAAATAGCACATTCTTTAAAAAACTGAAAGAATTTAACTTTAAATTTCAGAAAAACACATCTTAGGCAACAACTACATTGAATATCTATAACTAAAGGTGAATATTAGTGTGCCGAGTGTGCGACACTGACCGTTGAACAAAAATGTTTGAATTTTTCTGATAAGTAGGTACAGATCTGCCTATCTTTGAAAAACTTAGAATAATATAAAAATAATGGATTTATTTTCACCCAAGTAAGTAGGTATAACCGCTTATTTATGCTCAAAACAAAAACCAAAAATAATACTAAATACACTTGAATTCAATTTTATTCTGTTATAATCGTAGCGGAAGACCGGTACTCAGAAAAAAATATTCCTGCCGTGACCTCTTAGTAATGTTAAAGTAAAAGGAAGTATGTAGTACCTATTTAAAATAATTTAAATAAGTAAAAAGTTCAAAGTGGTATGTATGTACATATCTATGTACAATTATTTTTTATTAATGTACTAACGGTTTAGTTCCCTCTCCAATTGACTTTTAAGAAACCGCATCAATTAAGTGCCCGAGGCAAGTATCACCAATTTTGGGAACGCATCGTTTCGACGGGAAGCGGAAGCCAGCTGCGCAGCGGAGCGTGTTCAATGCTCGGTGCATTTTTGGGGCTACACCAATTTGCCGATACCACTCCCGTGCGAATACAAAAACTTCGGTGTCAGTTGGTTACCAACGAAAATAGTAACATGAAACGCTTTTCGCGGAAATGTATTGATGGGGCGCACCTGTTCGTAACGATGTTTGGTTGAAAGTTATTCTGAGTTACAACAATGTTTCGACAAGCTTTGCTGTATTTTACTTGCTGTTGGAGTCAATGTTGAGCTTTAAAATTAATAAAAAAATGCAATTTTAAAAATGAGTATGCACTTGGCGCGAGGTGCAGTTCTAAAATTACAAAATAGCCACTCACTTTCAGGCAGTAATAGCACAGTTTTTTTTAGGTGTTTTTTATTTTTTGGGTCCAAAAGTGGGTCACTCTTTGAAACACATAACGTTTATACATATTTTGGCATACACATCAAAAAGCATAATGGATAAATAGCAAATTTTTCATCACGCATAAACATAATACCGCAGAATTATTAAAAGCATAATCATCAAAATCCATGTTATTGTTGGTCATAATTTTACTAAGCATACCTTAAAACGCATAAATTTATTATTCATAATTTTGTACATGCTCTTACATAGCATAACTTATTAAAGGCATAGTCTTATAAAGTATAACTGAAAATTTACATACGTTAAAAAGCAGTTTTTTACCTTTTTTTTAACATAGCGAAGTATTTCTAAAAGCCTGTTCGTGATATTTTTATTTTAGCCTCTAACAGAAAGAAAAACAATCGTTTTTGGTTAGGTAATGTTAGAACTGCGATCAAACAACGCGGGAGCCGAGCGAGCGAAGCGAGCGTGCCGCAGTAGCGGCCGCCAAAGCGCCAAAAAACTCGCTATTTAGTATTATGCGTGCATGCAAGCATGCTTGCACGCATTGATTGCATATTATGGCAAATAGGTGCTATTCCCTAAGGGTTCAATGATTTTTTGAGTAAGGTATGCTTATTTCATGTATGATTTTTGAATAGTATGACTTTTGAGTAATATGGCGAATAAAAATTATGCCTTTTGATACTTATGCTTTCGAAATTATTTGCCTTTCTATGATAACCTATGCTTTACAAATTTCGGCCATTTGATGTTATGCGTTATGAAGTTATGCTATAAAAGTTTCAATAAGTAACCCTAAAAGTGGCTAGACCGAAAATGTCTTATCATTGAAAAAGTGAGTAAATATTTCCGAAGAGATAAATGTTATAAAAACCGTCAAGGTGTGGTAATCTTATCAACGAACATATAGATAAGAGAAGATTGAATATGCATGGCTGTGCAGTTAACAGTATTAAATTGCCTACCAAATACGTATTAAGTACTGTAATAATATTGCAAGACGGCCCTTAATTTCTGCTTACATTTTAACCTATTTTGTAATAGAGTTGACTATTTAGTTCTTTAACTAAATGTATAAATCCAACATCTATACCCTCAACCCAGCTGAGATTCTAGTATAGTAAACTTTTAGCTAAAATGAAACAGAATAGAATAACACCGTCCAGTTGCCACTCGTACATCACTATTTGTCTAAATAGCTTGAATAGTGAAAAATATTAGGGTTTGGGCTCATCATTTAAAATGTTTTGATTCGTTATCTATACTAAATATTTAAAAGAGGAAAGATTTTGTTTGTATTGAATGGGCTCCGAAACTACTGGACCGATTTTAAAAATTATTTTACCTATAGGCTATGTTTTTTTAATTTAAGCTATATTTTGACGGCAAAGACAAGCTACGCGGGCAAAGACGCTATCGGACAGCTAGTTTTAGAATATATTTAAAAGCTTTTATAATTTTTCTGTGCAACTGGGGATTTAGTACACCTATTGCCGATGTAACTTCGATAACATAATTAATAATTTAAATAAATATTATCTTATTAACATCTATAGTTAATTATTATGCAATATGCGAAAAATCCGGTGGATATTTTCAAAATTTCGCTCTAAATACATGTAAATTAGATGCAGATTACCAGAATCAAGTATATCAATTAATATCTACATAATATTTCGTTAAATTCAAATAATGATGTTGTAAATTTGGTTTTTGCTTTCGTGTATCGTCAGGCACTATAATTACTTTCATTGAAGTTCCTGTATGCTATGACTGGATGGATACCACTTGTTAAAAACAAGCCATGTCAGAATCTCAAACATACTCGTTCGTACTATCACGACTATAGTCTATATCCCAAACGTGGTAGTCGGAGGCAAGTGACTGTTGCCTTCTTGGTGAAGGGAACACTCGTAAAAGGCCCACTTATTACATCTGTGTTTTCCATCACCGGAGAGTAAGTCGGAAATTTTACCGTACCTACTCTTTTAGATACTCTTTTTAGCTTTAATGTATGGATTATTTACTTATTAAAAACCTTATGCGTTTTCTTATAAAAGGATAATACTCTCAAGGCAAAACGAACGTTCTATTAAAATTAAAACAAGTCGTTTGTCAGAATCCAAATCAAGGGTTACCTTAGCCGAAAATAAAAACATGGCCTATATCACTAACCGGATCCTTCTAGAAGATCTAGGAGTTCTAGGACTGTTTACATGGCACTTCACGGATAGGTACAGCGAATACGTGACTATTACGATAACAAACCGACCTGCCCTAACAATTGTTCCATTACGTGAGGTTGAAGCTATAAATACATCTGGTAGGTATATATGCTATGTTATGCGCAGTACTCCCCGTGCTATGAAACGTGCATCTTATCGCCGTTGCAATGTAGATTGTAAAGTATTTCTAGTCGCCTAGTGTAGGTACGGCTAGATAGACCACAGAGTAAAATAATAATTAAAAAACTCAGTGTGATGGCCGGGCAGTGAGCAAGGCGTTGCCCTGCAGTAGAAGATCATGCATGGGGTAATAATATTTTTATTTGCAATTGTTGTTTGTTCTGTTTTTTGTATGAAAAACATAGCCTGTGGCTGTGGTCTTTGAAGACATTGATTCTCCTCCAAAAGTCTTTAATTAAATCGTCAGGATAAATATATTATAATATATTCGGAACGCCTGGGTAGAGCTTGTCCAAGCTGAAATGACGCGCCCCTTTACCGCATTCACGCACGAATATAAATATGAATGCAATCCATATAAACATGCTTCTGTGATTGGTAGTTAAGTAACCGGTTGGCCTCGAACCTAGGAGCACGCGTCGATAGTTCGCAGAAGTACACTCGGCACATCTAAATTAGCTAAAAAGTAGCGGAGCGTGTCATTTTAAAGGCATGCTATGGGAGTATGGATGCGTGCTGTGCGTGCCTTCTCTACTGCCAATAAATCGCAAAGCCCGAACTACGCATCTTCCTCGCACAGCTGCCTTGCGGCGGCACATCTTCGTAACACATCTTACTCGCTTTCTCTTACATAGCATAGCTTCAGTGGAAACGGTCTAATAGTTTCGTAGCTTAGCTTGAACATCCTCGCAGCAGACTAATACGCAAGGACCCGTATTTCAGTGTTGTGGTAATGTACTTGCTAAACTTTTCAACGATAGTACTCTGCGTTTTATTCACTCTGTGCTCTCGACAATTGCTTAATCTATTTTTATCGTCATACGTCTAACGTGCTATTTTATTAGAGCAATATACTGTTCAGTATGCGTTGGCATGTCGAATGGGAACTAGGCATTCATGACTAAATTGATTTCAATATTATAAAAGTAGGTATAGGTTGGTGTGTAAATTTAATTGTATTCATGGGTTAAAATCTTCGATCAATTGTTGATCAAAGGTAAATAAAACTAAAGTTCCTAAAGATGGTACAAAAAACATTTAATTAGATGAATTACATTTTCATTCTCTTACAATTTACGTGCTTAAATACTTAGTGAACATTAAAATACTGATGCTGATGATAATATCAGTAAAGCTACAAGTATGTACCTGGTCCTACAGGTATGAACCATGAGACCATCGCAGGTGACTACTGCCTCTTTAACGTTTTCTCGGAAGGTTTTAAGCGAGGTAACAAGCAGTTTATATAAACAACTATTTAAAAAAAACAGACTGCTTATGACGTAAAGTTTGTTGATATGCAGTCCATCAGTAGGTGTGGGCCGGAATGATGATGACAAGATACCAACCTATCCTTCAAACTAGCTTTGATATAACGTGGGTGCGCTAGGTGTCTTCGATGTCAGCCACGCGCGGGATTTCAGCGTGGGCGATGGGAAGATACAAACTACTATTTTATTGTTCTTAATGTAAATCTACGTCACGTATGGTTCAATATTTTTAAGGTCCCTTCATTCAGTGTTGTGATGCTGCGACTTAATCTGTCATTTGTTTGCTTTATTTCAACAAATACATCGGTAGTTTATGCTTGAAAATGAAAGAGTTGATAATAAAGATTTTCTAGGTTTTTTATGCAAATTAAAAACTAAGAATTCATGTTTTTGGAGTTGACCAGAATTCATCAGGGTGCAAAATAGCATCTTAGTTTACTATTTCAGATAGGTATTAAATACTTATTTAAAAATCTTAATAATACACCATCCCATCCACAATACTAATAAACCAAACTGATACACAATAAATAATAATCGCCATTGAGAGTAAAAAACGTGTTAACTCCTATCATTTTGTTCTGAATGTTTTTCCATAAATTTTATAGTGTTGTAGAATTTCCAGTATTTAAATACCCGACGAAGTCTCATCGCTGAATAAAATTCAACTTCACGGCTTACATTCGTTCTTGACCAATTTAATAAATATGGCATCATTTATCAATAGCGACATTTCGATGTGATCCAAACATAGCTAATAATGAGGCTGTTTGTATGCGCACGCGCATTACAACGACTTCTTCGCTATCTCATTGTTTAATACAACATATTAAGCTGTTAAATACCTCTAAGTATGTACTGGTAAGTACTATTATTAACTCTAATTGTAGGATACCATAACCAGGTGTAAAAAATGTCCAGAAGTATATTCACCTGTGCAATGTTTTAAGAGAAAACAAGACTTTCAAGTTTTTTTGTGTTTTAAATTTAATGCTAAAGTCGGAAAGTAAATCATTTAAGCCCAGACGAACATCTGGCTAGCACCGTTAAAATGTCCTAAAGTACCAGGCAAAGTTTTTAATAAAAAACAATTTTAAACTAATCTAGCTTCTTAATATCAATGCTAACAGAGTTAGCAGAGGAAATTACTATTTGAAATAAGGCAATTTGCATTCTACTCCTGCGTTCGTCGCGTCGTTCACTCATTGTGTACAGACACATTACCCGATCTGATATGAATGTACAAACGAGCTTGTAAAAATACCTAGCGTATCATTTTGTCGTCATTACTGGGAGTAACCACAAGGGCTTGGCATAAACCGTGGAAGGTTTTATACAGTATGAACTGGATAGCGTGAGATTTACAATTTTTAGCGTTAAATGGCTGTTAAGGAAGGCCTATATTACCCGTATATCCAGTTATATCCTTCTGTTTGTTTGCCCATACAATTTAGTGTTTTTTTTAAGTGTGTAAAATGCTGTTCTGGTTTCTAGTGTTGGTAAATGAAAATTGCTAGGAATGCAATGATTATATCTGTACATAATATTACAGCTATTGTGAAGTAAAATTGCAATATTGCTCAAGATGATAAGATTATAACATTGTTTATGGTGTAGCAGTTCTCGGAATTAGGAATAATGTTGCTTATCATAATACTCACGTACCCATGATAAAGTCTTATAGTTAATAATATTTTCTTTCTTTCCTATCTACAGGGTGGTCCAAACATACACGTCATTAATTTTTTTTAGCTTCGTCACACACAGGGGTATCCAAAAATACCTCATGTATGTTACCCATTTTTTTAAGTTTTTGAGTTATGATTTTTTTTAAGAATTTATGAAAATATCTGGGATGAGTCACTTTTTCGATCACTGTAGCGCGATCTCTTGAGATAAATGCCTGATTTGTTTCCTTCATTAGATGGATAATAGCGCTAGATGATTCGGAAGAATTCACTTCCATACAAACAACATAATTCCATATTATATCCTATTTGATCATAAATCACTATATTTAATAAGTACGTCATAACATAGTTTTTTTTTACCAAAAGTTATATTGCTTTAATAATCCTATCGTTTAAAACCTGTTTTTATGATAACTCTTAACGTGGGCGTGTCTGGTTTATAACGTAATAAACGGAGTATCTTTGCAATTATATAATTTAGTAGGTAAATCTGCGAATTAATTTAAGTTTTTTTGCTACTGGGGTTTCATTTGGTTTTTTATCTGCGCCTGTTCTGTTTAAAGCATTCAAAATACACTTGGTTGCGTTAAGCCGATCTTTAAAGTCCGAAATAAATCGGTTCTAATCTAGATTTATCATTAATCGATAAAAGGTTCGTTACACGAGTTGTTTACATCATGATCATGACTGTTCGCGTCCGTGGTCAAAGTCCAAGTTATGTAAGATTTACCGTAAAAAATGGGAGCAAAATGTATGATTAATTTTGCGAATGGCTAAAAAATTTTACGGGAAGTTGTTTGGTTCTCGTTTTTGTTGTAACACAAAAAGCAGTCTGATCACGTTCGGGCTGACCTTGAGACGAGCCCACCGCGCCGGCACGAGTATTATGTAGTCTTAGGGCCTGGCTATATTATATTATGTTGCGAACTAGAACTATAATCGTAAATGTTTTTTTTGTGTTCAGAGGAACTTTAAAGATGGGTTTTGATGTACTTTATCAAACTAGTTTCAAGTACTCGTGCGAAACGATGACACGAGTTTACAACATAGCTGAAACAGGGAAAGCAGAAAATAACAGCTTTAAATAAAAAAAGATTATTTAACGGCACAAAAAAGAACTAAAAGAGCCCATAATAATTATACCCATCTAAATAACAGTAAGAAAGACCCACTACAATAAACATAGCTTATTAAATGAAATCTAACAAGCGGTTAAAATTTAAATGATAATTTCTTGAACTGACAACCGTGCCTTTAGTCGTCTCGAGCCGACCGCAGTGAGTCAGATGTTGTCAGTGGCGCGTGAAGCCAACGGAGGGGAGGCCACGAAGGATATCAGTGTGTAAGTCTTCGCGGGGCTTGAATGTGTGTCAGGAGGGCTGAGGCTGAGGAGAACATGGCGCGCATATGCGTAAGAAATAAGCGTGATAAGAAAGAGTTGGTCACGTATTTGTCCACTTTTTGTTGTCATCACAAAACATGAATAATTGTTCAAAGGATATCAGTATAAGTCTAAGCCAAGCTTGAATGTGTGTCAGGAGGGCTGTGTTGAACATCTGCGTAAGAAAAATGAGCAAACAAAGACTTGGTCACGTATTTTTTCCACTTATTGTCATCGCAAAACACTGATACATTTGCAACAACAACACATGGCAAATATTTTTCTGGTCTGAAAATACCGTTTCGCTTTGTTTTTCTAACTAAAATGATGCTCACACAACACGTTAAACAATTTTATATTATTATTAACAGTAATTGTAAAATACTGATTTAAATACGAGTATTTTTCATGAAGATAAGCTGTCCCTAATTGCCCTGAAATTGCTTTTGGTAACTATATTAAACTGATTTACTACTTTTATCCTTAAAATTCCCTCTACAAGATTGCAGTCTAGCTAGATCTTCCTGCAAAAGAAATTGCTACTAGACGCAGCTGGCCATTAGTATTTATCGACAGTTAAAGGTAATTTACGAAAAACTAAGTACTTAGTACGTACCTTTAGTTTAGTTCAGATTCACAATAAACTTTGTACTTTGCTCTCTCTGTCCATTTTCACTCTGTCCTTGTAACGATTTTAATTGTAGTCGCTCCACCAATAACTTAATACTCGGACGGTTGTGTTTATTTCAATTTACATCTTTGCATAAACTCGCCGGTTTTAGCACGACATTGAATTAATTTGCCTTTTTTCAGAGTTTATGAAAGCGTCATTGTTTGCTTAACAAAGCGGTTCATATTTTTTAAACAACAGACGAGTCGTTGAATAATCAAGAGATATAGAGACATAGACATTGCGCAAATCGTCCCTGATTGAATTCAATGCGCTTAATCACAATCTACACATTATGTAGATTGAGCTGTACAATTTATGTACATAATGATGTAACTCAGACGATTCTTTTACGGGGTTATAATAGGGTTTGAATCAGGTCGGAGTGGTCACAATTATTATTGTCTGAAGTCTGTCTGAGTTTTCCGACGGCAAAGGCGGCGATTTCCGTTCTCATGCCGTCGGCAGTGGCCGATACGCCTCGTTACCGCTGTTTTTAGGGCGTGATCGACGCAACGGCGCATGCCTGCATAAATTGCATCCAAACCCTTCCGAGCCCTTCCGCGCTCATCTGTGTAAAACCTTTCCACGTATCCATTATCACCGACCTTGTATTTTCAAACGTGCCATCCAAAACCTGGGTTACTCGAAACAATACGTTTTTACATTTGCAAAGCTTAAAAAGTGCCGTGTCTCGTCATTTCACTTGCAAATTCACGTGATTATGCATAGTGGAGTCGGGCGAAGATGTATTTACGTGTGCATTGTATGCATTGTGTGGTGGATACGCGTGTGGGCACGCACCAATGTTCCCTGTAAAGTGCTACACACAAGCACGCTCCCCTCTGCGCTCGGTTTCACGCTGCAAATGATCGATGCAACCCAACAGTGCACTCGCAGTTCAGAAATATTAACGGCCATTAGAGGCGTTAGCACGTTCTACATGCAAATCTTCCCAGCTCTCGCAGTCATCTAAATTCTGAAGAGTCTATTCACTTATCTCAATTTGTGTTCGTGAGTTATAATTAGTGCGATCGGTTTCCAATCCTATTGGGCGTATTTATTAAATACGATATTTTATCGTCGCCCCACGTACATGGTCAGCGCAGTTAAGTTCATTACGCAGTCGAGCGGCGGACTAGCGACAATTCAGAGCGGACTATGCATAATTTAGCCATTAATTCTCAAAATGACTTGGAAGTTCTGTGTTCGCCAGACGGAGCTGACCAACGCTATAATATGTATGCGATAGCTTCTAGTGCAAGTTTTAAGATGAAATCATTTGTTGATGGAATCTTGATTTTGAGCATGTTATTTTTCGTACTGAAAATATTGCGAATTCAAAAAGTCCATTGTTCAAAGGTTCCCACAACTAAGTCTAGACGCGGTTCGAAAACAAATAAACAAATATTTTCTTAGCGCTTGCACTTTAACTGCACCAGTGAGCAGGAGAAAGTTCGGGTAGGTTCAGGGACGAGTTGTGGCTATTTGCGGCTCGCGGCGGGCGATCATCAATGCAATTAAATTTGTAAGCGAAGCTTTATGTGCCCGGCTAAATATAAACCGATGGCGCGACGTTGCCGTGCCGACCGTCACTTTCGTTCACTGCATGTTTCTGAATTAGAACCTCGCATGCGATTGTTCCACAAATGCAAATGTAACCGCAGTATAAATCGCACATTGTTTCTAACGTTTTCATTTTCTATTCACTTTGCCAATAACACGCCTAAAATGTCTCCATTAATCCTGATTATGCACAAGTATAATGTTGAATCGTTATTAGGAATTACCAGCAAGAGAGTGAACGTCATTACATCAGGAATGTGAACGTAGTGTGGCAATCGGCAACCGTAAGCAAAGTTCAGTAGTTCAATGAGCATAAAGCGAACACCTATCGCGTTCATTGTCCCTTCTCAAAGGTCAAACATGACAGGGAAACGACTCCAGTAGCGTTGGAAATAAATTTTAATAATTCCCGTTTTTGTTAATAACGCTCTGTTAGAATTTCTCTTAGCAGACTCGCGGAGTTCTCTTGGGGCTTGTTTGCTGGGCAATATTTCATCAGCAGAAGCTTGCTTTACGAGCGTTAGCTGACTTTTGACTCCCAGAGAAATGCTTTATTCCATTTACCGCTGCATATAAAACAGTGTAAATTACGATCCAGACCACGAAAGCGGTGAAAGCGTGTTTAAATGTTTAAACTCCACGAGCGATAATTGTTTTAAATCTGTAAATTGCGCATTCCTTTTGGGTTCTATATTTAAACCTATTGAAAGCATCTCTGATTTGCGGGGTCGCCTATTTGTATTCCGATTAAACTCGCAGTGAATTCCCAGACAGATTTGCTGCATAGCCCGCGGCTTGATCCTTGGAGCCTGGTGCATAAATGACCGTTGAGCAGATTGCTTGTAATATATCTGCTTCAAATTATTGCGGTCTGCAATAGGCTGCGTATGACGTTTGCACATCGGATTTATAGTCGCGTTGACTTGTTAACTTGATATGATGGCGATTGCACGATTGCTGGTTTTGAGCTCTGTTTCGTTTAGTAGACATTTAGTTTGATACATTTGTATTATTACTAACTTGACCGTTTCAAATATTATTGATCGAATCGAATGATAGAAATACTAGAACATCATATACCTTTAACAGACGAGCTTCGAATCTTTCGCTGTTTTGTTCAGCAACTGCTTTTCGATTGCATATACCGAGACCATTACTTACTGATCTGTCGAGTTTATTTAGTTTTTTTACGGTGCAAGTCAGCGTAATTCGTCAATATTTCTGAGGCATTCGAAAATTGTATTTCTACAGATGTTTTACTTTCGATAAAGATGAAACGAGCTCAGAAATTATCAGTTTTTTTTGTAATTATTAATCGTATAGTGGATTTAAAGAAACATCACATGGTTTTCCAAGTATTAATGATGTTGGTATTTAGAGAAATAAAAAGCCTTGTTAACGTTGTAACACTTGTAACAGGATGTTACATGTTTTCTGCGAAGTTATTGAAGTTTTAACAAAGAGGATTATATTGTAAAGCTTTAACTCTCTCGCCTGTCATCATTGTTTTATGGCATCCTGTAAAACAAGAACGTGATCGATCGAACTTGGCTCTTCGCTGTGTGTGCATTGGTTACGTAAAAACTCAAACTACTGCGCGGTTGCATCGTATTGCCATGTCATAAAATTGTATTTATAGCAGTGTACTAACCATACTCAATGGTAACTTTGTTGTAATGTCTATCACAGTGTATGTTACGTGAAACGTGCTGGACAGTTGAGGTCACAATGTTGTGGTGTCGACATTAACTTCCTGCCGTAAAATTGTGTGTAACTTCAGCAAAATATTTAGCACTTGTCATTGAGGTATTTACCTACGTAAACAAAGTTGTGAAAAGTTTGAAATAAATATATTTTAACTACAAACAAACATAAGCGATAAAATCTTTAGCGTTCATTTGAATACTGATGTTAGTAATGCTCATGAAATATATGCTATAGATAAAATTGCTAAATATTTAGAGACGCCATGTTCAAATGAAATAAATAAAGCCGTAAAGTTTGCTATTATTGCATATACATAAATAAATGATAACTGAAAATAAAGTCTTTTAGCTGACCATTCAACAGCCATACAAAAAGCTCTGGCTACCAGCAGATACATCTAGCAACTTGCAGGATGGGCTTCGCCAAGCAGCGCTTGTCATTAAATTAATCCATTCCATAACGGCCATCAGTTTTTCGCACTCAGCGGGTAAACATATACAAAGTGTCTCTTTACTTAACAAGTTTTTCCTGCAATTTTGTTGCACTGATCATCTCTGGCTTGCACTCGACCGGTCTCGGTTACATAACATTTCCCACACTGTAAAAGATATATAAAATGATTTAAGTACGTGCGCTCGCGCCGGCTAAATGTGAAAATGATTGTACTTCTGTCCTCGTTATACAATCTGTACAAACGTTTGTACAAACGTATTAATTACAGCTCGTAATGTGCCAGAAGGGATAATGCTATTATCTATTATGTAATGGATAAATCCTGGGATCTATCTACATTAATCGCTCGTGTTGTCACTATTTTTTATGCATGATTAGATTATTTACGTTCAGAGAATCCCTTTTCTTTTGTTTGACGAAATCAGTGCATTTTAAGCTTTATTTTTTTAGCTGCTTTTATTACTTACAGATTATTACTATAAAGTTAGGTGAAATAAATTAATAAGTACATATTTTGACGTAGATAAATACTTCTCGTCTTGTTCGTGACAATTTAAAATATGCAGATTGAGACTTCTCTAGGTGGTCAGACTGGTTGACATTTGTCACTGATAGCACTTTGGCATTCGTAATCTCCTTAACGAGCCCAATCACCGTGAACGCAGGCGCACAATAACAGGCGAGTGTCACTGGCAATATTTCTCGATCACTGCCACTTGTATGTAATCGTGCGCAGTTGTGCATAGGATTATCGATAAATGTAAACTTTACTCGGCATCGAGTGGATCTTAGCGAATAAAATCTTAAACTGGATAATGACGACTAGCCTTTTTTGATTCCAGTTTCACTGATTCCAGTATTATCTAAGGGGGCCTGTTCTCAGGTTACCAGCATATCAGCCTCCTGCGATCCCCATTCTAGAACATTCCTGCCCCAGTGGCCACTGGTTCTTTATTTGTCTTAGCATATGATCCACCTCTCTTATGTAGATATACCAAGACACTAGAATGGCTTCTGCTATTTATAATCGCGACCTTATGTATAGGTATGAATGAAGTTTACTTCATTTTGTTTGTTCAGTCTTGCTTACCAACCATACATTAAATATGTATGCAAGTAAAGTAATTGCAAAATGCACTCAAGAAGACGACGAGAGAAACATTAGTCATTTCAGAGTATTGTATTTGGGTTTTGACTATATGGCTTCAGCTCTTAGGGTTGCAAATTGAACTGCAGCTTGTGGAAAGAAACCCATAGTAATTTTTGAGTTTTGTATTTGGGTTTTGACTTATTGCTTTCAGATCTTAGGGTTGAAATTTGATCAGCAGCTTGTGAAAATCAACCCAACTCAGTCGATTTGCTGAGCAAAATGTTTTTGATGTTTGATGATTCAATTGAGAACAGCTGCGATTACACGTTGTTAATTCTTGAGTAATTGAGGTATTCGAGTCGAAGATTCTCAGATTGATTTGAAAATAGAGCTGGTTTGAACAACAACATAGTCTGTTGACGAATGAAACCATATTGTTAAAAATAACTCAGCTGGTATTCTTCCGTTTTGAGATAAAATTTAGTAAACACATTGCTATCAGTATCTTGTATTACGGAGCAAAAAAATATATTTTGTATTAAACTAAGTTAGTGCGGTAAGCCATCCGTTGCGTCTTCCGATCCGAAGCTCGAAACTTCTGCAGAAACGGGTTTTCGAAAATCATGAAACCTTATCTCGCTAATTAACTGTATTGTTTACTTAAAATAAAATATATATTTTATATAATGTTTTTTATTTTATTTATTTATTCACAACAGTAATTACATACTTTCTTATTTTCGGTTTAACTGGTAGTAGGGTGAGATCGCACTATACTATAGGTACTTAAAAAAGCCACTTAAACACTAATTAATTACATCTTAACTGATAAGTATTATCTTTTTAATATAGTTTTACATTTCTTTGGCTGTTTATTACATATATCGTCTACTAATTGCTGTGGAAAACTATTCAATATTTTAGGTAGCAAGTACTGAAAAGTTATCCTTCCATATGTATTATTACACTGTGGTAATATAAAGATATATATATTTATTATCTTGCAGTAGACTTCAGTAGATGATGAGATCGGCAGTCTCGATATGATCTCCGGTTTGGAAAAATGGCGGTTCGATTATATCGATCAAAGAAACTCAAAAAATAACGTATGTTTAAACATGATAGTGTTTCCTCTCTTCATGATCATTAAGTACTAACACTTGGTGTATTTATTGCTATAAATTTTTTGTACAGTGAAGTAGTCGTAATTTATTAAGTATAAAGGATGAGGCATTCCGAAAATTAATACAGTGCAAATTAGACTGATCTGTCTTTTTTAGCTGTAACATTGCGAAAGAGGACAGTATTAGAAGTGTAAATAATTTCAATTCGTTTTTTAACACAAATCTTTTGTAGGTGCAACACTTACGTACTGCAAAGACGTCTAGACTTTGTTTTTTTTATGTCCGAGGAGAAATAAGACTTTCGATACACTACATTAAATCAGTAACGCCACAGACCGCAACAAAAGTAAAGTAAAGTAAAAAATCATTTATTCATTTAAGCTTGTATAAAGCACTTATGACATGTCAAAAAAAGTATACAGAAATAATAATAATAAACGTAAATAAAATAGTACAATATTAGTACACATCGTGAATATACATAATGTGAATCTACCACCGGTTCGGACGTTGCTTCTTATCGAGAAGACTCCGGCAAGAAACTCGATAGTTACTCTTTTCAACTTTGTGTTTTACAAAAAATAAATTCAGAGTACAGTCAATGCGAGTAGAAAAAAGAACACAATATTGAGCAGAGGAGCAGATTATTCCTACTATGACCACAAACTTTTGTCGTTCAAGTAATCCTCTACATTATAATAACCTTGTTTCATTAACTTTGCTTTAATTGCAGACTTAAACTTGTGAAGAGGTAGATCAACAAGACTTTGAGGTATTTTGTTAAAGTATTTTACAGATTGACCCACAAATGAGTTTCCCACCTTGTGTAGCCTAAGACTGGGAGTTTTCAATTTGTTTTTATTTCTGGTATTATGTTTATGAGTGTCACTGTTTTTTTTGAACAGATGCAAGTTTTTGCGCACATACATTATGTTATCTAAAATATACTGAGCATGCACAGTTAAAATATCGATCTTCTTAAATACTTCCCTAAGCGAGTCGCGTGGTCTAAGTTTGTAAATGGAGCGGATGGCTCTTTTTTGAAGTACAAAAATGGTGTTCAAGTCTGCAGCTGAACCCCACAACAGTAGACCATACGACATAACACTATGAAAGTAGCTAAAATATACTAGTCTTGCTGTTTCAATATCAGTCAAGAGTCGTATTTTTCTAACAGCACAAGCAGCGGAACTGAGTCTCCCTGCCAGGGCCGTTATATGCGGACCCCATTGCAACTTAGAATCTAAAGTTATTCCTAAAAATACAGTAGAATTTGTTAATTCTAATGGCTCGTCATTCATAGTTACAATAGTATCAACCTGTCTCACATTGGGCATAGAGAATTTGATGCACTTTGTTTTTTTTGCATTAAGTAATAAATTATTACTAGTGAACCAACATAGTACTTTTGAGAGAGTATTATTTACATCGTCAAATGCTTGCTTACCTCTGTCGACTTTAAAAATCAACGAGGTATCGTCAGCAAATAATACTATCTCACAAATATCTTTGACATAGGTAGGAAGATCATTTATATAAATAAGAAAAAGCAAAGGTCCTAATATAGATCCCTGGGGCACTCCCATACGTATGGTGGCACCGGAAGATGCAGTTCCGTTGATACTAACTTTTTGAGTTCTATCTGTAAGATAGGATTGTATTAATTGAGATGAGATACCTGAAACACCGTAATGTCTTAGCTTAATCAGTAATATTTCATGATCCACGCAATCAAATGCTTTTGAAAGGTCACAAAATATTCCTACTGCATCTTGCTTGTTTTCCCAAGCATCAAATATGTGTTTGATAAGTGCTACACCTGCATCAGTTGTGCTCTTGTGTTTAGTAAAACCAAATTGTTTCTCATGTAGTAAGTTATTTAAATCAAAGTGTGAAAGCAGCTGGTTCAATATAATTTTTTCAAAGATTTTACTGAGAGCTGGTAGTATAGAAATGGGTCTATAATTAGATGGGTCACTTTTGCTACCAGATTTAAAAAGCGGGATGACCTTACTAAATTTCATCAAGTTGGGAAACTGACCTTGGTCTATGCAATTATTAAAAAGTTTAGCTAAGTGGGGTGATATCGTATTAATGATTGATTTGAGTAGATTAATCGAAATACCCCACAAATCTTCTGTATTTTTCATATTAATTTCCTTAAATACCTTGAGGATGTCATGAGAATCAACATGATCAAAGCAGAACTGATTTGTGCACCCATCAACACTAGATGTTAGCAGGGACTCAGCTATATGTGGACTAGAATTTAACGTGCTTGTAGTTACAATAGGTATATTAGAAAAAAAAGTTTCAAATGTATTTGCTATTTCAATCTCAGACTCAATAACATTATTTTGAATTTTGAGAGAGAATGAGTGATCGCGAGGTTTAGATTTACAGGTTTCTTTATTAATTATGTTCCAAGTGGCTTTGATTTTATTTTTAGCCAGTTTTATTTTGTCTCTCAAAAAAATGGACTTTGCAATATGACATGATTTCTTGAATGTTTTTGAATATAATTTAACATGCTCAACTAGTTTTTGACAGTTTGAGTTAGCTTTTAATCCATATAATTCGTATAATTTATTTCTACTTTTATGGATGCCTAGAGTGGCCCAATCACTAAATTTAAACTTAAAATTATCAACAGTTACTTTCTTCTTAGGAAAAATATGGTTATGTTCATGCAATATTATCTCAAAGAGATGCCTATACTGATCATCTATGTTATGATGACCTTGGGGCAGTAGGTTAGAAATATTTTTATTTATATTCGTTTGAAACTTTTTTACTCGACTCTTGGTAACTGGTCTATAACTAATATCCACTGATTGAGAGACATGACGGTGCTCAAATTTGGTCAATAGACCACAGTGATCTGATTTCAAACAGTTTATAATTGATTTCTCAATAGAGATATTTTCACAAAAAATATTGTCTAAGCAGGTGGCTGTTAACTCGGTGATCCTGGTTGGTTGATCAAAAAGATTAAGTAAATCAAATGATTTAAAAAGATTTAAAAATCTTACAGAGGTCTGAGAAGAATCTAAAATGTTAACATTAAAATCCCCACATACAACCACCTTCTTGTTTGATTTACAAACCTTTTTCAGTACTTCTTCCATGGTCTCTTCGAACTGACAATAATCAGCAGAAGGGGGTCTATACACACACACAATAATAACCTGCTCTAACTCTGCGCATGCAAGTTCAATAGTTCGCTCAATTGAGAGTGCTACTATGTCTTTACGCTCTCTAGATTTAAACTTATTGTGAATTAATATCAGTGACCCACCGCGAATAGAGGAACTTCTCAAGAATGAACTAATGATACTATAATTATCAATGCTAATCATGCATTCATTTTTTTTCAGCCAGTGTTCAGTTAAACATAAGACATGTATATCCATACAGTCTAAAAATAAACCTACTTCTAATTCTTTGCCAGAGAAGCCTTGCATGTTTTGATGCACAAAGTTTATAAAATTATTTTGGGGCTTCTCTTTTGTCAACAATGTGCAAGAGTTTACCTCTATTGTCTCTGAATCTAATTTAAATTATTTGGAACAAGTTCCAAAGTCTGTGGTACAATGGTATCATTCTGCTCAATAAAAGCAGAGCGTTTAGCCAAATAATTGGCTGAAATGTTAAAAAAATAAGATAGCGACATAGCTATCTGTCGTTTATAATAATTAGATAAATGAAATCTACCTTTTGTCAGGTACATATTATTATTAATAATAGGATTAATGTCAATGAGATTTATTAAATTATTTGAAAATGTCACAGTATCAAATGTCAAATTGATTCTATGTCTTTTTTCATTTTCTGCTTGTGACAGACCCCTACTGTAAGGCAATGTGAACATCACAATTTTACTGACATTAACTAATGAACATAAAGTATTGCAATGTATTTTCATTTGGTTCTTGTTCACAGTACCTCTGTTTGCAATTAAAATAATAAGGGTTGAATTGGGGCTGAAACTATATTCAGCAATTTTCTGAATGATATCACAGTATGAGGCACCCGGTGAACAGTGATTTATAACTGACTTTCCAAGACTATTATACAAAATGTGGCCTATACTTTTTCCAATGTCGTCACTAAACATTACAATGTTACAACCTGGATTTTTATCAGTGTTACTGACAGGGCAGGTATCAGAGATGGAAATGTTGGTGGCTGATTGTGAAGTAAGGGTGTTAAGAAGAGAGGAATCACATTCTGACTGAATAACAGTATGGCCATCATTACTGCTGGAAACTGAGTCCGGGTTGCACAAGAGTTTGGTCAGGGCCAAAATATGCTCCTCATTTTCTTTTTTGGTGATTGTGTATCTGTCAGTTAAACGCCTCAGATTTTCTTTAAGACTACATATTTCTGCTTGTAATACTTTCACTTCATTGTCATATTGACTTAAATTATTGTCTATCATTATAGAATAGACATCCAGTTCATCACCTAATCGTCGGCGTTCCTGAATATATTTTGCATTTTTATACATCATTTTCTGGTTTTTTATCAGTTTCTGAGTTTTCTTAATAAATTTGCTTATCCTAACATATTTTCTAAATTTGTTCTTGCTGCACCTTGCAACACCCTCTGGAGCAGTGGAATTAATCAAATTATTACTAGCCAAATCAATAGCCACAGTAGGGATTGAAGAATGTGCAACAGAAACCAGGCTGGGCACACTAAGAACTAACTCATCGAACAAACTTTGGTTTTGGGTGTCAACTGTGTGTAGTTTTTCAGTCTCCATGGAAGATATCAGGTGGTGGGCCTCTTGTAGCTCTTGTTCAAGCATGGTAATGCGTTTGAGGCTTTGCACATATTCATCGCTGCAGTCACTGAACCCATCTACTATTATTTGTAACCTATCCCGCTCATTTAATACTAATAAATACCTTTCATGCATCTCAGCCATGTCTTTTTTTAACAAAGCGTTCCTACTTAACGCCTCCAACAATTCCCTCTCATTGTCTTCTCTTTCAAAATGCAATTGTTTAACCAACTCTTTGGATGCCTTCAATTCCTGCAAAGTCAGCTCCAGCTGGCGAGATGAGGCTGCGCGGGTCATCATGGTTAAATTGACAAAGTATAAATCCAACAAACAACGTAGAATACCAAAGTGTTGTTTAAACAATCAAGAGGTTGTGTAGCTCAAGAGTATTTTTGTATTCTAACCTCTTCGCGTTTCTGACAAACAGAGTCAGACAATTCGAATATTTCACTACTCAGGTATAATATAAGGTCGTAGAATGAAATGTATGAATGTTACTAAACAAACAATGCAATACCTTTTCCAAGAGAAAACAATGATTCACAAATATTTGAATGGTCAACTGACACGCACTGTCGGCACCGATAAATCACCAAGTTTAAACTTATTTCACAAAAAAAACACTAAATAACACGTAATTAACACTAATTATTGTTTACGACGACTTATTGGGCCATAAATTAGTTATTTACAGGTTTAAATCAAATTAAAATACGGGACAAGTCAAGATCAGCTGTTAGCCGTAGTGTTGCCACAGCAAAAAAAAAAAAAAAAAATACTTATATTGGCGTTTCGCTTTGTCTTGTGATTCATTTAACCTGTGACATTAAAGAACAAAACAATTATTGCTGTAAGGACAATTAAATTATTCATACGACCTTATTGGATATATAACGATTATTTAGAATATTGGGAATAAAGGCCAGTTTGCGCAGTTAGTTAGCCAATAAACAAATATCTTTGGGACATCTTTGCAAGTAACCATTTGACCCCACACTAGGCAGAGCTTGTACGAGTACAGTTATTATTTTAAATAAGTACAGGTCAGCAACTCTTTCGATCTTTACTCAGTGTCTCGCAATGTTTATTTTGGTGTTTTGCAACTAACTACCTCAGTACTTACGAGGAATAATCGTTCAACCAATTCAATTGTATTCGTGCATTGGTATAATGCTGAGAAAATGTGTAGGCTCTGGGCCTGGCTCTGGCTATCACAATTATCTTGAAATATGGGAAAGCTGTTACCCAATTGGAATTGGTATATACGGTCACGTTTTTCAATTAAGTCGGGCAACAAGTGAGGGAGAGAATATTTATAGCTGGTACAAATAAATAGTAAGTTCTATTGAATGATTAGGTTCGTCTTGGTAATTTGGACCTAGTAATTTTTTAGTTTCAATTCAATTCAATTCAATTCTTTATTTGCTTACTAAGTGTTACAAATAGGTGTTTAATAACAAAATAGTACTTAAAACTAGTTCTCCAGTTAATCATGGTAAGTATTGCAGGGGTATTCAGACGCCTAAACACCCAAATAAACGAGGATGAAGTAAATAGAGGTCATTTTAATTAGTAAAATTATATTGTTAACATGAACGTAATAGTCAAGTGATCTGTCGTTCAAAAATCTAGTGATATATCGGACTGAAGAAGCAGATAAACTTTGAGCAGTTAGGCAGCTCGGGTGTAAACAATACGTAACTAAAACCACATTTAAAATTATTTTTTAAGTGAGTGACTCTAAGCCGCAGTTCTGTTGCACTTTAGCCAAACCATACCGAGTCACACAGTCTAAATAAACGAATACACTAACTCCAAATGCGCAATGAACAACAAACAAACGCTTCAGAAACCCGTGGGCCGTCACGCTCGATCGGCTTACCACCGCTTTACATACAATGAGTCTAGCCCGGCGTCGCCCCCGCTACACTAATTGTCTAATTATTTTTATTACCCGTTTGTTTGCGCCGCGTCCATCTCTGAACCACTTTTCCAATTTGTTCTTCGACGAACTCGTGATATTTTGTTCGTTTGAATTTATCGAACGCGTTCGCGGTTGCCATGTCGTCGGATACTGCTTTTTATGAGCAGTGTCGTTATAATAATCTCTTGGTATTTGTAACTTGAACCGTAGTATAAATATACTTGCACATTTTTGCCTTGAATCTGGTTATAAATGCTCGAAAGAAATGATCACTTATTTGGAATAATCGTCTGTGTTATGTGTTTATTTTCTTTTTATCAGCTCATTATCAAGGTACAATAATTATCAATCATCGATATCTCCATTAAGCGAGGTAGGTGCCCTGCGGCGTTGATATGTTTATTATTAACATCACAATCGATAACTTAGTAACACACTTGGCTCATATTTTCAGTATTATATATCTAATACCAAAACTCATCCTTTAGACCTCTAAAGATGGTTCATTTACTGTAAAGCTCCACCCACTAACGGTTTTTTCTGAACGAGTTCGTGCGTGAATTATGTAACACAAAACCTAAGATTAACTTTTTTAACAAAACAACTAAGAAGTTTGCTCGTGGCTAAAATCGTGCGCGAAATAGCCGGCCGGTTTGTTAGATAATCGAATTTGGTGGGCCCCATTGTACCCGAGGCCAAGGCCTTTGGTGTTTACATCGTCGGTGATGCATTATTTAAAAGCCGAACTAACATTGTGTAGACGTCTCGCTCTGACGACGCTGGTGAGACGAGCGCAGATGACGTGTTGATCGCTCGTCTCGAGGCTATCAAAGTTTGACTAGCTTTTTGTGCAAATTGGACTTGCATAGAATTTTAAGTTGGGTGTGTTTTGATGCGGATCTACCTTTTTAGAATTATCAGCCTTTGGTAGCACTTTTTATGCAGGCAGAACATGCCTAATAGGTTGAAAGTGTGTGTGTATGTGACTATTAATAGTATAATAAAAAACAAGTTTTTCTTAATAACCTTTGTCAAGCTCTGGAACTCACGCGCAGTCCTGAGTTCAATTATTGTATTTATCATTAAACTTTTCGAGGCATGGAAAACACAATCAAAAGTAAACAAAACGCAGTCGGTTGATGTTACAAATACCTCGTGGACATTAACTCCGATGTACAAACATAAACATGGACCGTTGGGCAAGACTCACTTTGCTGAAATCGCCGAATAATAGTTAAATAAATCAAGTAAATAACCCAGACGTACAGATTACTATAAATATCTTTTACATTTCCGTTTTATTCCACGCGTTCACAACATAACACGTTTTTAACTGTGAATAATGATCAATAAGATAAGGTTGGTTGTGTTGCCATTTGAGAAAATTAAGAAAGCAGCTCTGGGAGCATGCAGGAAGAAGACTCCGCAATAGCCTCATGCAGTAGAGAACAAAAAATCTATGGACACGATTTGCAGCAACGCATTATAATGACACACATACCATCACGACTTTATCCCAAACGGGGTAGTCAGAGGCAAGTGACTGTTGCCGAATGGTGACCGGAACTCTCAGAAGCCCATTTTTCACCAATTGTATAAAAACCCATCGTGGAAGGTGGTGAGCCTTCCGCCGCTATCCGGGTTGATTTGGTTTTTTATCGATGTTTACCATCACCAAAGAGTTGTCGGAAATTAAACAATGAACACAAAGATTTTGGTTCTGGCCAGATTTGAACTCGAGACCACACGATCCGCGATCCGAGCCAAAACGCCCTCAAAAGCAATAAAATGAGTCATTAATATTCGCTAAAACCAGTTTTTGATCTATTATATTGTTTGTATAAGCTCATTTCGGAAGCAAAAAACTGTTTTGGTCAGCACTTTTAAGTTCCGTTTTTTATTTAACTGCCCGTGCATTCATGACAATAACAAAAAGTTAACTATATCAAAGTTGACGTGAATTAATGTTTGGAACGATTGACCTTGTACCGCGTAATAAAACTATTGTTCTAAAAGGCCGTAACATACATTAGTTTACACTGTAACCCGATTACGATCTTGTACACAGCGATTAGCATTTTAGCGTTGTGTTATTGCACGTAACATGTTAATTATGTCTCTATAAATTTTAAGTAACGTTTTGTTAATTTAATTAACGCGAGCCCTGCCAGTGCGAATGATGAAACTCCATTTTGCGCCTACGCACATATTCGAGCTTGAGATTTTATATTGTATAGATCTGGGCAGAACTGTTGTGAACTGTAGTGTTTTGAGGGCCCAGCAAAACAAAAAGCAATTTTTTTAGAAATGGAGGGAGAACATTTAAAAAAAATTGTCTGAAAATAATTGAATGTTTTTTGAATATCACCGATAAGGCGGTGCTAACGTCATTTTAATATACTTTGAAGTTTTATGTTTATTAAAGCTTAGTAAAGTTATTCTCTCGACTAGAAACTGGTCTCAATTAATACATCTGAGATAAAAATATGCCAAATTAGAGTTTGTGTTTGGTGTTAAGTACAAAATGCTAATATCTTTTTGAATTATATTCATTTAAATAACAAATGAACACAACGAAAAATAGATTAAATGAATGTATGCTGCAACATGTTGATATAAAATTACATAACAGCGTTCAACTTTAATCAGGTGCATTTTGCTGCCTGTTTGCGCGGGCGCACTTCATTCGTTTTCAAAGGCACCTTGATGCGCTTTTGTTTTTATCCGACCGGCTTTCTACGCCACGCAACTTTATCCCGGTCTGGGTCTCAGGGTCTCTGACATAACTTCCCAGACCAGTTTTAGGGAGACGTAATTGTAGCTTGGATGTCGTGTTGTTGTTAGTCTGTAGATAATCTGATGTCGGAGTTTTAATAACAACTGTAAAGACGATCTTGTATTATTTTACTGTGAGCTTCGCGGTTTTAAGTGTTTAAAGTAAGAACTATAAGGGTTGTATAATTAGGCATTGTAACGTAATCTTTACTAATATTATAAGGAGGAAAGATTTGTTTGTTTGTATTGAATAGGCTCCGAAACTACTGAGCTGATTTTAAAAAATTCTTATCAGCGTGTAACATATATAATATATATTTTAACGGTAGAAAGCTAGTTGGTTATAGAATTCGTAATCAAAGTCGTCACATCAGATTCGCCAAATACTGCATAAAAGCTTATTCTGTTTAGAAACAGTAGCATTCGCGCCAACTGCACATAAAACTGAGCTAGGCTATAACGCCAAGTGCACTAACATTATATTTAATCTTTACATTCGGTTGGAGCCGTTGGAGGGCCGACCCGCTTGTGGGCCGAAAGCTCATGAATGAGAAAGTCTGAAACCGGTCCAGGTTCCACACTGGTGTCTACTTTCAAATCACAATCTCGGATAGTGTTGCCATGTGATGTTTGCGCGGGACTGATTTGAGAGGAAAGTCAACTTAGGGCATAGGCTAGAGTATTGTGCCTCTAATTATGGGACTGTTTGGGAATCCGTGCGTGCATATAGGATTTCAGATAGCTTTAGTCTGTCGTGTCATCATTTTTCAAGCTATGGGAATCTGCTATTTTCTAATCTTATTACATTAGCTGTCTGTCAGCGGCTTCGCCCGCGTAGACTGTAGACGCGAATAAAAATATATATATAGCCTATGTCACTCCCTGTTAATGCAGCTTTATATTGGTGAAGGAATTTTTAAAATCGGTACAGTAGTTTCGGAGCCCATTCAATACAAACAAATCTTTGCTTTTTATAATAATCTACAGTGTATAGATGTCGACTTAGTTAGCGTTATTAAAATAGCAACACCTTCTAACATTGTTTTTCTTACCAGTAGAATTCAAACTAACAAAACAAGTTCGTTCATTATATTTTGATGTTTCATGGCCCTTTTTAAACTTTTTATTATTCTAATCGTCCTATCAACACTTACTTGAATTACTGAACTAAACCAACAACTTGTTCCACAGACGCTGTAAAACCAAAAACAATTTAGCAAGCCAATAAAAATTTCCATAAATTCTAATCTGTTGAGTTGAGATTGCCCTTGATAAATTTGACCTTAACGTTAAAAAGTACACTCGTGGATAAAACGTTTATTTAAATTTTCGCTCACTATTCGTAATGTTTATACGTTTTTTTTATTTAGAAGCTGTTTTGGACTACATTGAAAACATTTTAAGTATTTTCGCAATGTCTAAAATTGTAATGAAAATACCAGTCTTTATTGACCAGTTGGCCTTGTTGAATTGTGTTTGTTGAGCACAAATGTTCGATATAACACATGTTCATGAACAGGTCTAGAACAATGAATGGCAGAAGCGAGTTTATGTATGTCCCTTATTTAAATGCCTAAATGCTTTTGCAGACTCATGCACTTCACTGGTCGGCAGACCGTTATTAGAATAGTTTTTTTTTTTTTTTTTTTTTTTTAATGTAATAGGGAGCAAACGAGCTAGAAGGTCACCTGATGGAGAGTGATCACCTCCGCCCAAGGACAACTGCAACACCAGAGGTGTCACCGATGCGTTGCTTGCCTTTTAGATGGTTGGGGCTACCGGGGCTCATGCTGACCTGAACGAAACACAGAGAGTAATCTCTGCTTCACGCTGGTATTTTGCAGGAGTGTGGTATTGCACCGGTTGAGCCAGCCCATTTATGAGCTCCAGTTAGACTGTAGCTAGGCTCTACCACATAAAAAACCCAATAATTTTAAACCCATTTTAGCTCCACACCCGGGTTTATTTGTTTTAAGATAGATGCCACCCGTACGTTCGTATTCTAAAAACTTAGTAATTTTCCTTTTTAAAGACAAAGTACTGTACAGTAATTGGTTTTTAACATTAATTTACTGCATTTCTCGTCGAGATCGAAATACAAATGAATATATCCGTTTTACAAATATATATATATGAATACATATACCGACACGAGTGCACATAGCAAGAAGAATGAATCATCTTTGAGGGATAAAAAAGCAGTTTAGTGATCATTTGATGGCAGTTAACATCTACCACTAGGCGCGACTGAGACCAAACGCAAACCCATTTTAAATTAAATAAATAAATAAATAACGGCTGCTTATTAAGTAATACTTCCGCAAAATATCTTAATGTCTAATAAACAACCAAAAGACATGTATGACTTGCGACGTTGCTTGAACATTATCGAGGGTAAACTAATATGAACAATTTAAACGGGACAATACTAACAACAATGATACGTTAGTTATTGTGCAACGCAATATTTACTATTTCGCGGCAGTGCTAATGCAATTGTTGGAATTGATTTTTCTCAGCGACTATACTAGATTGTTACTTATTAACTTTTTGATTCAACTTGCTTGCACACTGCACTCTAAACCTAGATTTAAATCTAATGTTGTTTTTCGTCTTAGTCTGTAATCAAGGTTTGAGAGGGTTCCTATCTCAGAAAGATCAAACTAATGTTGTTAATCAAAGTGTTTAAATATGGCAATCCAATGCATAAACTATAGCTGTGTGATTCATGTAGTTTCTCATTCAATTTTAGTTGAAAAAGTCATAACAGGAAACGACGGCTTATCAGTCAGACAACTCAGCCATGTGCAAAAAGTATAAGTAATTTTTTTAACGCAAAACAACTCTTTTTTTTTTTTGTTTTATTCGTAAATTTATAGCCACTACATCCTGTGTTGTAGATGAATTGTAAAATACTGCATATTAGTCTGTGTCTAGTCTGGCTTTCTTGGTAGGTTTGGGTATTGTCAAATATGCTGCATTTCATTGTATTACTCAAGTAGGAACGATTATTGCATTGCATTGCATTCATCATCGCAAATCACACGTTATGTATAACTTGGTCCAGCAGGCGGATTCAGTCCACCTCTTCTTCGTTTTTTTTTAGGTCATTAGGTACAAAGTATCCTGTCTAAGGCTATAGATGGCATATCTATTGAAGTATGAATTTAGACATCTTTAAGTATGCAATATCAGTCTCCAACATCCATATTTTAAACTCTCGCAATTTGCTGTCCCAAATACTTATTTTTGTTGAATAAAAATAACTAGGATCTATTTATAAACTAAAGGGTAACATGTTAAATTCCATATTTTCACTACTGCCCGCGACATTGTTACTACTTGTGTATGTGTGCGTTGCAAGCAGTACGCACGCTCCGATATAAAATCGACTCGACAAAAACATCGTTATTTTTATTCACCAGCCAAGGCCAAGAGCGCCATGTTGCATTCGCGATATATCAACCAATACTGTTTGTCCTGACAAACGCCATCTTTATTTGAACAAATACAAAATTCAAGTGCTGACAACTTTAAAGAGATCAGTATGTTTTGTTGTTGTTAAAAAATAAGATGAATAAAAACGTAACATTTTGATTCAATTAACGATGAATCATACATTCACTATTTAGTGAATAGTATTGTGTTACTAGTATTTGTTGTTTAAGTCAAATAAAGTTAGTAAAGTAAATCCCATTTTTATAGCATGTTTTTGTATCTAATATTAATTTTCGCTTACTTGGATAAAAACCTACTAGATAATTTATTATCTAGAAGAGGTCAATGCATAAAAACATTTTTATTTGGACACTCTCTCTCCTAAATAATATCGAAGTAGGTACCTATAATTGTTATCGATCCTGCCTGAAAAGTGCTTTGGTCGTGGGTTCGATTTAAGTCTAGAGGGTCAGGTCGCTAGATTTACTCACTTGTTTACCAAGTATAACTGTAACAGAAACCAAACAGAAAAACATTTTAAATAAGGTTCAAAATTAACAATGATTATGTCATGTAATTGGTGCAGCGATCAACTTTTTGTTGGACCAATTAAAGTAATCCATTGTTCATTCAAGGTTACCCACTTTAGTAAACAGAATAAAAGTTGTTGTCGTTTTGAACTTTACGCCGAAGAAATAAGAGCGTGATTTAGTTGCATTTGTGTATGATAAACACTTCATCGTTCTGGCGTTAAGCTATTTTGTTCTAAAAAAAACAAGTATTTGTTTATTTGTCACCTCCCTACCTAATTTTTTAAAAATAACATGTTGACTACGAAGGGGAAACCAGTTTAGTGAGTAACCTCCTTGGTAGGTTTGTTGTTTTTTGCCAAGGGTTTTAAGAAACATAATTATTGATCGTTATTAGCGACAACAATAATTTTGGCATTGGAAATTGTAATAATTTATAGAAAATATTGGCAAATTGTTAGTATGGCATGACAAACATGATTTTAAAACCATATTCTAATTTTCTTTAACCTTTTTTTCTTTCTTTTCACTTGTCTTTCCAAATTCTCATTTCCAAGCAGAAAACATCGGGAACCTCGAAAATATATTTCTATCATTATTTTCACCATCAACCTGAACCAGTTCAGAAATGGTGTACTTATCACAATGATCATGTTCACCAGAATAAGCCATCCTGTTGTTTACCTATTAAATTTCCCCAAAAGCACGTTATGCAAAACGTGAACAACAAAAAGGCCATGCATTAGATTGCACAAAAAACTCGATCTGATAAATTTTATGTTTATTAATACCTATATCATCCGTACAACCCGTCAACAATATAATCTCTGGTTTTTTATCGCCAGACTGTAAACAATGCTGTGTTGACTCGCTCGTACTGACTATCTAATTCGGTTGGCCTTGGCAATGAAAAACATGTTTTTACCTTGAATATTTTGCGGGGAACGTGCCGCCAAAGCAAATTTAGCGATTGGTCAGATTTTGCATTGGATTGCGATGTTATGAATACTAAACATAGTAATGTTACACCGGTACTGGTAACTGGTGGTGTTAAAACTTACCCAAAATATTACCTTAAAGCCCGATTTCTTAATTCTTAGTTTATTCCTTATATAGCTAACTGAATTATAAAATTAACTGGCTGTTTATTAAGCGAATAGATATTTTCAATTTTTCAGTCGTCTTTTATCCAAAGAATAGCTATCTATCGTTTGTCTATGTACTTATATCGCTAACCTACAAACTACTCCTTCAAAAACTAGAAAGGTTGGCATAAGAGGTATAGCACTGTCATGAATAGAAAGTTATTTGACAAACCGTGAACAGTGTGTTGAAATATCATCAACTATGAAAAATGTAAACGTATTTACTCTTCAAATTATTGTTTTACCAAATGCGGTGTGCCCCACGGTAGTGTCCTGGGCCCCTTAATGTTCTTGGTTTACATAAATGACCTACCAAGTGTCACTAATCAAAAATGTATGCTATTTGCTGACGACACAACTCTTATTATTTGACGACACGAATGGCGTAGTGCGCTGTAGCACGGTTTCTCGCCTTTAATTCCGTAGTGTCCCGGGTTCGATCCCCGGTCAGGTCAATTCAGGAAATGATCTTTTCTAAATTGGCCTGGGTCTGGGTGTGCTGGGAAACGCCCCTGGCTTAATTCCTTGTCTGGTACCTCGTAACACAGGGATATTTATCCCTACTTCGAGACCATGACAATTCGAGACCATGACAAGAGGTGTTTGTCTGGCGCATATTTATTTATTATCAAGGAGTGACATGCTACATATTATAAAAAGTGAAACCATTGAAGAAATGGTAAACAGTACACACAATAATTTGTCAAAAATAATCAAATGGCTAGATAACAATAATTTAAACATAAATATGAATAAAACCAAATGTATTAAATTCAAGACGCAACAAAGTGAGGACAAGCTATTCGACATAAATTATGAAAACAATGCTGTAAATATGGTAAATTCGACAAAGTTTCTAGGTATCACATTAGATAAATTTTGCGACTGGAAGGCTCAAATTGACTTACTAACAAACAAACTTGATAGGTTCGTGTACGCTCTCAATAGAGTTCGGTTAGTTGCATCTCAGGAGGCAGCTACAGTTGCCTATCATGGATATGTAGCATCTCTATTGCGATATGGACTCATTTTGTGGGGAAACTCAGTAGACATGCAAAGAGTTTTCAACTTACAAAAAAATGTATTAGGTCAATTTGTGGCGCTAATTACCTGGACAACTGTAAACTCCTTTTCAAAAAATTAAATATATTACCTCTCCCTAGCTTATACATATTTGAAATTTGTATACTTGTTACAAGACATGGAGAATTGTTTAAAAAAACATAGATTATGCATATAGAGGCAGAAAGGGGGACAAATTGTACATTCTACCCCAAAGGCTTGACCTATACTCGAGGAATGTTTACTGTATGGCGATAAGAATATGTAATAAATTGCTGGATGATTTTAAGATTTTGACATTCAATAAATTCAAATCCAAATTGCATAATTATTTATTAACTTAAATGTACTATGCAGTAAATGACTTCCTCAATGATAAAAACTGACATTATTTAAATTAAATTTTGACTGTTTTGTATTTTTTTAAATTGTTTTTAATGATTTTGACATGAATGATTTATTGACCTTTTTTTTTTTTTCAATTATTATATTTTTTTTTGTTACAAAATTGCTTAAAAAGAATGTAAGTAATGTAAGAATGCTTGATACATTTTGATGTTTTAAAATTGTAGTGTATAATTGTAAAATATTTGCACATCGTCCAACGATAGAATATGTTGTGGAATACTTAAACATAAGACCTGTAATGAATGACCATATTCTTGCAAATAAATAAATTATTATTATTATTATTATAACTTCACACTGATTATCCACAAGCGAGATGCACTTATACAATCATTGCAATGTTAGAATGAAACTAGACAATAGTTGATGTTTGCCAAATTGACACTGACGTATAAGAAAAACAACCTCAGCTTTTTTTGTTGTCTAATGTTGTGGTGAAAAGTTTGTGATTATTATTACTCTCCAAAACTCCTTAAGAAAATGAAAATAATCTCAAATGATACACCACATAACCTCAAAATGTCAAAGGAAATGCATAAATCTTATCCAGCCCCTCAAGAAGCAGATAACTTTATTCCTCAGTTAGCGGCTTTATTCAACGGATAACATCTATCTGAAAATTAAACAATTGAAAATCTTGTTAACCTTCGAAGAAACTTTATTCTAAAAATAAATTTAATTATCTGAGGATTGAAAAATCGGCCCTGCCGGTAATAATGAACGATAAAATGTTTTGTTTACTCTCTTTTACTTATCTGATCTATGTGTTGAAGACTACGCTTAAAAAGTTTAAACCGACTGTAAAATTGACATTTGGTAACTTTTCAAGTCGCGGTTGCTATCACATCTGTAAGTACTGAGTCTGCAACAAACACAAAAGACAAGACGAATACATTTTACTATTTATTTTAATAAAAGACATGTGGGACATTATGGCTCACATGTCTTCTATCATTCAGCTAATTTACAGTGTATGTATCTGAATTCAACTCATTACAAAGGCCAATACAAACATAACAAAAGATTCTATTTGTCAAATCCAAGTTTAAGTGAACTTTGATTTGATTGTATTAGATTATTATGCCTATCATCAATATGTATTGTAGAAGAACGTCTCACTCCTACAGATAAACTTACAAGGTTTTTGTATGGGGATTGTAAGTCATCCATTGTGTATTTCAAATGTTTTGAATAATAAATAAATAATAATAATAATAATCTATTTAAACCCATACTTAATGCATTAAGTTTGTCTCAAAATAATGCATCAAGTCTGGGTGACGGTAATATTTTAATTTTACTACGGTTTCTAGCGTAAGCTGAAATAATTATGAAATGTTACTGTGTCCTAATGATTAGAATAAATATGCATGCATGTGAATAAATACCCTTATTTTGACCAGTTGTTATTCTACAGTTTTTAAACTATGCAGAACGTCCTACTGTTATTGTTGTGAACGCCTATTCCGCGTATCGTAGCTCGTAAAACTACTCAATGTATTTTGTTTTTAAACTATTGCTGACAAGTCAGCTAAATAATTACTAACACTAATTGACATGATTCATGCGACTGTTCCGTTGCATGACACATGTGGCTTTATCGTGTTATACTTAAAAGCTTACGGTGGCATACGTGCAACAAACCTGTACAGTATAATATGATTAGGTTCTAATACGCCACCGGAATATTATGCGCTGTGTAAATCAGATTCTGATAAATTAATCGAGGATGCTTCCTTTTATTAGTCTAATTTAAAGTTAAATGATGATGGGATAGATAAGCCCGCATAAATCATAAATCATGCTTTATTGTGGAACACAGGTATATACAGATTACAGATGTTAACAAAACCGCTGTCAAGTAATAACTATTTTCTTTTCTTTTTGTGTATGCTATGTTGATAAAATAATTAAAAATATCAATTTTTTAAGTTTATCTTCCTGAATCAATTCCACGACACAAGTGCGTGACGAAAAACAAATAAGTCTGAAGAGAAAAACAATCAAATAATACAGAACAACATTTTGTAACGAGCAAGGGTTTATTCATTAAATAATGGTACTAAATGTGTTATTTTTTTAATTGCAGAGCTGGTGCCGGAGCGAATGGCATATTCTCTAGAAGACTGGACTTTTCTACTTTCAACCTACTCCCGAAGCACAAAGTCAACTCATATCAAATTAAGGTATGTCAAACTAATGATAAATAATTTCATGTCAACTAATTTTTTTAACCATTCAAAGGATAGTGTACATTCGCCCATACATTGCCGCCTATGAACCAACAGTCATGAAAAATACCTCTTAGGGTTCATAAATACATACACTTTAGTGTCAAAACGTAGTTTATGGACGGACACTTCTGTGAACTCGTTAAATATCAAAAAACTGAAAAATGTTGAGATAATATTTAATAATATAATGCGAAGTTTTATTCACGTGAGTGGTACTAATGTTTTGTTGATCTGCCACTTCTGCTGTTAGTACCATGGAACCACTAGCTGAGCCACAATTCACACAAAATGTTGATTCCATTGCGATGATCGTAAATCCGTAATTATTGATGAGTTAGCTATGTGCAGGTTACAAAGTCTTTAAACGGTTAAATCTAAAAGGAGGTAGGTCACTACAGAGAGCCATCATCATCCGTTTTTCAAGCAGAGTCTTAAGAATCAAATTATTAATATAAAAACAATAACACAGCATTGCAAATTGAAAGCGAATAATACAAGATACTAGACAGATGTTGGTATTTTTTTTGCGTTGAAGTGTCAAGTCAAAAAAACGTCATTAACTTCTTTTTTTTTGGCTTCGCACAAAGCTGATTTAAGCCAATGTATAATCTGATTTGAAATAAAAAGTTGATTAAACATCTATCGCATTAACAGTAATTTATTGTTACTCATTTTTAAGAGCCTTTAGTAAGATCACAACTACGTTTTCTTGCACAAACAAGGTTTCTTTTGCAATACAAAGTAAATTAAAATATTTTTGCGATGGGCTAAACAACAGAGGGCACAGACGAACGCAACATGAATGCTATTAAAAAAATGTTTTCGTACGATAATTCTTTTCAGTATTTTTAATTTTGATATCAAAAATCAGAAGTGTCCGTGACAATCCATAAGTGATAATTGTGAAATGTCAAATGTTTCTTGGTTCATAGGCCAACTTGGGCACTGTCCTTTTCAGGCAACCGATATAATGTTTTCTAAAAATAGTTCAGTTTTAGTTAATGCAAAAGTTAAATAAATATCGAAGTATTGTTTATTAACGGAAAAATTTCGCAAGCGTAGGTGTTCTTGACAAGTTAGTCATCTGTCTAAGGAGTCTACGTTTTTCATTGTTATTATAGTACCCCTCAACATTCAACCGCCATACGAGATATCATTGTTCCTCAATGGCTGCCGTTGTAAACAATCCGAAAAGCACCTGCCCTGTAAGTGTACACCCGTCAGATCAATTACATGTGGGTGCTATGCTGCCAACTTAAGAATCATTTTGCAATGGTTTTGTATAGGTTTATCTGTTCTCCGTACATAGTGGACAAAGGTGCGGGTGTAAAATATTTTTATTGCTCAAAACGTTTGCAAAGGTGAAAGTTTGCTTTTGTTGGTCCGCCGTAAAACAGGGCTGACACCTCTCGCGATAAAACACTGTCAGGGGTGGCGCCGGACGAGCACGTTCCCACCGAAATAAACACAGATACAGTCTGAACTAGATGACACGAGGTTATGTAGGTATACATCTACTGCATTAGTAGTGCAATGAACCTCTTTCGACGCTGCTTCAATTAGTCCCTCAGGGAAACAGAAAACAAAATCAAGCTGCTTCACATGCATCATTCTAGCCTATGAACTCGATTAAAACTACTACTAAAGAGCTATCGTGATGTCACAGTCAGAGCCAGTCACGTTTGGTTGGCGGAGAGGCGGCTGGAATTGCGTTACTTATTTAGATAGATGTCTATGTCCCCACTGAAATATACGTAATTTAATCGCGACAAGGTTTACGAGACCCAACTTTGATCAATATCGCGCCATTCTAGACGAACTTTTTTAGCAAGGAATTACTTAGAAATAAAACTAATACGATTCTTTTAAAAGCGACGCTTCTGAGTTATGTTAGACTGTGGCGCGATACTTTTAAGTTTTATGTGGCATTGTTGTGAACACTAAATAGTAAATACTGCGCAGATAGTGAAACAGGCTCGGTTCATTAGAAATTTGCGACTTGTATTGTTATTTTCCATAGAAAAAGATAAGAGAATTTAGTGTTATAATTACATGAATCTATTAAGAAAAACACTTTTCAAAAACAGACTTGATTACAAGTGGATATGAAATATTTATACAGACACATTACAATCTGAGTCTGCATTGAGTCTTCACTCATATCAGTGACGTTCTGCATGTCTTTAGTCTTCTACTTATCTCCCTTCTCTGGTTATTTCCATAAAAAAGCCTGGCCACCATGACCTAGCGTAACACGGTACGGAGTTACATTTTCGTGACAATAGATGGCCTTCGTGCGTGTTGCAATTTTCCTAACACAGAGGCGCTGATGTAGTATTGAAAATCTTCGTTATGTGTTTGAATACAATAGAGTGGATTCTATTGTGCCTGTATATCGTACACTACAACTCCCTTCACGTAAAAATAACGCTCAGGGAGGTACTGTAGAGGGGGGGGGGTCATATCAACATATTGGCTGTAAATTCGCACACCGTGCAGGTGTTGGCCTGGCCAGCTCCCTTTTAAATGACTGGAATTATACAATTAAGCATATTAAGTTTATTTTCCTCTAGAGATTTTGCTGACGATGAAAGAAGTTGGTTTATGTCAATTAGCTTACGTGAATTTTATGTGCAACTTCCTAAACAACGATCAGAAGCCACATGTTGCCAACATTCGTAATATAATTCCTAAAAATATTTGTAGAGCAGTGCGTTTCGCAGTTTTTGATAAAATCTCACTATTTTTCCGAGAAAAACGTTCGACAAATTCGTTCGACAAACCCGTACGCAGCCATTTAACATAAATGCTACATAAAAAGCGATGAACTTAAATATGTTTTCAACGCGCTTTTTTGTTTTAATTACTCAAGTGTGGGATGGTCAGTTGGTTTTGTGCCTTATGAATAAAACACCTCTTTAGAAATACAACAGCTCTGTTAATTTAAACGCTTTCAAAATAATCCCTGAGAAACGAATAGCGTAGATTGAAAAATACTTGCTTTTAACAATGAAGTCGATGCTGGCTTCACTAAGCTTTTCAGTTATTGTCTTTGGGTGAGTGTTAGCAGAAAAATAATAAAGCTATTTCTGAGAAGTGAAAAATATTTTCTTAGCACTACATACTAATATAGCTTATAAAGTATTGTTTACAATATCCGAGAATTCCAGGTTTGAGACAGATTAATTTAAAATTGTTGCAAAAGCAAATAAATTGCAAGTGATTCTCCGAGACTTAGTTATAGACGGGAGAGATCCCAGTCCATAGGGCAGATACACTCTAGTTTTGTGATCATAAGGCAGGTCTTATTAGAATCATTTAGGCACGTATGCAGTAAATGTTAAATCAAATTCGCAAGGAAACTTATTTGTTTTTTTTTAATGTCAAATATCTGACTCAAAGTCAACCCCGGATTAGTATTCACCAGTCAGTTCTTACTGGGATTATTTTGCAATAGTCAGTCGTTATGTTTGTTGTGCGCGCGGTATCTAATCTGTGCGGGCCTTGGGCCAGTTGTGTGTCAAGCAACGGTCATTACCCTGTTCGCCAGCTATTTTTAACCGTCTGTTATTTATTATGTTCTAGACTTGCTCGTTGCTAACATAATTGTTAGTCCCTTCATCACTAATTGTTCTGTATGATTTCAATTGTTTGTCAGTTCTGTCTGCCCTTGGTTGCTATGCGAAATCTCAAATGCAACCTTACGAGAACGTTTTAGCAAACATGTGCGGATAATCGCATGAGACTTCTGCCAATATTTAGTCAGCATTTAGTTATTTCTGACGCTTAATACGTACTTATTCACTTGATCTTAAATGTACCAAGTTTATTTTTCCTCTGTCAATTCGCTTTTCTCTCCAGCAAGATTTTAGAAGTCTTAAAACGTTTTAAATTCCTTCTGGAACTTCGCGAATAACTTTATGCGAAGTGGCTATGTTTATTGCCTTCTTTGTTTATTAAAGTATACTTTCTACAGCTGAATAATTGTCCTGTTAAGCTCACGGAGCACTTTGTGTCTTTTTATCGCTTTGCCAAGAGCAAATTTGTGTGTTATTTTGTGTAGGTCTGCCCACCGCCTTCAATGTAACTTCATAAGTTTGAGATTTTATTTTACTATTCAAGTCTTCGGATCCATCTAGATGTTTCTGAATAATTTTATTACCACTAAGTTAGCAAAAGTTGCGCCAACATGAGAATAACAGACACTATTAAGTTTTAACACTTACATAACGTGATGTGTCATTCTCTATCGGCTGTTTTATCTCTGCAACAAAATTAGACGACAAATTGCAATGTAATAACATGTATCATATCCCACATAGTGCAATGTAAACAGTGACAAAATTGACGTTACCTACCCCAACATTAATTGTGAACCGCGATAGTAATTATTTTCCTAACAATACAATGAGCTTAATTATACTGCGACTATGATATGTAACTCGTAATTCCATGGATCTATTATCTAGCTTATGTGTGAAGTTATTTGAACCAATAATGGAGATTCCAAAGCGTCTATATCATTATGACATTGCTCATCTCACATTAGGGCATAGTCTAGGTCATATCTGAACTATTTGACTTCATTTAATGCTATAAATTATCGTACATACGGATTATTTGGATGGATTCCATCTAAATATGAATATAAATACATGCTTCGTAGATTTATTCCCTGTATGTAAAGGTCAAGTTAGAAATTAAACGTGGTTTTCTCATCTATTTTTAGCAAACTTGTCTTGAATTGCAAGCGCTTTCATGCATCAACGAAATATTAATTTTAAATGATAGATGGTATTGATTTTCAGAAAGTAGTAAGTTAAAATCTGTTACCAAACATAATAAATTGTGTTTCAAAGTATGCATTGCACACTGATTTTTTAGCAGACAATCCCATAATAAATAAATAAAATAAATAAATAAAATAATGTAAACCCGTGCTCCTCACGAAGGGTAAAATTAAGCTGTTGCTCCAAACCGTGCAACGAAAACAGATAATTCAAAACATTCTGTCTATCGCACAAACAGCGCCCGGCATTGTCTCTGGCTCGTTTTGCTCGACGTCGCGTGACAATTCCCCGTTTGCCAGCGCAAGGGAAAACTTCATAATTTCAGTTCACCGCGTACATTACCCCAATATGTTCTACTGCAACATTTTACACGAGCTTTTGTTATATCTGACGGAGTAAACAACCGCTATCGGGATCGTAATCTCGGGTTTCCAGAGAATAAATTGTGACCGTACCATTCCGAGCGGCAATAAAATTCAATCGGTACGGTATGAAATAAATAGTCCGCTTCCTACTGGAATCTAATAACTGGAGAGAAACGATTCTGAGATACAAAGCTGCAAGCATGATTGATAACAGTGACAGGCGCGTTTCGCGGGGTACAGTCATTAAATCGACCACTTCTTCTATTTATGGTGTCTCGCTGTCTGCCAGCTTATTGATTGCGCGGACCGGTTGTCTTGCGGCCCTAACGTCGGCCTTATGAATTTATAGCAGATTTTCCACACACGCTCTCGACGTCGCTAACGAGCTCAACAACTTCATAAAGTTGAAGGATTTAATTCGCCGGCTGGCGAGTGACCCTTCAATGAAGCATTAATATTTTGGAATTGGAATGCTCAATTTGAATTAAGGTCGCTCTTCAATATCGAATAAGGATGATACAAATAAAAGTATACAATGTTTACATAGTAAATTTTTGCAAATACAATGTAGAAAGAGAAAAGTAGAAACTGCAAGAATTGACAAAGTTAAGTAATAACTTAGCATATATTTGTGAAGTAATAAGTGCGTCTTTCGAAGAGCACGTAGGATGATGAGGCGCGGTCGTGCATGTAACAGAATCCGGCGAGCGAGCGCAACACGACACCCGACTCAAGGCTCCCCATGTGGATTAGCATCGTGTTATTCTTTAGAATCGTCTTGCCCACCGAGCATAACTCGACCATTATTGTTTTTGCGCCAATGCTCCGCCTTCAACAAATGTTTACGTGGTACGTTTTTAAAAGAGTTAACCACCATACTTTGTATGTGTAGCTAAATGCTTGCACAGAAAATTCCAAGAAACTAAACAGGAATGAAATTCAAGAAGTTGTAAACAAACTGACTTACTTGTAATAAATCCGACTGTTATGCTTAACTTTCTAAGTGCTCTTATCATAAAATTGTCAAGTACAAGGAGTAACGACAGATATGGCTGAATGAAATCAGCCTGTGTGGGATGAAGTTATGCTATCATCCCGCCTCTTCATAATCCGTTGATACAGCGAATGCATCTCGATTTTCTCGGCGGGCCGTAAATGGCAAGAAATGAGAAAGTAGCCGGTTAATAGATACAATAGGGCTGGATAGGTTCGCACTGCCACTTTCTTTCACGGCAAAAAGTTGTAGAATGATAGCACGACAAGCCGAGCAGTTCTTAACTTCTAGTCCAGAATGCTCAGCGTCAGTCGACCGTTTCGTAAGAACTTGAACGTAATTACTCCATTACATAGATGTGCGATAAATAATCGCTTTTAAGTACAGAGTCCTTTAATCACGAGGAATTTAGACGCGAGCTACTACGCTAGATTATGGTGCAAGAGTTGCTTCGACTTGCGTATTTTCTTCGTGTAACTCTGGGCTTTCGACACTGGTCGACCAGCAAGGCTATAAATGGTAAACAGGCGTGCGAACTTTATCCAGCAACCTGCTGCTTTGCGAGACCATTTCGTGTACTTCTGATCAAGTTTTTGTAAAGTTATCGCAAGTATCCACTTGCAGGACAGTATCCTTACAAGGCAGGGCTTTGCGGCCGGTTTTTGTATAGTTACTCTGTTGAATTTATTCTTGATAAACACGCGCCTTGTTTGCGTATACTCAGTTAAATAAATTCCGCCATTATGCGACAGATTTTACGTCGTCGTTTTATTGGAGAGCTCTAAAAGTTTAGTCGTTTCTGTTAAGTTTTGCTATATTATTTAGTATCAAATGTATGAAATTGTCAAGTAAATGTTTGAGAGTTTCGAGTAGTAGGAATACAGTAGAAATATCGGATGGTTGAATGGCCAATAATACGTGTGTTATTGATGCATATTGCCGAAGGAGGCCCACGCGCCGGCGCACCCACGTCGCCGCTGTCTCAGATGAACGCGTGCGCACCCAGATATGATAGATGATTGGCTCACTACACGTCTATTATCAGAAGTCATTTTGTTTGTTCGTCGATTTCGAACATTCTTTAAATAGCAACCTATAGAAAATCATAAATGTAGCCCAAAATATAGTACCGCATTATTTCCCTCCATTTGTGTATGAAAAACAGTAACACGAGCTAAAATGAGAATCCAAGTTTTATGACCATGCGTCCAATGAGTAACGTTATCAATTAAAACGTGCGAAGTAAAATTAAAAAAAAAACAGCCACAATGCTCCAAAGAAAACAACGCTGCTAGTTGTTATTACTAGAATAGAACTAGGCCAGTCATTGATCTCGCTGGCATTACGTCGATAAACGGTTATGAGTTGCAATTACAGCTAAACGTGTGCTTAATTTGGGACGTCACACGTATTGTATCACGTATGTGGAGATAAAGCTGTGCACACATTTGAATGTAGTTACATAATTGTCGTTAGAAGCAGCAAGATCTGTTCGTGAGCAGTTGGTTTAGCCCTGAAGTCGGGCGTGGGGTTAACGCACGAGCTCGACCCACATACAGTGCACGTAGCTGCACTGCTTGCAAATCTCTAGCGCATAGAATCGCAACTACGACTAATGCCGCCATATTGTACTATTCGTTTCATTCTATCCGAGGCGTCGGATCGATTCGTTCCGTTCTTGGTGCATTTCTAAAATTAACTTCCTCACCATTTTCCACATATCCTCTCTACATTAAGACTAATGGAAAATGTGTCTAATGACTGGAGAAATAAATCCTCGTTTCCAGCGCTTCTTTAGATTAATGGTATGCTGCAATTGTTTAATCAAGTGATACGGGAAAGTCGTGTGTTAGACCCTGAGCTTGTATTTTATCTACGGATTATTTGCTCCATGGCGAAAATTTGTTAATCGGTAAAATTGTGGGATGCACAACGTAAAGGAGTAAGCAATGGAGCAACCACTTCTTCAAAAATGCAAAGTCGTGTGTGCTTCACACAACAGTGATCGCAATCTTTACCACTGGGAGAAAGAGTGTTAATGATAGGTTCCGGAGCTAACACCTTCCACTCTTTCAATTGCGCCACTAGACACTTAAGTTGCTTGAGCAGCTCACGCCTAGTCTCGTTTTTATCTGGCACTCCTTATTAAGTTCGGCATAAGCGTAGATTTAATAGCTTATGCGATTCATATAATCAAGACCAATAATTGCTACGTGTGGTCTATACATTATAACTTTAACAAATTACAGCAGCCATAAGATAAGCTTGCTTGATTATACTGTTGTAAATAGTCACGCATCAGAGAACTCGAACTAAATAGTCGCCGGCAATTCTATAATTAACAACGAGGATAGATTATCTGGCGTCTTCATAATTTAATTTAATTATTATCTTATTCATCTACAAGTTGCGTTGCGTGCAGTGAACTGTGATTAATACTAATTTAAGGTTCTTCGAAAGTGCGATGAAAAAGGTAGTTTCATTGATTGTGAAAGAATTAGGTTGTTTGAAAATAGAGTTAGTCAAGATTGATGGTACCTGGGTGTTAGAATCCCCAATTAAATTATTAATCATTGATTCTAATTATTTCGTAATCACTGAGTTAACAAAATTCAATTTACCGTTAATAATACTAAGAAGTATGAAAAAAATATGGTCAAATATAACGTAGTTCTTCAGCCATGCTATTTTTATCTTAAAAGGGTGTCAAGTGAGACAAGAATACCTTTTTTTACGACTAACGTGACCTACCCACACTTCAGACGATTCAGATTTAAATGAAAACGCAGTAGTGCAGTTTCTCGATTGTGCCATTGTATAAATAGATTTTAATTAGCATAGTTATGCATCTATCTAAAATCACTCAACAATGCTGCATAATTTGATTCTATTATGTTGTCGGATTGTGATTAAACGCGAATGGGCCAATTCTAAATAACAGTCGGGTTTGTAAAGCAGTAGTTGAAACGACATGGGATTTGTAAGCTGCAGAGCAAATTTTTTGAGTAGAAACGGGAATCGAGACGATAGCGAGAGCCATTAGCTGTATTGTTATTGCCAGCATTTCAGTAATGAAGCGCTCGTTTTCGTCCTTCAAATAACTACTCTCCTTTTGCTTTTACTCAAATAGCGCTAGCGATTTCGTTTCATCTCATCGGTTTCCAGCTTTTACGCTCCTAATTAATCCCATTATTATGCGATGCGACCGCATCATTTTTAAAACTCCCCTGACGTAGGATTTAAATTTTAAATCTCGAACATTCTAACTTTCAATGTAAGTGTGCATGCTGATGAGACATAAAACGCTGGAATATTGGCTTCTCAAGTGCTCGTAAAGTCTAGGTAAAGAAACCCACCGCAGTTGTTTTTCCAATTCAGCCATTCCCTGACATTTGCCAACAGTTTCTCGCGTCATTGACGCCAGTGTTCCCTACGAAGGACGATTTACATGGAAACTTAGTGAAATATTCACATCAGCTGCCGATTGTCACGTTATATTGAGATATTCAAACTTTCCCTCAGTCGGGATTTTGTGCATCTCATTTAAATAATGAGATGCTTTGCGTGGCATAGCTTCATCTCGGCTCATCATCTTTGTACAAACTATTCTAGTCATATTTACAAGCTGAAAGTTTGTGAAATTCTAAAGAATAAACTTCATTTTAGATACGTAAATAGTAGTGCCCTTGACGCATACAATATTTCCTCTCTTTCGCCCACGAAATCGGTAGCGGTCGAGGTAAAGTTCAAGACTATTTATAAAGCGAGCCAAGACCATTCTTGGCGCCTATTGATCGTCTGAAGAGCACGCACCCCGGCGTATTACGGTAGGTTAGTATGCCCTCTCCGTTTCGTATCCCGGAACGCGCCGACAACTGCCGACAATTTTACATCCCCGGCCGGTATTGATCGGACTTGACATTGAAATCGTAATAGACGCAAACAGCTGGGAAGCGAGGGTGCGAGCCGGCCCGACACGCAATCCCTCAACCCACCCTCCTTCCACGTTCGCCATTTTTTTAACACAGACATAACAGCTACTACGTCCGATTTAATTAAACCGTTGCTAACGAGAGATGAACGCACTTGATTCTAAGTGTCCATTAAAGTTATTCATCGGCGCTTAAATGTAGCTGAACGTTTGTAACGTCTAGTAATTATGCACGAGAGCCCTAAGACGGGCGTTGCTGCGGTCTAAAATCTCATTTATATTCAGGGCGGTCGGAGTTTGAATGTTATCTAAAATCCGTGTTTAGGTGTCGGACTGGATTGCTCTAATCTCGAAACTAAACACATTGTTGAGTTAGTCGAAGCTTTGTTCTCTCTTGGCGACTATGCGATCTTGGTAGAAGCGCGAAATGAATTTAATATCGTTATACAGCTTGAAGAAATGTTATTTTCAACTGAGCATAACATTCTTGCATTTCTTGATAATTCTATTTTCACACATTATATGCTCAGTCGTCTCGCTAGAAACGGATAAGGCGTATTTGAGAAACGTGTTACATATTTTCTGTTTTAAATAGGGTTTTTAGCTTCGCTGCCAAAACTTAGAATTTCATTCGTAAATCCTCTACCTACAGCTACAAGGATATCCAAATGAAACTTTTAAAAGTTCCTAAATTGACGCAACGGTTAATGACAGGTACCCGGAACTTCCTAAACACGAGTCGCACACCAGCTAGTCTTTTAAAAAGCTAATTAAAGTTGTTCGACACATGGCCCCCTTGCCCCCCTTACGTACGCCTACGCCTGTTATTTTTCTAAAACAGCTTTTCTTATCATTTCACATATTGCATTCTAGTCATTTCCTGAGCATGTTACAAGTTCCACCACTTACCTGTATTTCCTGCAACATGGTATCTTGCTCGCTTAGGTTGCACTTAGTTGTAAATTACACTAATAAACTTTCTTTTTGATAATGCCAATGACACCAGCTTCTAGGAAACTCCAAATAGGGTTTATTTACAATGTAGTAACACTAGAAATATTTTTCCAAGTTCGGAAAGTTTCTATTGTTTCAATAATTGGGAAAGGGATCCCTCAAGGCACAGACGGCATTGTCTTTGGGTGAATTCAATGGAGCGTTGCAAATTCCAGAATTCTGTAAGTCACAGCCAATTCCTTTGAAATGCACCATCCAAAAGAAACCACGAAAAGCGAACCTTACCGGGAGTTTTTTTTTAATATTCAAGGGTCACAACACAAAGATGAGAGCATAATTCGTCAGATCAAAATGATATCACAGTTATGCTTTCATAAAAAAAGACGTGTGTTCGTCATCGTCGACGTGTCCTAATGCTAACTTCTCGTAAATTTTGCAATTTCTGAGGAAAACAATAAATACTATAAGACTAAAAAATAGAAATCAAGAAATATAATCAATTCGTTTCCCGCAATGGAAATAATTTCAAATTCAATCAAGCCCTAATCTGTGGGACGGATGGCAAAGCCGCTAAGGCGTGCAAAGCTGAAGACACACCGAGATGTTTTTGCTGAATACTGATCAGCTCTATCGAAATTATTCCATTACCCCAGCTGTTCCAATACAAAAATTCATAAATAAAAAATGCACGAGGTGTCTGCTTCAATGCATTTCTATGGAATCACGGCACCTCCAAGTTAAATAAGTGATCACCGGTCGGCGGCGACGTGATCTGAACTTTGAATTATTCCCCACCTGGGGACTTAGACAATCACGCCCTGTGCTAGATCATTGGCTTAATCGTATATTCATTTATATTCACTACAGATAAAATAGTTATAGTTCTTTAAAACTTGGCCTAACCCTTTAATTAGAAAAGTTTTACTTACTAATTTAGTTGGAAATTCCTGCAAACAAGCGCGCAAGTCGCAATACTGTTGTGCTAGCCGAATGTTTGCGGGTCAGATTATTTTTGTTAATTGTATGAAAAGTTAATTAATAGGGTAATTAACGAACTTTTCGCGGGTAATAAATGAAACAATTGATAAATTTTAAACAGGGTCGTAAAGGTCGATATAGATTGGTTGTGGCGCTGCAACGGCGGGCGAGCCCCGCTAATCGATCGATGTCTGTGTGCACACTGCTTGCTGGCTGCTGCACCCAATCATTTGTCTCGTTCATTCCTGCCTCATACCCAATACAGCCATCCTTGTCTCTTCGTTATTCATCGTCCCTAACCACCCGGTAGTCGGCTGCCTCCCGGTGTCCTCCCGTATTTAGACACTGCACTATCTAATTTATGTTTTAAATTGTGCGCTTTTAAAGCCCTCCGGGTGCGGGACTGTAACGACTATATCTAAGGTTATCGCAACACTAGGTAAAAGTTAATAGACTGTCCGTGCTTATATTTGTTGAGTCTCTTTATTTAGGGGCTTGGTGTGTTTGGCTGGAACTTTCCACATAAGGTTACTTGAATTCGCTAGTAGAATTTAATGTGCCTTGTAAACCTTCTGCTCAAATGAAAATATTCATGTCATTGTATTAATTATGGACTCTTTTTCTCTTTTTACGTCGATATTTACTTTATCGGAAAACTGGCAATATAATGATTAACTTATTTACTCCTGAACTGAATTTAAATACAACACTCTCGTGTTGTAATTTTACTATTATCAGATGCTAGTTATTAATTAGCCCGACGAAACACCGCCATTTGCTCCACCGACCTTTTGGTTTATTTTGACGTTTGCATCGGATTTGTATCTAAATGTTGCGTCTACTTTCGATTGTTGCGAGGCCTTGGCACAAGCTCGCCGGCCAGCGTAGGAACAGTGCAGTGGCATTTGGTTCTGCGACGTGCAACTCGGTGCATTGCCTACTTACATAACGCACCTGCCATATCTGGCGGTACCGCACCTCACGTTCACTCGCCCATTCTATGAATTACTTATAGGTCGTAGACCTTCTATTATTTTATTCCACTTCGTGCGCTATTAGTAAGCGTCGATTACAATTTCTGCGGCGCCGTAGGCTTTCTATTTATTTACTCTTAATTGACGTTGTTTACTTCTGTCAGTTGGTCCAAAACGTGCCCTATTTCTAATAGAAGCTGTCAGTAAGAAAATTTACTACAGGGAACAAAAAGATAATCTTAATATTTCAATGAATGAAGGTTTAAAGTAAAATCGAAAGTATTCCCGGATCGACACGAAAATCTCTCTAAGCGTCAGAGTGCCAAACGGATTCTCGAGGTTTTAGCTTGTTTCCCTCGTTTTTTCTGCGTCTGTGAACGCGGCAAATCCTTCAACATCCCCGAGGAGTCGGCCGCGGGTAAAACGGGAACTGACTGCTTAAACACTGCAAGCACTCTTCTCAACGACTGTACAAACACCAAACTTAAACTTGCTCCGTTCCGTCCACTGAATTATTTTGAAGTGCTATAAATAGAATCTTCAAGTTGAACATCCTTGGGAACGAAAACGGATAATATCTGCACTGTGTTGTCTTGCAGACTTCACCTTTCTCCTGTTTTACTATTTCCTACGTTTCTCCAAAACGTATCCCTTGAGCAAGTTCCATATCTCAAATAACTAGATTTGACCATGCGAAAGTCTCACAAATCACTGCCCGAATTTATCAGGACGCAATAAACCAAAACAAAATCCATTAGTTCGAGAAGAATAGTAACCCAGCCAGTTTCGATTGGTCTGGTCGTAAAATATCAGGTTGCGATGAACAACAATGTAAGTTGTTACCCGGGTTCGCCTAGTCGTGCCATGGGACGATAAATCGTCGGGTCGCTGCCTCCGTTTAATACTAAGGATTAAGAGCGTCGAGCACACCCGTAAACGGAGAATATTCAAGATGGAAAGTATAACCAGCGGATTATTTCGTCAACTTAAAAGAAGGAATTATTTATCAAACTCTTAGAACATTTTTAATAATGGTTAATGTCCTAAAATTTCGGCATACCTGAAGCTCCTCAGTTTTCAGCAAATTTGATCGATATTTTGAGTCATCTACTGCATTTTCAATGTATTCTTCATACCTTTGATCTCATTAGTTATTCATTGTATTAAATAAGTGGTGCAATAATTCCTCGAACCTTTTTTTTGCAATGTCTGTTAAATCTACGAAAAAATTAACTCGCTTTTGTTTTAACCCGTACGTCCCAATACAGTCCGATTCTGCAACACCTTTAATTTAATTGTTTGCACAATCGTGCTACATCCCGCGAGTTCTAATTCCAGCGTCATTCTAATTAAATGTCAATACGAACCAGAATTTAACGTTTCGGAATTAAAGTACTAACTGAGTTCATTTACGTGATCATGTTTTTTCTGCCAGAAGTAAAAAAAATATCTTCTAAGCATTACTTTCTTTTCATTAAACTTTCTGAAAGTGTCTGTGTTTATGACTTATGAGTTCAAAGTTTGTTCATCTTGTTTATTTTTCAGGATTTTCAGATTAACAACTACGTAACTTTTATATTGTGTGTCATCGTGACGTGACTAAACTCACTTTGCTTTAACTTTATTTTGGATCTTTTTAAGTTTGTGCTAAACTTGGCAACCTGCTGTTAATTCTAAGTTAATACTTGCGCTTATCCGCTTAGGATCTCATGCATACCATCAAATGCCAAATATGGCTATGAAAACAACTCGAGAAAAAATATTGCATCAGCAACGTTTACCAACACATCTAAGTTTGGTATATCAACACATCCAGCACCAATTAACTACTTGAACTCGATCCTAAATCCTTGCATCGAAATTTGTTGCATTCATTTACATATCAACGTAATAATGGCTGTTATTATGGGAATGAAATGCAAATATCGCTCTAATTCGAAGGCAAAGGCTTGTAATCCATTTTGGATATAATTGTTTGAAAAGGTATATAGTCGTTCGATGTGTGTATCTGATTGTTTTCGGACCTGTTTTTATTTGTGACATTGTCCATAAATACCTTTACAAAAGCTTTTAAAATAGGAACACTTGTAATTATATTCATACCAAAGTTGCGTTCGCTGCGTACCAACAATCTGGTTATTCTAGTCTTCTTTCCTGTTTATTGTTTTTCGATCGCAGCTATTCCGGTTTAAAACAAAAACTTTAATCTTTTCCTACGTTGAAATTTCCTAAACTTAGCAAGTATTATTTTCGTTATTCTTTATACATCTTTATTGTTATTGAATCAGAGTATCTTTGATAGATTCCTTTGTCAATGCCTGATAAAGCTGTTCTTAGAATTTCCATTGGACAGTTTTGTACTCAACATGTTATCTAGAACCATTGGTATTTAATGAATAGAAAAGCCATTGAGGCTTTATCTAGAAATGTTAGAGTGCTTCAATGATAATGTTAGCTTTAAAGTTATATAACACTACACTGTGGTACAATGACCGATATAACGACAGTGGAGTGTTTATTACTGTGATTTATCGAAAGTATCGCTCATTCCAATGCATTTGCTGTAATGATATTTATTCGCTTAGATTTAATGCAATGGGATACATTGCGGGTTCTTGGCGACTGCGGGTTATAATTAAATTGTTATTCGCGTTTTAAACTGGGTTCATTAGATTAGTTGTGCATTAAAATAGGTTTGCCTCTGTTTAATAGTTAATGATAATGCCACAGTTGATGTTTCTAGTTTCAGGCATTCATGACCATATTCTAACAATGTACTCATATAAAGAATTTGGAACCAACAGGTAAGCATACTCAAATCATTTTAATAATGAATCTTTTAAGAACTGTTTCAAATTATGAAATTTGAAAAACAACACTAATACATAACTGCCATCTCGATCTGCAAGGCTAATTTGAAAATTAAACACCTATATTTTTTCATAACAACCTCGTTTGACTGGCTTTTAGTCCTAGCACCGACAATTAGCATAAACAACCTGCTCCACGCCCCACAGTTGTTATTTAATCCTCATAAACACTAGAACTATTAGGTCGCCGGATGTGCGCATGCAAAATTGTAAATGCGTTAAAACATTCAATGGATCGCATTATTCAATCTCGAAACAAACTTATAAATAACTCTGGCTTGCACAAAATGAGAATTAATTACACGTTTCTGTATTTACTGTGTTGTTCTGTAATAACTTGTCACGAATGTACTGGCTGGTTAGTTAGGTGCGAATTGTAAAATATATCTTGGGACAAGATGTCGTGTTATTTTGCAATTAGGTTTGTTATTTTACTAAATGTTACATTTAATAATGTCAATAGGCATATTCTAGCAAATTTAAACATTGATTAATATTTAACCGTTGCTTTAGAAAATATGTTGAAATCTAATTGGGAGTCGTTTTTAGACTAGCTTTTTATGCGCGTTTGGGTTTTTAGAGCGCGAATGTAGCGCGCGTGTAAGCTCGTATTCAAAAGGAACCGTAAACACAAATATAGGTTCTGAGCAAATGAATAAATAAATTAAATTAAACGATAAAAAAACGCTTGCCTTAAACCGCTCTCAGACTCATGAAAAAATCTAACAGCGTTCTTGCATCGTTCAATCAAAGTTGTGTAAGCCTTGCATTACATACATCTTAACTATTTGGTTTCAAACCTTAAAACCTTACAATAACCATTACGCCACTAAATACCAATTGATTTCAATGATGGAGGCGTCCAGCAATGAGACAGTATATTAAGGCAATTTCTTTTTATGTTTTTTTTGTCGCTGAAAAAACTAAATAAGTAATACTATTTACAAATTCTTAATAAATGTTACTTGGAATTTAGATAGGGTTTTTTTTTGGTTCAATTGAAATTAAGCTAATAATTAGACTAAAAACTGGTATAAAACCATTGCTTGCGTGGTAACTTCTACCTGTTTTTTTATTAAGTTGTTAAAACATGAAATTATCTCGTGGTATAAAAAAACCTTGTTGATAAAATGCCAATTGCATTTTCTAAGCAATAAATCAGAGCTCACCTATCAGCAGCGAGCGTGTTATGTAAAGGTCGGTTGAGACCAAACGTGCGAATGGAGAATGGGTATAGAATGAGCATTTGCTTGTTACTAGGTGATCTAGGTGAACCCCAAGGGGGTCTTCACAAAAAAATGGGGTGTCACCATTTTTTTTATACCACGTCGGTGACAATTTAGCATGCGGGGTTACCGCAGCCTATGGCCATAGGGGTATCACTCAAAACCATTATAGTTATGCATTACCTTTTATGCATTTACAAGCGAGGGTACACGAAAATGTATTTACTTTCGATAGTGTGACTTGTGTTGTGTGTTTGCCGAGTTTTGGGAATACGGTGGAGATGTAGCTCTGCAGGAGGTCCACCGGAACCAGCAAAATTTTGAACGTGGTCGAAGCGAAAAAAAGTCAGAGAACCTCTAGTCTAAACCCACCTTCACGGTTGAGTTATAATAGTGCATGCTTTCGCCTTGAGAGGCCGTTATCCTGCGACCGCGATTCAAGTCGTGGCTTATCGCTCTTGTGTACATTCAACCACAACTGGAGCGTAACACTTATTAATTTATTTCCTTAATAACTACTGATCTCCCATTTTCTTTCTGGGTGAGCAGTAGGAGACAATTGGGAGAGACCTTTGCTCAGCAGTGGGACACAACAGGTTAACAAAAAAAAGACTACTGCTGTTTAGCAATAGATAAGTGGGCATTGACATTATAAGCGGTTATAAAGTAGTTTTATAAGCGCATGATGCGTACAGGCGCACGCCACGCGCGTAACTCGTCCGAGCGTTGACACGCTTATGAGCTAGTATAATCCACACAGATACTGACTCACCACCACCGATATGAAATATCTATAAAGCTATAGTCAACATGAAAACATTACAAAAACAAACTCATTTTACAAGAGGTTACGCAAATATGTCTACTTTTTAAATAAATAAATATAAATATGCGCCAGACAACACACTTCTTGTTATGGTCTCGAAGGGAGAATAAATATCCCTGTATTACGAGGTACCAGACAAGGAATTAAGCCAGGGGCGTCTCCCAGCACACCCAGACCCGAGGCAATTTAGAAAAGATCGTTTCCTGAATTGCCCCGACCGGGAATCGAACCCGGGACACTACGGGATTCGAGGCGAGAAACCGTGCTACTGCGCACTACGCCAATCGTGCCGTCCAAACAAACAAAGCAGTATTATGACATTACACCAAAGCTTGCTTAGACAAACAAGTCACGGCTTAATCTCTTTAAGCCGAGTCAACGGTGAGTTATTTGAATGCATTTGTTTTTCTATTCAATCGCAAACACGCATTAGGTCATGCATTATATGTTAGTGCATAGTTAACACTGCGTATAGTGCTATGTTCGCCTTGGCTCGGCCAATGTCCCCGGCGACCGCGATTCAAGTCGCAGCTTATCTTGACGTAGGCTTGGGGATAGCATGCGCGTGACATATTAATTACATTAACGATAATGAGTCGTGAGGATTAAGTGAAGAAAATTGTAAGGAAACTCATTGAGCTCTAAGGACATCTTAAGTAACGTTTAAATTAATTTGTCAACCGAAACGCCACGAATTAATCGATATTGGTTGATGAAAATAACAAGCGGGTACGTTTTAATCTGTGGCCGATATTGCGAGCTGTCAGATTGATTTGATAAATTGATAACCAATTGTGCTGCATAACTTAATTTAAATATAATTAAAGTTGTTACAAATTGGTGACAGATATCAGTTAGCCGCAATTAAATTTATTTTATAATTTAATTCACAGCGGAGCCTTTCAATTATAAAGTACTGCATAAAACACTCATCTATGTCCGGATTAACTTTATCCTTCCTATCTTCACACGAGACTGTTTCGGTAGAACAAGCACATTTAATTAGTAGCGTGTCACGCTACGATAATTAACTTGTCAAAACAAATAAATCTTCGGCTGTCAAAATTATTACATAGTCGTGGCCCTCTTTCTGTTTTATGCCTATTACGGTCTACGGTCATTTGAGTCGGTGAAATAATTGTATACGAAAAAAAAATATCGAAATTGGTTTCTTCTGATTTCTTCAGTGTGGTCTTGTCACATAAGATCCTCGTTTCGCCTCGTTTTTCTGCAAAACGGGTCATATTGCTACTGTAGTGCTAGAGGATCAAAGAACGGTGAACTCTGAACGGTATATGACAGTTTTTGCTCCAACAGTAATATCAGCTTTGTGTGACAAGCGACCGAAGTCAGAAATCCGGCATCACGACATTGCGGCGTCGCACACGTGCGCCAGAACATTTGACTTTTCAACTCAAAAATTGTGTCAATCCTTCCTCACCATGTTTCCCTGACCTAGGGCCTTGTGATTTTTACCTGTTTGTTTCCAAAATTTAAAGAAAAACTAAAGGGTCAAATTAATTTCGAGATTTCTGAGGTGTCTAAAGAAGAGTGGTCACAGGTATTTTCCAATTTGTTCAAACGTATGAAAATGTGTGTACGTGCTCAGGTTGAATACTTCGAAAAGATCGATATTTGTAATAAATAATAAATTTTATAACTTATAAGTATATACTTTCTTTTGGCATGCCCCTCATATATGGGAACTGTAAGCTTTTGTGACATGCTCAAAAAGTGATGAAAACTTCTTAGACATCTCTAAAATTCTGACAAAACTCGATAACGATGACGTTCTGACAGAAATCGATCTAATGCTATGAACTGAATGCATCGCAGCTCTTGAAGCACAATTTACAACTATTATTTATGTTAACTATCGTGTAACTGGTATATAATTGCGTAGGTAATGTACTCGTATGTCTATTCGAAAATGATCACGTTCACTTTTATTTTTATCGTGACTTATAAATCTAAACCTATAATCTGTGAGGTGTGGTATTTCAATTTTATTTATTTATTATGCGAGTAGATCGCAGTAATAAATAATGTCAATAAAGAAAGGTAAACGTGATATAGTAAATGAATTAGGCGCCTATTTCAATTATTTGTTTATCCTCTCGGTACAGTAATATGGGTTAGGTGATACCGTGACTCACGAACGACACGACAAATGACCGGGCTTCTCAAGTCTTTTTGACTGGCCTGTTGGCGCGATGGCAGCGATCCTGCCTTTAGCGCCAGACGTCGTGGGTTCGATCCCCACCCATGACAAATATTTGTGTGACGAACATTTGTATTTGTTGTGTGTCTGGGTGTTATTATCTATTTAAGTATGTATTTAGAAATATTTAAGTATGTTTATCAGTCTCTGACGCCCATATTACAAGCTCTGCTTAGTTTGGGGTCAGATGATCTTGGTGTGAATTGTCCCAGATATTTATTTATTTAGATATATATATTTTTTTGTTTTTCTTCTTGAAACATAATTTTTAATCGTTTGTCAATTTGTGTGTCTGTCTATAATATTTCGGTGCCTGTAGTTGATTAATATTTTCTTGTTATTATTTTCTTAATACGACAGCGCCACTGATAAACGCCGTCCCCATTGGCCGATTACATCGTATTTTTCAATAACTCTAAAGCTAAAAGCCATTCGTTACGCAAGCATTTAACGTTAACTATTACATTTTAAACTGACATTATCTGAACTGCGCCATCTCGTTAAAGCGCGTTGATTAAACGTTCTTTAGTTTTGTTATACCAAGGTGGAAATTGAGCTAACTATGCTCAAATTAAACTGAAACCATCAATTATCCATTGATTGATATCAAAATGTTGAACGCAACTTTGATAATAAATAACTGCTGGTGCAATGGAATTTCTAATACCTAGAATAGTAATAGTCATTTTAATTAATATTTTCGACCGAAAAAGGTAACGCAGGCGACGTTTCAGCGCAAATTACTTTGTCATCGATACAACTTGATAGGGATTTAAGATTTATTACTCAATTATATTTAATTAGAACGGCTTATAACTAATTTGCATACCGGGGGCTGGAAGCCCTGCTTCAGGTTAGCTTACGAGGATCATAATATACTTATTATTATATCAAGTGTAAGAGTATATCTATGTGTAATTTACATCAAGATCATCAGGACCCAACCTGATTACGGAACTTAAACTTAGAGGGTCGAGAATCATAAACGTAATTGAATATTTCTTAAATTCAAATAGATGAGAGCACTGAGAAGAAAAAACCTAAACACATTTTAGGAAGACCCCTACCTCATTGTACTTAGATATCTATGGTTAAATGTAAGAAAATAACTAATAAGAAATAATTTCCACGACAAAAAGTACATGTTGGGAAGTTTTTTTTTTTCAAAAACGACGCACGGAAAAATTGAAAATATCGTAAAATGAATTTAACATGTCTGAGCTAACGGATTTATCGGTTGCTTTATTGATCTAGAAAGTTAATTGTTTCATATTTTTTCGACATATACACCAAATAAAATATCACACACACACGTCAGGTAGCCAAAAGCTGCGTCCTATACAACGTCCGCCGAATGATGAATCTTAAAGGACCCTGAAGGAGGCCTATGTTGTGGCTTGAATTGGTAATGATCTCATGGTGGGTCATGTCCACGTAGGTCTAGATAACTCAGGCTCCAGGTCGACTGAGTGGTTAACCACATAATAGAAGCTAGATTTGAGTCACATTTGAGACAATGATGTGTTAATTGCGTCGTTAATCCATTCAATATTGTAGTATAAGAATGTATATATTCACAATAAACCACAAGCGAGTCTTTATATTATTAATCGTCGTGTGAAACAAGCATTACATTGTACTTGTTACTAATGTAAAAAAAGTGAGTATTCAATCTTTCAACGAACATCTCTTCGTTCGGTCGCTTGGTAGCATTTTTAGCATTACCATAACACGCACAACGTCCCTATGCAACCGTAGGCTGAAAAAATTATCTTAAAAATACTAGTTATCCGCCGTCGGCTTCGTCCGCGTGAACTTCATTTTTATGACACACAGGATTTTTTCCGACTTACGATACTTTGTCGTTAAACTCTTATATTATTCGCAAAATTCTGTCTTAGAACCTCTATGCAAAATTGGAGACTCCTAGCACTTGTATTGTAGTAACGAAGTTTCATACAAACTAATCAACCCCTTAGGAGTCGAATTTCGCAAAATACCGTCTTAGTGAGCACCTGCGTCTCATGAGCGTTATCTGGGAGCTGGAGAAAGTTGCATTTTGTAAGATTTTTGTGATTATTTCATTGAATTGAATCAAACTTGAAGTTTTGCTCTATTATTGTCTGCATAATACTATTTGAAACCACATTGAATTGTCTGAAATCAGGTAGTCGCCAATTATTTGCTAAATTAAATAAAAACGGTTTTTTTTTAAATTGATAAAGACACTTAAAAATTTACTGTACACAGTTAAAATTATGAAATTAAAAGGTGCATTCAATAATGGAGAGATAATTTATACTTAACTTGAATTCAGCTAAATAATCAAGAAAACCTTAAAAAAATGCGACGTTTGCGATCTACCCCAAACGCAAAAAGCAAACCCTCCTAAAAAGAACCTCCATGCAAATTTGAAACTGCTAGCACTTGTAATTACTGAGATATCGTGATGAGTTTACGCTTTTATATAAATAGATTTAAGCATAGGTAGGCATGGTTGTTTCGTGGATGGAACTTTTCCATGCACCTTCTTTGCCGGGCTTAGGCGTGATTCATGTAACACGAACTTACCGTTGTTAGTCACAAAGTCCTTTACAACTTTATTACCTAGCCACATCCTTTATGCAACTATCACAGTAAAAGAAGTGATAAAGATTCATATAATGCTTAACCTGAATGTGTCATAAAGTTAAAGACGTGATGACGATAAATATAAATGAACTAGCTGTCCGTTAGCGACTTCTCCCGTCAAAATATAGCATTAAAAAAAAAACTTATGTCACTCACCATAGCGAAGTCTTCTTCTATGATAGCTCTTTTTCTGACAGCGGACACAAGGCTGTAGACGATTATTGTAATTTTACCTCTTTATTAATTATTCGGAAGTACCGAAATCTCTATTTTTTTTAATAATATTCTGTGAAGAAATCTACGGATTCAGTAACATGGTATTTTTTAAATCGGCCCTGAAGTTTCGGAGCATATTCAATACAAACAACAAACAAAAAACAAACAACCAAATCTTTCCTCTTCAAAATATGAGGGTTTGTTCTTCGGTAAAATGACTTAGACAAGGTTATCATTCAACATTCAGTCTTATATAATATTACCACTACTCAATGTTCTTAAATAGTGTACAAACGCTGTCCAGATATGAGATAACATGTCGGATCCGTGTGCGTTCCGTCTCCCACCCGTCCTTATTATTTACGACTTTCTCCATATCAGGTAGTGTCAGTTGTTTATTAATTTAATTTTATCGGCATTATTGTCGCTCGGTCCGTGATACACTTGCAAGGCTGTTGTTGGCAACTTTGCAAAACAGATAAAGAGGGCGGCTGGGGTGACGCTCTAGGGTTATCGTGGCGTGGCAAATGGTCGGTTTACACTCGTATCGCGGACTGATAATGCAGTCAGAGTTTGTTTTGCTTCGTCTAGAAATGTACCTAAATGGCATAACGAATTGATAAACCGCCGGTATCGCGGTGTAAGTTGTTTACTTATTTTTATGCCGATCAGCTCGGAAAGCAGATAGCGTAAGCCTGTTCCTCGTTATCTTTGACTGGACGCGTCAGATATTAAAATAGTGGTACATAAACTTTGCTAATTTAATCGTTAAACATATTTGATGTTTGCAAATGAATTTCAGACCAGGAGTTGTAAAATACGGGTGTTATTTATGTTAACGATTTATAGAGTTGCTTTGATGGTTTCTTCTGTCATTGATACTTGTAGAATTGGTTTTATAGTCTGTGTTTGGTATTAAGGTGCCCATGTACTTTTTAAACTCTGCGTGACAATGTTCAGGACTGAGAGTCCACACATCCTACGCGGCGTTAGATAGTGCGTCGCGTAACATGAAACAAGTTTTCCAAATTTTGTTTGCATCTTTGAACCCTAAACACACTACTCTTGTCCCCTTGCCCTCACCGCTTTTTGTGCATGAAGGTGGAGTGGACCTCCTGAATGTCGTGTGTGTTGTATACGGTGTCGATATAACGAAATCATATACCGAATATACATTGATATTAAATTTGCTATTATTTTGATACAGATATTTCTTACTAAAACTTACTCTGTCAACAAAATCGAATATGCCCCAACGGCTCTTGTTATTACGAGCTTACCAAAGCATTCTTCCGATATCTATAAGTGGGGACTTAACTGGAAAGATCGTGCCTATTTTTATCGCCGTGTTTACGCACTTAACCAATCGTCACAGTGGCTGGGCCGGCTTAGATTAGCAATTTGAGGTGGTCAGCCATCCGTAAACGGGCTGGTAATCAGCTAAGCTGGAATCGGATTGATTCTGCTTTGTCGGCCGAGAGACGCTTGTCGGAAAATCGCACCGATTATAGCGCTCTACCGAAAATAATACTAGGGTTTAGAGGAGAAATACAAACTATTTTCGTTTTTTGTACAAAATCTCGTATCAGGATTCGCCGGTGGAAATAAATCTCTATCTGAAAATAGGCTCACCTATATACAACTGTTTTGTAATTGCTGTATTGCTTGAATTAATCTAGTGATTTTAGTATTCGTTCGTTTGTTCACACTTCAAGGTACCGAAATGTGACAATTATCACAATCTGACACTTATATGCTGTGGTCTGTTCTAACGAACAAATACTTCATTTGAATATTAATTTTGCGATACAGTAATTTCGGAATATTTTCTGCCGTACTTATGCAAGTTCAATGTATCGTAAAAAAAACTTTATTATTTCTTGTAGTTTTTCAACTCACTTAGTGTCGCTTGCAAACTTCCCAGCCTTTTGCAACTCTTCGTAAAACTGGTAGCACGATTTTCCGTTGGTGCATCATGCATTAAAGAACCGAATGCCCTAAATAGGGCATATACTCGGCAGCGCCTGCATGGTAGCTGCGAACTATACCAATATCTAAACAAAATCTGTTTTCGAAACAAAATTGATTTCAAATACAATCTTTAATTTAAATCAGAACTGTTTCAAAGTAGTAACACACACCTATTCATAATAATATTCGGTCCGCAAATAGCAAGTTTATCATGATGGATTTATGCACGGTTATAAAGTGGTTATACGACTATAATTGCTAATGTTATTACTGCGCGTCCTGTGTCCATTGTGTCGCTATTGTAGACCATTGCAGACCCTAACATGATTGAGAATGCCAATTTTACTGTATTGTATGTTTACTAATCCTTTGTGATTCATTCTTGAATAAGTCTTACTAAGAGGGTGAGTCGCCTCGGTAAACTTAATTCGAAATTGGACCTGAAATATTGAATATATGTATAATGTTTCTGGTTCGTGATGTGTTTGTTATGGCCGCACATTTTTTAGTTGGCTCGTTGGCGCAGCTTGCCTATAGCACCGTACGAACCTCATTCATGGGTTCAATTCCCACCTGGGACAAATATTTGTGTTCTGTGTCGCGTTTTTAGTTTGTATTTATGTATATCAGCTTCTGACACTCACAGTACAAGCTCTGCTTAGTTTGCGGTCACTGGCTATGAGGCTATGTAAAAAAAAAAATCCACTAATTTTATAATTTACGAGCTGCCCAGACAGACTTCGCTCTGTCAAATGTTTAACAGCTGGTGTCCATTTTGCCTGCTTTTCTCTGACTTGATTTACATTTACTATTATTTATCACTGAATTTTTTGTTCAATCTTAATACAAATACAAATACAAATAAGCTTTATTGTGAATCACAGGTATAACAATAATGTTCAGATCATACATATTTAAGAGTCTCACTGTGTTCCGCCTCACAGGCATACAATAGTAACAATTTTAATCCGAATGTCACAATTTATTACAAAGTAGTCAATTAAAAAAAAATAATAATAAAGAATTCGATAGGTATGTCAAGAAGTAAATAGAACACATTTTAAGTTAAACCTAATTTAAGTTAATTCAAACGAATTGTCAACAAATCGGACTACAATCTGTATCGTGGCAAGCTGCCGTCGCACAAGAATTCAGTGATAGCGTAATAGCACTTTAGAATGAGAAGATCATGGAGTTCCGTTTTAAATATGGTTAAATCATTAATATTGCGAATACAGTCTGGAAGTTTATTATAAATACGAGGAGCATTACAAAACATACTTAGGTTTAACAAAGCCGTTTTGTTCGGCATTAAACAAATCTTATTTTTATGACGTTCACGCTTGTGAAAAGTGTATAAATGTTTGTTACTTTTCACGAAAATGCAACATTCGAGGATGTATAAACAAGGAACCGTTAAAAGCTTTAGCCTCATGAAGTGCGGCTTACATGAATCTGTCTGGCGCAAATTATACATGGACCGAATACACTGTTTTTGAGCTCTGAGAACATCATCTTTGTGGGTAGAATTTCCCCAAAATATAATTCCGTATCGTAATGTCGATACCACGTAGCCATGATAGGCCGTCAGCAAAGCCGACTCATTTGAAATTTTTCTCAAATTGCGTAATGCGTATGAAAATTGGCTTAACCTCTTGCAAATATATTCAATATGGGTTTTCCATTTAAGCGTGCTGTCAATATGTAATCCTAAGAATTTGGTGGTCCTTGTTTCGGTTACCGGTTTACCAGCATAACTTACACGCAAATCAGTTGCGTTAGTGTTCATTTGTTTAAAGTTCATTGTCAATGTTTTTTCTAGATTTATTTTCAAATTATTATTATTAAGCCATTCTATAACCGATGTCAACGTTGTGTTTATGTCAAGATTCAAATTTGCGATTGTATCATTACTTAATATTATGGTGCTATCGTCTGCAAACAAAGTCATATGATGTTTTGTAGCCGAAGGTAAGTCGTTAATATAAACCAAAAACAACAATGGTCCCAGAACGCTGCCTTGGGGTACTCCATATTGCACTTCTCTAAACTCCGATTGATGTAGTACTTCAGTTTGCGACTTTATGTGTACTCTACTTATCTGAGTTGCTTGTAGACGGTCTGACAGATAAGACTTTATTAAACTATACATATTACCTCTGACACCATAACGCTCTAATTTGTTCAGTAATATGTCATGGTCCACGCAGTCGAAAGCCTTAGACATATCCATATACAAAGCAGCAGTAGGTATCCGGCGATCCATATTTCTTATGATTTCATATAAAAAGTTGTAAATTGCCATGTTAATAGACTTGTTCTTTCTGAAACCATACTGTTGCGGCACTAAAATGTTACTACTTTCTAAAAAGGAACATAGTTGCTTCTGCATCAACTTTTCTAGTATTTTCGAGAATATTGGAATCAATGCGATCGGTCTATAAAATCTCATTAGTTTCCTATCTTCTTTCTTAAATAAAGGCTTGACTATAGTTTTCTTCAATGTATCTGGATACACTCCATGTTCAACGCATAAGTTAAATATAAAGCTCAGCAACGGTGAAATAGTAGTTTGAACATCTTTAACTATGTCTGTGCGTATGTCATCATACCCTACACTTTTTGTATTTTTTAAAGCACTGATTACATTCTGAACATCGGATGAAAAGACAGGAGTAGCGAAAATAGTGTAGTAAGTATAGTAGTAATAAAATATGGTCATATCACTCCTGAATAATTTAGCTTTCTGTTAGTAATAAAAATTTCACGATCGGAAACCACTGGGTTTTGGAGCCTATTCAATACAAACAAACAATCAATAAAATATTTCCTCTTTGTAATATTACCCGTAGTATAGAAAACGCTTCGATTTTCCTTCGTTGGATCTGGCTGTATTTTCTTTTTAAATATTTCCACAGCTTATTTGCGATATCGAAAACTTTGAATCCTCCAATAAGTGTTTAGTGTCCTCGAAAAACGTGATGTTGTAATGACAACCGCTTATCTGTGTTTATTTTTATACCAAAAATACCTGCTTGCCCTGATATTCTGCTCGGCAGGTATCCGTCCGATTGCCATTTTGTATTTATTTTTATCGCCAATGAAACTAAAACATGATCGTGAATGTCAAAATTATATTTTTTTGCCAAGCGATCTGATTAAAAAAATCGATAAAGCTAATTAGGTTCTTTCAATTACGTATATTTTTAAGAATTGATATCGGAATGTCTAAATTAGACATGTTTTGTTTGATTTTTTAAATTTAGTCGTAAGGAAACAACTATCACTGTAATAATAATGTTATATTAGGTACAATATATTAATGCTTTTGGGTAATTTCTATAAACAGACCACATTGAACCCGATGAACTTTTCAAAAACATTTCTCCATAATGCATATCTGGCAGATGAATCCGGATCCGTAGATCGGAAGATCTGATCCAGTGTTTAATCTAAATCAAATGTTATCTGTACAAAACCAACTTTTTTTCATTCTATTCTTAGGAGAATCGAATATTGTTAAGCCCCAAGTTAAACTTCAGCGTTCATTACGATAATAACTGTCATTCACTCATCCCAAAGTTATCAATGTGAATGTCTTCGTATTGATGCAGTACATATCTACTTCTCGTTCACCCTCATTACAAATCACGTGTCAACTGTTGACTCAGCTGAGCCCGCACGTGGCCAACCACGGTATATCTATCAACCACCATGTCTTATCAACTAACGCCTTGATGGTAATATTACGCTCACTTATAATCTACATTCTTTATGGTTCCTTCGCCTAAACGTAAACGGGAGGATTCTGGTTGATATATTCCACCACGAACGTGCAAGGACAATTTCATTTATTTATGTTCTATTCCACGTCTTTATTTTTTACAAGCCAGTGAGTAGTAACAAATTGACATAAGTAAGAAGTTATTTCGAGAATCGAGTCTGCCAAATGTGGTTTTATTGTGGTTTTGGCTAAGATATTGGCGAAACGATAATTATCAAGTTTTTCAAGATAGTGACTTTTTTAAACACGATCTTTTGATGGAACTAACTTGGAAACCCTTCGCTCGTTCGTGAAAGATAGATCCAGGCTTTGTCTGAACTATTTTTTTAATCCTAGTGATTTAAGATAGGTTATGGTAGCTGTTTGCCTTTGAGAAATCAAAATTAACTTCTAATTGTAATCTTTGATATGTTGCTGCTTGCTGCCTTGTAACACTAGTTAAAGTGAGAGTGTCATCTTTGAGTGACATTTCAGAAATCGTGCGTTACTGAACTTTAGGGACCGGTACGCCGGAATTTACTCCAATATCACAAAATGAAGCTGTGTTTATTTATTGTGATTGATTCGCTTTTAGATCCATGCTTAGCAGGGTTGAATAATTGATGGTTGCTAGAATAATATACTATAAGCCGTAAGTGCTGTTTGTCGTGTGAATGAGCTGGCTACGACTGAATTGAAGTTGAATGCAAGTTATATAGCTTTAAATAAAAAATACACTTAAGTGGTAAAATAGAATATGCGGATCCCGCAGGACTAATGTAAATAGTTAATGGTGCACACACAGGTGTGGCGATAAACTTAGATCGTGGTGGTATATTGAACAACGTCAAGATAGACCCAAAAAACGAAAATACATCTGTTTGTAAACATGCGGGTGGAAGAATATAACCCTTGACAACCATAACTTTGAATGAAGTGAAGGTACCTCTGGACATCTTTACGCCCACCTGGACTCAAACTGAGCAGAGCTAAAACTAAGGTTGTCAGAGACCCTTAAACATACTCTGATATTTTTTAGTAAATATTTAAATAGATAGCTGGTAATATACAGATACAGGACAAGCACAAAATGTTCGTCACTTAAATGCTGATAGATTAGCTAATAATGTGATTACTGGTTTAAGAAAAGATATTATTCTTTCTTTTATCATTAATATGTACGTTATTTTATTTTGCTGTGCCCTATCAGGGGCTATGTTTGAAACATAAACAAATACAACCATGCATGTACAACATAGAAGTGCAATAAGTAAACATTTGAATTTGTAATTTGGTGTAAATCCTGTAAAAAAAAGCAGTAATTTAATTATGGTAGTTGCAGTAAGCAGCACAAACAGACAGTTTCAGGATAGACAGAGTGTTAGCGTGAGGGCAGTAATTATGTTTACATATCGCTAATTACTATGATTTCATCCTTGTTTCGTCACTCAATGAACACAAATCTCTGTATCTTTGTAACTCTTGCAAAACCCTGTTACCTATTGCGGTACAGTCGTATTACAAAGTTTAAAATTCTAATTCAATATTTTATTAGTCATGTTCTAAAATAGAATGTGAAGTATTTTAAGTATCTCTTTCGACGTTGTTCATCATAAACAAACCCTTGGAATTTCAACGAATTGCCCATTTATTTAAGTTATACTCCCGACTATTCTCACTCGACATTCATTACGGATTAAATCACTTATTTAAGTCGTATTTACCTCATAGATTTATTCGCCTCGTTAAAGGCAGTGCAATCGAACGCAATGGACATGTTTATTTATGTATGACCAGAGCTACTTAATTCATGCGATGGATATTTCCCAAAAAGGCATGACGTTGATACGCAATCAACGTGAAATAGAATATTCTGACGCGAATAAAATACTAAAAAGGTAATAACTATTTTCGTTCAAAACAAACTTGGTATAAGACGTCTGCGTCCTAACGAACCGTATCGGAATTAAACACCTAATTCCCTTTATAAAACTATTGAGCATGAAATTCACGGAGGAACATTATCTTCGCAACACTAATGACGCCTCCGAATGGGTACTAACTGACATAACAATACAGCTAACGATAAAACGAAGTTAGGATAAGTAGTTTTCCATGTACCATCTACTAACCGTCCCGTCTGCGTCTATATACAAGACGAAACATAGCTACTACGTACGGAATTCTTTTAGCGACTCTTCATCTTTCCGTGCTAAACTTCTTTGAAAGGTTCTCGCAATCAATTACTTGAGACAAATTTACGACATCTCGTTCATCGGAAACATGGCTGAATTGTAAGACAACACTTTAATAAAAAATGTCATCGTTCAGTCTGTAGGTACTGTCGGCGGACTCATCAAAATCGCATCAAACGCCCGCACACCCACTCGCTTCTCATTCCAGCATTTTTAACACCCATTTCGGTTTGAATTTTACTTTATTCTTCTGACGAGACGCCTCGCTCCTTCGCACCTCGTCTCTGACTGCAATAAAATTATAACGACGATAGTTCACCTTGAAGTACGTTGAAAATGTTTGTGCAATTTCACACTTGCGAATTGTCGCGTATCTTGTATCGAATTAAAACTCCTTAGCTTTTCATAAGGTGGAGGCGTGGAACGACACCCCCGCTCATGTAGATGGAATGTTGGCAACGTGAGACTAATTCACGCGAACAAATATGCTTCGAGACATTCGATTTTTGCCCCAACTTGCTCAGGCGTGAGCTCACGCGAATTTTATGAATATCTTTGTCAATAAAATCTTCCAGGTACGCGAGATATTTTCAATACTAAATCCCGACTTTGAGGTATTCCTCTTTGTAAGATTAACAATTTGTCTGCTTCGCGAATTCCCAGCGCTGAGAGTATCGGCATTCACGGAGTTGCAACCGTAATAAATGCTGGAGATTTACATAAACCACTCGCTCCTTTGACAGTCGAATACTGATGAGTAGACAAGTCGCATTAAGAGCAATACCCGTAATGATAAACATATAAAGTTCTTTTAAGAAACCCTACCAAGATTCACAGATTCATAAGTCTTTTCTCCGCAAACACATGATGCACATATTTATCATCATATATTTTGAGAATTGCTGAAGGAAAAATGCTATAATGAGATTGTTCCGAAAACCGTTCTATTGCATTGCAGCATGCATTTCAGATATAAAGAGCGCTGTATTAACGTGGAGCTCTCAGACAATGGCAAACATAAGGCGGAACGTAGGATAAATGTATTGAGCACAGCAAATACTATCCACTTGCAGACTTATTGTTTGGGATGGCCCTGATGAGAAATTGCCATTCCCCGCCCGTCACCACTCGAGACTCGAACACGTCGGCTTTACTTTGACGTCACTCGAAAAGTAACGTTTGAAATTCAATTACGTATTTAATTCGTATCAGATCCGGAGTATCGGGTATTCGGGTACCTATCTAGTTGGAACTAATTGGATTTGTAGCGAGGTTACTAAAATTCGCTCCTTTAGCTCTGCCTCGACGGTTCCATTTCGTATTTAATTTTTATTTGCGCTACACTTAGTGCCGACGACGGCGAAATATAATAGGAAAAGTTTCATTTGGCTAATTAAAAATAAGCCACCCCAGGGAACAATCCTGTTTTATAGTCGTTATTCAACCTCCAGGTCGCTATACAAGCTATTTTCTGTCGGAACGCTCGTTTGCAAACATTTTGCTTTGCGGATAGATACAAAGAACAATGGGGGTACTACGTTGACAATGTAACATGAATAACTTTCAGCTGTTTATTAAGGGAAAATACAAACAAAAGACGGCGGATCTGCTCTTCGATTCGAAGTATAAAGGTTGCTTCGAAATAGAATATCTAAATAGTCTCATAATAATTTCAGCCGCTTTGGGTTTGTTATTGAATTAGTCAAAAAGATGTTTTGATACCGATGAAACATGGCGTTAGTTAAGATCTTTATCTCCTTAATAAATTACTTCTTCGCTGCAGGTGATTGTTTAATTATGTTTTGTTTTAATCACTTCCCGTTCTCTGCGCATTAAAAGCGCACTCTGCTGGGGCGCCGCCCCATGCAGCTATTTAATTATCGCGTCACCTTCAATTCGGAAAGTTTTAATGTGTGTACGTTCGTACTGCGGCACGTCAAGAGGCCCGCTCCAAGCACACTCTATTCCTCTCGTCCCTCTTTCAAGCGAGCTCTTCTCACACTTGTTTGAACGACTAAACAAGAGACCCGCGATTAAATTTCGAACTTTAACAGACGATTCGATTTAACTTTAAAGATTCTCCAAGTACTACATTTCTACACCATTGAGACCGTTGAGTTAACCGGCTGCCAAGTTTGCCCGCACTATGTAAATTCAGCCGACGTAATTAGAGGAAGCTACGACCGTCTACTCCAGCTAAATAGCCCAGTCTGCTCGTGTTAACTGACTCCAGACCAGACCGAATCGCTTTCTGCTCTATTCGTGCTGTTATGTACTCGGCGGCGTAATGGCCGTACCTCGACTCGTCAGAAAGTTTATGCGTCGGTTTACTGCCTCGCCCAGTCATCGTAGACAACTGTAAAAGGCGACGATTGCGATACAAAGCGTGATCGGATTGAGTAAATAAATAGTCTGCGTCGGAGTGCTCATCAATCTTGCAGTACAAAAGTAAATTGTGCAAGTTGCAGCTCCGCAGAGTTCGTCGCCCGCGACCTGCAACCTCACTAAACTTTCGTGAGCGCGACACTTAACAATTTGATTGTCACTCATTAGTCGTAAGGCGACAACTCTAGCGCCGTTTTAATTAACACTAATTCATAGACATTTCATTAGCCAAACGTTTCGGTCTTTCATTTTCCGAAGCGTCGGACAGTGGTCGCGATTTGGCACTATCAATCATAATGCACGGACAGCGAGCGTCGACTGAGCATCTGTTCGTTGTGCAGAATCAATCATACGGACCGTACAGACGGCTGCTGGCTGATATTTATCACGCCAGAAATTGGCGATATGGCTGACGGATGCCAATTACATAATGGGAGCCATATTAGCACTCGACCCCTAATATTTATATTACAACCGGAATAGATGTTTGGAGTTGGGAAGCTAGATATCGTTGCAGTGTTTGCTATGCCGGATGGCCCGCCCCCGCCTCCCCCTCCCGCTCGTCTCTTCTTGGCAAACTGCACTGCACTATACTGCAAATCATACTGAGTTTGTTTGCGTAGGTCAACGCTCTCACCGAGTACGTTTTATGTGTTCCTGGTGTCACGACGTCACTCTAATAATAGACAGGAATGCTTAACATCAATATATGCACTTTGGCATGCGTAAGTTCCTTACTTATGCGTCCTGCATTCTGTTTCTGTGTTTGCCGTGTGGGCAATCAATTGCAATATTCACATCAGACGAAACGGGCCCTTACAACAAACAATAGGAGTGGGATTTCTTAACGGGAACAAAAGTGTAACCAGTTTGGAGTAGGAATGCGTAAAGGCGTTTGGGGCTTTGACAGTTGATAATATGTTTAATTAAGTCGTTTTGGTGGTGCCTACGCTGCAACCGTAACTCGTTAAACTTTCATTATTATTCGCTCTCACAAATTGCTCGTACGTGAACGAATTGTGCTCACAATCGATCTCTGCTTGTGAGCCTTTGTTTGACTTCGACTCCGAATTCAGCGTAATTGCCTTTCAGCCTTTCATTATTCAACTTTATGCAGTCATTTACTTGCGTTATTACGAAGGGAGAGTTGCTGCGGTAAGTGTCGTGGGTGGATGCATTAATCGTAATATGTAAATGTGGGGATATGAAATATTGAAATTGCGGGCGTGGTTTTACAATAACGTCTGCGCTTAAGGAGAAGGGGTCGCCCTTTTGTTTTCGAGTGAAAATCATTGTCACAAGATTTTGAGACAGATGTTCGTCTACTTAAGTCTTATCTCTTGCTTCAGACCTTGGTCATTGCGTTAAGTAGGAAGCGAGAATCTGTATTCTGGAATTGATTTGCCGTTACGTTCTGCATTTCGTATATTGGTATACAACTGATTACTGTGCAAAGTTTCCTCGCAATGCATTCCGTCAACGTCATCCGCATCAATACTTTTATCGTGACCGTGTTGTTAGTCGAAACCTTTGGTGAATTAAAATGTTACAGTGTATTTACCACTTTTTCTATTGTTTCAGATTGAGGACGAAGGTAACCATGGCAACGATGACACGAGGCTTTTCATACTGTCCACGCTGGCGGGGCAGCACAAGTCGAAGGTGTCGTGTGCGCTTTGCAAGGAGACCCTGCACGTCTTCGACCGGTACCCACTAGTCGATGGCACTTTCTTCCTGAGCCCGCGGCAACATAACAGCAGCGCCGTTGAGGTAAGCAATTGAAACTTATCCTTTTAACATTTGCTATGTTTTGATACTCATGGTTACATTGAGTGTATTTAGTTGTCCTTTCCGTGCCTGGTTCAAAATTTCAATTATTGCACCCTTAGCCACTTTACAACTTGTCGCGTAGAGTAATGTTGCGCTTGAGTATAACATCACAGCCGCTGAGATCATAGCGATAACTCCAATTACCGTCAAGATAATCTTGCTTGTTGCTTGCTGAGCAGGTGGTTTGCACTTTATTTGTGACTTTATTTTTAGGTTAAATAGTTCCTGGTTTGGATAAAGTACTTCCTTAGCGTATTTTGCGCTTATACCTAGGTGTGAATATAATTTCTTAGACTAATTTCGTAAACGGTACTGACTTATTGTTATTGTTCCATTTTCATGGATGTGTTCCTCAGTCGTATAAACTGTTAGGCACAAAACCCGTCGTCATCGTCCGAGACAGATGGATCAGCCTCTTCCTTTATTATCCAAAACGCTCGCCCATAACATAGCCCACAAAACGAGTTACCGGAAGAAACGGAGACGTCTATCACAACTTACGTTCTTAAACAAACAATGGTACACCATTAATTTGGATGTTGATTTTGCAGCGTCTCCCTATTTATGCTTGAGATTGACATTTTAAACAGACGAATTACAAGCAACTTCTTAGCAACTTAAATAAGATTCGGTGGAGTTTGTTCAAGTCTCGTCGTCCCTGCAACTCATATGGCTCAACTTCTCGGCTGGCGACGTGTGCCTTCCGAATTAGTAGCTTGGATACTTTCGTGTTTGTTTGGCGTTAGAATTAACATGCAGGCCCCAAGGATTCCTCGCTTACTTTTTTCTTCTAATTTGACTTCCGAAAATCCTTTTGAGATGTACCAAAAAAATGTTGGCTTAACGAGTGTAACACCTAAGCTTAAAGTGTTGGTACTTTTTGGAAATCAAATATGGCATTAAAAAAAATGTAACTTAGTCCGTTGCCTAAAGTCAATGATGATGCAATGCGATCCCATATGTGTTGAATAAGAAGACATGAGACAACATCAGTTTTACACTCTGAGGTACAATTTTTAGTTCTAGTAAAGGCCTGCGCAGTCGACGTACGCGAAGAAAAAAGTACGCTCCGCGAGTACAAAAACCCCTGCGTACTTACCGCGGACTCAACGCACACGGTGTGCGATCATTTGTTGTCTGAGAGTATTCTGAGATTACGTTGTGCTGCAATTCACATGAAGTTTATGCAAAAGAAAATACGTTTTAAAAGAGAATACTGGGTCCATCCCTTTATTTCGAATCGTTTTTAATGCGGAGTAAAATCCGCCGTGTGCGTTGACTGCTCGTAGTTCGTTCTACTTTCGCGCACCTTAATCCGCTACGCTCCGCGGGCGTCCGCGATGTTTCGGCGGATTTTTGGTTCGGGGTACTTTTAGTCGTTCGTGTGCGTTTCTCGATACAGTTTGTATGGGATCTACTTTGACGGAGAAAAAAGTACGCCGCGGATCATCCCTCGTCTGTGCGTGCAGGCCTTTAGGTAATCATTTGAACATTCAGCGGTATTTATTTGAACACTACAGTCAATGCAAGGAAAGCCAACGCCTGTAAAAACTATATGTAATATTTTTCCAGATTTAGCATTGTAAAACATCAATATCTTGTGTTTAGGTCAAAGTGGAAGGCCGCACGCAATACCTGACGTGTGTGTGCATGGGCTGCCTCGAGCGGTGTGACCCGGAGCGTACCATCCGCTGCCGGTTCTGCGGACAGAAGTGGGACGGTTCCTCCCTCGTGCTGGGGACCATGTACTCTTATGACATCTTCATGGCCACTCCGTGCTGTGCCGAGCGATTGAAGGTCAGTTTTGTTATGACTTGAAACCATGTCAGATTATGCAGACTGCATAACAATTTCACCTGATGTGAAGTAGCGCGTGGTTCAGTAAATTATTTGCGTGTTCGTTTATAGAGGCTTTTACGAAGGCTGGAGATTTTATTAAGTTAAGCCAATAGATACCACATAGGAATACTAATTTTAATTTAAACTTAAGACGAGTAATTTACACGTGGTACCAAAATACTCGTAATTAGAAACGATAGTACGCGATCCACATGCAATTATTTATGTAATGTTATTTTTAATGATGTTGTTGCATTTTCGTTTAGGCACTGGTAACACCGGGTTATTGCTTGTACTCGTTGAAGAGTTAGTTAATTGATTTCTTGAATGTTTTTAAGTACATCTTTTTTTCCTACAGTGTAACACCTGCTACAAGCCCCTTCTGCACCCTCAGCAGCGGCTGAACTACTCCGACTACTCCCACCCGGTGACATGTCCCAGCTGCCGAGTGCTTGACACACACTTCGTGAAGCCACTGACCTACTGCTTCACGAAACGGGCTTACCCGCTGTTCCAGCAGTGGCCATAACAGTCGGCGGTGCCGGGGCACTCCCCCGGCACCCCCCCTGCCGCTGATTGGAACCTCGCACCGACGCCCTCGCGCCGCGCCTCGCCGCCCGCGCTTCGACCGGTAGTCAACACTAGCATGGCCCGCGCTCCCGAACCGCCAGCTGAAGAGCCCGCCCCCAAATACCTCACTCCTACTCTCGCCAGCATCACCGAGTCCCTCTCACTATTGGGACTCAGCCCGGAGACTTTAGCTATCAGCATCGGGGAAACATTAGCCGAACGATATTTGGCTAGCCTCAGGCCGAAGCCAGTCGAACAGCCGATGCTGGGCGGTTGCGGCGGACTCCAGCGCCCTACTCAGGCCGAGCCCTCGCTCCAACTCTTCTCCAACGACTTCATTGACTACCTTAACCAAATCGCATAATCGGTGGTGCCAATCGGACTATCCTCTTGAACTCTTTAAGTGCGTTCGAAAGACGCTAGGAATAATTTATGTTAAATTAAGTTGGTATTATTGAAAATAATTTTATGTGTCGGTTTAGATCGTACTATTGATTTTATTTTAATTTTATTCTGCACTTTGTTGATTAGATGTTGATTTTTATCGAAAGTAATAAATTAGCTGTATAGTGATGCCAGGAATTGCATTTTTGTTCTTCGATTCGATTGTAAAACTGGGAAGTATTCCTTTTGAAGGAGTTGAAGCAGTTCTTTTATAAATTATCAATTACCCTCGATTTCAGTGATACTGATGACCCTATGTGATAGGGGCGTTTGAATGGTGTGTTGTTTAGTTCAATTTAGTTTATTAGTTATGTTTTATTTTAGCAAAATTTTAAACCTAACTTAAGTGTTACAATATTTTCGTAGGTTTATTGCGAACTTTTATTTCCTCCCACCAAATATGGCACTTAAATCGTTTAAGAAGCTTCTGATGGAAGATGCCATGTTAGATTATTATCTGTAATATCATTTTCATTTACTTACTTTAATTTACACATTATTTAATCAACAATAGTAATGGTAGAGGATTTTAAATTGTAAGTCATTGCTGTGTCACCAATAATATAATTAGCTTGTCTATATATCTATTACAATTACTCTTAAGATTTTGTACCTTCATTGTTACTTTTTATTTCATTCTTTAACTTATTTTTATCTCAGTGATTAGTGGGGCTTCTGAGAGTATTTATGTAAAACGAGTTATAATGTTTCAACTTGTGCCATATCAGACAAGAGAGTGTTGTTTAGTGGTTTTTTGTGGTGGAAATTATCGAAATTTATGAACACCACTAATCATTGAGACGGTTTGTTTTAATTATTAAAAGTACGAAAGAGTGTGTTTCTGTTCTGTTAAATTCTTCAAAGTGTTTGGATAACTTTATAGTTTAGGTTAAGGGTTTTCTTATAATTATCATGAATGTCTATTTATTTGTGGATAGCGCTTCGACATATTAAGCGTATAAGTGATGTGCACATTAACTCGTAACTGTATATCGTTAACGATTTAGGTAAGGTTTTTATACATTTGATACTTATTACTCGCAAAGTGATTACAAGTGATAAACATTAGGTATAGTGCGTGTTAGTGATACAAAAGTGGTGCGGATAGCTAGGCGCGTACGAACAGGTTAACAAAGAGATACGGGCGAATCTAACGCCATAGCTAGGCGAGTATTGACAGGTTAATAAAAGTGATACGGGCGGATCTTTCGCCAATTGTAGCCAATAATTATTATCAAGACTTACACTTTTTATAGGTAAATTTTTTCGCATTGTCCTTCTAAAATCTTACTGCCATTTTACTGAATTGTGGAGTTAAAGCACTGGGTGTTGCCATGGTGGTTACGATCAATCATTCGCTGGTTGATTGAGATTTTTGCGAGCGTGGTCTAGGTAAGTATGTAACTTTAGTTCATTTTGTTTATCATATCTTTAAAACATCATTGAAATACAACGTTTATAATTGTATTCTGGTTTAATCATTCATTACTACTTGCTAAGCTAATTATGTCTTTTTTTATAATACAGTGGCTTAAAAATAACTAAATTAAATAAGTTAGACTTCGCAAAAAAAATTGTTCGATAAAGTTTAATACATTAGCTTTGGCAATTTTGCCTTCAATAAACGTATCATTTACTTGAACATGCTCTAGACCATGTTGAGGCTGCACCCAGTACTGAAACTTGATTATTGGACTGAATACATCGTTCGTAATTAGTAAGTAGGCTCATCATCGCCATCACCGCGCTATCACCATCATCCGCATCACTGCACCTCATCGTCATCGCACGGTCTGAGTGGCGGCTGCTGGCTTCTATATCCTGGGTATGATCCGTTATTTTATTGGTTTGATACACTCGATAGAAAACCATTTGCAGAAATATAAGAAATATTTTCACAAAATCAAATCCATCAAATTTACACAAACTATAACATTTTTCATGCAAACCTGTCCAAAAACTTACTCAACCTTTTTGAGCTTAGGTTACGAATACTAACTAAAATGTTCTTTAGGAAAAGTCAGCCCATTTCAGAAAACGTCACTCTTCTCCAGAAAAGTCTGTCTTCTCAAAAAAGTCACTCTTCTCCAAACAAAGAGTTTGTGACGGTGAATACATTTAACATGAAAAAAATATGTTTAAATTTAAACAAACAATATGAATGGTTTTACTAGATAAGGCTCCATGTTAGGTTTCCTGTCGTGTGTATCGCTTTTTTATCATTTTGACAATGAGGAGTTCGAAAATGAATTTATAGAATTCATTTTCTTCAAGTATACTAAGATTTTAAAACTAAGACATGAGAATTCCACAACAGGTTATAGTCGCCAGTCGCCTTGCGTGGTTGTAGTACCTCTTAAATATTAAATTAGTATCCTTCGCTTTAAAGTTATTCTTAAGATCGAATCTATGATTAATCAGTTCCAAAGTCTTGTTTTGGTAACCGGGAATCGTTCAATTTCATGGTATTTACACAAAAAACTTTGATACTGATTAAAATCATTCACCCCTTATTACCAATTCGACACCTTACAAAGTTATTAAAGGTTTAAATGCGACTAAAACTTCAGATCAGTTTGAAATGTTGAAAACCAAGTACATTTCCAAATGTTTGATAGCCTCGATGTCTTATTCTCATTATTTAAACCTGTACTAACCTTATTCGTAATAAGGCCGACAGGGCCCTGGCTAAGAAACCCTTGAAGTAATATTGAAACTATTAAACTGTGAACGGTGGGCCTAAAGTCAAGCTCAATTACCAAAACGTTGACGTACGGCATCATTGATTTAATACTGCTTCAAGAGGTTTTGGTTTGGCCCTATCGTCTACTTTCTAATAGCATGGCGTCACATTGTAAATATGCCGTTTGTCGTTTACAGACGGAAGCTTTACAAAAAAAATGTTTAATGAGATATATTGCATATTCTAGATTAGCCATAAATCGATAGGACATAATTTCAACAATATCAAAGAATCCCTAATTATTTTAACAAACTGGCCCCACTGCGATGACATTTCATTATGTTATTCAATTTTAATTTTATCGAAGTTTGCTCGTTCGAATATAGAATTATATTTAAAAGTTTATTAGACAGTACTAAATGTATGTACTCAATAAAGTATTTGAAAAAAAATTTGGTGAGCTGTTGTTGGTATATTTAGAAAAATATTAAAGAACTAGATCATCTGATGGTGGACATGTACAAATGAGCTAAAAGTGAAGTGTCATTGCAGGGCGCCACCTAGTGAAAGCGACGCGAAATATAAAGTCAAAGATGTTAGTGCAAAAGAGATAGACAAGGGTTTGAATCTGGCGTGTTTAAAAATGATCAATCATTTTGATTTAGTCAACAAGTAGTGACAAATATGACGATGACCTGATTTAAATGATTCATTATTGCTTAGGCACTGCCTAAACAGTTGCCTGTCTCTTTGTAATCACACCGATATTGTATAATAGTCAAATACAGAGCCATCTACGTAGATATTATCATATTACTTGTTTACGATGACATTAGAGTATCTGTCGTCTACTCACTTTCCGGTACAAACTGAAAATAATAAATATTTTGGAAACTAAGTATATCAGTCCTCTGACACACCTAAGGCTGTTTATTTATTATAGATTTTTCAATATTAAAGATAGTTAAATATAGCAAAATCATTATGGCTCCTAAAAGTTAAATCCGGTATTAGATTGTAATTCCTTAAGTTGCATAGTACAACTTTACACGGTAAAATATTATCACTAAACCAAATAAGTTTATTAAAAGATATTACAAGGAAAGTTATCATTTTAGTGGTAACAGTTCCTTGACAGACCACCAAAAAATTAACTTGCAATTGAACATGAGCAACAAAATATTTACAAGCTAAGTCTAAAACCAAAAAAAATAGGTAAAATGTTGTGTTTTGTTGAGTTCTTCTGCGTACTATCAAAAAAAGTATAATAAGTATTTTAATATATCTACGCGTAGAGTTGTTCCAAATAAAAATGTTGCACATAGTCATGCAAAGTTCATAAGGTCTGTCAAGAAATCGTTTTTAAAATTTCGTAATGTTCTTTCCTTCAGACTAATATTTTAGCTTTCTAACTATCTATTTAACATATTGTCTTATTAAATATCAGACGCTTTGAAAGGTTGTATAGATTTAATAGAGGATACCCAGGTTTCCGCATTAATTTCGGTTCTTCCTATAAAAACAAATATTATCATTATCTGAATATGTCTTTGATTATTCATATTTTAGTCAGTTACTTGTTCAGTTTTAATAAATTTAATTACACAAACGTTGCCAACTTTCTTAGTTTATTTGCACATATTTGTTAAATTTTTGTAATTAATAACAATTTATTTAGACACTGACATTCGAATTTCTTCATGTTGAATTTTAATGTAATTTAGTGAATTGCTTAAAAGTACAAAGAAACAATTTGTTACTTTTGCAAATTTTATAAAGTAAATCAAATACATATAAAGTAACACTGAACTAGATAATACGAAATAGTTGCTGTAACGTAAATCCTAATGTTTCTGCAATCGTTTTACACTACACAGTAGCCGTTACATTGCTTTCGTTGAGAAAAATTGTTTTTAGTTGGTAAAATTTAGAAGCGAAAATTGTTACTTATTATAGAAACCTATATCTTGTATCGGTCTTTTTAAATTTGATCAATTTACTCACGAGTATCTTATCAAATGCTAGTGGTTCATACTTAGAAGCACGCTGTACGTGCAGTCATGTCATCGGCATAATATTCGTTGGTCGATAGGTATTGTGTCTCGCTTTTAATTAGGTTTAATCTAATCTTTTTCCCATCGTAGTTCTTATTTAGGATCGTAGTATTTCATTTAATGATAAAGTGTGAATGGGATGAGTGTTTGTGATCACACTTAACATTAAGTTTAGTCATCTTCGTGTAATATACTTATCGCAACCTCGTGCCAATCGAGTTGTATTTAATTGTGTACATTCTGGTCATCGTAGCTGCGTCAGCGCAGTCCAGTGTTAGGTATGTGAAAAATAAATTTAAACTCCTCGTGATAACTTGTAGTTGAGGATTGCGCACTCGGGGTCGTGGTGGCACATAGCACTCGGGGTCGTGGTGGCACATGGCACTCGGGGTCGTGGTGGCACATGGCACTCGGGGTCGTGGTGGCACATGGCACTCGGGGTCGTGGTGGCACATGGCACTCGGGGTCGTGGTGGCACATGGCCTCTGGCTTTTTAAATCAAATTTTAGCCGCACTGAATCTATCGCTTTACCCATTTTCTATAATCATTCGAATATTCTGGTACGCTTGTATCCAAATTCCTGATTAATCATTGTAATCAAACACTCTAAATGGCTCCGTTCTGGTCATTTTTGGAATGAAGTAGATCAAAAACAAAATAGAAAAAGTTTATGCCGAAACAAAAATGTATCTTACGATTAGACTATCAGAAATCTTCAAAATGAAGCTGGGCAGGCTATAGACAGTACGACAAGCAAGGAACCCGAAGTCCATTCGAAAAGCTCAAAATTTGATAAACGCGTTGGCTGATCCTAGTATACGGCTGTTTATTGGTTAGTGAAAGATGCAAATCAAAACGTGTTAATTATATTTTGATACTCGATGTTTTCTACACTAAAGTTGTAAGTTCGTATTAATCTTTCGTATTAACTTGTGTAGATAGAGCAACGTCGCGCTCTATCGGATTTAGTAGTTGCAGCGGACCAGTTCAAATAACAGCACTGCTTGTAATCTAGATATTCCGTTTCACATTAACTGACTGAATTTATAAGATAGAGCAGAATATTAAAATCTCGAACTAACAATTGCGTATGCGATGGCAGTGTGAAGTGATATCGGCAATACAACTGATATTGCAAAACTCTACCTCGCGCCTTGGAGCCTCCATCCTTTTAGGATCGTTCAGAGTTGCACTCGTTGGATACGTTGGATAAGCAAAGTAAGTCAGTCCTGGACATAAGAAGCCAAGTTAAAGAACTAAAAAATTGGTGATAATCTTACGAATTGGATAAAGATAATAATTAAGTCATTGCGTGGCAATTAGAATAACGATATTTACTACGTAATGCGCGGGGTGCATCAGGGTATGAGTGTCATAATTTGTATTAACTTTAAACTTTTGTACTTTCGTAAAGGTAACGAGTAATTTAGCGTTAACATTTTTTCTATTAATATTAATGTAATGCGTATAACATCAAATAATATAGGATTTTTTTTACGGAAATTGTAGATGTAGTATTTTTGTAAGACAAACCGAGCCTCTGGCTTGTACGTGTATCACAGCGATAATAGATATTATGTAAGACGACCGTCTGTTAGTCCAATTTTGAGGAGCAATCTTGACTGCGCAGGATTCGGCGTAAGCTTTGCTACATTTGTGGAACATGGGAGCGCAAGATTCCTTCTCGATATTAGACCTAAGGCGAGGTCATTGTATATCTAGATTAGTAAGTTATCTTTCTATGCATTTTCATGCTTTGTAAGTCACTTTAACTTTGCTATAATATTGGCCCTTCATTAATTTAAACCCTGATTGGTCTAGTCTGACAAACCATTGTTTGAAGTTTCCTTTAATATCAAAGCGATTGCTTCAAAAGTGATCATTGTACCAGATTTGTAAAATGTGGTCTCATTTGAGATAAAAGTATTTGGCTTTCAAAGATATAAAAATTGAATTTTGAAATATCTCAGCAAGGCATTTTCATAAAAATAACGTATGTTTGGATGTATGAATAACTGTCATGTTTTGAATTTCTTTTATCATTTGTGTAGATACACTGGTTGTCTACCCACTATAATAATAATCTTATATTGAGTGTGGTCGTGTCTTTAAACTGTGTTTTAAACGATCTCTTTAAGTTTGTTTACAATTTGCTGGAATAAAATCGGTAAAGAAGTGAAAGGAAAGGTGTTGAGAAGCTCAGAAGGATTTGATTTTTTTAAGTAAGTTTAAGTGCTTGAACTAATCATAAGGTCTAAATTTAAGTATTCGCTAAATACTACTTATACCATTGGAAAATGATATTATTTTTAAAGTCTTAAATACGTCTCAACGTATATTTTTGTACATTCACTGTCGATGCGTAAGGAATTGGCACAGAGTAATGTTTAGAGTAAGAATATTTCTGGTTATGATGAAGAAGAAAAAGTTCCATTTTGTAACAATTTAAAAGATTATTAAAAAGCTATTAATTTGTAATGATAGTGAGCGTTGTATTGTCTATTTTGTAATGTTGGTAAAGCATGACTAGCTATAAGGTTGTTTAAGAAAATTGTAATAAAACTGAGGAAGCAAAAAAATATGTTATATTTTGTACGGATCCTGATATTGCGCCTGCCCTGGCAGGTCTGTTACTTTACGAATCTAGTTGTAAGTTTGCTCTTTTAAAGAGTTTTCGCAGGTAGTAGTTTTAGTAGGCTTAGTGTTTTTTATACCGGCTTGATGTTGTGACATTTATTATTAATATGATATAGATAACGCAGAAAACCGAACAAGCGGCCAACACTGATCAATAGCAGAATGTGTAGTGGGTATGTACTCGTCGGTGGGAACATATTATTGTTTTTTTTCTGTCGAAAGGAGCGGGCAGCATTCCTGCAGTGTGATCCTAACCAAAGTGTTGCTGTCGCGAGCATATCATTTTAATACGACGCTAGATACATTTTTCGGTACAAATACTTAGCGAAGTTTTTATTCGATTAATAATATATTGTTAGATAAATCTGTTGTCAGTTTTGTAGTGGACAGTCGAAGCGATCTGGTCAAATGCCGTTTCTAGTCCCTTGTCGGCTTTAGCGCTCGTAGACTTGTCTACTGAGATTGCTCCATTGCACCTCTGGCGATATTCCTGAATTAATTTCAGTTATTTAGCAGAATTATATTATTGTCTAGTATTTCCGATTATGTTACGTTTTATATTGCTTATATTATATATTATGAAACAATGTTTATTAAGTATTTAATATTCATTTTGATGAGGACCTAGTCGTTTCTCTATATATCACATCTCCCAAAGTACAAATTCCTTGTTGTTTAGTCCAATTTTGTTTGACTGTTATTGAATGGAAATTATTTTAGCGTGCGTACGGTCTGTGACGTCACTGCGCTGTATGATATGTGACGTCATCGGCGACAAGAACCTTGTTTCGACACGGTTTGAGCGTCTTACGACCACTCGCGGCTCTAAGGCGTGTGTTTTATTCCTCGTGTATGATCATTTATTGTCTTACCGTGTACATTTAGAGCATAATAAAGAAATACAAATAATGCCGGCTTTCGTTACAAGATAAATCAAAATGACTTGAGCAATTAGAAGTTTGTAAAAACTATGGTTAGTACTGGATCATTGCAGTTCATGTTTTATTAATACCATTCAATTGGTTGAATTAATATTCAAACATTGGTCTTATCGTAAGTATAACCTACTTATAAAAAAGTTGCGTTAATAGAAAAAACTGATTAGTTCCTTGGAATCGCAGGCCGGCATTAAAATCTTTTAATTAAATAATGTATGGTCACCTTAGTGTGTCATATACAAATATAAAAATAGTTAAAATAAATTAATTTTCCATATTTTTGCACTTTATTTTGTGCCTGATAAGCGCATCACAATTATGTTTAGCAGCTTTTAACATAAGTTTTTAATTAGGATATTTTTTATTACTTTAAATACTTTAGTTAATGCACAATGTAATAATAACCCATACTTAGTATGTTCCATGTTTCTTTACCTACTGATTATTTCTTATCAATGTTCAGTTATTTACTTATTTCTTAATTTTGTAACATAATCGCCTACTACACATTATCTAGTTGAAAATCTATTTGGCAATGAAATATATTTCAAATGACACTATACCTACGATGAATACAATGAAACCTTTATAAAATAAAAATATAATAATACTTAATGAGTTTTATTTAATTATTTATAGTTTTTAAAGAAACGCCTAATTATGCGTAATATCCTAATATTCAATATATCTAATAAATAACACAATGACGACGCACAAATCAATGATCAGAAAAAATGTCTCAAAGCCTGCGCAGACGACGGTGGGCCGCTGCTGGAGCAACGTTTTTGCTGTTATTTAGTATTAACGACATGATCTACGACGGGATCTACTTTGACGGACAAAAAAGTATCTAGGTACTCCACGGATGATTTGTCTGCGTAGGCCTTAAACCAACCAAATTAGATTCGATCATATTAAAGTTGTGAATCAGAACCAAAACAGTCTGTCTGTATTCCAAAAATTGTGTCCAGGGTCCAGTAAAGGCCTGCGCAGACGACGAACGCGGAGAGAGTCACGCGGATTCAACGCACAAGTGTGCGATCATTTGTTGACCGAGAGTTTTTAAATAGGTATTCTGAGATTACGTTTTTCTGTAATTTACATGAAGTTTAAGTAAAAGGGAAGACGTTTTAAAAAGTTATAACTTATTACAGACGCCCGCGCACTTTTTCACCATAGGATCGTAAGCTATGAAAATGATTGGTGCATATTTTACACATCCTTAGCTACACAGCTTAGCTCGTAACATTGAATTCTTGGTGTCGATGATCATGTCGTTAATACTAAATAACAGCAAAAAGGTTGCTCTTGCAGCGGCCTACTTGAGTTCGGTCGGAGTAGTCGGTTGAGCGACTTCCATGTGGGCCACGGCAGGTCACATTCGGCCGGAAGATGTTCACTGAGTTAGAATATATAGGCAACAGCACATCAGGGGGTAGCCAAGAGCAACGTGGCGTGGCGTTTTAAAAACCTGTTTTCTTTAGCATTAACAATTAGATAAAAATCAAGAGCGTCGTGGCCTAGTGGTTCAGCACCCGAACTCAGATCGTGGATCGTGTGGTCCCGAGTTGAAATCTGGCCAGAACCAAAATATTTGTGTTCATTGTTTAATTTCCGACCAACTCTCCGGTGATGGAAAACATCGATAAAAACCAAATCAACCCGGATAGCGGCGGAAAGCTCACCAACTACCACGTTGGGTTCTAAAACCATTGGTGAAAAGTGGGCTTCTGAGTGTTCCGTTCAACATGACGGCAACAGTCACTTGCCTCTGACTACCCTGTTAGACAGTTTGTGTTAACTGGATTTTTTTTGCTAATCTGTTGAAACAAGAGTGATCAATAAAAACAAATACTTAGAAATAGCAGCGTCTGCTTGCATCTCGTTGCATAAAAAGCTCCACCAAACATAGTCCTAAGTTTTCACCATTTTACTGCATGCTTGGGAGAAAGTATCTTAAAATAAAAAACAAACATCGCCAGTTTTTAGTTTTGTAAGTTTGATTATCGTAACATAAATGATAATTTAAGTGAGAATTTCGAATTATTATAAAACGCTTTTATGAGAATTTCTACGTTACACAATACCTACAACACATCATTGATTGTGTCGCGGTCTCGAAGTATGAATACCTAAATATCCAAATGTTACGGTACTAGGTACCAAACAAGGAATCGAGCTAATTAAGGCGGGCGTCTCCCAGCACACACATACCTGAGAAGGACACCGTGCTACAGCGCACTATGCCAATGAAATCGTAGATCTAGCAGTCTATACCACACACAAGTAAATCTTCAGGAATATCCTATAGTAGTAGATTATTTTGACACATAGTTTCTCTGAATCAACAGACATTTCGTTACCCACCTGCCAGTGTTACGACGACCCACTATGTTACCCCTATCTTATCTACATATTGGAATTATCAAGGACATCCTAACTGCCCATATTGTCAAGTCAGCTTACAGTGATGGTTAATACACCACCTTTCACCAACGTAAATAATGGTTCGTACTGCTTAAGCAGTATCTCACCCTTGCCAGGATTAAAGGGTTCCGCTTAAGATTCAAATTCACTAATCCGTGCCGTTACTAATTCTAAGATAACAACCACCATGAGAGTAGAACACGCTTTATCTAACTAAAGCATTACGTGTATTTAATTTTCAGCTAAGAGTACCCACAGACATAAATATAAATAGCTGAGGCGAGCGTACGCCCTGCGTGTGTAAAAAAATATGGCGCACCCCTTTTGACGCTGCTTTATTTACGATTAACTGCTATAAAAATGGATGTCAAAATCAAGTTTATGTATAGGCAAGAACTAAATTAAAATCAATTTAAAAATGGTGGATTCCTATCACTAAAACGTGCACCGTACATTCGTGACGTTGCGTCACAATAAGGTAAGAATTACGTTTGGTTTAAACATAATCGGAGCGCCGTTATCTATTTGGATTAATGGCTGTGAGTGTACCTATATGGCAAGGATTAAGAACAAGGCGATAGAATATATTATTGTTCGTAGATCTATAAATTCTATAGATTGCTGTAAACTTTACAGGGGTTAGATACTCTAATTACTCGAATCTCAAGTCCTATGACATCTTAAGCTTTGGTCTCTTGACCGTAACGCACAACAATTATGCGGTGCGGGGCACATATCGTATGAAACCGCTGACGCCTAATACTATGGAACAAGAGAGCATTCTAGACGTTTTTCATAGGATTATGTGTCCGGCACCGCAAGTCACATACCGCAGCGTTGTGCGTTACGATCAAGAGACCAAGGCTTTATCATCATAGACCGTGTTCCCCTAATAACCTAATTTATAAACTTCAACATTAGATTATTTAGATTACCTAATGCAGCGTTTGGTCCATAGACAAAGTTTCAATTGTAATCTTAAAAGGCCGGCGCAGACGAGGGATTATCCGCGGCGTACTTTTTTCTCAGTCAAAATAGATCCCTTACAAACAGTATCGAGCAACGCACACGAACGACTAAAAGTACGCCGAACCAAAAATCCGCTGAAACTCCGCCCGCGGAGCGTAGCGGAATAAAGTTCGCGGGCAAAGTAGAACGAACGAACTATGAGCAGTCAACGCACACGGCGGATTTTACTCCGCGTTAAAAATCGATTCGAAATAAAGTGATGGACCCAGTATTCTCTTTTAAAGCAAAAGCTTAAACTTTATGTAAATTACAGCACAACGTAATTTCAGAATATTCAAATAATCTCGGACAACAAATGATCGCACACAGTGTGCGTTAAGCACTTTTTTCTACGCCGCGGAGCAAAGTCCGTCGTCGTATGCGCAGACCTTAAAGGTAGGTAGGTTCCCACTATCCGTCAACTGCTGGACTATTTGTGTTGTACTTAGCCGCATTGTTATAATTTGTATAAGTGACTGGTTTGAATTAGAATAAAATATTTTTATTTTAAATCCTTGGCACTAATTCTTTCTTAAGAAATTTAAGCGCCAAAGTACGAAGATAAAAGAGTTCGTAGGTTAAAACAGTGATTCAAGACTGATGTATTAGAACTACGACGTCAGACAGACCTACTCCAGACTAAAATAAGCCTATTATGTTAACCGCGCACCGGACGACGTTCCGTGGGCAGGCCCTCTACAAGGTGGACCGACGATCTGGTCAAGGTCGCGGGAAGCCGCTGGATGCGGACAGCGCAGGACCGATCGTTGTGGAGATCCTTGGGGGAGGCCTATGCCCAGCAGTGGGCGTCGTTCGGCTGAAATGATGATTATGTTAACCACTTGTAGAGCTTGTCGAAGCTGAAATGACGCGCCCGAACCTAGGTGCACACGTTGTTTGTTACCAAAAGTACCTACACTCGGCACTACACTATTTATCCAAGTAACATAATATAAAAGAATTGTGGTTAGGTGCCCCTATTTCTGATCTAGGAAATGAATTAATTTGTTAGGTATCAGTAGAATAGTTTATAAATCGATGAACAAGGTGAACTTATATTATTTCTTTAAGACACAGATAATAAATTTTGATGAACTAAGCATAGAAAGATATTTAAGTCAGTAATTAAAGTCCCTAGTAACTATGCAAACTGAATTCTGGCTTAAGTTAACTTCTTACCAATATCTAAGTAAGCCCAAACTTAAAGTCGAGCCATTTAGTTAAATTAAGTAGGTAAGTAGGTATTTCCCATTACGAGTAAGTATAATTCGTAGTTCTACTCTAATAGTTTGAATATTATTTTGTGCTAAGAGGCCCGAAATGGTCAGTCGACTTGAATAATGGGTTCCTTTTAATCCGTATGGTCAGACTTGTTCATCAAAGTTTGAGACCTCCATAAGCCTCTATAGAATTTATAGAAGGTAGTTTCAAAACAGTTTATTAGTACGTCGGTAAATGTTCGCTATCATGGTTAAAGCACAAATTCTGAAACATGTATAGGTACCTAGTATAATCGTCACTACTATTAGGTACTCTTTCTCGTAATTCTATAATACATTAATCGCAAGGTTCATTGGTTTGAGGTAGAGAAACAGGGCGCCAAAAGCAGAGGAAATTCCAAATCGAGAATTTCCTCTGCTTTTGGCTTGAAATGTAACAGGCTTGTGTCGAAGTTTTTCAAACTGCTGCTACGGCTCTAGACATCGTTTTCGACTTTGCTGAAATGACCTCAATGCTATGATCTTACACAATACTCACAGGCGGTATGAAGTCGACTGTGTTACGCTCTAGCTGAAGTAGACTACGTGACGGACATGATGATTGATTCAAGTGGTCGGAAGTTTATGTTGCTAACCGTACTTATCGAGTTGAGGTAATAACTACACGCAAAATAATACCAACACGTAGTCACAAAGTAATAAAACCAAACATATTTTCGCGTAAGCCACATCATGCTCTTCAGGGTATTTTGTACTAGTAAATAATAAAGATGAGTTTATAGAAATTTGAGAATCATAAAGTGGACGGCGATAAAACGGCGCGGGCCACCTCAAGGGTCCTTTATCTAGCCTTACAGAAGGTATAAAACTTTTTTATTGCATACCATTCGGTGCGTGTGCGTAACAGTTTTATGCATCTAGTACCTCCCCGCTACCCCCTCGTCTCTGTTTACTAACTTGATTGGATTCGTGCCTTTTTTATTTACACAAAGTATTGCCAGTTTAAGTGTTTCTAGAATATTCGAAGCTAAGCCAGGCCAGGCCAGTGTTAGTGGCGTTAAGTGCTCTGTTGACGTTGAGTGCCGATAGATTCGGTCTCAGTCGGAGAAATGAGCATAAAAAGCGCGATTTCAGGCGTTAAAAGCATTCCAAATAAAAAAATTAATAAAAACTAGATCCGCTTGATGGTAAAAATTTAACATTCAAAAACCAACTCAATATTTTAATTAGGTAAGTAATAATAAGGCATATTAAACACCTTCATTCTAGATGGAATAGAAAGAAAACATAACGCCAATATCATCAGACCCCAAACTTAGCATAAGATAAGTAGGTTGCAAGTAGGTACATGAGTGTCTGAGACCATGAGAAATGAGAAATACATGGAATTTTTAAATACACACGTTAAAAATATATACTTAAACTCAAATATAAATATTCACACTCACATAACAATTTGTCCTGCCCCCCGATTCAGAACAAAGTTAACGACCGATTCGATTATTTTCTTTGATTTTTAATTATTTTTTAAGTAGTAAAACTTAGGGCCTTGGGCTTAAACATATCAAAATATTGATTGCTAGCGGATCATTAACTATAATTAAAACAAATTTACCGAATCGGTCGATAACTTTGTTCTGAATAGGGGGGCAAGAGATGAAAGCCACGACCTACGGCAAAACGACAGATCTCAACCATTGCGCCATCGAGCCAGTATGAAACTATGTACTCATGGCGTTTCAATGATTTTGATTGCATGTAACTCATTAATTCTTCATAAGAAGGACGCGACCTATGGCCAGTCCCTCAAATAGGAATCCAGTCTAAATCATCCCAACATCTTCTCTTGGAAGCTATTATTACTTTTAAAATAATATTTTCCACACCAACGACGCATACTATTTCAAAAACGCAACAAGTTAACTTCGTTTTAAGTAGTAAAGTGTAGTTACGCTAGAAACATCATCAATTATTTTACTTATGAAAATGGGCAAAAGATAACAGCAAATATGCCAAGCGCCTTCTCTGAGACACACAGAAAAAAGAACTAAAAATTAGCCCAGTCTGGTAGTATCTATTGATTGGATTAATTAGATCAAACACTTTGTTTATAGTCTAGAAAGTGTTTCTAGAGCACTTTTCACAAGTACATTTACCACAAGTATGAATTAACTATAACTAATATAGGATCCCTATTTCTATGTGGGGCTGACTATGACTAGAATATAATTTTAGTAGATTTTGGTAAAAAAATTGCAATCAGTGCGGTCTGTAATGAAAAGTTGTGGTAAACAAAAGTTTTCTTAATTTTAATGTACAGCCACTTTCATTAATTAATATATACCCAAATTTGAACTTTATTTCTTTTAGGCAAAAATGGAAATCTACATAGAGGAAAGTAACCAAATATGGGATAGTATCACTAAAATGGAGTGCCACCATTTCTCTGGCGCTTAAAACGATGGCCGGTGCACTAGACTCAGGTCTGTATTGCTCGAAACCACGTTGTGTTATTGACCATTTGTTATTTCAGTTTTACTCATAAAAAAAATTAGGTACATTCCGGACACTTCTTGTTTTCGAATTCCAATTTCACAAAAAAAAACAAACTCACCTTTCTATTTCAAACATTGCACCCGTGCCAATATAAACAGTCGGACGGCATCACGTTATACAATATTCACACTAGCTCGTTAAAGCTTTATGTGCATCAGAAAATAAATTCGGGACAACATTATCAGTAACCACACCATCCGTGTTTACGATGCGTAACAAGCAATAAAAAGGGGGGGGGGGTGTCATCGTTTGGCAATCACCCTCCGCGGCTACTGTCTCGAGATGAACCCTGAAGACTTTATTTTTGTCTATAAAAAATGTTATATTGCACACACATCTTTGGTAAGCCACAGTACTGTTACCAGTAACTTGTGGGATTTTGGCCAGTCCACCTTTCTGAAACTTCACTCAATTTAAATCAATAGGTGTAACTCTGACTTTTGGATCTTTTGATTAAGTGCAAGACTGCATTTTATTGCGTCAGGCTTTTGCAGAGCCAGCTTGTTTACTAGGCGGAGAAGAGATCATTAAAAAAAAAAAACTTGATCTCTTCGGATAATTTATTTTCTAAAATTCTAAAATTACAAATTGAGTGCACAATAGTTCGATGACCCGCTAAGCGTAGTAGTTGAAAGCCCCTATTATGACGTAAAGAGTGATTTCCGCACCAGTACAATTATGAGATTAATTGAATTTTATTATGAAGCAGAAATTTGTACTGGGTTAAAGACCCAATAGGTACCTTCGTTATCGCTGGTTTTCATAACACAAGAGGAAACGTGAAAATCCTACTTAGGGGCCAGTTCAAAGTTTGCCATGTTGTCTTCTATATCTTTATATTGTTTAACTGTCCATTATAAATTCTTAGGCTCTTTATAGACTGCGACTTTGCTGTGCGTATTTTTTTTTGTGGTCGACTGCATCGTGATATTGACGTTGCTTTTAGTAAAGGATTTGGGACTATATCGATTTTGCATTGGGACTGCGTTTGTATCACTGCAAAAAATCGCAGTATAGTATGTATAAACGACCTTGGTGTATGAAGTTAAGTTACTGATTTTTTCTCTATGTCATCAAAAGAGGAGCAATTCTGATCGGCACGTCGCTTGGTCAGCGAATGTAATGACTCGTAAAGCCACTGAACGGTGTAAAATAGTCGGACCCTCGTAAACGCAGTAATCTACAAATGGAGTTACATCTTCCTTGTCTTATTTATTCCGTTAGGAACTGAAATATAAAAAAGTATGGCGGAATGAGCCTGTTATTCTCGCAAGATTAAATTTTGGTTTCAACCTGGAAATGTGGGCATATGCACAAACATTGCAAATATGATACTCATTTTCAGTAATGCATAGAAACATACTATCTCTGATAACGTTGTTTACTTTTTGCGTTTACTGCGTCTATCTGGGGGGTGTTTCGATTACGGCACTGGATCGGTAATACAATCTCCTATAACTTGTCAAGTTCACCCTCTAAACTGAGCTCATTAGGATCTTTCATTTCCACCCAGTCAGAGTTTTTGAGTGATCCAAATTAACCGTAAGAACTTTGGACCGGGACGTGCAGATATTCCCAAATTGTTAGTAGGTACCTTTTTACAATTTTTTATAGTTTTTCAACATTGAAATAAGAAGTGCAGGAGCTATATATTCTGAGATATGCATTACGACGTTTCCTCAACGGGCGCGGTGTGAGTGCTCCACTTTGTCAACCATAGATATCATTTTTATCTCAGATTTTACAAATTATTTACTTGCCCATTAGGTTTTTACAGTTTTTACGAAATCTTCCTCGATTTCTGTTAAGATTGAAGAGAGGATCTCTCAATCTACATGCACATGCGATTACCTGACACTCATGCATCTTTTAGGCTGAATATTACCTCTCAGTTTAGGGAATTAACTTGACAAGTTTTATGGGATTGTTATCTGGCCCCAGGACAAGTAAGTGACGAACATATTCGTTTGTTTTGTTTCTGTTTACTTAATAAGTATGTATATAAGAATATAGGGGTATTATCTGTTTACATTATCTTACAGCTGTACTTATTATTATGATGTGGTAAATGATTTAATTATTTATTTTTATTACGTAGAACTTAAGTCGTAATGACCGACTTGGTGCTATGAAGCATTCTCTAGCAGTCAGTCACATAGGAATATTACTGGCGGTGCATATAAGGCAAGGGATTTTAAGTTATTGAAAACTTGTATATCTATCATGCTCTTTTTCACTTTTCGCTAAAAACACTACAAACTTCTCGATGAATGTGTTTTCATGAAGGGCATCTCACCTATTCACCTTAAATACCTTTCCTTTCCTACTTGTAAACAAAAAAAAGGGCCTATATACTTTCCAGTCAGTACCTATACGTTCTAAACAATATCTTTTGTAAATCTCGGAGATTTTTCCTAACAAAGGGTACACTTCCTCATTATGGGGTGTGTCAATCCCCCGGCGTGCTGACGAAATTAGTCGCCGGGCCCAAATTAAAAAAGAAATCAGGCGAAGTTAATTCACGAAGTTTTAATTACGTTTATTTTAGTCATCAAGCAATTTCGCCGTAATTAATTCAAGAGGAAATAGAATTTAACAATCAGAGTGGCTAAAAGCGTTTTTAGTGTAACGTTGATCGGAATTTTATTATTTAATAATGTTGTTTAGTGGAGTAGCAACATGCCCAATTACAATATGCCACAATATAACTAAAGACAGCAACACATACTTAAATGAGGTGGCCCAAAAAAATTGTTTAACCGGAGGACATTATTTCAAGTCATTTAGAAATATATTAGTTCCGAGAAAATATATAGTTAAAAATATAGTTTATTATATTCAATAAAAATAATTCGATTTTGGCATAGGTGAACTGTAGTCATATTAGCCATCGTACATATTGTACACTTGGTAGTAGGTACACTTAAGCCATACTAAGTTGTAATTCTTTTTTTGTAACCTTATGTAGATAATTTCGAACATAGTAAAAATTAAAAAAAAAACAGTAAAAAATTAATTCACTATCCAAGATTTGTTCATAGCTTCAAAAACTGTCCGTTGGTCTGTTTTCTGAAAGTCAACGTATTGAAGAAAAAACTCAGATACTTTGGTAAAAGAATAACTGCACGATACGTCTACATCGATCCAAGCCTTTCTACCAATTCTAAGTGATTTCCATGATTCAAGAATACTCGCGAAGTTTCCAGATTCTCTGTGCGCGAGGACAATGCGTCACTTTTACGAGCGTCTGCCGCTGCAGCTGCTGCGAGGCGCGGATCTCCTCGTAATGGTCGCATTACTGAGCTTTCGATTATTTACGATTTTAGACAATGCTCATAATCATAACACATGTACTTTACTTGAGAGAGTGTAGATCTTTGTCAACGAAGGAGTTAAAAGATGGCTTTTTATCACTGTAACAGGCAAGGCCGACTTACCCAAGCTTATAAAATAATATGAAGACTGTGGTTGTATTGAACCCATAACGTCTGACTAACTGTTTCATGGATGACCTGAAACCTATGATGATTCGGCTTATGTTTGCAATACAAAATTTTACCGATTTTTATTTTTTTTACCGATCTTAGTTTGGTCATCATGTTAGAAATAACGTTAGTACTGAAAATAGCGAAAATATCGCTTAAATTATTGTGATAAAACAACTATTTTTTAAAATACTCTTGCACTCTTGGGTTTTTGTTCTAATTATTAAAAAAAAAATGAATCTTTGTAAAAAACATAACATCAAGTTGAGGGAAAATTTGATCTAGGTTGATTGGCAGCGATTAATATCATTAAGATTATTAAGCTTCGGAAGTTTTTTAATATATTGTTTTTCCCATCTTATCGAGAGATTAAAATTACTAAGCTGAAATTTAATATTCTAATTTGAATGACTTCTAAAGTTAAAGGCTCTTTTACAAAACACAGTTCCACATAAAGTCCTTCAATTAAGGTCTGACATTTCGTTTCTTTGCAGCCGCTAAAAAAGGTCGTTACATAAACTTTTTCAATTTTCACCTGCAGTTAAACTCGCGTAAAGTGAGAAGGCGCGCTAAGTAAATATTTTGAGAAGGTTGACGACTCCTGAGGCGCAAATGTAGCGACTTGATAAAGGCAGCTCGGTATAAAATGCATGTAAACACCTTTATGCACAGCTCGGGGACCGGTAAGTAAGGCTGCATGTATAGTCAGGGGGCTAACAGATATAGTGATTCAGTTGTCTGAGGCTGGCTAAAGTTAGCTGTTGGTTTGACAACTGACAGTGTTATATTTAAATACCTTGGACACATTTTGGCTGAAGACCTAAAGGATGACGCTGATGTAGAACGTAAGAGAAGGGCTTTAGTGGTGGGAAGCAACATGGTATTTACTAGAAGCACCATAGAAGCTAAAATGACTCTGCTCACAGCTTACTGTCAATCTTTCTAATCTAATCTAGCAGTCTGTGTGTGAATGATTCAGTTTTCTCAGGCTGACTACTAAAGCTGTTGGTTTGACAGTGTTATATTTGAAAACCTTGGACACAATGTTGACTGAGGACATTATTGATTACCTATTGTGTGTAATGGAAAATTGTTTACTATCCCTGCGACTATTTTGCTAGATGGCCTGTGCTATTACGTAGGTGCGCGATACGCGACGTAGGAATGAAAATTGTAACATGTTTAGAAGAGATTTAGAGGAAAATATGGAAGCATTTGATGTGTAATAGCAAAATTGCACACTATGCACTACGACAGAGAAGATGTCGTCTGAGCAAAAGTTATCAAATCAGTGCACATATTATGATAATGTTATAATAACCATCTTTTGGAAACCTTAGTCTGCGGGGGTAGGTACCTCAAAATCAAAATTATCACGATGTTTAAGAGGAAGAGCAATTTTCTAGTTTCACGGAAATCAAAAGGTAACGGCCTCTTTTGGCTTTTTATACAGCTGATACAGTGGGAAATTCAAAACAATGATAAGCAGGTAGGTATAAGTAGTTGGACATGCATGCACCAATGTTTAATGCAGGAATATAAAAATAATGAAACACGACTAAATGAAATATCCATTGCGGAAAAAATTGTAAAAGCGATGACAATATAATATTTAACTTACTTGTATACTGCTTCGCTGGTTTTAACAAGCATACATTGTCCTGATAAAACCATTCACATTCTATACGAGTAACTCATTGGGAAAATCTGGGCTCGGAGCTTATTTCACAATTTTAAAGCATCTAGAACTATACGTAGAGCTAGAAAATCTAAAATAATAATTCACTCTCGTTCGAACGCCTGTCAAATGTTCTTCTAAATTATATAAATATCGTATAACAATTTCTTAGCAGCAATAAGCAGAAATAAAAACGCAAGATTTAATTCAGTTACTACTTTGGCTATGGCTAGGGCTGCTGAAAATAAATTCGTTATCCTCATCTCGTGTTTCAACTGTGAGTAGTAATGTGATGTGTTCCGCATAGTTACCGCTCATAACCTTTTTTTGATTATCAACCAAAATACATTAACGATGGTTTTACCTACATTTTTTGTATTTTATTTGCCATTAGGTAGGGTACAGTATATTTGGCTTAATGTACTGTACCCTACCTAATGGCAAATAAAATATTTGTATTTGTATTTGTATTTGTACATTAATTTAATTATCTTCATCACCCGCTTTTGTTCCTAGAGGGTGGGTGAGTCACGCAGTAATTTGTAGGACGATGTGAAAGTGTATTTTCCTTATTCATGCAAGATTTGATTAAAGTGCTTAAGTCAACCTATTTGAAAGTTTATTATTTTCTCTTTGGAAAGTTTAACTCACTTCTGGAACCAAGGTTTTTTTCTATGAATGTAAGATAGGACAAAGCATGAAGGCACTAGAGTCAACCCTATCTCCTTTCTACCCGGCGAGTCGTACAAAATTCAATCCGTTAAGAGGCCGTCTGCTACACCTCAGCCTGCATCAGTCTGCGATGGGCAATCATTCTAATGGTCGGCGCATCAACCGACGTCCGCTTGAATTAGTTCTTTATAAACTCCATCACTGAATTGAAAATGTCCAGACGAGTAAGTTTAAAGCAATATTAGATGAGATGTGATTCGTGGATGGTGGGCGTGTGTGCTGAGAAATGTTTTAAACGGTTTTATTTACTAATTGAGGTAAATGTATTTAAAAAGGGGATTAACATATTTGTACAAGGCTCCATTAGGAACTAGTTTAAAAAAATAAATGATGAAAATTGTGTGAAAACTGAGGTCCAGTGTGTCCATAGGCTGCAATAACCCATCTAGCGGTCCTCATGCCAGTTCGCCGCTGATCTATACTATTATACTCGTAATATTAAAAAGAGGAAAGATTTTTTTGCTGGTTTGCTTGTTTGTTTGTATTGAATCTACACGAAACTACACGACCGATTTTAAAAATTCTTTCACCAATATGCAGCTACATTATCAAATAGTGACATAGGCTATATTTATTTTTAATTTAGGCTATAGTTTGACTGGAAAGACAGTCTCCGCGGGCGTAGCCGCTGACGGACAGCTGGTTTTGTATAAATTGACTGGAAATCCGACCACCGACGCGCCAGCACTAAATGTTAAATGTATGCAGATGAAAAAGTAATTCGTGGTCAGTCTGGTAGTCAGTGATGTCTGTGTTGCTTTTGGAAAAAAATAGAAAACACCTTTTGAGGTAAATTTGAGAGATTACGTACTATTCAAGATAACTGATGGCTGAGCGGAAAGATGATTGCTTTCCAAATTACGTAAAGCGTTATACCTTTTACTTTGAGCATCGTTCATAACTTCTTAACTCCTAACACTTACTTATCGAGTATCAACAATCTACAATTACTATACAGTCAACTTTAGCAAATTTCGTACGGTCCCCACGTGTAATACAGGCTCATATTAATAAGAGCTCAGCTTATCAGCACTGTTTCGCTCATTTGGCTGACTGTACTTACATGCTTTATAATTGGTTTGTAAAATACTTGTATTTAATGAGCACCCGGGGCGTCTACGAAGTTTTTATCGACTTCCCCATACGTGAGAACTGAAAATAACGATTTTTGGCCGACAGGAAAACGTTATAGCTATAATTGTAAGTATTTTAACAGAGTTTTATGGCGTATTATTATGGCAATTAGGTGGTAGCGATCAATTTACGTAAAGTAATAGGTGATGGGGTGTTAATCGACTATAGGAGTATTAAAAATGGATTAAAGATGAATCCGAAATAAGGGCTTGGTTTTGGCTAAGCCTTTAGAAGTTAAAATCCTGATTCTGATGGTGGAAAATGAAAATTATAAAGATATAAATATAAATAAATAACCCTATTATGAGTTAGTAGCCAAAGGTCAAGTAGGACCTATTTGTGGATAATTTGATATACACACATCAAAAGTGTCTAGGGATCAAGCATTTTTATGCGGTATTCTTGAGATTGAGATGTGGCTTTGTAATAAATTTATGATTTTATAAATTTTTATGGATCCTTTTTGGTGCATTTCATAATTTGAAACAGGAACTGTCAATCAAATTCGAGTAAAAGATGAGCTGTCAATATTTTCTCTATAAAAACATACAACGCATTGAAGACATTATTAGTGCTACTGTTTCCCTACTATACTGATTAAAACCAACGTTATTATGGAGCGGCGACGTCATTTAAGCAAGGAAGAAATGCTCAGAGCCGTGGGAATGATAGAAGCTGGTTCCCGGCAACGTACTGTGGCTTTAGCTCTGAATACAAGTCAGAGTGTTATCAGTCGACTTTGGACACGTTACCGAAGCACTGGTACCGTGGCTGAGCGCCATGGAGGACGGTATCGCTGCGCCACACGGAGACAAGACCGATACATTCAAATCACAACTCGAAGAGCTCCAACAATAACCGCCATGATGTTAGCCGTGAGGCTTCATCACTCTTCAGGGAACTTAATTAGCGACCAAACAGACAGAAACCGCTAGCATGAAGTGAACCTTCATTCCCGAAGACCGCTAAGGGTACTACCTATAGCAATGCACAATCGTAGGATTCAATATCAATGGGCTCTTGAACACAGAAATTGGGCAGAAGAACAATGGCGTTTCGTGTGCTTTTCTGATGAGTCTCGTTTTGGTATGAGACCGGATACAAGACGTATACGACACTGGAGAACCCCTGGACGCCAACAGCGATTAAAATCCTGCCAGGAAGTCCATCCTTATAGTGGTGGAACCATCATGGTATGGGCGGGTATTTGGATCGGCGGAAGAACTGAGTTGATTTGGATCAGAGGCAACCTCAACGCTCAAATTTATGCTGAGACGATTGTATCAGACGTCATCGTTCCTCTACAAGTGCAAATCGGTCCCTTATTTCAGTTAATGCATGATAATGCACGACCTTTTTTTGTTGTTGCAACGAACACGGGCGGCCATTCCACAGCGTGATTTGGATGAACTCATTTTAAGTATGCCAAACCGATGTTCTTGTGTTGTTAGTGTTCGCGGTAGAAACACGGATTATTAATTGTTTAAGTTACCCAATAAAATTTTAAAGAAAACTGTTATTTCAGTCTTTTTTTCGAACTTTAATGTTAGTGGTTCAAATGTCAAAAATCCCTTTATTAGGAAAATGGCAAATTTCTTTATTAATGCAAAGGTGACTTGGTTTATCGTTACTGTAGACAAACGAAAACACTTTATTTGATGAATCCTTAAAGAAAATTTTAATTAATATCAATCAGGAGAAAAGTTATTGCAAAAATATATGTTGATCCCTAGACACTTTTGATGTGTGTATTTGGTGGCTATAGGCTGTGGTAACAGGTTATAACCCAGGTAGACCACCTGAAAGCTTGCCACTAACACTAAAAAAAAAGATACTACTGTAATCATTCATTGAAGTTCAAATTTATGGAGCACAATACAGATTACCTACGTATTTAAGATTTATTTATTATTAATTTAACTGAATAATATTGTCAAACAATTATTTTTTTAAAAATATTTTAAAATCATAATTCATTAAGCGCTTAAAGAAAAATTGAAAGTGAAAAAATTCTATTATTCATAAAAAGTTTTAAAAAGCAAGACTTGCTTAAACGCGCCGCCGGCAACCTCGTGCAACGTGAAGTATTGTTGATTTAAATTGTCACAGTGTTCAATATTATCTTCTATACCTACTTACATAAAAATATTAGCAAAAAATACCGAGCTATTTTTTAAGTTTTTATGAAATTATTCTAAACGTAATATTAATTAGAAACGTAGAAAACTATAATTACAAAAGTCATTATGTAATTAGTTCGGCCTTGGCCTTCGATTTAACAGCCTGAGTTTTTGAATGCGGTTCACAGTATATTTCCATAGGGAACCCTTAAAACTTAATTTCAAGGTGTTAATTACGCTGTCATAGACAAAATAGAGATAATAGCCGGTTACGCTCCCCTGCATGATTAGTAGCGAGGTTTATGGTAAGGGTTGTCTCTGATGAGTTTTATGTTTTTAATAAAATAAATATCAAAATGATCAAGATCTAACGTTAACTTGACACCATCTGAAAGCACGGCCTGCCACTAGCCTTACATACACCTTTCCAACAATCCGCACTGAGCCCACATGTTGGGATATAGAACCATCTCATATTAAAAATGTTGAAATTTGGTTCAAATATCTTCCGAATATCTATCTTGTTCCCTGAGTACGTTTAAAACTACAGCTTCCAGTGTAAGTGTCAGAAGTTTACATTTCACTTACATTTTACTTTGTTCGAGTTGGCAACGTAGAAATGTATGGAACAGTTGTTAGGAATATTATTATATTTTGGAACAGTTCTCTAAGGCGCTAAGTAAATTTTTTTGTTAGGTCTACATCCCAAACGTGATCGTCAAAGGCAAGTTTACTGTTGCCGTTATGGTGAACGGAACACTCAGAATCTCACTTTTTACCAAGCAAATAAGAACCCAACGTGGTAGGTGGTGAGCCTTCCGTCGTTAACCGAGTCGCTTTCGTTTTTATCGATGTTTTACATCACCGGAGATGAAGTCGCACATCCAACAATAAATAATAAATAAAAATGAGAATGGTGCCAACTGCCAACCCTAACTCCAGACCGCATAGTCCACCGTTTCACAACAGCGTACAATACAGCACGCTACAATTAATCAAACGCAAACATCTTTCATTAATTACAATAAAATGTAGTTTATTTTTTATCAGTAAGTAATTTAAACCAGTTTTAACCGAGATGATTTTTATTTACTCTAAATTGGCTGGACGATTTTTTAATACCTGCGTTTATAAGGATATCTCTCAAAATATAGTATATGATATATAAATGAATATATAAATATAAATATGCGCCAGGCAACACACCTCTTGTAATGGTCTCGAAGTAGGGTTAAATATCCCAGTGTTACGAAGCACCACACAAGGAAATGAGCCAGGGGCGCCTCCCAGCACACCCAGACCCGAATCAATTCAGAAAGATCGTTTTCTGATTTGACCCGACCGGAGGTCGAACCCGGGGCACTACGGAAATCGTGCTATAGTGCACTACGCCGATCGTGTCGTCAAATAAATAGATTGGGGAATGAAAAGCAGCACTTGAATTATTGCTTTCCAAGGTCCATAATAAATTATATTAAAAAGTTATTTTTTTTTTATATTAAACATTTTAACTTATTTTTTACTATATATAGTGAAAAGTAAAGCAGTAACTTTACCTACTGACCAATTCAGTCTTTGGTTTTAAATCACATAATGAATATAATATGTTTTATAACATAATAATAAGGTACTGAAAATAGGTAAGTACATAGTAACTTGCACGATTAAATGCACAAGTTTAATTACATTGGGACGTTAGGGAGCATTAACATCAAGTCTAGCTCCAACTGCCAACCTTACCTGCAAGTGGTCGTCCTGCTGGGTTACGGACAAGGCTCTGGCGACCGGTAGAAAGCGGTATAGCCCCTCCTATTCGGCCCAGCTAAATCACGTCACCGCTGACGGCCTGCAGCGTCAGTGGCGAAAGAAGCTGTGTCTCTGCGATCTCCAACCCGCCTGCCCAGTGTGGAGATTATGGGCATGGGCGTCTGTCATAAGGGGGTTCCCCTATGAAAGACGCAATAAGGAAACGGCCCCCAGTTCCCGGTCGCTCTGCCATTCCTGGCTACGGTAGCGGTCATGGTTATGGCAGGGCAGGGGGTGCTAAGAGTAACCAGGCTACGGCAGGCTACCTTCAAAAACTGACCCTAGCTACGTTCAGCGGAGGTACTCAAGGGCTTGACGAGCATTTGGCTCAGTTGGAAGTGGAGCTGGAAAAGATAGGGTGGCATGTCTTGGGGTTATGTGAAATCCGACGAAAGGGATAGGATACCGTAACTCTCGATTCGGGCCACCTCTTCTACCTCCGCGAGCGCGACCTACAGTCCCAGGGTGGCGTAGGATTTCTTGTCAACAAGGCACTCTCTAACAACGTTGAGGAAATCTCCAGTGTGTCGACCAGGGACTGACCTCGACACACTCGGATAAGGAAGTCATGTCATGTCAAGTCATGTACGATGACATAGCAAAGGCCTTCCACACAACCTCTAAGGCACACTTCAACGTTGTTATGGGGGACTTTAACAGCAAAGTAGGAATCTAGAATTGCGGCGAATCAAAAGTGGGCCCACACGGTATTGGAGCCCGGAACCACAGGGGGCAAATGCTCGTCAACTTTCTGGAAAAGGAGGGTTTCTTTGTAGTTGTACAATAAAGTATATTTATCTTTATCTTTATCTTTCTTCCTGATGAATTCATTCTTCAAGAAGAAGCCCTAGAGGAAGTGAACGTGGCGAAGTCTCGACGCTGTGACCAAAAACGAGATCGACTTCATTATGACCGACAAAAGACGCATATTTAGAGATGTTTCTGTGATTAACAGGTTTAACACCGGATCTGATCACCGACTTGTACGAGGCTCTTTAAATATCGATCTCAAACTTAAAAGAAGTCACCTGATGAAGTCCACGCTCCGAACTAATCCACTCCAAACTGTGGCAGGCTCCGATAAGTTCGATAAAGCAGATTCGCCGCCTTGGAACCTACTGATGACGGCGACGAGCCCCTACAGAACGTGGTTGAGGCGCTGAGAGATGAGGGCATTAAGTTCTACCGGAAACAGCGTACAGGCAGGAAATCCAATCTCTCAGAAGAAGAGACTCTGCAGCTTATACCAAAAAGGCGGGATGGCACTACAGCCACTTCGTCAGAACGGCCATACCTTAACAAGCGACTTGCGAAGATGGTACGACGCGACCTTCGAAGCTCAAACACGCTTAAAATAAAACAGGCGATAGAGCAAAACCGAGGGTCTAAAGTATTCACTCAGCAGCTAGGGAGGAGCCATCTGACGAAGCTTACAACACTGAATGGCAGAACCGCAGTATCAAAGCCTGAGATTTTCGCTGAGATTGAGGACTTTTATGGCCGACTCTACGCTCAATATACTACTCGTACTCAGCGCAACAGCCACGACTCTAGAGCCACCATTACACGTAACTATACCGACGATCTGCCAGACATCACTCATCAGCCAAGATGAGATCGTGCTGGCTCTGAGCCAGCTCAGAAATGGAAAGGACCCGGGTGAAGATGGAGTTACTTCAGAACTTCTGAAGGCAGGAGGTGTTCCTGTTCTCAAGGAACTACAGCACCTTTTTAACTCTGTTATTCACAGCGGGAGGACTCCAAAGACGTGGAACAAGAGTATTGTAGTTCTCTTTTTCAAGAAAGGTGACAAAACCCTGCTTAAGAACTACCAACCCACCTCACTCTTGAGCCATGTCTATAAGCTGTTCTCCAGAGTTGTCACGAACCGTCTCGCTAGAAGACTCGACGAATTCCAGCCTCCGTAGCAGGCTGGGTTTCGGGGAGGCTATGGCACCATAGACCACATCCACACGGTAAGGCAGTCTAGCATTCGTGGACTATGAAAAAGCCTTTGACTCCATCGAGACCTGGGCTGTCCTAGAATCCCTACAACGATGCCAAATAGACTATTATTATATCGAAGTGTTAAGATGCCTTTCTGATTCTGCTACCATGCAGAGTATACAAGTACAGGACCATCAGTCTGAACCCATCCAATTGCACAGAGGGGTTAGACAGGGGGATGTCATATCCCCGAAACTCTTTACCATTGCTTTGGAGGATATGTTCAAGACGCTGGATTGGAAAAGGATGGGCATAATCATAACGACGAGTACATCTAACTCTTACGATTCGCAGATGGCATAGTCCTGATGGGAGAGTCGTTGCAGGAGCTGCAACAGATGCTGGACGGCCTAGCTGCCTCTTCTCGGCGGATCGGTCTCGGCATGAACTTGGATAAAATCAAAATCATGATCAATGAGCATCGCCGGATCAATATCCTGGACCGGTCGCTGTCGACGGCCACCAACTCGAAGTTGTTCAGGAATATACCTACCTCGGGCAAGGGCCTACCTACTTGGAGAAGGAGGTCAAAAGAAGAATTCAGCTAGGCTGAGCAGCTTTCGGAAAACTTTGCCGGGTCTTCTCGTCACCCATACCACAGTGCCTGAAGACTAAAGTCTTCAAACAGTGTGTCCTACCCGTCATGATATACAGAGCCGAGACGTGGACACTAACAGTGCGCCTAGCCCACCAGTTAAAAGTCGCTCAGCGAACTACGGAGAGAGCTTTGCTCGGTGTTTCTCTGAAGGATAAGATTCGCAACGAAGTAATCCGACAGAGAACTAAGTTCGTCGACATAGCTAACAGGATTAGTAAGCTGAAGTGGCAGTGGGCAGGCCATTTATGCCGTAGAACAGATAGCCGTTGGGGTAAGCGTGTTCTAGAGTGGAGACCGCGTATCGGCAAACGTAGTGTAGGACGCCCCCCGGCTAGGTGTGGTGATGACTTACGAATGGTTGCTAGCAGAAACTGGATGCGTCAAGCTGAAGATAGGGCGCGATGGCGCGCATTGGGGGAGGCCTTTGTCCGGCTGTGGACTATGATAGGCTGATGATGATGATAAATTACATTAAAAAACACATCAATATTGAAAGAAATAAAATAGCGAAACTTGTATTTAACAATGCACTATTTTCTATACAAAGATAGAAACTAAAAAAATCGATTTGCTGCTAGGGACTCAAGCGGGATTTCTTTCGGGTGTTAGAGGCGCTTGCCATTATCATAGTTATAACATTGATGAAACAACGTTGGTTTACGACGTAAAATACACTATATTCGCCTGGTCTGTTAACGGCCTCGGTAGCTCAGTTGGAAGCCTGATTGTGGAAGGTCGCGGGTTCGGATCCTGCTTAAGTTCCTAGGATCAGGTTGATTTTTTCTAGTTTCTATCTATGTTGCATACATCGATAACCTTTAAAAATGCAATACGAACATTGCTCGCAACAGAATAGACAAAGATAATACTAGTATACTCCTACTAACGAATGTTAAAAGGGAATCTAAAAACTGTTAAAATAGAATGGGAATCTGTAGAGCGATTCTGCAAAAATTTGAACCATAAATATATATTTTATAGTAACTCAGTGATAAAATTGCATTCAACTTGGTAGATTACAAAAAACTTACTTTAGTAAAACGTCACTTCATCGTTATCCGATTTCTAACTCAGTATTTTTTCATCTCATAGCGGATCGTTCGAAGTGAGTTTTTCGGAATAACCCTACTGATCTAAAGCTTGTATGTCTTCTAGAGGTTGTCTGTGCTGCTCGTGACTGTATTCAGTATGCAGATTGCAGAATGGTCGGTAATAAGACGGCCATCACGGCGGTAATTACACCGCAACAACTTCAGAATCTAATTACAATCCCAATGTTCAGTGCTCAGAAGTCAAACTATGTAGTTATGTTTTATACAAAGATTAGGGTTCTGCAAACATTAGGAACCTTTTAATATGTGTAAAATCTTTGCATCTTAGTGTATTCATTCTCTGTTCTTCGTTTGTTCTTATTTTAGGTTTGACATTATTTTGAATATTTTCTTTGTAATTCTGACGAACTCAATATATTATATGCATACATTTTGACTTTTTGTTATAAATTTTGTATTGTAATTATACCGGTTGACTATTTTACGTTCCTGTTCCTTATTGATGCATAATTTACTGATGATAGGTACCATTCTTACTACGGCATAAATAATCGCCTGGTTTGAGAAATTAAAAATGTATCTAAATATCTATCGTAGTCTCTCATTATCTATCTGTGCCACAAACACTCTGAAAAAAACTAGAGGTGAAGAATAAAATTACCTAAAATTGATGTACAGTTATTATTCTAATTATGTATTTAAGTTTGACTTTACTTTGCATGTCACTTAGGTATCAGGCCAGTAGGATTAGATTTGAAATCGGACTTAAGTCCTACAAAAGATTTTATTGCTTTTATGGCATCATTTGTTGCCCAATATGACTATCTTAAGTTTAACCTCCCGTGGGTATTGTGTATAAGTGATAGGGGTAATAGTGTACCCCAAAAACGGAATTTTTGCGGTTTTACTGTTGTATCTTGTAAAAGACTTGAGTTATCGAAAAGTGATCTTCTTAAAACTTGTAGAGCGTTTAATTTTGTATAGAATGAGACCAGATTTATATTATTTGGACCACTCGTTCTCATGCTGTTGCTCCTCGAAGTTGTATGTTTATCAGAATTTTGTGTAAAACCATCAGTTTGTTCCCACAGCCGTTGAGGTGTCACAGTGGCATGAGAAGGCTGTGGTAGTCATTGAGGTAAAGGACTTGTTTCAAGCACTAGCTGTCCGTCAGGGGCTTCCCCGTGTAGACTATTTATGAATTAAGAAGCAACGTCCGAACCGGTGGTAGATTCGCATTATGTTTATTTAGGATGTGTACTGTTATTGTATTATTTTATTTACGTCTATTATTGTTTATATTTTTTTTTGTGAATTTTGACCTTTCATAAGTGCTTCTTTGTAAAAGCTTAAGTGAATAAATGATTTTTTACTTTAGTTTACTATTAAAAAAAAAATGCCTATGTCAATCCCTGATAATGTAGCATCATATTGGTGATATTTTTTTTTTAATCGGTCCAGTAGTTTCGGAGCCTATTCAATACAAACAAACAGTCAACCGAACATGTCTATACTAATATCATGAGGAAAGATTTGACTACAAGTGGAGCAGCTGCTGTGGGGCTACGCCTATAAGCATTTTGCGGAGGTCCTTATCCTCACTGACCACCACAACCTTCATATGCCCCTGTGACACCTCAACGGCTGTGGGAACAAGCGGGTGGTTTATCACTAAATTGTAAAATACGTACAACTTTGAAGAGCATCAGCATGAGAACGGTTAGTTTAAATTATATTTATCTGGTCTTATTCTATGCAAAATCAAACGGTCTACAATTTTTAGAAAGAACTCTCAACGATAATTTTAGTCCTTTAAGAGATATAACCGTAAAACCGCAAAAATACCAATTTTGGAGTACACTTTTGCCCTCTACAACTTATGCACAACTCCCACAGGGGGGATAACCTAGGATAGACATATCGGGCAACAAATGAAGCCATTACAACAAGAATATCGTTAGTAGGATTTAAATCAGATTTGAATGACTTTTTTGCTTAATTCTACTGGCATATATGTTGCACTGCTCGAAAATAAATTATGCCTATTTACACTAATTATCAATAAACTTTTGAGTTTAACTTTTGGACATATATTATATAAGGCAATATTTTACATACGTACTAAAATAAAGCCAAAAACAAAACAATTGGCATCTGGGTAAACTTACAACATCTACATCTGACCATAAAAAACTACGCAGGTCTTGTAATGAACGAGGCTGTAAAACATACTAAAATAAATAAGATATTGTAGTATGTTACCCACCTAAACCAACCAAACACAGAACAGTACATACATGTTATAAATGGGAATGAACCCATGACCCGCGACTGCGATATCCAATGATTTATATCATTTTTAATATTAGACCCACTATTAATTTATTAAGCATGCTTTTGGCCAGACTTTAATTCAACAAACATACCACACTTATTATAAAGAGTAGCTTTACTAAGTCATAAATCGCTCGAAAAAGCCGTGACGTAATAAAATAAAACTCTATCACTCACGAAGACAATTCGCACCCAATTTAACTGGAGACGTGAGCAATCTATCCTCATAGTTTGAGAACGGCCCCAAATATAAGAATTCACGAGTAGGTAGATACAGATGAGCAATAAGATTCACCTGAGCCCTATGCTCTTACTTACACGTAAAAATGAGATTCAAGTTGTGTAAAATACATTTAAGTTTTATGCGTAACAGCAAACTCTGTAACGAAAAAATGGTATCAATATTATGTAGATTTAATTAAGATATGAAAAGGAGTTAATAAAAGAGTTTTAAAATACAAAAGATTGTTAAAATATCACATCATTGAATTCAATGAGACTTCATTCATTTCATTTCGTTATCTCGACTTGTCTTGACTTGTAAAAAAAAATATATTATTCAGAAATACATTTAAGTCAAATCAAATCAAATCAAATCAAATCAAATCAAATATTTTTTATTGCCAAGTTATAAGTTTGTATATTACAGGTGTTGTGAGTAATATTGTTTAAAGTTACATTATAACAAGCCGTTCAGGCGTACAATATACATTTTTAATAAACTTAAATTCCAACTTAAATCCTTTTCTTACTTATCCTACATACTATAGCCCATAATGACAGACAGGTATCATTGTTTTATCCTAATTTTGTCTTCAAAGTACTCATGCAAAGAATAATAACACTTGCCAATGAGTATTTGGAACAATGTTTTTTTAAATATTTGTAATGACATTTCTTTTAAATAATCAGGGAGGTGGTTAAAAATTTTTGGTCCTATGTTATATATACTTTTTGAAAAAAATGTTGTACGAGATGGGTGGTGTGGGAGTATATCTATTTTATTTCTAGTCAAATAATTGAAGTGATTTTAAAATGACTACTGTATCCATTACAAAGTCATAAAATTGGTCCAGGTTCCTTCTGTACGTACTGTTCTTTGCCAGGTCTCCCAGAGTAATTACCATAAAACTTGATCACGTAGGTGCCAGCGCTCGGACACAGCTGTTCTGCGCTTAATAACTCAGCTTGCTGTGTCGCCATTACGTTAGTTTTACGTCCCGTAAACTTCCAAACATAATAGAATAACAGCCAGTCTAAGATTGCTCCATCTATATTCTATGAAGTTAATATAACTTCATATTTTCATCACAGTAATAGTACATGCTATGCCATATTATGTTTAATCCTGCTATGACAGAACACTTTTATGTGGTCTGACCATAACTTATTATAGTAACATTATAACAGTCACAGGGCGTATTCACGTTAAAAGCCTACCTACCTAGGGTACCTATATCCTCAGCAAAGATAAAAATATGTTTTTAAGTATGTATTAATATGTTCAATCCAAAAAATAAATATCCTGTACGTTTCAAAGGCTTCTAAAATATTTGAGAAAAACATGCGCCATAAAAATCTATAAAGGTCAACAAAGAGTCTGAACGAACTCTCTTAGAGATATTTGTGACTGTTGTTTTGGTCAGATATATTTGAAGCCTTGTAAACATAGATATTTATACTTTTGACTGTTCAGAGATAAAAAAAAACAACCTCGTACATGAGGATAATGCTAATTTGGTGTTTCCGTCTCTCTCTCTCTGTGATCGCTCTTCATATTCTACATAAGATACTTTTACTTCCTCTGTCAAGTTTCTTATCACCAAATACACAAACACTGCCATTACATAAGACATTAGCTTTTTCCAGCACAATGTAGAACCGAAGTGCTGCATTCGAGTCGCTTTACGATTTACGTCGTACTACGCTTTTAAGGTGTTTACTGCTGCCGCAGTCTAGACGAGGATGGTTTACGGCGCGCTAATGTCACACATTTAAGTACATCTCAAATATAATCAACATAAATGCTTTTTGTTTTTTCGGAGAGGTTTCTTCCCTGGTTTTGAGCTGCCCGTCTAAAATAAATAACACTTTTTGTGATGGTCTTGTGTTCTAGTTGGGGAATTAGGGGAACCATTGCTCATCCGGTAGTGATCTAATTTCACCATTCTGATTAAATATAGATAAATACATATTTTTGGGACAGTTTACATCAAGATCTTCTGACAAAAAGCAATCAGTACGTCTACCACGAGTGGCCACTTTAAATTTACGTTATCGTTCGCGTAAAAAAAATGTATTGGGATGACACATGACAATGTCAAATACCCATAATTTTTTTTACGCGAACGATAATGTAAATTTAAATTGGCAACTTGGCAAAGTTGGCTAAGGCAAGTTCGCCTTATATTCGGCGATTGACAAACACTTAAATAAAACAGAAACAGAGCAAATACAAATATTCTATACATCAATATAATTGAAGTCGCTAAATATTTGTAAAATAAACTCATTATAAAGTAGGTAAGTAGGTATTGTTGTTTGAATAGAACCAAAATCTTTCAAATCTTAAGTTTTATAATTTAATTAAACAAGTATCTAATAAATAAGTAATACATTTCAATTGAAAATAAATATTTTCGTTTGCGTACCCGTATGAACTGTATTTATGATATCTAAATAGCCAAAGCAAAATTGTCGTCATGGCAGCAAAATGGCGGACGTATTTATTTTATTAATACAAGTAAGTAGTTTGTAAAAGATCAAATGAACTTCTTGAAGTGAAGTTCAATCATTATTATATGAGTCGCTTCATTCGAAGATACATATAACCAGGTAGTCCTTTAAAACTACAAGGCACTCCGCACGTATATTTAGTATCGATTTTAATTAATTGATTTGTGGGTAGTTACACCTTTTGTGGTCGGCCCTGCTCACCGTCAGGCTCATTCTTTTCAGAGAAAGTATTTTGAGTTTTCTACAATAGGGATGGGTGGGTGTGGACTTTGTATCTTCGAATGAAGCGACTCATATAATAATGATCGAACTTCACTTCAAGAAGTTCGTTTAATCTTTTATTTTATTTCGTCGCTTCATTCTTCAGATACAAATAACCAGGTAGATGTTTAAAGGTTTCATATGGTAAAATAATGTTTTCATACAATAAAACATTCTGCTAATAACGTAGAAAACTATTTATTTAAATATTCTTTGAGCATATTCAACAAAATTATGTTTCACAATGACATAAAAGCAAATAACAAAAATGTGAAACCTTATTTTCAACAAAAGATAACAGAAAATACTACTTTAATTTGATCATTCAAATTAAAAATTAAAGTACTTTAGTAGTCTTAAGATACCCATATTTATTTTTCATTAACTAACCTAGTTTATTAAGGATTTCTATTCATTATTACTAACATCTATAGACAACTGTCTGAGAATAAATGATTTTTATTTTTATTTTATTTTTATTTATTAAATTATCCATCAATAGCCAACACAGATCGAGCAGAGATAGCTTCGTTCGCTACAGGACGGTTATGAAATCTAGCAAACGTAAGAGAAGAACTAGATCATCCGGCTGTCTTTCTTATAGTGTCAAACTGACTACAGCGGAGGCAGCAATTTTTTAGTAAGTTTATCTAGGTATGCCGAAATTAATGGATACCATTTGGATACGTAATCCAAAACTTGTTTTGGCTCGCAAGTGGTGGTGTATTTAGGACGTGAAGGTTTTTTCCTATGTATACCTTTTAATAGTCTTTTAATTCTTTAGTCTAGCCCTATGTTATTCCCGAGGAGTAATGATCGGGCAGAGCGATGGCTGGTAATAGTACCGTACCTTCGTTGAAAAGTTCATCAAGGAAGGTTTCAACAAAGTTCCTTGCAGGCAAAATTTCCACCACAACTTGTAAGTCACCGAATATTGTTTCATCGTATTCTCTGATATAGAAGATAACATGAGGTCGAGTGCTATATCCGGTTTATTTATTCTTGTGAATGCAGCCCTGAGAGCTTCGCGGCCTCCAGGGTAAGGGTGCTGCGAAGTGGGTGTCGTGATCTGTAATGTAAACGCAATAATTGTAATGTAATTTGCCTTTTGTCGAACCATTGCCAAATATCCTTGGTTAACTCGTTCAAGTTTGGAAACCGAACTCCTCCCATGCGATTTATATAGCTTAGAGCTGTAATGTATCTACTCGAAGCAGTATAGAAGAATTAGAATGCATTTTTGCGAAACATTTTGAGCCAAGAAATGGCTAAAAGTTCTAAGTAATTAAAGTGGCAAAGTTTGTCATGGTCTTTTCATTTACCATTCGCTCGTCTACTATTGCAAACGGCGCCCCAGCCCGTTTTTGAAGCATCCGTAAAAAATTCCAACACAAAATTTGTATCAGATCTCAAAGAGTTACATGCTGACGTTATGTTCTGATCACACCAGTGAAGGTCGGGTAATATACTATCAGATAGTTTTATTTTTGCATTAAAATCTGCATACTTTTGGAGATCTAAATACTTTTGGCGTTCGAGGGTTTTTGTATATACCCAGCCATATTTGACTGCTGGGCAAGCAGCAGTCAGCATTCCTATTAATTTGGACAACTCTCTAATGGTACATTTTGGAAGTGATATATATTTTCTCACCAACGGTCTACGTTCGCGTTTTTCATCAGGTGGACTAGACTAAGTGTCATATCCAAAGTATTGTATAGAAAATCTAGGAGTTTACAAACTTGTCTAGGTTCCAGGACACTCTTTTCGTAATTAATACCGAATCCTAAGCATTTTAGTAATCTTAAAGTCTCAATAATACTATTGTAACATTCCTCATACGTACTTCCAATGCAACATATATCATCAAAATATATAACAGACCTATAGCCCCGCGATCGCAAGTAGTTAATGACTTTCTTCATCAGTTTAGTGAAAACTCTTGGCACAACAGATAGGGACCAGATAGACCATAGGGCATTGCACTAAATTCGTACAATTTTTGATCAAATTCAAATTTTAAATATTTCCGATGCTCTTTTGCAATGGTACTAAAAGGTATGCCTCTTTTAGGTCTATGGTTGCCATAAAACCAAATTTTAGTACTAGTTTAGCTGCCGTCCAATAATAAATCTTTTGGTCCCATTGGGTTTTTGAGCTAAAAATATTTTCTAAAGGAAATCATTTTTTTATCACATAGATACAGCACCAAGTTCCAATAACTTGTGAATGGCTTGTAACATTTCTGGGAATTCTTTTTCAGAAATTGCAGTATTTGGTGTTACAGTTTGGTTTACCGTTTTACAAAAAGGTATGGAATACCCTTCAGAAATCTATGTCAGAATAAGGGGATTATTAGTAATGACTTTTCAACAACAATAAAAATGCTGAATTCGTCCATCATGTTGTACCTCTATTATCGAGCTGCCGGCACACTCTGTTTGTTCTGCACCGAAGCTTTCTTCAAGACCGCGTCTACTTGAGGTCTCCGGTTCATCGAGTTGGCTTTCTTGTATCCTCCGCGCCCCCTCCCTGTTCGACCAGAACCGAGGAGGGCCCTGCCAGCTTACCTGGCGGAGCGAGCGGCATGATGATGGTTGTTAATAAGAAGAGGACGTAGGAGGCTTCTTAGGAGTTAGACCGGGCTTTTTTATCTGTAGCCCGTGTTTTTCGATAACTTTGGTAGGTGGCTTCAATCTTGTCTAAAACCTTGACTCCAAATAATTTTTCATCACGATTGGCGTCTTGCATGACGCTGAGAAAGGACTTGTCTAGTCCAGGAATAAGCAAGTTTTTTCGTGTTTCTGTTTGTAAATGATGCAAATCACATAATAGCCGACAACTGTCACAGAGAAACTTGATGCATTGAAGTCTATCTTCACTCTTATCTTAAAGTAGCTCTAATCCCTTATTAAGGGCAGTGACGCCTCGTTCTATCTGTTGTTGGATGCTTTCTATTTTTCGGTTTCGTTGGCGGCTGGCATAATTTTTGGCTGCTAAAATTTCTGGATTTAATTTAGGCGCTTGTAATAGCTGGCAGTTTTCCGGTATTACAAACTCCTGATTGAGTTTTTCAGCCGCCTACTTATTTAATCCTTTTTGGAGCAGTGGAGTCCAGAGAAGCAAAAAAATTTCGTGTATTTTTGGCCCAAACTTTGGAGTCTCTTCGATAGTTTCACCTAGAGCGGCGAGCAATTCAGGATCTAGTGCAGGTATCAGAACAGGTTCTGGGTCGCCATGGGTTTTTGTTTCATCATTGGTATTTAAAATAATGGCTGCTTCATTCTACCGTTGTTAATATTTCTTGGTTGCCAACGTCGTGATCTAAAACGACATTTAAAATATTTTAATCCATAATTTGTACTAAATTAAATGCATCATTAGGCGTAATTACCTAATTTCACTGTTATCGATTAAACACTCATAATTCTTTTATAATAATCTAACAAACTACCATATTTTATGCTTTCCAATAAATAGGGTAAAATAAGAAAAGAAAAACAATTAAGCATTAGTCATTGACCAGGAGACCCAGAATAATATTTATGTTAAAAGGTTTGACTACTAAGCCAGGACATACCAGGCCAGCAAATATTTTCCGAGATCATGCAGGTATTACCGTCGTGAGGATTCAGGATCCCTCTCTGGGTGTGATTTTTTTACGGATATCGAACGGAGGCGTGATACTTAGTATAATTTTCACGATCAACTTTGAAATTATCACATATTGTCGTCGTGAGGATACACGATCCACCTCCAACGTGATATTCCTAACTATTAGCTTAAATATTGTAAATTACCGTCGTGTCAACACACGGTCAACCTCTCGGTAAAGAGTACCTTCGTGATGACACTCGGTCAACATCCAGGCCAGAAAACTTTAGAAATAAATTTTCTCGTAGGTACGTTCATAGTGAATTGAGATTAAACACAAAATGTATTTAAGAATGTTACTCACCCAATTCATGTTTCTATACTCTTTGCTTGCAACAGTATCTAAAACACGGAAACAAAAAATCCCATAACTAATAACTGTTCTCATAGTGGATAAGCATCGTAAACAAGTGGTCATTATAAATAGGTACTAACCAACCACGCCGTATCGAATGAAACATCAAGTTTCGCGAATGTCTATGCTTACAAATACACAATAAGAGCTTTTTAAGTTTGCTAGTTAAAATGACTTCTGATTATAATTTTAAGGCTATCTTTTTCTTATATCTTTGGTTGCTAGAGCTAGTCTAACCAGAAAAAACGCTTTCCACTACAAATTTTTTAGTGTGTCCATATTTAAATAATTAAATGACGACTAATATCCATCCATTTTAGCGAGGACTTGATTTCAATGATGCAATGGAGGCCTCTGCCCAGCATTAAGACAGTTTATAGGCTAATAACTTTACTTTTCTTTACTTTAGGTGTGCTTGAATGCGGTGAAGGGGTGCGTCATTTCAGAATAGACAAGCTAGCAAGCGTACATTATTTGGCAAGCTACGCCAATTCCGGCAGTACCGTACTGTAAAACGTACGTAACTATGGTGATAATTGAGTAGGAATATTTAGGCGTTAAAATAATAGTTACAGTTACGGTGTCGATGTTTATTCTTTGTTTAGAATAACCAAAAATAAATAATCACCAATTTTCCGTATCATATAAAACACATAAAACCTATTCATATCCAACTAGGTACTGTTTGTGGTTAGCCTTAGAAGTTTCCCGAAATTTCGAAATTTACAGGAATAGGGCCGCTGGTATCGTCTGTCAAAAGTTCATTGGAAGTTGAAGTAGACGAGTCCTTGAGTTGGGAAACCGTATGGACCATCGCAAAACGTGTGGTAGGATCGAACAGATGCTGAAGTAACGGAAGTTATGGCGCATCTTGGAGAGGACGATATCCAGCAGTGAACTACGTTTATAATAACGACATTTTCACCATAACCCATTTGGTTATTGCAAAAATAACCATAATTAAAACACGTATCTCACTCTAATACCAGGGCGGCACGTTCTTGCAGAGTTAAATCTGTCGCTATCGGTGTTCCTAGATCGTGGCTGGCACAGGCTCGTAAAAATAATATAGTGCGCTTCGCTGTCATTAGCGTCGCTCGTCGCGACATCTGCTGGCACGTAATGCACTTAAAAGCGAGCGAAACTTCCAACGCTTGTTTTTGTTTCCTTTTAGGTGAGGCGTTTAGGTAGAATGCAGTTTGTGCCTATGAGCTACAAAATTGGTAGTGAGTTTAATTTTATAACTTAGTCGGGTTTTGCAACATCGCTGGCTAAAAGTGCTCCCTCACTTGGAGCATTCGCCTGTAATGTAACGTTACTGGGTCGAGCATTACATCAGTGAGGGAGGAGAATCGAGCATTACAGTGCACAAACTGTAATGTTACAGTTTCGAGCATTACGATGCTTAGGGAAACGCACCGAGCAATACAGTGCGCGACTTGATGATACAATGAGATATATTTTGATACAACTTCAGGGATGTAGTATTGTAATGTAATGCTCAAAATCGAATCTGAAACGTTACATTACAGTGCGAGGGAGCACCTTAACAAGTATGCGGAAAGTCTGATGGGCCTGATGAAATAGTAGATATTTATTAAAAACACAAGAGATAGCCAACATTGCAAAAACAATACGAGTACATGAACTACATAGTAATCAAACATCAAAAAAAAACAAAAGTTCCATACAGAGAAGCCGAGCCCAATTGCTATAGGAAACGAGAATGATGACAAACTTCAGTAGTTAAATAGCAATAAAAGAATCTCAGTAGTTCCCGAACACATGAATGAAACAAGTAAAAGTGGGATACATTAATGTATCCCACTTTTACTTTAGCGGTGGCGACGATCGCCGCGGCTTGAGGGCTCAGCGCTGAGCCGGCTATAACGCCAGGCTCTAATAGCTCCTAACTTATATTAACGGACACTTGGCTAAATCTAACAAACTACGAAAGAAGCTGCAATAAGCTTTTCGACGAAAAAAGATACTCAATATTTCATACCTTCATATATATACCCGTAGAGCTGCTTATAAAATAGTGCCATAGTTTAGCTTTCACTACATAGACAGTTATTCGAGTATGTAGTACTTACATCTTAGAATAATAAAGTATAGAAGGATAGTCTTCATACAACCGCCCCGTCAAAACGAAGCACTAATCCGATCCACACATGCGTGACTTTACTTGCTTACGTGCGGCGCGCTTTGACATTGATCATTGCGGAGCTGTAATGAACTTTGCAAAGCGGTCCGTTTGGAGAGGTGCTTCAAAATGGGCGCGCGGACTTGGTTTCTATGTAATTATTATTAGAGTATGAGAGTATAATTATTACTATTATTCAAACATAAATATTTTCATTCCTAAAGACCTGTTCCATGTTCTTTTGAATCATCGAAAATCTAATGTACCAAACAAAATATACCCACTTAATTATGTTATAGGTATGAGTTATGTGTAAGCATACGAAATAATACTATGATGAAATGAGGAGGTACCTGTAGAAATATCGGTGATTATACTTACAAAAACGATATGGCGTACTAAGTGATTTAATAAGTGATTAGTATGTGAAAAAAAGATTCTTAATTTCAAGGTCAGCATAAAAAATATGCTGACCTTGCATACAAAATCAGTCAAACAGTCAGTTTTTTTGTATGACAATTGAAGTCGATTGAAAAAATCAAATTTTCACCAACATAGTTCCTACATCACCTATTCAGTACGCCATATCGTTTTTGATTGTCTTTTGATATCCATCCCGTATACATTCGACTCTACTACCACCGGTTGAAAAGTTGTTTCTGTGTTGAGAAGACCCTTCAAGAAATACAGCAGTTACTATTTTCAAAATATTCTTTACACTGCCTTTGGGGTATGATCTCTGCACATGCCAATCATTACTTGGTCATTTAAGTTTTCCTTATAAAAATAAACAAATAAATAAAAGTTAATTTACTGTTATTTTGAAAAATTTATGAACAAAATCTTCAGCAAAAAATTTGTCGAATAAATAGATTAAGTAGACCTTATTGTAAATTACTTACTTATTTCTGGTGAAATTAAGGTACTCGTATTAACTGGAAGTTGATGATTCAGCAGTTGTGGTGGCGGGTTGCATAGCAACTGCTTTGGCGTAGCTACGTTTGATTAAAATAATTATTGTATTTAATCGTCGGGCTATCATTATGTTATATTTCAGTGTGGAATATTAATCTTGTAATTTTGTACAGTTTCTAGGTCGATAAAGCAAAACGCAAGTAAAAAAGTACCTAAGTATATTATTATTTATGACTTGATTGGCGTAGTTTCTGATCTGTGTACACTTACACATAAATTACTAATGTTTCTAACATTATCTGTCTATTATAATTTATCAGATTGCAAAAGCACTTGTTTTTTAATAAAAACACACCGTGCGACTCTGTCATTAATTTCAACAAAAAGAAACAATAACCTTCGTTATAGCACTGTCTACTGCAAATTTTAAAATTAGTTAACATTTTTAACCCTATCACAAGGGAGTTAGATTAAAAATGTTTAAATCTGGTTATGATTAAGTAATTAGTGATTCATCCACTTTAGAGACAGCTGACACTTTCACCTGCTACGGGAGGGTTAAGCTTGATGAAAAAAAACAAAATATGACATGCATAATAAATACGATCGGCTTAACCCCTTGACTGTTAGTTGTACATCGAAAATGTTCGGCACGCTATGTAAAACCGGTTGTATTGTGACACGCGTCGGGAAATTTAGCGAAAATATTAAGACTTTTAGCCAAAATAATTTGCAACCGCAGAAAAAGAGGCAAAGTTATGTAGTTTTATGTGACTACACTATTTAAGTAAAAAAATATTGAGCGAAGCGTGTCGTGGGTTCAATATTATAACTCTTCTGGACAGCTATGTCAAAATCTTATTCGATCTGTTAATAATTCTTATTTAGCAGTAGTTTTTGTATCCGAATGTATTGAAATATTGGCTAAATATTTAAGTAGTAACAAGCCTTATTCGAAAGGAACGACTGGGACTGTTAGAAAATTAAATATTTCTAAAATTAAGATTTTTCATTGAAAACTAATTTTACAACCGCGAGGGCGGAAACTCATACCCACCCTTTACACCGATTTATTTATTGATATTGCTCGAACTGAGCATCACAACGAACACCTTACTTTCACAAGCGCTATCTTAATCAAAAATCAGACCCTACACAATATACACTTACCGTGCAAAATCCATAACGATTTGCGAAGTCGAACACTTGGGAACTTGTACTTTATCGCGTCTTGATAGACAATTTCAACTCTATACTTCTGGTGGAGAAGTTGGTAACTGCCGTACCAGATAGTCTAATAAGAAAAACTGTGTTGCTAACATAGTAGACGGTGGTGGATCGCTGTTATGTTAAAATATAGACTACTAGCTGCCTCGACAGACTTCGTTCTGTTAAAAGTAATTGCACGTCGCAGCGTCCGGTAAAGCAGCACAGCTCGCCCGCGTTTCTCAGACTTGATTTACATATACTATTATTTTTCACTAAATGTTTTGTTTAATCTTAATAAAATATAATCTATGTCACTCCTTGATAATGTATCTTCATATTGGTTAAATAATTTTTAAAATCGGTCCAGTAGTTTCGGAGCCTATTCAAAAGAAACGAACAAACAATCAAATCAATGTATAATATTAGTATAGATAGAACCCTACCTATTTCATACAAGAAAATCTCATAATTTAGGGAAAGAAAATACAGACATGTTAAAAATGTTTTTTATGCGAAAGAATTTTTCAAAATTTGATCTTACTCACGCGAACATTAAATCTGTTCCAATTTGATCACACTAGTATATTTATGAAAAAGCTATTTTAACGTGTCACCCAATACGCTCATCGCAGTTACCGACTTCTACTTATGTCTCGATCGTTGAACACATAACAAAGAACTAACTAAGTGAGAGATGATCCGAACAATGTTAGTAATTGGATTCATAATTTCAGAGATAGCAGAAGTTGGTCTGGCGTAAAGTGGCTTCGACAGCAGGCGGTGTCGTGCGCAGAAAGCGCTAGAAGGTGAGGTGCTTTCTATAGTAATTAGGGACTTATGTCACAACGGCTAGTTAGGGTTAAAGGTGTGTAGTTCCGATGAGATAGATTATAATGATTCTGGCGAGGTAAAACAGTGCTGTTTTTTTGTAGCCGCTGGTATTGATAAGGTATTCAGAGGACCTAGCTAATTGCAACTCCACACTCTGATTTTAAATATCTGGATGATACATTAACACTCAATTGCCTCATCGGCGATCCTTAATCAACTTTAAATTCATTAACATCCTCACCCCAACTGTTTCAAGTTTTCTCAAGCAGAAACTTTGCAGCTTTTTGTTTTTGTCCAGAAGGACATATTTTTTATTTCAATTTTGAATAATTCAGATCATTCGTAGTGGCAAACTGAGATATAGTCAACCTCAATTAGAGCGTCACACTTGCAGCGCTAGCTTAGCACTTAGTGTTAAACCTGTTGGCTCCGAGGGTCGTGGGTTCGATCACCACCGACGACATACAATCATGTGACGATTTTTATATTTATATTTTATACATTTTCATTTGCGTTTATTTTATGCCTGGGTGTTGTTATCTAGTAATATAAGTAAAAATCTGCGATAGTTAACACCAAGATCATCTGACGCCAAACTCAGCAAAGCATGTACTATAGAAACTGGTAAACTTACTTAACAATTTCTAAATACGTACTCAAATAGATAATAACACCCAGACACACAACAAACACAAATATTCGTCACATAAATGTTTTTCAAGAGTGGATTCGAACCCACGACCCCTGGCGCTAAAGGCAGGATCGCTGCCATTGCGCCAACTGGCCAGTCAATCTATAAGTATAAATATGTATTAAGCATAAGTATGTATAAAGCATAAGTATGTATTAAGCATAAGTATGTATTAAGCATAATTATGTATTAAGCATAAGTATATATTAAGTAATATTCAAGTATGTTTATCTGCTTAATATCTGCGGTCAGATGATGTTGTAAGGTGTTTTAAATCGATGATTATTATTTATTTTGTAATGAACTGGTATACTGCTTTGGACGGTAACTACGAAGGTCAAAGTATGACGCATGGACTGTGGTTGACCGTAACGATGTAAGAAAGTACTTTAACATTTAAATGTAGTTTCTTACAAGATAACTTCTTTCAAACTAATCATATTTTCACTAACTTAACTTGTGAATATGTTTCGAGCTTTTCTAGTGCCGTCACAATAATAGAGAGTTAAAAAACTACATTAAAACTTTTTAAGTGCACCCTTACGCTGTTTTATTTGACTCTTTTTGTTTTACCAATGAGGTTTCTGACATGTTCATAAGCAATAACATAAAAAGGAGGCTTTTCCTTCAAGATTACTTACCTCTCTTAAGTGTGTGTACTTGAAAAAATCATTAGGCTTATGAATTTATTTTAAATAAATAAACTGGAAAATGAACTTTTGCCTAACTTACCTCCTGAGTAATAAGATACAAGGAACCGAATAAATAGCGATTTCTAAGGAACAAGATTTAAAAAAAACACCCCTAAGAAACTTGATACAAAGGTATCGTATTATTCTTTAACAAAGCTCGACTGCATTGTAAATATGTTCCGAATTTTTCTTTTGCGGCACATAACAATGAAAACTCGTTTTTAAAATGCGGTACAATCGGCCGCACAATTGTATATTACAAAGTGAAGGACGTAAGTGTTTATCTTTGTACGTGAGGATCATTTGGCACTTTGATATTTAATAATGAACAACGAACTAACTAGAAGGATATTTGTACTTTTACTGGATAAATGATGGACAAAAAGTTGAGATATTATCTAAATTAACTGTGAAAGTTTTTATTAAGAAAGAAATTATCTAATCTAATCTTTTACAGTCAAGTCAGTCAGTCTCAAAAAATGCTCTGTACCATTATTTTACGTTTCAATAACAATCATATCATGTCCGAACTCTATAAAAAGAGAAAAATCATATGTCTCGAATTGTTGGAGTGAGTTCGGTCAAAAACGTTTTTTCGTTGCATTGATCAATTTCTATGAGAAAAATGCTCGTCTACCATATCCATCGCCAGAGAAAATGTTTGATAAATGCTTACGGATCATTTCCTCTGGCTGACTGTACCCTGTAAACCGAGCCGAAGAAAATTATTTATTAATGTCAATGGACTGTATCCGGAAGCGGTGTTTTCCTCCGCAAATTGGTTATTGTTCGACTTCTTTTATTATGGCGTAGTTAGTAAACCGAGAAAGGCCCTATTACCAGCCCCCGCTTGAGCACCTCTTGCAATCACCCCTGATAATAAAGAGGGAGTTTAGGGCTAATTTACTTTTTCATAGATTTCTTTCCCTGCTTTGAATAATGTGAGCACGAAATGAAGTGAAATGAGTAAAATTCTAGGTAATGAAATGGCATAAAAATGTTTCCTCTTAGGCCCAAATAATAAAACGTGCAACGGTAAAACAGTAGTTATCGGAACAATCACAGATTGTAAAAACCGAACATACATATATTGAATGATTTATGATCAATATGGAATGTCGTCGTCTTATTATTTGTGCTATAATTTACTCACTCAGCTAATTTAGAAAATGTATTTCGGTGTTCTTAATGTTTGTGGAGTATTATGGTGATCTGTCAGTTTGACGCAAATCATTCTTCAAACCGAAAAATACCCTAAATGACTTTTGACAGTTTTAATAAAACGGTTGGGTGGGCACAAATAATGCTTCGTTTTATTGTTATTACAATACATATTTTCGAGCGTTAAAATGTGTAGTAAACTTACGGTTTCTTAATACATAGCTATGTTCGAGTCTAGACTGGCCATGTGTGAAATAACCTGGACTGGCGCTAATAAACGTAAACGTAGACGTAAAACTAATAGCGACGTCACTCTGTCGTAAACTATGTTATTAACTAAGAAGAGCCGTCGGACGCGTCTCCAATGTTTCACGAGACGCTTATTAGAAACAGCGATTCATTAAAGTTGTTCTATTAGTTAGCCTATATGCTCCTTAAAACTAATGAAACCAAATTAAAAATTGAATAATAACACTATTGTAACTTATTAGGTTACCAGAAGATTAAAATTCCTTCAACTTTTCATGAAAGTTATCCAAGTTTAAGAAGCAAATTTGAAGTCTGTGGTAAGTGATCTGTTTAATATTTAACCCGTCTCGTGTTTCTATTGTTCCGGTTTTTGCTTTGTGAGTCATTGTTTGCCATTTTTTTCTTAGGGTTTTCTTACGAACACCCGTGTGTTCGGCTGACACTAAAGGGGTACACAAAACATAAATGTGCATCGATTGCATCCATAAATGTTCCATTGGCAAAAATATCAGTCACACCTTCACCTTCACACCAAGAGTTCACGTGACGTAGACTACAGCAGCTCGTATGTGATTTTTAATCACAATACTATGCAACGGACGCTAGCGACTATCATCGGCGCAAAACATGTTACGGGTACACGACTGCACTCGACAAAAGAGATATTTTTGTGTTTTTTTTGTGCCGTGCAGCAGACCATCTGCTCTTCAGGTGGGAGACATATTATGTCGGCCGGTTACCACCATGCAGTTGCGTGAAACCCGCCAAGTGACTCTGACCTATCTCGGTCAGGTCGCGTTCCGGGATCAACACTGCACTAACCGGTGCCAGGACGGGCCCTCAAGATGAGTATGGCCAGCTCAGTAATTGCTTTACATTATTGTGCTTGTCATCTCTGGATCTCACGACTGCTTTCAGGTGGAGTGAGGTCATCTTGAAGGGCACTATAAAAAAAATGTTTCACACAAATTTCATGTTAACAAAGTCACATGTAAGAACCACCTATGAAGCTTTCTCGTGGTACAGTCACAAATTACGCATGCGGCGCTGCGGTCCGGACAGATAGTCCGCTTAGGACAAACCTTCATTTTGATCAAGACGCACACAGACAAAGTGAGTTTACAGGCGATACCAGTGAGAATCGGTCACGCGGCGAGTCGCACTGTTGCAAGTGTTATTGTTTTTGTCGAACTTAGTGATTTTTTTTCACTACGTTTGACAAAAACGAAGCGGTCCTTCTGTAATGTAAACTCTTCATTTTGTGGTACAGTGAAAACAAACTCACCGTGGAGCACTCACGAGAGACCACCGATGAATCGTCAAGTCATCTGAGCGCCCGGTGTTTAATTTGCCGTGTTTAACTCTTGCCTTTACTCATTTTGTTTTTATTTGCTTTTATAACTTTGAGCGGCAATAAACAAGTTTATTCGCGATATGAGAATAATAATTATTAGATTTGATGATGGCGGTGGCTGCAGACAAATAGTAACGCTCGAGGAGCTTTTGTACCGAAGTAAGTTATTGTGAAGCAACAGTTTTTTCTCTTTGTCTTCTGAGCTGACGTTATAGCAGAATTTTCTCCTAATCTCAAGTGTTGATATGCTAGCCTTTCACTTTCTTGTTTAACTTTTGTGCAATAGCTTCTTCCACTCATTAGCTGTTTGCATTCTGCATCAACTCTTTTTGAGTTACAGTAACGTATCGTGCTTATGACTGGGTTATCTTCATTATACAGCCAGTCTGCGTCTCCAATAGACGCACCTTTGGTTTAAGGTAGTGGTGGACTTGGGTGGTGTAATTCCTTCGCGTTCCTACTTTTTGAAATACGAGTAGATCCTGGAGAATACTGACAGCTGTTAAGATGAGGTTATTTTGAATGTAATTAATATATTTTATTGCCACTTGCTTCAAAGTTGTTGAGAACGCCTTAAGCCTCATTTAAGGAGACGCGGGGCGTCGCGCGTTGCGTAGGGCGACGTGGCAACACTCATCATCGTACAAACGCCATATTATGTTTGAACTCAGTGCGGGCCGCGCCGCCACTCGCGACGCGCAACGCCCCGCGTCTCCGTAAATGAGGCCCAAGGGCGAGTCGGGCAAAGTATTTTCGGATTTTTTAGAACCAGTCCGAATTTGTGATCACCAACCCGCATTGGGCTAGCGTGGTGGTTAAACCAATAGTTGACTTTAGTGATGACTTGATTCTAATGAAGGAGGCCAGTGGCCAGCAGTGGGACTGTAGACCTTACGTTTACGTTGTTCCACAGTAAGGAAATTCAGTGTGGATGTCTTTTTGCACGTTAAATAGCCATAAGTTATTTGCTCATATATTTGAATATATAAATAAATTTATTCACAGGTCGTTTTGCGATAGAGTATAATATAAGAAACCCAAAACTCTCTTTTAAAGTGAGTTACTATGTCCTTTTCAGAACTTTAACATATTGTGGTATTTACGATAAGTAACATTTGATTGCAAGCAGCCGGGTTGAGTGAGGCGCCCATAATTATATCATTATCGCAAATTTATTGGACGCAGATGGCGCCACTCTTTTTGCAACTGTCTAAGTACATTTTAAGTATTTAAGATATAAACTGGGAACATCTGTGCCCTTGTAGTGACTTCTTGTCCTTTCCAAAAATATTTACATTTACGTAGTTATTTCAAAACGATGACAGCGCAACGGCAGATGTTGGTAAAAGAAACAAAAACTTTACACTACTGTACATTATACAATTTTGTTATACCTACTACTAGGTCGTCACGTTTACTTTGATAAATCTTTTAACACCCCAAAAATGTATCGTGAAATGCAATTAATAAATAAATACTATACCTACGTCAAGATAGTAGATATAATGAAACTTGAATCTTTGTTTTCATGACGAGTACCTACTAAAAATGGATTAGAGTGTAATAGCAAATTTTAGCTATTTTTAAGTGAAACTGCTATTAACGGGTTGCCAAGTAAAGTTAACTTGACAGAAAAGTTAACAATTAGGAAATTTTAACTGGTCCAGGAATCAAGCGGCGATCGACCCTGCATCTTCTGCAAACCTATTTATTTTTATCTATTTTTAGATAAAAAAAGCATTGTGAACGCAAAACCCTATGTAGTTAGAATAATTCTGTAGAAGGCTGTTAATAGACGCTGCTACGATAAATATTTGGCCAGTCTAGCGATCGCGTAGCCGCTACGTAGCTGCGCTGCTACGGCTACGACGCGGCGAATAATTGGGTGGTCACTGGTCAATTACGAGAAATACGTCTACATTGACGACAAAATTATATCTAGCTACCTAGTTAAATATAACTGTAATGAAGGCATTACAGTTATATTTAACTCGTCAACATACCAGGTATTTCAACTTCTAGCTAACGTACTGTTAGTTGCATCAAAATCCATATGCCATGTTGCAATCTCGCTATTGCGCGATATTATTAAAAATAACTATTTAACTTTTTGTCATAGTATTCATCTTAATATTCAAGATTGTTCTAGATCATTTATCACATGCCACTCATTTTTTTTCATTCGTATTTTAGTTCATGAGATATGAATCGACAGGTTACTTGCAGTAAATGTGCAAAATGTAGGTACCTACTTGATAATTTTAGTAATCCTTTGAATGTTTGATTAGCTCATTATCAGTTTATTTTCACCAAACCCAATTCAATGCCTAACCTATCAGTTAACTTGACAATTTGCTATTAACTATTAACTTCTGATATGTTATGTTCGTCATTTAAAAATCAATTTGAAGTAGCAAACTAAAAGAAATACACGTCATTCGATTAATTTAGCAAATTATTCTGCTAGGGCGTATGACTAATCAGTAGCTGGCATCATTTCCCGGCGCGTCAAGCCCTGGCAGGGAACGGAACCGCCACCATATCGCGACCAACAATACAGGCGCCGGACTGCGCGCGGGACTGGGATGGAAATCGCATGGAAATGAACGAGGAGTTAAAATATCAGGAACATACGTCTGTATATTCAAGCTACATGCTGTAGCTGCAATACAACACATGTGTGTATGATCAATATCTGCGAATGTTTCTGGACTTTTGATTGAGGAACTATCCAGCAACATAAAAGTACCTGAGGGCTCTGCCTCTCACTCAAACTCAAACTCAAATAACTTTATTCAAATAGACTTTCACAGTAAGTACTTCCAAATCGTCAAATTTAAAGCAAAATATACTAAATATTAGACATGAATACTATAATAATATAGATATATAAATACACAGTATGCAGACATAATGCGACTCTAACACTGCGTCGGAGTTGTTTCTTGCAGCAGTTACTCTTAACTTGTTTTGGGTTTACAACAGGCGTTATTATAGTACGATGTGTCATTTGATACAAATAAACCTACTAATCTAAAGAATAGAAATCAATAGAAAAAAACAGACATAAAAGAATATGAACATAAGGTCATCACATACTAAGTATTTACTAGGTATTACAATAAAGTATCTGTTAAGAGTTATCTAATCCCGCCTAGGAAGATCTCGATGTTCCAATTTTTTTACACGCAACGTGGGTTGTTGGCAAACAAGACTGCCAGCCGCGTAATAGCAAAAGGTGACGGTACCTATTCACACCTTAGTTTAAATCAAAATAGCGGAAGATAGGTGACTCGCCTCTAGCGCGTGAACCGCTTTAATTTTACATAAATAAATAATAAATAAATATATATATAATGTTAAATTAAAGTGCCAACTCGATGTCGACTTACAGGCACAAATTAGACATGCGCGGCGCTCTGACAGATAGCCCGCTTAGAACAACACGCCATTTTTGACGCACGCACACAGAGACATGAGTTTACAAGCGAAGTCAGTGAGCTTCGGTGAGTCGGAAAGTCGCACTGTCGCGAGTGTTTTTGTTTTTGTCGAACCTGGTGCAATTTTTCGCATGATGAATTTTTGGCCGGTTCTGTCAAGTAGGTATAACTTACTTACTTCATTTTAAAAATTCAGAGCGAATATAGTAGTAACCCTAGGCGGTTCATGCAAGTTTCGGAAAAAGGTGCGAGCGCTCCTTCTGTAAACTCTTTATTTTGTGGTACAGGTCCCCGACTGACTGAAATTAGGCGACCTAATTTTACTCAGTCGCATAATACGATTGACAAGACTTTACTTTGACGCACGCTGTTCTTCAACATCGCACAACGATTAAACGCATCACAGCGGTGTGAGTGTGCGTGCATGTAGTTGTGCATCATCCTCGTTTTAATGACATCTAAGGCTTTGTAGTATAAATCTGATATCAGTTTATTTATTTTTTTGAAGTGTAGAATGTACAGAGGCGTTCACATCAACCTTTACATAGGGGCACCTTATGCAGCTGACATAAGACCTATTCTGCAATGGTTTTGTAACGGTTGATGTGATAGCCTATTTACCACAGCAACTCAAAAGCTTTCAGTGTCTATGTGTAGGTACCACTGTCCACTATCAGCCAAAACGACGAATGATGTATTTATTCATTATTAAACCTTATTTATTTTACTTTACAACCAAAAAAAAAAAGAGAAGTACTTTACTCTGCTCTATCCATGAAATCCATGATGACTGTATAGCACTAGCATTTATCTAAACATGCAAAATGCACACCATATTGTTGGAACTCATCCATAGGCATGACAACGTTTCCATACGTTTTAAATTCATGATATTCGTAGCGAAATTCTCAAAAATAACGTTACATTTTCAGTTTTCACCGCGGAAATTGAGTGTCGACACCTTGCGACTGTGAAAACATACTCACCCTGTATTGCTATATTGTGTTCTTAGTACTGATGTAGTTAAATTATGATTCATATGTATTTTCACTTGTGATTTTATTTTGAATGCAGTTGACTACCAAAATGTAGACGGTTTTAGTTCGGTGACCGGTCTGGTCTAAAAACTTCAGACAGATTTTCATTTTAATTGAATGTTGAATTTTCACTAAGTATGCTCTTTTTGTATGCGTGCGTTAGAACTATTATATTTCAAACTAACGATTTCTTCTTTAAAGGATGGTTTCTTTAGAGGATACGGCGTCCACTAAAAAAACGATTCATTAAAAAGTGATTAAGTCAATAGGATGACAATAAGATTTCAAATCAAGTGTGTATAAAAGTAAAAATGTGTCAGTAGCCAACAATTGGCGCTTTATTGTTATTCGTGCCTGATTAAGCCTGGGTGTTAGGCCTCATTTACGAAGACGCGGGGCGTTGCGCGTCGCGTTTAGCGTTGCGGCCCGCACTGAGTTCAAACATATGGCGTATGAGTGCTGCCGCGCCGCCTAACGCAACGCGCGACGCCCTGCGCCTCCGTAAATAAGGCCTTACTTTTTATTTACGTGGTGTGGTATTCTAAGATATACAAGTTTTTAGTACATTAAATGACTGAATATCTTTGAGCAAAGAGTCGGCAGTTCGATTTACGCAATAGGTAGCACAAGTGTCTGTTCTTATGCTGATATATATTTGTGTTTGACTAGAGTGTTTGGTTGCTGTCTTTGTGTATGGTTTTCATTTCACTTTAACCGATTTATACATATTCTAATTCTAAGTTCAGCAGCACAAAATGCACTTTTATTTTAAGTTTTAAAGGACTGTGCCCAAGTTGGCCTATAAACCAACAAACATTTGACATTTGTCATAATTCTGGCCATGATTTAAGGCATAATTATCACATAATAGATTGTCCCGGACACTTCTGATTTTTGATATCAAAATTAAAAATACTGAAAAGATTTATCGTACGAAAACATTTTTCTAATACCATCTAGGTTGCCATGTCTGTGCCCTCTGTTGTTTAGCCATCGCAACAATATTTTAATTTACTTTGTATTGACAAAAGAACCCTGTATGTGCAAGAAAATGTAGTTGTCAACATACTAAAGGCTCTTAAAAATGAGAAACAATATATTACTGTCAATGCGATAGATGTTTAATCAACTTTTTATTTTAAATCAGTATTGCGTAGCTGATATGGAGACTTTATGTTCGCACTGGTTCGTGGTTGGTAAAGAATAACTCAGTAGAACTCACACAATTTATTAATTAAATTCACTTTTACATAATTCTTACATTACAACTAACACTTGTTACACCTTCGGCGCCATAATCCAGGATCCCACAAAATGAATCCCTACCGCTTGCCAACTCCGTTGGCGGTAAAACCTAGAGTTATGATTGGTCGATGAGACTGAGCGCATCCACCAATCACCTCAGAGCTCTTTATTTGGAGGGAAATTCCAGCCGATTGCGATTGGCCATCGTCAAAGACGCTAACCAATCGCTTTAAAGCTAGCCCATCCGTTTGGAAAGGAGTTGCCAGTATTAAAATAAAATGTGGCCGTTATAGAAAATTAAAACATTGCTATTAAAATTATTAAATAAATTATTAACCCTAACAATCGACCGTCCTGACATCGTGAGCGTCCCCGCACACGACCCCAGGTGGTACCCTAACAATCTGAGTATTAGCAATTCATATAAGGTAAATACGAGTACCTAAACATTATTTTTATAGCTATGTAATGTTAGACACGATATTTCAATGACAGGTTTTACACAATAATTTAGAATTACTACCTAAAATACTATGAATGCTACGAGTACAAGGATATAAATATCAAATATATAATAGAAATTACATTTAACCGAATTATACAAGTTACATTTTACAAAAGTACTGAGAAAACATTAATTTGATCTAACAAGATTTTGTAGGTCACATTTAATTCAACAAGAAAAACTGAGTCACATTTAACATAACGAGGGTATTTAAGTCAAATTTAATTTAACAAGAACATAAGTTACATTTTATTTAACATGATTATAAAAGTTACATTTAATTTTAATTTAACGATAGTATATAAGTTTAATAACATTTAATTTTAATAAAAGTAAAAAACTTATATTTAACAACAGTGTAGACGTTACATAAAATAACTCTTAAACGTATTCATAAAATATGCTCCAAAGGAAATAAATTCATAATCGGAAGTAATCAACATCTTATGTTTTATAACAAGAGGATCGATTACTCAAGTTATCAGTTGCTAGTTATCCCTAAGATCGATTATTAGGGAAACTTAGCTGAGAGAGAAGAAAACTTAACCCCAGACTCGATTATGGGGTGACATTAAGGATCGATTACTTAATGTTAAAATACTACAGCTAACCAACGATCGATAATGGATAGTCTGCAGATGATTGCCTCCAAGAACTCGATTACTTGGAGGGGGTGGTAACTTGCATCAAACACGAATTCATCGATTTTCGTGTCTGATCTGAAACAAAACAAAAACGACCTGTAGTCATTTGCCTCTGTAAGAGACTGTACATAATATGAGTAAATCAGCCAATGTTTGATTTAGTTATTTCATCGATATCTTATTAATTATCATCATCACTCGAATTGCTGACACCAATGTTACATTCATGATCAGAATCTGACTCATTAACCTCCAATGCGGAAATATGAATCCATGGCATCATGCGGTCCGCTGCTACTGTAGTCGGACGTTTATTTTGTGAACTACTCATACCCGCAATAGGGACTAGCTTATATCTGTCTTTACCTAGTGCCTGGGCCACACGGTAGGGCCCGACATACGTAGGCATTAGTTTCTTGCTCTGACCATCATTGCTATAACTGGTTTTGGTTAGTTTAACTAGATCTCCTACACAATATATACGCGCCGGTTTCCTGCCCTTGTCATAAGCCTGTTTTTGTTTAGCTTGCTCGCTGTCAATTTTCTCCTTAACTTGTTGCCGCGTCTCAGTGACATCACAATCATCTCGGGTTTCTCTCCTTATTTCATTAAGTATCGGATTCCTTTCACCATTCATGCAAGAACCAAACAATACAGCGGAGGGGGTTTTCCCAATAGTTCTTTGAACGGTATTATTCAATCCCCACTGAATGGTACCTATATGACTATCCCAGTCTTTTTCTCCGTGCTTGACAGCCATGGCTCGCATGGAGTCGAGAATTGTACGATTGTACCTCTCGACTTGGCCGTTTGAACGTGGGCTGGCTACGGCATTCAAGATATGTTTAATGCCCTTTTCAGTGCAAAAACTCTTGAAACTGTGTGCCGTGAAGCAGCTGCCTCGGTCACTCACCAGACGGTCTGGAGACCTGAAGGTACAGAAAATGTCATCGAGAGCCCTTATAGTGTTTAGACTTTTTGTATTTCGAACAGGCTTGATAAGGCAAAACTTGGTGAAGCCGTCTACTAGCACTAGCAAATAGGTAAAACCCCTCTTCGACTTTACAAAGGGTCCAAGGTGGTCAACGTGTACCGTGTGAAAAGGCTGCTCGACCTTTATGATGGGATGAAGCAGACCCTCGCGGTGATTTGAATTATTTTTAGCAAACGCGCACTCGATACAAGAGTTCACGTATTTTTTTACAAACCTTGTCATTTTTGCAAACCAATAATTTTTCTTCATCCTTTCGAGAGTCTTCTCAAACCCAAAATGTCCTATATCATCATGGTTAAGGCGACACAGTTGCCACCTTGCGCCCTTTGGAACCACCCATCGTAAATTATTTTTATCGCCGTCTATATATCGGTACAGTTTATTATCCTTCATCACATAATTGTCCCTTATATACTGAAGCTCTTTATCATCCAGATCAGAATCTAATATGTCGGAGATTCGGCGTAGCTCACGGTCCCCAAGCTGGAGCGTGTGCAGCCAATCGTCGCTGGTGATAGTCATTACAGCTGGAAATTGGTCAGTATAACCTTCATCACCATCGATGGCATTGCGTGATAGCGCATCAACATGGCTCATTTTCACTCCCGCCCTATATTCGACAGAGCAGTCAAATTCTTGCAGTGACAGCCACCAGCGTGCTATGCGGGGTATCAGGTCCCTCTTAGTAAAGGTTGAGCGCAGTGCACTGCAGTCGGTCACTACCTTGAATTGTTTTCCGAGCAAGTAGACTCTGAATTTACGCAGTGAACATACTACCGCCAGGGTCTCCAATTCGTAGGAGTGAAAGTTTTTCTCTTCTGGAGAAGTTTGCCGGCTGTAGTATGCTACTGGTCGGAAATCGTCATCTTTAGTAGGGCGTTGTAACAATATTCCTCCGATCCCTAGCCGGCTTGCGTCTGTGTGAAGTTCGGTCTCAGCATCAGCATCGTATATTGCTAGAATTGGCCTATCAATTAAACGATCCTTTAGCGCTTGGAAAGCCTGCTCTTGCTCCACAGTCCATTCCCAAGTCGCGTCCTTTTTCAATAATTTACTGAGCGGGGAGGCAATGCTCGCGAAGCCTTGTATGAACTTCCGGAAGTAACTGGCCAACCCAAGAAATTGTCTCACGTTGTGGACATTTTGAGGCCGTGGGAAGTTCATAACACTCAGTATTTTCTTTTCACCCGGACGGACTCCTGATGCGCTTATTTCGTAACCCAGATAATCAACATTGTTTTGCAAAAACTCGCACTTGGACAGGTTTAAGGTGAGGTTGGCTTCTTCGATCATCTGAAGTACTTCCTCTAACCTTTGCAGGCACTGTGTAGCATCCTTGCCGAAAATAAGGATATCATCAATATAAGCCGTGGCTTTGCTAAAACGTGCTGCCCCTAGTATTGAGTTGATCATCCGCTGGAACACAGCAGGTGCGTTCGCTAGACCGAACGGCATACGATTAAATTCGTATTGACCGTCCGGTGTAACGAAGGATGTCAAATGTTTACTTTGCTCACTGATCGGCACCTGATAGTACCCTGAAGCAAGGTCAAGGGTTATGAAACACGCCTGGCCACTTAGACGCGAAATCTCATCTTCAATTATCGGCATTGGGTACCGCTCTTTTACCGTAATTGAATTTAACATGCGATAATCTATGCAGAGCCTGAGTGTACCATCCTTTTTACGGACGAGTAAAATCGGACTAGCATATTGAGATACTGATTCCCTCACGATTCCTGCATCTAGCATCTCCTTAACCATGAAACGCACCTTATCTCGCTCGTGGTGAGACAATCTGTATGGGCGATAGACAACTGGCCGCTCACTGCTGAGCTCTATGGTCATCTCTGCTGCATTTGTGCAACCCAGATCTTTGAGCGTATTGGCAAAACAATGAGCATATTTTTTTAGCATCGCAAATAAGTTTTGTTTCACTTCATCCGATACGCCATCGTCCACACGGACTTGGCTTTCATCAAGTTGATTAATCACGGCTTTAGGTGTCACTGCTGGCTCTACGATTACTCTATTAATCACATCGACTTTTTCTGCCCTTCCTAGAACAGTGTTACCGGAAATTACGCAGGAGCTAGCATACGGAAATACTGTAATCGCCATTCGACCATTCTTAGGAAAAAGCAGTTCCCCACAAATAAGGTATTTATTGTTAGGCGCTCCCGCTACGACGCTCTTTAGGAGAGCAGTACCGCTAAAATTAGATTCTAGCCTAGCCTTAACGGACGCTGGTCCGTATAACTCTACTACGTCCGACGTTCTGATGATCAGAGGAGGCTCGACACCTAATACGTGGTCCGAATTAGGAAGTTCTTTGCCAATATCAATAAACTGCAGTTTGGTTGCATCTTTATATACAATTATATGCGCCTGTTCAGTGTAAGATTGACCTAACAATACTGGCTTTTCTAGCAAACTATCATTCACTACTCTACACGGTACTGTTGCTTCGACACCGTCGACACTGAGATCTAGCAGTAACCCGCCGACTGTCTGAACAACGCTATTACCAAACCCTTTTAGATGTGATTGAATGCTATCGTGAGTCAACCCCAAAGTACGAACTACGGACTCCTTCAAGAGAGTCACATCGCTTCCAAAATCGACAAACGCGCAAAATGACATACCATTGATTATCACTTTCTTCAAGAATTTGGAACCTAGACAGGTTCCAATCTGTTGGTCAACAGTACCACCAATACACATAGTTTTTTGAATAGTGTTAGTTCTATGGGCTCTGTCCGATTGGCCATTTGTACAGTTTTCCATTAAATGACCCAGCAAATTACATTTAGAGCACTTTAAGAGTGGTTTTGGGCAATGGAGGAAACTATGACCTTTTTCTTTACAATTGTAACAGCCTGTATTTTGACCTGGCTTATTGTTGGGTCTGTTGTAAGAATTGTTATTGTTGGTACTGTCAGTCTTGTGTTTAGATAAATTCCGATCAATGAAATTATTTGAATCTCTACTGCTCATTAGGTATTGCAATAACTGATCCGGTTGAGTGCAACGCAATGCCAAAGCCCCAGATCGAAGAGTCCTATCGCTTATACCGTGTATTAGGCATTCTACCGCTCGTTTACCTACTATATCACACTGATTGAGTAATGTCAATTTTTCGTAAAAGTAAATCTCAATCGGTTCATTATATCGACTTTTCCTTTTGAGCATATCCTCCAAGGCCTGGCCGTAGTTCTGTTCGAAGGGAAATGCTGTAGCAAGCTTATCCTGCCACTCTTGCCAACTGTACAACACTGAATTGAGCCCTTCGTACCAGATCTTGGCCAGCCCCTGAAGTTTTTGCATAGCAAAGTGTGTAGTGGTTCGGTCATCCCATCCATACACTGAGGCACACTCGTTAACCTTCTTTAGCCATACGTCAATGCGCTGGTTTTTATGGGAGGGATTAAAGTTGGGTAAAATGTTCATATGATCTATTTTAGGGATGGATCGAACGTCCCCTGTGGAAGGCTGGGATGTCAAACTATCCTTTAAACAATTGAAAATATCAAGAAAATCTCTCTTCGTAATAGAAGGACTACGTGACCTTGTAGTATATCCCGCGTCGTCACGTCGCTCAGCTGTTGCATGCGCCGCCTCACGATGGCGGCTGCGCTGACCGGCGTCCACACGATGGCTCGACGTGGCGGGGCGCATGTTGCTGCGACTAGGGCTTCGGTCTTCGCACCCTCGACGCGTAGATGTGTGCCACCGCTCCTCGGCGTGCAGAAGTCGCTCGCGTTCACTCAGCAGCTGGGCCTCCAGCGCCTTTACACGCTTACGATCCCGCTCGATGTCTGGATTGCAGAGGATTGGACTGCGCGCCCGCAGCCGGCTTCGGCTTCTTTCTCTCGGTGGGCTTCGCAATCGGCTCCGACTGCGGGAGGCTGCCTCGTGTCTTGAGCCTCGTTTAGGCGATTCCACCCTCCGGCTGTCAGAGCTTCGCCTTCGATGACGATCTGGTGGATCCTCCATGGTCTGACAACTCACAAAAAAAAAAAGGAATATATTAACTCACGTTACTATAGAAATTAGCAAAAATTCAAGAATAGATCTTAAAGGCACATAATGTTGAAGCTAATGATTTACTTTAAAGATAAATGCATTTTGTAATATTAATCATGATTAAATAGTATCGCATTAGACAAATGACTAAAATGTTAAATATCTCGAAAACGGTAAGTTTTAGGGCAAAAATAACGAAATTTTACCCCCTTTTAGATACCCATAAACGTCCTGTGACCTACAAGTTGAGCTACCATAGAACACCATAAAGTCACCATGAACAGAATTAACTTAGTTTGCTAATAAAATGAGGGTAGTTGGGCGTGTACTTACGTTTTTTTAAAACGTTGTTGATCCCACTTCTGAAGTATTGCGTAGCTGATATGGAGACTTTATGTTCGCACTGGTTCGTGGTTGGTAAAGAATAACTCAGTAGAACTCACACAATTTATTAATTAAATTCACTTTTACATAATTCTTACATTACAACTAACACTTGTTACACCTTCGGCGCCATAATCCAGGATCCCACAAAATGAATCCCTACCGCTTGCCAACTCCGTTGGCGGTAAAACCTAGAGTTATGATTGGTCGATGAGACTGAGCGCATCCACCAATCACCTCAGAGCTCTTTATTTGGAGGGAAATTCCAGCCGATTGCGATTGGCCATCGTCAAAGACGCTAACCAATCGCTTTAAAGCTAGCCCATCCGTTTGGAAAGGAGTTGCCAGTATTAAAATAAAATGTGGCCGTTATAGAAAATTAAAACATTGCTATTAAAATTATTAAATAAATTATTAACCCTAACATCAGATTATACATTGGCTCAAATCAGCTTTGTGAGAAGCAAAAAAAAGAAGTTAATGACATTTGGTGGACTTGACACTTCAACGCAAAAAAAATACCGGCATCTGTCTTGTATTTTTCGCTTTCAATTTGCAATGCTGTGTTATTTTTTATATTAATAATTTTATTTTTACGACGCTGCTTAAAAAACGGACGTTGATGACTCTCTGTATTGACCTACCTCCTTTTAGATTTAACTGTTTAAAGACTGTAACCTGCACATAGCTAACTCGGCAATAATTATGGATTTACGATCATTGCAATGGAATCAACATTTTGTGTGAATTGTGGCTCAGCTAGTGGTTCCATGGTACTAACAGCAGAAGTGGCAGATCAACAAAATATGTGATTGAAGAACATTAGTCCCACTCACGTAAATAACACTTCGCATTATATTATTGAATATAACCTTAAATTTTTTCAGTTTTTTAATATTAAACAAGTTCTCAGAAGTGTCCGTCTACAAACTACGTTTTGACACTTAAGTGTATGTATTTCTGAACCCTAAAAGTTATTTTTCATGACTGTTGGTTCTTAGGTGTCAATGTATGGGCGAATGTACACTATCCTTTGCGCAGCAGTAGAACGGCATAGATTACTAACTTACAACCTCCATACAATATTTTTCTATTTATTTTAAAAATAATCCAAGAAAAACCGTAAGCAGAAGCTTGTTCCATTCCGTGCACGAAACATCTCCATTTTATATTGAACGGACGCTTTAAAAATATCCTATCACTGACATGTCTGAAAAGCGGAATGTAAAGGCAGCCTGTCTGAAAGGCTCCTTTGAGGTGGATAGTTTTGTTTTTTTAGTAAACAGCAACATGCTTCCAATATTTTACGTATTGGATTTGTGCTGCCATTTTATAAAATTCTAACTCGATAGTTACACTCGGAATTTTGGGGGTTGTTTGTTTTAACCATCACTTTTGATAGATGTTAAGTGTTATAGATTTTACATTAATTTGAAATTTGAATGCACACAGATGTTTTAAAATAAATATCTACACCGAATACCAAAAAAAGTTTATCACATAAATATTTGGTAAAAATCAAATCTCGGCGCTACTAAGTAAGCCTTAATACAAAGGCCTCTATTATTGAAATCAAGTCATCGCTCCAATTGATGGGTATTGGCTTAATCACCCCGCTTGCCAAATGCGGGTTGGTGATCACAAAACCGGGCTTCCCAAAAACCCGAAAACACACTTTGCCCGATCGGGAATTGAACCCGGGTGTGCGTCAACCTCTGGGTTGTGGGCCGAGCTCTGAAACCACTCATCCACGGAGGCGTTATTGGCACATATTTTCTACATACCCTACATATTGCGCAATATGTTTCTTCTCACATATTGCGGCAACGATTTACTTAATCTATACTAATATTAAAAACAGGTAAGCGTTTGTGAGTTTGTATGTTTGAGGTACGTAATCTCCGAAACTACCGAACCGATTTGTGTATGCCGGAGTATCATATTTAAAAGTATAAAAATAGATGGCGGTCGTTAAAATCATCTCCGTTTTCATTTATAATAGTTTCCAAAAACTGCGCCAATTTTACAAGAATATCATATTGGTGTAGGTTTTTTTGACACATAAATGCACCCGAAACTACCGACATTGCGTTCACGAGTAAGCCTCTTGAATCAGGGGCCAGTAACAAGTGTGTGAAATTATTTTCTTCAGAAACAACTCAATCGCTTTAACACCCGTTCCATCATTTTTCCCGCCGCAGAATTCATTTCGTGCAACTCTAAAACTCTAATTTCGATGTCATCGTAATATAATGGATTGGAGCGTCTGAGACCTCGAAGCAAAATTTAATATTATGTTCAACGATCTCTGAGGTAAAAGAAAGGTAGAAACTAGTGTTGTAAAATACACCTTGGAAATGTTTCGGTTTATTATCACACCTCTAAAAGTTCTGTGGATTCTGCAAGAAAATAGAAATGTGTAAAGTTTATTCGGTTTTCTCAGTTTGCGAACTATTTACAAACACAGGTGGGGTTTCGTGGTGTCTAGTTACTGGTGTTCAAATTCAACGAGGAATTGTTCAATTATCACTAACTACGGATTGTTTTAATTGTTATTTAAGATAATGTAATAATTGTAAGTTAATGATTATTGGGTAATTTTCATGATTCATCACCTCTAGACATGGACCTCCTTCCATCTTCAGCTTGACATATTATCTATTTTCGTCCTGAAGTCCTGAACTATGTTTGCTGAGATTCGGTCACCTCAAGAGCCTGACATAGACAGATTACTCGGTTCGGTTAAATTCGGTTGAAGCGTATACCTCCTTCTTAGATTTCTAGTGTACGGTTTTCTAGTGTGTGGTTTATCCCTCCAGAAAATCTGGGACCTATCTGAACTTTTCCATACGCGCTGTATCGAAACATATCCGTTGGTCAGAGAATTACTTCAGTTCGGTGTTCTCTTGTAGGACTTTCATAGAATTTTGGTTCACAAAAAAATTATTTTTTTTTTTCATGTCGAATATTATTGTTTCAACGACTGAATATTTATATGATTTATAAGTATTCACACTTCAAAGAAAAATATGTTTCACCGAAAAACAATTTGTTGAATTCCATATTCTCATTTTTTATTTAGCAAAACTATGAAACAGAAAATATTTTTTTATGGTATTTGACTTCAGCTAAAAATTATCAAAACAGTCTTATATTTAAAAAGCTTCTATTTTTTTGACAACACACCACTCGTCACGGTCGTGAAGTTGGGATAAATATCCCTGTGTTCCAAGGTACCAGACAAGGAATTAAGCCAGGGGCGTCTCCGAGCACACCCAGACCCCAATTTGGAAAAGATCGTTTCCTGAATTGATGCGACCGGGAATCGAACACGGGACACTACGTTAAGTCAATGCGAGAAACCGTGCTACAGCGCACTACGCCAATCGTGTTGTTGTCGTTTATCGGAGAATGAACATAAGTGGTTAAAATGTATTCATTAACTACCTAAGTATTCAACGTAATAATAAATTGTTACTCGAATATTTTATCTTAGTCAAAAGTTTTACTAAACATTATAGGCAATAATATTTTTTCGTTTGTTATTCTATGATATCAATACTCTATGATATACATTGATGATATACAAAAATCTATGTTTTTTTTGAAAGTAACTATTCTGCGTATTGATTATTCTATGAAACATTAATTTGAGAAACAATTACTGTGAAACGAGATTCTATGTAACCACTTTCTATATAACAACGTACAACCACGATTTTGCTGCGAAATTCCGGGTATAGTCTTGTTATACCTTGAGTAGTCTCGAGCATTCTCGTGAGGTCTACTCAAAGTTAAGAGGTCATTTATTGAATAAACGCTATTCATAATACATGCTACAACTAGGACTGGTTGTAAATTTGGCATAAAAACGTCGCAAAGTTTTCCGAACTCTGTGCAGCTGAGTTGGATTCAACATTTTATCTGTTACCTTTGCGGAAATGCCCAAAATACGATTGAGCAATCAGAATCTATATTCGAGAAAACAATTGCAAAAAGTATCCTCATAACAGCACTAGCGTGGCGATTGTCGTCGGATTGGGACCAGCGGAGTCACGGAGGCGCGCGCTTTGTCTAGACGAGAGCGCCCTCTTGCGGGCACTAAGCCGTTGTTATTAGATTTTGATGAGTTGTTGACGGCGTAGATGTTTCATGAAATTAACTTCGATTGTTGCTTTAGGGAAGACACAACATAATTATATACTGAGCAGAAGAAACTGGAAAAATTTTGTGATATTTTTTAATCCAACTCAGGCTTACGGGATATTTAAAAACATCGTTCTGAATTAATTAGATTTTGATAAATTAAGAAGTTTATAATCAAGCTGTAATGAAACGTTCCAGTAATTCTTACTAATGCGGTGTGACTTTAAGGGCCTTCCTGTAAAAGTGTTTTCAAAATATTAATACTTACCTCTTCAAAAAGTTAGCGCTACTGGATTTTAACCATTGCAGGAAGGAACACATGAAGATTTACATTTTTTTATTAAAGAGATCGCTCAGTTCTAGTAGAAAATCTCAAAGTAGGAATCGACATAGTGTTAGATCAGATATTCAGCTACTCGTATCCATAATCCAACCAGATGTAAGTAGAAACGTGAAATGCTAGACTTCCTTTTGTCGATCGTTAGGAAAGGGCTTTTTTTTATTAGGGCGATTGTAGCCTCCAACTAGCGCCACCAATTGATTTATTTATATAACTTCCAAATTAGACATTGTTTTTCAAAACTGAACAATTAATAACTCAGAAAATACTTCTTCTAAATATTGAATGTCTGTCCATGACTTTTCATTCTGTTTTTAATTTTTGCTAAAAGTGGCCACTTTGCGCAAAAACGCGAACTAAAACAAAAAAACATTATTATTTAAATACATTATGATAGTTATATAATAATTATTTTTATAGTTATTTTAATATAGAACGTGTTAATGAAAAAGCGCAAAACCTGAAATTAGTTTGTTCAGAATCGAGAGTAGCATCGATTCCACTAATAAAAAATAGGGGTAAAATATTAACCAAAAAAATATTTTAATCACGCCGTGTTTAATCATTACTTAACTCTATTATTGGGGTGGCACGCGAAGCGGCAACGTCGCACTAGCTCGCGCGTTATTACCATAGACTTTTGAATTTTTCAACAAAGACAAGAAAACAAAAATAGCTAATATCTTCGTAAATAATCCGCGAAAATTAAATTTAATAATTTACATAATTATTTTATAATGAAAGTAAGTTGGGGTGTCAGAGGTCTTGCGGTTTTTAATTAACACGTTGTATATTACTTAGAATTCATATTAATTGAGCTATTTCAAAATAGTTTTACGTTACGTACCTATGCTTTTTTATTAGACTAACGCGAGTCACATTCGCTTTGATGATAAAACATATATTATTTCAAGTGAATCACAAATGCAGCCGCAGGCAAAGGCTAGTAAAAGTATAATTTACGTCCATTATAATTTACCGTGGGCAAATCGTATCCATCGGGCGAACTGATTTATTAGTTAGAGAGACAAGGATGCCACTAGGCTATAAAACTTTCCCGATGAAAAGTGAGCTTAGTCACGAATTGGTCATTATTTCTACACAAACTCAGTGGACTAGTCGATATTGAAGTGCTGTTAAGGGCAACGCAAAGGACACGACTGAGTATTCCATCACTATTAGATTAAGTTACAAGCCACTGCCGTTCGGTGAAGCTTACATTATTTTCCTATAAAATGACACGGTGACATTTGAAGCAATTCCATTTCACGCACGATGTATTCGAAACAAACAATACTACCAGAAACATGAAATTATGTTTATAGAAAATCGAATTATCGCTGATAATATAGCTCCTTACTTACTGAGTATACCAAATCTTTTTCATAAAGGTGTAATAATGAATCGTTGCAGTTAGGTGTAAAGAATCACAGAATTTAATTCAGTTCAAACTAACCATTGACTCAAATTTCACAGTTTCAGTTCATGTCGTACGCAATACCTTTGTCACCCCTCCGTTCCAGCGTTCGGCCACCGGCTCTAATTCGGCTTCAAGCAGGGTTGCGTAACTATTTATTAAGAAAATGACACTCGCTGATTGTAGAGCCTAAGCACTGCACATCCAGATTAAGTAAGTATATCATATCGTAATTTAAAGGGTTGGTATACTTATTTTGAAATCTAAGACAGCAAACCAGTGTTTTTTGGTAAAGAGTTGCAAAGTTAAGCATTGAGGGTTATATAAGTAGTTCACAAAATACCATTTAGCCGGGTTAAGATAAAATTTGGCGCACACAGTATAACCCTCCAAAACTTCACAGGTTACACGAAAACACTAGGTTACTAAAAACATTCACACGGGATGTTTCCACGCGTGGCGATGTAAAATAATATGAGTTCAGTTTTGTTCCAAGTGGTGTAGATAACTTGGGCTGTAGATAGCCCAAAACTATCGCCAAAAATACTGGCCAGTCGCCAACCCTGGCTCGGTCATGTTTTCCTTTAAAGCAATTTCAGTTTCGTGTAATCCGCCATTAATCGGCAGACATCGTTTATCGTTATTGAAACGTAAAGAACGTGATACCGGATTAGTTTTGTTGGAAAGAAATGTAATACTATATTACCCTGGGAAATTCTAGGAATCGGGAACTAATACATTTAAAGGGGATTTTAACCTAATGTAAAATTTGATTGCTTATAATTAGTTTCAGAACACAAACAATAATACAGGTAGATATCACATTAACCCCTAGATTCATAAAGGCTTATCAAGGCAAGAATTGGCTATTCACCGTGTCAAGTGATTGTTGTAAGTTGTGTTGTTGATGAAAAGATTCGCCAACCAACCACGTAAGGTGGTGGCAATAGTGGTAGTGGCGAGTTGACCTATTTTATGCAGCGAAAGATGATATCCCAACATAATATTTAAAAAGTTGGATTGAATTCGTAAAAATAACGTGGTGGGCGGTGAGCCTACCTTTGTTTTACGATTCGTTTTGGGGTTTCAACGTGTTTTGACTCTCGGAGTTTTGCAGAGTCGCTTACTTAGTAATCGATAAACATCGTTAACAAGTGGTTACTATAAATACTAACCACCCATGCCGTAACTAATCATATAGCTGGATTGAATCGCCACACGTATAGCTTCGCAACGTTGGCAAACCGGATGATTACCAAAAAACTTACAAAAACGAAATGGCATCATCAGTAAGTGATGTAGTATCTATGTAAGTGACAATTTGATTCTTTAATTTTCTTTAATTTTAAGGTTTTCATCCAAAAACTTAAGACAATTGAAAAAATCTCTCACACAGTTACTACATCGCGGTCTCCCCGCGAGGAATTGAAACAATTTTCATATTATTTGTCATACAAAAAAAACTATTAGATAGATTTGTACGAGATTACTACCAATCGATGGTTCATTTCTTTCGCTTTAAGGTGTGTTAAACAAAAGCAGCTTGTAACGATGCCGTTTCCCTTCAGTCTCGTGGACGTTACAACCTCCACGATCGCTGGAAACTTCATGGTTTAACTGCTGGCCATTAAAAGTATTTTGTACTTGTTTTCAAATTTGATTCAATTCGATTTTTGTTTCGCATTACATGCGCGCAGCTTTTTTGATTCAGTCCTACCAAAACCATCGTACTGAACAGTTTGTGAGCATTTTACCAGATTACCAGTTTAACTAGTATAACTTACGTGATGGTGTATTTTTAAATACTCTAAATAACCAATTTTGTAAACAGTTAAAACAGTTATAAGTAACAGGAACCCGTGTATCGGGGTAAGCATATCATACCTATTTACTTACCTATTACTATTAGATAATCTATTACCTAGGACTCTTTGTATTCATTTATTGTTATTTTGTTACAGTTCTTCTTTCCTACCTATACTTTTATCCTATTTAATAAACAAGTCACTGGATTGGCTGATCTTTTATTAACTATTCCACAACTACATCTACTTCTAAATATTGTGTGACGAATCCCGGCGCTCCGGCTCCTGTATTGCTGGCCAGCAACGAGGATTTCCGTTATATGGCGCCCGAACAAAAAATCGAAGATATCTCTTCTCTGCAGCTCGAAACCACGAGTGAAGAATAATATTTGTTATTTCCAGTAACTGAAAAAGAAGATAATTTAGGACGTTTGTGCAATTTATAATGTGTGTTAAGTGTGGTACTTATTTAGTGCATTTACCCTACCCTATTTTGTGTACTATCATTCATCCCCATTTCATTACACTATACCATACCGTTTTCACAACCAAATATACTTAAATCACTATACACACATTTTACAGACAATAATACGATCGACGCTACTACTGCTGGTTACAAATGTAATCGGTTCCCGATGCTTTAGTAGCGGAGGCATTACATTCACAAACTTATTACCTACCCTTACTTATTATCCCAAAGATACTTTCAGTACCCTTTACTTTATTTACACCACAGCCCTACAGACATCACCTACTCTACGGCTTGTCTAACCGACAGCTACATAAACCTTCGAGGTTTTGGAGTTTAAACCCTTGGTTATTCCAAATCTCGTTAGTTACCACATCCTTGGCTTTGGAGAGTATCCTTAACCAAGATACTACACGCTTAGCTCGTATTTCTTTAGGTCTTCGAGGCTGACTAAGTTTACGTAAGCTAAGTATACTTACAAACATTACATACATCGAATAGCAAAATATTTTATACCAAATACACCACTCTCCAACTTATTTTCGTACTTCATCAATTTATCTTACTAGAATTGAGCAATAATTTTTACAATAATTTATAATTATTACTATTTTCAATATAAAACGTCAACTTTGCTTCTGAACTGACATTGTCAGACATTGTCACACTATTTATCTTCAAATCAAATAATTTTCTCTTTTCAAACTAAGAAAAGGTTTTATACCTTATTTTTATTTTATACCTTATTGTAATACCAGTTGTACACCATGGATATTTTTCAATTGAACAAACCAGAAATTATTTATGAACTTTGAATTGCGTGAAATCCTATCCAATACCCTATCAGAACCAAATACATATCCACCATCTTCATCAAGCCCCTATAATTTTACTCTCGATGTGGATGAAATAAAAAAATGCTTGGATATTATAGATATAACAATATCTTCCTATCCTACTAGGAAAGCAAAACTTGCACCTTATATTATTCACGTTCGTAACCGATTGTCTTTAATAGAAATCGACACCGAAAGTCCAACCCAAGATATTCAAATTTATAAATCTCTTTGGGATCAATTAAAAACACACGAGCAACACTTCCAAACTCTCGAATCACCACCACCAACATCTGTTTACCATTCAACAGTTTCTATTCAAGAAACCGCTATCCCTAATTCATTTTTTGATACTCTCACACAAACGTTATCAAATATTACTAACTCTCGACCGAACACAGAGATTAAAAAATTTACTTTTACTGGCGATGGCTGTCCCAGGGAATTCATCCTGAAAGTGGAAGAATTTGCAACTGCTAGAAATATCAGTCATAATACCTTATTCAACCACATTTACGATGTACTTTCAGGAATAGCTTTGGATTGGTTCAGAGCCAACAAAGATACTATTAGAGATTGGGAAACTTTTAAAACATCTTTGTTCAAATATTTTGAAATCACAGATTATGATTATAAACTCAAAAAAATTATAGATGCACGCAAAAATAATGAAAGAGTAATTATTTATTTTGCAACGATGGAGTCCTTGTTTCATAAACTCCATGAACCACTTACTGAAAAACAAAAAATAGAAATTTTACGACGGAACTTAAAACCTGAGTTCGGTCAAAGATTATTACCTCATGATTTATCCTCAGTAAATACATTGCTTGAATCTTGCAAATGGTTTGAGAACTGTCTAGAAGTTTCTGATACAGACTCTAATAATTTAACTTCGAAACAAAAAAGTTTTTCAATTTCTCACAACTTCGATGTTGATACACAATCACATACCTACACACCTCAAACACCTATTCATACAGTTTCTACCACTAAACAACATAAATACTTTTCTTGTCCTCGTTGCCGAACGGATGACCACAACTTAAAAGATTGTACTAGTACTAATAAAGTTTGTTTTCGATGCGGAAAACAAAATGTTATTTTTACTAATTGTCCAAAATGTAACAATAACCCTCCAAAAAACTAATAAGCGAGGATCGTAGTAAGTCGAATTTTAACAAATTAGATTGGGACAATTGGCTAAATACTATTAAAATATTTTTTAAATCTTATAAAATTACTACGCTCCTCTTTGCTAATACTACTGATACTGAACGTCCCTACATTAATATTAACGTTACCGGTTTACTCTTATCTGGATTATTAGATAGTGGTAGTGCAATCACTATTTTAGGGAATAACTCTCATAAATCATTGCTTCAACATGGTTTTGCGATAGAACATAACAACATTATACACGGAACGGTTGCAAATGGTCAACCCATACGTTCCATTGGTTATATTAACTTACCTACTATATATAATAATCAATTTTCTAATATTATTGCTCACATCATACCGAACATCTCTGAATCATTTATACTAGGAATTGATTTTTGGAAAGCTTTCAACCTAGCTCCCCAAATCCTTTCCAAAATTACTATCCATAAATCCTCAAACGCTCCAACTTTCCTAATCAATACTACTGATATTAAATTGAATAATTATAACAATCTTTCCGAAACTCAACGCCTAATTTCTGATACCATCATTCAAAATTTTAAAAACATTTCTACTGAAACTTTGCCCCTTGGGAAAACTCACTTAGCTGAACATCACATTGACACGGGTGACCACCCTCCAATACGTCAACGATGTTATCGCTTATCTCCTGAAAAACAAAAAGCTCTTCGCCAAGAAGTAGATAAAATGTTAGAATTAGATGTGATTGAACCTTGCGAAAGCCCTTGGCTTAACCCAGTTATTATCACCCCTAAAAAAGATGGAACTTGGCGTTTCTGTGTAGACAGCCGTAAACTAAACGACATTACTAGAAAAGATGCATATAAATTACCTTTTATCTCAGATATTATTGATAACTTGAAAGACGCTAAATACTTGTCTTCTATTGATATTGCTAAAGCCTTCTGGGAGATCCCTCTCCGAGTTGAAGACCGTCCCAAGACTTCTTTTCACGTTCCTGGTCGCGGAACATATCAATTTAAGGTTATGCCTTTTGGTCTCACCAACGCACCCGCAACTCAGCAAAGATTCATAGATAATCTTCTTTGTGACGTTGACAGTTCCGTATTCTGTTACTTGGATGATATAATTATCATTAGTAAAACATTTGACGATCATATTAACCTACTAAATAAAGTTTTCAGTAAATTAAAATCAGCTAACATTACTGTTAACTTTCCAAAATGCGCTTTCTTTCGTAGCGAACTTAAATATTTAGGCTATGTAGTTAACGACAAAGGTTTACATACCGACCCTGACAAAATTAAAGCAATTCTAGGTATACAACCGCCTAAGTCTATTAAAGAAGTCAAAAAATTTCTCGGTACAGCAAGCTGGTACCGTCGTTTTATACCAAATCTCAGCACTCTGGCTGCCCCTCTCACTAGATTAACTTCAACCAGCAAAAAAGCACCTCCTTTTAAATGGCTTCCTGAAGCAAACAATGCATTCAATTTAATTAAACAAGCTCTAGTTTCTACCCCAATCTTAACTTGTCCTGATTTTACAAAACCTGTTGCTGTTCACTGTGATGCATCAGCATACGGGTTGGGAGCAATGCTCACACAGGATTTTTGATGGGATAGAGAAACCTATTGCTTATATGAGTAAATCCCTTACCCAACCCCAAAGGAATTATTCAATCACTGAACGCGAGTTATTAAGTGTCATAACTGCTCTAGAGCATTGGCGTTGTTATTTAGATAACGGTCAAAAGTTCACTATCTATACAGACCATTCTGCCCTTCAATGGTTTTTACGACTCGATAACCCCACAGGTCGACTAGCCAGATGGAGTATCCGTTTATCCATGTTTAATTTTGAAATAAAACATAAAAAAGGTAAAGATCATCTAGTACCAGATACCCTATCCCGTATAAAAACCATTAATGCCATCAACATAAATATTTCAAAGTCCAATGATGATTGGTATAATACCATCTTTTCTAAATGTAAAGCTAACCCATCTTCAACCCCTGATTATTCTATTATAAACAATAACTTATATAAATATTCAAGATCTAATACCCCATATCATTCTGAGTTTTCTTGGAAATTAGTTGTTCCTTTAGAACTACGAGATTCCCTTATTTCCGAAAACCATTCTACGCCTACGACAGCTCATTTCGGAACTTTCAAAACATATCACCGCATCAAAAATAGCTACTTTTGGCCTGGCATGTATAAAGACATAGCTACAAATATATCCAAATGTGAAACTTGCCTTGCCTACAAACATGATTTAATTGGACCATTACCATTATCTCGTAAACTTAACAGATTTATTTTTGTAGCAACTTGTTGTTTTTCTAAATATTGTTTATTATATCCTATTAAACGTGCTACATCTTCAGTCATTAATCATATTCTTGAAAATCTAGTTTTTATGACCTATGGTATTCCTGAAACAATTATTTTAGACAATGGCCCTCAAATGATAAGCAATGAAATCACAGATTTATTTAAATCCTTCAACATACCCAAAGTACACTATACTCCACGCTATTGCCCACAAGTAAATACAGTTGAACGTTACAACAAAACCATCATTACCGCAATCGCTTCATTTGTCGATGACGATCATAGAACATGGGATATCCATCTCAGCAAAATTCAGTTTGCAATTAATTCGGCTGTGAACGAAACAACCCATTTCACGCCATCTTATTTAGTTTTCGGTCGTGAACTTGTCACATGCGGTTCTATCTACAACACCGACACAACAGAAGATGCCATTCTAGCACCTAAAGACAAATATTCTGAGAACATTGGTTTACTTAGCCCAATATTTTCAGAAGTCCAAGCTCGTCTCTACAAATGTCACCAAACTAATGCTCATTATTATAATAAACAACATCGACAATTAGAATTCAACCAAGGTGATATTGTCTGGAAACGGAATTACCCCATTAGCTCAGCTGATAAATATTTTTCGGCAAAATTAGCACCTAAATTTATTAAATGTAAAGTCACAAACAAAGTTTCACCTCTCATTTACGATCTATCGGACATGTCCAATAAACCATTAGGTCGTTGGCATGTAAAAGACATTAAACCTATTCCAAAATTAAGATAACTCTCGATCACCGTATACTCTAATTTACCATATTTTCTTGAAATAATTACTTATTGATTTATTATAATTTATTATTACTTTAAGCGTGACGTATGTCACTTAATCTCTTGATTTATATAGGTACTGTTTTTATATACATCTTCATCCTTTCGGCTAACCATTAACTACCATGTCAATACGTAATTTTGTACATATAAGATTATTATGTTTTATTATTTTTTTAAAAAACGACTAGTCGTATTTCCGGCTTTAGTCATTAGTCATTTTCTCTATGGAGCGGATAACAACTCCTTAAATAAGCCTATGTTATAGTAATCGTCGTATTTTTCCCTATGGAGCGGATAACAACTCCTTAAATAAGCCTCTGTTATTTTCTCCCTAGTAGGTGGACTACAACCAACTTACTTATTACCTTATTAGTAATTACTTTTAACAAGTACTTACTTATTATAGTCTCTAACGAGATTCAAATCTTATTTCCTGACCATATTAAGGTTAGTAAACTTGTAAATTTTTAAGACACTTAACACAAACACTTACACATGACATTCATCACACACATAAAAACTGAACATGATCACCAAAAGCCAGCGGGTGGTGACTGGCATATTTAAATAAGCCTGCACTAATCTGGGTTAGTTTCATGAGAAACATCTTCTATTATATAAGATTTCTCTACTTGACTGATGCCTTAATTCAAACTTACAGAATTAAGACTTTGTGTGATACGACGGATGTTAGTATTTGAATGAAACCGAAACCAACCTAGTGTAAATTTCTCACTGTAAAAAACATTCGTTTACCCAAAATTCTATCATGCACTTCCATTTAATTAATTAATAGGTTATTACTTATATTGTATTTTTTATAAAATAAGTGACTTGTCTGTTTACTTGTTTGTTGACTTGTTAGTTTACTTGGTTGTTGACTTGTTAGTTTACTTGGTTGTTGACTTGTAACTATCAACTTATCTTCCAAATTTAACTTATTGTAAAAACGACATCGTTAACATTACCTTATTTTTTTTACTTAACTTTTACATAACTTAACTTAACTAAAGATTAACTTAACTTAACTTTAACTTAACTTAAACTTTAACTTTCAAAAAAAAAAAATCCTTAAAGATTTTTTTTTGCGCCGGCCACCCCGGTATTGTAACGATGCCGTTTCCCTTCAGTCTCGTGGACGTTACAACCTCCACGATCGCTGGAAACTTCATGGTTTAACTGCTGGCCATTAAAAGTATTTTGTACTTGTTTTCAAATTTGATTCAATTCGATTTTTGTTTCGCATTGCATGCGCGCAGCTTTTTTGATTCAGTCCTACCAAAACCATCGTACTGAACAGTTTGTGAGCATTTTACCAGATTACCAGTTTAACTAGTATAACTTACGTGATGGTGTATTTTTAAATACTCTAAATAACCAATTTTGTAAACAGTTAAAACAGTTATAAGTAACAGGAACCCGTGTATCGGGGTAAGCATATCATACCTATTTACTTACCTATTACTATTAGATAATCTATTACCTAGGACTCTTTGTATTCATTTATTGTTATTTTGTTACAGTTCTTCTTTCCTACCTATACTTTTATCCTATTTAATAAACAAGTCACTGGATTGGCTGATCTTTTATTAACTATTCCACAACTACATTTACTTCTAAATATTGTGTGACGAATCCCGGCGCTCCGGCTCCTGTATTGCTGGCCAGCATCGAGGATTCCGTTATAAGCTTAAGTGTGAAAGTCACTCGAAAGCTCGAAAAATAAACTTGAACGGTCGGTCTCCCCTACTGAGTAGGTATGCCATTTTTGTAAGTCTTTTGAGAATCATCTGGTATAAAAAATACGAGAAAGATGAAGTACAACGAATTATGTAGCTCTTTTTATAACAAGGTTCCATCTAAAACTACCGCGACTGTTCTGCAGCGGACGTGTAAAACGAAGACCGAAGCACCTGACGCGCTCAACGATTTTGTCGGTACACTCGCTGAGAACAGCCATTCGGATTTATTGTAGGAAGATAATGGTCGCCATTTTGTAGTGCGTCTCCCTAAAACATTCTTGAAGCTATCTCCTTTTCTCCTGAAGTGAATGAAGTGAGACAGATTATCAGATTCAAAGTGGTCGAACTAGTTTTGTTTTATTAGTAATAAAATGTAATTTAGGTTATTTACGCTAATTTTATATTGGTAACATACTTTAAACTCAAGCAACGGCGGTGAGGCCCCAGCTACCCCATTTGGTTCTATAGCTTAGCTTCTGATTGTTTTGTTTACCATGACGACAAACAACTTCCATCTGTCCACTCCAACCAGTATAGGTATAGATAGCCTTGCAAGCATATTATTTAATCACAAAAGTAATGGAGAGAGCGGCTTGGCCTAGTTGTTCAGCACCCGAACTCAGTTCGTGGATCGTGTGGTCCCGAGTTAAAATCTGGCCAGAAACAAAATCTTTGTGTTCACTGTTAAATATCCGACTTAATCTGGTGGTGGAAACCATTGATAAAAAACTAAATCAAGCCGGATAACGGCAGAAAGCTCACCACCTACCACGTTGGGTTCTAATACCAGCTGTGAAGAGTGGGCTTCTGAGTGTTTCGTTCGCCAGGAACACAGTCACTTTCCTCTGACACCTCGTTTGGGATAAAGTCGTGATTAAAAATAATGGCTTAAAAAAATATATTTGCTTAGAATTGTCTCGACAAGTGTACGTGGATAGGGAACGGAAAAGCCCCGAAGCGTCTGCCAGACTGAATGTTTGCTGAATTAAATAAACCACTGTGATACTGACGTGCTCGTTCAGGTATTACAGGTCAAAACTTCATATGTACATACCGGATGATAATCAAATAACTTACAAAAACGATTTGGCATACTGTAAGTGATGTAGTAACTATGTAAGCGATAGTTTGATTTTTTTAATTAACTTTAATTTTGAGGGTTTCATACAAAATAACTGAAAGTTCGAGTGATTTGTAATGGTTACCTTGAAATGAGAGTTAGTTAAATAAATTTCATTTTCACTTAAATAGTTCTACATCACTTATTGAGTATGCCATATTATCGTTTTTGTGAGTTACGAGTATTTGATCATCACCCGGTATTTCTCACTCGTTATGGGTACCTACTCAAAGCCATCGAAGAGACAATGATCACATTCTATCAAATGGAAACTGGATTTAAACGAAACTCGATAATTGGAACACAGTCTACCACCAGTGATGTAGTTTTTGTTAAATAATGACTCTAATAACTTATCTTCTTTTACTACCAACCAAAATACAGAGCCTAACTGCAATCTCTAATATGAAAACTATCAAACTAAGTTAATAAATTGAATATAATAGTTATCAGCATGCCTTTTGAGCATAATAAAATCTTTAGCAATAAAAACTATACCTATAACAAGCTGACAAAGCTACGATGCCATAAATTATTTTTTAACTCAACAATAATAATAACATTTAATTCGTTTTTACTCAGATATCTTATTTCTAATCCATAGTTTTAGAGTCTAGCTAGATCAAATTGAACTCTCATTTTCCAACAAGTTTGTCTAACGAACATTTAAATAACCAATCTTACCACATTATTATTAAAGCTACTGATAACCGGATGATTACTGCAGACTTATTAGGTTTCTTATATAAATAAACATACACACATCAAAAGTGTCTAGGGATCAACATATATTTTTGCAATAACTTTTCTCCTGATTGATATTAATTAAAATTTTCTTCAAGGATTCATCAAATAAAGTGTTTTCGTTTGTCTACAGTAACGATAAACCAAGTCACCTTTGCATTAATAAAGAAATTTGCCATTTTCCTAATAAAGGGATTTTTGACATTTGAACCACTAACATTAAAGTTCGAAAAAAAGACTGAAATAACAGTTTTCTTTAAAATTTTATTGGGTAACTTAAACAATTAATAATCCGTGTTTCTACCGCGAACACTAACAACACAAGAACATCGGTTTGGCATACTTAAAATGAGTTCATCCAAATCACGCTGTGGAATGGCCGCCCATGTTCGTTGCAATAACAAAAATAGGTCTTCTTGCGACTGGATACCCTCCATATTCGGCAGAGCTCTTCTCTGTAGCATATCCCATGCATGCTCAATCGGGTTCAAGTCTGGCGACTGAGCAGGCCAGGGCAGGACATTGATGTTAGCTGCGGCGAGAGTCTGTCTAACAACTCTTGCGGTGTGCGGTCGTGCATTATCATGCATTAACTGAAATAAGGGACCGATTTGCACTTGTAGAGGAACGATGACGTCTGATACAATCGTCTCAGCATAAATTTGAGCGTTGAGGTTGCCTCTGATCCAAATCAACTCAGTTCTTCCGCCGATCCAAATACCCGCCCATACCATGATGGTTCCACCACTATAAGGATGGACTTCCTGGCAGGATTTTAATCGCTGTTGGCGTCCAGGGGTTCTCCAGTGTCGTATACGTCTTGTATCCGGTCTCATACCAAAACGAGACTCATCAGAAAAGCACACGAAACGCCATTGTTCTTCTGCCCAATTTCTGTGTTCAAGAGCCCATTGATATCGAATCCTACGATTGTGCATTGCTATAGGTGGTACCCTTAGCGGTCTTCGGAAATGAAGGTTCACTTCATGCAAGCGGTTTCTGACTGTTTGGTCGCTAATTAAGTTCCCTGAAGAGTGATGAAGCCTCACGGCTAACATCATGGCGGTTATTGTTGGAGCTCTTCGAGTTGTGATTTGAATGTATCGGTCCTGTCTCCGTGTGGTGCAGCGATACCGTCCTCCATGGCGCTCAGCCACGGTACCAGTGCTTCGGTAACGTGTCCAAAGTCGACTGATAACACTCTGACTTGTATTCAGAGCTAAAGCCACAGTACGTTGCCGGGAACCAGCTTCTATCATTCCCACGGCTCTGAGCATTTCTTCCTTGCTTAAATGACGTCACCGCTCCATAATAACGTTGGTTTTAATCAGTAGTAGGGAAACAGTAGCACTAATAATGTCTTCAATGCGTTGTATGTTTTTATAGGGAAAATATTGACAGCTGATTTTCATCTTTTACTCGAATTTGATTGACAGTTCCTGTTTCAAATTATGAAATGCACCAAAAAGGATCCATATAAATTTATAAAATCATAAATTTATTACAAAGCCACATCTCAATCTCAAGAATACCGCATAAAAATGCTTGATCCCTAGACACTTTTGATGTGTGTATTTTGTCCGTATATAATACATAATTTAAGTTTGTAATTTTGATAGACGTATGGGCATGCAAAATCAAAACTCAGCAGCCAGTCACGCTATGAAGTCTTATATAAAACTGTATTATTGCATTCATGCACATTTAAGTGTTATTAAGCTTTTTATTCAGCCATGAAACTGAGCTTGTGACAATTGCTAGCGTTTATAGGATTGTGGGCAGTATTTACATCGGATTAAGGTTTTGAAATATTTTATCGTTAGAATATAAAGTGTTGTCACATGACGCGGCCAAAATTAAACTCGAAAAATTGTTAAAAAGTTACGCGAAATGGAATTAACTGCACGAAATATTCACCGCATGCGGTGTGGTCGGGCGGGTAAAAAAGGGGTGAAAGTGGAAAGTGTCACGAATGGCATTTGGCATTCAGCCGGTATTGATGCCAGACGGGGGTCGGTTACTTATTCATAAACGTTCAAAAACTTGTCAGCGCTTGCAGCCGCCTGGCAGCGGTTGCAGAGTGCGCTGCATACATAGCTATCGTATAGATAGCTGTATGTGTGATGAAATTGCTAAATCTGAAAGCCATGTCATACCACAGGGTAACATTACGGCGAACGGTGTGTTTGCATAATTAAAATGACAAATATACCTCGACGGCTTGCAATGCTCGTCTAGAACTTTATTCTCAACTAGTTTTCCGCCCGCGGCTTCGCCCGCGTGAACTTCATTTTTGTGACATGAAGGATTTTTTCCGACTTACGATACTTGTCTATATACGAGTATATTATTTGCAAAATCCCGTTATAGTTAGCACCTACGTCCTAAAAAGTACCCCTTTGCCAAATTTGAGACTCCTAGACTCCTAGCACTTGTAGTACCTAACGAACAAACTATCAACCCCAAAAACTAACCTTTAGGGGTTAAATTACGCAAAATCCCATCTTAGTGGGCACTTCGTCCTAAAAATAACCCCCATGCAAAATGTGAAACTCCTAGCACTTGTAGTTTCTGAGATTTCGTAATGAGTGACCTTTCGCTTTTATAACAGCTGTACTAGCTGCCTAGACTGACTTCGTTCTGTCAAAAGTAGTTGCACGTCGCGGTGCGCGGCGTCGGTAAAGCAGCAAATCTCGCCCGCGTTTCTCCGACTTGATTTACATATACTATTATTTTTCACTGAATGTTTTGTTCAATCATTATAAAATATAGCCTATGTCACTCCTTGATAATGCAGCTGCATATTGGTGAAATAATTTTTATAATCGGTTCACTAGTTTCGGAGCCTATTCAATACAAACAAACAAAGAAAAAATACTCGTAGATGAATATTTTTCCATTTTAAGGTCACTCGCCAATTAGGTAACAAGTGTTTAAATTCAGATTTCAGGTATAAAGTGCCTATTTGTAAGTTATGCGAATCTCTGAGCTTTATTGTATTGCTAGGGTGCTTTTACACCAGATATGTGTTATGCAGCTATGCGGCGAGGCTGTGAAAACCAAGCATTGAAACTAATTGACCGATCCAAGTGATGCTAAGGTATGTAGCGGTGTAAGCTGTGCTACGAAGATACGCCGCCACAAGGTAACTGTACGAGTAAGATGTGCAGTTCGAGCAACTCTACACCTCTCGCGACCATCCACATCACGTAGCACGCATCCATAGCACGCATGGACAGCACGCATTCACGGTAAGCATCCATTCCTTTAAAACATAGCTTTGTAGTAGCCGTTTCTAACGTTGCTATACAATGTAGACCAACGCATCTATAGCCACGTAGCATAGCACATCTCTGGTGAAAAAGCACCCTACCACTAGGCTACGTCTGTAACTTTAGTTCTACTCTTTTCCTTAGTTTCGATTCAAGCTTGTTGCGAAATACAGAACCATGTTGATTGATTTGAAGCTTTTATATAAGGCACACTTAGAATAATTACATATGGAAACCAAGTCCGCGCGCCCATTTTGAAATTGCAAGCCAATAATGGCTCCAAGCGGACCGATTTGCAGTGTTCATTATAGCTCCGCAATGTTCAATGTCAAAGCGCGCCCCACGTAAGCAAGTAATAGTCACGCATGTGTGGATCGGATTAGTGCTTCATTTTTGACGGCGCGATTGTATGAAGACTATCCTTCTAACGTTATTATTCTAAGAGGGCACATTACATCAATTTTTTACGAAGGGGTTTGAGGAACTTTGTATGGACCAGTGGCGTAATTTTTTTTATTAGCGGCCAGCTATAATTTTATCACTGTTTTATAGCCCCCAAATGAAGAAACATATGTGAGTGGTCAGAATTGTTCTAAGTGATATTGGAGCCGAGATATGATTTCTTAAAGTATAATTTTTTTTCTCTAGTTCCACTAAAATAATAGTTCTGAAATGTTACTTTATCAAGCTAATCCCACCTAACAGCTGTTATAAAGGATGCAGAAATAGGAGAAAAAGGTTTTTCGCTTTAAGATGTAGGTACCTACCAGTTGCGTATTTTTTTCTGATAAAAGTACATCCAACAATACATCAAGTTAGATATCTATTATGATAAAATTGTTTACAAAGCAGTAGATTTTAAGTATTTGGCATTAGGAAGCAATACGAGCTATCACGAAAATCAACCTTAACATGACATCAAAAATATTTTTTCTAATAGTAAGAGATGTATTAATTCTTAACCGTCGACATAAGAGACATTACGGGGGAAACACATGAAAGTCTTTTTACCCACATTATAAGATCAATATTAGCCTAATATTGCCCCTGGTTATTGAAAACTAGCCTTTTTGAATTTTAATTGCGTCGCATGTTTGTAGCCATTATTAAAGATTATAAATAATGCCACTTTGTTACCTTTTCCTTGGTATGAATCAAGTTCAATTTAGTAGTTGGTTAAAAATACAATACCTAATATCTCAGCTCCGATATACATACTTTAGATATATGTGCTCTATATAAAGTTTGATCCTCTCGATATGTTCTTTCATAATAATAAGGTTTGGTGAGTAGCCACGGAATTTCGAAAATGACGCCAATGACGTTGTTTTGATGCCTTTTGAACTCCTGTGAGTCCTGTTTTCGCCAAAAAGTTATCGGAAAAGCAAAACACAGCTCACAGGTAACAAAACGCCAGACTGGAAGCCCTTTGTAGTGAGTGATCGTTAAATCAGACACAAAAAGCGAGTTGACATTTAACATGTTAGCAGAGGTGTCGGGGCCGTTACCCCACCGCCACTGACAGCCAGCTACCTTCAGTAGAGATGGGAACGGTGTGGCTGGAATCGATTTTTTTAACGATATTATAGACATAGGAATATAAAAGTAATAAAAAAAAATCTCATAAAGGTACAAATTAAAATACCGTTTCTCTCACAAACTAATTGTCATATGCCTCGTGTGTGAGAGACTAAGTTTGAGTTAAACCCGTGTTACAGGAGGTGTCCAGTCAGATATCTTAATTGCCAGTATATACATAATCTTAATTGCACAGCAACATTAACATACTTAATTAATTATAATCAGCAAGCACTTAGATAAAAGTGATTGATTATATCTTTCAGTGCCCTAAATGCAAATTGATGATCATATAGGTTCAGAAAAATGTGCAACACACTTTTGCTCAACTGGGTGTGTATAGTAGATTGAAGCTAGGCCTCGTGGTTTATTAACCGAGTGATCTTAGTGTCCTATTTCATTAGGACACCATGGTGGCGCAACCCTTGCGCTGCTACCCCTCCAAAGTCAAGGCGAGAAGCAATTATAATTGTTATAATCTTAAATATTGCCAGCCCCAATCAACAGATGTCTAGGTAGGTAGGTAGGTCGACAACGCGCGAGTGATACCCCTGGTGTTGCACGTGTCCATAGGCTGCGGTAACTCCTAATCATCAGGTGGTCCACATGCTTGATTGTTACCGACGTCGTAAAAACAATGGTTTAATAAATGCCAAAATTAGCTATAAAGAGCCTTTGCCTAACCATCGATTACGGTACTACTAAGCACATCACTATTCTATAAGTTCAACGCCATTAAGGGCGCTCTAAATATACTCAAATGTTGAGCATCGGAATACTCACAACAGCCTTGAGACGTGTCTGAAGTAGGGGTAATTTGAAGACAGACAAAGGTTTCACATTAGGAAATAATTTGCTGAGCGTCATGAAACATAATGTAGCTTTAAACCAGAAATTTTAAGGCGCTTCATGCTTTTGGCTGTTCCGTTTTCTACTGTTAAAATAAAGCCCAAAAATAAAGTCAATGTTAGTTGCTGATATTGAAGATTCTTTTTTAAAATTTGTCCAGTTTTTTTAGTTTACCCATTACAAACAAATCAATAAACAAATAAAATCAACTTTATTTGATCCGCCCTGATTTTACAAATTATTTACGATTATCACAGAATAGGTATAAGGTACGAGTATATTATGCAATTACTTTTAAGTGCAATTTGCAAATAACCCCCCCTCCTTGGATGAAAGATAAATATTGTAAAATGCTAATCTTTTCTCTTATCGTAAATCAAAGTTATCAAAAAAAAAGTATCTGTAATAACTAGAAAGAAAATCTAAAAAGTTAAAGCTCAAATTACAAGACAAGATCTGAAGGTTCTTCTATCTCGAATTTAATTTCAATTTTGCGGCTTAAGAGTCGTTAAGCCAGAGATGAGACCAATTTAGAATAATATTTAATTTGATATTCTCATTTGAAGCAATACTGTTTTATTTGTACATATCTAGATTTTTTTAAAACATTAAACTTGTTTTTTATCTCTGAAAAGTCATATGAAGAGATGCTCTCATAGGCCTCTACCTAATCAGACGCAAGTGACTGTTGCCGTCCTGGTGAACGGAACACTCAGAACCCCACCTTTTACCAATGGTATTAGAACTCAATGTGGTAGGTGGTGAGCCTTCCGCCGTAAGTCGGGTTGATCTGATTGTTTATCGATGTTTTCCATCACCGGACAGTTAGTCGAAAATTTAACAATGAACACACAGATTTTGGTTCCCGCCAGATTTCAACTCAGGATCACACGATCCACAATCTGAGTAGGGTTAACCTCTAGGCCACGACGCTCTCAACTTATATGTTGAGTTCGTAGGTTCAAATTATGCTGTTAAATTCAAATTTATTTCAAATAGGTACATTCTGTTAAAGAAGATTTGGACATTATGAGGTACATGTAACAGCTTTTCCTCATTTAATTTAAGCTTTTAATTGAGTATCATCGTTACATCGCTACCCATAAAAAATATTCATCAATAAGTATTTGTTGAAAAATAAATGATCCAAAGTTGTCTCTATAAAGGATGGTTTATTAAGCTCGGTTCTTCTAAACTGCACAGTAAATATTGTTGCGGTTTTCACTATCATGTAGATACCTAAGTTTTGAATTATTATAGGTATAAAATGATGATATATCAAATCATTGAATCAAAAAGGCTTAATTGTAAAGAACATTCTTAACCATTACACGACCGACTTGGTGTAATGGTTAAGAAGTTGGCTACTACACCAGAGGTCGCGGGTTCGGTCCCCGCACAGTACAAACATTTGTGAGCATGAACATGTCTGTTTGTACTGGTCTGGGTGTCTCCTATGTATAATAAGTATGTATTTACAAAAGAAAATGTATTTAAGTATGTTTATCCGTTGTCTAGTATCCCATAACACAAGCTTTAATTAGCTTACTTTGGGGCTAGATGGCGCTGTGTGGAATAATGTCCAGGGATTTAATATTAAAAAAACAGATAAATTTAGAAAACAAAATAATTATTTGGGACGGCTCACACAAAGATATTTGGAACCTAAGCAGAGCTTGTTATATTATGGGTATCAGAGGTAGTTTGAAGACTCTTAAATATTTGAAAAAAAAAATACCGAATTACTTACACAAAATGTTTGTCAAAACGGGGTTTTTCTGACCTTCCGTGCTATAAGTATGCATGTATTTAATATGATTTTTAAACTGAATTATATTTTTTGTGCAAACAAAATAACAAATAAAATAAATCAATAAATCATGACCTCTACCCAATACTGGGGTCCTCAACCCATTGCATCCACGGCTGAACAGGCCAGTAAAATCAATGACAACCCCCTTAATATACTGTTTATCTAACAGAAGCGTAAAAAAACAACATGTAGCCTTTATTCCATACTTCAAGCTTCTCTTTTTAAAGGAATTTTGATCTTCTCAAAAATAAACTACAACCAAGAACTATCTTGCTTCAGAAACTGTACATTTATGTGTCAATTTCGCTCATTGAACACTAAGAGCCACTCCAAGAACATTTACTCTGAAACCCGTCCCTAAAGACGTGTCCTTTATTTAGAACAGCACACTTACAGAGTGCACAATTGATTGCAACTAGCTCAACTTTCGTCTTTTAGGGGAGATTTACAAACTTTACACAGTACAGCGAGTGCAGCAGTGGTGACCAAGCTTTTTATTGAAAGCTTGCGGACAGGATAAAAGAAATGGTTGTTAATTTTTTAAATGAACATATTTTGAAATATTTAAAAGACTCATTATAGCATTTATTTGAAAAAAGCTAGTTACTTCCTGGCTTAAACTGCTCGATTATGACAGCGCCGAATCTTTGTTTAGGCATGTCACGTAACACTTCCATCATCTATTTAGTATTTAGGGCTTTTAAATGGATATGTGTGGTAAATATTTTGAATGTTTAATAACTTATAAAATGAAACTTTATGAATAAAAAATAATAATAATTAAGAACCAACTAATTACTCATAGAACTAGATCATAATAAAAATTATAGAACTGACAATAAAACTAACTTAACTAATAATATAACTCATAGAACTTACAATAAGAACTTATAGAACTAATAATAAAAAATTATACAACTAATAAAAATTAAAAAACATGTAACAATAAACAAGTCATAGTAATGGCTAATTTGTTTTAAGAAGAGCGGTCTCATCCTAATACAGGTTTCCAAACTTAAAAGGATGAGACCTATATTAAGCATTGTAATAGTGACTTGTGTTATGAATAAAGATTTTTGTATATATTTTTTTGTATTTTGTATTTATTTATTTATTTAAGAGCGTCGCAGCTCGGAGCCTGTGTGGTCGCGAGATCAAATGGGAAATAATGATAACACCGAACAAAATCAAAATAAACCCGGACAACGGCGAAATGAGCATTACCTACCACGTTAGGTTCTATTACGCTTGGTGAAAGGTTTGCTTCTGAGTGTTCCGCTTACTAGGACGGTGCCAGTCAACTTGTCTCTGCCTACCTCGTTTGGGATAAATCGTGATGTTATTATGTGTGTTATGTATGATTATTTAGTACTTATTAAATACTCTTCAATAGCTTCCAATCCGGTTTCCGCCCTGGTCATAGTACGACTACTGCACTTGTCAAAATTACAGATGACATTCGTCTTGGTATGGACCAAAAAAGTCTTACTGTGTTGGCGCTTTTGGATTTCAGTAATGCCTTCAACACTGTTGATTTCGACATCCTACTTGGCGTGTTGCGTTCTCTCAACATATCTCCAATTGTAATTGACTGGTTTCAAAGTTACTTGCATGGGCGCCGGCAATGCATTCGTGCTGAGAATGTATTCTCGTCATGGTGCGACCTTAGTGCCGGCGAACCCCAAGGTGGCGTCTTGTCTCCTCTTCTTTTTGCTACTTTCATTAATTCTATTTCCCAAAATCTATCTTCTTCATATCACCTTTATGCAGACGATCTCCAAATTTACTCCCAAGGAAGTCTTGTTGATCTGCCCAGAGTTATTAATACCATTAATGCTGACTTGAATCTCATTTCCAACTGGAGCAAGTCTTTTGGGCTCACTGTTAACCCTGCTAAAACGCAAGTAGTAATTGTGGGCAGTTCGTGGCTGATCTCTAGGGTTGACTGGGATGTTCTGTCTTCAGTTGTATTTGACGGTGTGGTAGTTCCTTTGAGTAAAACTGTCAAAAATCTAGGTGTTTGTATTGACAATACATTAACTTGGACAACCCAGGTTGGTCAGGTTAGCCGGAGAATCTTTGCTGCTGCAAGTTCACTAAGTAGGCTTCGTAATTTTTTGCCAATACCTACCAAAATTGCACTTGTCCAGGCCTTACTCTTTCCCATTCTCGACTACGCAGACTGCTGCTTTCTAGATCTTACTGAGAATCTTCTTGATAAACTTGAGCGGCTCCAGAATTTCTGCATCCGCATTGTTTTTGGACTGCGAAAGTACGATCATGTCTCTGAGTACAGGTCTCAGCTCAACTGGCTTCCTATGCGTCTTCGTCGAGATTCTCACGTTCTTTTTCTCCTGTATAACATTATGTTTAACCCATTGTCGCCGCGTTATCTTAAGGAGCGGTTCCGATTTCTGCAACCAGTACGAGGTCAGCCGATGCGGTCATCTAAGAAGCTTCGCCTTGCATTCCCTCCTCATTCGTCGCACTCCTACACACAGTCGTTCACTGTTAAATCTATTCGTCTCTGGAATACCCTACCCTTATTTATTAGAGAGTCAGAATCATTGTCAATTTTCAAAACAAGGATCAAAGCACATTTCCTCGCCCTTTAACGCTCCTGCTTAGTCTCCTAATCTCTCTCCTTCTTTTTACTTCTCCCTTTCTGTTTACTTATAATCTTTTTTTCTTTCCTTGATCACTTTTTGTTATTCGTGGGCTGTTAGTTACGGATTCTATATTTTATTGTTATTTATTTGTCTTTTTATTGTTATTTTTTAAGTGAATCAATTGTTTTATTTTTATTTTTTCAGTTTCTTGTGCACTTGCTTACCCTTCCTGACTTTTTCCTCTACTTGGGTTGTCTGGAAGAGATTGCTTTTAAGCAATAAGACCGCCTAATTGCTTCATCATAATCTTTTAATCCTAAGTTGTATTGTTTTATTTGATGTGCAATAAATAATATTTATCTTATCTTATCTTATCTTATCTTATTTCATATTGTTTAACTTCCTTTGGTAACCCTTCTTTCATAGTGTAAGTGTTATTGGATGTTATACGTCTTTTTCAACTTAAAAACAACTGAGTGAATGAAAGAGTACGGAGTTTCCTTCCGTTTCTTCTCAGGTGACCTCGCAAAAAAAAAACATAACATCTGGCGACGGATCATCCTCGCTCTTCAAGCATCATACGAGATGCATAATCAGTCGAGCGAGTATGGTACGTTTTTGCATCACTTATTATACTGTTAAAAGCAATTCACTGTAAAACAAAAACTGTTTTCTTAAATCCGGAAACATTCAATATCCGTAGAAAGTAAAAGAAATTATGATCAATGGAAAAAATGGTGATGAACTACAGAAAATTGGTAAACAATTCTGATTTGACTGTTTAATTTAGAATTTTGCTTGTAATTTACAAGATATGCTCCTTACGTCTACCACGAATTGCCACTTTAAATTTACGTCATCGTTCGCGTAAAAAGTTTGTATTGGGATTTGACATTGTCGTGTCACGTCATTATTTTACGCGAACGATATCGTAAATTTAAAGTGGCAAATCGTGGTAGACGTACAGAAAAGCAAAAATGTAGAGTTGGTTACCCTTTTCCTTTGTACGAGTACGTACATCGACGATACAAACAAGCTCTTTAGTCGATACAACATCTTGTGTACTTATGGTTATCATAGTATCAGAGTTTCAACCTTAGCCCGTTGAGTATAGTGATAAATATCCAATGTTTAAACACAGTTTTCCGAAGTCCGAAGCATTTTCCGTGTCCGCTACAGGTTGTCATGTTACACACTTTGTTCGATCACAGCGCACCTTGTCGGGGAATATGTTTTGTGCATTTGAATATGGGAAAATACGTTAATTTCCATTCTACGCTCTAAATACTTAAAGTACAAGGCATTTATGCTGACGACACGGTTGGCGTAGAGCGCTGTAGCTCGGTTTCTCGCCTCGATTTCCGTAGTGTAGTGGTTCGATTCCCGGTCGGGTCAATTCAGGAAACGATCTTTTCTGAATTGATTCTAGTCTGGGTGTGCTGGGAGACGCCCCTGGCTTATTTCCTTGTGTGGTACCTCGTAACACAGGGATATTAATACCTACTTCGAGACCATTTCAAGAGGTGTGTTGTCTAGCGCATATTTATTTATTTATCATCTGTCTATTTATTACAAACATTACATACCATCACGACTATATCCCAAACGGGGTAGTTTAAGGCAAGTAACCGTTGCAGTCATGGTAAACGGAACACTCAAAAGCCCACTTTCACCAATGGTATTAGAACTCCACGTGGTGGTGAGCCTTCCTTAATTATTATCGATGAACGCAAGGGTGGTACTGGCCAGACCAGAGGCTCTACAAATCTATGAATCACAACAGCGGCGTTACAAACTGAGGTGGAAATCTCGCTGTGCTTTTTTTGTATCTTTGGCGTTTTTTTTCTGGCCTTAATGAAGACCTAAAAAGAAACACTGTTTCTTGTTACCCAGCTGTCCCGGCGGACTCACATTTATTTAGATTTACTTAAACCGCAAAACCTCAATCAGAGGAATACCCAAATCTGAACGTAACGTGTCTTCAAAAAGATTGATAAAGCCTCTTTGGGCACATTTTTAAGCGTCGTGGCAAAACAGTGCAAATGAAATAAAATTCAAGCTGAATTCTTTTTATTTGCTCTTTTTGCCCGACTGAATTTGATTTTCTGTGGCTAGAAAAAAAAGTTAATTGCACTTTTGTATTTTGATTTATCTAGAATCTATGATATATCAACGTTCATAGTTGTGTTTCTAAATCTGAATCCTATCGTCCGAATTTTCATTATTATAATATTTAGTATATCTGTAGTTGAAATACTTGTAATTAAAACTTTCACTATCTAAACGTTCTGGATATTTATTTTTGCTAAGGCACGAAGAAGGTTCCCATGGAGAGAAAAAACGTAAAAATAACAAGAAAAATAACAAAAACAACTCTTTTACTTTTGACAGAACGTAGTTTCTCGGGACAGTGAGTGTTTAATTAATACATTCATATAAGACTTAGATTTGTAAAACCCTACAGAATTGCTAAAGAGTGAAAATAATACAATAGCGGACCGAGGGCAGTCCTCTGAATACGCAGACTCAAACCAATTTGGATAAGTTCCTTTTCTAAATTAGCTAGACAGAATTCGAAGCTGAGACCCTACAGGTAAGTTAATTCGATTGGATTCGATTTCAAGTTGGGGTCCGATAGGCCAAAACATTACAAAATGAAATCGACTTAGACAAGACTCAGCAAATCAGTGCGAGAGCGCCGCTTGGGATGTAAAGGGTCTTGGGCTCGATTCTCACTACAGCACCAATAATATAGATCAGTAATTTCAGTTGAATCGTGTCTGTGGTTTCTTTGTAGATAAAGATTATCTAAGATAAAAGAGGACAAAGTTATTTGCAAGAAATCGCAAAATGGGACGAAACTTCTTAAAAATATCACGAACAAGTTTAAAGACATACCTGGTTGAGACAGAATTTGAGAGACGTAATATGTTATTATGTACCTACGTCTAATCTATGAAAATACTGTGTCAAATGTGAAAAACGTACGAGAATGACATAAGTCACACACTCGGCTAATCGAGATGACATTTGATGTCAGTGCCACAGATTTTTAAATTTGACATGTCGAAACGAAAGTAGCGTGTTGCTCTTGGCTAGCCCCCCAGAAATCTGTATGCTATTTTAGGTTCTATTTATAATCACTAGGGCCATGTACCGAATTTCCATACAATAACGTCAACGTCACTGGCGGTTGTCTTTGCTGTAAACCCATGATAAGTGAGTATTAGTGCTTTTAAATAACTTAGCTTTGTTCAGCACTCACAATATAAATTATGAACACTCCGTGAGTGAGTAACAGACGGAAGTATTTATTAGGAGAGCTGCAAGTTTTAAAACATAATGAATAATTAATCTCAGACGTCTGGTTGGCGAATCGATAAATAGCCAAGTTTATAAAAACTCCCGAATGAACAGTTTTTAGTCGAAACGTTGGTGGCGAGCAAGTATGAAAACGGATCGTATTTGCGGCAGGGCTCTGTCACTGCATGTACTTGCCTGCGATAATTACCTTCCAGCCGCCGAGTATTCCATGAGTAATTTGGCAGTTGGTTGTCAACAGCTGCGTAGAGCATTTGTACGCGAATTTTGCGGTTTAACTGACGCGATGACGTGCTGTAAGTAGGTACTGACTTCTGACATCGATGGGCATTTTTACTAAAACTTCCCCCTACTTTTAGGCTGTCCCACGTTTTTGAAGTTGTTTTGCGAATTCATTTGAAAAACATATATTTCTTTTTACGTTACACATCGTATCTAGACATATCATATGGCATTGAAAACAAAGTACGATTTCCAGTCCATGTAATTAAAGATATTTTTAAAAACGTCGATCAATTCAAAACCACACTTTTAGAAAAATCCCTCAGTTTGGAAATGAGGACACATATTAGCGAAAATGCCCATTCATATCAAAAGAGGTGGGCGCTGGCAATATACATATGTCTGTCAAATGACAGCTCGCATTTAGGAATAAGAAAATTGACATCTTTCTATGGATTTGATTCATCTGTTACGTGGTAACTATTAAGTAATCTGTGATAGCGGGTTTAGCATGCCGAATGAGAGTTTCAGTGAGAAATGAGAATGACTTCACCATCGCGTTTTGCGAGCACGTAAATGCCAATTTGCATGACTTCCAGTGCGGCAGCGGTGAATTAGGGCTAGGTTAAAGCCGCTAGATGGCGCTGACTCGATGCCAAACAAATTGACATTTACGTGCTCGCAAAACGCGATGACGTCATTCGCATCTCTCACTGCACCTCGCACTCTTCGGCACTCAGTACCTCTACATGAGCATTAGTTTACACCGATAACATTCGCTACCTAGCGTCTGTTGTAATGTTTTTGAATGGAAGTTCGGTACAGCACCTCTGGTAAATAAATAAAAAATAAAAAAATATTTTACATTCAAACGGTTTTACATTCAAGAAACTCAAAAGTAGGTAAAAACAAGGTTTATTGTGGAGTTAAAATGTCAGATTTGGCTGTGGCACCCACACTAGACATAGTCTGTGTCGCAGGCACCGGGAAGAGTTACCAATACTCAAGGCCTCGGCAGTCTGCATAAGGTTGCAAAAACATTGTGATCCATTATTCGTTGAACCTTATTAAAATTATAATAGTTATTTATGTATAATAGACAATCTAATAATGTACATTCTTGTATTTAAAATGTATTAAAATATACAACATAATATATATAAAAAATAGACAGTACTTATAATAAATGATAAAGGTATTCATTTTTTCATTACTCATACACAGAAAGTACGCTTGAAGTTGCCTGAGCATAGGGTTGAAAGCTTCACTTTCAGCCCTAGGGCTGTAAAGTTTTTTTCAGCCCTAGGGCTGAAAGTAAATAACGTCAAATGTCACCTTCTATGTTGAAATTATTTTTGCGGCAAGTCGATGTATTCTATTCAGCCACAGCTGTATTTGAAATTTCGTTATCTTGATTTCAAATGAATATTTAAACAATCGAAGCAGGAATATACTCATTAATGTATGTTTCACTTAATTAGTATTTTATTGAATAAATTTGAGCTAATAAATTTAGGAAAGAAATGAAAAAAAAAAAACTTTAAATAAAGAAGACGGGGGAATTCCATCATCATTGTCTTAGTATGCTTTTTTACAAATATTTAAATAAAAATGTTTGAATTCCACAGACAAAAAAAAGGCGGGATTGCAACTATTCGAATTTCATTCAGTTGTTTCGTAAATCGAGTAAGAAGTTTATTTTCTGCAAAATGAGTTCATCAGACTTAGATATGGATTTGACTCCTGATTTCATTAGAGAAGAAGCTCAAACAGTTGTACTTTCCTTATATTCGTAATGAAAAGTATAGTATTTACCTCGAAAGAAAGACCTTTTCAATGCCCTCGAACTATTAGCGCTCTCGCTACGCTCGCGCGCCAAACCATCTCCTGCATTGAAAAGTTAACTTTCTCACCTCGTGTAACAATCTACTATTACATGTTAACATTCTTGAATGTTACTAGCTATGACAAAGTTTAAAATAAATTTTGTGTAGAGTCGTAGGTAAATGTTGAAAGCCCTTTTAATATTTTCAGCTAATAGTAATAGTACAATAACTCTAGTAATATCCACACACAGTCCAGCGTTTGCTCCCACGTACAAAAAGGTTCGGTGACTCTTTTCTTTGTCGAACCATTCAGACGTGGAACGCCCTCCCAGCGCATGTGTTTCCTTCCTCTTATAGTCCCGGGGTCTTCAAGCGGGGCGTGAAAAGGAATTTTTGCAGGCCTTCAAGATGAGTAGCAGCTCAGTGATTGCTTTGCATTACTGTGCTTGTCAGCCTCATATCTGGACCTCACGAGTACGACCGCTTTCCATCAGATGGAGTGGGGTCATCTTGACTGGCACTTTGTAACGTACCTAAAAATGCCATACAAGTTTCTGCAGTTAAATATCGTGGGGTAAAGTTATGTATTCATGCATGACAAAGTTCGAATTGATAACTATTAATAATTGGTAGACCAATTTCGTTTGTCGTTCAGCGGCCATCTTTTTGCAATACCACCTTTTACATTTTAAAGCTGACTCCGTAGCTAACTTCTCCATTAGTATGTACCGTCTGTTCAAATTTCGTCAAATTACAATTAGCTTCATAAACTTGTAATAGTGTAAAATTATATTGCAAGAGCATTTGCAAATTTGCTCGCTACGCCCCCTAGACTTAGATGGGATTCAGTTCTTTATTAAAAGTAAAATTAACATATAGTTAGAAATAACAAAGAGCTAATTTGGCCTGAAAAGTTAACTACTCGTAATATAATCAGCATATATTATTAAATTGAGTGTACTGAGTGTACCTACCTACGTTGCGACTGAAACATTTTTTTTAATTATTCACTTACAGTTTAAAAAACACTTATTGTTTATTTGTTTATTGCGAATAATTCCTATCATTGAACCCGTATTATAAAGAAAATAATCAAGTATTGATCGGTACTTAATTGCTATGTGTCACTCAGATTTTTTCCAAGTTATGTTTTGTTGGGATACGTCAATGAATATGGGCCTTAAACTTTTTGATACAGAAAAAAGAACTAACTTATTTTTTTTAAGTCTGTCTATCAGAACACTATATTTTTTTTTATTTATCTTTCATTTCTCTAACCCCTTACGTTTATAAAAGAGCAACCGGAAACACTTAGTATTCTTCCCTGTCACTGCCATAACACCTTGGGGACAAATGGTTAGTCCTCGACACGAGATAATTGGGGTCAATACTGTCAGTAATACCTCTTCGAAGAGGACAAGCTCACGTGCTACGTGACACACAAGTTAAGATGGCTCTTCTCAGTTTGTTTAATATTTGCTACTCATCATAGGCGAAGCGTAATCTGAGGCAAATTTTAATGATAGAAGATGGCCTAAAATCAGTTCATAACTGTGATCAGGTAAAGTCGTACTTCCTCTCTCTCTGACTTCGTGTTTTTTTTTTTCTTTGTTTACGTTCCTCTTACATATGTTTCTCTCCTAATTTAGTTCGTTACACAAGGAAACTGGTGCTAGGTAATCTAAAACAATATATGTGTGTATACATAGATGTATTTATTTATTTATTTTTATATTAGCATAATATTCAAATGTAATTACTATTTTGTTTTTCCATAGCTTTTGCGCAGCCTAACACGTCCTCTGTTTTAAATCTCTCTGCCGAAGGTTGTCTGGAAGAGATCGCTCTGTAGCGATAAGACCGCCTAAATTGTACTTCAATATTTACTTTTTTGTTTTTACGTGCTGTAAGTATTTGTTTGTGCAATAAAGATTATTTATTATTAATATTATCAATATTTTCTCAAAAGTTCTAATAGGCAAATAATTTACGCCGCTATTTAACCAATTACACCGCTTTTACTAGAATCTTAAAAAAATAACACCTTTCCTTGAGACATAAACGTAAAAACAATATTTCACCTCTGTATACTAGTGACCAGCTGATAAAATATTCTGATTGATATTTCAGCCTGTGTTTCTTAGTGAAAGTTGTTTGTTTTCATGTCAGTATCCTTTATAGTTATTGTACCAAGCAAAAAGTGCGGTGGATTGTCTAACAATGTGTTAGTAAAAGTAAAGTAAAGTAAAAAAAACATTTATTCATTTAAGCTTGTACAAAGCACTTATGACATGTCAAAAAAAAGTATAAAGAAATAATAATAATAAACGTAAATAAAATAGTACAATAAGAGTACACATAATCTACCACCGGTTCGGACGTTGCTTCTTATCGAGAAGACTCCGGCAAGAAACTAGATAGTTATTCTTTTGAACTTTGTTTGTTTTACAACAAATAAATTCAGAGTACAGTCCATTGAAAAAATAATACAATATTGAGCAGAGGAGCAGATTATTCCTACTATGACCACAAACTCTTGTCGCTCAAGTACTCCTCTACATTATAATAACCTTGTTTTAATAACTATGCTTTAATTGCAGACTTAAACTTGTATAGAGGTAGAGGTTAAGGATCCGTATACTTTTTGTATATTAAACATATAAGAGCCACCCATTACCCATTCCCATTCTTACGAGTTCAGCTGATACCCTAACCAATACTGTACCTGTTAGTAAACACGATATAGGTGCTCTTTAGCTGCGTCAGCTGTTAGGGGGGGATAAACTCAAATTTACCGACTTGTTTCTGCGTATAGCTTTTTAAAGCACAGATAACGATATGCGTCCAAGTTATCTTGTGTAGCTAGAGCACCATACACAGAAAGAGTTGATCGTTCGAAGAAATTGATTCTTGAGAAGCATCTTTCTGGTTGAAAATTTGTGCTGCAGCACGAAGGTCTCGACGTTTTGCGAAAATTTTCAGAGCTGCAGTTTTCCCTTTATGAAATAGCGCAGACGTTGTGTCTCATCAAGTGAAAGCGTGTAGAAGTAGAAGATCATCCCAGATTTCTTTGTGATCATCGAAACTTCATCATCATGATCATCATTATCCGTGCGGTTGTGAACCCACACTGGTGTGTGGGATCCCAGGGTCCGCCTTACTTATTTTCTTGGCCCACTTCGCGCGGTCTTGTGCATCCTCAGTGGCGAGTCTGTTGGCACGCATGTCACCCTTAACGAAGTCGAGCCACCGCTTCTTGGGTCGACCTCTTCTACCAGTACCTGGCGGAGGCGGCATGGCCAGACATTTGTTGCCCACGAAGTTTGCCGATCTCCGTGAGACATGACCATACCAACGAAGGCGGCACTCTTGCAGCTTGTCTGCGATGTCACGAACACGAAGGCTGCCGCGGATGTGGGTGTTACGCACGCGATCTTTGTGTGAGACTCCACACACCCACCGCAGCATCTTAATTTCCGTAACGCGCAGCTCCTGCATGTGTCGCTCTAGTAACGGCCATGTTTCAGTCACTGTGATCATCGTAACTTCGAGAAGGGTAAAGTTTTCGCCTTACTTGTCCCTTGCCCGGTTTGGGGAAGTGTTCACGCAGTGGCCTTGCAGGAAACATCGCTCTGTCTCTTTCTATCCAATGTATTCGACGAAGACATAACGATGGTCCCGGATACAGAACGCAGGACGCAACGCCGCAGCAACTAGAAAACTCAATCTGATGTTTCACACCTTTTTTCGGTAGCAATTACTAGTTCTATCAATAAATTCTATTTCACCTTTTTGGTGTAAAGCCGTGAGACTGACAGGAATGAAGATATTCGCAAAAAACCGAAAAAACATTTTTTTTTACCGCTTTTGAGCTGTCACAAGTTATGCGTACAACCGAATATTTTTCACACCTTATTTGGAGAGCTGAAAGACCAATTTTCAGCTTGGTTGGACTTTTTCCGAAGATGAGCCCATTGTGTGTCTAAAGTTCCTGAACTATAACTTAATGAAACAGTCAAATACCTAATTACTAAATACAATTCTACTAATTCACCTCACAATTTGTACTGACTTCCTCTCATAGAACATTTTTCTAACCGAGTACTTAAAGAGAATTTCCGAGAACAAGCTACATTTTGTAAGCATTATTGTTGCTAGCAGACTGGAAATATTTCAGCTTCAGTATAACAAAGCACTAGGTAGTTGGTCAGCGCAGTAATATATTTGAAACATTTCATATGAACTAAGAACTGATTGGCTGATTTTTCATTTTTGTATTGCATTTTTGTACTGCGTGTTTGCTGTTTACAATTCTGTGAAATAATTTACCACTACAGAATTATTTTCCAAGTTATATGTATTTTCGTCTGGGCCGTGTTGGCGCACTCGGAAAGGATCGTGCCTGCATAAGGGTTTTAGGTTCTATCTTAATACAGAATAATCAAGAACTAACAAACGTAACGTGCCGTATTAGGTACCTATACCTATGTATCAATATCGGTGATCACTTGTTTCACAGACAGAACTTTCATAGAATTTCGTTTAGCAGAAAATGTTTCATAGAATCTTCAGTTCATATATTTTAATTTCGAATATTATGGTTTCGTCGACTATTTACTTCATAGAACATTCAGTCCATATATTCTTATGTCAAATAATATTGTTTCAACTATTATTTACTTAATCGAAACAAAAGGTTAGCAGAATTTGTTTTACTCCGACTATTTATTTTATTGAGCTAGAAAACCCATGTCAATATAAAAACTTAAAATATTGAAAGAAAAAATCTTATTCAAAATAATGACTACCAGATGTCGTGAAAAAAAAAATACTACTGGAAAGTGTTTAAGTACCTATTTCATAAAGTTGCTCATTTAATACAGATTCTTAAGAAGTATAAATTTAAAAATTATTCTCATAATTTCTAAAGTTGTGAGTATTTTGCACAAGGAAGTAGTCTTCTTTGGAGTTAGTCATTTTAACCAATTTAACTTTTTTTGCAAGAAAGTCCATTTAATGTTACTTTCTGACAACTGCATTAGATACCAATGAAAGGACTTACTGAGCCAATTTGAAAAATATATCAGATCATTACATTTTAGTCACTTGTAATATATATATTTTTTAACATACCAAGTTTCTACTCCTCCAGAAGACCAGACGTCAAACTCTTCACTGTTACAGGACATTCCTAATAAATTTATTAAAAACCGAGCAAATTTACATTCGAAAAAAATTCTGAAATTTACGCTGTCAGTTTTTTCTTTTAAATCAGTCACAGATTACCAAATTTAAAACATATGGCGCCACCTTCTTTGCGGACAAACCATGGAACTAAAATCTCAACATTTTCGCAATGAAGATAGTCCGTCCACACTCCACAGATAATAGTATATTTACTGGCTGTTTGAGTTTGTCTATGTCACATGAATAGGCTATATTGGCGTACTTTTAGAGCATGAGAAGTGAAATGGTATATAATATCCTTATATCTAACCTCAAAAAGGATTTTTGAAAATATTTGCATCTAGTATCTTTTTATAATTTTCTGAGGATGATAAATACAAATTTTCCAGTGTGTATCTGGTGAGGTCCGTGGTTCCTAAATTTTATCACTTGGCTGCTTCCGTCCCCAGTTTTTGGGTCCGCTCAAGTTTGTCAACTTTTTCCCACAAATGTCCAGCTTGATATTTTACCCGTTTCCCGTAAATAATATGAAAAACTCCTCTCGCATTAGTATTTCTTATCCTCAGTGTCTAAAATTTAACTTTTTATGCATCTTTTAACCAAACGTAATTTTATCACAAATGGTAAAATTGAAAAATTATAAAAAAATACTAAATATAAATATTTTCAAAAATCCTTTTAAAGGTTAAATATAAGGATATTACGTAGACTATTTGAAACATATTTTACAAATAAATATTCAACCGTATCATATCTGGAGGAGCCCAAACTTGGTATGTTTTGAAAATTATTTTTATTTTTATTTAATACAAATGACTAAAATGTAATGATGCGAGATATTTTCAGAATTGGCTTAGTAAGTCCTTTCATTAGACTCCAGACATTAGTTTTCAGAGCAGATTTTTTTTCTCATACAAAAAAAGATGTCGCCATGTTTCCTCCCCTTTTTTTCTTTTTTTCCGTGTTACGGGTATTTTCATGCCTTTAACACCATTGCAGGTAAATTTAGCGTACCGCTAGCAGTACACAATAAAACTCGTTACAATTTACTTTAGCATTTGAAACGGTCTGTATTTGTGCGACTGCACCAAGAGATGGCGTTAAACGTCATTGAATCGCGCTAACATTATGTTTCAACATTTAGAAGTAGTTGAGAACTTCTCAACGTCGTTGTTATACAAAATGTATGTTTCAAATTTTTGAATAGCGTCTCTATAGCCATCCGGCATGGAGGGCTAATTATAACCACTTTCACTTTAAGATGATATGCCGGACAGTTCTTATTATTTCGTGTCACGCATACTATTTCAAACTAAATAAAAAGAAACTTGCAAAAGAAAATGTTTTAGACTATTAAAAAGCTATATCGTCCTTTCGAAACTTTTCAAGTAATGAGTAATTCGAACGAAACATATTAAGTAAATTATGAACTGTCAAGAATATCATCATACAGCAAAAAGAGTATAATAATTGAATGATACCTCACAAACAAAATGCGTCTGATGACCATGTAGCATTGCGTAGGTACTTAACCGCTTGAGGCCGTATTCACTTTGCTTAGTAGTTAGTGCAGGTGATTGGTGCAGGTGCTTAGTATTAGCAAAAAAAACGTGTGGACACCGATTCATTAGTGCAAGTGATTAGTAACCTGCGTAGTTAATAATATTAGAAGCGTGTTCTATTTTTTAGCGATTGGACTGCGAGTGGTCAGTGGCCTCGTCCTGCGCGCCTCTCATTTCCCTCACTCGCCACGTACCTGCCACTAAACACCTGCGTCTGGACAGCAGGTTTTAGTGTTAAGTGCTTAGCATTTTGCAAAACTTACAAAAAATGGCGAAGTAGACGGAAGATTTACCGTAAAAATGTGTGCAGGAGTATGTGTAATATGAATGTCTTTTGAATTGTAAAGACCTTAGGTATAAAATCAAAGGTGTCCGAAATAAACTAAACACAGCAACTAAACAGAATTGGACACAAATTGCACTATACTACACACCTGCACTAATCAATCGATCCTACTAATACGGGCCTTTACCTCTAGACAATTTTCGTTTCTCACCGACATACATAGAGTGTTAAAAATGCATTATTTAACCTGCGTTTAAGTCACTCAAGTATGGAAACATAACGGTTGTTATGGATACAGCCCAGTTAGATATCAAATAAATTCCTATTTGGGTGGATTAAATCATAAACGACTAATAATCTTAAATTTGTTTAAATGAATGAAACATTCTTACAATAAAATATGACGAATTGAACTAAAATTTTCTTTAATAGAAAAACATTTCACGACTCCAGGGTTGTACCTATCAGACGTGATGACGCAGAAGGAGACCGCGGAGAGGGCCCGAGAGGACAATCCTCAGACGGACCCTCTCCGACGCAGACGGCGGGGGGCAAGAAGAAGGCGGTTCGCCTGTCCTCCTCCTGCTCCCTAAAAGCAGCACCGGTGGGTTAAGGTGCTACCGTCTGGGGGTGTCCCAGTATGTCGGGACACCCCCGTTGCGTGAGGAATCACGGCACATAGGCTGGGCCGAACGCTGGGACGACTTGGTAATCTTTTGCTCCATGTCGTCCCGTTTCAAAGCGGTGAGGTGTACCCGGGTTGTTTTTAGTGGGTATTCCGCCGGCTTCTCCGGCGGCGAGTCCCACACTCCCCCACTGCCTGGGGGAAGTCCGTAAACGTATTTTCAACCTGGTAAAAAAAAAGAAGGGTTGTACCTATTAGGCCTCAGCCTCGACTTTGCGGGCAGCGGGGCGGCAGCGGCGGCGGGCGCGCTAGACTTAAGTGCACCGCGGCGCGGGGCGGGCAACAAGGCTGAGGCCTTAGACTTAAAAAAGGCTTAACACAAAAAAATGCAAAATTGCATACCAAACCACTTTTGTTTAAAAGCATTTCTCGTGAAACTAGCCGTCAGTAAGTCGTTTGATAATCATGTTTTGCACCTTCTTTCATGAGTTTGGCTACCTTAACAACTTATATAACTCAAACCCACCAGAGTATTTTTCTATGACCCCACCTTTTGTAAGGAAAATCTGGGACACTCTACACCAAGATGATCTGACTCCAAAACAGAACTTGTACTTGGGTGTTAGTCAGAGTCTAACAAACATCCCTACATAATAATAGAAGTGAAAGTAACTCTGTCTGTCTGTCTGTTACGCTTTTACATCTAAACCACTTAACCGTTTTTGATGAAAGGGGTTTGAGGAACTTTGTATGGACCCGTGGAGTTTTTTTTTATTAGCGGCCAGCAATAATTTTATCACTGTTTTATAGCACCCCAATAAAGAAACATATTTGAGTGGTCAGAATTGTTCTAAGTGATATCGGAGCTGAGATGTGATTTCTTAAAGTATTATTTTTTGCCTTAGTTCCACTAAAATAATAGTTCTGAAATGTTACTTTATGAAGCTAATCTCACTTAACAGCTGTTAAAAAGGATGCAGTGATAGGAGAGGAAGGTTTTTTACTTTAAGATGGACCAGTTGGGTATATTTATCTGATATAAGTACATCCAGCGATACATCACGTTAGATATCCATTATGTTATGTTTGTTTACAAAGCAGAAGGTAGATGTTCTTTTATAGAAGTATTTGGCATTCGTGAGTGAAACACGAGCTATTACGAAAAACGACCTTAACTTCAATGATATCAAAAAGACATTTTCTTATAATCATTAAGTAATTAGGAGGTATTGATTCTTAACCGTCGATAATAGAGACATTACATGGAAAAGACACCTCAAAGTCATTTTACCCACAGTACAAAAAGATTGTTGGCCTCATATTGCACCGGGTTATTAAAAACTAGCCTCCTTGAATCCTCATTGCGTCGCATTTTTGTAACCAGTTTAGAGGGTTATAAATATTGCCGCTTTTTTCCTTTTTCTTGGTGTGGATAAAGTTCAATTGAGTAGTTAGTTAAAAATACAATATATAATATCACAGCTCCGATATACTTTAGCTACTTATATGTGCTCTATAAAAGTTTGTGCCAATTGATATGTTCTTTCTTATTAATAAACTATGGGTACTTAATACTGGCGTAATTTTTTAAAATCGCGGCCACTCACCAAACCTTTACTGAAATAATGAAATATTTAGAAATAAAAATGATTGAATAATATATTTTTTTGCGACATGTAATGTTAAAAATAAAATGGTTTTCTGAAAGATAGTGCTCTAGGAGATTATTGTATTATGACCCCAAACTAAGCAGAGCTATTTATATGGGTATTTTAGACTGATAAATGAAATCAAACATGATAATAATATGATTAACATTTTACTTATTATATTTTTTAATTGCAATATTTGCATTATTTGCATGTTCGTCAAGGAACGTATCATAGAATGTATGCTGCATTTTTTCAGATTAAATGAACAGTGGTACGAAAGTTTTGCGATTCGAGGTAAGTTCCTCTACAAGACATTGTCTGCCCAGACAGCAGCCGCATAACACGCGATAGAACATTCGCAATGTCTAGAATCAGACGACTTTAGACATCTCTAAGATATTTGGAGCATCTCCTGTTTGTTTCGAGAAACCTATCTTGAACCGCTAACTAAGATTCCTGTCTCCGAGTTTCGGCATTTACCGCCGCATTGAACCTTAAAGCTCTAGACTTCGAGTCAACACATCTCCGGGTTGATGATCCTTTTGCTCGAGTTAAAGATCGCAAAACTCTGGCCAGCGGTCTGCCTCCTCAGTAGACTAAGTTTTTTTATTGTTTGACTGGGTTTTCATCAGACATGTTTTGGGCCTGTTCCTCACCGGCTGCTCGATGCGTTTACGTTTCGGTACATACAGAGTTTTCAGACCGACTCGTTTCGGTACAGATGTTTTGGTACGGTAATGTTCATTCGATGTTTCAGGTGTTATACGAGTCAGTGGGGTGCCTGGCGAAACTGGCGGGGGTGAGACGGGAAGGCGGGCCACTCTGTACAGATCCTATGTAGAGGCGCGCGTATGCGGTCGGTAAAAATCTGCACCAAAACGAGTCGGTCTGAAAACTCTCATTTGATTATAACATCCATTCTGCAAACAATCTGTACAGATTCGGTGCAGAGGCGGTACCAAAACGAAAACGCACCGATCCGGTTAGAAGAGGCCTCAGCCCTACTAGTGACGTCCTTACACAAACACACTTTATCGTTATGATTTAAGGATCGTGACTAAGTGCTTATGCGTGGGAGTAGTTTACAGAACAGATGCTAATTTCAGATTAACCTTGTTATCTGCGTGAAACTTGGTACTTTATCACCGTAAAATGACATCCTATTTTCGTAGTCGTTGCTCACACTTATCATGATTTGAGCAGTGTTAATTTAAAGCGACTTTTTTAGCATTTTAACAATGCTCTTATTTACATCTAAAGATGGAAACTAGAAAAATTCAATCGAACGATCAAAATGACATTATGTCGAAAGTCAAAGTTACCTACTTATTTGCAAAAATATTTCTTTCGCGTGTTAAAAGTTAGAAGAGCTACCCAGACTGTGGAAGACGCGGGTACATACCATCATGACTTTATCCCAAGCGGGGTAGTCAGAGGCAAGTGACTGTGTCGTCATGGTTAATGAAACACTCAGAAGCCCACGTTTCACCAATGGTGTTAGAAACCAACGTGGTGGTGGTGAACTTTCCGCCGTTATCCGGGTTAATTTGGTTTTTTATCGATGTTTTCCATCACCGGAAAGTAAGTCGGATATTTAACAATGAACACAAAGATTTTGGTTCTGGCCTGATTTGAACTCGGGACCACGCGATCCACGATCTGAGTTCGGGTGCTGAACCACTAGGCCACAACGTTTTCCGAGCCTTGGATCGGGTATATTTTTCTTAAATCCTATCTTCAGGGTTTTTTTGCTAAAAAGCTTGCAAGTATTTTTCTTTTACAGCCTGAGTTGTATCGTTCAGTTCTAGTTTTTTCGTTATTGTTAAAACTGAGTTGATAATCTTAATGATTGCAAAGCAACTTTGCTTTTTTTTTAAAGTAGAGTAAGAAAATTATAATAATCTGTTGTGCTGCTAGCATAACGTTTTTAAACATAAAAATGAAATTAGTTTCTATTCCATTTATCATAAAAGAGAGATAAATAGATGTAAATCGCATATCATCCCCACCCATGACAAATATTTGTGTGACGAACATTTGTATTTGTTGTGTGTCTGGGTGTTATTATCTTTTTAAGTATGTATTTAGAAATATTTAAGTATGTTTATCAGTCTCTGACGCCCATATTACAAGCTCTGCTTAGCTTGGGGTCAGATGATCTTGGTGTGAATTGTCCCAGATATTTATTTATTTATATTCCATTTGTCGAAAAAAACATCTTTCATGGCAGACAACTTCAAAACTTGATGATGAAATTATTAATTCACTCACGAAAAGACGTAAAATCGTAGCCATAACAAGTGGCTTGGTAACTCGTACGAAAACGACTTTATTCTCGTTCAGTGAGTCAATTTGGCGATACGTACTCGTAAGTAGGTACCTACGTAACGCTGACCTCGGACAGAATGATTCACCGAGTGAATCAGACGACAAAGACAGTACTTTCATGATGCACGTATTTCACATGACGCGATGACGTGACGTTACCCATAAAGTGTGCTTTTAATGTAATTACTCTGAATAAATAGTTATACTTACTCCTCGTGAAATGTTTATGACACCTGGTTTTTCAGGACCTGTATCCATCTTGCTGGAAAATGTATTACCAATAATTAATTCTAGAGAGCGTCGTGGCCTAGTGGTTCAGCACTCGAACTCAGATCGTGGATCGTGTGGTCCCGAGTTCATATCTGGCCAGAACCAAAATCTTTGTGTTTATTGTTAAATATCCGACTAACTCTCCGGTGACGGAAAACATCCATAACAAACCAAATCAACCCGGGTAACTGCGGAAGGCTCACCACCTACCACGTTGCGTTCTAATACCATTGGTGAAAAGTGAGCTTCTGAGTGTTTCGTTCACCATGACGGCTCAGTCACTTGCCTCTGACTACCCCGCTTGGGATAAAGTCGTGATGGTATGTGTAATAATTAATTCGAAATGGGATCTAAAATGTTTGTTTACATTTTTTCATAGTGCGATGTATGTACCCTTACGTCAAGGATTGATAATATTAATAATAATAATAATAAATTGTTTTGAATTGAAAACACAGTGGCGAGTTAACACTGTTAAAACAGTACCAATTATAATATCATCTACAGGAGTTATTCCCCTGACGTTACACAATAGCTTAAACATTCTCTAGATACACCCTCTCACCTTTCTTCTATTACAAAAAGCCGCCGCCGAATCGTACGTAAATTCCTGTCACTTGAATAGGATTAAAAAAAAAAAAAAAAAAAAAACATGTAGTTTTCGTTTTGGCCAAGAGCCCGCGAAAACGGTCATATCCCCAGTAATGGGAGACTTTTTGATAAAAGTATATAAATAATAATAATAATAAATCTTTTATTCCTCACCATAATCATACAGTAGACTCATTAACACAATGTGTAGGAACACTGATTACTTTTTTTTTTTTTAAATATTGTGTGTATATATTATAAAACATGTGCAGTTTTATGTATAATTTCGGTCTTTCTTTTATCAGAGTCGGTGGCATAAAAACATACAGACCGCCCGCCGTACGCGGAAAGCGGTAACCGCAGTCTATGAACACATACAACACTAGAGGTAGGAACCGCTCGTCGCCAAACTAACAAAATACCCCCGATGAGCTCGGGGGCCTTATACAATCCATTTTAATGTGTCAAGTTCATTCTCTAAACTGAGCGTAGCGAGCAATTTCGTAATATGATTTATCATTTCCAGCCAGTCAGCGGTTACCTAGCACCAACGCATCTCCTAGGCTGGATATTTACAGACGAACTTGCTGGCTACTGGTTTAAGGAATTACCTTGACTTGAATATAAGCGATTGCAGGCCCCCTGGCTACCTTGCACATAATTCATAACGTCCAAGAAATAAAAAGATTTTGTAGGATGACACAATCGACTACTGGCTAATGGATTTATAAAAATGATTCGATTATGAACATCGCCAGAAACCAGCCGAGTCTTGTTTCCGTACAAATCTCTCTCGGTTTTGATTTCTGGGACACACAAGAGGGAAGACAGAAGAGAGAAGACATGTATTTATGTTAAGACATTAAGCAATGTAATTAGCCTATGTGCAGTACCTTTTTCTGGGAAAAGGCCTTAACTGCATTTATCATCAATACGGGCAATTTTCTGAAAAAATCCAAATCACATTTTACCCGCCCAGAGTTTGAACACCGAATTTCAGGTGCTTTTATCTGTCGACCACAACAACTTTAAATTCAAAACCCAATATCAAAATGCATCATCGCCAATCACGGCTGACGAAATCTGATAAGCGGCAATGCTCTCCCCAGCGACATCGGATGGTGCACTTTAATTCGAAGTGATTTTGCCAGCACAGCATTTGTTTTAATTTTCAGTGTCCAGTCAGCAGAGGAGTCCCGCAACGCACAATTAATGAAAAACTTTATCTGGGGGACATTACATTTGTAGAACGGAATGTGTAAATACACTTTTTTGTTTATTAAAGTACTCGCCACAACGTTATGATTGAAAAAAACATGAATCCAAACTTTAAGTGCACAAGACAAGCACCATTTCGCTGTTTTTGTTATCTACTTCAGATATTGAAATTGTATGCATTGTTATGAATTTATATTGATACTCACTTTATTTTTTTTCGTATCTTATTGGGTGAAAATCGAACTCTGGACCTTTGGCACTATGTGTAGGAGTAGTGTTGAAAATGACCGAAGGGAATTCAACCGACAGTGAAATAGCATTGGGATCGGATTTAATCATCCAGCTCCCCGATTCAGAACGAAGTTATCGACCGATTCGGTAAGTATGTTTTAACTATAATAAATTCCCCGCTTAACGGTAGCAATCAATATTTTTAGATGTAAGAGCCAAAGGCCTTTAGTAATCATACACTAAATTATTTAGACCAAAAGTGACAGTTAATTGAATGGCATTTTTGATCATTCTGATCTGATTCAATGTAACTGAATTTTACAACAACTAATCGGTCGAATATGGTCAGATTTAGTCATTTTACTTCTCCATGCAGAACCCAACGCAATGGGTTACGCTCAACTGCAAAATACGACCTCACGATCAGCAGTGGAAGTTTTATGGCGGCGAATAGTGACGACTATGAATGACGAAAGATGTCGAACAATCGATAAAATTGTATTCCTGGGGCCTTAATACAATCGCTTGTATTAAGTCAAGTTCATTTTAAAGACTGAGCGCAGCGAGCGATTTCGTCAGTATCCAGCCTAGAAGATGAAGATGCCGGATATTCCCTGACTGGCTGGAAATGAAAGATCATTTTATAACGAAATTGCTCGCTATGGCCAGTTTAGGGAATGAACTTAAAAAGTTGTAAGGCATTGTTTTGTGGCAATATCCCCGTTGCAGGCCAGCAATACAGGAGCCGGAGCGCCGGGATTCGTCACACAATATTTAGGAGTAGAGGTAGTAATGGAAAAGTGAATAAAAGATCAGCTAATCCAGAGACTTGTTTATTGTGTAGGGTAAAAGTATAGGTAGGAAAGAAACCCGATACACGGATTCCTGTTACATTATAACTGTTTACAATTGGTTATTTAAAGTACTTAAAATAATCAACATCACGTAATTTAAACTTATACTGGTAATCTGGTAAAATGCTCGCGAGCTTTGTTCAGTACGATGGTTTTGGTAGGACTGCCTCAAAATGCTGAACAGGGAACGTGGAACGATAAATAAAATTTTGAAAGGAAAGGTACAGAATACTATTTATTGATGGCCAGTAAGTTAAACTATGAAGTTTCCAGCCATCGTGGAGGTTCTAACGTCCATGAGACTGGAACGAAACGGCATCGTTACAGTTTTAAGGCCCCTTATAAGTAATTTGGCACTTTCTGACAAGCTTAGAAAGTTTATCAAAAACTTAGCGGTTACCCATCTAATGAGTCACAATGGCCGATGATTTTGAACTTTAGTCATACTTGGGGCCTTATCGAGGCGGTTCCACATTGACTATACTGAATTAAAACCACCGAATAACTCGCACAAACAGTAAATAACTACATAGGTTTTTTGTGTCTAAAAGAAAATGTTTATTCTAATTATAAATTGAGCTTTAAAGCTTTCTTACACAGAAAACGAATTAAAGAACAAGTCTATTCCAAACGCAACTACCAAAGAGCGTTCTGAAGACTCTCAAAGAATGTTTTTACCTAACATCTAGGTACTAAACCGAATACATTTTGTTTTATTTATTTCGGAATAGACTGTTTCTCTGAGTAGTGTTTGTGAAAACAAGATCTTCAAAGACAGAAAAAGATTGTCTGTATCTTGTACAAAGGAATAGACACAACACAGAAAAAGTAAAAAACGTCGCTGTTGTGGTGTATTGTTGGGGACATTTTTATTTGGACTGCAGTTTTTAATTTGTACTATCTCGTTGTAGAGGTAATTTAGATCTCTGAAGAGTGATACTTAGTAGCTTCATAAGAAATCTTGTAAGCATGTCTACGGCTACAAATTTAGGTGTTTTCATGGAGGACTCGAATTACTGAGCCCTTTGCAACCAACATTTTAAAGTTTTTACTCACGTACCTACCTACTAATGAAAGCATTTGCTATACTCATAAGCAGGTTGTCTAAAAATTGCCTGCAAGAAATAGTTTTTAGCATTAAAAATAACGTCTTCATATAAATTATATTTCATGTATAATTACTGAACTTAAGCGAACGCTACTGATTAAGAAATACATGATAGATAGATAGATAGATAGATAATACTCTTTCTTCTTTTACAAAAGAAACTTAATGCTAAGTACTACATAAAAACAATGCACAATTTATGCGGCCTTGACTTGACTTGAGTAAGAATAAGAGATATCACTGGCAATTAAGCAAGTGGACCGCTTGACAAGCAAGCGTTTACCGGCGGCTATCGAGGTAAGTACCGGATGAACACCTGAAGCATCACTCAAGCATTGTCGACCCCCTGAAAACCTGCCAAAAGGGAGTAAAACCTTTGTTGCATATAGGCACAAGCCCCCATTTTGTTTTTTTTTTACTTTCCGCGCACGGTGAAGATGGTAAATGCGAAAAGAGGACACTAATGTCTAAAGATCGAAAAACTAGAAAAATTCGAATTGCGGACCCTGAAGTAATCAGGCCGGATTCGAATTCAGAATTCGAATTTTTCTAGTTTTTTTATCTTTAGATACATCTAAAGGATAATAAATTAATAAGGACACTAAAGCGTTAGGTTCCCGAGTGATTCGGAAGGTAAAGATAGTTATACTAAAAAAGGGGTTTTTCGTACAATTTTGATAACAAGAGAAAGCAGCAGGAAATTTCAACGGTATGTTTATTTGTTATTTAGACTGCTGAGTGAAAAAGGTAAAAGTTTATTCGTTATAATCTCAACTTCCCACAAAGTCACATTATTTGTTAAATCAGAACAAAACAAGAGGTTAGACGCCAAATGAAGCTATGTTCTTTCCAACACACTATACATTACATGGTTTAATGTATCGGCTGTTTGCGAGCCGTATCGAATGGCGTAATGGGTCCACAATCAATTAACAGTGTGGAGGGTTGACAAGCTCAGGCACAGCAGCCAGTTAGTTAAGGAGACGATTAGTCTTGAGCTTGACCTTCCGGGCGATATTCTAAGCTTTAGGGAGTCTACTCTCCGTACGAACACGAAATAAAGTGAATCGAAGACATATTTACAATTCGAAATTTATCTCGATTTCTTGATATCCTGAGCATTAAATCTTATGTGTTTTTTGATGGGTTTCCTCTAAACTTTATATTTAAAACCGTAACATACTTGACATAAAGTTAATTCACCTTACAATTAAAATCCGTAACCTGAAAATCCCTAATATTATTTGTCATAATCATGACAATTCATAATTTGAAAAGACATAATTAGAAAATCTATGATGTTCTCTTGTGTCTGGTTTTGTAGGAATCAAAGTGTAATAAAGAATTTCCTAGGACATCATACACCAATCACCAGATCCACCTCTATTATAAATTCTCTAAATTGACATAATATTATGGACATTAGTATTGAATTTACATAGGATTATCGTAAATATTTCTTACATTCTGGTCTAGTCAAGAACATGCACTTGTTTAACTAACGACTTTGTAAGCGTGGTTAGATTGAGTCCACCGTTCACAGTCCAGCAGTCCAAGGAAAATCAAAATTTGGGAGAAGAACTGTAATTATTTTGGGAAGTTAGATAGAATTATTATTTTTTCTTAAATGAAGAAGATATTGGTACCCATTTTATTTTCAGATAAAAGAATATTAATATAAGTATTTTCCGAAAAATCGAAACCATCCAACCAACCATCGAAATTGAAACCACTGTGAAATGTACAATAAATAAGTTGCGGGTTCTTATTTCATGTTTTTTTTGATGAATTTAATTAATTTAATTAAATTCATCGACAAAAAACAACAATTAAACAAGCCACAGTCACCCTTTTCTATGGCGACACGATTGGCGCAGTGCGCTGTAGCACGGTTTCTCGCCCCGATTTCCGTAGTGTCCCGGGTTCGATTCCCGGTCGGGTCAATTCAGGAAACGATCTTTTCTGAATTGACTCGGGTCTGGGTGTGCTGGGAGACGCCCCTGGCTTATTTCCTTGTGTGGTACCTCGTAACACAGGGATATTAATCCCTACTTTGAGACCATTACAAGAGGTGTGTTGTCTGGCGCATATTTATTTATTTATTAATACGTATACTTAGAAGCCGTTCCAAAAAAATATATTAGCACATCCCTGCAGCGACAGACAAATAAATACCGGCGCATTGTCACGCAGTAATATCGTGGGATGGGCTCACTAAGGGTCGCCAGTGTTTTAGGAAGCGATGGACAATGTCCACTGGAAAACTCAACTATTTTTGTTACAACGGTAAGAAATAATTCTGGGCCGTACTAATGAAGGTTGTAAAATCCGTCGGTCCGTCTGTATGGGAATCCCGGATCGAATGACCAGGTTGGGGGTTGAAACCTTGTTTTCCAGGATCCCATTGCTGTTTCTTGGGGGCTTAGAAATGCATAAACTGCAAAGAAAGAAAATATTTACCAACTACAAAATCTTACTCTTCCTAATACAAACATATTATAAATGCGAAAGTTTGTAAGTATGTATGTTACTCTTTCACGCAACAAGTACTTAACGGATTTAGACGAATCTTTACAGTAACAACAGCTTATACATCAGAATAACACATTGGCTAAAATTTATAGAGGGCGAAGCCGCAGGCGGAAAGCTACTATTTCAATAAAACTAGTACCCTACGAGTATGCGGTAACAAATTTTATCGTCAGTCAATCACAATCCTGATATCGATAGTAGACCCCTGTCTACTATCGGGGGCATCTGCTCCCTGGCAGATGCCCTCGAGCTATGACTTCTTGTAGCAATATTATAATACCTTATTTAGATGTGACGTCAGAATGTCAACCGTGGACAGAGATACAAAAAAGACGTTGACTGTTGCTGCTTTGTTGAATGTTGCTGTGAGGGGTAATTATGGTAAGATGCCTTGACCTCTTGATGGGGAAAGAGTATTTACGTTCAGCAATCGGTGCCATAAGGTTTAAATGTTAACAAAAAAATAACTTATTTGATTAGATGTAATACTTGTATAATATTTGCCCTATCATACTTACCTTGAACCTAAAATCGAGACCCGCTCATGATTTAATGAACGTTCCGGAAAACCAAGTACTTTGAAAATCGACCAGCTGTGCTCGTATTTTGCCCGTTCCCAACAAATAATGTGTCCCAGGAAGCCAGGCAGCAAGGATACACCGTAACGCTGCTGTATTAACGTTATAAATTAGGACGTAACGTCTGCGCATAACCGTAAACCGCGGACATTCCCGACACTTGCCGACACCACTTACACTGATCGTGACCACTCGAATAGGGAATAAGTTTGCCTTGATGTAAATCTCACGGCAAGTGGAGTGATGAGATGAAAAATTATTTGCATAATATTTGTGTTAATGTAGTCTTAATTTTCTTTATTTACCGTAATGAATACGAATATTCGTATTCGCCGAATATGTTAACGATATTCGTGATCATATGCGGCGACGAATAATTTATTAAAAACGAAACGCATATTTTATTCAGAAATTCATGTATCCAAATTCCAAACACGCTAAGCAATATTCGTGTGTATCCGAACTTTGTTAAGCTGTCATTTTGATATTGCCGTGAATTACCCGCTAAATCTGTAATATTTTCAAACATTTGACAAGAAATGCCTTATTATCTGCTTTAATTTTTCGTTCTGCAAAAGCATATGTTTCATGTTAACATATTCGTGGTATTTTTTGCTAAACTACCTACCTACTTTTTGCTAACTACCAAATTTATTACCGTCTTTATTATTTATCCACAAAATTTTTGTAGACAAGTTATCCATTTTCGGTAACTAAGAAAGTTGGCCCAAAAAAACCTTCCATTGAAACCGTCCATTGTATCGTCTGAAAGACTTTTTTTAACCGCTGGAAATATACTTGCGCACCGAGGGCTCCGTACAATCCTGTAGGAATATTTACTAAAAATTATTTTATTATATGTTGTAACTAAAATGTACGGTATTCGCAATTTTTCCTTTATCTGTGCTATAAGACGTTGCTTCGAACCAAATTTCAAGATTCTGACTTCACGGAAAGTACCCTGTAGGTTTTGATTCCCTTGCGAGTGTCGAAAATTTGTGGAAATTTGCGGTTTAGGCTGTATTTTTTGATTGCGTTGGCTCAGAAATTTGATTTTTTCACAGCTCTAAGGGACAATAGACTTGAGGATTTAATATAAATTCCAGTTTGATACCTTTACGCGTTCCTGAGAAAAAGAGTCTTGACAGACAGACAGACGGACAACAAAGTGATCCTATAAGGGTTCCGTTTATTCTTTTAGAGGTACGGAACCCTAAAAATTGCCTGTAGTGGGTTTTGATTATTAAATAAACGACGTTAGGGAACTTGTCTTTGCTGTTTTAATATTTTTGTAAATATTCGTATTCGTATTCGCAGAATAAAAGTAATAAGGCTATTCGTATTCGTAAAAGTGGTATTCTTTGCATCACTCACTAGTAATGAGCACCCACCCCACCACCCACCATGCTAATCAAAATGTATATTCACTTACCTAACTAAAAACTTACAAAAGCCGTCACTCTTCACTAAAGCATTAAAAAACATACTAAAACATTTCAATAGGTAAGGGCTACTATAGCTTCACAGAATTTTTTGCTGAAAGTTTCAACGAAGACTTATGAAATCAAGTTGTCGTAATACTTCGATGTCATTATTATATTCAACAAATCGTAAATGTATTATTTACTTAGTATAAGTTATGTTTGCCATGCCCTTACAGGGCGTCACATGTATACCTTAATAAATCTTAAAATTGTAATGTGACACGCAATAAGCGATTGAAATTGAATCTGTCAGTCTTATCAACAGTGTCATCAGTTTTTTTAGACTACAATTATAAAGAATAACATTCCATTAGACTAGAATATGATACATAAAATAGACAGGTTAAATCAGCTACTTACAGTGTTTCCACCTATGTTCATTGTTTGTAACCGTGATCATTGAAAAACAATTAAAAAACGTCATATTTTATTGTTTAGGTTTAGGTGAGTAGATTCCACTTCAGGCGCTAAATATGTTAATATATGCATTTAATCCGAATAACTAAGATGTTGTTTTTTTATCTTATTTACCAACACAACACAATGTAAAAACACATTCGCAGATTATTTACACTGGCTTTCTCTGGCATTGAGAACTTTAATTTTTGTTTTTAGTTCAAGCTTATTAGGCTTCCAGATTTTGAAGGAAAACGATTAAATAGAAATGGTGTGGCAAGGAAGTCATTCCTAAAAAAGGGCTTGCAGAAAATAAAAGTGCAAAACCCGACACCGTCAATTTATCGTTTCATTGTTAATGTCGCTAAATTACTGTAATGATCGCTGTGTTTTGCTCCTTTGTGGAGGGTATTTCTATCCAACTAATTGTTATCTCGAACTGAAGACGAGAAAGTGTACAGAATACTTTGTACTAAGTGTTATTGTACAAGGGGTTTTGGTGTAATAATAGTTTGAACGTAAGCGTTCGCGAAATGTGAAGTTGCAAATCACACAACTTTAGTCCACTGCAGAAATATTTTCTTGTAATATGACTTTCAGATTATTAATTGACTATTAAGTTACCTACGCTACGAGTTATTGTTTTGATTAAAGTATTAGCTCTGTGTCGTTAAGCCTATATGCCTTTAATAACATCTCTCATCTCAATTTGTTAAAAGATATTACTTACATTTTTGATCGATGAGATTATCTGTTATCCCTGTTTTATTCACTTCGGTTAAACAAATTAAAAATTCCATTTTTTTATTGAAATGCTATTTGGTCCCTCTTCACGTATGTCATAATATGTATAATAAAAACCCATAATATCCAATCCGCAGGGATTCGGCAAGTCCCGAGTTTATTCATAACGCAAATAGCATTGGTCTCTTCCAATAACTATTTAGTTATATTGCTATTTGCCGGAGTCCGCAGAGTGGCCCACGTTGGGAACAGACTTGCATTAGGTCTGGATGTAAGCAGTTCTAATAGTATTGAGTCCGGGGGGTCCTACTGACAAATACAACCGAGTTGGTTGGTTGGTGATTCTTAAAGAACCAGTCTCTGACCGTTATTACAATTTCTGCTTATTTCAAAAATCAATAGTTACAATTTATTTGGACTCAATTTAACCTTAATATTTTTTCTCAAAATTTTTCCGAACCTTGAAAAATGACAAGGTTCGCTGCATGTAGCAATGTTATTGAACATAGGTAGAATTTAGCAAATAAAATCTCTTGAAATCCTTTAAGCAAATATTCTTTCCAACGTCTGCCTTTATTAATTTTACAGGAAAACAGTAACAGTCCTCTGGTTGACTGTAATGTACTTATAAGACAGCAGCACTACGAATCCAGCAACAACAAATATCAGGATATTCAAAGCAGTGCTTATCCCAGCAATCATTGATAGCGGTTCGATTCAAAACCGCTCGCCTATTCCGCTCGTGATAACCCCCCCGCCAGACATCTCGAGCGAGGCACAGCCAGGGCTTCGACGATGTGATGCATACTTATTGCTCGATTTTCCACAGAGTAGTTTCAATTGTACCATCCCATTAGCAGCGTTTGATTGCCTTCGGGTTGCCCAAAGATAAATAGAAATTCGCTGAAAGGTCGCGACCAGACTCGAATGTAATCGATAGTTTTGCATGAATGAACGATTTATAATGCCTATTCAAATGCAAGGAGCAATAGTCGATTAAAATAAAATTGATTTCTGCTTCTAGGATAGTTATTTGGCTAAATTCTCATAACTATTTCAAAGAACAAATTAGGTAAGTACTAACTACTATTGCTCATTCTTGATGCTCAAGATTCTATAAATTCATTATATAATAAAACGATAAAAGATTATCGAACGAACCTTTTTTTTAAATCTTTTTTGAAAGTCTTATTATAGTGGAAACACCCATTAATCCGTTATGATAAAAATGGATTAGGTTCACACCGTGTTCTCGTAATTTCTTGGCACTTTTCTAAGTAATAATATTAAATATTTTACATTATTTAATGATATTTCCATTGATTTTAGTTGATGGAGAACACCAAATTTTGTGTTACATTTAAGGTTGTTTTTGCTGTTTCACAATAAGGATGTCAATATAAATATTCGATAAACCCCAGCAGGTTTGTTTGTGCATCACCTTTTCGTCAAATTTCGTAATTAAAGGGTGAAAAACACCCAGCAAAGATTTCACAAATCTGTCCTTTGAAATATGCAACTCTTATTCATCCCTTACAAAGCCCCCTCACCCGACACTCCCACCGCCATATTGTTTACAAAGTGATAAAAACTCTTCAAATTTCGCACTCGTTAACACGAATAAATACTCAATTAGCAGCTCACTTGTTAATTGGAGACGGCTTTAAAGGGCTAAGTAGGGCTTGAGGACTCTCAATCAGTTCTAAGAAGCCCTTTTTAACCCTTTCCTTAGATGTCACTGTCGTCCCGTCAATCGCAGGTTCCTTGCCTTAATTGAAATAAATATTTGCGCAAGAAATTTTCTTTCTTGCATCTGTCAATTAGAGTTCCTTAACGTTCTTGCTAATTACATTATTTGTTTTGTTTTAATGAACTGTTTTGACTTCGAGGGCGCTTTTCGAATTACGTAGGTGCTTAATTATGGAATTGTTGGACTGTGTCGCTTTGTAAAGCAGGTAATTTATATTATAGCGTAGGATTAGAATGGCTGGAATGATTCTGAAATTCACTCTGTTAAAATGTGTCTAATATTTTTTCTTTTTTCCTCTTGTACACGTAGTGAAAATATTGTGTTGAATTTAAAATTATTCCTGAATAATAAATAAACAAATAAATATCTGGGACAATTCACACCAAGATCATCTGACCCCAAACTAAGCAGAGCTTGTAATATGGGCGTCAGAGACTGATAAACATACTTAAATATTTCTAAATACATACTTAAATAGATAAAAACACGAAATTTTTAGTACTTACTTGCCCTTCTTGACAATTTTTCCTTTGCCAGTGGGTCGCTTGGAAGAGATTGCTTTTTAGCGATAAAGCCGTCCAAAATATACTACAGATGTAGATGAAGATTATTTTTCTCAAAACGAAAACGCAATAGAAAGATATATTATGATGATCCACGACCTCACCCACTGAAGGCCGGATTATCTCTTGCAGTATTACTGAAACCATGGAGCAGTTCTCGTAAATGATATGACTATGACTATCATCAACGTCTTTTTGGCTAACTCGACAATATGACGTCATTGAAAAGAAGATAGTTTTCTTATTGCGGTTAGGGTCCTCAATCCGCTGGATTAATATAATATGCCTGGTTAGGTTTTTATAAACAAATATTTGCAAGTAGTGATACAGTCTATTTGAATAAAGTTATTTAAGTTTTGAGTTTTTTTGAGTTCAAACATTAGCCATAAATTGAAATACTAGATCGATCAACTTTTTCGAAAAACAAGAAGTCTGCTAGGGTCTGGGTATTATGTAGAGCTGTTGAATTATTTATATTTTTCTGTCTGAAGATTATAAGAAATTGCATTACAAATGTCTCATTAAATAACTATCGATTTAAAGTCTCCTTTTCTTTGTATATTTTCACAGCTCAAATTTTCTTTGAGCAAGAGATAATGATTTCGTTGAATAAGTTATGGCGACTTTTATCGCCGACGAGTATAGCACATTTTTCCATTCCTCATCTTTTATATCTCACTTATTGGAAACGAGACACGTCTTATTGATAAATTTGCCATAAAGTTGTGTTACCCAAAGTCGGTAAAGAGGGTAAAACGCAATAAAAGATAGGTAATACATGTTCTTTGTAGATTTTTCGCTTGACCACACATGGAATATTTAAAACTGGCTTGGTCCCTCGTGGGATCGAATGGTCACTCGAGTGTATAAATTTCGAGTGATATTTACATATCAATTTATATAAATGCGATCGTGTCTACTCTACTGTTATTGGGCAGCTACAAGTTATTTATTTTTTTACTACAGAGTATTACAATTTGGGCTTCTTCACGAAAATAGTTGGTCATTGTAAGACTGTATCATTGTACGTACAGTCCAAAGCACGTAGTGACAACGTTTTCAAGTCGTAAGTATTTGCTTTTCCAAAATGGCGGCCTTATGACAACATCAATATATACAGCAATTTATAAAACGGGGAAGATGTTAGGTGTAGGTTATAAATTTAATTTGTTTATATAAAGGGTCGATAATTCTCCACAGTGCTACATGGCCCTTTTTTAATCCTTGATTATTTCTAGAGCTTTCTTTCACTGATACATAAGCACTGCTGATCACTGAAGTGTAAAGATCAAATTGGTATGTTTTTATTTAATGATAATTGAAACATCCCTAAATTTGTAACCCTTTGTCAACAGTGTCTACTAAACATCAGAACATCATTAAGCGAGTTGAAACATTGCAAAGCCGCGCCTCTATCGCCGTCAGCTCTCGTCACGTGTTCCAAATTGCATAACACCGTCCCGCCGAAACCTTTACGATCTATACAAATGGATGCCAATTCTACTAAAAGGTAGGTATCCCACCGAGATGACAAACGCCAAATGTCTAACTAAAATACGCACCGTGACTACCTTTTATCACGTTTTTTCTTGCTCTGGTCCACATAAATTCAACTTTTTTTTTTTTTATTTACCAAATAAAAATAGTTGCAAACATTCGCATAGGATAGTTTCTAAAAAACCACTAAGGTTTACACTTAAACACTAGAGTGTCTCATCCTGACGGATGACTTCTGTTTCTTCTCCCTTGATCACTTTCCTTTTTTTTGGATTTTACTCACGTTTTGTCAGACCAAACCTTGAATTTTGTATCAGTTGCAAGATATTCTCAGCATTTATTGAATTGTAATAATGTCCATAGTAACATATAATTCTCTTTGGTTTTGATTAATGAGGTAATGGGCTCAAGGTTCAATGCCACACCACGCACCGGGGCGTTTAAACAATCTATTTACTATTGTCTCTCTTATTCGGCAGTGAATGGGTGTTTTTTTTTTGTTATGATTTTATTTTTCACCGAGACGCGAGCTCCCTGAGCCAAGCCTCGAGGCTTCAGAAGAGTTCGAGGCTTTAAAAGAGTATGAGCCTTCAAAAGAGCTCGAGTCTTCTTAAACCTTTTCACTCTATTATTTTTCACGATGATTAAAATGTCTTTTCTGTGAACTAACTATTTATCAAAAAACCATCTGGTTACATACATATATTATATGCCACAAACACATATTTTATTGCCTGCTTTGAAAAGGAAGACTACAAACGGAAATTAACTTGAGCGTGACTCGCCACATCTCGAGCGCTAAAAAAGACTCGAGCCCTGAAAAAGCCTCGAGATCGATCGAGCTCTCAAGAAGGGTCGAGTTCTGGAAAAGACTCCCGAGTCATCGAGCTTCATACAAACGAGGCGAGCCCTGTAAACGACACCGAGCTCTAGACAAAAGAATTCGAAAGCCTCGAGCCTTGTACATCACTAGCTATTACCGATATTGCTTGCAGTGTTGCAAAAAGCCCCACATTAGCGTTAAAAAGGACAAAAATCAACTAGTCCTTCAACCGAATTAATGTCAATGATTTTTTTTTCTAAAGCGCCTCGAACGCCCACAATGTATTTCATCGAACTGGAGCTAGGTTAGTGTTTTTATTTTCTATCATTTTCATCATTCGGTATCCCAGTAAGATATACCCCAAATAGTAAAACTAAAGCCAAAGTGACGTGGCACGGCGCCAAACGGTTAACTGAGTAATCTCAACAATACGCCTTCTCCCTAAACCTAACTCTTAATGTGACGTTCATTCATAAAATAAAATAGTAATTTGAATAAAATTGTTCGAGAATAAATTAGCAATCTCTTCTGTATGCATGCGGGGGTTAATTTGTTAGGGTTGGTGTACACTTGTTGCCAAACGAGAACAGAGTTAACTTCGTAACTATCTTTAAGGGTTTTTATGGATGTATTTATAGCTTTTTATGGTGATCAAATGGAAGTAAAGTTGTCTAAAAATTATTTAAATTAGTTCTGAAGTGTTTTTCTTATTTTGCGTATTTCAGAGCTGAGTAGTCAGTAGGCTGATCTTATTGTTATCGCAGTCAATTACTATATTGACTGCAATTTTATCAAACTATTGAGGGCATTGTGGTAATATTTTTGGAATTGGTACGTGTGTTTTAGTTCTTAGTTCACAATCAACAATTTTATTTGGCAACGCTATATGCCCGCTTTTATTATTACGGTTAAATTAGGTCAGTACCCACAACTTGATTCCATGTTAGTTGTTAGAGGTATTTGCTGTGTAGTTAGCAGTTTATGCTTATACCTAGGAATCGCTTCAATGTTGATGTACGCCACCGAAAAGAAGTTCGTGACATAGTATTTCACCCATTTTCAATGTGTGTTGCCAAAATCTTTCTAGTTGCTATTCAAAATATACTAACAAAATTACTACATCTATCTACATTAAAAAGAATGATCATAATGCGGAAAATCAATTCATCCATCTGGGACATGCGTCTTTGTTTTCCCATACTTGTATGAGACAATTAATGCCTGTGTTATACCTGTATCAGTCAGTCAATTAAACCTTTTAAAAGAAGACAAATGCCGCGCAATTATCGCTAATGTCGTCTCTTATCTGCTATCGTTTCGTTCCCGTGAGCGAAGGCAGCGCTCGACGTAACGCCGCGTGGAGTGCAAACAGGCCGACGGCAGAAGAGGCTCTATGGTAATTAGGAGCCGACGTAAAGAGTAGTGAGGGGACTGCTGGGACATTGAGGGACCATCAGTGACATTTTTTTGTTTGTAGCCCATATTTATTTGATTAATCCCCACTTCCTCAGCGTTCTGGCACAAGTTCAACAGTGGTTCTAACAACCTGCTTAGAACGCTAAAGTTGAGCATACAATTTATTCAACGAGGGTTTAAATAAAACTCTCGTTGTTAGTGCCAGGTAACCGCTGACTGGCTGGAAATGGAAGATCATATTACGAAATTGCTCGCTACGCTCAGTTTAGGGAGTGAACTTGACAAGTTATAAGGAATTGTAAAAAGCCCCCTGAGCTAAGAAGTGTATTTATTTTAACAACGGGACACTCCAGTCCACTCATGTCCCACTTTAGCGAGTAAAACTCATCCCTACGCAGCTCTTGAATCGTTAATCGTCGCAACCCTTCCCGGGACATCACAGGGCTTTACTCGAGACCTGCTCTGTGACTAATTAGAGAACGTTTGGGTTTTATCTTTTCTTCTGTACTTCATTACGGGATGCGGCGCGTGCACACTGCCCTTTCAACCTAGGGCTGCTAACTAAAAAGTACGATATTTAGAATGAATTTTTTTTAGAAACCTGTAAGAGCTCGTCTCTGAGTTCTTGTGCCTGATTTTAGGTTAAATTTCGAGGTTGGATAAAGTAATGTAATATTTTTTTTTAAACATAACTAACTCAGAGTCGTGAGCTTAATCCCATAAATGATAGCGACGACTTGATCTATTTGAAGCTCTGCCGCTAGGTACAGTATACCAAGTAACAACTTCTTTTAGTCAAACAAACTAATGATGTTATTGCATGGCTTTGAATTGCAGCATATTGGAGTATCTCAAACATAGGTATAGCTGGCGTAATAAGCAGCTTAACACCCCAGTACTTTGTCATAATCTGATATCCTTGATATTCAAAGGTACGGGGTACTAAAGTGTTCATCGATCTTCGTTTCTGACTGTGTCTCTGACTATAGTGTTCGTCACCAGGTAGCGCCCCGGATTGTAAATGTTTTAAAAATACAATCCCATACCATCACGGCTTTATCCTAAACGGGGTAGTCAGAGGCAAGTGACTGTTGCCGTCATGGTGAACGGAACACTCAGAAGCCCACTTTTCACCAATGGTATTAGAACCCAACGTGGTAGGGACCGTGAACCTTTCGCCGCTATTCGGGTTGATTTGGTTTCGGGAAGATTTTCGTTCTGCCCAGATTTGAACTCGGGACCACACGATCCGCGATCGTGTGGTCCCGAGTTCAAATCTTTGCTTGACACAAATGGATTGCTTGACCACTAGGCCACGACGCGCTATTTTTAACATGAAAGAAGAAAAACTTCATTCCTTCAATGTGGGATAAAAAGCCCTCTAAAAAGCATCCTAAGTGCTGTGCCGAGTGCGCCATGTTGAGACAGCCCTGTTTAAATGCGTCTTTGAATTATCTATGCCACTTTTAAGCCGTTCTCTTAGCTGTTTTTGGCAAACGCTCAAGTGCATGTTTGGTGAAAGATTAAGTCCATTTGCTTTTTAGGCCTCCTTAGCCGCAAAATCTGACTTATAACGTTTATATATTCAAATGCAACTTTGCACTAAGTTTACTGAGACCATTTACGTTGGAAGAAATTTAAATACCTTTCTAAATAAAAGTTATGCGTTTTTTCTGTAGACTGTAATATCTTTACCCCGCTCTCTTAAAAGTACTTTTAGTCTTTCAGATCAAAATTTTGTATATATTTGAAAGTTCTAGCAACATTCATGAGCCATACACACCAGGGGCTTAACCCTCTTCGAGCAGTATGAAACTATCACAGCATTCATAGACAAACGTCAATTATTGGCGAAATATCTGAATTTTTATTATTTTTTTCGGAAAATCAACAGATTTTTTTACAAATACATTCAAAAACACTCATAAAAATTTACGTAAACTTACTATATTACTTTTAATTTAAACCACAAACTAGACCAGGCCAATACAATACACGTAAGTATTAGAATATACGAGTACAGAGAATATCATGCAATATGACAGTTTCTATATGTATATGGGTGGTTATGACCTCGCTACTCTGCTCCCTAAGCAGAATGAGACATTTTAGAATTTTCAAGAAGCTAGCTGTTTTATGCCTCATTACTTATCTGAATCTCTATGCTACTAAGTGATGATCACTCGTGATCTTTCAAATACTTGTGCAGAAACATACTAAATCAACTAAAAAACAGCATTCTAGTAAATGAACTGAAAATATAGCTCACCAACAATGTAAAGAAAAGTCTGACGCATTAGTTGGCTTAATTTTATCGTCAAACTTTCGTATTTAAGAAAGAATATTTACTGCGAAAGTATTTTAGGTGTAACTCAATATTTTTTGTAAGGGAGATTAAACTTGGTAGGAATTGAGCTTGTAAATGCTGATTATAAATTAGATACTTTTTGTACTCGTATAAACTATGCCTCCTTTGGTCTGCAATTGCATCGCAGTGGAGGTATGATTTATTATTATACAATACATCATTTTAAAAGCATCGATTTAAACTTGTGCCGAAACCACAATGACCTGCCTTAGACCATCATGAAAAGATGATACGAAAAGTTTTCACATAACATGTCACAATCATACTCGAAATTCGGTGGTTAGAGTCTAGTTAAACGTTCCTGTCCTAGTAAAAGGAATACTCTGAAGTCCACATTGCACCAAGCTTTTCAGAACCTAACGTGTCCACACTGTATACAAATAGTAAATAGATGCAAAATCTGTATCAGTAATCCAAAAAATACCCCCGATTTCTCGGCGAGGCGAGATCGCGACGCGACGTGCAGCAGCGATCATTAAGTGGCGATAGCGCGCGCACTAGAAAAGTAAGTTGATTACTAAATCGATATCTTGGAGTGCATCCCGCCCTGTTGAGATGTCGCACGTAGTGTGAAAAGGCTATATAAAACAAAACAAAATTTTATTAAAAAAGCTTAGCAAAATTCATCGAGAATAATAACAGTACCATCCTCTTCAATACGCGCAAATCCGCGCGGCGTGAGTGTTTTTATTCGACTTCTTATTGCTGCACATGTGGGGGTTGCATTTACCTCTTCTCCCCGATCAAGGATGCCAACTGGGTTTGATGCAAAAGTAATATTCTGAAATGTATGAGAGAACGGATACCGTAAAAAGTGAACGTACTTATTCACAATTAACTGATGAAAACTTCAGTTGCACTTTTAATAACAGCAGCATAATTTTAGCAACAGTGGAAAAATTACTTACGAATTATTGCGTTTATTTTGTAATTATGTGATGTACAAAATAACGCTATGAACTTTAAATAGCTGCTAGAGTAAAACTTAGGTCTGTATTTCAGCTCGTCACGCAGCCAAATTTGATAATTATTAGAGAACATCTCAGTGATGTTTTAGTGTGACAGAAAAAGGAACTAAAAGCCTGAGTAGTATCCTAAAATAACCTAAATTTAACAATAATATTTATCGAAGTGTGACAGCCCTACAAGATGCTTACAAGCAGGATGCTTCAGGCGTAAGAATAGACTTTTCGCTTCGATTCCGAGACTTCACGATACCTTAGAGCTCTTCTTAGCAATTCACACCTATTTCAACACACCTGGAGTTTTATTCTGTTTTCAAATATAACGATATTAACGAACAGCAATGCGATTTACCAAGTGAATCATTTATTTTTTAAAATGGACGTTTACAGGGCGTCGTTATAATTTAGTTAATTAAGTAACTAATAGACTGAATAATGACAAAGAAGACTTTGTCATGATATCGCTTGTATATTCCGATCTATCTTCGTGGTTTAAGAGGTCATATTGTCCAGTCACTTATTGCTCAGGTTTTAATTTATTACAAAAAACACATCCCTTGCACTAAAAAATGGTGTTCATTTTTACTCAGGAAACCAGTCCATCAAGGAAGCTGGTTGACTCGACGCCTCATGTATCCTTTACAACCAGTCCATCGAGGAAGCTGGTTGACTCGACGCCTCATGTATCCTTTACAACCAGTCCATCGAGGAAGCTGGTTGACTCGACGCCTCATGTATCCTTTACAACCAGTCCATCGAGGAAGCTGGTTGACTCGACCTCCATGTTTGTAACACTATTTCTTTCCTCTTTCTATGATGTGTTCGAAACTACCCTAAGCTATTGAAAGAAATGGATCAAAGGAGATGTACCAAAATGTAGGTCTTGGCTAGGTCCATGTACACCATACCAAAAAATAGGAATAACTACGTGAAACAGTTTTTAAATATTCAATTTTCATAAAAAGCCATAGTTACTTGTTTCAAACAAGATTTCCAATGAACAGAATTGCAACACACGACAAAAATCAACATGGCGGAAATGTGTCAACACAGATTACGCAGTGTCAATTTGACAAGACTACAACATAAACATGGAGGTTATTTTCACTTAAACAGTTGTTATGAACTACTTTAGTGATTATGTTTCCTGAATAGCATTAGATGTTCTAAGTTCTCAAAATAAAAGCTGAGCTAGGACAAATACCTGTGCAAATTGCAAAGTCGAAAGCCTTAATATGTACGAACACAATACGAATGACACTAGTGACAGTGACAGTTTGCTCTGAATGTCTATAGACAAGTGAATTGCCATACAGAAAATAGACTTGAATACTGAATAGTAATTATTAAAGAACCAGAAAATGAAGTATTTATTCTTATTGTTTGTATTTTTACCGGAATCAGTAGAATTTAGTTCAATTTTTAAATGCACATAGATTTGGCCAGAAATGTGACATCTCTTTTCCCTGTGACTCTTATTACAAATTTAAAAATGGTCTATACTTTATATGGTATACTCTATGTATATTTTATAATTCGGCATATACTTTCATAAACAAAATGTCGATTCATTTGATAAATTGGTCCACCACAATTAATTCTAATGCTTGAAATGTAATCTTCATTAGATTCACATTTCTAGTAAAGGTTTTTTAGGTATAATATTTACTACAAATAATTCCTTTGTGGATCAATCTGTAAAATACTTTAACAAAATACCTCAAAGTCTTGTTGATCTACCTCTTCACAAGTTCAAGTCTACAATCAAAGCAAAGTTGATAAAACAAGGTTATTATAATGAGGAGGATTACTTGAACGACAAGAGTTTGTGGTCATAGTAGGAATAATCTGCTCCTCTGCTCAAATAATGTATTCTTATTGTTCTTCTGACTGTACTCTGAATTTATTTGTTGTAAAACAAAAAAAGTTCAAAATAGTAACTATCGAGTTTCTTGCCGGGTCTTCTCGATAAGTAGCAACGTCCGAACCGGTGGTAGATTCGCATAATGTTTATTTAGGCTATGTACTATTATTGTATTATTTTATTTACGTCTATTATTGTTTATATATATTTTTTTGGGAATTTTGACCTTTCATAAGTGCTTCTTTGTAAAAGCTTAAGTAAATAAATGTTTTTTTTACTTTACTTTACTTTTTACTTTACTTAAGTACTTTAAAATATTTAATACCATCGTGAGTAGCTAGGTACATACAATTTAAAAAAACAATGTTTACTGGACTAAGCTCGAGGCTTGTACAACTTGTCTAACCAGAAATACCACGCCACACTACCTATTTAAACAAAATACTTAAACTATTATTGTAAGACAGAGATTGGGTCTCCCCTCGATGTGTGTGTGGGGGGGGGTGCGTACGCGCGTGTGCGTGTTTGCAGAATGTAACTGTATGCCCTATGAAGATTGACAAGTATATTGCCTTTGGGCAAATGTGGTACGAGCTTGGTGGGGGAAAGCCACACGGTCTTTCCTTCTCCTATTCTGGATTTATGCAACGGCGTTCTCTTGTGGGTTGATAGAATGAGATTTAGGAGATATAATTTCCTGACCGATAAGAGCTTACTGGTTTTATAAAGGGCGTCAGTTGGAAATCTGTATGGTTTAGAGTACTTAACCTTGATAAGGGATAACCTCTCTTCGCACGTTCCAAATCCAAGAATCGTGTCTTATCGGCACCACCCCACTCCGCAATACAATAAGTCGTGACTGATTGTGCAAGGGCAATATATATCTTGTTGAGAGTGTCATACGGGACTAGATGTCTCAAAGTTTTAAAAATATAAATGAGTTTTCTCAACCTATTCATGATTAATTCAATATGCAAATGCCAGCTAAGTCTTTGATCAACTAAGATGCCGAGATATTTAGTGCAATTGACTTTCTTAATCTCCGGACAACTACATAAAGAGCGATCTGAATATAAACAGTCATGAATTTTTATACTGAATCTGTCATTCGGCTGAGAATTAAGATAGGGTGCAAAACATATATAATTTGTTTTTGAAACGTTGAGGGTTAAAAGATTATTGTTCAACCAGTCAGCGACTTTCGATAAGCCTCTCTCAGTTAAGCTCTGAACAAACTCCCATGACTTAGCCTTAAAAACAATTGCCGTATCATCAGCATAAGATAAGAGTTTCGCACCGACGTCTTTAAGGTTGCACAATTCGTTGATATACTACAGAAACAGAGTAGGCCCGAGGACACTGCCCTGCGGCACACCAAATGATACAATGGCCTCATCACTAATGAAGTTTCCGATTTTGACTTGCTGTGTTCTCCCATGGAGATAGCTTTTAAACAGAGAGAGGGCAGTTCCTCGGATACCGACATTTTCTAACCTGCGTATCAGAATAGGAATAGACACGGTATCTGAGGCCTTTTTAAGGTCTAAAAAGACCGTGATACATTTATTGCCGCGATCGACTTCTTTGCCAATAGTTGAAGTCAGGTCCAAGATAGCGTCCTGTGTCGATAAACCTCTCCTGAAGCCGAACTGTGAATTTGACAATAGATTATATTTATTTAGGTAGCTGACTAGCCTATTGTTCATCAGTGTCAATTTTAGATATAGAGGTTAGCACAGATATTGGCAGGTAGTTATTTACGTCACAACTATTTCCTCCCTTGCAGCCTTGAGCGTTTGAGAGCAGATGGAAAAATCCCGGAGTGGACGCATAAGTTCGCTAAATTGGTTAATAAAGGCACAACAAAATCTCTGGAGATCTTTAAGAGTCTAGTTGGTATACAATCCCACCACGTTCAATGATGAAGGCCTTTGCCCAGCAGTGGGACAGTATATAAGCTAATTTCTTGCGTGCGTGAATGTGGTGGGCGGGGCGCAACATTTCTGATTAAACAAGTTCTATTATTGCAGTAATCTGAAAAACAATGCATGTGCATGTTTGTGCTCTGTTATTATTTATGTCTGTATATAGAGATATTTATGTAAGACAGTTTGATTATTCATCTCTGATAGGTACCCATTCAAAGCTATGCTTTTTTGTGGTCAAAGAATCTTGGTGTAGAATGCCTCAAATACTTTATTTATCAAATTAGTTGTGTAGTCCGGTCCTCGCCGTGACCGCAGACGTGGCAGCAATCACTCGCGGTCTTGCATCTTGAAGGAGGTCCGGACCGACCGCGAGACAAAGGGCCTGTTGCCCAGTTACTAATTACGTGGTTTTTGGTTTATTGTGACGATTTATAATGCTCAACCAACGTTGTGTCATTATTGTGTGCTATTTATATGAATGCACATCATACCTACTACTACTAAAATAAATATAATTTCTTGTAATAGGCTAAAAAAGATATAAGTAGAAGAAATAACTGACACAGAGGTATTCAGTTCTATTAAGGAGGTAGAGTTAAGGGTGGTAGATTTTATTTTTTTAAATAGTCAATGAATTATTAATTTATGCACGTTTTAATATTATATTGATATGAATTTTAAACAATTGAATTTCGACTGGCCTGTTGGCGCAATGGCAGCGATCCTGCCTTTAGCGCCAGAGGTCGTGGGTTCGATCCCCACCCATGACAGATATTTGTGTGACGAACATTTGTATTTGTTGTGTGTCTGGGTGTTATTATCTATTTAAGTATGTATTTAGAAATATTTAAGTATGTTTATCAGTCTCTGACGCCCATATTACAAGCTCAGCTTAGTTTGGGGTCAGATGATCTCGGTGTGAATTGTCCCAGATATTTATTAATTATTTATTATTTATTTATTATTATATACATGAATGTCATTAAAATAACTCATTTAAGTACGTATTTTCGTAGATAAAATGATTAATTTATTCATATTTCATAAAGCCGAACAGAACGTACGTACATTAGCTGTCTATGGGTAGGTAATGTACAAAGACTATTTTTTACAGTTGTTTAAGCAAATGTATATCTACGAAGCTGAGAGGCGAAAGCCTGGTAATCTGTAAGACAGGTTTTTAACCTAGTGCTATTAGCTATTAGTGTGAGAGACTGGTATGCGTCTCTCACACTAATAGCTCACCAAATGTATTGTTAAATGTAAGTTATACCTTAAAAAGTAAGCTATAATTGTGAAGGAGAAATAAATGCTTTATATTACTATGTTTTGTGAGAATTTATATTGTCTCCCTTCGTAAGGGGACGATTTCAAGTTTGCGGGCTTTTGGCCAAGCAAATTTGAATTTATTTTATATTACAGGATCAGCATCGGAGTCTAATTGCAAAAATTTACGGACTATTCTGCAGGTATTGAGGATGGCAGCTTTTTGTAAAGTTATGTAGGTGTGTTTATTATTATTATTCTCTTTATTTAACATAAAACTTAGATATACAATTTGTACAGTATTCCCATAAAAACAATGATTTAAAACAATAAAAACAACTTAAGAATTATAATTATAAAAACTAAACAATTACAATTATAAAACCTAAGCTTAAAGTTACAACTACAATGATTTATAAAAATACTATAAAAACCTTAACCTAGGGTGCCGCCGGCAGCAGGTCAGGCAAGGCCCAGACTACCGGTGGTTAGGGCTGCAGAGAGAGAAACCTCCTGACAATGCAAGCCGTGTCCAGGAGCACAGCCTTCTGCATCTGACCCTTGACCCAACCGCTGAGCGAGAGCCTATCGAGGTGTTGGTCGAGGCTCTTCGCTATTAATCCGTATATATAAGCCGCTATAATCTACATTCGACGACCGACCGACTTGGTGTAATGGTTAAGAAGTTGGCTACTACACCAGAGGTCGCGGGTTCGATCCCCGCACAGTACAAACATTTGTGTGCATGAACATGTCTGTTTGTACTGGTCTGGGTGTCTCCTATGTATAATAAGTATGTATTTACAAAAGAAAATGTATTTAAGTATGTTTATCCGTTGTCTAGTATCCCATAACACAAGCTTTAATTAGCTTACTTTGGGGCTAGATGGCGCTGTGTGGAAATGTCCAGGGATATTTATTCCACATGGGCGGTCACCTCGTGAGCCTAGTCAAGGTACTTGCTAAGTTTGTCCTTCTCAGCTTTTACGAGGTTATCGTCATGCGGAATGGTGATGTCGACGAGCCCTGCCCGGCGTTGGGATCGCTCTGCCAGCAAGATATCAGGCTTATTGGCTACAATAGTCCTGTCCGTGATGATAGAGCGATACCAATAGAGCAATGCACGACTATTCTCGAGAACTGGTACCGGTGCGTACTTATAGTACGGTACCTCCGATTCGACAAGGCCATATCGAAGAGATAGTTGCTGGTGAAGGATCCTGGCTACTAGGTTGTGCTTGTGCAAGCACTCTCCGTCAGCAAGGTGAGAACCGCCGGAAATAACATGGCGAATAGACTCGCCAGGACGGCGGCATGCCCAGCAAATGTTGACCGTACCGTCCTTCATGATGTATTTCCGGTAATTATTCACCTTGATAATTTCATCAGCAGTTGCACAGACAAAACCTTCGGTTTCCCCAAAGAGGTCCCGAAACGTAGCCAGTTCACCGATGCGGAGAGGTCAACATCGGGCCCTGTTAAGGCCCGATAGAACCTCCCATGCAGATCCTTGCTCTTCCATATTTCCCTGCGGTCGTCGGTGGTGAGCACCTGTAGTTGACACCAGTGGAGAGCGGCGTGAGCCCCTTGTCAACTGCCACAACGTCGCGATGAATCCCACACTCGTTGTTGAGGAAAAACCTCCTGAGATTGCACACCTCACGGTTGTGAAGGTCCATTATTATTATTAAAGAAATTACAAAGTAAGACATTGCCCTAAATTAAGTTCAATATTACAGAAATTGTGCCTAAACATCGCTATTTTTTAAACCTCATCATTAAAACAGTATCAGAGCTTACATTAACAATCCGGCAGGTGCCTACTAAGCCTAATTTAAATGAATAAATCCGTTCATTTGCCATACATTTGCATAATCGCCGCGGGCTTAATTTTGTACCGAGGAAAGCGCGCGAACAATGTAAACATTGGTACAGTTGGCAGATCATGCGTACGTAACACAGCATTCGGAAAATGACACTTATTGCATTGGTATAAGGTGATATTTCTAAATACGCATGCAAGAGTTATTGCGTCGAATCAGTTCACTTTTAAGAAAGTTGGACTTATGTTTAATTTTTAATTATTGAAGGAAATGTTTGCGTCCTTTTCTTCAGCGTGTTCTTATTAAATTATTGATGTAAAATGGATAACATTGAAGTAATTTTTTAAAGCAACCAACTGAGATCTGATTTAAGAACTTTGGACGGTTCGATACTCTATTGTTTTATGTTAATTAACGACGCGGTTGTAATTGATTCAACTTAAAATCGTATCATGAGACAAACAAAAGTCAAGACCCTAGTCTATACTAATATTTTCTAGATAAAAGATTTATTTGTTTGTATTAAAAAAAAATCACCAATATGAAGCTAGATACATCATCAGGGAGTGACATAGGCTATTTTTTTTTTTATTTAGGCTATATTTTGACGGGAAAGACAGTCTACGTGGGCGAAGCCGCTGACGGACGCTAGTAAAAACTAGGTTTGTAATATTACTTCCTCATTCTTATTATGAGGTTTATACGAGGGTGGTTAGGTTATCAAGTTAGTTTCAACTGCCTGACAGGCTCATTGTTTGGGTGATCCGGTTTGCTAACTACAGATCGTGGGTTTAATTCTTTCCTAGGGCAAGAAAAAGTACTGAATATTTGTTCATAACATACCATTACGACTATATCCCAAACTGGGTAGTCAAGGCAAGTGACTGTTGCCGTCATGGTAAAAGGAACACCAAGAAGCCCACTTTTTACCAATGATATTAGAACCCAACGTGGTAGGTGGTGAGCCTTCTGTCGCTATGCGGGTTGATTTGGTTTTTATCGATGTTTTCCATCACCGAAAAGTTAATTGGAAATTCAACAATGAACATAAATATGGTTCTGGCGAGACTTGAACTCGGGACCACACGATCCACGATCCGAGGTGAGGTGCTTAACGACGCGCTATCTGATTAATAATTAATGCTAACAACAGTGGAACAAACGGGCTACTCGCCTATGAGTACCATAATGTGTAATGCATCGTGCTTTGTGGCGGCAGGACCTACTGCAGATGGTCCCTGGTACACTTCACGGTGTGCTAGGAGTAGTGTGCCCTTCTGCATAACCGAGAGGTTGGTCGGGGGGGCCACTAAAATAAATCTCAATAGTTGGAAGGGGGTGGTGGAACAAACAAACAAACATTTGTTACTTACCCCTGTCCAGTTAAGAAATCGAGCTGCTTAAAGAATTAGTATTAAATTAGTCCACAAACATTTACTTACTACAGTTCTATCCATATCCAAGTTCTGTGATTATTTCTTGCCACTTTATTTCAGAAATAAAAGTGGCAAGAATTTATTATGCCAAGTTAACTTTGCCCGCAGACGCACAACTCACATTTAGTTGGCAAACTTTTCAGTCATAATAACCGGGGAAGGCACTAATTTTTAAGGTTCCGTACAACTTTAATAAAACGGTACGCTACAATTACACTTTCAAGGTAGTTTTCTTAATGACTTTCTAGAAAAGCATTTTCTGAAAAATATTGTAACTATCGTGAATGCATGTGATTTATGAAAGGTTTTTAAACTTCTTTTAATTGCTGGATAGTGGTATAATCTCCTTTTCTCAGTGTATAATCAATTATGAACATTTACGAGTTATTTCCTTGCAAGTCAGCTCTCGAATCTCTATATATGTAATTTTAAATACCATCTGAAAAATTGGCTAATTGAAGAATGGTTTATACTATCAATGACTATTTGGATATTAATTATTAAAAATTATTACAAATTGACGACTGTGTGGAATATTATATTATTTTAATTGAATTTATTAAGTTTTCATTGTCCTGTTTAATTTTTATTTTTTGGATTGAATTATATTATCATTTTTTTGTTAGTGAAATAAGTAGGTAATGTGAGTATCATATTATAGTTATCTAAGTAAAAATAAATATCAACGCATGTTTATACGATCATTATAAATATTTCTACGCCATCAGTGGCAGATTGTGCTGAACTATAATTTTTAAGAAGCTGTAATACCACTTTCTTTGAAATAAATGTTTTCATTCTCATTCTCTCTCATTCTCGTTCTCTCATTTTCGTTCTCTCACTCTCATATAGTACTCACGTCACATGTCACACACGTCAGAGTGACAACTCTGTTATGTACGAGTATGATCAGTACGTCTACCACGAGTTGCCAATTTAAATTTACATTAATTCTGTCACCGTGTCATTCTGTTCCATGTTACCGTGGTGTACATGCAATTGTCGCCGAAACGTCGAGAAAAATAGGTAAAACATATTATCACCGTAATTTTTTTTCGTTGCAAAAACCCGTTTTTATTAGAATTAGTTAAAATGCAACAAGAAATTTTAAAATATTAAATTTATATCGTTTAACATTTTTCATTACATAACGTAAAATTAAAGTGGCGACTCGTGGTAGACGTAAGAGACGCCAAGCTATCTTGCTATCTGGCAAATACCAAATCACTCAAATCAGTCTTTCTGGACGATACTTTCGATGCGCCCTCAAATATGTACTGGATCATTGACTTAATTGGTGTGCTGACCCTGTCCACTAAGATACAGCGGCCTTATTACATTCGCTTATAGCTAGTCTTGTAATACAAGTTAATTTTAGAAAAATTTAGCCGTGATACCAATACGTGTATGTATAATAACATTCCTACTGAGATACGACAATTACCCACAGTGCAGTTTTCGCACAGATTGAGTGGCTAGTTGATTGAAAACTGTTTTTATGACCTTGATGAATACTTTGACATCGAATGATTTGTAATACATATAATATTATTCTTGTTTTTTATCTGTTTCTTTGACATATTACCTATTCTGTGATTTATATTTGACATAATATTGTTGCCGTAAAATAGATCCTTCAGCAATGTAACTTTTATAAAAATAGACTAAATTTGTGTCATCTTAATTTATTATTAAATTTAAGTTAAAAATTTTGCATGTCTAACACTGGACAAAATACGCTTGACCATTATTTAATGTATATGTAAGATCTTATCTATTTACCGTGTTTTATCGCAAATAAACAATTTCAATTTCAGTTTAGTCAAGATAATTACCGAAACGGAGGGTAGCGAACAATTTCGTCCGTAAATATCCAGCCCAGAAGATGCATTAAGTAAAGTAAAAAAAAAGTAAAAAATATCTTTATTCATATAGACTTATAAAAAGTACTTATGACATTAAGAGCCAGGTAACCGCTTACTGGCGAGAAATAAATAATAAATATGCGCCAGACAACACACCTCTTGTCATGGTCTCGAAGTAGGGATATATATTCCTGTGTTACGAGGTACCACACAAGGAATTAAGCCAGGGGCGTCTCCCAGCACACCCAGACCCAAGCCAATTTAGAAAAGATCGTTTCCTGAATTGACCTGACCGGGGATCGAAATTCAAAGTGAGAAACCGTGCTACAGCGCACTACGCCAATCCTGTCGTCTAATAAAACATATTCCGAAATTGCTCGCTACGCTCAGATTAGGGAATTAATTAGACAAGTTATGAGGGATAACGTGTTTACGATTCTACAACAACACTCACCACAAACCTCCATGTGACGAACCTTTGTGTCTGGGTTTTCTTTCTATAACAGTATCGATTAAATGAATGGTGAAATTGTATTCAATTCACAAACATTTCACATTTATTTCTAAAATCTTAATTAAAATCAGATTTACTTGACCTAAACAAAACAGAACTTTAAAGCTTAATTTAACTAATCAAAGCTCAAAGATCAGCCAATAGTTGTGAAGAACGGCCCGTTAACTTCAGTTCTATTCTGTTAGCTATTTAATTATTAATTCGGTGAGTTATCGTTAACAAAGAGATTTAATTAACAGCATCAATGTCGACCCTTTTGGAATAGTTTCTAGAAGTATACAAGATTTCTATCGAGTTATTTGAGCAAAGTTTAAGACACAGGCGATGGCGAGTATTAATCTAAGATAATAGAGAAAATGTGTTTATAATGAAATATATCTACAACGGAACGCGAGAAATGAAGGAATACATAGACAGCTCTCATTAAGATAATCTGACCCAAACTAAGCAGATCTTATAAGTACTTTTGGTTTTGGAGACTTTCCGTGAAACCTCGCCTTGTCGAGGGGCCTCAGTACGAATAGAGTCAGTAGGTAGAGTCAACAGGAACTAAGACTCCTCAGGTGTCACGCTACAAAGGAACGAGATAGGATGATCTGTGCACAACTAGTAGAAGTGGTCCAGTGATCCACGGTTATCACCCCAAGAACTATTGTGACAGAAGCCTCCAAGAACTATTGTGTCCTCCTTCTTTACCAGAAAGTGTGGCTCAGGAGGAAAAGTTATTTCAACAGAATTTCGTCTGATGATCTACTAGTACCGTACCATTCTTAAACGAAATTTGAGTAGAGAAGTTCTTTATGGTTTGATAATTATAACAAACTACCTATCTATTTACATATTATGCCAATTATGTTTGCATTTGGCCGTAAAAAGAAAGATAACTACTTAAATACCTACCGAAACCATCTTTTACATTCTTCTTCTATAACAAACGTATTTCACATTAAATAGACAGTTGAATCTCATATAAATGTAAATACTAATAAAATTGAATGTTATTGCGAGCAAATTACCAACGTCTCCATCTAGCAATAGTGAACTATAAATTGTCAAAACATGATTTTTCTGTCGCGATAAACCAGTAACGGCACGATAGAAATAATGTTATGACGTGTCAAAATGTATTCTCAAAGAAACTGAAGCCAAAATTATTCCTACAGTATTTACTGTCACGCTATATGCAAAATAATCGTACTTCTACTCTGACATTCGGTGTTTAGCCACGATTTCTATCAAGCAAATAAGCGGGTAGCGGGTACTAGGATTTAATGGAGAGGTATTTATCGGTACGAAAATCTAAACATTCAACACTTATTTTACGGCAGAATTACAAGAAAATCATCAAGTGTAACAAGTAATACTTAGGTTTACTTTTGAAATATTCAAAATATCATGCATTTTGTTTGTAATCTGAGTCAAACCTATCTGATCTTTATTATTTAATTTATTTTGGTCAAAATTTCAAGCATGCATCTACAGGTGAACTTTGTCTCGTCGTTATTCGGTACCCATATTGTTTCGTCATCTGTATGGAACTGTGCCTAAGAGTCAGTCCTTATTTATAAAATCAAGCAGTAAGGTTTCATAATTTATAAGCCAGCAAAATCTTGTAACCATTATCATGCTTTCCGTTTATTTTCTTTCTTGCGAGTGGGCGTCTAACGCTGCGTTCGCCGTCACCATAGCATACTTTTCTGACCATTTATTTATAACTAAACAAACAATACCAAAAGCACTTTACATACGATAGTTTCATTTTGTTATTTGTTTAATTAATAACCACGATGCAATAAATCATATAAACTTGCGCCAGCTCTAAAGGTGTCAAAACCAACACTTCCTCGCGGTCATCTCGGTCCACTAGGTCCACTCGTGCGGTCCGGCCTCTCCAGGGCCCGAGACGAGGCGTTAAATTGACTGACACCTCTGACACGGACACCCCGGCCTCCCCCGGGCACTCGTGTTCATGACGCTCACTTTGCCAACTTTACGGTTACGAAGACAATAAGCCTGAGGAAATAATTAAAACGGACTTTCGAATATTATTTGTATTGAACGTAGTATATAGTTTTGGTAATTAGATTTTTATAATTGCAATGAGCATCGTTAGCGGCTAGCTATGATTGCCGAAAGCTTTAAGGATAATTGCTTTTTGAAATGTTTACGAAATTATGTTCCACATAAACTAAATTAAGTTTCAAACATGTGAAACATAGAATATGCTATTTCATCTCAATGGACATATATTTATAAGTAAACATGTACTTAAAATCATTTAAGCATGTAAGCGCAGATTTGGATTGAACAATACATATTATCTGTGCATGTAAGTAAATAAGCTCTACATTTTGAGGTTTAACTTGACACTTTCAGATGTCCCAGTATTATATTTAAAGATGCTCCCTCACCTGAAGCATTCGCCTGTAATGTAACGTCTCAGATTAGATTTTGAGCATTACATTACAGTACTTACTGCCTCCCTGAGTGACGAGCATTTGCCTGTAATGTAACAGTTTTATTTACATTATAAGGTGCTCCCTTACCTGGAGCATTTCCCTGTAATGCCACCAACGTAATGCTGGAATCTGTAACATTACAGTTTGCATACTGTAATCCTCAGTTCTCCCCTCTTACTAATGTAATGTACGACTCTGTTACGTTACATTACAGGCGATTTCTCAAAGTGTGGGAGAACCTTAATGAATTGCAAAAATTCAACCAGGGAATGTTCTCCTTGCATTATATCATAGGTATTTATAAGAAACTAAAATCATAAAGGGACTGACAATAATTGTCTCTATGACAGAATGACAGCAGTTTCAATGAAGAAGCATTTTAGCATTACTTACTAATTTCTAAGCAAAACATATTCAACATAAACATTCTTTAAAATGAAAAAGTAATTGCATATATTTTCTTGCTTACACATTGGGCTTTTACTTTAGTTTCCAGTAATGTCAGTATCTGTGTTGATCATGGTTAAAATTTGCAGGTCTACGTTAATGCCAAAAGAAATAAGCAAAAAGCGCTTAGCTTCGAGTAAACTGATGAAATTGGAACTGGGTGAGCGTAATTATCTTGCCAATAAAGAAAATGAAGAACCCAAGCTGTTTCCTATGACAAAAAGTTGTTACAGAGTGCACGATAGAGGAATTAGCGAATGCAACGCCAGAAACCCCTTCGATATACCCAATCACAACCGCCTCTTCAGCAAAAGCAAAGGTATCAGAAAAACAAAACCAGAACCATTCATTTTATCAGAACCTCAAACTGTTTGTGATATTGATTGCACATTCTACAAAATTATAGAAGGTAGGCCATTGAGGCAGTTCGATGATATTAAAGTTTACATGAGAAATATAAGAGACATAACTCTATTCAAAGCAAATGCTGCATATTTGAAGGATCAAATTATACAAGTAGAAACATCTATAACATTTGAATTGGCCGAATACAATGCCATCAGTGATCTATTCTTTAAATGTAAGGATAATTTCGTTCAATTTGCAAAAGAAAGCTACACAAAAGCCAAGTACATTCAAAAATTAGCTGCAGAAAAGGCAATCCAATTAGAAAATGTTACAGAAGAGTTAGAATCGCTAAGTTTTCAATACGTAGCGGTTAGGAATAAATTAGGAGTGATTAACATAACTTTCGAGACACTATCAAAATATCGTCAATTTCTCAATTCGCTGTCTCCTGTTTGGTGGCGCGAGGCTAACGACCAAGAGTTTGGTTCAGTCTCGCCTCGAAAAGTTGTTATAAAAGAAAAACATCAATCTGAAACGTCGCTAAACAAATACAGTGCGTTACTGACAAACGCGCCAGCCAAATTATTCTTCAAAAAACCCAGACAAATGATGCAAATATTTGATAACTTAGGTCGACAATGTTTAACGTATATGGAAATAGATGTTTTTGCTGCCAACCTTGTCAGCTCCGTGGTAAAAACTAAGAATCACTTGAAGTCACAGGTAATTCACGAAATCAATGAATTGGAAGATTTAGTAGGAGCATACAAAAGTTATGTACAGTTCATGGAAGAGAGGGAGAAAGAGTTCAAGGAGAAGTTTGAAAGAATATTGATTAACGATTTTCAGGAATTATACGCATCGTATGACGTCAGCAAATTGTTTACCTGTGTGCAGTACACGAACACTCAAGTCTTTGGTGGTCCTGAAGATCCAAAAGATAGCATTTCAGCATTAACGCTGCATTTGGAGAAAGAATACACAGAATTAACTTCTGGACTGGATGGTTTGAACCAGGAAGTAGTTAAACTAGCTACAGATAGCTTTTTCTCCGAAGACTTGAGAATGATGAAGCGGGCTCATTTGGCTCAAAGACATCTGAACGAATGTGATATCCTGAGCAAAGCTTTATACACAAGCTTTGAGCCGTCTAGGAAACTTAAAAACATGTGACCGATAGATTTTTTCAGATTAGTAGTACCTTTCATGTCATGACTATTTTTATCATAAGTAAAATTATTCTTTTAATTATTTGTGACGTTATTTGTTACTACAAATTCAGTATGGTACAGAGGCGTTCACATCAACCTTCACATAGGGGAACCTTATGCAGCTGCCATAAGACCCATTTTGCAATGTAGGTATTTGCAAAGGTTGATGTGAATGCGTCTGTACGTTCAGTAGTTACGTGAATCAACTATGAAACAAAAGGACGCGAGTTCAATTTCCTTTTCTAGCACAAATTACTGTTGAACCAATATAATTGCTGGACCTTGAGTTTCTGGGTTCTATAACACAAGGAAAACCAAACTTTGGTTACGCGTTATCGTCATTGTCAAACCATACCATTTTGAAACTTTTGCTTGACTCAAGAATTGTAACTAGGGGCTCCGAATATCAGGCCTAGCGCTCTTATACCACCTTTTTACGCTACACCGATGCGTAAGTCACTAGCAAAACATCTCGAATTTGCAAAAGGCGAACTAATTAGTTTCACATTTATAGACGCTAATAGCTTTATTAAAATGCTCTGAGACGTTACAAATGGCTTGACTTCGCGCACTGCTCTGGGCGGATTATTCCAAATGTAATTATCATAAGTTAGACGTGCGGGTGATTCTGTTCCGGCTCCGTATTACGGCCCTCGGGGACTAAACATTTGCTCTCATGAATACCATAACAGACGAAGGTTGCACCGTAAAAGCAACAATGTAAATTTAATCTTGATTCTTGATGTGAATATAACGTCTAACTTAACCTGCGGGTGGCGGCTTTTTACCGACATTTCCATATTGTACGTGGAATATAAAAGTAATGCGAAGAGTGAGACGTTAAGAGAAGGTTAAAATTTGCTGGCCTTTGTATGATTTGACTGACTTTTTGAAAGAATATGGGAGTACTGGCTGAGTATAAATATGTATTACGATGCACACAATTTACGAATGAAAAAGCTATGCCTCTGAGGGCATAGGAATGAATACACACCAAGATATTAGTTGAATATGATATTTATATTTCGACAAACAAAAAGGATCATGCCTGATATTAGTATACAATATAACTAAAGAACCTAACAAATGGCGGCCAAAGAGAGCGGTATCTATTATAGTATTATTTATCAAAGACTAGCTTTCTACCCGCGGCTTCGCCCGCGTTTCGGTATATATTATGGCCAAATTACATAAAATACTGAAAAGTTTCATCTAAATCCGTTGAGTAGTTTTTGCGTGAAAGAGTAACAAACATACATATATCCTCACAAACTTTCGTATTCATAATATTAGTAAGTATTAGTATATTAGTAAAGTATTATCAGTATAGTATATTAGTATGGTATATTAGTATTAGTAGGAAATAAGATAGAAAGATGTTCAAAGTTTTATTTTCACTGTGCTAACAACAACGGTTGTCGTTATGACCACGGATAAATTCAAGTTCAAGTTATTTATTTGCTAAGAATAGGTACACAATGGTGTTAATATATTTTACAGTTCTCTATTCAGTTAACAATACATTAACATGCAAAAATATGCGCTTATTAATATTATTTCCCCTAAATTGTATTTAATTATTACATCACATCATAAATCATTAATTAGTCAAAAATTCTCTTACACTATAATAACACTTTTCTATGAGCCACATGCGCAGTTTCCTCGTCATTAATTTAGAAGGCCCACACTTAAACTGCTTTGGGATTTTATTATAAATTTAAATGCACATTGCGTAGCAACCCTTTTGGAACAGTGAAGTGTTTGGGCGGAATTCCAATACCAGTCTATCCTTGTCTCTTGTATTTCGAGGATATATATCCTTAGCACGCTTAAACAATTTGGGATGCTGGATGACAAATTTAAAGGCTTCTAATATGTACATGCATGGAACGGTTAACAGTCCTAGTCTCACAAACAACGGTCTGCAAGAATCAAAAGGGCCTTTGCCACAGATAGCTCGTATGCATTTTTTTTGTGCAATGAATACTTTTTGCACGTCTGTTCCATTTCCCCACAATATTAGACCATATGCAATATTTGAAGCAACATAACCATAATAAGCCGACAAGGTCACATTAAGGGAAGTTTTCTTTGTTAATCTCAAATGTCTTGTACGTGAGTGAAAGATCATTCTAGGAAGGTAAGGTCCGGCATGATTGGGATGTTATTAGTGATGAAAGAGACTCGAGTCCTTCAGTCGTTTATAATAAAGACTAGCCTCTTTTTACACGACTCGACGCTAAGGCCCGTATTCTAGAACCGTCTCAAGCACTGATCTGTACTCGAGTAGAGATTTCAAAACGTCAGTTCATACGAAAACGTCACTCAGATCTATACTCGAGTACAGATTTTGTTTCATAATACGGGCCTAAAGTTAAGACTGCAGCTTTTAGTCGTAATTAATATAACTCAGTCGGTTAACGAATAAGACTAGAAGACTAATACGACTTAAACAACTAAAACGACTTAAAGGCTTAAACGACTGCAGTCCTTCACGAAAAAACTGGCGTATGAGTAAAGTTAGAATTAAAAACTCTCTAGGCTAACTGGATTAGTCTTTTTCATCATATGAAGTGAAACTATGTATTAAATGAATAATTGAAGATAGGTTCTATAATAAAATCACTTGTTGCATCAATTCACGCCTTACGACTCGACTCCACAGGCGTTAACTCGCCAGTCTTTTAAGTCCTTTAAGCTGTTTAAGTAACAGCCCAGTTTTAACCTTAAAAGACTTCAACTAAAAAGGCTAGTCTTATGATTTAAGGTTGGAGACTAAAAGACTTAGTCAGTCGTGAGTCGTCAAAACTAGGGCGAGTCTTTATTAAAAGCCTTAAAAGAATGAGTCTTTTTGGCCATGAGACCACGGGACATGAAATATTGCCTATGAAATGGAATTTACGCCTAGTAGGTCCATCAGTAAACTCATCTGATCACGCTGTCTATCACCTCACACTAACGGAACTTTCTCAGTGGGTTCATGTTGCGGTATGTTGTATGAGACATATTTTAAAGCTCCATTTTTGATGGAGTTACCTATCTGGTTATAAGGTTTCTTGTTTTAATCAAAATAACCAGGTACAGTACTTTTCATTTTCACAAAACAAAAAAATCATAACGCATGGCCAAATATTTAATTATGCCATAGTGATCAGAATAGGACCCCAGTATTCGCATTCGCTATTGTTCATCGCCAATGTCATTACCACACCCACTTTACTTTATTATAAGCTGTAACTTGATTACAGTGCAAAACGATCTTAACTGCGGCGATAGCAATCTAATCTATTCGCAGAGCGCGGCCATAGACATAAAAATAAGTAGATAACGTAAGTGTAGGACTTCGCGTGTCAAACGGGAGTGCAACGCTCTTCTTTCGAGGCCCATTTTGTTTAGTCCGCACTCTACCGGTATTTATTTATTCTTCGTTACCGAGAAGTAAAAATACCATTGGTGTACCTAATGCTAAAGCATTATCTACTAGTCAACCATACGATCTACCTGATGAATTAAAAACAGCAACGGAAATAAGACGCTATGGCAAAATCAATTAGATGCTAATTTGGGAACACTCCTAGAGCACTATAGTGACGTAGAGCTGGCACGTTTGGATTTAAAACAGTACCTACGTCTACCACGAGTTGCCACTTTAAATTTACGTTACGTTCGCGTAAAATATTGTATTGGAATGACACATGACATGATATGACATGACAATGTCAATTCCCAATACATTTTTTTACGCAAACGATAATGAAAATTTAAAGTGGCAACTCGTGGTAGACGTACAGGTGACTTCTTGTGTTATCTCTTTCGATTAATTTCTGTGGCTACGAGTCTCGTGAAAAACGAATATTGCCGAATAACCCCGTTTTTGATTACAGCGGGGACAAAAAAGTTTCATATTGTGTCAATTCAAGTTCTAATCACTTTATAAGTGCGTTAGCGGGAACGGCCGGCCGATCGGGGAATAAATTTGAATCTATTATGAGTGATTTGCTCCGCCCATTGACGAAGGGAGACGAATTGCTTTCGCAATATTCTAAACACGCGCCTGTTTTTAGATGGTTTAATGATTTGCAAGCAGCCTGTTGTTTGAAACAATCACATTAAGGGCGAAATTAACCAAAATAACTAAAGACATCTGCGACGTTATGATTTGACACTAAGATCATCTAACCCAGAGTAAAGTAAAAGTAAAGTAAAAAATATCTTTATTCATATAGACTTATAAAAAGTACTTATGACATGTCATGTAACAAAAAAAAATTGTAGCAAAAATATACTGAATAAAAATAAAGAGGTTCCCAAACTTTTTTTCGCATAGACCACTGAAGATTCAGCTGGTTCCGGTGGACATCCTGCAGCTACACATCTCTACCATATTTTCAAAACTCGACAAAAAATAAGGCCAACACAGAACCCCATATAGTCTACCGTGGACCCCTTGGGGTCCACTTGGACCACTTTTGGAACCAATGATCTAACCTCTAAATAAGCCGAGCTTAAATTTCAAAATACATGAAATAACACCAAAACTAAGAAAAAACCCATTTTGAAAAAAATAAAAAACATTTATTTTTAAAAAACACTACTTATTTCAATTTGTTCGCAAACAAATAAGTGTAAATGTCTCACTATTTTACTATAGCGCTGTCATCCAGTTGCCTAGTTTTGGTCGGTCATCTTCAGGATCGGGAACACGAATTTAGTGCCCATTTACCTTCAAGAACTGTACTCTTTTTCTCGGTCGCAGTCGTAAATAACCGTTAATAACCGTCAATAACCGCATTTTATCGGTAGTTAACGATAAATTTGGTTAAGTAACGGTAGCTAACGGGTTTTTTACAACCATAGCCCAGACGCTGATTTTCAGCGGGCCCAGCGAGTGGGCGCACGGACAATTGCGGGTACGTTTATATAGTTATTAAAGAAAATTAATATGGAACATAACAAAATGCAAGCAATGAAGTTGGAATCCCAATGTGTAGTGTATGTGTGTGTTAAATAATTGTGACAGAACGGCGCGACATCAGTGAACGACCCTAAGTCCAGGCTGTGTTAGCACAACGAAAGTACCTACTTCGGGTCGTAGTCATAGGATATTTTCACGAATAAAACATTTGTCCCATACAGGGATCGCACTCAAGGCCTTCGCAGCGCTTAGGCACGTTAGTAGGTACCTACCTATTTATAATGTTTTTTGTATTCTGTATGTAACGGAAAACAACATAAATTTCTAATATAATGTATTATTTCGTACACAAAAATTTAAAACGATAACGAATACAGAAGTACAGGTGAGCTTATCTTTAGTAAGAAGTTCCTTCTAACAGACCATAGCAACGGGAAAGTTCACCTAAAATTGTAATAAGTAGATGGATACAACTGTGTACAAATTAACTATACTTAGTTAGACACTTGATAGTGAAGTGAAGTTCTTATTACTTAGTGTTGTACTTACCAACTTACATAATTCTTAACTAACTTACTTCATAGGTACTTTCCGTTACATAAACTTTACTTTTTGTGTGGAAAACGTAAACTAATTTAAAGTATCTAAAGGTATAATTTTTTTTAAAACTTTTTTTGCCATAACAACGAGCCGCCCTAGGCAGGAGAGTCACGTTTAATTGATTTAAAGAATTCAGTCAACTCAACAACAAAATCTGATGGTAAAACCATCACAACATAGCTTAATAATTTTAGATTTAATAAGAGTTAATTTAATCCTAGGCAGGAGAGTCGCGTTTAATTTCATCTTACTGTTTTTATCTGTACCAGGCCTTACATTGATGACGATTCAGTAATGTAACAGGTCTTACAACTCTTACATTTTTATTTACAAAATGGCTTTATCTATAGCCTAATTAAAGAATTCAGTCAACTCAACAACAAAATCTGATGATAAAACGATCACAACATAGCTTAATAATTTTAGATTTAATGCCAGAAAACATTTCATTAAATGTTATGAATTTGTTCTTCGAAGCGGTTCTGCCTCTGTAAACCTTAATTAAAAGATCTAATAGCATTACAGTACAGATCTGCCATGCATGGCTGCCCGCGTGCGTTTTGCGAGATACAAGGATTATAATAAAACAATAATAATCGATCAACGCTCCAGTGGCTTCTTTGTTAGCTCGGGCCAGCAGGGCTGGGACGTGACCTAACGAATAATTGATAGCTTGAAATACTCATATCGAATGGCAGAATCGATAAAGGTGTGAGTTAAGTCAGTTGAGTTGTCGTTCCAACTTCTTACGTATTAATCGTAAGAAATTGGAACGGTGCAGAACTATATACTGCTTAACCCAATATTCTCTATTCATTCGTTCACTTGAATTAGTCAAGAAAAAAGTATTTTAATATAACAAATAACTAACATGTATGTGAACAGAATTCGTAATTTAAATTGAGTTAAATGATTGTTCGATAAATCCGTGATTAAATGAAGCAAATAATAATTACAATTATGTACTGAATTCGTAAGTCAAACTAAGTTTAGCTTGTTTTCAAATTCAAGCAAAAAATACTGTTCTGTTACTAAGAAATTTATGTGTCTTCAGAATTAGTTTTCAGAATTAGTTTTCAGAATAATGCAGAGCATTTGAATATGTCCAACCCATTATTTATAGCTTTGCGACTAACGGCTTATTAAATCGATTACAATTGAAATAAGTTATCCTTGTCTGCCCATCCCTAAGGTTTAATAACAAAGGAATGCGTGCATTAAACCCCTGGCATTTCACAGCACTTTTGTTTAAATAATAAATTGGATTTCTATAAACGGAGCCGCTACGGAGAATGTGTTCAGCATTATTAAATATTTTTAGATTCTTCATGCAAATTCTTTGTTGGATCTGTCGATTTTCCGATAAAACGAGTTAAAGTATGTGTAACAATCCAGGTTTCAAACAACTTAAATTAATAAACACTACATCGAAGAAAAATAAATTGTTGTTAAATGTTCATTTTATTTTAAAAATTATTTGAAACTATATATGAGATAATTAAAAAATGTTTATGCGAATCTTGATTTTCCATGAAAGATTTGCCTTGTTTGAAGGAATTTAAGCAAGTTAATAGTTAATACTAAGACATGTAAATCTGAAATAGTTAACCAAAAATATTAAGAAATACGCTTTATAAAATAATGCAAAATAACTTATCCAACATGTCATACAAGATTTAATATTCGGTCACTTGTAGCCGACACAATAAGTAATACCTACGTGATACCAGGGTTGTCCCCAGGGTCCGCTGCGTTGCTTTGATTGATAGCGGGCAGCCTGTGACGGCCCTGACATTATTCTTGCTTCAAGGTAATTACTTATATCTGTACTTAATGTTAATTGAAAAGGGTCAGCTTTTATTTTTGATATTTTTCGATTAGAAAAGGTAAGATTAATCTTCGTGTATTATTTTGTTAGAGAGTTCTGAAAAAGAAGCCATTTGATGGCAAATCCAGGTTTCAAACAACTTAAATTAATAAACACTACATCGAAGAAAAATAAATTGTTGTTAAATGTTCATTTTATTTTAAAAATTATTTGAAACTATATATGAGATAATTAAAAAATGTTTATGCGAATCTTGATTTTCCATGAAAGATTTGCCTTGTTTGAAGGAATTTAAGCAAGTTAATAGTTAATACTAAGACATGTAAATCTGAAATAGTTAACCAAAAATATTAAGAAATACGCTTTATAAAATAATGCAAAATAACTTATCCAACATGTCATACAAGATTTAATATTCGGTCACTTGTAGCCGACACAATAAGTAATACCTACGTGATACCAGGGTTGTCCCCAGGGTCCGCTGCGTTGCTTTGATTGATAGCGGGCAGCCTGTGACGGCCCTGACATTATTCTTGCTTCAAGGTAATTACTTATATCTGTACTTAATGTTAATTGAAAAGGGTCAGCTTTTATTTTTGATATTTTTCGATTAGAAAAGGTAAGATTAATCTTCGTGTATTATTTTGTTAGAGAGTTCTGAAAAAGAAGCCATTTGATGGCAAATAAAGCAATTAAAGCAATTAAGAGGACACAGCTCGGTCGAGAGAATTGAAAAATAGATATTTGTAAAATCTATTGGTCTTTTGCAAACCTCGAGCGCCCCGCAGAGTGCGATAGAGACAGATGCAAATCGGACCGAAATTACCTATAAAAGTACCTGCACAAAATCGACGTTTTGTAGTCCCCTGATCCCTCTTCGAAAAGTTAACAGATTTAGTTACTTTTTGCAATAAAAATTAAAGAAGGACTGTAACCGTGTTACTATGTTTTCCTTTTTTAAATAAACTAGTCAAATTAGTTTTCTGATTGTTTGAACACAGCGGAAAAATTGGCCTTTTTTTGATTTTTAAAGATTTATATCTCTTCTAATAATAAATTTATTAAAAAAGGGAAACATAGAGATATGCCAATAGTGTAATGTTACATCACATATAGTTATGCCAAACGTTTGTATGAAAATACGGCGCTTCTGTATCCTCTTAATGCACGCTTGCCCACAAGGGCAAAAATAATTTCGGACCTTGAAGAAATCAGGCAGGATTTCTATCTCAATATATGAAAAACAAGCATTGTAAAAAGCTAAAATAAACAAAGTAATAAGGTTTAAAAATTTCAGAAATACATACTGCATTATCCCACTTTATCTTTTCATGGGGTGCTGGCAATTGGCTAAGAAAATCAAAAAACATTAGATAAAATGAATATCATAGTATTATTTCATAAAATTATTCAGATACAAACGTCGCTTATGGAAATAACTAGCTTTCCGCCCGCGGCTTCGCCCGCGTTTCGTTATATATTATGGCCAAATTACATAAAATCTATATAAATTGTAGCCCATGTGGTATTCTGATGTATTAGGTTAGGGAAAAAGTATTTTCGCATATAGTATACATGTATGAGTTTGTAATAAAATCTCTTTGGCTATACTATTTGTATAGCTGGTTTTGGTATCATTAGAAGTTTAAATTTTAAAGAAAATAATTCCAAATTCAAATTAGGAAAATTTGTGATACATTTTAAAATTTTAGTACAAAAAGGTAAAAATGCAACGCAAGCCGCGAAAGAAGTTTGCGATGTTCATGGACTAGTGCAGTGTCTGTGAGAGTAGCACAAGTTTGGTTTAGGTGTTCCCAATCCGGAAATTTTGATGTCAAAGATGCACCTCGCTCTGGTCGCTCTATTACGGATAAAATAGATGCCATATTTGAAAAAGTGGAGCAAGATCGGCATATCAGTAGTTACGACGTAGCTGAAGAACTGGGAATTGACCACAAAACAGTTTTGGCGCATTTAAACAAAACTGGGTACACAAAAAAGCTCGATATTTGGGTACCTCACGAGCTCACTGAAAGAAACCTAATGAACCGTGTACTCATTTGTGATTCTTTATTACGACATAATGAAACCGAACCATCTTTGAAGAAGCTGATAACTGGTGATAAAAAGTGGATCACGTACTACAAGAACATGCGAAAAAGGTCGCGGTCAAAGGCCGGTCAGGCTTCACGAATGTGGCGAAACCCGGGTTAACTTGCAACAAGGTGATGCTGTGTGTGTGGTGGGATTGGAAGGGTATTATTCATTATGAGCTGTTACCACTAGGCAGGATCATCGATTCTGAACTCTACTGCGAACAACTGATGAGATTAAAGGAAGAAGTTGAGAGGAAGCGGCCGGAATTAATCAACAGAAAGGGTGTGGTTTTTCATCATGATAACACCACTCAGCAAAAATTAAGAGAGTTTGGCTGGGAGGTGTTAATGCATCCGCCGTATAGTCCTGACCTTGCACCTTCAGTTTTCTACTTGTTTCGGTCTCTTTAAAATTCTTTGGGCAGTGTCAGGTTAACATCACGAGAGGACTGCCAAAACCACGGTATTTTGATCGGAAGCCTCAAAATTCCTATAGCAATGGGATCATGTCCCTCCCTACCTACAAGATGGCAAAAAGTAATCGAACAAAATGGCACCTACACACTTTAGTTAATTGTAAATAAACTGTATTAAAAAATGTTTTGAATTTTGTTAAAAAATGCGAAGAAACTTTTTCCCCAACCTATATACCTAAGCTGTATTACTGTAAAGTTTCATCCAACGCTGTTCAGTAGTTTTTGCGTGACAGAGTAACAAACATTCTTACAAACTTTCGCATTTATAATACTAGCTTTCTGCCCTCGGCTTCGCACGCGTTATCGTTATGTATTATGGCCAAATTACATAAAATCTTTATAAATTGTAGCCCATGTGTTATTCCGATGTATAAGCTGTATTACTGTATAGTTTCATCCAAATCCGTTCAGTGGTTTTGGCGTGAGTAACAAACATACATACATCCTCACAAACTTTCGCATTTATAATATTAGTAAGATTAGCGACAGTGAATGTCCTTAACATAGAAAGTGATTTAATACACTAAAACATAGCCAGTATGCAGTTCTTGTATTGCGATTAATCGCAACGGATATAGTGTGACAAACAATTCCAGATTATTCATCAATGGATAAACGCATTGGATAAAATGGGATACACCTGACATTACCATGGACGAAGGATGACTAGACAAAAATAAAGGCACGTATTCACTTTGATTAGTAGTAAGTGCAGGTGATTAGTGCTGCAGGTACTTAGTGATTATGAGAAAACACGTGTGGACAGCGATTGATTAGTGCGATTGAAGAGAACACACTTCTAAGTCACTCACGACGCAGGTCACTAATCACTCGCAATAATCCATCGCTGTCTACACGTGTTTTCTTATAATCACTAAGCACCTGCACTAATCACCTGCAATCGCACTAATCAAAGTAAATACGGGCCTTAGGATGCGCCTCGAGATATAGTAAGAGTTTTCTTTACCAACATGAAGCAACATTGACAGTGAGTACCCAACATGCTCACTTATTTTAACAAGAGAAATAGTTAACGATAGAAAAAAAAATTTTTTTTTTATTTCATGCCAAAAATCGCAGTTGGTTAAAGTTAATCATAATTATAATTTCTGTCGAATTACCCGTTCTTGCAGGTCTAAAATCATACACATGAGAATCATAGCAAATTACTCAACATTACATTCGAAATAATATCAAAGAGAACTGCACGTTTTGGCTTAAAAGCATACCAACATTACATGAACAACATACATAGGTAAATACTCTCTCAGGCGCTTATGAATATTCTAGAAGCCGATTCCCTAAATCATATTTCGTATACAAACATCAATTTCACCTCCACGTTCGTACGGACAACGGGGAGATGAGATGTCATTCATCTTATGGCACCAGCCTCCCTAATGTTCTAGCTTATTATTCAATTTTTTACCTAATTGCGTTCATATGGTGAGCTTAGGGTGTATTGTGAGTGGTAAGCGAAGCGATGTTATTTTTGTGTTAGATCTAAATATTAAATTATTGATATCGGCAATAGTACATAGGTACGAATGCCAAATAACCTCTGTCAAAGATTTTCTATGTTATATCGTCCGACTTTTACCAATTTTACGGTTATAGACATTTGTTTCTCAAAAAAAAATACACAATCAACTTAACAATTTTTCCTACCTGTTGCGGTTTAAGAGGATATAGGTATAAGTAACGTAGCAGATGGTAAGTACTTATTATTCGTTAATTTATATTATATAAGGCGTTTTTATTTATTTATTTTGTTTAGATATAGATTGATAGAATTCTGGCCATTAATGAATAGAAAAGAAGACAAATTATTAAACTTTTATGAAGTTTTTACCATTTTTCTACTACATCGGCGACGAAAGCCCGCGGACCGCCTGATGGGAAGCAGTTACTACAGCCGATGGGCGCGTGCAACTCCAAGTGGCAACATTCACGTGTTGTCAACCCTGTAAAAACCTTTTCAACTTCCTCTCGAAGAACTCCATATTTTGGCTCATTGGGATAACCTCGGCAGGGATCTCACTCTACAATTTAAGTGTCCTCAAAAGAAATCATCTCTAAAACTGTACTGTACAATACCATGGCATTTAAGCAAGCCATGCGGATGATCTTAGATAGAGTCAAAAGGTGTAATTAAATACAAATCTGGCTAAATTTAGTCAAACACAGTTCATTTCATCGCTTTGCTCGTGAATTAGACTGTCATTTGATTAATGGTGCCCGTCTATTTTGCCCCTTCTAAAAAATAGCGTCAAAGGGTCGCGACGCGGAATCATTCTGTCGTTATACACACCATCACTCATGCGTGCCCAAATCTGTATCGAAGCTGGCTAACTCGATTCTGATTCTGCCTGGCAACATTATAGAGTGATGTTGCTAATGGCGAATTTTGACATGGTGGGTTTTTAATAGCTATATCCTTAAACACTTTGCTTAAGAGTTGTAGCCGATATGCCAACGGCTACTCCGCCCAGATGCAAAAAACAAACAAAATGCTACACTTTCCTACAGCCGCCCGGATTGCGGTAGATAGATGGCGCTGGTTCACAGACACACCACTCCACTTTACAGAAGCCCACAGCTGAATTATACTGCTGTACCCCCATGAGGTTACACCAATGACAGTCGTCAGTGTTGACTTTTTGTATGGGATTTCAGTACATAGCGCCTCTAATGAATATAAATGAAACTGAAAATGTACCTACACATTTCTGTACGCAACTATCATAGTTTAATGGAAATTCGTGGTAGAAGTATGGTGAGTGAAGGTAGCCAGCGCTCACCTGGGAGTTGTTTGGTTAGCAGAGGGGCCTGAGAGAACTTGACCAATTTTACAATTCTTTCAGCTTGACAGCTTGGAAGTGGGGATATAATTTAAGACACTCCACGACGGGCGAATAGACATTTACTTTTCCAAATCAAATAGAAAAAAAAACACTAACCAAACCAAACAAATAGGTAGGTACCCAAGAAGTTCACAAGAAAATAGGCTCAGACCTTAATTTATCTTTGGGATGTCTTCATTAATTCTTCATTATCTGTACCCATGCAGCTACTTACGTTAATCTGCATACATCTTGGTTTAATTTACTTATAATGGGTTCGCGAGTGTTCAGCTCCCACTGATTGCCAGACTCCCTGGAGGTTCCCGACCGTAGATATAAATTCAAATAGATGACGCGTGTGCACGTACCACAACAGATTTCACTCCTTAGAAAATTATCAATTTTATCATTTGTAAATGCGTGCTGTCATGTGACAGGCATAAATACTGCCAGGGCTACCTCTTGCGATATAGACGTCAGTAGTCTGTACTTCCAGTACATAATCGCGTCAGTGCAACGGCAAGATTCTTGTACAAATGCTATACGCGGCTGTTTACAACCAACTGCCAACTGGGTCTCGGAAGACCCGGCGGCTGGTAGGTAATTATCTCGCGCGAGTATATGGAGTGACAGAGGCCTGGTACCACGTTCAAATAGTAATGCAGTGGGCGTCTTATGACCCAGCTTCACACCAGTAAACGGCGATTGTAGAGTTCTGAAAGTCGTATGTAATTTTTGGTTCTATTCCTAATCAATCACTAGGAACGCTGTACCAAGATCTCGTACAAAAACGCGGACGCTAGTGGCTGCCATTGGTATAAACTCATGGTCGCATACTGCTATCATTCAGATATTATTACATTTTTATGTGTCTAGGCGGATTCCTAGCTCTAAAACGCTATCGTAACGTCACAATGAACGTCAAAAAACGTAACACACTTGGTACCTACTTAAATTGATGTCTGTGTTCCTGGCTAAAGGTAAGGTGCGAACCGACTAACATATAAGTCTAGATACCCACCGCGAACCCTTTTAAGAAGAAATACTATAAAACAGGAGTTCTGGAGAATCAATTTGAAACAATGGTGGCTAGAACAACCTAGGCGTTTCTGACAACAACAAGTCCGCTCATTACAAATGTCACAAATGTCACGCCTATTGAGGCCCCTGCATTGCAATCTTTTAAAGGTTGATTATGGGCATCCACCACACATGTTGATTGCAGAATATGCACAAAAACAGTCAGTTTTGTAAAAATCGAGACATCTGAGACTGTGGACGGGAAAACTTCTTAAATAAGTAACTAGCGGCTCCGACTTTGTTCTGTCAGAAGTTATTGGCAAATGCTAGACAGCTGTCAACATTTAGTATGGAAAAATGCTTTACTTTTTTTTTCGTCAATTTCCCAATGTTTCTAATACTTATTAACCTATTCCCGATGTATGTAGACAATCCAAAAACACAAAAATCATAAAATCGGTCCACCCGTTCTTGAGTTATAATAACACGACTTTCTTTTTTATTTAAAGATAAAAAACCAAATAGGTGTGTATATTGCTATCTTAAAGTTAGTGTGGAGGAGGTACTGGAGAGCTCTTAAATCAAAGATTCAATTCGAGAATTCAGACAGTTTAGAATGTTGATTCTTCACCTAATTGCCTCCGATCTAGAAGTTGCTCTTTGTTTGATTGGTTGAGAGATCATTAGTAGAAAAGATGCCTGACAGTGCAATCATACTTGTGTAGTCTGAGAAGATAATGAATGAAAGAAACGAAATCTTAACAATTCTCAAAACTTCGTCTCGACTCATTAAAAAAAACAAAAAACTATGCACTTATTTAAATTTGCTGACTATTTTTAATTAGCAAAAGACGTCTGTCTGCCGCGATCTTGCAGTTTTCTTAATTTATGAAAGACCAATTTTTGGGGTTCCGCTCTATAGGTATTTTAATACAATCAATATGTTTATTTTTTACAGAAAATAAATAAATAATAAATATCTGGGACAATTTACACCAAGATCATCTGACCCCAAACTGAGCAGAGCTTGTAATATGGGCGTCAGAGACTGATAAACATACTTAAATATTTCTAAATACATACTTAAATAGATAATAACACCCAGACACCCAACAAATACAAATGTTTGTCACACAAATATTTGTCATGCGTGGGGATCGAACCCACGACCTCCGGCGCTAAAGGCAGGATCGCTGCCATTGCGCCAACAGGCCAGTCAAAGACCGCGCGTGTTGTATTCTTACACTAATGATTATGTTATTAATCATTCTGCTTGCTTGCTGGCAGAGGAATAAAATTAAAGGGGCTATTTAAGCATTATTAGTTCAGAAATTAAATATGAATTCTTAAATATAAAAGTAATAACAAAACTATATCGTAACTGGAAAAGTTGGCAGTGTTAGTTAATATTTATGAGTATGTGGTATGTATTTAATAACGCCGAATATGCTGTGGTACCTTTGGGGTGATCAAAGGCACACTAACGCGTAACCCACTAACTAACCTTTTATAATAAATGAACGAAACCTCAAAAGGAAAGGTTCCACTTTGCTTGTCTAGAAACTCAAAACCTCTCTTTGCAAAAATGAGATATTAAATTTAAGTGCCAGTGTCGTCTGTGCCACGGCATTTAAAGACCATCACAGTTCATAATACGTATTTTCCAATTAACAGCATTTGAGATCGCAAAGGGAAAATTGTGTTTGGGTAGACGTTTTAATTTAAAGTTAGAATGAACTCCTTTATTTTATTTCACAATAAATATGCCGAAATACACACTGAGAGGACAGTTTGCAGCAGAGCAAGGCAGTAAATGAACTAGGACAATGGTGTACATGTTTTATTTATTTATGAAATGACTCATGTCAGTCAGCCACTGAAGTGAAAGGAAGTGAAAAATCATTTATTTACTTAAGCTTTTACAAAGAAGCACTTATAAAATGTGAAAAATCACAAAAATAAATATAAACGTAAATACAATAATAGTAGATAAAAATCGTAAATAAACATTATGATATCTACCACCGGTTCGGACGTTGCTTCAAGAAGACTCCGGCAAGAAACTCAATAGAAAGTTCTCTTTCGAACTAAGTTTTGTTTTACAAAAAATAAGTTGTACAAGTCCGGCAGCACTATGGGACGAGTGTCATACTCAAAAAGTTTAGGGGCGTCACAACCATGGGCCTCCGCATAGGGCTTTACTGGTTAAAGGCGAACAATTATCCAAAATATCTATGAAGTAATTAAAAAAGGACAGAGAAACCTTAGTCAAAAAATGACTGGCAATTTATTTTTACCTATCTTAGATTCGGCTATACCGCTATAACAGACGAACCCTGAATCTTCGTAGGTTCAACCACACTACGAAAAGTCATGAATATTGAATATTAGATCTGTCAAACATATGAATTAGAGGTAAGTAAATTTAAATGTTATATTAAATGTTGTAAACAATGTTTCCTGGCATTAACTGTACCGTATCGTGACTTTGTAGCTTAGGTATCATATGGTATACCTATTAAAGGCAAGCCCAGACGATAGAGTTTATAAATAAAACATCCAGAGCTTCTGAGACGCTGCATCACTTAGGCAGTGCAGGAGCACTTTAATTTGTCACACCTTAGCGATATATTGCACTTTTAAAAGTTAGGTACGTACTCGTACCTAAGTACTTAACACGTAACGTAAACGTAGGCAGCTTAAAAAATAACCCGGATTCGTCGCCAGCCACAGCAAACGACCACATCTGTTATTACAGATATAACCACCAGGTGCGTTTGTAATAAGGGGTTTCGATACTTTATTTGCCAACAGTCGGCGCTGCTGTTGCGTCAGGTCCAAACAGCTGTTAGATCCCATAGATTTGTACCGAAAACATAATTATTTTATGAAATTCTATTGTATTTGGAGGTGTTATTGATTTTATTATGGATAAATGCCAGATAAAGTCGCCGAACTGAAGATTGAGCTCAAAAACAGAGGCGCAAAAGCCACTGGTACTAAGGAAAAGCGCATTGCAAGGTAACTTAAGGTACTAGTATTTGTTTACACAATTTGATTTGGTTTTTTATCGTCTAAATTGCAGTTATTTGTGTTTCATTGAGTTGTGGTTGATTAATGTATATTGATAAAGCATAATAAACCATGCTTTATTGATGTGCAATAATCAACTACAACTCACAAAACACAAAAAAATATATTATTAAAGCATAGTAAACCATAACTTATTAATATACAATAATCAACGAGGAAATTTTTTGTTGAAGTAAATTTATCACTGTGAATGACTGCAAGCAAACGTTTTAATCGGTATTTATCTCCCGTAGAGAACTTATGCCCTCCTGTAAACCCTCATTGAACCGTCTTCCTGAACCAATTTAAAAATAAAACAGAATAGTGTGACATTTTACAACGAGATCAAATAATTATCAATGACTTAACAATAATGTTTCTTTTTAAATTTTAAAACGTAATAATCTGAAGCTACAGATATGTACTGTCGCTTTAGATTATTCATATTAAGTTTTAATCATACTAATCACTAGCACGAAAGCATGTTACTGTTGAGCAATTTCTGCTTAGAAGCTTAAGTGAGTCGGTCGAAGCATTGCCAATAATGAGCATGCTCATTTCTGTGAAAAGTGAGCATGCTCGTTTTAAGCATGCTAATAAGCATGCTATTTTGGAGAATATGTAACTGTAGCTTTACTTTACTTAATGTCAAGTGGAGAGGGGAGCTTTGAAATAAAGACAGCGAAGAGACCCTGAAACGATAGCCTGTCTGACTTGGGCAAATCGCATTTTCAATAATTGTATATTGTAATAGGTTTAGAAATATTGTTCACAAACCCGAGTTTGTAATTAAGGAATCTGAAAATACATAAACACCAACCGCTGTTACCATTCGGCCTCGGGGGCGTATTACGCATACTCGTAGATTAATTTTATTAATCCTTATGTTTGGAGTCTACTACTTCATCGAGTGTTGGTCGTATACATCGTGCGATCCGCCCGACAAAGTCATAATATGGAAGAGGGCCTCTAATTGGTTTTACATGAGAATTTGCATTTTACTTTGTCTCCGTTCCCCGACGGTATCGAGTCCCTTTGTTGGCTAGAGAGTGGAACGGAGGTCTACTGCGGTGCAAACACGACGTTTGGTATAATATTTTGGAAAGCTCAAATCTATACTAATGTTTTAAAGAGGTAAGCGTTTGTGAGTTTGTATGTTTGAGGTAGGTAATTTCCGAAACTACCGAACCGATTTTAAAAATTATTTCACCAATGTAAAGCTACATTATCAGGGAGTGGCACAGGCTATTTTTTTTTTATATGGGCTATATTTTGACGGGAAAAACTGTCTGTGATTTTTATGTTTGTAATATAATGAAGTAGGTACGATATACTCGTAACTTGGGTCAGAGCAATCGTACAACTTTTGTGTCACATTAAATTGCTAGTTCCAACAACTGTATTAAGTGCAATTTTTTTGCTGACCGACACTTTTAGTAAAGACCCAAAAATGTATAGAACCAGAATGATGTCCGCTCGTACTGTTATGATGGTTTTTACACCTAATTTGATTTTATTTATTCACGATACTTCGTTTTCCGACAAACGAGAGTAGAGCCCTTGCTTGTATTCGCAGTACACGACCCAGGTAGGATCCTAGTTGTGGCCTAAGTGTTTTAATTGTAGATTAGTCTCAGAAAGCGTCTGGTGTCTTTTTTAAATACATTCTTTTGACTCGTTTTTTGTCTGTTATCTTCTCCTTACCGAGTGCCTAAAATTGCTAGTATACAAAAGGTTTTTAAGCTTTACATTTTCCTTGCGGTTCACAAGATTGCAGTTACTGTAACCATAAGGTGGGTAGGACTTTTTTAAATACACACCAGAAAAGCTAATGACTATTTTTAATGTGCACTATGAATAATGTAAAATTACAGTAAAAACCGTTACTTCAGCTGCAATCATCGCGTAAATGTTAATTAAATGATCATTAAATGTAACTGGAGCGGGTTCCAAAGTCCAATTAACAAAATGCAACGGCTGAATTGTAAGATTTCCTTTATCAATTATTACATCCGCGTTAGCCAATGCCCTTCTATGAACGCGGATATAAAACTTATTATTTTATTAAGCCACAGAATTGACTTTTTTCATTTGTCACAAAATACATATTGAGGCGAAGCTCGACGTCATACTGAAAAGCTCATAATCAACTCACGTGATACTTTCGAAATAAATTGCTATTAAAAAGGAAAAACTGTTAGACCCTAAACCCAAACCTTGCCATAAAACCTTCGCATTATTATTTGAAGAATGTTTCATGAGTCCAATAAATATCACGCAACATAACAATCGTAAATTTTATAAAAGGTCAAAAACATCACAACATTACTCACGCACTATCCCGCAGCCAGTCGGCGCGGGATTCCGGAGATTCCCGGGATTGCGAGGACGACCCTCAGATGCCAAAAGCGATCCCAAACTGCGTCACGCTCTTATTTCAGCTATTTCTCTATTTGGAAAAGAATATAAATCTTGAGTAAAACAGAGTCAACAGAGGAGTTTTGTCTGTGTGTTTGTGTAAGCAATTTTTTGGCAGTGTCGCTAACTCTCTACCCTTTTTGGTTCTTTAAAGCAGTATAAAATAATTTGAACAATATCTGAGGCACATACTTACATCATGATCATTTGACCAATAACGAAGAGTTACTAAAGACAGAGATTTTGTCTTTAAAAAAAATATACGTAATTCTGAAATGACAATCCAGGTTGAGCTGCCCTAACGTCCCTACTGTTTTTACCGGCATGTGCTAGGGAAGCATTCATTTTAAAGGCCATGCAAGATTATTATAAGGAATAGGGAGCAATAGAGCTGGGAGGTCACCTGATGGAAAGTGATCACCTCCGCCCATGGACAACTGCAACACCTGAGGTGTCACCGATGCGTTGCTTGCCTTTTAAATGGTAATACGCACTGTTCTTGAAGGCTCCGATGTCATATCCCTTTGGAAATACCACCCCAGGAAGATCATTCCATATCTTGGATGTACGCGGAAGAAATTGACGCCAAAAACGTACGGTTGTTGAGCGCCAGCCATCCAGCATGGAATTCCGACTTATGACGTGTCGTGCGATGATAAAATTAGATTTATGAGATGATGAATTGTGCTGATACAGTACTGTAATACGCGTACTCGTTGGTATGAGTTCGAAATTACCCGCCCGACTTTCCCCCAGTAATACGGCATCCGGTATTTCCACAGGTTAAAAAAGCAGCCACAGAGTAAAAAAGAAGTCACAGAATATCGTAGTTTCGCGTCGGACAAACACTTAACCTGATTGACCCTCGGACGGTATTTTTATTGCACCGTGTTTTGTCTCTAGGGCCCTTGCTTTCGATCCCAAGCAGGTTTTATTATAAAAACTCTTTGTTTAAGGACGGATTGTATGGAGTGTATTGTGTCGGGATACATGTAAACGAATTCAGTTACAAAGTAACTATATCGTTGTTGTAGGATTAGATAAACGACTATTTACTTACCCTATTCTGCAATCAGAACGCGCCAAATAAAAACGTGTAACCTGAGCTTAAGCTGTGGTTCACCATTCTTCAAAATTATATATCTTTAATTATACTATTTATATGCAGGTTGTGGCCTAGGGGTCAAGCAACCCAACTCGGCTTGTGAATCGTGTGGACCTGAGTTTAATTCTGGCCAGAGCCATCTTTGTGTTCATTGTTGAATTTCCGACTTACTCTCGGGTAAACATCGATAAAAAACCAAGTCAACCCGGATAGCGGTGGAACGCTCACCACCGACCTTGTTGGGTTCTAATGTCATTGATGAAAATTGAGCTTATAAGTGTACTATTCACCATCACGGCAACAAACCTCCAACTACCCTGTTGTAATATAGTGATGATGGGATATTATAGGGTTATCAAATATTGCTAAGTGCCTTTAAATTAAAGTAAAGTAAAGTAAAAAATATCTTTATTAATATAGACCTATAAAAAGTACTTATGACATGTCATGTACAAAAAAAAATCTGTAGCAAAAATATACTGAATAAAAATAAACTTACATAAAATAATACTGTGATAGTTCATAATATCATAATTGAATATAATGTGACTCTACCACCGCTTCGGAGGTTGTTTCCGATCGAGAAGACTCCGGCAAGAAACTCGATGGTTACTCTTTTCAATCTTGTTTTTATACACAAAAATTGAATTGACAGAGTAGTCATAACAAAAAAGTGTGCAGAGGAGCAGATTATACCTAAGATGACCACAAATCTTATCATTTAAGAAATCCTCAACACAATAATAACCCCGCTTCATTAACATAGCTTTAATTTGTGACTTAAACTTGTGAAGAGGCAGTTCAACAAGAGTTTGCGGAATCTTATTAAAATATTTTACACATTGACCAACAAATGATTTCCCAACCTTATGCAATCTTAGACTGGGAGTTACGAGCTTATTTTTATTTCTGGTATTGAGTTTATGAACATCACTGTTTTTCTTGAAGAGATGCAAGTTTTTACGGACATATACTACATTATCATCAATAAATTGAGAGTACACAGTTAAAGTATCTATCTCTTTGAATACTTTTACGAAGCGAGTCGCGTGGTCTAAGGCTGTAAATGGAGCCGATGGCTCTTTTTTGAAGAACAAAGATGGTGTTGAGATCCGCTGCCGAGCCCCACAACTGTAGACCATACGACATAACACTGTGAAAATAACTGAAGTACACTAATCTTGCTGTTGCGATATCAGTCAGGAGCCTTATTTTTCTAACAGCATAAGCTGCCGAACTAACCTCTTCCTGCCAGGGCAGAAATATGCGGACCCCACTGTAACTTGGAATCGAGAGTAATTCCCAGAAATACAGTGGAATTCGCAATCTCTAATGGCTCGTTATTCATGTTTATAATGGTATCGACCTGTCTTACATTGGGCATAGAAATTTGATACATTTGGTCTTCTTAGCATTGAACAGTAAATTGTTACTCGTGAACCAATGCAGTACCTTAGAAAGAGTATTATTTACGTCGTCAAGTGATTTGTTACTTCTATCTACGTAAAAAATTAGAGAAGTGTCATCAGCAAATAATACAATCCCACATAGGTCTTTGACAAAATAAGGCAGGTCATTTATATGGATTAAAAACAGCAGAGGACCTAATATTGATCCCTGGGGCACGCCCAGACGTATGGTGCCACCGGAAGAATTCGTACCATTGACTGGCCTGTTGGCGCAATGGCAGCGATCCTGCCTTTAGCGCCGGAGGTCGTGGGTTCGATCCCCACCCATGACAAATATTTGTGTGACGAACATTTATATTTGTTGTGTGTCTGGGTGTTATTATCTATTTAAGTATGTATTTAGAAATATTTAAGTATGTTTATCAGTCTCTGACGCCCATATTACAAGCTCTGCTTAGTTTGGGGTCAGATGATCTTGGTGTGAATTGTCCCAGATATTATTATTATTATATTGATACTCACTTTTTGTATTCTATCAGTGAGGTAAGATTCTATAAGGCTAAGTGAAATATTTGAAACACCGTAATGCCTCAGCTTATTCAGTAGGATTTCATGATCTACGCAGTCAAATGCTTTTGATAAATTACAAAAAACTCCTATTGCATCTTGCTTGCTTCCCACGCATCAAATATGTGTTTGATGAGCGCAACACCTGCATCCGTTGTATTCCTATTTTTAGTGAATCCAAATTGATTACTACGTAATAATTTATTCAAAGCAAAGTGAGAATGTAATTGATTCAATATTATTGTTTCAAAAATTTTACTTATAGCTGGTAGAATAGAAATAGGTCTATAATTGGATGGGTCACTTTTCTCACCTGACTTATAAAGGGGTATGACTTTTCTAAATTTCATTAAATTAGGGAACTGACCCTTGTCTACACAGTTATTAAAAAGTAACGCTAAACTAGGGGAGATGGTATCTATGACTGATTTAAGTATATCAACAGAAATACCCCATAAATCCTCCGTTTTTTTATGTTAAGTTCTTTAAACGATTTGAGGATGGTATGAGGAGATATATGATCAAAGCAAAAACTAGTGGCGCACTCATTAACACTTGATGTGAGGAGATAACTAGCTAGCAGTGAACTAGGATTTAGTTTACTGGTAGTAATAAAAGGTATCTCAGAGAAAAAAGAGCCTTATACGGCTTATTTCAATTTTCTTAATTTCCGTTTAATAAGTCACATTATTCCATGATTAAACACTACTTAACTGTTGTCAAATCACAAAATCCGTAAACAAAAATATTTCAATTGACTGCAAGATTTAGAGTCACATATTTAAGGCGCGTGCTAGAACATTAGCAAATCATTATATTTAGCTCAAAACCACCTGCGTGGCCCAAAAATAATAACAGTCATTGTGTAAAATAACCAATCGCACGCGTCGTTTTAGTAATTTTAGTCGCAACACAGATTGCTACATAAATTGCAGCGCAGATGCGCCCCCTCGCGGCGCCCAAATTAAGACAGCTTGCGTTGGATATGCAAATGCCGTGCATGTGTACGAGCCTAAACAAATATTGCTTCTAATCAGAACACGGGGCAAGGGTTGACATGACGATGTTGTAGGATGGCCAGGATTTTTTAACAAATTATAGTTTTACCGTCCTTTAAGGCGTACGCTAAAACTGGCGCGGGGGCATGACGCGTGTTATGTATCGAAAAATATAATGTGCATTTTGAGCAGCCCATCTCACGCGCCTGCGCCATAGAGCTCGCATACTATTTTGCGATAGCGACACGCGTGCGTGCGCCCCGCGCAAGTTTCAGCGGTCGCACACTGGGACACTAGTCACGATCACAAGTGGCCGCCACAAGCTGCAAGCGAGTTATACCGATACCTACAAATGGTAAGACATCGACGCAAACTGAGCGTTCGTGGCCGTGTCCGAGCCACAAGCGACTTGTTGCCGCGTTCAGTGGTCCACGACCCGCGCACATTTAGACACAGTCGACGGCTTCTCAAGTCGCGTTTAATGGCGGCAACTACTGGTTCAGCCTACGCGGAACTTAGAATAAATAGCGCTGGGATGTCTGGGACAACTAACTAGCAAAATCATCTGACCCCAAACTGAAACTAGAATAATATACGCTGTTATTCGAACAAACAGAAAGACAATTGTTTCTACAAAAATACTCTTCAAATCATTCATTATTACTGTCAATTCATTTATGTACAAAAGTACCTATCTGAATCAATGATATATCATAGTAAATGTAATTCTAATTTCATTATGAAAAAGGGATAAAAACCTACCCCTTATATACACATTGTTATAATTTTAATAATCAGCACTACACAATTTATCAAAATAAACCTGCTTGGTAACCCTACTCTTAAGTTACGACGAAAGTAACACCTCCAAAACGTTATAATATCTGAATTTTGACATTTCTAATAAAGATTAAGATAATATGAGACGAAATTATGTCCCTACCTAAGTGCTGCGTTACTTAAATATACTCTCAGACTAATTGGGTATTAGGTGTTTTATTTAAGATTAGCTTAGACATTATGCTTAGCAAATGGATTCTTAGCAGTCTTAAGAGATGTTCATGTCTTTCGGCGAATAAGTACCCAAATACAAAACAACGCAAATAAAACAGTTGAAGAGCTTCAAGGAGCTTCGAGAATTCGTTCTGTTACAAAGTAACGCTTTGTTTGTGGATTTGTGGGAGATTCTCCCCTATATTTTATAACTATCGTGTCCGCCGACCGCGGCACGCATCTCTTTGAACTGCGTAACTCGTAAAGTAAATGCAAGTCTGCATTTCCGCAGTATTTGTTTCTCGTTTGTTCAAACAGGAGGCATTCGCGAGATCCCTCTGTGAAATATAACTGAGATTCCACCCTGCGGGCCAACGGCTCGGAAAACATCTTTTACGTATAATGATACGAGAACGCGCCTCTAAACAAACTATAATAGAGGCGATAACACGCCATGTGCATGATCAAGTGCCTTTTTAAAGTTTTAATAAAAATCAACTCACGATTTTCTCGGTTGCAATTTTCCAATACAGCCATCGGAGGTCTGGTACATCGGACGTACTCATCTTACAAGCTGAATTGATACTTCAGACGCGCTATTCTCTTGAAAGCTTTTATATTATATTATCTAAGACCTTTCAACACGTGGTGGAAACGTCTGTCGTTCGATCTATCGATTTCGATTCTCGCCTCTCCTGGGTAAAGAGAGTGCTCGCTATGCAAAGGCGAACTTAAATAACTTTATGCAAAGGTATCGTCGAGGGTTTGGTAAACTGACAAGTGCACGATCTGATAGGGACTTGTTAATATCAATAAACACGAAAGAACCTTTCTTTTTCATTGTTATTCCACCGAAATTTTTAGTTCGAGTAACTCACCTGACACTGTGTTGAGGTTCACTTCATTATATAAAATCCCAAACACTTTTATGCCAAATTGAAGCTAATGACTCATTTTTTTGCAGCTGAGCACTGTCAACGTTTTTACGAAAAGTACATAATAGCTATAGTATAGTTTAACTAATAATATGATGTTAACATAAATATTAAGTTGAGAGCGGTTACAAAAAATTAAGAGTATAATATACCGGTCGATCAGTTCCTACAATAAAAAGAACGAAACATTCTTGTTTTTAGTAGATCTTTGATACCAAAAGAAAAGCAGTTGAAAATGTCCATGATTTAAAACGCAGACCACGGCCAGGGGCCGTATTAACATCTCTAGCATAGCCAGTCAAGTTAATTTCCTAAACTGAGCGAAGCGAGCGATTACCTTATAATATGACCTTTCATTTTGAGCCAGTCAGCGGTTACTTGTTAATAATGTATCCTCTAGGCCTAGGCTAGATATCTACTGACGAAATTGCTCGCTACCCTCAGTTTAGGAAATTAACTTGACTGGCTTCATGAGATAGTATAAAGGCCCCAGGTTTCTTTTCTGCCTGCATCAAGCAGCAGAAAGACAGTGGGCATACATTCAATCAAAAAGGCACTCACTTTTATTCTGAGTCACGAAAAAAATCTGTAGGGGTTTGCATTTTGCAATTTAAGTTTTGAAGTTATATGTAAAACATAAACTGCTTCACCAACTAAAAACTCTCTATAATGATTTGTCATGTACGAGGAGAGCATAGCAAGACAGAAGGCAGTGCTTGCAAATTGCTCAGGGCTCAGACGCGTACCGCCGCGATCTTACGATATAAATCCACATTACTGTGTAACAACGCTTTGGTTCTCTGCCAGCAGACTCCCCGATGTATATGCATAACTGTCGTTTAATCTGAGCTTAGATAACGGCCATGTTTGTGTAATAGTCTGTGAAAGATAAACTAGGAGGGTAAGTTAGGCGGCTGCAGACGCGTACGTGGTCTCTAAAATCTGACTAAAGCAATTAATATCAAGACGTCAATGTTGAATTGAATGACATTGTAAAATTTCAAACCAGCTTTCGATATTGAAATTGGTTGGTTTATTATTACGGACCAAACCCTGCTGCTGCATAACAACTGGTGTAGCTCATAAACAGATGTTGCCCTGAAATTGACAAAATATTTGTTACAATAAACCACATTAATTTTTCAAAAACGTTTAAAATGTATTCAGGCAAGTATGACACTTTCCTTCTTAGTACCTACTTTCCACATTTATTGTAAGTGGCAGAATAATATCTACATTAGCTAGAGCAAGTATTGTTAAAGTTTTATGAATGAGGGGTTACAATTAAAGGAACTGTTAACTTATGAATGTAAGAAAGAGAAATTCTGAAGAGGTTAAAACTTTATTTAACTGATTTATGAAAAAAGTTCTGCGCGGCTGTGATGCACCCAGCCACTCTAGTTCTTGTTTTCTCTTGCACGCCACTAGAAGCGTGACAAAATATTTGTTACTGCGCGTAATTCCGCTCAACTGGTCAGATTTATCTCACGATTTTATCAGAAATTGCGGATTAAGGACAAGCTGAGGTGCGTCCAGCCGCCAGAAACAGAACGGACAATTGAAACGTTAAGCAGAATCGAGAAACTAATCGGTTTAAACTCTACATCAATTTTTTATTATCTTGACTTGAATTGTTAGTATTTTTTTTACTAATTGTGCGCACTACGCGTACTCTGTGGGGCATTCCTTCTGTGTCTTAGTAACGGCTTTGACGATTATGTCTTAGAATAAGATGGATGCGATTACCTCAATATACACTACCTACACCATTGGTATGGAAATTGAGTTTGTAGCTGGGATCACTGGTTAATTGCCTGCTGTTACCGAGCAATTTTAAGAAGATAAAAAGCATACAGTAGATTTCGCCGGCAAAGTGCCAAAATCGATCATTAGCTAACACGCTGTTTTCGAAAAAAAATGTTTTAAGCAATTGACGTTTTCAAGCCGTTTTTCACGATTCTGTTTTAAGCGGCAGTGGCGCTTCGCCGTCGATTTGTTTTGATAGGATATATTTATTTTTTATGTTTCATTTAGATGTTTGTACTGTTGAAAGCATACTTAATTTTTTAAATGCGAAAGTATATGTGAGGATGTACGTATGTGTGTGTGTATGTTTCTTACCCTTTCAGGCCAAAACTTTACAGTAATACAGCATAAACATCAGAATAACACATGGGCTACAATTTCTATAGATTTTATGTCATTTGGCCATATTAGGTAACGACACACGGGCGAAGCTGCGGGCGGAAAGCTATTACTGATTTATATTTTTTGTTACCTACCAATGGATCATTGTTATCTAAATAAATAAATATATTATTAATAAACGCATTTTTACTTATTGATTTATTTGTACTTAATTGAAACTGAAATTGAAAAAAACTTTATTGCCACATCTTAAATAGTTGAAACCATAACAATAAAGATTAAAACTAAAATACAAACTATTACAACTAATCAATAAGTATTAAAATCACATTAACAAATAATGTTGGGAATGGGCACCAGTTTCAGCGTGGTGCTGAGCATAGCCCAGCGCTGGTTTTCAGACTGGTTGCGGCTGGTTGGTTGTTATACAAATGTAGACAAGTGGAGGCAACGTTTGCAAACATTTATTAAAAATAAATAAATAAATAAATATGCGCCAGACAACACACCTCTTGTAATGGTCTCGAAGTAGGGATTAATATCCCTGTGTTACAAGGTACCACACAAGGAAATCAGCCAGGGGCGTCTCCCAGCACACCCAGACCCGAGTCAATTCAGATATGATCGTTTCCTGAATTGACCCGACCGGGAATCGAACCCGGGACACCAAGGAAATCGAGGCGAGAAATCGTGCTACAGCGCACAACGCCAATCGTGTAAAGTAATTCATTTGTTTTAGAGCGGATTTCGAATAAAACGTCGGACGATGCGACAGATTTTAAGATGGCAGTTATCTAAATGCTTGCCGCTACTCATAACTGTTGAATGTTGTTGCAAAGGTCCTAAAGTTCAATTACCTACCGAGCCAGAGTACTCGTACCAAAGGCTCGAAAAAACTTTCTGAAGATTCCAGAATCAAAATTTAATGTCATCTTCAATTATCAATCTCTATCAATTTAGTTGAAGTCACTTCTTCGAGCTATTAAGATGTAAACAAAGTTAAAGTAAAACAATGAGATAAAATTGATATTGCACTAAAGATGAACCCTTGACCTGTCGGGTTAATTATTAAATGGATGTCAAGCTAACGCCGTGGAGGTCAATTAATTAGGCATAACCAATGAACGGTTCGATTAACGTAACATCTTACAGGGTTTTAATCAGAGGTAAGACATGTATGATCAATGTCACCTATTTAAGTATTGTTTAAATAAAACACATACTTAAACAATCCATTTGCCATTCCAGTGCTATTTTGAATTGGTAGCTACTGTTGGTTCCAGAAGGTTTGCTTCTCCTCCCTATTTTGTGCTCTAGGGCAAGAATCAAGTGCCCAAGTATAACTAAGATCTAGATACACAAAGTGAAACGTGCGTTGAACTTTGTCTCGGAATAATGAACTGGAACCACCACATTCAGCGCCAGTGTATTATTTTTGATACACAAACAATATCTAATTGATTTTCTATTGTGTGTGGATTTCTGGCAGTCAAGAGTGTTAAAAACAAGAAAACGTGTTTAGCACAGCGGCTAAAAGGGCCTTGTTTGGTTTGGTTTGATGACGTAGGTACCAGCTCTCATCCATTTGTGCATTTAGACATTGAATGTCGAATCGTACCACAGATTTTAAGGTACGATTCCACACAACGGAGAACTTATGCGAGAACTTTATTTTGGGAATAAAGTTGCGATTTGTCTAATCTTAAGTAATCACCTCATTTAACGCCCCACTACTGAAAAAAGGACTCCATCATTAACATGAAGTCATCGCTACAATTGATGTGTTCCACATTTGTCAAATGCTTATTAAGGTATGTGATTAAGAATTAAGAAATCCCAATAGAAGAAGAAATAAATATATTTTAAAACATCTGAGTAGTAGGTACACTAATTAAACAGTTCAAAATATTCTTCTTATCTATAAAACAAAATCAATCGTAAAGTTTTCCTGTTTTCCTTATTGAGCTAGCACCTAAATGTTTACTGCTCGTTGTAGCTAAATCAATTTTGATTGCTCTTTTTTTACACAGACGGTTTCAAACAGTAGGGTGGATGTCTACTCAATTACAGAGCATCTTAATTATATTAGAAATGCCCAAGTCATCTGATTTGAATTTCAATTGACGGCGAACCGACCCGTGTCTGACGGAAGAATTGTTAATTTTATTAGAGACTTTAGGAGTCTTTTTTATGTAAATCGGGAGCTGATCTTATTAGATTACATTTTAAAGCTTCTTAAAGTAGGTATGGTGGCTCATGAATGTCTTCGCTGATTGTTTTTATGTCCACTAAAAGTTAGAGGGGTGACGTCGTGGTTTCAGGAGTGTTGTCCAAAAACAAGCGCATGCACGTATATACTTCAGATGCGCATAGATAACATGTAATTTTTTAATATTGCCTGTCAAGATAACCCTACACCACTAAATGGGTAGGGTTATCTTATTATGTAGGGTTATTATGAGGCTGACAAGCACAGTGATGCAAAGGAAAGACTGAGCTGACCATTCCCATATCGAAGGCCTGCAGAAATGCTCTTTCACGCCTCACTTGAAGAACCCAGGAATTTAAGAGGAAAGAAACACATTCGCTGGAAGAGCGTTCCAATTCTGGATGTGTATAAGAAAAAAATGAATCACCGAACCTTTTCGTACGGGCCAAAAAATGCTGGATTGCGTGTGGATAACGCCGCACGCCGAAAAATAAAAATAAACCCATTAATAATATAACACTTTTTCTGTGCGTTTTAGCTATCCATAGTGTTATGCAACGTTCTTTTGACACCGGAGAGGCCCCCTGATACCAACCGCACGATGTAATTAAATTGTAGCTGTGGGCTGTAGCTGCCTGTACTAACGTATAGTTTAAATTCTACCACACATTATATTCGGTGTAATGTATGTGAGTTGTGCTGACATCGTGACTAAAATCCATTTATTAGATCAGATAGTAACGTCGACATGTTGACAGAGCCATCTCATGGCAATTTCGATGCTAATATTGTTGTACTAAATAGTTCCTGCGGTTCGCCAGTTCATGGTGTCGGGGTCAAAACAGAGTTAAGCCACATATTGTTTAAACTTATTATTACTGAGGCTGGGAATACGCTCATTCTGGTTCGACAGCAGAGGTAGACTTTAATAAAACTTGCAAATGTCACCGGCCTAGTCTTGTAGCTTCTATATCTTGTCCAATTTAGGACGATAACTTGACAGTTCATGTCTATGAAGTATTTGCATTTCGGTAAAGTGTACTACATATAATATCGTACTTTATTGACGGGCCCACTTAGTGAAGTGCCTGCCATACGAATAACAAAAAAATCGAAAATCTATAGAAAATCGGTTGTGAAACAAAATTAATCTAACATTATAAACTTTGTGAACAAGAATTGATAATATACTCAAGCTACAGCTCATTTATTGATGTTGACGATGATGATTATGAAAGCGATTTAGGGTGTGCACCATTATATTATTATTAAATAACTTTAAATCCTCATACCCTACCTAATTTACTCACGGGTTGTATTCTTGACAATGCGCGAGTACTGAGTACCTACTTATTGATTCTGCTTATTACATTTTGAATGAATGAATTAGTTATCTAACTTTTTTTAATGAAGGATCAAAATCGAAAGTTTTAAATAAAATAATATGGTAAAAAAAACAATATTTTTTAAATTTGGGTTGCTGCGCGAGGCCCCTACAAGAGCGAGGCCCCGGGCGATTGCCCTGTTCGCTACCCCCTAAGGCCGCTGACTGATCACGGAATGAGAAATGACACTCACTGAAGAGCCGTCAAAACATAAAGAAAGAGTTACTGTGCTAAGCTACAAAGTGTTGATCGAACAAGAATGAGGCGAAGCCACCTTGCTCTGTTCGGGGGCAAGGGGAATAACTACCTAACTTATAATCTGGAAATCATAGTACAAGCTTTGCCTAGGTCATCCTATACTCAAATGTCCTCGATACCTTTTTATATATTTATAGTCAAGAATAGTACTCTTCTTCTCACATTGCATTTGCATTTGTAATTCCACGCAACGTATATATTTAATTTACCCATCATTGCGGGCGTCTGACTTAGCTATACTAATGGAAATGCCATTAGATTGTGTATGTTACGCAACGCAAGTTAATAAGTTTCGCCGCATGTAATTCAGAGCCGACTTGCCCACAAACACTCTGAGTAATGCCTCCCTTGTACCCTAGGGAGGAGCCACATATTTGCTAAGTAAAGTTGTAAGACGAGTTACGAGTATTTTACGTAAGAAAGTCATTAAATTACCTACTGTGTTTATGTCAATAACGAGAGAGAAAGAGGTAACCCGCCGAATACGATTCCGCTGGGCAGAGCGTTCAAGAAACTATGCTACATTTTTCATTATGGTACCTAACCATAAGACAGGTTTACTTCCAGTGTGCTATTACGGAGCTGTAACGTGATCTCTGGCTATGGGCCTTATAAGAGAGCTTATGGTCCCTCAGCGAGCTATGTAGTGGGCAAGTTCGGTCTTTTACGTGATCGAATCAAAAATTACGGAATCCATAGAACCAAAGTGACCGATGTAGCCCAGCGGGCACAGTAAGTTAAAGCGTCAGCCGGGCACTTGCGCGAATAACTGACGACCGTTTTGGGGTAGAAAAGTTCTCTTTAGTCTTTTTCAAGGCAAATGCATAGGCAGCTTGGGAAGCCCACGCGTAAAGTAGACGGATGACCTTAAAATTACAGTTATGAATAGTTTGTTTTTTTGGTCCTTCGAGACGGATAATACCCTCACATTGACATTTTGTTGAGTTTTTGGTTTTTTAATAGGCACTTGAAATTGAGCATTTAATCCATATTTAGCATTCACAGCAAAATTGTCATAGCATCATAAGGGGTGCCTAAACTAGCATTCAACGGTTATTATTATTTTATGTAGATCAATCAATGTCGACCGAAAAGTATTCTGAACGTTATAAAATTTGATTCACAAATATTTTTCCTCACTATGTTACAGTGGTGGCCACATAATCAGAGACATTAGTCGATTTTCATACAAAAGAAGTAACTTTGAAGCCTTGATTCTCCGCCAAGGATTGACTGAGCTGCTTTATGGCAATCTGGATCCCCTCCATTCACTCCCTAGATGGCTATCATCAGATCACAGTTCAGTCAATCCTTGGCGGAAAATCAAGAGTTAGAACTTACACGACCACTGTACGTGGTAGTATAAATTCTGTGTCACCCTGTTTATAATACTTACATTCCACCTCATGCGTCTGTTAAGTTTCTGAAATGGTAGGAATGATACCTAAATAAAAAGCAAAACTTAATTAGTTGTATTATCTTTTATTAGCTACTCATTACATTGCTTGGGTTTCTTTATAATTACATAACAATTACGTTGTGCAAATTATTCGAATGACTTACTGAGACGAGATTTATTGCTTAATTATTATATAGGTAGGTTGATAATAAGTCGCTGATATAATAAATATTATGAGTTAATTTTGTGCGCATGTTTCCTGGTGCTTGCTTGCCACAAGCAAATGATTTTGGATTAACATGAAAAAACTGTTACCGATAATCAATTAAGTTGCCTCGAAAGACACTGTTTGCAAGAGTCAAATTATGCCTTAACAGACTGTCATAATGGAGTTTTATTGACGTTTAAACACCTTTAAATACTAATTACAAAACATACAATACAAAATGTCTATACATAGATAGTCGTAAAGGCATTTAAACAGTGAGTTATTTTGCTGTTGGAGTATACAGGGTATTTTTTAAAGGTGTGCCATAATATTCCATTTACGATAAATTAATTGTATTACTGGTACTATGGAATTATAGTGACGAAACCAAAAAGGTCTAATTAAGTTTTTAAACAGCCTTTAGAAATTGATTGATACACCTATCAAGATATATTTAACTTAAATTTGCCCATTTATTGCGTTTTACAAACAGCTACAAATGTGCTTCGGGAAATGCAATGAAAGACTAAATTGAATAATATATAATTAGTGCACGTGGTCTGGATAATTGAAGCCTTATTAACTTTGTTAATTTTAGGCTGACTGAACACATGTATTATTATTTCATATTTCTAAAACATAAAGACTAAGTTAGACCATTGTGTCGTCAGTGTAAAAATAACAGTGCGTAAGTACTAACACATCTTTCGTAATCGAGCGAATAGTTAGTAGCATAACAAGCTAGCTGTGTCCAATATAATATCTGTCCTTGTGAATTCAATTTTACCCCTTCAAGGTATGCGATTCCAAAAGTTCGGTCTTAAAAGAGCAGTTGTGAAATTAATTACCTTTTTTTCAAGATAATTAGGTTTATTCCAAAACTGTAAATAGTAAAATAATAAAGGCTAAGCTTAGCTGTACTATCTTCACTTTAATAATAACTTTTAAATCGCTGATTTAATTAAAGTGTGTGTATTTCGCGTTTTATCAAATGATAGAGAATGCTAATTAATTCTGCCTATCCTTTCAACTTTGTGCAATGAATTATAAATAAATAAAAATCGTGTTCACCCTCAAAGCTAATGCTAAAGTTAGATGGCATAGCGATTTACAAAATACATAAATGAGATTTGTACTATTCACCAGTTTTATGGATTATTCGTAGGTCAATACCCATTTTGCGACAAAAACAAGAAAATTGATCAAATAATACATGTTTAGAAGCTATGCTGTTCTTATTAACAAATAATAACGATTAATTATCTTTAAAAAAGAGTGTAAACATATTTATTACATTTAAACTACGTGAAAACGTACCATGAAAATATTTTAATATTATCTTATGAATTAATTATTGTTAATATACTAAACATAAGGAAGCTTCTCTCAATAATTATTATCAATATAAATCAGATTTAATCAAGAATATTTACAATGAAAAAAAGTGTTATATGGCACTCGTTATTTTAAAAATACACATTAAACATACCAATCACGGTAAGCATTATAATACTATATAATATACAAACACAAAATTGATTCTATTAACACGCAACTTACAAAAATACTACTTACACTCATAAACTGTTAAGTTGTGAATTCATTACACGACACAAAATAAAAAAGCAATTCAAAAACATTGATAACAAAAACACAACAGATGAGATACTATTAAAAGGATATTTCTTCAACACTTAGTTACTTTCGAGTACTTATACACTTATAATTATACTTATGAAATCAATAGTTAAGTATTATACAACGTGTTAATGAAAAAGCGCAAAACCTCAGACACCCCAACTTATTTTTATTATAAAAGAATTAAGTAAATTATTAAATTTGATTTTCGCGAATCACTTGCGAAGATATTAGCTTTTTTTGTTTTCTTGTGTTTGTCTGCAACTTAAAAAGTCTATGGTGATAACGCGCGATCTAGGGCGACGTTGCCGCTTCGCGTGCCGCCGCAATAAAAGAGTTAAGTAATGATTAAACACGGCGTAATTAAAATATTTTTGCTGTCAAAATTTGACCCCTGTTTTTTATTAGTGGAATCGATTCTACTCTCGATTCTGAACAAACAATTTTCAGGTTTTGCGCTTTTTCATTAACACGTTGTATAGACAGGGTATATGAGCCTTCTTATTTGTAATAAAAGGTGTGATTGAAAAGATAAACTTTTGCAGCCTCAACACACTACAAATACGTAACAATTCATGCATATATTTTATGAGTCGTATGTAAGTATCAATATAAAATCTGTGTATTATTAAATGGAAAGGCACTTCATTTTGATCACATTTAGAGCACCATCCATCCGAGTTTCAACAAAAGTATACATATAAAGATATTTTTAAACAATTAATTAATGTATTATGCTTAAGCAAGTAAATGTAAATATTTATATAGACTAGTATCTAATATTCACTCATTAGTGATTATTTACATAAAAGGTGACGTCATACTGACGCGGCGACAAACGAGCAACACTTTTCACCGCGACAGTCCAACTAGTCCCTTTATATGGGTGATACACTCAAGGCCACAAGCGGTATGTGTAGCAATATCAATAGCAAAATCAAAACTCTAATTATTAGCACCTAAAATTGTGATTAGTTTTCAAACAACCAGAACTCACGACCATTACAAGCGAATATTGTCATCTACTATAAGTACTAAGTTATTGTGATAATGCCTTCAATTGCTTACAATTTAAAAAACCAGTGTTAGTAAAATATTATTGTTAACATAATAACAACCTACTTACAATTCCCTAATACTGATAATAACCAAAGGAAATATTGTTTTTTTTTTTGAAGTAGCGGACAAATTATCCTTTACCTTCATTGCTCACTCTTGCGAAGTTGTGAAGTTAATAATAAAGGGTGTAAAAAGACCCTTAACGAAGCCGGAACGTCCGTATTCTGCACATCATCAGGACCATTTTTTCTTTCTAGACCATACCTGGGAACTCAATAGTTACCAAGTTATTGAAGGTCAAAGTCAGAAAAAAAATCTCAAGATTTTGATGAAAGCAAACTTTAATCATTATTAAGTACTTAATTTTTGTCCTAAGAAACATTATCAAAATTTCAAGTATTTCCTAACAAAAAATTGCTTCAAAACGTTCAACTCGCAATGTACATCGTGCATACCCCTTAAATATACGTAACAGCTACACGCACAAAAGCGCGCAGGAGCGGTCTGTTGCACGCTTTACATTGCGTAGTTTGTTTTTAGGTTTAAAATTGACACCTAAACAAAAAAAATCCCATCAATAATTTATTTTTTCTGTGACTTGATTTAATGGTCTGAGTGCGTAGATGCCGGATTCGGTATGCCTCTTTTTACACCCTGTATATTTAGATGGATATATTTAATTTAAACCGAACAAACCTAAGCTGTAATTTTTTTTTCCTGTTTTATTTCAATGTAGCAATACTGTCAATAGAACATTAACTCAATATTAAATTTTGATGTGATTGACCACTTTTGTTGTGTTTAATTCTGTCAGTCACATATATAGATACTTCGTATTATTTCGCTATCCTGAAAAACTGATCCTAAAGCCAAACATTTCATACGAATTCGAAAATGAGAAAACTATCAGTAACACCTACCTTTTTCAACTAACACTGGCATTATCGACCTTACTGCAGAGTGCACCACCCGCGCAATTGTCAGGGGTTGTCAACTCCGTTCTCCGGGAACAGCTCGCCGTTGACTTGGTCTCTGATGACGACCGTCGGGTTGTTGGAGCAGGTGGATGTTGTTCTGGTGACTTTGTTGCAGTCGACGACTACTATGGAAGTGTCGATGTCTGTGTCGGCGCTGCTGGCGCGGCGGAGGGGGGTACTCTGTTGCCGGTGCTGGAGTAATGCTCGCCAGAGACGGAGTTCTACGCCACCTCTGTAAACGTTCGATGATGTTAAAAGTGCAATCGAATTGGGAACGCTATCCTTTTTTTGAAGTCCGTTGATGAAGATGATAGAACCGTTTCACTCAAATGACTAACTAGATATTGTGATTTGAAATCTGCGTTAGAATCTTACTAATCTTACTAATATTATAAACGCGAAAGTTTGTGAAGATGTATGTATGAATGTTCGTTACTCTTTCACTTCAAAACTACTGAACGGATTTAGATGAAACTTTACAGTAATACAGCTTATACATCGGAATAACACATGCATAGGCTACAATTTATAAAGATTTTATGTAATTTGACCATCATATGTAACGATAACCCGGGCGAAGCCGCGGGCGGAAAGCTAGTGTTCCATTAAAACTGGATCAATCGAGATTTTATTATTCTAATTCAAAGATACAAGTACAGATAACGCACAAGAACTTTTTTTCCAATAATTATTTTATGGAATTTATTTATTCATGGAAAAGGTACACCAACAGTACATACATAAACACATTTAAAATACATATTTTTATGCAAGTACCTATGACAGGTGTACTCAACATTTTATTTTTTAATATGTGCAATTAAACTTAAAAGTTACCAATTGGGTTCTAGTAAAGGACGCTTAGTGCGGGTTCTACTCGATTAAACTCATCGAGCAAGTAATTTTATGTGTCCTATAATCTGTTATTTTTAGATTTATGCTAACCTATAAACTACTTATTCTATTATTCTGTTTCATTGGTATATATTTTTTTTCAATAAATTTTTGTTTAATAAATGGTATCCATTCAGTACTGACTTGAGATTGAGCCTCGCCAAGTCTTCTCTCTGCGCGTGCTGCAAAAGGTCTTCCAGCGTGTATTCGTTGGCCGCGAGCGCGCGCGCCGCTGAATCGGGCACGCCTTTAGTGGTCGTCCACTCGCGGATTGCGTTGTATTGCTCTTCGTCTATTTGTCCTGGACTTTCACTCCTGCGCAGTAAAATAATATGTTAAAGAATTGTGTGCGTACATCATGAGAATCGTGGGCTTGAAAGAAAAACACAAGTAAAGACAAGCAGAAATATTACAATACTTGTAATATTATTTACATAAAGATAGAAACTAGAAAAATTCGACCTGATCCAACCACCTCGGCGACCTCAAGCGGGATTCGGACCCACGACCCGCGATCTTCCACAATCCGGGTGGCTGCTCTTCTAACCGAGCTACTGAGGCCGTTAACAGACCCGGCGAATTTATCTAGTGTATTTTACGTTGTAAGCCAACGTTGTTTCATCAATGTTTATAGGCAAGCGCCTTTAACGCCCGAAAGAAATATTTGACTTTCGATTAAGATGAAACTAGCTAAAGGATAAGTGTTTTTTTTTTTTTAGATTTAATAATGCACTATTTTCTACACAAAGATAGAAACTAGATAAATTCGACCTGATCCTAGGGACTCAAGCGGGATTCTAACGGGTTCGAATCCCGATTTAGTCCCTTGGATCAGGTCCGCTTGTAATATTTCTGCTTCACAAGACCTCACTTAGTAAGGTCGTGTGTTCAACGTTATTGCTTTGGTAGGGTACCTCAAAAGAAGGAAAATGTAGAGTACTTTCACATTTAGGCAACTTTAGCAGCGCCACAGTCCCGCTACAAACGCGCGTCAGTCGCTCGCGCTGCTGATAATTTCATACTATGCGCGCCAGCGCGGCAGCAGCGCGTGGGCGGCGCGCGGCTGTCGCAACATTTAGTAGGCGCTGAGCTAGTGTTGTTATCGCGTTTGTTGAAAAACAGCAAAATGAGCGAGTTCGACACCGAAACATTCATTATTAGTGCGGTGCAATGCACGCAATTGCACCGCACTAATCCAAGTGCTGTCGCGCGGTGGCAGCGCCGCTGTTTTTATAATGTGAAGGCATCCGCTGCTGAATCATGATTTTCAGCAAAGACCAAGAAAATACATTTGTCTTCCATTACTCATTTCGAACAATGAAAACAAAAACAACTTCAAAGTAAAGTCAGACTGCTTCAAATTTGACTTACCTTTTAGTTTGAATATTGTTTACAAGTTTGTAAGGTTTATGAATACTTGGGCAGATTCGCACTTGTACGATTATTTAATCATAATAATAGATACCATCGAATAAAAACAATACATGTGTGATATTATAAATATTCCTACCTAGGTCTTCTGTCTACCAGTTCCCGGATGACTTGAGTTTGCAATCTCTGCTCTTCTAAAATCTGCCGCAGCAGAAACTGGTACTGATGGTAGCTATCTATCAACTCTTGTTGGAGCCTGTATAAAAAAAAGGTAAAAGTTATAATATAAGAAAAACCACCGTTTTTACAAAGTTGTACGACACTATCTTAACGAATGTACTCTTCTGTCTTTTTCATTCTAAGCGTTGCCCCTTAGAATAATTACATATAGAAACCAAGTCCGCCCATTTGAAGCACCTTAATTGGAGCCATAAATGGCTCCAAACAGGCCGCTTTTCAGTGTTCATTACAGCTCCGCAATGTTCAATGTCAAAGCGCGCCGCAAGTAAGCAAGCAATAGTCACGCATGTGTGGATCGGATTAGTGCTTCATTTCTGACGGGGCGGTTGTATGAAGACTATCCTTCTCTACGTTATTATTCTAAGCGTTGCCCATATTTGCGAGTAAATGAAAAAAACAGGATATACTCATTAGGTATGGGGAAAGAGGAATCTAAATGCGAATCTATCACCGGTTCGGACGTTGTTTTTCATCGAGAAGACTCCGGAAAGAATCGATAGTTACTCTTTTGAACTTTGTTTTGTTTTACAACCAATAAATTCAGAGTACAGTCAAAAGAACAATAAAAAATACATTATTTGAGCAGAGGATACTTTCTGCTTAGTGTAATACTGGTCTATTTCAAGTGCTCACTTGTGGTTCTCCTGCCTGAGTTGGAGCAGCTGATGGTCCCTGGAGGAGGTGGTGGTGGAGGCGGCGGACGGCGTGGCGGCGCCGGCCGCGCCCGCGCCCGCGCGCCGGGGCTCGCCCGCGAGGTTCGCGCCGAGCTCTGCAAAAGATAATACCTCGCCTATTTTTAGACTGAACCTAAAGTACAGGCAACGAGCATGCGAACGCCTGCGGGTTTATTTACTGACAATGACACGTTCAATTAAAATGAAAAGTTCGATTTGCGAAGGTACAAATACCACAATAACATACGAGCATTGTAAACGGTCGATTAAGACCGCCTATAACTTAAATTTAGTGATTTAAAGTGCGAAAGACTGACAGCAATTTCATCAGAGCTAAGCAAAGCTATTTTTTTTAAACCCCAAAGTTAGCAAAGCTTGTACTATGGGTGTCAGAGACTGATCACTTAAATATTTCTAAATACATACTTAAACAGATAATAACACCCAGACACACAACTAACACGAATGTTCGTCACATAAATGTTTGACATGGGTGGGGATCGAACCCACGACCTCCGGTGCTAAAGGCAGGATCGCTGCCATTGCAACAACAGGCCAGTTTCTAAAACACAAATACTTCTTTCGGGTGCCAAAGGCGCTTGGCTTATAACATGGATGAAACAACTTTGGCTTATAACGTATATACATTAAACAAATACGCCAGGTCCGTTAATGGCCTCGAGAGCAGCCACCAGGTATGTGGAAACACGATTTCGAGTCCCGCTTGAGCCCTAGGATCAGGCCTATCTTTAAAGCTATTCCTTTCTCTTCTACTGTTTGGTGAATTAATGACACAGAGAAAAACTGACTAAGAGACTGTTGATTCTTGTTATTAATTGGGTTGATTACCATGTTTGTCAAATGTAGGTGGGTGATCAAAATCTAGAGGTGTGTCTGATAAACAGCCCAACTAGGGAATCTAGGGATTCAGAATTTCGGACCAAAAGCTTCAAAACTATTAAAATCTTTCAAGACTTACAAAAACAAATAAAAATTACTCAAAAGCTAACCTGGCGACAGGACAGTAATAGCTGCCTGAACAGCATTCCTCACGAGATTATCCAACGCAAACATCCAATGAGGTTTGATGCTGTGCATCCTCAGGATCGCGTTCACAGCCTCTTGGAACAAGTAAATGGCGGAGTGGAGCTCATTTATGGCCCTCGAATCGAAGTCCAATTCTTCTTTCAGCGTAGTTATGGCTTGCTCTATGACGCTCTTGTTCTGATCCATTATGTAGTCCTTGAGAGCGCACCGGAGTGTTTCTAGATGGTTCTGTTGGAAGGAAATTAAGGAACATAATAGTAAAACAATGAAACCCAGTAAGTTGAAGTAGAAAGTGTTTTTTGCACATGGCGCGAAGAACGGGTAGTGGACAAGGGGTTATAGCACCCCAACTAAAAGTAAAGTTCATATTGTTGTTCAAACTTTGTGTTCATTATGTAAATTTTCAACTAACTCTACGTTGATGGACAATATTGATAAAAAACTAAATCAACCCGGATAACGGCGGAAGGCTCACCACATGCCACGTTGGGTTCTAACACCATTGGTGAAAAGTAGGCTTCGGAGTGTTCCATTCACCATAACGGCAACAGTCACTTGCCTCTGACCCAGTTTGGGATATGGTTTAGTCGTGTGTGATAGTATGATGTATGTTTTTTTTTATATTGCCCGCAAGATGACCTCACTCGACCGGAAAGCGGTCGTGAGACCCAGCTATGAGGTTGACAAGCCCAGTCATTCAAACGAATCACTGGGCTGGCCATCCTCACCTTGAAGGCCTGCAGAAATGCCTTTTCACGCCCCGCTTGAAGAACCCGGGACCATACGAGGAAGGAAACACATGTGCTGGAAGAGAGTTCCACGTCTGGATGGTAGGACAAAGAAACGATTCACCGAACCTTTTAGTTCGGGCCAACAAATGTTGAATTGTGTGTGGATGACGCCGTAGTCCAGCACGCGTGGTACGGGAGTGGAAAGGTGAGGGTGGAATGAGCTGACATAACTCGTCAGAGCATTCCCCATTGTAGAAGCGATAGAGAACACTTAGCCAGGCAATGTGTCTACGCAATTGGAGGTATGTTATACTATTTTCACAGTAAGATATGCCTGACAGCTCTTATTGTTCTGTGTCACACATACTATTTCAAACTAAATAAAAAGAAACTGGCAAAAAAAAATGTTATAAACTATTAAAAAACTATTGTTCTTTCGAATCTTATCAAGTAAATGATTGTTATTATTATTAACCGTTAATAAATGAAGTATTTGAAATTTAACTAATATATCTTTACAGCGCCTGATGAGTGAAAAGGAACGCCAGTCAATTGTGTATTGACACTACTGAATCGACAAAAAATCGATGAATAGGAGCGACCATTTTGTAATTTTTAATCAGGTCATTCGAATCAGTACCAGTGCGTCTGCCTTGTGTGCAATTTTTGAACAATTTTCGAGATACCGCGTTTTATTCTATTACTTATTAGCCATAACAAGTTTATTAAGAATTTATTTAACAATTAAAAATCGGTAAATCTGATTCCATTTCCTTTGCCAACTCGATTAAATTGCATTCGCTACAGCACTATAATTGACAATTATGAACTGTCAGGGATATCATCACACGGCGAAAGTAGTATAATTGATAATGCGCCAGACAACACACCAATGTCATAATACTCGTAATAACCAAGATACTGCTACATGATCTTCTGTTGCTACGAGTTCAACGAGTTGCAGGCGAAATTAAGTTGGTACAAGACACATAACTCATCTAAACATTTTATTTGATACTATCATCTGCCCGCGACTTCGTCCGCGTGAAATAGATACTTTGGGCTAATGCTAACTTTAACCCGCGACTTCGTTTACGTAGAAAGTAAATATATTTAAATGATACGTACGTTAAGGAGCTATTATAGATACCTACCATCACGCTTTTATTAGTAAGAGTAGAACTTTAAAACGTTAGGTAAAAGTAGGTCTTATAGGGAAACCGCCCTTCTCCCTCATGACTGCCCGCAGGCCTTGCACATCATAAATGCGCACGCAGTGCTTGATAATTATTTTGCTGCGATGTTATTTTAAAACTGCGATATCTCCTAAGATATTCATTGATATCGAATGATGTAAAAGGCAATTTTGTTTTAAATTAAATACACACATCAAAAGTGTCTAGGGATCAAGCATTTTTATGCGGATTTCTTGAGATTGAGATGTGGCTTTGTAATAAATTTATGATTTTATAAATTTATATGGATCCTTTTTGGTGCATTTCATAATTTGAAACAGGAACTGTCAATCAAATTCGAGTAAAAGATGAAAATCAGCTGTCAATATTTTCCCTATAAAAACATACAACGCATTGAAGACATTATTAGTGCTACTGTTTCCCTACTACTGATTAAAACCAACGTTATTATGGAGCGGCGACGTCATTTAAGCAGGGAAGAAATGCTCAGAGCCGTGGGAATGATAGAAGCTGGTTCCCGGCAACGTACTGTGGCTTTAGCTCTGAATACAAGTCAGAGTGTTATCAGTCGACTTTGGACACGTTACCTAAGCACTGGTACCGTGGCTGAGCGCCATGGAGGACGGTATCGCTGCACCACACGGAGACAAGACCGATACATTCAAATCACAACTCGAAGAGCTCCAACAATAACCGCCATGATGTTAGCCGTGAGGCTTCATCACTCTTCAGGGAACTTAATTAGCGACCAAACAGTCAGAAACCGCTTGCATGAAGTGAACCTTCATTCCCGAAGACCGCTAAGGGTACCACCTATAGCAATGCACAATCGTAGGATTCGATATCAATGGGCTCTTGAACACAGAAATTGGGCAGAAGAACAATGGCGTTTCGTGTGCTTTTCTGATGAGTCTCGTTTTGGTATGAGACCGGATACAAGACGTATACGACACTGGAGAACCCCTGGACGCCAACAGCGATTAAAATCCTGCCAGGAAGTCCATCCTTATAGTGGTGGAACCATCATGGTATGGGCGGGTATTTGGATCGGCGGAAGAACTGAGTTGATTTGGATCAGAGGCAACCTCAACGCTCAAATTTATGCTGAGACGATTGTATCAGACGTCATCGTTCCTCTACAAGTGCAAATCGGTCCCTTATTTCAGTTAATGCATGATAATGCACGACCGCACACCGCAAGAGTTGTAAGACAGACTCTCGACGCTGCTAACATCAATGTCCTGCCCTGGCCTGCTCAGTCGCCAGACTTGAACCCGATTGAGCATGCATGGGATATGCTACAGAGAAGAGCTCTGCCGAATATGGAGGGTATCCAGTCGCAAGAAGACCTTTTTTTATTGTTGCAACGAACATGGGCGGCCATTCCACAGCGTGATTTGGATGAACTCATTTTGAGTATGCCAAACCGATGTCCTTGTGTTGTTAGTGTTCGCGGTAGAAACACGGATTATTAATTGTTTAAGTTACCCAATAAAATTTTAAAGAAAACTGTTATTTCAGTCTTTTTTTCGAACTTTAATGTTAGTGGTTCAAATGTCAAAAATCCCTTTATTAGGAAAATGGCAAATTTCTTTATTAATGCAATGGTGACTTGGTTTATCGTTACTGTAGACAAACGAAAACACTTTATTTGATGAATCCTTAAAGAAAATTTTAATTAATATCAATCAGGAGAAAAGTTATTGCAAAAATATATGTTGATCCCTAGACACTTTTGATGTGTGTACTTTCATGAATAACGTATTTATTTGGATAAGGATTTTAATATTATGTTTATAAAAACACCATCGCAAATAATGCATTATTTAAGAACAAATTGAGCATAAAAAAGGTCATAGTAAGCCAACCTTAAAAGATAGACTTTTTTTTGGAATTTTTAAAAGGGGACCAAATTCTGACATACATGATTTATGCGAAACTTTAATTGTTTACTCAGCGCACAGAGCGGAAGCTCTCAAAAGGAAAAAATACCCCATTTTGAAACATTATTTTATTTTTGGTCGAAGCGTGATTATACTGATGATACTAAGCCTTCCTCGATAAATGGGCTATCTAACACTGAAAGAATTTTTCAAATCGGACCAGTAGTTCCAGAAGGCGTTCAAGCAAACAAACAAACTCTTCAGCTTTATAATATAGGTATAGATTTACTAATAAACTCACCATTGTTAGAACAGTGTTGCCAAAGTCTTGCTGCACACTCAGCATCCATTTGGAGCAGATCTTATCGCTGTCTTGCTCTAACACCCGAGAGAGAGTGAGACGGCGTTGAGAGTCTTTCTTCAGCAGATAGAAACCATCTGTCTCTACGTCTATTGAGGAACGCGGGACGCTTGCCATGTCAACCTGAAAGATTTCCTTCATAAGGTAAACACTTAACATGGTTGACTCCATATTGTATTCGTTGGATAATAAATAACTGAGAAATTACTGCGTTTATGTTCGTCTCTTTTTAGTCTTAAATAAATCAAAGTAGAGTCACATACATGAACTAGTTCATTATTATAAATTTATGTTCAAAGCACAGGGTTCTTTAATAATTTGGACTAAGCTACGTAGTGAATGCATGTTACTACTTTTTTCCTTTGTTTTGCATACTGGTCTTTTTCTTGAACTGGATTGGATTTTCGAGCACGCACAGGGCTTTAGAAACCCTTCAAATCGGTCAGTTTCAGTTTACTTCACACTTCGTAAGACCACCATGCATCAAACACTATACAAGAATTCCGATGTGCCCATTTACTCTTGTTTATGATAAATAAAAAAAGTGAAAATCGGAAATTACTTGGGATTATTACACGTAAGATCGGAATGCGTTAATAGTATATTTTATATCGAGGGACTAAACGAAGCCATAATATACCAGAGGTGGTTTGACTCGCGAGCGTGCGAGGGAATGAAACCGAGGGTATATTAAGTTGGCGTTTAGTCTCGAGGTGCAAACTGTACTTTTCACTTCGAGTGCGAGAAAAATAGTCAATTTAGTACAAAACATTTAAAATCGAACTTTACACTTGACAAAAGTCCTGAAATTTTCGTGGTCAGTTTTTTCTTCTGAACTGAACCACAGATTAACAATTTAAAATACATGGCGCCACCTTCTTTGCGGACTAACCATGGAACTAAAACTCCCAACATTTTCCCAATGAAGACTGTCCACACTCCACAGATAATAGTATATTTTTACTGGCTGTTTGAGTTTGTCTTTGTCACATGAAGGGAATTAAAAAACTAATTACTTTTTACCACCTAGGGACTAAAGTGGTCACTTTAGCCCCGCTTCGTAGGGCTATATTGGCGTACTTTTAGAGCATGAGAAGTGAAAAAACGATTACCTTATAAGAGGCCTAGCCTGTATCTCAATTCTCACCTCAGGAGACAGTAAGCCGCCCGAAGAGCTGCGCCTGTTGAGGACCGTGTCACTGCCATCCATATCATCCGTTGATGGAGTGTTTGGCATGGTACTGAAGAAGTGCAACATTAAATGGATAAACAATTTGTAATCGCTATTTCACTGTTCCGGCTTAGGATTCCTAACATTATCATAAAGGTGATTTTCATTATATTTATAACGTTATCACAAAGGTAAATAATCTCCATATGTGGGATCACTTTGTTAACAATTATTTATACGATTCATAAAGTTTGTAAATGCCCTGACAACATCAATAATAAGCCACTATTAATCCATGCTATGTTAAGCAGTTTACAAAATAATAATAATGACTAATATTTATTAATATTGTTACACCTACAACCCAATAATTCTTAAATTACCAATATAAATGGAATATAAATAGTGTAGGAGGTTAGTAGCATAACGATAGCATTAGAAGTATGGCTGGAGGTATACATGAATGTAAATTTTAATTTTGAAAAGATAATACTAATGTGTGCGTAAGTGGATGTGAAAGCTATTAAGTACATTATTTAAATCTTAGTGCAGTTGTGCAAAAACAGTAAAAATTGTGTAAAGATTTCATAGAATTTAATATTTTATCATATGGCTTTCATTGCCGATTAATTACGCTTTTAAAATAACCAATTAAACATGTATTTGTAATGTACAAAATGAGAGATGGAAAAGTGTGAACGAAGTTATGGTATGAACAAATAATTCGTAGAAGACCATTCCGTTATTATCAGTAAACGACATTATTAACTATTCAGTTTTATATTAGGTACGTAAGATTGTAAATGCCCTTGTTATATGGCTTCAAGACCTTAGGGTTGCCACCGGGTGAAATATACCATTTTAATTAAAATATCACATTCCACGAATTTATCTTAAAGGTGCTATTAAAAAAACATGTTACCTGCTATTAGACAAATCCGGTGGATATATCAGTATCGGTGAGAGCATCGAGGAAGCCGTCCTAGTGATTGTCGGATTTGACCGGATCGTTTTCACCCTTCATGGCGGAAAACAAATAGAGGCTTAGGTGCAAAGCAAACGACATTTGTTAACGACAGGTGTTACGGGACATTCGATGTGAAAAATCTACAGTGAATTTGCGAATAATACCTAAAAATTTAATGCAATATTCCTTGAGCAATGTCTCAATTAAAGTTTAAAACTGGCTCAGTAAGTTATACGCTGATACAAAATATGGTAAATCAGTACATACTTGGATCTAAACCGAACAAGCACTGATTCTTCCAAATCACAAACTGTCTCAGCGAAATGAAACCTAAGTTAATAAATAAATTAAAGGAGAATAAAATCCAGGAAAGTTCGAGCCATCAGAGCAGATTTGGGGGCAAAATGTCATTTGAAAAAACACGAGCATGCAAATTACACAACCTAAAATTGACTATACTCAATCGTTTGACTAGCTTTTTTTTTCAGTCCTGAGCTTTTGAAACAGTTAACACCTTGATGGGCAGACCAAAAAAGAGAGAAATAATGAAGTATTTATGTATGTAAATGCCAATTGATTTCATGTAAACTCAATCCAGCTATAGATCAGTGAGTAACAATGGCCCGTACACAAGCAACCTCTCACCAAACGGAGATGGCATGATTGTAACATCACAAGATGGTGTGATATTTAAAATAATAAAAATTATTTTTTAAAAGCCATGCGGATAAGTCTATTATTTACTAAAATCATAAGAGTTCATTTTAAAGCTATCACTTATGTGGTCATAGCTTATGTTCATGTTCAATTTCAATTATTCAACTTTTTAATGCATCAAGGTATGCACTAGTGATATTTTTTAAGGAATTCAATTAAGGAGCAGCCCGATTTCGAAAACATTACCAAAGATAATTTTCAAGGGGATCATTGTAAGTATGTCACAAAAGATCTGTTAGATCGGTTAAATTTTGTAGGGATAAAATATTTTGGAAATGTTGTAGTAATCGGGTTCGACTTGACTTTGCAAGTGATTTATAATTTTAGTCATAAACTAGCATTCACTCTAGTGACACAGCCAAAGTTCGTGATAAAACGTCACATGTACATCGCATAGCTTTGGTAGATTTGTTTATTTTATGACGAATGAAGGGAGCATCTGAAGTACACAAAATGAAGCTACAATTATGTATTTAAAATGGCCACAGCAGTTTTCTCAGACTGTATTTATACCTTTGCATACAGAGTGTTTTGATAAGCCAAAGGGGTTTGAACATTTGTGGCATAGGTCACCAGTCGCCATTTTGATTTTTTCTCGATATTTCTGCGCATGATTTAAGTGGTTCATGGATAAAGAATACATAAACAAACAAAAAATTTCTCGTAATATGGTACCCTAAAGTGTCAAGTTTCAAAGATCTTTAGAGAAAAGATGAAATTCATTGAAAATCTACTAGGCTTTTCACGTTATTATGTTAACAATTAACAGAATTTAGGACATTTGAACAATCTGTTATCTTCTTCCGCAATCTCTTCACATCCCAAATTCGTCCAGAAGAAATCGCTCAAAGCGATAAGGTCACTATTTGCTTCACATTTGGTCACTATTTAGTTCTTCTCCTTCACAATAAAGCATACTTGATTTTAATTCGAAACTTATTTGTAGATTTTTCACCAAAAAACAGGTAAATTCCACATTAACTTTAATATTGTAAGCACTATCAAATTAACACTTCATGGAAATGCGATAATACACTTAAACTCTCTCGAAACCAGTGGCATCAGGTGATGCCATGTAAAATTTCTCCTTTAACGACCAGTGGCATTCTGAGATGTCATCTCGACCTCACACTGTTTATACCCATCCCCTATCGCTTTAAAAATAAGTCTCAGTTTAGTCTGCCGTATTTTATTTCCATAGATGAATAAATTCTACGTTCGTTCAATACAAATCATCTGTGGGTTAGTAGTGGACAAAAGAAGTTAGCTCTGTTTCAAAGTCAAAACTTCACATTCGTAAAATTCGTTCGGTCGCAACGTGTTGATACAAAATGCAAGTGCCGGTTTTTAAGAAAATTTTGAAGATTTTTCTTCTGAAAAGGTAAATAAAGTGTTTTAATTGTTAACTTAAAGTGTTTCTAGTAATAACAAATATTGAGAAGTGTGATTCGCGTCATAATCATTGGTAAAAAAGGTTTTCAAAATGAAGTGGAGTTGCGCGTGGCCACGGCAATGGCGCGGTTTTGGTTTTAACTCAATTATTACACGATTTAGTGGTTACAAACCATTACTACCATACATAATATCTAGAAAGGTTATTTTATGAGGAATCCATTTCTGTCTGTTTTGCTATATTTTATCATTGTTATACCAATGAATCAATACTCACACAATCAAACAACTCTGCCACGGCCGCGGCACTTCACGATAGCTATTGCTGATAAGCCGTCATTACTTTTCTTGGCATCTTTGAAGACTATTTTTGTAAGCCAAGTGTCCATAAAAGTTATATCTAAGGAAAGGCAATTTCTTAGACTTTATTAGTGTGTTCCTTAATTTTAATTAGGTAAATAATAAAATACATTGAACCCAACTACCGTGACCTCGATTTTATTTCCTAATGTTTTTTCCGACTTTTCGTTTATCTTTTGCTACAAAGTAGGATTTTCATTCAATGAACATAATAAAAACACACAACGTTCTTAGATACTTTACCCAAAGAATAAAGGAATAACCAAATGAATAGGACTAATAGTATCATTGCAATAATATTTTCTATACACCGACGTGTGCAATTTATAACGGCGCGCGGAGAAGAACATTACGTAACTTCAACCCCAAACTTGTTAAATGTTTAGTATGAACACATACTTGTATTATACCTATATTAGAAAGGTATTTTTATATAGATTCTGAATATATATATAATGTGCCACATTTTTTCTTTGATATATATGTTACATTCGTTTTAATCCAAGCGGAACAAAAATCTAAACGTGCGGACTCTTTGTTTGGCTTTGAACGATGATAATAAAATCAAAACACATCGTAAAAGTATCAACAAGCTATAAGGTGTAACCTTGTTTTGTTCCCTTCCTAGAAATGTAACTGGAGTCACCGTAAGTGTAAACATCTGGTCATGCGAACAAAAACAACACTCGACAACACTCGTAAGTGCTTATCGCAGCAAAAAAAAGGGCGTTCACGTTTAAGAATGTTCTATGACGCGTCAGCATTCTGGTCGCGCATAGGTGCAACGGTTTAACAGTCCTGGAATATGTTATTTGTTGACGAAATAACACAAAAAGCCACAAAATTATTAGATTTTTAATGAAAATCACGTTTATCATATCGATCTTCACCTACAAATAACTAGGAATCGTGACACTTTAGGGTACCATAGTTAAAGACATTTTTGTTTGTTTATGTGTCTTCTTTCCATAAATACTACTTTTCGTGCGCGAAAACATCCAGAAAAAAACAAAATGGCGGCTGGTAGCTTCCATACAAAAATATTCAAACCCCTTTGATGTAATTCTAGAGGTAAATTACATGACACTGAATATTATAAATATAGCTCCAATATTCGCAAAAAGATGCTAAAGGGTATTTAAGTTGGCGTTTAGTCTCGAGGTGAAAACTGTACTTTTTACTTTGAGTGCTAGAAAAATTGACAATTTAGTACATAAACATTAAAAACCGAACAAATTTACACTCGACAAAAGTTCTGAAATTTTCGCGGTCAGTTTTTTTTCCGAAATGAACCACACAGATTAACAATTTAAAACACATGGCGCCACCTTCTCCGCGGACAAACCATGGAACTAAAACTCTCAACATTTTCGCAATGAAAATGGTCCACACTGCACAGATAATAGTATATTTTTACTGGCTGTTTGAAGGAACTTAAAAAAAGTAATTACTTTTTACTCCCTAGGGACTAAAGTGGTCACTTTAGTCCCGCTTCGTAGGGCTATATTGGCGTACTTTTAGAGCATGAGAGGTGAAAAAATAACAACATCTTAAATCGGTAATTTTGATCCCCACGCGTTGGCCACACGTCGACTTTTCAGGAATTACTTTTATGCTTCATCAAATAAAAAATATCGATCCACTAAAGCCAAACCATGTACACAGTGACACCATGCGCTCACAAACATCCTATCTAACTTTACTAAAAACTTTGATGGTTCTCAGAGATTTGCGACCGTCAAAATGATTGTCAAAGTTAGTCGATGCAACTAGTCTAGTTGAAATAGAGTTAAAAATATTGCGACACAACTTACTCTATTTCCGGCGAACTAGGCAGGTTTCCCGGCATGGACGGTTCTGATATCTTCTTCTGTGCCACTGAAGGGCGCATTTTGTCGGCCGGGACTGATATACTGCGGCTGTAGTCCATACTGCTGGCGAGGCGACTGGGTTGTTTCTTTTTTCTGTAGTAAATACATCCCAAAAGGGAGAAATGAAAAAAATATCATTTTGAATCCTTTTAGATTAACACCTCCGTGGCAGAGTGGTTTCAAAGCTCGGCCCGAAATCCGAAGGTCCCGGGTTCAATTCTCAGGTCGGGCAAAGTGTGTATTCGGAATTTTCGTAACCTAGCCCGGGTTCAACTCGAATTTGGCAAGCGTGGTGATTAAGCCAATACCCATCAATTGTAGCAATGACTTGATTTCAATGGTAACTGCGCGGCCTTGTTGGTTATCAGTGTATATTAAGCTTAAAGCATCGTTTAGGTACTTTTATACGAGACCTTAGAAATTTAAAATCACAATTCGGACCGTGCGATCACTAACGTGTAACTAAATTGACAAGTAAGTAGATTGGCCACAGATGAGACAGTAAAGAACTGAATTATAGGAGAGCTAGTCCTCCAAATTTCTTTGCCTGGGAGCTTTACCAAGTTGACTGTTCTCCTTTCTAAATCTATACTAATATTATAAAGAGGAAAGATTTGATTGTTTATTTGTTTGTTTGTATTGAATAGGCTCCGAAACTACTCTACATATTTTAAATAATCTTTCACCAATATGAAGCTACATTATCAGGGAGTGACATAGGCTATATTTTATTATGATTGAACAAAACATTTAGTGGAAAATAATTGTATATGTAAATCAAGGCGGAAAAACGCGGGTGAGATGTGCTGCTTCACCGACGCCGCGACGTGCAATTACTTTTGACAGAACGAAGTCTGTCGAGGTATATTTTTCTACCGCCTATAGATTCATGCTACTGCGTATTTGGTTTGTACTCAGTACTTACTCGCAAAGGAAAGTATCTTCAAGCAGTTCCGCGGCAGTGGCCCGCTTCTCAGGGTCGGGGATGAAGCAACGAAGAATGAAGTTCTTCGCTTTCTGCGAGAGCTCGTTGGGTATCTCTGGATGACTTTTATAATAACCGACCTGAAATGAAAGATGAAATGAGCACCATGAAAGGAAGAGTGGGCGCTAAAATTGATGTTTACCAAATTCTTTTTATTTTTTTCTTTCAAAGTGTTTCACTTCTGTCAGCATTTATCGGGTAATTATTACTTATGCCGTGAGAAAAGTAACATAGCATACTCAGCGGGTGATGTAAACACTATCTGAGCGAAAATTGTATTCCAATATTCGATCAACTTTCATTTTGGCGTTTCCGCATTTTTTTTACAAAAATCCCAAGTTTGTTGAAAAAACAGATTTTGACTTACGTAAAACCAACATAACCTGCTGACTATGCCATATCATTTTCCTTGGGCTTACAGAATATGCTGGTGTGCAGCTAGAAGCAATAAACAACATAGCATACAACCGAACGAAATAACATACTAATACTAACGGGTTTTTGCAACGAACAATTACGGCAAGTTTGCAACGAACGTTTCGGCGGTGTGAAGGTCACCGTGATCACGAGCGGACTCGCCGTGATGTTCGTTGCAAAAACCCTTTAGTATTAGAATTAGCAACCGAACGAAGCCAAGAAGATTCTCTAGTTCACAATACATACCTTGAACAACGCCGCTTGAGGGGATCCCAGTTCTATGAATGGTGGATTGCCGGTAGCCATTTCTACAACGGTGCAGCCCAAAGACCAGATGTCAGCCTGCAGACGGTAAAAATAATTAAGAGACGGTTACAAACTCAAACAACAAGCAGGAAAAGACTGATGGTTGAAAAAGTAGGTTTGACAGCTGGGAACAGAGTAGTTTGTATGGGACAAGAAAAGTGTTGTTTTTAATGTTTTCCTCGTAATTATTACGTTTTTTCTCTCCATATGAACCTTCTTTAGTAACCCACATAACCAAAAACCAAGTCTTTATTAATCTATAGTAACATTATAAAGATAACGGATTTTATTGTTTGTTTGTATTGAATAGGCTCCGAAACTACTGGACCAATTTGTTTTTTTTTTTACCAATATGAAGCTACATTCTCAGGTAATGACATAGGCTATATTTTATTATGATTGAACAAAACATTTAGTGAGAAATATTAGAATATATAAATCAAGGCGAAGAAACGCGGGCGAGATGTGCTGCTTTACCGACGCCGCGACGTGCAATTACTTTTGACAGAACGAAGCCTGTCGAGGCAGTTAGTATGTGAATGAAATCATGCTGACCGGCGCTCCATAGCCCCTCTGTCCTTTATCGATGACCTCCGGAGCCATGTACTGCAATGTGCCCGCAAACGTCTCTGTGGACGGACAGAGCCCGGCCAGACGCTTCGAAGTACCGAAGTCCGAGATCTTGACGACGCCGCTGTAAGTGTTCACTAGGACGTTGTCGCCTTTTATGTCGCGGTGGACGATTTTCTGGTCGTGAAGGTATTTAAGACCTGGAATTGAGAAATATTTATCAGTGGCGATGCTCTTGCTTTCAGTAAATCCAAAGTTAAATACCTACAGATCATCATAACAAAAGTGGTTATTTTTGAGGTGGCGCCAATATCGAAACTAAACAAACTTATTATTCTTTATATTTTCTTCTCAGTAATTGATACGAGTAAGAGTCCGCTAATAGCTGCCAAGCTAAAAAATTAGACTGAAGACGGTCATTCAGGCTCCATGATTTTTGAGCCGTTTCTGTAAGCGCAAAATCGACATAGAAATAACATGAAGCAGAAACAACAAATGAACCATAAAAATGTAGTGCTAGTGCAGTCACTGAACTATTGACCTTTCGGCGCTCGACATATTCAGTCATTAGTTTGGTTGAGGCTTCATTGCACGACTATTTGACTAGTACTATACCTTCCAAAATTTGTTTCGTGTAATAAGCGATCGTAGACTCGTTCTCTTTGAGCGGCCCCCACTTCGAGCGTAGCAGCGCAGACAGAGAACCTCCGGGCACTTGCTCCATAAAGATTTTGAAGTAGTTGTTTTCTGATAATGATCCCAAGTACTGAAATAAAATGAGCAATATTGAATTTTGTTCAAGCATCACTTGCAGGGATAACATGCGGACCGCGACAAAATATTTCAGGGGTTTTCTCGCGTCTGCTCATACAAAAGAAATAACGCGGAAAACTTTCTCATGTTGCTCACTATAGTTAGGCCCGTTAGCCAGTACCCTACTAAAGGTAGCGTGAAAAAGAACAGAACACTGTGAAGGTCTTGCCTTCACTTCAAATTGTTTAATCCAATTTGACTGAATTTTTCACCAGTAAATTTTTAAACCAAGGTTGCTGGATTGCTGTGGACGCAGGCTGCTCTGTCCATCTATGTTCAGCAGTTGAAATATCTATCTAAAACTGACGTAGAAAAGTGACTCAATAACTAACAATACGAGGGGTGATCCAAAAGTAATGATAATCAGTTATTTCTAGTGCACACAGAAATACAAAAAAAATATCAGTCACTTGCTCAGTTACCCACTAGTTCAGGAAAAAAATCATATAAATAGGCCACGATTCCCGGGAGCTACATTCATTTGAATACGAACTGTCAAGGAGTGAACATGAAAAAATGGAAAAACACGAAATCAGAGATGTCCTTAAATACCTCTGCTTAAAAAAATGTCTACCAAAGACATACACAGCGACTTGGTGGAAACATTAGGGGACTCTCCTCCTCCATATTCCACAGTTGCACGCTGGGCTGAGGAGTTTAAGCTGGGAAGAACATCGACGGAAGACGAACACCGCGAAGGACGCCCATCGACGTCCCTCACTGAAGAAAATGTGAAAAAAGTTGAAGAAGTTGTATTGGAAGATCGAAGAGTGACTATCAGGCATGTAGCTGAGGTCACAGGGATCTCATATGGCAGCATTCAAAGAATCCTTGCGAACGAATTGCATATGAGAAAGGTCTCCGTGCGTTGGGTACCGAAAATGTTAAACGACGAGCAAAAGAAGAAACGAGTCTACATGTCAAGAGCAAATCTCGAAAAGTTCCAGGCAGACAAGGATGATTTTTTGTCACGTTTTGTGACCATGGACGAGACCTGGATCCACCATTTTGATCCTGAAACAAAACAACAATCGATGACATGGCAACGATCCGATGAACCGACGCTAAAGAAATTCAAAGTGTCAAGCTTAGCAGGGAAGGTTATGGCGTCTGTTTTTTGGAATGCTGAAGGAATAATCATGGTGGACTACTTGGAAAAGAGGGCCACTATTACAGGCTCCTACTATGCAGAACAAAAAAGAAAATTGCGGGAGGCTATTGAGGAGAAAAGGCGAGGCAAACTGCGGGCTGGAGTGCTGTTCTATCAAGACAACGCACCGGTTCACAAAGCTGCAATTGCCATGGCTGCCATTCAGGAAGCGGGCTTTGAGCTGGTGGAACACCCCCCCTATTCACCAGATCTAGCCCCCAGTGACTTCTATCTCTTTCCACGACTCAAGGAACACCTCCGAGGCAAGAAATTTGACGATGATAGCGACGTAATGGTCGCGGTTGAGGACTTTTTTGAGAGTCAAGATAAAGATTTTTTTTTAAGGGAATTTTAGGTTTAGAAAAGAGATGGACTAAATGTATAGACTTGCTAGGAGACTATGTTGAGAAATAAATTTATTTTTTTATTATATTCATTGTGTTGATTATTGATTATCATTACTTTTGGATCACCCCTCGTACCTGCACAATAGACGTAGTTAAGTGACCCAATAAAAGTTGAAGCAAGTGACTAAGAATGAGAATCTAGATCTGCAGCCGCGGATGTAGCTTAGTGACTTAATAGCTTAATAGCTAACAATACCTGCACAATACACGTAGTTTAGTGACCTAACACCGCCCCTACCTGCACGATGTTCCTGTGCCTCAGCTGCGAGTGCAGCAGTATCTCCTCGTGCAGCGGCTGCACGTCGCCCAGGTTCCGCTCGGGGATCTCCTTCACCGCGATGCGCACCTGCGTGTTGAGGTCGCGCGCCGCGTACACTATACCGTACGTGCCTTTGCCGAGCACTACGCGCTTGTTGCAGTCGTCTAGCTCGTATTCGAACTGGGAAAACAAATAGGTCTTTGGTAGCAAATAAGCAATATTAAAACTATAATAACACTTAAGGTACTATTTAGAACCCAGCGTCCCATTGTCACTTGATGGTGTACAAATGGGACGCTGCGGCAGTTGCAGTCGGCAGCTCGGTTCCTAAGAGTATCATTACCCTGCAGTCCGATTTGTGAATTTTCTTCGCTTTACGCCATGTCAAAATTGACAAATTGCTCAGAATCGAATCGGACCGCAAAATTATCGTCACTTATCCTGAATATTTAAGAATGCATTTATTTGTCGTCTTCCGCTAGATGTCACTGTAATTTAGCGAAAGTTTTGAAACTCACAGGTTTACTCTGAATATTTCAAAGGCTTATCTACAAAAAAAACATCTTTACAGAAGATGTAAGTTTGAGGTTTCTTCTATGAATTTGACATAATGCGCACAGTGCTAACGCCAAGGAAAAAGAACACCGTGAGTGCAAGATGTTGGACTTAGAGACGTCATTTATCGCGCCTTCAGCAATCTAGGGATGCTTTGGAGCGCACTAAAATTACTTTTATCTTTAATCGGACCGCCTGTCAGGACTAGCCTCTTTAGGGCTTAGAACTCCTCAGTATGATCGCTCTTTTTCGAAATCTTAATTCCAAGCTAAGGGTAAGTATAATGTGGATTTTACGGAAAATATCAGCTCATTGCAAGCGCGAAGACAAGGCCTTTTTTAGCAACTGCAATCCACATGAGGACCAAAACGAGATCAAAATGCTACTTAATTGCATGCGTATATATATATGTATATATATACTCGTATAAGGGCATAAAATGTATGCATCCGAACATTTTAAAGTTGTCTGTGTAATTTAATTTATATACTGTTCTAATGTTATCATTCAATGAAATTCCTATTTTCATAATCTCGAGAACTTTATCATACATCCTAATCTCTTAAGTAATAGAGAGCTATTTTATCAGAACAATCAATCAACATAATATTGCAATCAATACTATGTTATTGAGTGAAAATTGTCAACGTTTTTTTCTATTTACCACGCGCGTATTGATAAGATAGATAAGAATGTATGCCATTTGGAACTTTAATATTCTAGGAACGTATACATATCTTTTTTATGACTTTGTTTAAGTTTTTACTCCCATTATCTTCTAATTTATTTGCATATTTTGTTTTGATTTAAAATTTAATACTCATCTGTGGGTTTCTTTGTGCAATAAATAACGTTATCTATTTATCTACAACGTGTTAATGAAAAAGCTAAAAACCTGAAATCAGTTGGTTTAGAAACCAGAGTTTAATCGATTCCATTAATAAAAACTAGGGGTTAAATTTTACAAAAAAGAAAAAATATTACGCCGTGTTTAAACATTACTTAACTCTATTATTGTGGCGGCACGCGACGCGAAGCGGCAACGTCGCACTAGCTAGATCGAGCGTAATTACCATAGACTTTTTAATTTGCAACAAACACAAGAAGACAAAAAAATCTTCGTGAATAATCAGCGAAAATTAAATTTAAAAAATGTACATACATAATTCTTTTATAATAAAAACTAGCTTTCCGCCCGCGGCTTCGCCCGCGTGAACTTCATTTTTCTTTCCCGCTTTTCTGTTGAAATTTTTCCTCAATTTTTTTCTTTGCTATAAACCTCACGAAGCCCGAGACCTTTCCAACGAATGCAAAACCGTGGAAATCGGTTCGTGCGTTCTGGAGTTATAGCGTCAGGAAGGAAAACCCGACTTATTTTTATATAATAGATAAGTTGGAGTTTCTGAGGTTTTGCACTTTCTCATGAACACGTTGTGTATCTCCCCTCACCTTCAGCTGGTCCTGCATGCCGCTGGTGTCCAGGTCGGTGACCTTGTCGTGGTCGGCCGTGAGCTCGCCCAGCTGGTCGTGCAGGCGCTGGCGGCACGCCTCGGAGGGCAGGAAGATCTGGAAGTCGTCGGAGTTCTCGCTCACGTATAGGAACAAGCAGCGCTCGTCGCGTTTGTATAAACTGGAAATCGTTCAAAATATGTTGTTTTTTACGATATATATCTGGAGGGACATTGAAACATACCACAAATTATTTGCGAAATATTACGTGTCAAAAATGGGGCTATATTTTGATGGTAACATTAAAAGTATGGAACAGGCGAGAATAAACGACACAATCTTTATTGAGTTTGATTTCAATTTCAGATTCTTATTATTATTTTTACTGTCACCAATTTTTTGGTTTTTTGTTCGTACATAAGTGTGTACAGAGGCGTTCACGTCAACCTTTACATGAGGACACCTTATGCTGCTGAAATATTAAGACTTAAGACCCATTTTGCAAGTTTTTTGTGAAGGTTTATGTGAACGCCTCATTACATGTGTAAATAAGAAATACGAGTTGGTTGCTGGAAAAAACTATTCAAAAATTAAACAACGTCGTAGTCACACACCTACAAATAACTACAATAAAGCATGTTAATTTTCAGGGTTCCATTATGTATGGAACCCAGTACCACTCACCTATAAGTCCTAATCATGTCAGAAGTGAACAGCCACCGATGCACCTGCCGGCAGGTCCCACGGATCGATTCGAGGCAGAGGTTGAGAATCTCGATAGATTTCTGCTCGGCGCCCATGTTTACGTTCACGTATGAAGGCATGTACACTTTAGTCGTTTCTAATATTAACACCTGGAAGACGAACAAAAAAAACATATTGAGTTGAGTCCCTAGGATCAGGTCGAATTTTTCTAGTTTCTATCTTTGTGTAAAAAAAACAGTAATACACGATTGGCATCACACTGTAGCGCATCACACTTCTCGCATTGACTTTCGTGGTCTCCTGGGTTTTATTCCCTGTCTGGTCAATTTAGGAAACAAGTTTTCTAAATTGGTTCGTGTCTTGGTGTGCTGGGAGGCGCCCCTTTTTTATAGTGCCCGTCAAGATGACCTCACTACACCTGATGGAAAGCAGTCGTGAGGTCCAGATATAAGGATGACAAAGACAATAATGCAAAGCAATTACAGAGCTGGCCATACTCATCTTGAAGGCCCACCCTGCCCCTAGCTTTAATCCATGCCTGGTGCCTCGTACCACAAGGATGTTGATGCCTACTTCGAGATCATGACGATCATGATGGTGAGTTGATTGACAAATATTTATTTAAGTATTGATTATTACGGAATTCTTAGTCGTGAAGATTGGAACGAAAATAATGTCCATTCTGAAACGACAGCAAAAGTTGCCAGCAGCCTTCACATGTATGACCTGATTTTTATAACTGTGCAGCTCGAGTTGTCAAAATCGTTAGGTTGGCAGCATTGAATTTCACCCGTCCGCTAACCTCCTCACCACTCCGCTCACACCAGAGAGCGCGTCAGCGGAGTGGTGAGGAAGTTAGCGAGCGGGTGAAATTCAATGCTGCCAACCTAACGATTTTGACAACTCGAGGTGCACTGCACCGTTATAAAAATCGGGTTACATAGCTGTCGCTTTCATTCCTACTGACATGTGACGAACAGCATCATTTTAAAGAAACTTCAACTTTATGTTTCATAATTCGAATTCGAATATGAATGGCTATAAACTCTCGCCACTACAACTTACTGGAAATCGTATTATATTCTCGCATGAACTTTTAGTAGCCTCCACGAAGAATTCCATCCAGAAAGAAAATACTTGCTGCTCAGCAGACGTTTCTTCATTCTTTTTTCTAAACCTGTGCCAAAATGAAATTCAATACATGAATTCAATATCAATTGTATATACATTTTTTTAAATATTAGCCCTGAGCCCTGAGCGCGTGACAAACTAGATTCGATAAGAAACATAATATAATGACACACCATACAGAGTTATTTGACAGCTTTTGTAAGTGTTTTATTTACATTGTTTAAATATAGGCTGTTAATAACTTGAGCGTAATGCAGACCGCATTATAAGCAATAAATTATAACATTATAAATTATAATCATAATAACCTATCAATCAACTCGATGTTCCCAATCGTGGATTTCAAATACCAATTCGGTGGTTTCAGTTTGAACATGCATTCTGCCGCTTGAATGGCCTTTACGTAATCTTGCGCCAACACTGATATTTCGAAAAATGTTGCCACATCCCAATATTCCTTCAGTGATGAAAGACTGCCTTTCTTACCTATTAAATGGTTTAGTACCATCCCTGAAAAATAACTGAATTGTTAGTAAGCACACTATTAAAATTATTAAGGAATTATTGTTGTATGCACAGATGTATTAACCTACTTAATCATTTCACTCATGAAATTTAATAGGTATTTTAAAAATGATTTAACATATTTAATGACATAGTTATTATTTACCAATGTGTTGCAATTCCTGTGAATTTTTGAAGTCATTTCCTGCTATTACCAGTAGCGTCGCCAAATTGATGCCTGCATACTCATTTGGCTGGACTTCAAAGCCTTGTCTATACCTGTAGATCAAATAAAATATCCTTGAATGTAAGAGTCCGCACAGATGAGCCATCGGTGGCGAGGCGCGGTCGCAAAGTGTCGAGTGCCCGCCACTCGCTAAACGTGTGCGGTACAAGCAAAACGTTTGAAAAATCATGTAAATCATGTAGACCTCATGGCTCGTTTTCGCGGCCCCTAAGTACTCCTAAAAGTTTAAATATTTTTGAAAATTAAATTGTATTTCCCCACCACGCACTACCCACGAGTTCAGTTGTCTTTTAGTATATTTTGATTGATAAGTTCACACAAACGTAAAATTAAGACTTGGTAGACAGAATAAAACAAGAAAATATATTGTTTGATGCACCATAATACGGTGAAAATATAGGTACACGATTTCCCGTGAGAAATAAACCTGGTCTGGATGCAAATACTTCCACCCATAATTAGGACTTAACCTGTATCATCTGCTGAAGTCATAGTTTGGTAGAGAGCGGAGTGATAAACCGAAACATGTCAAAAACGAAGAATTAGACGACCGACTTGGTGTAATGGTTAAGAAGTTGGCTACTACACCAGAGGTCGCGGGTTCGATCCCCGCACAGTACAAACATTTGTGTGCATGAACATGTCTGTTTGTACTGGTCTGGGTGTCTCCTATGTATAATAAGTATGTATTTACAAAAGAAAATGTATTTAAGTATGTTTATCCGTTGTCTAGTATCCCATAACACAAGCTATAATTAGCTTACTTTGGGGCTAGATGGCGCTGTGTGGAATAATGTGCAGGGATATTTATTTATTTTATTTATTAATTAGTGAATTCTTAGGTGTTCTACAGTTCTTACCAATGTATAGCATTCTGTAAACTCTCCATATCTGCGTGCTGAGATTCAACGAATTTGTCTTTATAGATGCGCCCGCAGAGACACAACATGTCAGGAAAACGATTCTCCTTCTTTTCCAAAGCCTTCACGCACACCTTCAAAGCGTTTTCTCTGTCACCTTCTTTGTTCCGCCTGGATACAAAACAAATTAAAATAATAACTAAACTTATAAGATACCTACTAACATTCAATCATAGTCCAAAAATGTCCTCGCAGCCTAAAGACAAAGACACTCAAAATTTTGGAAGAAAAGCAAAAGAGATAGGGAAAGAGGTAAGTGCAAGAGAGAAGACTATTGGTTAATATAATGTGCTTTAGGGCAGATTTTTCAATCTTCAGTTAATGAAATTTATCTGTAGAATAAAGTTTATTAGAAGGTTACCAAGATTTTACATTTTTCAATGGTCAGATGATGTTATCTGTTTAAGAAGCTGGATAAGATTTTTATCTACACACAACAACATGGTATAGGGATATATAAAACTTTTGTAAATAACTTAAAAAGTACTGGCCTTACAAAAAACTATTGATGACAGATTATAAAAACATTATTAAATTCCTTTTTTAAATTTAAATTTGTATATAAAAGGTTTTGTTTTAAGATGAAATTCGCATTCATTGAATTTCTTCCAAAGAAGTAAATCTTCACGAACTTCTAACTTGATTAAAACTCCATAAATTTCTATAAATCTTTGTCAAACGCATCTCCGGTGTTCATTTAATCATGCCACGTAGACACTTGACCAGGAACGAAATGTTAAGAGCAGCGGGCTTGATTCAAGCTGGCGCTACCCAAATTGCGGTTTCTGAAGCCATGAGGACCAGTCAGAGCGTTATATCCAGGCTTTGGTCACGTTATCGTGTCACGGGGGAAGTGGTGGAACGGCACCGAGGACCTCAACGCATTACAACACATGTACAGGACCGATTCATAGTAAATGCTGCACGAAGTCAACCAAATGTAACGGCGATGCAATTGGTTCAAAGGCTACAGAGAGAGTATGGTTTGCTGACAAGCGGTCAAACTATGAGAAGACGACTGCATGAAGTCAACCTACGTGCTCGTAGGCCACTTCGGGTACCAGCGCTAAGGAGAGGCAATCGAGGAAGAAGATTACAATGGGCTCTTGCACACGAAAACTGGAACCATTCTCAATGGTCACTTGTGCTTTTCACTGATGAATCCAGGTTTGGATTTCATCGTAATTCGCGAAGAGTACGCGTTTGGAGAGAACCTGGACGTTGGAATCGACTGCAGCACCCACAGCAAGTTCATGCATATCAAGGTGGCGCGATTATGGTTTGGGCAGGAATTCGTCTTGGCGGTAGAACGGACCTCGTTTGGATACAAGGCAATATGACTGCTCTAAAATACCGAGATGAGGTGCTAGAGCCTGTAATCTTGCCCCACAGACAGCAAATGGGACAAAATTTCCAGCTAATGCACGACAATGCCCGTCCACATCCGGCGCGTATCGTTACAAGTTTGTTACAACAGCATGATATCCAAGCTTTAGACTGGCCTGCACAATCCCCTGACTTAAATCCTATTGTGCATGCCTTTGATATGCTTCAGAGAAGAGCTCTTAGGAATTTCCCTGAAGATATTGTGCATGAAAATCAGCTTTTCTTGCATCTTAGCAGGACTTGGGACAGTATTCCACAACAGGATATTGACACCCTTGTTTTGAGGATGCAGAACCGCTGCAGATGTGTCAGGAGAGTCTTAGGTGGTTCTACAGATTATTAATTTTAAGTTTTCAACAATTTTTATAAAAAAAAATACTTGTTTTGTTTAGGTTTTGATGTTTCAAAAATAAAGTTATGATTGAAATATTGTCTGAGTTTTTTCTCTTCTTCTAAGTTTTTTTTGAATTTAACTTTATCTAAAAGTTTATTTATCAGATTACATAGGCTATTAAACAAGGTTTATTTTAATGTGTAGGTGTCTTAGCAAAAAGGTAATAGAATTTTAGTTATTTGGGTTTAATTGAAATATCCCTAGACCATGTTGATGTGTGTATTATGCGCTTTCTTTGACATTTTGAGGTTATGTGGTGTGTCATTTGGGATTTTTTTCATTTTCTTTGGTTCAACACACGTTCTAATGGATATTTTTGACCAAATCGACGACGAAACGATTTTGGAGCAAAGGCAGTTACATAACTATACAAACGCTGAGCCCAATAGAAAAGATCTAGTTGTAAAAGAGAAACCTAACCATTTTAGTACATGGGATGAAAAGGAGTTTTGGAAAACATTTTGCCTTAAAAAAGGTATACTCTTTGCCACAACTTTAGACAGCAAAAAAAGTTGAGGTTAATTTACTTATACGTCAATGTCAATTTGTCAAGCATCAAATTTTGTCTTGTTTCATTCTAACATTGCAATGATTGTGTAAGTGCATCTCGCTTGTGCATAATCAGTGTGAAGTTACCGTTATAAGTACATATACAACCGATAGATATTATTCGTTGGATAAAAGACGATTGAATTTATTTAAATATCTATTCACTTGATAAACAGCCAGTTAATTTTATAATTCAGTTGGCTATCTAGGGACTAAACTAAGAATTAAAAATTGGGCGTTAAATGCTTAAGTCATTGCCAGAATTGTCATTGGCAACTCTTGACGCGCGTTCATAATATTTAGTGTACGAGTAGACTTGACATACTGATCTAAAATAAGGAAAATCAACACAAAGCGAATTTGCATATTAATTTGTGCAGCAATATAAACAAATAATAGTGGTAGCTTACCTGTTCATAGCAAAAGCGTACAAAAACCTAATAACTGGCAGCGTAACATAATTCTTCCTATTCATTATAGTCTTCAGATCGTCAACCACCTGGACAATGGCGTCATAGTCTTGTATCTCCCGGTACGATATGAGTATATTGAGAATGGTGTCACCGGACAGTACGGCGGGGTCGTCGAGACGTCGTCGCATTGCATGGAGGACGTTCGACAGTTCTTGACCGCTATAGATTTCGCGGGCTTTGCGAAGATCTGATAAGAACTTTTCTTGAAGATGCGCCCTGCAAAGAATATATTTCAGTTCATACATAATCGTCAATCTTTTCTTTCTCCTCACTCTATTTTTACAACATCTTTCTTCTTTCAAATAGACCGTGCAAGTACTTTGAAATAGACAATTCACATTACACTCGCGAACTTTCTTTTTAAAACTTATCATTATACCTGCTAGCTTTCCGTCCGCTCACTAATTTATCTCACACATTGGGTTAAGTACATATCAAAGTTTTCATACCGATCCAAAACGTTTTTGAAAACATTAATATGCCTATAGCAATCAGGTAGGTATAATGTAGCTTTTTAAGAGTGAAAGAACTTTCGAAATCGGTTCGGTAGTTTCGGAGATTACCTGCCTCAAACATACAAACTCACAAACACTTACCTCTTTCTAATACTAGTGTAGATTAAGGTACCCTAATAGTCTTTATAGTATATGTGATGCCGGATTCATAGCTAGATAGTCTTATTTTATTATATGTACAGAGGACGACAAGTCAACCTTAACAAAGCTATTGCAAAATCAGTCTTATGTTAGCAGCATAAGAAATGTGCCCACATTTAAAACGTGATATGATTTCGTATGTACTTAAAAGATACATTGGTTAAATTAGGTGAAGGTTTAGTATTGGTTTGAAATAATAACAGTGTGATGTTTCGGTTCCAATTAATAAATAATCCTCAATTCTAGGTATCATGAATCATGGATCTGCGTACGATTTTTGTTTTGCTCATGTTTAACCACAATCAGTTACATGAATCGAAACAATTGTATCTTTTATTTGCGTAGAATATTAGTCTTGCTATTGTTAACAACTTAATAGGTAGGACCAATTAAGAACAACCTGTATTCGGCTAACTCAGTAATTTTATCTAAGCAGGGTACTTAGGTCTGAGCTAGTTCGTGCTATATTATTGGATGGTAATCACTGTACTGACTCATTATGTAAAACCTATACGCAAGTATTTTTCCAAGTAATTACACCATAAGTATACACTATTATGTGGCGTATTTTTATTGTTTATGTTACAATGAATGTTTAACTGTAATTAGAGGGAAGGCAAAGGCAATGTTTGTGTCTGAAAGGGCTCGCTGAGGGCCTTGATAATTGTTTTTATTGGATTATAATGAGTAATTACAATCAGTTAAAGTATTTAAAATGAATAAAATTTAATCTTTATTAATAGCGCTTATGATTAGGGTAAGTACTAAAAACTATGAATACTATTTACTTACTTGGTCTGAACTTCCACATCTTGCAAAATATTTTTTAGCCTAAATGTGAGATGCTGTTTGGGATCAGTGGTCTCTTCTCCTTTAAATTTAGTTGCTGCAGGGTTCGTAGTTACGCAAGTTCCAACTTCTGTTAACTTGTATGAGACGAATAGAAAGTTTGGCAGTGACATCTGAAAGTAATAAACTAGAATAAATAGACATATCGGTAAAATCATTTACCCATCACCTAAAACCAAGCTGACCTTGTTTGTGTAATAGCTTTGATTCTAAAAACGTCGATCTAATTTAAAGAAGCTTTTTAATTGATGCTCAACTGTAATATTTCAGTATTGTCAGTAGAACGGAAAGAGGCTAATTTTTTTACTTTTTTTTTATTAAAAAAAAATACATTAAAACAAGGTAAATTACTTATATACTAACTTACAACTATACTTTTTAGGTCTGATCCTAACTAATGAAAGCCTAATACATAAGCCGTTGATAAATGTACCTATGTATGTAGACGAACATACTATGGCCGTAGACTAGTTCAAGACATTCTCAGAAAGTCCTTTTAACACGGCCTGACCCTTTCTGCCAGGATCATAGCAATAATTCTGCACACCCAATGCAGAGAAACGAATGTCTATGTAAGTGTATGACTATAACAATTCTGATCCAG